>CM062812.1:573309314-574658329 GCA_031772625.1 Pinus tabuliformis | reverse complement strand
GAATCTGGAATAACCGAAATAAATTGATTTTTGAGGACAATCCCCTAATTTTCGATCGCACTTGTACCTCTATTTGTGCCATGTTTTACTCTTACGAGGGTTCTATAGCACGGACTTTGCCTCACAAAACTGATCGAGTTGCTCCTCATATCTCTTATCTGACAGGTTATTTTGACGGGGTTTCTCAAGGATATAGGTGTGGATGCGGGCTGGTCATCATGCTGGCACCATCCTACTGTTATAATTTTCATTGGAACGGCGGTCAGGGATACAACACACGGGATGAATATTTGGACTCCATTCACATATTCGGTGATTCACAGGTCGTCATTGATTGGCTTAATCGACGATCCACTTTCAATCTGCCATTGTTGTTCAATTGAATGCGTTGGATTGATCGACTTTTAGACATGTTTTGACAGACCTTTTTTGTTCATGTTTACAGGGATTCTAATTCTGAGGTTGATGCTCTCTCGAAGCAGGGAATTGCTGACGTGCCTGGGAATTTTTACTTCTATCTGATGCGCCAAGGCTCTCGGTGATCCGCTGTGTCCTTCAGGATGGCGTAATTTTAAAGACTCTGTTTTCTTCTTTCTATGGTTGACCATATCTTTTTATCGAAGAGCAATCCTGCTGTTGGCCAGAGAGCACTAGATCGTGTACTGATTTTTATACTAATATAAATAAAGTGTTTTTTCAGTCCCTAGAAGAAAAGGAAACAGGTAATCAATAAATGTGGAGTCTGTGGAGTCTGGGCTTTCAATGAATACAACAAAATATTTCACACAGCCTCAAGAGTTAAGAACATAACAAAAAGGAGGCGTTCCAAAGCCAGCTATAAAACTGCAAACAAACCTCATCTCAAGACATAAAAGAATGATAGTCCATTTCCTAGAGTACAACTCACTATTTAACTTCACAAGTTGCACTATCAACTACAAGTACAAGCCACTGACCATTTTATTAAACCAATCCCAGATTATTATTGTGAACGATAAAATTGAGATTTCCCAGGGGCACTTCATTAGTTGCAAGTTGCAACACACTAACCGCTAAGCCGAATCCATTTAGATTGATCAACTCGTGCATTTAATCAGGGTGTGCAGCCCACTAAACCCACAACCAAATGTGTTTATAGAGTAAACACCCAATGTACTCGAGGAAAATTCCACTCATTAAGCTCAGCTGCAAAATCTCTTTCTTGTGCATTATTTCCAAAGTTACCGTGCACTTTATCAATTTCAACTCACTCACTGCTACTGAATCTTGCCCAGTGCATTTCAGCAATATTTTTATAGAGCCTGTTGTTTGCAGCTGAATGTTTGATAGCATCGTGACAAACCTTTTTTAAAATGTCATGCAATAGTCTATTTGGCCTCTTGGGGTGTCCTTGCATAGTCCATCAACGAGATTAGTATATGTCGTCATATCAGGGGATGATTGTTATCTTTCATCTGTTTAAATACTTTATTAACTTGTTAAAATTGTTAGTTTTGCAAAGTCCATCCATCAATGTGTTGTATGTAACATCATTAATATTTTTAGCTTGCTCTGGAATCTCATAGAAGATCTGTTAACCTTTCTCTTCTCTGTGATCCTTACAAAGTCCATCTATTAATGCACTAAAACGAACAAGGTCAGGCCTGCAACCTTTCTCTATAAATTTGGGATTCAATTTCTTCTCCAAGGAAGAACTGCGTGTGATATCATCTGAGACAATCACATAGCATCTGAAATTCATCTCTGAAAATCTCGACCTAGGCAGTCAAGCAGATCCTTAGTGTTGGTCAAATTGTTGAATGGTTTATGGTTAAATATTACATATTTGGATTATGGCTTCCATTGGGGTTTAATCATGTTTGCAGGTGGTTATTGCATGAATACAAAGCTCTCGCAGATCCTCACTGAGATCACCTTAAGTAATTAGTGTGTTTTCAAAATGATTGATTTTTACTCATGGTTGGATTTTGTAGTTTTGTGTCTAGTCTCCAACTGTTTCTTACTGAGTAGCTAATTATAAGTTATTATTAATTAGTCCCTTTTCACCCATCCACAAGATTGAAACCTACAAGATATAATTGATAGTTCTGAACAAAGAAAATTGTCTCATCATCTCCTTGCAATAATGAGTCAGTTAGACAGACAAACCAATATTCAACATAATGAGAACATAATTAGAAGTAAGGGAACCATGGTCATATTTCTTAACAACAATATGGTTTGGTTCTGAAGCATTTGAAAGAGGCTCACTATTTAATCTGGCAGAAAAGGGATCCAGTCATGACATTTGCAAAGGTCATTCTATGATATGTGGATCATAGTGACTGAGAGTTCAACTTATGCACTTAGACTTAAGCATGTCCTCCATACAGTTGCTACATTCCGTTGTCCTTGGAACTTGTTGAATGGTCATCACGTTTGAAATTATTAAATATTGTCAAAAGGGATATTATATGTCACAAGATTGAAGTTAGAACACACATCTCCAGAAGAAACATTTAAAAGTTGTCTTGAGTAGAACAGAGTCTAATGCAGCAATTGAGGGTTGTGACATAATCCCAAGTATACCTAATATGAAGTAGAAATATTTATCATTGAATGCCTAGGATGCTACTAATCCCTTTCAACCAAAGACATGTGCCCTAACCTATCTTTTTAAAACTCTGACCTGAACTCAAATATGGTAAATCAACAAGTAATATTGAAAGTATTTTGTATCACATCAGTCACTAGTTCTGCGTGGATAGAGGAAACATGATTGCTGGAATGATAGCACACTTATATACTGAAGTAGATCTTGAGAAAACTAACGGTTAAGACCTCTGATGTCCACAACATCTCGAATTCTTGCTATCTGTCGACTAACATAATTGGCATTAACACATTCACTTGTCACAATTCTCAGTCGATTTTGAATTTCTGAACAAGGGTTTAATTTTTTTTTTTCCTAGCTTAAGGGTTTCATGGGTTTGTCAATTTTGGAGGTTGTTGGCTCTCCATAATCTCGGGTCCGAACACTTGAAGATTGAAGCACTGCATATTCTTCTTGAAGTATAACTTTTGAACATACCAGTGAAGATTTCTGAGTATAAATATGAAGCATTGTTCACATGGCCTAATCGCCCCATCCCTAAGGTCTTGTAACTAAACATACATTCAGAGCATACTTATTTATGTCTCTATGGTGATCTTCACTTTTGAGTATGCTTTACAGGCAAGACTTGTTATAGAACAGTGCCGCCCTATTACACTTAAATACATATCATGATTTGAAGCAAATCAATTAGGCCTTCTCCAATTATCTTATCTCTACATTATGGTAAGTATTGTGGATAGTAAGGAGGTTTTGGGAAGTTTTGATCAAAGAAATTGTCTCTTCATCTCCTTGCAACACTAAGGATTCCGTTAGACAATCAAACCAAGCTTCAACATAGTGAGAACATACTTAGAAGTAAGGGAACCATGATCATATTTCTTAACAACAATATGGTTTGGTTTTGAAGCATTGTGCATGCATCAAATGAAGGAGGCTCACTGTTATTGTAGTAGAAAATGGATCTAGTCATGAAATTTGCAAAGGTCATTCTATGATATGTGCATCTTAGTGACAGAGGGTTCAACTTATGCACTTAGACTTGAGCATGTCCACCATACAGTTGCTATATGTCATTGTCACTGGAACTTGTTGAATGGTTATCATGCTTGAAATTATTAAAGACTGTCCCAAAGGATATTATATGTCACAAGATTGAAGGTAGAACACTCATCTCCTGAAGAAACATTTAGAAACTGTGTCTTGGGTAGAACATAGTCTAATGTTGCAATTGAGCGTTATCATAGAATGCCAAGTATACCTAATATGATGTATAAAGAGTTATCATTGATTGCCTAGGATGTTGCTAATCCCTTTCAACCAGAGACCTATGCCCTAATCTATCTTTTTAAAACTCTGACCTGAACTCAACTATGGTAAACCAACAAGTAATATTGAAAGTATTTTGTATCAGATCGTGCACTAGTTTTGTGTGGATAGAGGAAACACGATTGTTGGAATGATAATGCACTTCTCTACTAAGGTAGATCTTGAGAAAATCAATTGTTAAGACCTTTCTTGTCCACAAGATCCCAAATTCTTGCTATCTGCCAGGCTAAAATCATTGGCATTAACACATTCATTTGTCACAATTATGAGTCGATTTTGAAGTTCTTAACAAGGGTTTAAACTTTTTTTTCCTAGCTTATGGGTATCATGGGCTTGTCAATTTTGCAGGTTGTTGGCTCTCCAAAATCTCAAGTCCGAATCCTTGAAGATTGAAGCACTGTATATTCTTCTTGAAGTATAACTCCTGAACATATTGGCGAAGATTTCTGATTATAAATATGAAGCATTGTTCACATGGCCTAATAGTCCTATACTTGAGGCCTTGTAACTAAACATACATTCAGAGCATACTTATTTATGTATATATGGTGATATTCACTTTTATTTATGCTTCATAGCCAAGATTTGTGATAGAACAGTGCTGCCCTATTACACTTAAATACATACCCTGATTTGAAGCAAATCAATTAGCCTTTCTCCCATTATCTTAGCTCTACATTATGGTAAGTATTGAGGATAGTAAGCAGGTTTTGGGTAGTTCTGAACAAAGAAAATTGTCTCATCTCCTTGCAATAATAAGGAGTCAATTGGACAGTCAAACCAAGCCTAAACATGATGAGAACATAACTAGAAGTAAGGGAACCATGATCATATTTCTTAACAACAATATGGTTAGGTTTTGAAGCATTGTGCATGCGTCAATTGAAAAAGGCTCACTGTTATTCTGGTAGAAAAGGGATCTATCCATGACATTTGCAAAGGTCATTCTATGATATGTGCATCATAGTGACAAAGGGTTCAACTTATACACTTAGACTCAAGCATGTCCTCCATACAATTGATATGTGCCATTATCACTAGAACTTGTTGAATGGTTATCATGATTGAAATTATTAAATATTGTCAGAAGGGATATTATATGTTACAATATTGTAGGTAGAACACTGATCTCTAGAAGAAACATTTAGAAACTGTGTCTTGGGTAGAACATAGTCTAATGTGGCAATTGAGGGTTGTGACAGAATGCCAAGTATACCTAATATGATGTAGAAAGAGTTATCATTGAATGCCTAGCATGCTGCTAATCCCCTTCAACCAGAGACCTGTGCCCTAACCTATCTTTTTAAAACTTTGAAATAAACTTAACTATGGTAAGCCAACAAGTAATATTGAAAGTATTTTGTATCAGATCATGCACTAGTTCTATGTGGATAGAGGAAATATGGTTTTTGGAATGATAACACACTTATCTGTTGAAGTAGATCTCAAGCAAATCAATTGTTAAGACCTCTCATGTCCACAAGGTCACAAATTCTTCCTATCTATCATCTAAAATCACTCGCATTAACACATTCACTTGTCACAATTCTAAGTGGGTTTTGAATTTCTAAAAAAGGGTTTAAGATTTTTCTTTCCTAGCTTAAGGGTTTCATGGGCTTGTCAATTTTTCAGGTTGTTGGCTATCCAAAATCTCAAGTCTGAATCCTTGAAGATTGAAGAACTGTATATTCTTCTTGAAGTATAACTTTTGAACATACCAGTGGAGATTTCTGAGTATAAATATGAAGCATTGTTCACATGGCCTAATAGCCCTATCCTTGAGGCCTTGTAACTGAACATACATTCAGAGCATACTTATTTATGTCTCTATGGTGATCTTCACTTTTGAGTATGCTTCATAACCAAGATTTGTGATAGAACGGTGCTGCCCTATTACACTTAAATACATACCATGATTTGAAGCAAATCAATCAGGCTTTCTCCCATTATCTTAGCTCTACATTACAGTAAGTATTGAGGATAGTAAGGAGGTTTTGGGTAGTTCTGAACAAAGAAAATTGTCTCATCATCTCCTTGCAATAATAAGGAGTCAGTTAGATAGTCAAACCAAGCTTCAACACAGTGAGAACATAATTAGAAGTAAGGGAACCATGATCATATTTCTTAGCAAAAATATGGGTTCGTTCTGAAGCATTGTGCCTGTGTCAATTGAAAGAGGCTCACTATTATTCTGGGAGAAAAGGGATCCAGTCATAACATTTGCAAAGGTCATTTTATGATATGTGAATGATAATGGCAGAGGGTTCAACTTATGCACTTAGACTCGAGCATGTCCTCCATACAGTTGTTATATGCAATTGTCACTGGAACTTGTTAAATGGTTATCATGCTTGAAAGTATGAAAGACTACCACAAGGGATATTATATGTCACAAGATTGAACCTAGAACACTCATCTCCAGAAGAAACATTTAGAAACATTATCTTGGGTAGAACATAGTCTAATGTGGCAATTGATGGTTGTCACAGAATGCCCAGTATACCTAATATGATGTAGAAAGTGTTATCATTGAATGCCTAGGATGCTGCTAATCCATTTCAACCAGAGACCTGTGCCCTAACCTACGTTTTTAAAACTCTAACTTGAACTCAACTATGGTAAACCAAAAAGTAATATTGAATTTATTTTGTATTAGATCATGCACTACTTCTATGTGGATAGAGGAAATATGATTGCTGGAATGATAACACACTTATCTGCTGAGGTAGATCTTGAGAAAATCAACTGTTAAGACCTCTCGTGTCCACAAGATCTCGAATTCTTGCTATCTGTCTGCTAAAATCATTGGCATTAACATATTCACTAGTCACAATTTTGAGTTTATTTTGAAGTTCTGAACAAGGGCTTAAACTTTTTTTCCCTAGCTTAAGGGTTTCATGGGCTTGTCAATTTTGCAAGTTGTTTTCTCTCCATAATCTTAGGTCCGAACCCTTGAAGATTGAAGCACAGTATATTCTTCTTGAAGTATAACTTGTTGGCATTATGATGCATGTGTTGTACTTGATGGCAACCCACTTGTAGCAGAACAACTCATACAGATGACAGATCATAGTGTAGCAGGTCAGTAGCAAAGAATTGATGATCAAACTACAAAGAATCAAGAAAGAAAAGTATATATGCAGGTTCACAATATACCAAGTCACGTACATACATAGGTTCTCTATATACCAAGTAGTGTATACACGCAGGATCACTATATACAAAGGCGCGTATATCGTACACACGCACTTTCACGCAAGGAAAGGCGCGTACATGTCAGAAAACTAAGTTTTGGGTCCGTGGTATTTGGTCCATGGTATTTGGTCTGAGGTATTTACCCCAAGTATTGAGTCCAAGGTATTGGTTCTACATGGTTTTGGACCATGGTATTGAGAGAAGCCTAAACCTATATAAGGAGAAGATCATTAGGCCAAGGGGGTAAGAGTGCAAGGATTGAATATCTGATGAAGTGTGAGATCTAGGATGCTGGTTATGGGTTTGTGATGCTTTACTTGATCTGAACCAAGGATGCACCTATGCGGTTGGTGATGGATGATGGATCGGGATCATAAGACTTGGAATGCATTATCATTATGTGGTTTGATCATGGATAGAATAGATTTGAATTATTGACGCATGTTTTATTGTATAAACGTTATGATCTGGGTATGACTAATGTTTGAAATAGCTGCAAAGTTATGAGTAAATATTTGCAGATCTGTACACGGGTTGGCTTTGGTAAAAGCACATATACACACTGGTTTGGTTCATCATAGTAGCGTGTACATAGAGAGATATGATATTTGAAGTTGCAGTTGGATCTGGTTGTTGTTGCAGAGTTTTGTGCTCTGCTTTGTGTTCTGGTGACTGTGTGTTGATGACAAGGTTTCAGTGATTCAGTATTGGGTGATTCATAGATTGATGATGCAGGGGTAGTTGATGGTTGTATTGTAGTAGTGATTGATTTGTGCTTCAATGTTGTTGATGAGTCCAGTATGAAAATTGGATGAAACATGGCCTTCATATTATGATGTTGAGATTAAGAAGGTTGTAGCCTTCAGTAGGTCGGTGCCTATGTACTAGTAAACGAATCGGCTAGTACAAGAGCTAGGGGGTTGCAGCTCCCTTCCAGTAGTAGCTGGAGAATGAGAGAAGGTTGTAGCCTTCTACAGGTGGGTACTTGCATACTGGTATGAGTCTGCGCCAGTACAAGATTGTAAACAGGTTTTTATTATATTAAAGAAAACAGTAGCAGGTGGTTTTTGTCCCGCATTGGGTTTCCACCTTATATCATGGTGTTCATGCATGTTTCTTATGTGTGATGATCTGTTCTGTTTTACTGCACTTGTTTACTGTTCATATGATTAATAAAGTTCTAATGCAATGATTAAATATCAACATTTAATGGATTAACTGAATCATAAGTTTACTGGATATACGCTAGTTGCTTTAGACACAGTTGTGTGTACACGCAGGTTCCCTTAACTGAAGTAGCGTATATGAATCTAAGTATGGAAATGAAAAAGTGTTTGATTTGCTAATATTGATTCAACCCCCCCCCCCCGCCCTCTCAGTATTATTTCCAACAATTGGTATCAGAGCAGGTCCTTTGGTAGAAGCTTGAATGCTTGAAGGAGATCCGTAGAACAATGGGAAAGAAAGCACATCAAAAGAAGAAGACAGCTCAAAGGAACAATGATAGTTTGCCATTAAGTGGAAGCAAGTATTCAGATTCTGAATCACCTCAGATTGAAGATGAACAAGCAAATGAAGCATCAGATAAAAGCATAGATCAACAAGATCTACTTAGAAAAAGGCAGAGTGCCCCCAAAGAAGAAGTTATCAGCTTAAAAGCTCAGCCGGAATGTGCCTTCAGAGTTCGTCAAATGCTGCAGGAGTTGAATGAAGAAAAAGAAAAAGATATTCTCAAACTAAGGCAACAAGTGGAAGAAGGAAGAAAGTTTGAAGAAATTTTGAAGAAGCAATGTTTGGAAAAGGAAGAACAACATCAGGTTGAGGTAAATATCTTGAAAGGTAGATTAGAAGAAAAGGATAAACTATTACAGTTTCAAGATAGTACCAATATTTTGGATGATATTCTTAGTAGTCAAAGGTCACCTGCTATCAAAATTGGTCTTGGTTTTTATGAATCTATTGAAGGTGAATCTAGCTCATAGGGTGAGGAAAGGAACTCTAAAGAGAAATCTAAAATTCTCAACAAGGAGATGAGAGGACAACCTCATCATTAGCCAAGGAAAGAAATTCCTCAAAGAAAATATTTTGCTCCTAGCTGTGGAAGTGATAGACAATTATTTCCTCCGATGAATAATGTTGAATGTTATGTATGTCATAATCTTGGACATGTTACAGCCAGATGTAGAAGTAGAATGGTTCAAGACTGTCACGCAGAAAGATCAACGCATTCTAGGTACTTCAAGGGATGTTGTTTTACTTGCAATATGTTTGGTGACAAAGCCATTGACTGCTATAGGAGGAATATGAAACATGTAAGATGTTATGCATGTAACAAGCTTGGACAAATAGCAAAGGAATACAGGAGAAGATTTTGGGCACCATACCAAAAGGAGGAAACATCATCACAGTTGAAGATATGGAAGAAAAAGGAAGTACAGCCAAAAAGATGTGGCATAGCAGAGTACATAGACATGACAGATTCAAAGGAAGCTGAAAGTGTGGAACATCAGTGTTCCAATTTTCATACGCATATATTATGAAGAAAAGTCACGTATATATGCGAGCTGGAGGCTTCCGTGTCGCGTATATGGAGCTTTGAAGAAAAGCAATAGAACAGACTCAGGAAATGGTTCGGTCATGGTATATGATGGTTGGCACAGGCTCAAGGGGAGCATATACTTCAAATAATTCATTGTTGGAATTATGGTTAGAAGTCTCTTGTGATGATGTTTATGTGGCTAAATGATACATCTTGCTGGTTGATCAAAAGAATGGTATTGAAATTTACAGGACTGTATGCTGATGCTTATGGTGCAGATCAATATTGGTATATCCCCACTTCGTTGTGAGATGGATGTATGTATGAGTGTTTGGTGATAGGAAGGTCATTTATGATGAATAGAGTCATGTTCTCCTTGTAGAACATGTTTTTGCAGACCTTGCTTACAGTCAGGGGGAGCATGAACATCACACTTCAGCAGAGCAAAGATTTCAGCATGTACTCAGAGGGAGCATGGACAGATTGGTACAGGTTGGCATATACAAAGGGGGAGCTCAATTAGAGATTTCAGCAGGTACTCAGGGGGAGTATGGACAACGGGATGTATATCAAGGAAGAGAATATCTTGGTTTGTCCTTTACCCTTGATGTCAAAGGGGGAGAGTGACTTGGTATGGTTGTTGCCATCAAGTCCAAAGGGGGAGATTGTTGGAATTATGATGCATGTGTTGTACGTGATGGCAACCCACTTGTAGTAGAAAAACTCATGCATATGATAGATCATAGTGCAGAAGGTCAGTAGCAAAGAATTGATGATTAGACTACAAAGAATGAAGAAAGAAAAGTATATACGCAAGTTCACTATATACCAAGTTGCATACATACACAGGTTCGCTATATACCAAGTAGTGTATACACGCAGGATCACAACATACAAAGGCACGTATATCATACACACGTACTTTCACGCAAGGAAAGGCGCGTACATGTCGGAAAACTAAGTTTTGGGTCCATGGTATTTTGGTATTTGGTCCATGGTATTTCATCCGAGGTATTAACCCCAGGTATTGGGTCCAAGGTATTGGTTCTACATGGTTTGGGACCATGGTATTGAGAGAAGCCTAAACCTATATAAGGAGAAGATTATTAGGCCAAGGGGGTAAGAGTGTAAGGATTGAATATCTGATGAAGTGTGAGATCTAGGATGCTGGTTATGGGTTTGTTATGCTTTGCTTGATCTGAACCAAGGATGCACCTATGCGGTTGATGATGGATGATGGATCGGGATCATAATACTTGGAATGCATTATCATTATGTGGCTTGATCATCGATAGACTAGATCTAAATTATTGACGCATGTTTTATTGTATAAACGTTATGATTTGTGTATGACTAATGTTTGGAATAGCTGCAAAGTTATGAGTAAATATTTGCAGATCTGTATGCGGGTTGGCTTTGGTAAAAGCGCGTATACACATTGGTTTGGTTCATCATAGTAGCATATACATAGAGAGATATGATATTTGAAGTTGCAGTTGGATCTGGTTGTTGTTGCAGAGTTCTGTGTTCTACTTTGTGTTTTGATGACTGTGTGTTGATGACAGGGTTTTAGTGATTTAGAATTGGGTGATTCAGAGATTGATGATGTAGGTGTAGCTGATGGTTGTATTGTAGTAGTGATTGATTTGTGCTTCAATGTTGTTGATGGGTCCAGTATGAAAATTGGATGAAACGTGGACTTCATATTATGATGTTGAGATTAAGAAGGTTATAGCCTTCAGTAGGCTAGCGCCTACATACTAGTAAACGGATTGGCTAGTACAAGAGATATGGGGTTGCAGCTCCCTTCCAGTAGTAGCTGGAGAATGAGAGAAGGTTGTAGCCTTCTGCAGGTGGGTGCCTGCGTACTGTTATGAGTCTGCGCCTGTACGAGATTGTAAACAGGTTTTTCTTATATTAAAGAAAACAACAGCACGTGGTTTTTGTCCCGCATTGGGTTTCCACCTTATATCATGGTGTTCATGTGTGTTTCTTATGTGTGATGATCTGTTCTATTTTACTGCACCTGTTTACTGTTCATATGATTAATAAAGTTCTGATGCACTGATTAAATATCAACATTTAATGGATTAACTGAATCATAAGTTTACTGGATATATGCTAGTTGCTTTAGACACAATTGCGTGTACACGCGGGTTCCCTTAACTGAAGTAGTGTATATGAATCTAAGTATGGAAATGAAAAAGTGTTTAATTTGCTAATATTGATTCACCCCCCTTCTCAGTATTATTTCCAACATAACTTTTGAACATACCAGTGAAGATTTCTGAGTATAAATATGAAGAATTGTTCACATGGCCTAATATCCCTATCCTTGAGGCCTTGTAACTAAACATAAATTCAGAGCATACTTATTTATGTCTCTATGGTGATCTTCACTTTTGAGCATGCTTTGCAGCCAAGATTTGTGATAGAACAGTGCCGCCCTATTATACTTAAATACATACCATAATTTGAAGGAAATCAATCAGGCTTTCTCCCATTATCTTAGCTCTACATTATAGTAAGTATTGACGATAGTAAGGAGGTTCTAGGCTATTCTGAACAAATGAAATTGTCCCATTATCTCCTTGCAATAATAAGTGTCAGTTAGACATTCAAACCAAGCTTCAACATAGTTAGAATTAAGGGAACCATGATCATATTTCTTAAAAACAATATGGTTTGGTTCTGAAGCATTGTGCATGCATCAATTGAGAGAGGCTCACTATTATTCTGACAAAAAAGGGATCCAGTCATGACATTTGCAAAGGTCATTCTCTGCTATGTGCATCTTAGTGACAGAGGGTGCAAATTATGCACTTAGACTCACGCATGTCCACCATACAGTTGCTATATTCCATTGTCATTGGAACTTGTTGAATGGTTATCATGCTTGAAATTATTAAAGACTGTCACAAGGGATATTATGTCACAAGATTGAAGCAAGAACACTCATCTCCAAAAGAAGCATTTATTGTTAGGTCCCTATACTACTAGTGTAACCCATATTTTCATTAGTGAAACCCCCTTATTATATTGTTGTGCCCATGTAGTCTCCATATTGTTATTATTGTGCTCGATAGAAACCCACTATTGTTACTGTTGTGCCCGATAGAAACCCACTATTGTTATTGTTGTGCCCTTATATTATTATTGTTATGTTGGCTCCGATTATATTATGACCCCTTAGACTCCTATATATAGAAAGGAGGTCTTGCATTTGTATTATCCAAGAATTGTTCATTTGTGTAATGTAAAGGAGGTTTCCACCTCAAAGAGGTTCAATTGTAAGGCGTTTATATTTCTCTTCTATCTTTTTGTGAGCTGGTTTCATAACATTTGGTATCAGAGCTTTGGATTCTAGGGTTTCTCTGCTCCAAATACGTCATTGTGGAATTTTTGTTACAGTGTTTTCTCTATGAAGTTTCAGAATCTAAAAGAAAAACCATTTTATAAGAAATTAGTTTCAACCTTGGGTCCAAATTTCAGATCTTGTCTCGGTATATTTTCGGACATATGATTTGAGGAAGTTATGGTTATTGAAAGCTCCAGAATTTCATCTCAAATAGGTCATCATGGAATTTTAGGTATAATTTTGTTTGTTAGAAGGTTTAGACTCTAAAATTAAAACCATTTTAGCCGAAATCGTGTTGAAGCTCGGGTCTGAATTTCAGATCTTGTCTCGCTATATTTTTGGAGATATAATCTGAGGAAGTTATGGTTTTTGCAGACTCCTAAATTACATTCTAAACATCTGACCTTGGGAAAATCATCATTACTTTCTCTCTAAGAATCCAATTGAAATTCCATAGGAAGTTATAGAAAGAGGATATACTGTAGTTTTATGTGTATATTGTTCAGATTTAAAGGTAGAAACAATGACACGTGACACATCGTACAAGTTTTCTCTACTGAAACATTATATAATCAGGTTATTTAGGAGATTGGGCATAACTCTTTCTTGGAGAATCCAATTTTGTTCAGACGGGTGGCATTGGAAAGAGGTCTCAGAGGGCTATGCAAAAGTAATTTCAAACCTTGGAGATCCGCAATTACAGAGATACAACAGATTCAATATCAAGCTTCTACGAAGCAAAAAACCATGGGTAGTCTTTTTAAAATTTTGCATAAGTTTGGGTTGAAAAAATTAGTTTGAAGTTCAAATGGCATAGTGAAGTATAATTATCATTAATTGATGCCCTGAAGAAAGAAAATGGAAACACCTAGTAAGAACCCTAAAATCTCTAGCATGACTCATGATGAAGAGGAAGAAATACAACACGATATATCAAAATTAGGAGACCAATTGCAACAAATTTCACTCTCACAAAAGGTAACAGAAGCTAATATTGATGGTTTAAAGAAAGGTGTGGAAGCTATGATGAATGACATAGAAGCTCATATGAATGTTGTGTAAGTTAAGATGGATGGCGTGGAAGATAAGATGGATGTCATGGAAGCTAAGATGAATGGCATGAATGCTAAGATGGATGGTATAGAAGAAAAAATGAAAGGCAACATGGAAGATTTGAAGATAGATTTGACTAAGTTGCTACAAGAAATCCTTACTAATGGTGAAAGGGTAGTAAAGGAAACTCATGATAAGAACATAAGAAATGTTAATCATGATTTCACAGACTCTAACATTGGATTGAAGACCCACCATGTCCCAAAGATCGATATGAGAAACTTTGATGGCAAGGATCCCACAACATGGATACTACAGATGGAGCAATTTTTCAATCTCCATAATGTGCAAAACACACAAAAGGTACGCATTGCAGCTTTATATTTGGAACTAGATCAGTTTGTATGGTATCAATGGCTTTGCTCTCGTAAACAAATTGTCACTTGGGAAATTTTTATGGAAGAAATGATAGCACATTATGAGGATACAAAAAGCAACACCTTTTTTAGCCAATTGATAAACCTCAAACTAAAGGGATCAATGATGGAGCACATTGAGGACTTCCAAAAATTGAATATAAGGGTAAAAGATATTCCATAGGAGCATAGGATTGATGTGTTCATAGGGATTTTAAAGGATAAAGGCATTCAGGTTGGCAAGAAAAATGGAAAGAAAAATTATGGCAACAAGGAAGCCTACCTCTCACAACTATGGAAGTGTTGTTTCCCCTAACCTTCCACAACCTACAAGGTTGACACCACAACAATTAGAAGAAAAAAGAGAAAAAGGGCTTTGTTACAATTGTGATAGAAAATACACTAAAGGTCATAAGTACGCTGAGAAGAAATTAATTTACATAGATTGTGAAGAGGAGGAAGAAAAGGAACAAGAAACATCAAAAGAAGAGGATATACACCAGGAACAAACCCTAGAGAAAGAAGAAATGAATCTGACCATATCTTGTAATGCATTGGCCGGAATTACCACTCCTCAAACTATCAAGATAGAAGGACATATCAAGAAGAAAAAGGTAATAGTGTTGATTGATTTGGGCAATACCCATAATTTTATTCATTGTAAGATAGCCAAAGAATTGAATTGCTTCCTATATCTAGCACCAGAGTGTCAAGTGATGGTTGCAAGTGGAGGAACCATAAATTTCTCTGGAAAGTGCCATAATATCAAGCTATCCATGGGAGAATATGTATTGAATGTCCCAATTCTTTCCATTCCAATGGGTCATGCTCATGTTGTACTCGTAGTCCAATGGCTACAATCCTTGGGTAAAATAACTTTTAATTTTCAAGAACTTTTCATGAAATTTTCTTCAGAAGGAATAGAAGTTGAATTAAGGGGTATCACAGGGAAACTGAGAAATATAATTATCTCTAACGAAATGACAAAGCTTCTAAAGAAAGAAAAAAGAGGCATAATTGCAAAATTATGTTCGCTAGAGGTTCCCACATTGAAATCATTTATTTCTCAATATCTCCAAAAAGCCTTGGAAAATCATTCCAAGGTATTTGAGACTCCCAAAGGCCTCCCACCTATTCATGATCATGATCATGCTTTTCATTTGATTCCAGGAAGTGTTCCTCCAAAACTCAGGCTTTACATATATCCATACTCCCAAAGGAGTGAAATTTAACGTATGGTTGTAGAAATGCTATAGGTTGGTATAATTATCCAACCAAATTTGATAAACGAAGCAAGGGATGGATGGAAGAATGATGAAACGGGGTTGGAACTCATTCAAAATTTGCAGAAGATCCGAGTTCAAACAATATTTCTAGAACTTGACAAGGAAGGAAAAATCATATTGGAACCTAATGCAGTCATAGAACCAAGAAATCAATAGCTATGAAATCGATCAATTTCAGAGTATCTCATCAAGTGGAAGAACTTACCTGCTGAAGATTCTACATGGATGGATTTTAACTTTATACAAAAGAATCTAGAACTACTCAAGTGTTGAGGAAAACACTTTTTGAAGGAGAGGGGCATGCTAGTTCCCTATACTACTAGTGTAAACCCTATTGTTATTAGTGAAACCCCCTTATTATATTGTTGTGCCCATGTAGTCTCCATATTGTTATTATTGTGCCACATAGAAACCCATTATTGTTATTGTTGTGCCCTTATATTATTATTTTTATGCCGGCTCTGATTATATTATGACCCATTAGACTCCTATATATAGAAAGGAGGTCTTGTCATTTGTATCATCCAAGAATTGTTCATATGTTTAATGTAAAGAAGGTTTCCCCCTCGAAGAGGCTGAATTCTAAGGCATTTATATTTCTTTTCTATCTTTTTGTGAGTTGGTTTCATAGCATTTATAAGCTATGTCTTGGGTAGAACATAATCGAATGTGGCAATTGAGGGTTGTGACATAATGCCAAGTATACCTAATATGAAGTAGAAAGAGTTATCATTGAATGCCTAGGATGCAACTAATCCCTTTCAACCAACTACAATGGATCCTAACTTAAGGAGGGTGAATGTGGGTAATGTTCCTGAAGACATGCAACCTGCTAGAATGACTTATTTTTCTCTCGTTATGGAGACATTGAAGAAGGTCCTGGTGGTTTTGACAGACAAACTGGTAAGTCTAAAGGATACTCCCTTATTCTTTACAAAACAATTGAAGCAACAAATTGAACCCTGGAAGATCCTGTTAAATCAATAGATGGGCATCAATTTTTTTTTAAATTAGCATTTGAAGGACAAAAGAAGAAAGTTGTAGAAAATCCAAGTTGTTCTTGATTTGAACGATAAAGGTGATGTAAATAATGTTTCACAATATGGTGGAATGGTCATGGGTCAGTCAACCCACCACTTATTGGTCATCAGAATACCATGAACCCAACAACAGTACTAGTTACCAGTCTAAATCCATATGGATTATGTGATGCAACACTACCAAGTTTGTCTGGAGACCTTGTTGCAACAAACCTCCTGTATAGTTCATTAAAATCTTCAACACTATTGGACTTGGGCTGCCAACTACTTCTCCAAGAAACAACTTTTTGTTGTGCATCACTAGGTGCAGGGAGTTACGATCTTGGTCCATATGGATCCTTTGGATATGGAAGTCCCTCATATAGTAGTTTTGGAGGTGCAACATCTCACTATGGTATTTTTGTCTTGTTTTTAGTTTATTGGCACTAGTTTTTAAAAGGTGCCATTTTGAATAATAAAAAACATAGCTTCCTACTCTAGGATATGTGATGAGAATAAGCATAAGTCATTGTGGTAATTGAGAATACTGGTTGGTATTATGTATGGAGTTAAATTCAGGTTGGCCAAATCATAGAGAAAACATGTGTTATAATTATGGTGTATGGTTAGTGTATGTGAGGGAAATTATAGGCAAGATGTCATGGATAGAAAGAGCACTTGGTTTACAGGGTACATTTTAGTATCTATTCCATATTCATAATATGTTATCTTAACTTGATTTACTATTAAATTACTAGTTGTTGTTAAGCTATGTGCAAGTAAGCACTCGAAAAAATATTGAATTGTATGAGAGAGGTTAGGTAAAAGGGTGTTCACAAGAGGTGGAGAAAACTGTGAATGAATTTGATGTCCATGTTCAGTGTTAGGTTGTGATTTTATCTTGTGCCTTTCTTATTTTCATGTCAATATTGTTCCTACTTATGCATTCATAATGAGAACATGATGTTTTGCATATCTGTTTCTGTTGTTTGTTGCTTGTTGGAGCTCATCTCACTGTGGATTTTATTTGAGCCAATGTTGGTTGCCATCTCCTATTTTTATTTTATCATAGAGGTTTTGTGGTGTATGCTAGAGTTTTTAAATTGACTGTTTTACTTCAACTTTTGATGTATTTTCCTGTATGTTTTATTAGTTTGGTTGTATATTATAACATTGACTTAAAATCAAAACCATAGTTTTGGACAAGATTTGGTAACTCCAAGGAGGTTTATTCTTGGTGTACGAGGCTTGTAGTTTGTCTCATTTGTTGGCATGATTTTGAATTATTATGAGTGGAAAGTGTCCTAGAAGCACATGATTGTTTAACAAGAAGATGATATATGTTGGGATGCATTTGTTTCGTTTCAATAGATTTCAGTTTGTCTTTGCATATCCAAAATCCAATACATTTTTTGGTTGTTTGATTCTTTTATTTTTTGTTTGCCAAAAGGTTTGGGCCCTAAGCTGACTGCATGATTTGGATCATGAAAATGTGACCTTGGGGCATAAAAGTAGTATCTGTGACTCAAGAAAAGGTAAGGACTCATATTTGTTAAAGAAAAACTCCTTTCATGACTTGTATTGTTGTTATTTTAGGTTTTGTTATTTCATGGATTTTATATAAATTTCAACTCAATATGTGTACTAAATTGTATGCTTTTGGAGACAAACATAATATTGTGCTTGCACAGTTTGAGTTTAGCTTCTCAACATTGCCTTTGTTTCCCGTTTTTTGTTCAATCATGGCTTTCATTCGTTCACTTCAAGCAGAAGAAATGACAATGATATCTAAGACCAAAAAGGTGAAGAATAGTTTTTGTTTGATCATTTCATGCCTCACAGTATCAACTTTAAAATATTTCCAATATTTAGTGGTAGTCCTTATGTATTTCTTCTCACTACAGTCACATACTCTTCCCCCTATAGTTTTGAAAGTTGAGGAAAATTCAAGGGCCACATCATCATCATCATAAACTCTTCTCAAAATACCCCAGTCACCGACTTCTCTGAAAAATGTTTACAACCCTAATATTATGATATAATCTAGTAGTGTTTGTGGGCTCTTTTCCATTAAACCCTACTCCCATTCCATATAAGAACACAGAAGGTTGTTTTTGGAAAGAAAAGGGGTTATCCCATCGTTTTATCTTTGTTTTTCCACACATAGAAAGTTGTTTTTGGAAAGAAAGGGGGTTATCCTATTGTTTTGTATCTTTTTTTCCTTGCTTTATAAACTTGATTTCAGTATCTTGTACTTTTGTTTATGGAAATTCTTATAGGAAGGGTTGTAGATTTTGAACAATCAACATATGCATTCTAGCAACAATTGTAGTAGAAGAATCCCAAAAAAGTCAAATAATAGGGAAAATAAAACGAAATGGCTTTCAATTGTTGTTCTTTTATTATAATGAGTTTATTGTGCTTCCTATCTGGAGTTTGTTGTAGATTATTGCAATCTTATAGTCTTTCATGTAGCTAATTTTGTAGAAATAATTATTCTTCTTGTAGAAAATTAACAATAAGTGAAATGACATGTAGGCATGGTTGAGAAAAAAGGGTGGTGAAAATGAAATGGATCAATGCTGAGAATATAATCATAACCTTTAGTCATGTATTATTTTTCATTGTCCTTGCACTTTACTTAATGAACTCATTGGTTAAAATATATTTTTTCTCATTTATCCTTGATTGGTGATGTGACATTGTGTCACCTTTGGATGAATATTGTTGATTGTCTCATATGACTATGGTATCTCTACCAATTATGCAAACATTTATATAAATTCCTCCTATCACTTCTTATGGATAAGACATGAGCCCCATAATGAATAATGGTGTGATTTCTAATATGTACAATGTTGCATTTTATATGTTGCAGCTGCTACATGACTACTTGTAGGGGTTGCCATGGAAGTATAGGGTACTGTTGGGTCGTTAATATACTATTATTATTGTCACTTTTGAATGTTTATTCCACCCATTTCTACCATTCTTCATCACGTCATTTATCATAATTTATCATATAATTCTATTTTACAATGATTTATGCTCTTATGTAAAAATATTATTTATTCTCCTTTATTTATAATAAATTGATGATTATGCATGATTTTATCAATGAAAGTTTAATAAATTGGTTATAACATTATTCGACATTTTTAGCCTCCAAGATAATTTCCAGATTGAAGATTTGATCATTAAAAGTGCCAACTCAGAAATGTGCTGGAATAAGAAGTGACAGTTTTGCGGTTGAGATTCTGAGCAAATGAAGATGAATCTGGAAAATCTAGAACATGGGTTTTGTCCAGAACAGACCAAATTAACCTAAAAAAAAAAAAAAAACAGTTTGCCCAAATTCAGCTTGTATTGAGAGAAACGCAGAGTTCTTTGAGCACGATTTTCTCAGATTCGTTGTGTGGCTGTTTTCCAAATCTCAGCTGCAAAGCCAAATTCGCCTTGCTCTTGTTGAGAGATGGATGGAAATATATCTTCTTGTTGATCAATTGGTTGGAAAAAATATAATTTTGTAATAGAAATCATGTTGTAATTATCTCTGTTGTAACTTCTCTCTGATCTCTCTCTATTTAAATGAAAACAGAGATCAGAGAGGGGGATGGAAAAATGATGGAGAATTGAGGATTCAGAATTAGAGATTCAAGAATGATGATAGGATAGAATAGGAGGAAAAGGCAATTTTTGCATTGCCATTGTAATTCTCAAAGCTTTAGCTGTTGTAATAATTTCACAGTGTGATGATGAATAAATAAAAGGGTTGTTGTTCACTCTTCTCATCTGAGGTAGCCCAGCAGCATCTGCTGGCGGCTAAGGGCCCAGTCACTGGTGGATTATGTTGCTTCTGTGTATTATATCTTTCCAATTTACGTCGTGTGATGGTTTGATTTAATTCTTATTTCTTTGAATCATTTGCCTTATAGTTTCATGTTTTTGCAGTGAGCTGTATAATATTTTATGAAATTGTTTTATTACACAAGCTGAGATTGAATCGCGTGGCTGTTCTTTTCCATCATGAAAAAGGTTATCATCCTTCTCAATGTATATTGTTATGTTGTTCATTTCAAATGTAAAGCTTCGTTGTTCATTCCAAACCTTGATATTCATTATAGACTATTGGTTATTCGATTCCTTTAATTACAGTTTGCTGTCCATTTACTTTGTTGTTCATTTCTGTTAGTTAATTGCAATAGTTTGCTTTTAAAGAGTTTTCCTAGTATACTTTCAATGGCATCCTTAGTTCAATTTCTATTTCCTTTTAATTGCTTTAAAGCAGGATTGCCAACTGTAGAGAACATTGGTTATTGCTTCCTCGTTCCCAGATTGATTGTCTTGTTCTAGTTTGATTTTAATTGCATCAATATCTAGAGGAATGAGTTATTGCTATTGTATCCTCAATTGATGTTTGCTGAGTGAATAGTTGGATTTCAGAGCATTTGAGTTTATGTTGTTGTAGTTAGATTTCTTTTCCAAATTTTATTTACTTTTGGATTTTAAGCACTATACTGCAAAACATTACTCTTGAGTAAATATCCGCCTCAGACTGAGTACACTCTTGAAATAAAAAGTCGTCCCTGGGTTGACAATTAATGTGAAGGTAATTAGGAGTTAAAAAGACACCTTTTTATCGCTAGACAGGTACCATGCAGAATTTGAAGTACTCCAAATTTTCATTTTTTGTAAGTATAAGTCATGCCTCTAGGATATTCTATTTAAAATATGAAGGCTTGGATATGAAAATTTTAATGACTTGTAGCTTTTCTTACAATCCTATGATCTCCTTATAGAAGTAAAAGGAATTTTCATAATTTTCTTGTTGGAGCATTTATATGGATTTTTTTTCAGTGGACATGGGTTAATAATTATAGGTCATTTACAGGTTATACATGTCTTCAAAGTTTTACTTCTATTTGAGTATTCAACTAAACATATTGAGTGCCTTATACATAATTATTTTTCCTTCCACCCACTTTTCATAACTTCCATAACCATTAAGTATGAACCTGCAACTTTGATGCTATTTTGTTTGTTTAGTAAAAGATTTGCCAAGACTTTACAAAGTTTTATAATTCATTGAAAGTTGTAGAATTTACAATCCATAAATTTTCAAGGTATAATTTTTTAAAGTCTAATTCTTTAAAGGGTGCTAGCTCAATGGAAGAGCACTTGCTTTGCAAGCAAGAATTTAGTGGTTCGATTCCATCGTGCCCTAATATTCATATGGAATGACGATGATTATTTTTTGGTGATGAAGGCTCTTTTGACCATCACCAATAAGCTTATGGTGACACTTTTTGACCCTCACCAAATTATGAAATGTTGAGAGTCAAGGAATGCCACCATATACATGTATCAATAGTAACGGTCATGAAAGGTCCATCACCATAAATTGGTGTTGTTGTTCATATGAAATCGTGACAGTCAACGAATGTCATCATATATATGCATCAATAGTTATGACAATGAAAAGTCCATCACAATAAATCATTGTTGTTCATATGAAATGGTGACAGTCACTGTCCGTCATTATAATCATTATTCGTGACGGACCTTGAATGTCACCACAACACATCTTTTCGTGAAACCACTTTTGGTGATGTTCAATTTTTTGGTGATAGAGGCTAAGATCCGTCACCATTGCTCATATGAAATGGTGATGGTGTCACTATCCGTCATTATAAATCACTATTGGTGACAAACCTTCAATGTAACCACAACACCTATACTTTTGGCGATGCCACCTTTGGTGACGTTCAGTTTTTGGTGACGGAGGCTCTTTTGACCGTCACAAATGAGCTTATGGTGACATTTTTTGACTATCACTAATCACCATTTTTGTTGTAGAGTAAAATAACCTACTCATGCTTAACTATACTCATAGAGCATTGTTTTGCCCAATCTATATATTGTAGCTTTTCAAGGGTGAATAAACCATTAAAATTTTACCTAGGCCTATAATGGCTAACCAGAGCATGATTTGTAAGGAACAAAACCCCAATTTTAGATTCAATACAGTGAGTATAGGTTAAAAAGGAATACAAGGTGTATAATCAGTCATAATAACTTGACAAGCGTGGGATCCATTTCGTTTTCCAGTTTACAACCATAATAGAGATATTTTATGTAATAGCTCTGGTGAAAATTCCATGTAATAAACATTAAAAATAATAACCATGGTTGATGGGTTATTCCAAGCTGAATGTTGAGCAACACATCCTAGGGGGTGTTGATTTGATTTATTATGGCTAAGGGAATTGGCAAAGGAAATGGCCAAGGATTTGGAAAGGAAAAATGGCATTTTTTGCACATTTATTTATGAAAATAATGCAAATTAGGAGAAAAGGGAGGTGAAAGGTCACAGGTTGCATGCTAGGAGGAAAATGAAGGTACATAATGGAAAATGAAGAAAATAGAGGCCTCATTAATAAAAAGTCTTCTGAAGATCAGTTGGTAACATTTTGTTAGTTCGGTTTTGGAGCTCTCTCATTATTCTCTCTCTCTCTCTCACTCTCGGACACTTAGAGTTTTCTTGGAGCACTTTGGCATTGGATCAAGAAAGGAAAAGAAGGAAAGAGGAAGAAAAGATCAGGCAGGGAAGGTAGGATCAAGCAACTACAACAAGATTCTTTGTAGGTATCGATTTGCATGTGTATTTTCCTTGTTAGATTTGGCATGCATGGTATTGCATGTGGTTATTTTCCGTCATGGCATGGGCTTTTCTAGGTGTGACATTGTTTTCAACCTAGCCTTGCCATTTCCTAGTAGCCTTGATGAGATGGGCTCTCGTACTTTGGTTGATTTGGATTGCCGGATGAATTCGAAGCTGAGTGGGGTGGATCTCCAAAATGACAAACACATGGCCTAGTGGTCCCTCAATCAGACTATGGATCATGGTAAAGCCACAAGCCTAGTAACCCCTAAGCTAGATTATGGGTTGCAGTAAATCTAGGATTATCTACCTCAGTGGACATTTTCCAGTGAATGGTGGGATATACGATAAATCCAAGAGGTGGATTTCTCTTCGATGGGACTAGTAGTCTCGCGATGGGATGTACAGTAAAGCCTGGAGGGTGGGTCTCAGTCTAGGGCCTAGTGATCCCTGGATCAGACTATAGTTTACTGTAAAGCCTGAGATACTAGGAGGCAGTCAAATTCCTCACGGTGTAGGTGGAGAACTCCGGTCGCATCCATGCACTTTTGGTTATTTTCAGTTGGTTATGAGTCCCACAGTCATGCTTGGAAAATGGCACAGGGGTGATTGGTTGAAGAGAGATTTGTCTTAGTCAATCTATGGTCAGGTGGAACGCGGTAGTCCCATCCCTGGTTGGTTTATATATTCATTAATATGAAATTCATTCCCTTGGTTTTCATGCGTAAATGTATTGGTTTATATGTGGATTCTATGGTTGATGTATTTATGATATTTTTGTTGTTACTATGTTGGTTATGCATATGTTTTATGATAGCAGCTATGTATGGCTCTCATCATGTTTTTACTTGTAAATGAATGGAAATGTATCTATGACCTAATAGATGATAATGCAGCAAATGACATGAGGGAATATGGTTCTTAGCGATTATCAGATAAGTATGAGATCCCTATGGTTAAATCTGTTGTTTACAATTGTAGATTACATGTTTGTGATATGTTTGACGAAATGCCTGTGATGGCTAGTAGGGGTCTGGTTAAGGGGTTATTTAACTAATTGCTTTTGCATCAATGTTTCCCTGTTATTTTACTGCTTTGAAGATGTCATTCCATTCTCGTAAGTGACCTAGGCTCTAGGTCTGAAAAAGTGGTTCAAATCCCAGGGACGTTGACATGAAACTAGACAAAATGATGCATGGATGATCTCTCGTAGGCCTATGAGAGCGTCCAAAGGTCTCTGGATGCTGGCATGCCCATAGCATGAGAGCATACAAAGGTCAAGTGATCAAAAAAATTAGTTGGACCCAGGGGCAAGCTACCCGAAGTGTTGGCGTGGTTCTCATAGGTTCTATAGCTAATGTGGAAGGTCTGTATGTTGTGTTTCCATCGATTCCATTTCCTCAAGGTCACATAGGAGGTTGAATCCAATCATAGTAGCCTCTCGTTGCATGTTTAGACCAGTTGGCTAGTTACTTGGGTAGATCTGGGAGGAGGGTGTTACAGAGTGTTATCAGAGCATGGTTTACCCCTCTGACGAGATGGGATGTGTGTGTTGCTCATGCATGCATGTCGGTATTATGTGCGTCTCTCATGCTTTCATTCCATGTGGTTGTTTCATTGCATGGTGTTGATCATGGTTATAGCGATGTCAACATGTCGAAGTTGAGGTTGTTGTTGTGGGATGCATTGTCATGAATGTATGACTGGTTACATGTTGTTATATGCCACTTACATGCCTCATTTTGTATTATTGGTTATATTCTTGTATGCTTGGTTACATTCTTGTATTCTTGGTTGCATGTATCATTCTTGTAAGCTTAGTTTCAAGTATTGTTCGCTTATGCTTGATTATATGCATTCATGCATGTCTGAGGTTGATTATGCATTTCTTATGCATGTTGATGTTTGCATGTGGTTGTGTGTACATTGGCATAATGGTTGTTGTCATTCATGAGGTCATGGTATGTGTAATTGATATGGTCATGCATTGATGATTGGACACTACCTAGAATGATGATTATGTGTCGATGCACTTATTTGTATATTTCTATATGTTGTTATGATTATGTTATACATGTAGCACGTTGATTTGATGATCTTATAGATGAGACATCCTCCCTGAGCTATGCTAAGGTACTTTGGTTTATTGTGATTTGGTTTAGATAACATAGTATTCCTTATAGGAGAAAGATAAAATCGTTAGCAAGATGGTAGACTACAAAGACTCTCCCTATGAATTAGATGAGCAGCATGGTGGGCACTCTTCTAATTTGGAAGACACATTGAGAAACTTGAAGGAAGAAATAAGGAGTTGTAAGGAAGTCAATGACATGATCATACAAGCACAAGAGAAATAAGTAAAGGTTGATGAAATACTCCTTCAAAGTTTGTTAGAGCTACAGTGACAAGGTTCACTTTAGATTATCCATGGAAAATAGGACATAACTAATGGAGCATATGGAAGTAGGTCTCCTTGTAGACACAAGTTAGATAGAGTAGACATGGTGAGAGATGACATACTATTGGACACTTCAGATAAGAGGGGTGATGAGTACAGGTATTATTCTAGTTCTAGTTCTGATAGGCATCATGATCATCATCCTTATCATCCTTACAGGAGGACTGACAGGGGATATTTTCCAGATGAATTTAATAAATAAAATCCACCTACTTTTAACGGACATGTGAAGAAGTAAAAATATGTAGAGGCTTGGATACTTGGGATGAAAAAAATATTTAAGTTGCATGAGTACACAAATAACATGAAGGCCATCATAGATATCTTCATCTTGAAAGTTAAAGCAGACATTTGGTGGGAGGATGTGAAGTGGGTCAAAGACATCAAGATAGATGACTTGAGTTGGCATGAGTTCAAGAGGGTTTTTAGGAAGAAATACTTGTTAGAAAGGTACTACGACAGTGAGGCCAAAGCATTATATGAGCTAAAGATGGGATCAATGACATATGAAGAGTAAATGACCAAGTTTCTAGAGATATTGAGGTATGTACTGTATCTTACAGAAGAGAAGGCTAAAGTTCAACAATTTTTCAGTGGTTTTCCATTAGCATTTAGAGATAGAATTGAACATGACAAGCCTCGGTCACTTGAGGAAGTCATTGGGAAACTGAAGCATTTCTATGAAAAATCAAAGCATAAGAATGAATCTTAGCAAGGATGGCAAGGGAAAGACAAAGGTAAAGGTTAATGGAAACCTACGAGAGCAAGGCCTCAAAATGCAAAGGAGAAAGAAAATATGGCACCACAGAAGAAGTTTAATGTAGCTAGATATGGACATGGGTCACAACAACAACATAAAGGTGAGGGAACTGTTCGGTTGGAGTGTTGGACACCTGGTGAGGAGAACCTTAGGAGAGATTGTCTGCAAAATCATGATGGTAAGCCTAAGATATGCAATGCATAGGAGGCACAGATTATTGGGGATGTGGGGTAGAGTATTTGTCGTATTTATGCAGCCATGGACAAAAGATAGGAAGATCATTAGGCATCTATCATTGAGATGGACAGTAAGATTTTTGATCAGGTTATTTATATTTTGATTGAACCTGGATCTAATTATAGCTATGTTAGTCCTGAGTTGGTGGATAAGTGTGGTTTGAGTAAGGAATTTCATGCAAAATCTGGTTAATGAAGCTGGATACAGGTATAAAGAACCGTGTTCATCATTGGGTAAGAGATTGTGCATTTTATTTGAATGGTATGCCTACCGTAACACATCTAAATATATTACCATTGGGATCATACATTATGTTGTTGGGCATGGATTGGTTGTACCTTCATAGACCCAAGGTATATTGTTATGAAAAAGAAATTGAGTGTGTGGATGATAATGGGGAACTAAGAGTCTTGCAGGGAAATAATAAATCCACATCAGTTAGGATGGTAACAACTATGAAGGCAAAGGGTAGTCACAGGAAAGGGTGTTTGTTATTTGTAGTGTACATTTCTAGTGACACGGGTAAGGAATTTGAGGATACAAATGTGTTGAGAAGGTACCTTGTTCTATAGCAGTTTCAGGATGTATTTCCTGAGGACATTACAGAGTTTCCACCTCATAGGGAGGTAAAGGTTTCTATTGAGTCTGTGCCAGGGGAAACTCTGAGATCAAAAGCACCTTACAGGATGAGTACACCTGAGTTGGTAGAGTTGAAGCTACAATTGAAGGAAATGTTGGACAAGGGATACATTAGGCCAAGTGTATCACCATGGGGTGCACAGTGTTGTTTCTGAAGAAGAAATATGGTACTCTTAGATTATTCATTGGCTACAAGAAGTTGAACAAAGTTACAACCAAGAACAAGTATCCACTATCGAGGATTGATGACTTGTTCAATTAGTTGAAGGGAGCAACAATGTTCTCGAAGATTGATCTAAGATCCAGATATCACTAGGTACGCATCAAAGAGGAGGACATTTACAAGAAATATTTCTGGACCAGGTATGGATGCTATGAGTTTGTTGTAGTTTCATTCGGTTTGACTAATGATCCAGCGACACTTATGTGCTTGATGAATAGTGTGTTGCATCTGTATTTGGATAAGTTTGTTATTGTGTTCATTGATGATATATTGGTATATTCTAGAAACGAGGAAGATCATGCTGATCATTTAGTAGTAGTGTTGAGGTTGTTGAGATAGCACTAGTTGTATGCTAAGCTCAACAAGTTTAGTTTCTTTCAGAGTGAGGTACATTACTTGGGCCATGTCATGTCCAAGGAGGGCATTGCAATAGATCTAGAAAAGATAAGGGCCATCATGGAGTGGGTAGCTCCTGGGAATGTGCATGAGGTGAGATCTTTGATGGGATTGACAACCTACTATATGAGGTTAATAAGGAATTTATCACATATTTCTTATCCTATCACATCATTACAAAGGAAAGGTAAGAAGTTTGAATGGACGGAGGAGTGTGAGGCCAGTTTTGAGTAGATTAAGCAGTTGTTGACACATGCTCCGATGTTAAATATTGCGGATCCAAATAAGGAGTTTGTAGTATGCACAAATGCTTACAAGAGAGGACTTCGTGGGGTCCTTAAGCAAGATGGACAGGTGGTGTGCTATGGGTCAAGAAAATTGAATGAGCACAGGAAGAACTACCTGACGCATGATCTTGAGTTAGCAGTGATCATACATGCATTGAAGATGTAGAGGAACTATCTTCTTGGTAGGAGGTTTGTACTGATGAGTGATCATATTGGGTTGAGGTATTTTTTTGACCAACTAAATCTGAACACCAGGTAGGTTAGATGGTTGGCCACGATCAGTGAGATTGATTTTGAGATTAGGTACATCAAAGGAAAAGAGAATAGGGTGGAAGATGATCTTAGCAAGCGGATACATGTAAATTACTTAGCATCTATGAGCTGCTATGGGATAGACTTATAGGATAGGATCTTGCAGGTAGGTCAACAAGATGTCAGATATATAGAGATTATGCACAAGTTGCAGCAGGGTACTGGTACAAGTATAGGTGCAGGTACAAGTAATGGTATAGGTACAGGTGAAGGTTCACAAGATGTGGAATACTGTCCTACATCAAATGGAATGGCTAGATTCAGACACATGATATATGTGCTAGACATCAATGAGCTCAAGAAGGTGATCTTGAGGGAGTTTCATGCGAAACTATGTTCGGGTCACCCAAGTTATCAGAAGACACTAACAACAGTGAACAGATTTTATTATTGACCGATCTTGAAGAGGGATGTAGTAGATCTTATGCCTAGGTGTTTTGATTGTTAGAAATTGAAAGTAGAGTATAAGCACCCAGGTGGATTGCTATAGCCAATTGCGATTCCAGAATGGAAATGGGAGTTCATTTCCATGGACTTCATCACAAGGTTGTCAAGGATAGTGAGACAAAATGATTCGATCATGGCTGTTGTGGATAGGTTGACAAATGTTGCACACTTCATCCCCGTGAAGTCTACATTATCAGGTAGCGATGTAGCACAGGTATTCATCAGATATGTGGTTAGATTGCATGGTGTTCCAAAGAAGATTGTTTTGAATAGGGATGCAAAGTTCACTTCCATGTTTTGGAAGGAGCTATTTTCAGGTTTGGGCATATAGTTGGCCTTTAGTACAACTTATCATTCGTAGACTTATGGAAAAACAAAGAGGGTCAATAGGATATTGGAAGACATATTGGGGATGTCTGTGATACATCAATAGTAGAAGTGGGAGGAGTATCTTCCCTTGGTTGAGTTTGCATACAAAAATGGTTATCAGGAGTCATTTAGGATAAGTCCTTTCGAGGCATTGTATGGGCAAAGTTGTAATACTCCCATTAGTTGGAGTGATCCAGTTAACAAGGTGTTTATTGGACCGGAAATGTTGGCGGACATGGAAAAAGAGATGCAGGTTATAAAGAAGAATCTAAAGGCAACAAAATATAGACAAGAGAGATATGCAGATAATAACATGTTGTTTAAGGAGTTCCAGGTTGCGGAACAGGTGTACTTGTGCATCAAACCAAAAAAAGGCTCCTTGCAAATTGGATCATGTGTCAAACTGGGATCACAGTTTTGTGGACACATTAGTATTGTTGAGAGGATTAGGCTAGTAGCCTATCGACTTGCACTGCCTTCGATAGTGAAATTCCATGATGTTTTCCATGTGTCATTACTTAAAAAGCATGTTAAAGATGTTGATCCTGTGATTGGTTGGTTTGTATTGAAGGTGGAACCAGATGGAGAATTCCAGTCAGAGCTTCAATGTATATTTCAGAAAATGTTGCTCATGCTCCGAAACTGAGCAATCAAGTAGGTTAAAGTGTGGTGGAAGCACTTTGGGCCCGATGAAGCTACATGGGAGATGGCAGATCAGATGCAAGCTATGTATCCTTCCTTGTTTGTTGGTTGAGGAAAATCAGTTTTGGGTATGGTGTTTTGGTACATTTCTTTGGTATATGTTTTGGCACATGCTTTGATGATGTTTTGGTATATGTGCATATGTATATGGATGTAAACACTGCCATTAGCTATGTTATAAAGCTCCAATAAGCGGTATAGGTGTCAGGTTATTATGTTGTTATGTTGTCATGTGGGTTTGCATTCAGCAGGGTGATCATTGTAAATACTGCTCCGAGTTATGTTATAAAGCTTCACAAGAAGTATGCTTCCTTTCTAGTGGTTTTCTAAGGTATATGTGTGATTGAACACCAAGGACGATGTCCCTCAAGGGGGAGGGTTTGTAATAGCCCTGGTGAAAATTCCATGTAATAAAAGATAAAAATAATAACCATGGTTGATGGAGCACTTATTCCAAGCTAATTGTTGGGAAAGACATCCTAGGGGGTGTTAATTTGGTTTATTATGGATAAGGGAATTCAAAAAGGTGATGGCTAAGGCTTTGGAAAGGTAAAATGGAATTTTTGACACATTTATTTATGAAAATAATGGAAATTAGGAGAAAAAGGAGGTGAAAGGCCACAAGTTTCATGTGAGGAGGAAAATGAATGAAAATAATGAAAAATGAAGACAATAGAGGCCTTATTAATAAAAAGCCTAAGAATCCTTGCCAGTGAATGGTGAGATATACAGTAAAGCCAAGAGGTGGATTGCTCTCTGTTGGGCCTATTAGTCTCGGGATGGGATGTACAGTAAATCCTAGAGAGTGGGTCTTAGTGTAGAGCCTAGTGATCCCTGGATTGGAATGTGGATTACAGTAAATCTTAAGAGACTAGGAGGCACTCAAATTCCTTAAGGTGTAGGTGGAGAACTTCAGTAGCATCGATGTTTTTTTAGTTCTTTTTGGTTGCTTATGAGTCCCACATTCATGCTTGGAATATGGCACGGGGGTGATTGGATGAAGAGATATTTGGCTCAATCAATCTATGGTCGGGTGGAACGTGGCAGTCCCATCCCCGGTTGGTTTCTATATTCATTAATGAGAAATTGATTCCCTTGGTTTTCATTTGTAAATGTCCCTGTTTATATGTGGATTCTATGGCTAATGTATTTTTAGCATTTTTGTTGTTAATATCCTGGTTATGTATATGTTTTATGACAACAATTATGTATGGATATCATCATGTTTTTACTTTTAAATGAATGGACAATGTATATATGACCTAATATATGATAGTCAGAAAGTGACATGAGGGAACAATGGTTCTTAGCGATTCCTAGATAAGTATGAGATCTCTATGCTTAAATTTGTTGTTTCCACCTGTAGATTACATGTTTGTGATATGTTTGACGAAATTCCTATCATGGCTAGTAGGGGTCTGGTTAAGGGCTTGTGCAACTAATTACTTTTTCATCATTGTTTCCCTATCATTTCACTACTTTGAAGATGCCATTCCATTCTGGTTAGTGACTTAGGCTCTGGGCTTGAACAAGTGGCTCAAATCCTAGGGACACTAGCATAGAACTGGACAAAAGGGTCCCTGGACACTGGCTTGCATGCCTGTGAGAGCATCCAGAGTTCCCTAGATGCTTTCATGCCCATAGCATGAGAGCGTCCAGAGGTCAAGTGATAAAAATATTGAGTGGGACCTAACGACACACTACGTGAAGTGTTGGCATGGTTCTCAGGGGTCTTGTAGCTGATGTGGAAGGTGTGTATGTTGTGTTTCCATTGATTCCATTTCCTTAAGGCGACACAGGAGGTTGAATCCAACCATATTAGCCTCTCGACGCATGTGTTACCCCAGTTGGCTGGTTACTTGGGTAGATGTGGGAGGAGGGTGCAACATTGGATGAATAATCAAGAATAGAAAATAGCAAACTAGTCTTATTCTCATGACAATTCTTAAATCATATAGGAAAGACTGAACAATTTCTCCATGCCAATGAAATAGCGAATGCGACTTATGCCTATTGTAAATTGAAAAATATGCAAATCGAACCAGGTAACCATTCATTTAATAACTTAGTTAATAGTGTAGGCACTATTTAATTAAACATGCACATGTATTATTAGAAGTAAAGGAAGGAAATATAAAAAGAGAATTTCCCTTAAGCAGGGGTTTAAATCCATTAGTAAAATTTAGCTTAGTACCTTTACATGAGAGACCACGAAGCACCTGGCTCTCTCCCTCCTTTTATTAAAGACACTCAAGCAAAGAAGGCATATCTTATAGCAAGTAATCCCGGATGGGTAATTCATAGGGTGAGTTTAGAGAAACAAAAAAAACTCCTTTTTTTATCTCCACTTCCCATTGGTGGTCAAAGGTTCTCAGAAGGCAATACACAGGTAGATAAATCGACTTGGAAATTAATGGGTATCGGTTAGTATTCATTGAGCCATAGAAACCATAGTGCATGACTAAATATATGGAGCAAATATACCTGCATCAATCCAAACCGCATGGAGTAAGAAAATTATTAGATAGAAGTAATCCAAATCAAAATTATAAGAGCATACATACCCAACTAACAGAAGGATGAAGAAACTTGTGCCATTTTCGTGAAATGGGGGCTTCATTCCCGTAGCTGAAACTTCATTTAAAAACCCCAAAAGAAATAAAAACAATTTGTGTTAATGTGAGTGAATTCATAAATTGGGTACCAGCTAGTCAGGGTCACACAGGTGTGAATGTTACATGATTTACCTGAAATATTGGGTAGAGGACCGAAGGTGACGACTGAATAATCATTAAAATCTCAAGTTGGCTCTGTGACATCCCGTGCCTCCAATCCTATGGACAAGGGTAATTAGGAAAAACATTGAAGGAAGAACACAAAAATAAAGGATTTAACTATGAGCATAGAATAGCAGAGAGTCGTGAAGAAATTACTTGGGCGATTGAAATTGGTATGAAGGACCTCCATGGTTTTCAACTAAGAATTGGGCACTAATGTTAAGGGAAGATGCACAAAAATAATGGCAAGGAGAGCCATCCTAAAGCCATACAGACACCAAGTCATGCCAAGGATCTAGCTCAAACATGGAGACTCTGTAAAAAAAAGTCAATGACAACAAGGCTATGTTATGGAGGTAGTAAATGAGGCCACCCTTCGTGGTTGCAGAACCCTTGGCTCTGGTGGAAAAACAACAAACTAGGTGAACTGAGGTCAGACAAGGTGAAAGACTAGGGTTGAAGGAATGAATGTGTGCTCTTGAGGAGTAAAACAAAATATGGCTCATTCGTGTTACATCACCTCGGCCATAGTGAAGGCCATGTGACATGGTACACGGTTCACATGGGCCAGGACGAGTGGAAGGAGCCAGTTGGAGGTAGGGTGAGGGTAGAAATTGTTAGGTCCCTATAATACTAGTGATTCCCCCATTACTATTGTTGTTGTATCCCCTATTGTTATTTTTGTGCCTTTATATTATTATTGTTAGGTTAGCTTGGTTATATTGTGACCCCTTAGACTCCTATATATAGAGAGGAGGTTTTGTTATTTGAATCATCAAGGAATTTTTCATTTGTGTAATGTAAAGGAGGTTTCCCCCTCAAAGAGGCTGAATTCTAAGTCATTGATCTATCTTTTCTATCTTCTTGTGAGCTGGTTTCATAACATTTGGTATCAGAGCTTTGGATTCGAGGGTTTCGCTGCTCTAAACAAGTCATCATGGAATTTTCACCATAACTTTTTTTCTACAATGTTTCAGAAGCTAAAAAAAACCGTTTGAGACAAAATCTCGTTGAACCTCGAGCCTGAATTTCAGATCCTGTTTCGCTATATTTTTAGAGATATGTCTAAGGAAGTTAGGGTTTGTTCAAGCCCCAGAAGTTCATCTAAAACAAGTCATCGTGGAATTTTCGCTATGACTATTTCTCTACAAAGTTTAAGAAGCTAAAAGGAAACCCATTTGAGATGAAATCGGTCTGAACCTCGGTTCCAAATTTCAGATCCTGTCTCGCTATAATTTTTGAGATATAATCTAAGTAAGTTAGGGTTTTTGCAGACCCCCAAATTACATTCCAAACAAGCCACCTTAGGAAAATGGTCATAACTTTCGCTCTGAGCATCAGACTTAATTTTCATAAGAAGTTATAGAACGAGGACAGACGGTACTTTTTTGGGTATCATTTTCAGAACCTAAGGTTGAAACAGTGACCTGCGACATGTCGTACAAGTTCACTCTACTAAACGAGTCTATACTCAGGTCATTGTGGGAGATTTGGCATAACTCTTCATTGGAGAATCCAATATTGATCAGACTTATAGGGTTAGAAATATTACTCAGAGGGTTACTGCAAGAAGAAATTTTAGACCTTGGAGATCCAAAATTATACAGATACATCAGATTCAATATTGAGCTCCTACAAAGTGAAAAAAGGTGTGTAGTTTTTTTTAAATTTTTGCATAAGCTTGGTTTGAAAAATTAGTTTGAAGGAATTCAAAGGCCATAGTGAAGCATTATTATCAGTAATTGATGCCTCGAAGAAAGAAAATGGAAACGCCTAGTAAGCAACCTGAAAGCTCTAGCATGACTCATGAAGAAGAGGAAGAAATGCAACACGATATATCAAAATTACGAGACCAAGTGCAACAAATTTCACTAGCACAAAAAGTAACAGAAGCTAAGATGGATGGTTTAAAGAAATACGTAGAAGCTAAGATATATGGCATGGAAGCTAAGATGGATGATTTAAAGAAGGACATGGAAGCTAAGATGGATGGTTTAAAGAAAGGCGTAGAAGCTAAGATGAATGACATGGAAGCTAAGATGGATGGTGCGGAAGCTAAGATGGATGATTTAAAGAAAGGCATGGAAGATTTGAAGATAGATTTGACAAAGTTTCTACAAGAAATGCTTACTAATGACGAAAAGGTAGTAAAGGAAACTCATGATGAGAACAAAATAAACGTTAATAATGATTTCATAGACTCTAACATTGGATTGAAGAACCACCATGTTCCAAAGAACGATATGAGGAAGCTTGATGGCAAGGATCCCAAAACATGGATACGACAGATGGAGCAATTTTTCGATCTCCATAATGTGAAAGACACAAAAAAGGTATGCATTGCAAATTTATATTTGGAGCCAAATCAGTTTGTATGGTATCGATGGCTTTGCTCTTGTAAACAAATTGTCACTTGGGCTATTTTCACAGATGAAATGATATCACATTATGAGGATACAAAAAGCAACACCTTTTTTAGCCAATTGATAAATCTCAAACAAAAGGGTTTAATGATGGAGCACATTGAGGACTTCCAAAAATTGAATATAAGGGTAAAAGATATTCCAGAGGAGCATAGGATTGATGTGTTCATAGGGACTTTAAAAGATAACATCCAACACAAGGTTTGCCTTTGGGAACTAGATTCATTGGAGAAGGAATTCAGGTTGGCAAGAAAAATGGAAAGAAAAATTATGGCAACAAGGAATCCTACCACTCACAATCATAAAGATGGAAGTGTTGTTTCCCCTAGCCATCCACAACCTACAAGGTTGACACCACAACAATTGGAAAAAAAAAGAGCAAAAGGGATTTGTTACAGTTGTGATAGCAAATACACTAAAGGTCATAAGTGTGCCGAGAAGAAATTATTTTACATAGATTGTGAAGAGGAGGAAGAGAAGGAACAAGAAACGTCAAAACAAGAGGGCATACATGAGGAACAAACCTTAGAAAAAGAAAAAATGAATCTGACCATATCTTGTAATGCATTGGTTGGAATTACCACTCCTCAAACTATCAAGATAGAAGGGCATATCAAGAAGAAAAAGGTAATAGTGTTGAATGCTTCGGGAAGTACCCATAATTTTATTTATTGTAAGATAGCCAAGAATTGAATTGCTTCCTATATCTAGCACCAAAGTGTCAAGTGATAGTTGCAAGTGGAGGAACCATAAATTGCTCAGGAAAGTGCCTTAATATCAAGCTATCCATGGGAGAATATGTATTGAATAGCCCAATTCTTTCCATTCTAATGGGTGGTGCTGATGTTGTACTAGGAGTCCAATGGATACAATCCTTGGGTGCAATAGCTTTTAATTTTCAAGAAATTTTCATGAAATTCTCTTCAGAAGGAAAGGAAGTTGAATTAAGGGGTATCGCAGGGAAACAGGGAAAGAAAATCAGCTCTAACGGAATGACAAAGCCTCTAAAGAAAGAACAACTATGCATAATTGCACAATTATGTTCACTAGAGGTTCCCACATCAAAATCATCCATTTCTCGAGATCTCAAAAAAGTCTTGTACAATCATTCCAAGGTATCTGAGACTCCCAAAGGCCTACCACCTATTCATGATCATGTTCATGCTATTAATTTGATTCCAGGAATTGTTCCTCCAAACATCAGGCCTTACAGATATCCCTATGTCCAAAGAATGAAATTGAACATATGGTTGCAGAAATGCTAGACAATGGTATAATTCAATCTAGTCAAAGTTCTTTCTCTTCTCCAGTAGCATTGGTTCACAAGAAGGATGGATCATGGCGCATGTGTCCATATTATACGGAGCTCAAAAGCTCACTATTAAAGATCATTTTCCCATTCTTGTCATTGATGAATTATTGGATGAATTGCATGGATCAATTTACTTCACCAAGTTGGATCTTCGTTCAGGATATCATCAAATCAGAATGAAAACTAAAGACATTCCAAAAACAACATTTAGAACTCATGAGGGTCATTATGAATTTTTGGTCATGCCTTTGGGCCTTACTAATGCACCTTCTACACTTCAAGGTTTGATGAATTCCATTTTCAAATCCTTTCTTAGATAATTTGTGTTAGTATTTTTTGATGATATACTAATCTACAACAATTCTTGGAAGGATCATGTCCAACATGTTGGCATGGTGTTCAAACTATTGGAGGAGAAACAATTATATGCAAAAATTTCCAAATGTTTCTTTGGAGTACAAGACGTGGAGTATCTGGGTCATATTGTATCTCATGAAGGTGTTAAGATAGACCCTAGCAAAATTAAAACCATTAAGGAATGGAAAATCCCCACATCCATAAAGCATCTACAAGGATTTCTCTTGTTGACAGGGTATTATCGCAAGTTTGTTAAGAATTATGGGAGAATTGTAGCACTTCTAACAACATTATTGAATAAAGATGCATTTTCATGGACTCTAGAAGCAACGAAGGTCTTTAAACATCTTAAAGAGGAAATGTGCCAAGCACCAGTCTTAGCTACACCAGACTTCATAAAAACCTTTATTGTAGAATGTGATGCCCTCCTAAGGGAGATGTCTGCAATTCCCTAAGAATCTTTTGCTTGAGTTGGGAATTCTTACATAGGTATAACCGATCCTTGTACCATAACGAATCACTTTTCTAGCTAAATGTATCAGATGTACTAGGATCTTGTTGTATCTCTTGAATGAGTGCCCACACTTCCTCACCATTCTTCTATTCATCCATTGCTTTGTTTATCCAATCTAGTTGGATAATAGAAATGATGCAAAGAAATGCTTCCACATCCTCATCCTTTACTGAGAGTGCATTTGCCACAACATTTTGCTTCCCTTTTTTGTAGATGATTTCAAAGTCATAACCCAACATCTTTGTGACCCATTTTTGCTGCTCTTCTAAAGATAATATTTGTTCTAAAAAGTATTTAAGACTATCATGATCTGTGTTTACCTTGAAGTGTCTTCCCATTAGGTAGGGTTGCCATTTCTTAAGTGCATGTAGTATTTCCAACATGTCCTTCTCATAAATAGCTTTGTGTAAATACTTTCCTTTGATTGGACAACTTTCGAAAGCAATGGGTCTTTCTTCTTGCATTAAAACAGTACCAATTGCTTTCCAAAGTTGTCCAATCAAAGGAAAGTATTTACACAAAGCTATTTATGAGAAGGACATGTTGGAAATACTACATGCACTTAAGAAATGGCAACCCTACCTAATGGGAAGACACTTCAAGGTAAACACAGATCATGATAGTCTTAAATACTTTTTAGAATAAATATTATCTTCAGAAGAGCAGCAAAAATGGGTCACAAAGATGTTGGGTTATGACTTTGAAATCATCTACAAAAAAGGGAAGCAAAATGTTGTGGCAAATGCACTCTCAGTAAAGGATGAGGATGTGGAAGCATTTCTTTGCATCATTTCTATTATCCAACTAGATTGGATAAAAAAAGCAAGGGATGAATAGAAGAATGGTGAAGAAGTGTGGGCACTCATTCAAGAGATACAACAAGATCCTAGTACATCTGATACATTTAGATAGAAAAATGATTCGTTATGGTACAAGGATCGGTTATACCTATGTAAGAAATCCCAACTCAAGAAAAAGATTCTTAGGGAATTGCACACATCTCCCTTAGGAGGGCACTTAGGATTTCTGAAAACCTACCACAAGGTTAAGAATGAATTTTTTGTGATGGCCTTAAATTGGATATTCAAAAGTTTGCGGTCGAATTTTTTGTTTGCCAACAAAATAAAGTTGAACAATTAAGACCCCAAGACTAATACAACCTTTATCCATTCCAAGCCAATGTTGGGAGGAGGTTTCAATGGATTTTATCCCAAGTTTACACAAGTCCGAAGGAAATAGTGTTATCATGGTGGTAGTTGACAGACTTACCAAGTATGCACACTTTTGTGCATTATCCCATCCATTTAAAGTGAGCACAGTTTCTACTGCATTTATGGAAACAATTCAAAAGCTACATGGAAACCCAAAGATTATTGTAAGTGACAGATATCCCATTTTCACAGGAAATTTTTGGACAAAATTATTTTCTTATCTTGGTACTCAGTTAGCTCATAGCTCATCTTATCATCCTCAATCTGATGGGCAAACTGAGATAGTAAACAAATGTTTGGAAGGATATCTTCGTTGCTTTGTATCTGATAAATAGATACAATGGGTCAAATGGTTGCCTCTGGCTGAATAGTGGTATAACACTTCCTTCCATATTGCAACAAAAATGACCCCATTTATGGCACTTTATGGATATCATCCACCATCCATCACATCATATTTAAGAGAAAATTCTAAGGTTCAAGCAGTGGAAGATCACATCGAGCATCAACAACAAGTTCTCCAACTCTTAAAGGATAACCTCACCTTGGCGCAGAATACAATGAAAGAGCAAGCAGATCAACATCGCAGAAAAAGAAGTTTTGATGTAGGTGATTGGGTATTCCTACGACTACAACCATATAAACAAATGTCCCTCAAGCAAGATAAGAAGGATAATAAATTATCACCAAAGTCTTATGGTTCGTACAAGGTGTTGCAAAAAATAGGTAATATGACATACAAATTAGAGCTTCCTTCAGCTTCCCGAGTGCACCCAGTTTTCCATGTTTCATGCTAAAAGAAGGTTATAGGTAACAAGCTTCTAGTTCAAACAATATTGCCAGAACTTGATGAGGAAGGACAAATCATATTGGAACATGGAGCAATCAAAGAAACAAGAACTCGACAACTACAAAATTGATCAATTTCAAAGTATCTCATCAAGTGGAAGAACTTACCTATTGAAGATTCCACATGGGAGGATGAGAAGTTTATATAGAAGCATCCTGAACTACTCAAGCATTGAGGACAACACTTTTTTGAAGGAGAGGGGCATGTTAGGTCCCTATAATACTAGTGATTCCCCCATTACTATTGTCGTTGTATCCCTTATTGTTATTTTTGTGCCTTTATATTATTATTGTTAGGTCGGCCTGGTTATATTGTGACCGCTTAGACTCCTATATATAGAAAGGAGGTTTTGTCATTTGAATCATCAAAGGATTGTTCATTTGTGTAATGTAAAGGAGGTTGCCCCCTCGAAGAGGCTGAATTCTAAGGCGTTGATCTATCTTTTATATCTTTTTGTGAGTTGGTTTCATAACAGAAACCATGATGATAGTTCCAGTGCATATGTCATAAATGTTGAAACAAAGGTTGCGCGTATAGTTGTTAACCATGGAATAAGAAGTGCACCAAAGGCCCATTAACTTAAAATCAAAGAATGAGATATCATTGAAGGAACTGTATAGTGCATCCTGATTATATTAACAAAACTTAAATATATGGGTCTAAACCAAACACAATGTGGCATAATCATCATTAATGTTAGAAGAGCGCTAGGCAAAGGAACCATTAATTACAAATACAAGACCATTAAAATGTGGACAAACTAACCATGACTCTAGATACAAATAAATTCATGCCAACGTTCACAAAAAAAAGGGATGCACCATATGTAGCATTTCAGATAGGGAACATACCATATGAATTATTAAAATTTTGGCATAGTGGAAAATGAAGTGTTATGGTAAGCTAGGTATGTGACATATTTCCATTTCATACAATTATGTTATTGCAGGTGATATTACACTATTTTGCAGGTGTTGTAATTAGTTCTATTTCTGAGTATTAACAAGTGTGAAATGTGCCAATTACACTTATGCCCCCACTGTTGTATTCATCTCCCATCTTCAGCTAGTGCTACCATGTCTTCATTGTATCTTAATGACATCCTATTGGTTACCCAAACAACATTATGGGTAACAAGACCAATTGGGTGTAATCCATAGAATAGGCATCATTAATATCCACGAGATCAACAATTGAGTTAATAAAGTACAAAAACACACTAAAAGCATATTGTGCTTAATAACACTTTAGACCGAGTTTTCCTTAATCTAACCATTGATGTCAAAATAGTCAATCGTCTTTTCACCCATTCTAAAAGGACATGAAAATTTATTGATTTTTTAAACCTATTATGGAAAAAAGAGGATTTCAATCTAAGTTTGATACAACCTAAATCATGACAAACAATATGGAGATACAAGGTTATCGACCAATTCTAGAGTATAGCAGGTATCATACATCGTTGTACATTTGTTGTTAAAATTGGTGGGGGAGCACATGGATGAGGCTATTATAAAGCAGACATTCTTCACTAGGTCGTTCGTTGGCTTAAATCTTTTCAGTTTTGATTTAACGCTCAAGACGTAGAAAATTGCTAAAAGGCTACTTAATGGCTTAAATATTTAAATTTTTGATCTGAATTGTTGTTGTAAACTTCTTCTATGGTAGTGAGTCATTAAGAGAATTCATTGAGTACTGGTAAGGAACAAAAGTATATTTATGGCTATGTTTTTTTATTTGCAAGTAGTTGGCTATTTTTGACATCTGAATTCTCTTCACAACGAATATAAAAAATTACTTTGTTGTTTCTTGTAGCAAATTTCTCACAAATTTGTTTAAAGATGATTTCGTCATAAACATTTAACTCTCCATTAAGATAAAATTTTGAAATTTTTTGTTAGAAATATGACATTATGGTGTTGTGTGTAAAGATTCATTGAAACCTTTTTTCTTTTAAAACAAAATATAAACTTTGAAAAATTTCAAACAAAATATTTTTTGTTAGATTAAAAGTTTGTTTTTTTAGTTAACTAAGATATATATAATTACAATTAATTAATTAATTTTTATTTTTTTTAGACTTATTGGAATCCGTGAGTGCCTTTACACTTTTTAGGGCCATTGCTAGTGAATATCATTTGAAAGTAAACATTGATATATGGTGCTTAAGATTCTATATTATATCATAACGAAAGATTGGGTTCGGATGCGTATCCAAATACGAAAGTGCGCCATAATTGCGGGCAGGCTTTTGACTCGACTCGCATTCATCTTATGAGTGGGAATTGAGGCCTCCGTTTCGTGCCTTTGACCACACAATAGTGTCGCCGATTGGTTGTTTGAAGATCGAAATCGACATTTCTGATAGCGAATTTCATTTTTTATATTTCTAACCTTTAAGCTTCGACAGCACTTTTACATTTGTACCGCCTATAACATTTGATCACGAAATTACTCAGCGCTTTCGTGGGACTCGCAGTCAAAACACGAAAAAAGGACCTGCAACTCAGAAAATCCGTAGCACTCAAAAGAGTCGGAAATAAACTTGCAACGACTCAGAAGACTTCGAAGACGCGGAAGTTGGAACCCACCTATGTCTCTCGTCAAAGAATTTGCCGCGTGCTGACTAGTGCGTGTTAGTCAAGCACTGAAACATTCGGCCGCCCGCGTAACACGGCCCTATAATAACAATACATATACGCCATCCTCTGTGAACCTGTGACTCCTTGAGCTTTCATTAACCAAAAATCGAAGGCTCCGAGAGCCAATTTGGTTCTGCTTCCCTTCTACACATATCACAGGAAGCTTTTGGAAGCCTATCAAAAATGAAGGTATGCCACTGCCCTAACTCTGTTCAACCAGAATCATCGGTTTCGAGATTATGCATGTTATGAATTATCGAAACCACTCACTGACGATGATGGCCTGCATGTGTTATATTTGCAGAAAACGGTGCTGAGAGTGGCGATTGACGACGAGAAAAGCAAGAGAAGGGCTATGAAAGCTGTTGCAGCTATTGAAGGTAACTATCAATCTAATATTTATCCATAGCAATTCTCATTAAAATCAATGGGGTTTTGAGAAGTGGTATGATATTCGATTGCAGGCGTAGAGTCTGTTGCAGTTGATATGCAGGAGAGGAAGATAACTGTGATCGGAGAAGTAGATCCTGTGCTTCTGGCAAAGAAACTGATGAAACTCGGATTCACAGAGCTGCTAAGCGTGGGTCCTGCCAAGGAAGAGAAGCCGGCTGCGGAGACTCCGACAGTTGTGTGTCATCATCAAGTGAATGCCGATTATGGGTACGGGTTTTATGAAGAATACTCGTCATACACTGTCATGAGAGATGAGGATCCCAATGGGTGCGCCATCTGTTAGATCTATCTCGACCACTTTCTTCTTTATGGCCGGTTTATGAGAATGGGGGCGACAACCGTTGGTCAAGAAGGCATTTCGGTACACGATGTAAGCTGTTTGTAGTGTTGCAGCAGCTGGGAATTGTTTACGTTAAGAAGTAGTGGGGGCATGGGGTTTACTTTATTAAATGTAGAGATCCATGTACTGTGAAATTGTAGCTGAATCTGTTCAGGTTGGATTTAGCTATAAATAGTGAACAAACCTGGCAAGGAAAGAGGAAAGAAAATTGATAGAAAAAGAAATTAATGAAAAAAAATTATGATATAATACAATATATGGCATATGGTTACACTAATATAATATAGCAGTGAGTTCCAGGGTGAGCCGCCTTTTCCTTGTGATCATAGATGAGGGGGTGGATGATGATATGTTTCTGGAATATCACGATCAAACTGTCACTACACATCATCCTTATGAATACTTAGCTCGGATCCCAAATCATCCTATAAAGAGGGAATTCTCACTTTGACAAGGAAACACCTTCAACTCTTTATGATAATCTACAGATTACCTTGTTTGATCCACCTCCTAGACCAAGGTTGTGAAAAAGAAAGGCATGAAGTGTCATTCTGAAGACAATCCCCAAGTCAGTTGATGTTTTACACTCTCTGAATTCCATGGTAGTTTCTTCTTTGAGCTTGTGTCAAAGTCTTTAGATGGATAGTTGTTATCACAATGTAATCCCATTTTCTTATAATAGAAAGTATCAATTTACAAAAAACAAAAAAAAAGGATCTAGAGAGATGTGAACATGCACTAAAAAACTCACACTTAGTCATAGTTAATTGGTCATGCATCCATCAGTTAATTGTCTCATGAAAGTGGAGATTAGTAAAACTCATGCAGGCACTTGTGGAGTTCCTTCTTGGTGATAATAATGAAGATGTCATGCATGACTCCACTCACTAGTTCAATTGAAGAAAAATAAGTGTATGTTATCTCCAATAGCCCCAAAACATTTCTATAGATAATAGAATGAATGGGTCCCTGCAAGAAGTCATGTAGGGTGCCCATTTTATGGTGCACCAAAATAACATAGAATAACTACAAACAAAATTAAGAGGGAAAATCACATGGTAACATAAGCCCCCCTCAAAATACAATACTACAAAAGCAATACAATCGCTACGTAGTTATGTCCTTCACTCCAAAGTGGTTTCAAAAAAAGTGAAAATTATGCTTAGTGAAAGTCTTTGTGAAGATGTCAACAATGTGTTCAAAAGTGGGACAATACTACAATTTAATGACTTATCATGTACCCATTCTTAAATGAAGTACACGTGGATCACAATGTGTTTTATTTGTTGTTGCTACATTTTATCCCAACAAAACTTTAGTGTGCATTGATTGTCGCATGGAATGACAGTCAAACGATGAAATATGATACAAAGTTCACTAAGGAAGTTTTGCAACCAAATGGCTTGAATGACAATGTTGACTGCACCTTCGTATTAAGCCTTTGTCAATGATAAAGCAATCATGGCTTTTTTTTAGAATATGTCGATATTCCCACTGCTCTAAAAGTCAGATATGCTAATATGGTGATAACACAATGCAAAATGTTGGGATATCGACGAATTCTTTATAACTACCATTTTTATGAATGATGATAGTTTAGTAGAATGTTGAACATGCTACCTCATTTTTTGTTACCTTATTGACATACGACATGTGGTGGGTGTTGACTTGTTGGAAGCATGGCACTATTGACCTAAATACTGGACTTATGGGATATTGGAGATTCTCCATGGAACAATCATTAGAAAATATTGATGTGTCAATATGTTGATATGGCTACTCAGCATGTCACATCACTCTCCAACATTCAATGACTACTTGAAATAAGGTGAGTGTTGATGTTTCCTTTACCACATGACACTACTAACATGTGCCACATATCATTCAAATTTCCTAACTAGCGTGCCGAAAACACCAAATCCAAATTATGTGTATTCTACATTTGGAAAGATCCCAATTGGATAATAATATTCCTTTAATCCATCTTGATGCATTTGGAGGAGAAAAAGTGGAGGAATAAGCTCATGGGACCATTTTTACTGCGAGGACCCAGTTTGGCAAAACAGGGTCTGAAACCTTTTGGGAGAATTTTGAGGCATAAAATGACATATTTTAGGGGGTAAAACTTTGTTTCTTTAATTCAACACCTTCTCATGCTATTCTACACATAGAGACCTTTCTAACGATGTAAGAAACACGTCAATTGGAGTCCGTATGCAAAAGTTATGCCACTCAAAAGTTGACCTTCTTGTTTTCACACGTATACAATGGGAGGATGCCACGTCAGCCCCAATTATTCATGGAAAATGAGCTAGCCACGTGTTTTTGATGTAAAAGACCCTAGAAGATTCTATTTTGTAACTCTAGTTAAGAGTTGATGTAGTTAAACTTAAGCACTAGTAGGCTATCGGGCTGTGTTATAACTTGGCCACTAGGAGGAAGAGGCATTCCATTCTTTTGAGAAAATTTTGTTCCATAGATGAGAAAAGATAGTGAGGAGACACAAGAGGTAGAGAACATAGAAAGGGTCTATGGACTATAGAATCCCACGGGCCACATGCAGTGCTACTTTGTACCTGCAACCATACTTCCAGACAGAGAGAGGGAGCGAAGCAGCCTCATATTCGAGTTGGGTTTTCTCTCGAAATGGTTTTCTAGAGAGAATAGATTGTGTATTGTGTGTGCGTGTGCTTATTTTCTCGTTCTCCACCTTTTTGCATAATTTCCATTAGCATGCATGCACTAATTACAGTAAAATCTACAGATCTAGAAATTAAATAAAACTGTAATAGTGTGGAATCTCAAAAAATATAGTATTATTAGATCTGTTGTGATGAACTGTCTAGTGGGATATATGCAGTAGTTTACAGATCAGGGAACTACCATGTTATCCTTTCTAATATCATCAGCACATCATCATTTGGAAGCCACATTGCACTAATACGTAGAGCCATCAAGTGATGTACTTAGTTAACTAACGTGTCACCAAGTGTCATACATTTAATAGATCTCTACCATATTGAAGAATCCTAAAGGGAATCTCATTTACTCTTTGAGTACCTAATATCCTAGTAATCTTCACTTCCACCTAGCTCTTGGCATTGACTCATCTCCAAGGGCTACGAATAAGACTTGCAGACTTTAAATTTCCTCAATTAATCAAATTCTACATAGTTACTCCCAATAGTTTTGATTTCTTCATCCCCTTTCAAAGCTAAAATAATTATTTACCTTTAACTAGGAAACCTTTAAACTTCCTCATCTCCATCACTTATGCAATATATGGGTCGCGTATTATTTTACCTCTAGTCACCTATAGAGCCTTAAGCTCCTACCAACATAGAAGTCTCACTTCACCATTATAGTATACATAATGATTCAACATGACAATATTCTTAAACTAATAAATTAATACAAACAATATAGCTAAATCTAATTACTTAATTGAGGAACATGCAACATGTAATAATCATAGATAGCAAAAGTGAAAGGATTTCATTTTTACATAGTTTTTATTGTTAAGAATGCAAAAACAACATCTACACAAAGTAGGTTAGCTACTCAGTTGACTGTTCATACACATATTAAATATGACATTACAATAGATTTTAGCTTAACATTGCATGCATATATAGTGAATCCATCATAGTATTTAAATATGAAACATTGAACAACATTTACATATGATTTTAAAGGATCAAATAAACTGAACTATTCCACTTGAATCCACAAGAAACTAAATAAGGGGCATTTGCTCTCCACGCAATCGTATGCATAGATACAATGTCATCTTCTTGTATTTAATCATCCACAAACCAAATCTAACATTTAAAAGATGCTTATCTCGAGGAATTTCAAGTTTAATTCAGGGTGTAGAAATTGACGGCAAATATCCTTCACTACTAGTAAATAAGAGTGTTTCCCCTCTAGAAGTAAGTTTGTATTATTCACACAACCAAAATATGGCCACTAGGGCCTTGCCTAGAACAAAATAAAATCCCTTCACCACTTTCTATGGTCCCCTCAATGATTCTCCTTCTCCTCAAAATTTATCATCCACAATAAAACCAAATTATCAAGGTCTTGTCATGCTACCCAACCAATTCTTGAGGATTCTTCACTGATTTTCAATCATATCAAACAAGCTCTCTCTCACATGCTTGCAATGAATCAATGGACTTTTCACTATCCCTCTATCTGAGTCACTCTTGCACACCTTTATAGTCCTAAATCCACACATAGGTTTATAGGTTGCTAACTCACAATGGATAACCTCCCCATTTTCCCCATGATTGTTTCCTTTTCTAAGCAAGCTCTGAGGTCCCTCCTTAGCTTGTGAAGTCAACTAGAACTTGTCACGTGACATGCAGTCTAGTTTTGGATATTTTTTTGCCTCCTCCCCCATTTCTCTAATAACTCCCCTGTAGTTATATAGTTCAAGTTGAACATCAACAATAAAAATCATTGATTTTGACAAATATAGGAAACATCTGAGTCCCCCTCACAATATTACTCAAGCAAGTTATTCTTTCACACATTGGGATCTATATAGGATGGTCCTCGTCTTCAAATTTAGCAATTTATATTTAAATATAATAAGATATTTACATAAAAACATCTTTGGCATGTTATCCATCCTAGCCTTCTAGCATTATCATCCTTTAATTACATTTACAAAAATTAGGGATTAGAAAACTAATGCTACAATATTATCTTCATTATGAAAATACTAAAGTAAGATTCAATGAACATATGCCTAAAAGATTGTTAAATCTCAAAGTGAATAGATACCATGTTTGAACATTCCCATTATTTTATATTATCATGCCAATAGTTGATTTGTTTGATTTTGAGCAGACCAATTGATATGTTGCAATTTTCAAATGTTGATTGAATGTAGATTGTGACAAGACTTTGAATCTTGATGTTTAACTATCATCTTTAGAATTTGATATTCCCCTCTTGTTAGGTGTAAGGTGAGAAGTTTGTTGAAGGAATCCAACATGAACCTTTGGATTATTCTATTACTTAGATATTCATAGTATTAGTTCGTATCCTGCACAAGGGTTAGCAAAAAAAAGTTCTCCTATGACGGTTCTAGTAGGATAACAACAAAGTGAGGGTTGAAACCCTAAAAGTGGTAAGAATGATTATTCTTTAATATCATATATTCATAAAACAAAATGATAGAATGGAAAATGTGCAATGAAAAAGAAAGTTTGAAAACATAAAAATATTACTACACTTCCATACCCAATGAACAAACCTTTATTAAAATATGAATATGTCACCTATGAATAAAGGTACATGAATGTGACTCACACTATCCTCCTCCTTAGCAGGATTCTTTCTATCCCCTTTCTATGGCTGTAATGGTTCGTTCCCTATGAAGTATGTAGAGAGAAAAGTGGCATCATGAATATCTAATGGAGAGTACTCGAATTGCAAAGAACCAGAGTTTCAACGATGAAAATGGTCATGGTAAAAACCAATGGAGAAAACATCTCCATTTATGATAAAATTCTAGATTAGACTTGATATGGTCGAATAATTAGATATTTGTTGGACCAAATAAAGACATAACCACTTATTGTTGATTTGGGGTAGCATCGGATGTGCTCTAGCCACGAAATTTGGTGGAGAGGTTGGGGCACATGAGATCTCTAATATCCAGAAAGGGTTTGGGTAGATTCTAAACTAATCAGGAGGTATTAAAATAATTAATATTTTTAATGGAGTCCCTAAGTCTAAACTTAGGGAAAATAAAATATTAATGTGTATTAATATGAATCTGTGCTAGAGTGGTCCAAAAGACATTGATCAAACCATATCTAATATTAGCTGTTGATTAGGGACTTAATCTCACCCATTGAGATGTCAACAGGAAAAGTATAAGAGGAGGCTTGAGGGTCACTTGGAGAGTACACCAGAGTGATCAGTCATTCTATTATCTAGAGTAGGGTTTGAAAAGAGAGATAGAATCAGTGATCAGGAGAGAAGCTGAGGGGCATTGAGTACAGAGAAATAGAGAAGGCAAAGATTGTGTCAGGAGAGTAGCACAATAGCCAAGGAGAGTAACGCAGAGCTAGAAAGGGTTCACGCAGAGGCAACGAAGTGCTGTGTAGAGCACCAAAGAGGTCAGTGTGTCTGATGCATAGGCCCAGAAAGCTGATGCAGGGCCTCCTAGGGCTGACGCAGGCCAAGAAAGACTAACGCAGGGCTAGTGTGAGATAGAGAGGGGCTGACGCAGTCCAGATTGGGCAGACGCTAGGGCTGTAGAGTAGTTTTGTGCTGAGGAGCTGCCGGAAGGATTTTCTGGGGTTTCAGCCGGGAGATTTCTCTCAAACTGTGAGGTATAGCTACTAAGGAAATTCTCTATTGGGTAGCCAATTTCGCGACCCAGATTGTACTCTGATATTGCTTAATAAGAAAACCCTAAGATAGTTGCACCTGTTTTCCCGCATTGGGTATTTTCGGGGACATTGGTCCAAAAATAATGGTGTCATGTGGTGTGTTTGTTCTTGTTTCTTTTAGTTGCTGATCTGTAATATGTTGAGCATGCACTAGTGTTTATTTTTAGTATTTACTTTGTAAATAACTTGTTAAAGTAAAAATAACAATTAGGTAGGAATAAATCATAAAAAGTGCATACTAAGTAAACTTAGAAACTTCAACATGGTATCAGAGGATGATTGCAGATCACATGAGAACTAAGAGACATCAGCCGAGTAGAGAAATAGCAGTAGAAAACACCTATCTCGAGGTGACAAAAGTTGTTTCTAGCAACGCAGAAGCCAAGGAAGTGTGACACAACGCCAACGAGAGCCACATAGAAGAAGCTGGGAACTGCGAAGAGCCTTAGAGAGGCCAGCGTTGTTCACACAAAAGGCCATAGGGCTGATGCAGGGCATCCCAGGGCTGGCGCAGACCCATCCGGGGTGACACGGAGACAACGTGAGGCAAAGAGGGACTGACAAAGTTCATAGAGAGGTAGTTGCTAGGGTTTAGAAGGCTGTAGGAATATTGCGGAGTGGAGATAGTGAGGTATTGTAGTTAGAAAAGTACCTGACAGAGTAGGGCCAGAGGGGTTGTTACTGAGGGTTTCTAGCCGAGGAACCCAGATCAACAATGCAGTTGTACAAGACGATCACAGTAGGGGGCATCTCGACAAGCAGCAGAAGGATTTCCAGGAGGGAAATTGGGACTGAGAGGGATTCTAGAAGAGAACTTCTAGATGGGAAGTAGATACTAAGGGGAGTTGAACAGACAAATTCCAGGAGGGAAGTAGAGGATCTTCATGGAACGTCATGAGGTAAGTTACGAGGATAGATTGGACGGAGCATCGAACTTCGCAATTTGGAAGGCCATAATCTTATTAATGCTTGACAAGAATCATGTCAAGAACTTTGCCTTGAAGACAATGGCTATCCTAGTCAACTGAAATGATAATGACAAGTATGAAGAGGCGATGGTGAGGGCCAAGTGCATTATCCTTGATGAGGTCAAGGATCATGTGGTACCACATATAGCTGAGAAGGAAATGATAATTGAGATGTGGGAGGCTCTCAAGAACCTATACGAGAATACTTCTGTACAGAGAAGAATGTTGCTCGAGAACCAAATGAGGTCGTATCAAATGAAGAAGGATCAAACAATTGATTCCTTCCTCAGAGGACTGAATGAGATCCGAGATCAGTTGACTGCTATCGGAGTGACACCAGATCAAGAGCTTATGGTGAGGATAGCCCTGAATGTTGCCTCAGAATATTGGGAAGTGTTTCTCCAGAGCATCCTGGGCAGAGGGACTCTCCTACCTTGGGACGAGATGTGGGCAACTCTTCTCCAGGAAGAGATCACACAGTAGTCAAAGACAGGTAGCAACAGAAAAGGGATGAAGGTCAAGCAGGAGGAGGAGGATGTGGCCCTAACATCTGAGGGAAAGAAGGAGAAGTGGAAAAAGAAAGATCTCTCCAAGATCAAGTGTTTCCACTGTGGGGAGATGGTTCACTATGTGACCCAGTGCCCAAGGAAGAAGAGTAAGGGAGAGTCTTTTGAGACTAAGGCAACGTCAGCACGGGCAGTGAAGGAAGTTTTTACAGACGATGATTGTGCGATGAGTGCACACACGCCACTTGAGCGGAAGTGGGGAGACATCGAGATGTAGTCAGATGGACTATGGGTGATGAGGGGCAGGATCATTGAGGTACCTAGCCTCTTGGATTAGACCTTGCTACGGGAGCCTTGACGAGGAGTAGTAGGACTAGTTGGGTGGGTAGAGACAGATGCAGATGGAGCAACAGAGAGAGCTACAGTGCAGGAGTCCCAAGAAAGTGCAGAGCTAGCAAGCTGCAGCAGTGCAAGAGGCACAAGAGTGTTGCACCAGTGCAGAACAGCACAAAGAAGTGTGCAATAGTGTGAGATGTAGGGAGGTGTTGCTATAGCGTAGAGGTTAGAGAGAGGGAGCACTTGTCAGCAGTAGAGGGAGCTTCAACATCAGTGGGTGTTTCTAGCCCAATAGGGAGGTTAGTTGGGAGATCAGTTACTTACTTCTCAGTAATTGAGTTGTAGTGCAGTAGTGGGTAGCACGATGCAACATGATGAGAGGAGGTGCAATGCAGATGCAGTGCTAGGAGAAAGGACTAGCAGCATCATGGATGCAGAGGGAGCTATCGTATAGATGCAGCAGTGGTAGTGGCAGAAGCATGGGCATCAGTATAGGAGGTAGCAACGTAGAGGATGTTGGGTAGGAAGGCCTATCATCAGCATAGGTACCGTTATCGGATGATCAAAGTAATACTTAGTGAGGAATATTGCTAGAGTAGAGTCCTCACAAAGAGGGAGTGTTGATTTGGGGTAGCATCGAATGTGCTCTAGCCACGAAATTTGGTGGAGAGGTTGGGGCACATGAGATCTCCAATACCCAAAAAGGGTTTGAGAATATTCTAAACATATCAGGTGATATTAAAATAATTAATATTTTTAATGGAGTCTCTAATTCTAAACTTAGGAAAAATAAAATATTAATATGTATTAATATGAATTTGTGTTAGAGTGGTCCAAAAGACATGGATCAATCTAGATCTAATCTTAGCCATTGATTAGGGACTAAATCTTAGCCATTGAGATGTCAACAGGAAAAGTATAAGAGGGGGCTTGAGGGTCACTTGGAGAGTACACTGGAGTGATCAGTCATTCTATTTTCTAGAGCGAGGTTTGTTAAGAGAAATAGAATCAGTGATTTGGAGAGCAAGTTAGGGGCATTATGTACAGAGAAATAAAGAAGGGACAGATTGTGCTAGGAGAGAAGTGCAACATCCAAGGAGAGTGACACAGAGCCAGTAAGGACTCATGCAGGGCCACACAGAGGTAGCCAAGTGTTGCGCAGAGCATCAGAGAGGCTAGTGTGTTTGACGCAGAGGCCCAGAAAGCTGACGCAGGGCCTTCTAGGGCTGACGCAGGCCAAGAAAGGCTAACTCAAGGCCAGCGTGAGACAGAGAGGGGTTGACGTAGTTTAGATTGGGCCGACGTTGGGGTTGCAGAGCACTTTTGTGCTAAGGAGCTGCCAAAAGGATTTTCCGGGGTTTCAGCTAGGAGATTTATCTCAAATTGTGAGGTATAGCTGCTAAGGAAATTCTCTCTTGGGTAGGCCAGTTTTGGTACCTAGATTGCACTCTAATATTGCTTAATAAGAAAACCCTCAGATAGTTGCACCAGTTTTCCCACTTTGGGTTTTTTCGAGGACATTGGTCCAAAAATAATGGTGTCATGTGGTGTGTTTGTTCTTGTTTCTTTTAGATATTGATCTTTAATATGTTGAGCATGCACTGGTGCTTATTTTCAATATTTACTTGGTAAATAACTTGTTATAGAAAAAATAACAAGTAGGTAGGAATAAATCAGAAAAGGTGCATGAAGGGTTTCTAAACTAAGTAAACTTAGAAGCTTCAACACTTATGGTATTTTATTATTATTTGAGAGAGGAAGAGGTAAAATAAATAGTCAATGGCCTTTATTTGGATAAGTAACTCAAAAAATAATGATTAATTGAGCTAATTAATAAAAATAGGTAAAATAAATAAGAAATAATTAATAAACAAATGGGTTTATTTAATTACTTCAAGGTGAAATGGTCATACAAGCTAGAAATAATTATGAAATAATAATTTAATAGATTATTCCTACAAGAATGTTTATAGAATTAAGGAATAATAAAAAAATAAATGATTTCTTGAATTATTCCTATGGAAACGAAAAATGTGAGTGAACATATTTTTAATTATTTTCACCTTGATGGGTAAATATATGAGAATAACATAAAATTAATGGATTTATGGGTTATTCTCATGTGGATGAATTAATTAAATGGAAATAACTTAGGAAAGTGGTTCCTTAGGCTATTTTCAAATGTGAAATGGGTTCTAATGTGTAAAACCCATACTGCATGGTGTTTTTTGATCATCCTAGTAAATTGTGTCTAGTTTATCATGTTTTAGGTGATAAAATATTGCCCCTAATGTATGAGTATTAGGAGAAAATAATATGTCTGAAATAAAATCATATGACCTAAATACACTACAATTTTCATTTGGCTAAACATAAGGGGATTTGATGTAGAGAGAAACGTAGTGCCTCTACTTCCAAGAGATGAACAACTTGAGGAGGAGGCACTACCATACATTAATCAAGAGTCTTCAAGTGGATGCACATAATTTCAATAATGTGCGGGAGGCATACTCATACTTGTTGAGATAACTAAGTACAAAGAATATTGATGTGCCCAAAGAAAGCAGGTCTTCACAAAATAATGTATAATACATAATGAGTTGGCATCAATGGGCAGAAAATTAATGAAATAGTTAATCCTATATACATGTGTGTGGAACAAAATGTCCAGGAATGATACTATGACTATTTTTGAGCTGGGTACACATGACCAAATGACACCATGTTGACAAGAGGGGGAGATCACAACTAAAGAATCCTTTTTGCATAGGAAAGGGCTTTGAAGATATGAAGGAGCCAACTAAAGAGGGGCTCATGCAATGGGATCTACGAATGGTGGAAATTGACCTAGTCAAATCTGCTGAATTACTTCTGAGGTTAGATCATGGATTGCTAAATGGTTTTTCATGCGAGGAACTACCTGAAACGAAACCCCCTCCTAAGGTCTAGGAACATCTCACACATTCTCATGGAATAATGGTATAATCTCCTAAAGTATTGCACCATCAAGTGTATTATTCTAAATTATGTGATGATGAGTTGGAGTCAAGCACATGAGAAACAACCAAGTCAGAGGGAAGTGGTGCTTCCATTTGTTTGATTCGAGGAATACAGTATTGTGTAAATCATATCCAAAGGTACATTATCCTCTAGGCCATTATCCTAGAATAAATGCATTGAAGGTAATAAAAGAGGGCTTGTGAGAATTGTGGCAATGATCAGTGCTCAACAAAGGAACAAGGAATATAGTATAATGTGGATGACAAAGACTAACTCCAAGGTAGGTAACGAAGTGGTCTAAGTGTGGGCTTATGACTTCACTTGTCAGAGCATAACATGCAATGTTGACCTAGAAGAAATTGAAAAAGTTCCAAAGGGGATGGTTAATTACTCATAAATAAGATTTTCAAAGGCAAAACATGACATTTTGAGGTCAAATCTTCGTAATACAGAACATGTATGACACACAGAGGGGGTGATATTTTGTAATAGGACTCACTTTAGTTCTCAATAGATTCCATAATAGATAATGGTGACTCATCTTTGATGCTCTAAAAAAGGGTGAATCAATGATGATATCAATAACCAAACTAAGTAAAAGTAGTATAAGGACCTCTTGGGATAAACTAAGAGGTTATCTGAGGTGGATTTGTCGGGAACATGGGTTATCATCATGAAAAGGTGAAATTCAACTAATTTTTCCTCTATTATGAAGACAAATTGGACTCCCAGTGTGAAGGAGATCCAATAGCATGGGCACCAAAATGTAAAGGGTAAATGGTTCTTAAGTGCCCATGTGAGGAAGGCTCTAACACTGGATAGGTGGAAAATGCAAAAGATGCATGGCATAATCCACTTATCAAAGTGTGGGGGTCCTTAAGGTAATATATGTTTAATGATAGGAAAATCAAATAAATGAAGTGATTTTATGGATATGTGAAGTGCTATAGGGAATGGGCCCAAAGGAGACCCTATAAACATGGGTAAAGAATGGTTAGTAACAATGAAAATCAACACATGAGTCAACAAGTGAAAAGATAAGGTGGTGACAGACTGCAAGTGACAAATATGAAGAAATTCACTTTAAATAGGAGGAGACATGACACCTTATGGAAGAAATGGCTTCTCAATGAAGTATCAAATCAACAAAAATGAAGAGAGACCCATTTTAGAGCTCACAAATAGCTTTTCAGTGGTGCTAACAATTCATCAAATGGAGGGAGTATGAGCCTAGAATGGACAAGTGAGAAATGGTAAATTTTTCCTATATAGGGTATTTCCCTCCAATTCCAAATCATTTATGCATTAACTTCAAGAGAACTTGGAAAGGAGGGAAAGGTCCTAAATTTTGGTGAGCTCGTAGTGGACCAATTTACCAATGGAATTTGGATCTGTGACCTTTAGATAGATTGTTTTACTTATTCAAGCATGAACTTAATGCTTCTTGGAAAAATGGTTCTTAGTGAAGAATAAAGGAAATAAAAGATGAGGCAATGAACTACCAAAGGAGGTCTAGAGTCACCCTTCCCAATAAATAAAACATGGGGACTAGGTGGTAAGTGAGGCATCACATATATTATAGAATGTTTCAATGTATGATATCAATAATGTGACTATATGTAATGTGTGAATTGTTCGCTAGAGAGGTCAGTAGGAAAAACCACCCAAGAAAGGAGAGGATAATCATCCTTATATAGAAAGTTGGGGATATGATGAGAGTGGATAATAAATAAATGAAAAATTGACCAGAGAGGACATCATGTCCCCAACCATGAGATGCTTCCCCCCAATAGATGATAATGGGAGGGACTGATCAATGTAAGAAAATATGGGAATAGTGACCTACGTTGAATGTGTATGTGGCATGCTAAGAGAATACTCCAAATGGTGGTGATACACATATGCACTGGGGGTGTACAATTGGAATTTATGTGTTTATATTGCTCACCATCTATTGTGGATTGGTTATCCTCTAATGGAAATAAAGGATAAATATAGTGGGAGGAAGGAAATGGTGGTGTTCCAATCTCACTTCGTACTACATGTACGAGTCAAAGGGACTACATTTATGGGTTTGAAATAAGGTGTCACCACACCAAGGAATGGCTTAGGCTCTATTGAAAAAATTCTCACCCAGATGAAAATGGGGCTTAACAACAAAATTTTCTAAGGGAAAGGTAGTTGAGGTAAGATGTAGGAATGATTAAGGAGATCATCTAGACTCTAAAAGTTCTTCAGGATAGGGAAGAATAGTGGTACTAGAGTCGAAGAAACTACCAGCTGAAATATGAGGGTTATTGATAATTTCTTCTCTTGGACCCTCAAAAATGCATTCCCCCTTACACAAATATTGTGCAACATTGTAATTACAAGAAGGTGGATGTGGTTCAAATTCCTAGGTTTGAAGTAAGGGGTTATTGAACTAATCTACTTGACTATGAACAAAGTGTTGTGATTCCATAGCATATTAATAAATTGGACTTGGTTGTTGTGGGGGGAAATAAGATTGATTATGTATATTATCCCATGGATAATAAGGTGTGTTCATAGAATCCATAATGTCTCCATCGGAATGGAGATTGGAAGGTGAGACTACAAATGACCACATGATGTAGATGTTGAAGAATTCTCAGAATCATCATCATGAGAGACATGGTTCAAATGTGAAATATCTATAGAGGGAGATTGGTGACAAGTGGACTAAAGTTCCTCTGATTTTGAGACCGAAGCAACCTGAGAGACGTAAGTTATTTATGAAGGTACAAAGTTGGATGCTCTGTCTGATTCTAAAGATGGTAATCCCATAGATGATTACAAATAAAGGATATGTGCAATATTTTATCCGATCTACACATCATGGGGACCAATCAAAATGGTGGGTTGTTGGTTCCTTGCCTTGATAAAGAAGAGGTACCCAGGGCTATAAGTAGAGGGGTGGAAGCTCCACTACAAGCATCATCCATTCTTCAAATAATGATGAGGGTATCACAAAAATGTGAGAGGTAAGAGCAGTGATGTGAGTAATGTCCATACATTTTGCAAAAATAATAAGGGTGGCTTGTGCATAATTCTTTATTCTTCTTAGATGACTCATGAAAAGGGACTTACACTTGAGAACCTGTTGTCGCTGCGACAAACACCCTCAAAATTCTTTCGTACACTTGATTTTTGAAGCCTACTATGGATATTGTGACTGGTTGTTCTGTAGTCACTTCTTGGTTAGATGATTCTTTTTGAGCTCCCTTCTAGGATTGGAAGTGTCGAAGTCACTTGATCACACATGCTTAGTCTCTAACAAGTTCATGAGCACATTATTTTACATAATCTTGGACAAGAGTTCCATCAAGAATGTATTTGTGTGATGCCTAATCCATTTCTACAATCATTGTGCACTAACAATGACAATTTATCACATTCAAGTTGTGTTTGGACTTCCATTTTGGTGATTTTTGCAAAATGTCGTTTCCACGCACCTTTATTCTTGCGAGTGTCATTTTAACATTTTTGGTTGTTTATTTGACTTGATTTCACTTTAATTAGTCTTGTTTTCATGTTATATTTTCTTTGGCATGTGTTACTTGCACTGTCATTCATAGATCATAAGATTTGTTCACACTTTAGCAATTGTTGTATTTTTGCATGTTAGCTGTCACATAATGTATGTATGCTTGTTCTGGTTGTTTCAAGGGGTAATATTTGTGTGAATGAGTTGGTCCAACCATGTAAACATCATTCACACTCATTCACAAAGTTTTAAGCATTGTCGCACAAGTGTTGTCACTGTCGTCACAAAGTGTACCTTTAGTGTTGCACTTGTCATAAAGTCATTGCAAAGTTGTTGCATTGAGGAAAATATGTTGTTAACGTGTTCGAGGTGATATATTTTTTTGTTTCATCAATGTGTTTCAAGTGTTTGATCATAGTCAAGTCATATCATTATTTACAATAGTCTCTTTGGTCCCACACTTAGCCAAATTTAAGAAAATTCCTAACAACCTAGCCTCATTTGGCCCTCCTGAACTGCAAATTATAAATTCTCAGCCCTCAAGAAACTATTGTTTATCTTGTCACTATGCAATGCGTAGCCTCTGCCTCCCAGAACTATGAATTTCATAACCCTAGTACTGAAGCCCAACCCCCGAGTCTTGGAACTGTGCATCTTTCTATCTAGCCAAGCCAATATTGCACATTTCAAAGACTCAGTCCTCAAGCCTCAGTCTTGAGCTCCTGAAATGTGCAACTGTGCAATCATCTAGCCTCCCATCCTTCCGGTACTATGAATTTCACGTTTTCAATGCTCACATCCAGGCCTTAGTCTCCAAAACTAAGTAATTATGCCCTCCATCCAGGCCTAAAATACACATTAAGAAGTCTCAGACCTCAATTCAATTCCTTGATCTCTTGAGTTGTGCAATAAGAAAAATATACTTTTCCTTCTAGAACTGTGCATTTTACTGAAACATTGCATAAGCCCTTAGCTTGGCTAACTAAGCTTCCAAAATACGTAATATTCTTCCTCAGACCAGCTTGAATTGCACATGGCACAGCCTCAAGGCTCAAGCTTCACACTTGACATCCTAAGCTACACAATTGCATAGTTACTTAGCCCCTTCCCAGCCTATCACCCTGTTCAGGCTTAGTGAGTGGATCAATATGCACCATCTTAGACTAAGTGTTTATCGGACTATCGTCATCTTGTCATGAGTGGATTACAGATGTAGGTACTCTGTCATGCTATGGCAAGATGATGATGAGGTAGATGGAGAAGGAGGACATGCTAGAAGACACATATGGAGCTTAAGAGATAAGATGATCATTAGACAAGAAGACGAAGGAACACTAGACTATAATAGAAGATGAAGATGAAGATCACATGGAAGACTCCTCATCTTTAAGTCATAAGGAGGAGGAGGAGGAAGAACATATACCATATTTTCAAGAAGATACAAATAAACAAGCAGCAAGAAGGACAACTTGGCACTGTCATAGCATCATGCAGTCCATGTCATCAGTGTCATGTCATGTCCTGTCACAAGTCATCATATGCCACATCATTATTATGGATTATGTAATTACTTATTCAAAATGTATTATAAAGTGGAAGTCCAAACAACACATTCAGGATATGAAGAGTCATTTAAATTAAAAAATTCCTTAAAGTCAAATAGTCATGAGGCTAGTCATAGAGTCACAAGGAAGGTGAAGCATCAACTCTTGGTTATATATACACCCTCATAATAAGAGGAAAGGAATTTTTACCTTGGCTCCTCCTGCAAGGAATTAGAGAGACAAAATAGTTCTTTTGAGGGGCAAGGAGTAGATCTAATGCTCCAATATTGGAGATAGTTATTTTTCTTGTATACATGTGTCTTGGGAATTTTACTTAATAATAAAATCATTCATGGTTGACACGTTCTTCATGCATGGATTGTGAACATTTGTAAGACTACTCTACATATGTTTGTATTTCATGTTTTCTTTCATCTCTTCTAAAGTAACTGAACTATTTCAGTTACTTTAGTACTTAACTTATTTAATGTGCTATAATGGTTGTTATTCTTGTCCCATCCCTGTGTAATATTCCATATGATACTAGACAGGTCTTTCTCATTCATTGGTTGTAATGACGTCGCATATTTTGTGAACTATTCCACTATATGTCAGGTACATCCGTCTTGTTCCGGTGTGTCTCTTCTTACTACCTCTCTTTTAGAGGATCAATATACCCTTTTCCTATGTAGTAGAAGAACTTTTATACACCTACAACCGAACACTCACCAAGCACACCGTCTTTATTTTCGAAGGCACCATGTGTTCCTCTCTCTTACTGAGAGTTAGAGCCAAGGAAAACTTGTAAGAATACATGGAAACCGGGTTGATAATTCAGATGGGGCTCCTATTCCAAATAGTGTGAGGTCTAATTGGGACTTCACATTGGGGAGACCCCTTTGTTGAAAAATTTATAACACCATCAATAATGGTGCTAGAAGGAGGGCTAGATGACAAGTTGTGTTTGTTTAGTCCATTTTGAACCTCTTATCTCAAATGGATTATCCTCAAATCTTACTCCTAAGGTGTTTCTCTAATTTATCCATTTATCAATTTTCAATCCCCGATGATCCTCTCTATCACTTTTCTCAGTTAAAGTTTAATGGTAAGGACAGAACATCCATAGTCCCACATATTTATGATTTTCTTAAATTTTGTGAATCTTACAAAATCGATGATGAATAGTTTTCTTGTGTGCTTTTCTTCCTCACCCTTGAAGGTCGTGTTAATCAATGGTGCCATACCTTAACAAGAATCTCCATCCATTCTTTCCATCATTCCATCAAGGAGGTTTATCAAGACTTTGATAGGTAAGATTACTGATATGATAAAAGAATCAATCAATTAAGAATGAATCTTAATGAATCACTTGAGGATTTCTCTAATTGATCCCTTCACCTTTGTCATGAATCTCTTGAAGAAGATGCAGATTAGGGTTTCTTTAAACAAAATATTCAGCATTTGGTTCATGTCTCTTTGCACGGTAAACTTAAACCCCTTGATGATTGTACTTCCCAAACTCTTTCGAATCATGAGACACCTCTAATTTTAGAGGAGGAATGTACTGCTCCTTTTTTTCCTTTCCCTCCTCCTTTTCCAATTCTGATAAGGGTGTCTCTGTGCAATCATAATAAAGTTGGGAAATCTGTAAATCAAATTCCTAATCCATCTTCTCATTCATCTTCTTCTTCTCATGACTCAGATTCAATGGACGAAATCCCAGAATGGCTCATGAAGCCCATGGTGAAGACTAAATCCTCCATTCTAAAAGATGATGTTACTATTCATAAATATAGTCTCGAATCTGATCTAGATTTCTATTATCCTCTATGATCTACATGCTATGAATCTTTGTACCGTGATTCGCCTGATCAACCTGCTCCACCAACAAGTTTTTCACACTCTCTCAATTTTCGAGTTGGTTTAAATTTTGATCAGATACAAGGAAATCACGTTACAGATGTAGGGGAATAGGAAGGTGAAGATTCTTTCTATCTTTCTTCTCTTCTCTAAAATCCTCCATGTGAATATGATGCGCTTCCATTCTTGGATTATTTTAAATCTACTAATCACGGTAGCAAATCAAATGAAATCAATTATTTCAATCAATCTATAGTCTTGGGAAACAATCATTGTGATGATGATTATTTTTTTGATGTATGTGATCCCAAATTCCTAGGTGAATCATATGATCTTTTGGTTTCTCATGAAGACATTACTTTTACATCTAGAATTAGATTCAATCAAATAATATGTGATGATCGCAACTTCTTCTGCATCTCACTATCCCTTGTGCTCTATTGTTGGTGATGAATCTCTTGGTGATGGAGATACTCCATGCTCTTCAAGTCCTTTATCTGATGAGTTAACTTCTCAATTGGCACAAGGTGAAGAGATTATGCATGATGCAAATGAAAACAATCAAACCATTGATTACTCTTCCCATCCCTTGTCATCTATTCTCTTGCATGAAGACAACTTTTTAAATTAGATTTCTCACAAAATTTCCCCAATTCATTCATCTTTGAATTTGTGATTAGAAGAATCTTTTGACTTGAGTAATCTAGTTGCCGAAGTTAAAAAATATGGTAAAATCAGTGACATAGATGGTTTCCATCCGGTGAGAAATGGCCTTATTGAAACCCATTACAGCAGATCTCCTCAATCCATGCATAATCTAGTTCAACATTCAAAATGAGACTTTAAAATCTTGGAAAGTTCCGTCACCTGCCAGGGAGTCAAGGCACTTCAACTTCTGTTGATGGTTATGCCATGATCTCATGACTCTGGTAAGCCCCCAAAACTAAGTTAGATATGGTTTCTCTCACACAATCCTTCTCTTTGCATGGTTTCACTCGATGTAAATCCCTTTCTAAAAGATGTTTTCTATTTCATATGTAAGCTTTCAAATTTGAAAGATGTTACTTCTGGCTGGATTTAGTAATATTTTTCAGTTCATTCATCTTCATGCTATCTCTCGAATCAAACATAGTTTTGGAATGTTTATATCTCATAGAGTCATGGAATTGCGAAATTGATCATTCTAAAGACCATATTAGGCTGAAGGAATCCTGTCTATTATATTTGTTTCATGATGAGAAACTCTTGGCTTTCCTTGTGAATATCATACAGCGAATCTTGTTCGTCATCGCATCTTAAATCCTATTGAGTGCGAATGAATGCATGAGTTATTGTGTGAATCATTTTTTTCAGTCACTACATCTTGATTGGTTTCATTTGTTTTCGGTACTAGAATTCTTTTCCACTTATTTTGAAAAAACTGATGCTAGTGTATTGTGTTACCAATTATAAATAAATAGATTCTCACGTTCATCAAGTGAGGAAGATGATTCTATTATTCAGAGCATTTACGAAACTATTCAAGTTGATTTATCTTTGTTAATTAGAAACTAGGAATCTGATGCTTTAATCAACCCATCTGATCATTATTCTATCTTTAATGACTATCATTCAGCTTATCATTTTTCAACCAACACATGCAATTATAGTTTCTTTACATCATTTCATCTTTATGGTTTAAAATTTCACTATTCAGATATTTGTCGAGCGGTTGAGGCACTTTAGCCTTTGCTAATGGTTATGTCAGGTCCTCACTGTCTCGACATGACTATTGAATATGATCAAATATATTTTCCCTCACAAGAGTCCCATCATAATCCCATTCCTCTAATTGAAAATTCATATTTTCAAATATTTGAGGGTTTTCAAGAGGATTATCATGAAATTTACGATCCAATCGTTGAATGGTTGGAACAATCTTACCTAGCAAGCTCCATCGCAAATAACAAGTTGTGATATTTCCTCTCCCTTGCTAAGGAGTTTGGAGAAGATGGAGATAGATTCACGACAATATTTAGAGGTTTGTTGAATGATGGTTCTCATCAAAATGGTAAGAATATAAACTAGTTAAAAGTGGTGGCTATGGCGTATCTTTCTACTCACAGGAAATACTTTCAAATTTTTGTGCAAAATATTCAATTTCTTATCTTTTCTAATGCACATTGTTTTATATTTGTTTTAATCGATTTCATCTTTGTTTGCAAGTCAGAGAAAATTATTATGGCTACATTGGAAATTCCATTATATGTGATCCCAAACTTTTAGCTGGTTAGGTTAGGACTAGGTCTAATTTCATTTTAGTTTACCTACACATCCATCCTGCATTAGTTTCATGTAGTTTGTTTTGTGTCTTCTAGTTTTGGTTTCACATCATGTTTTGCTTTAGCCATTTTTTGTCTTGTCTTCTAATTTTTTTTCCTTGTTGTGTGTTGTGTTTCCTTTTGTTTTGTGAGAATGTGCATGGAGATGCTCTATTGTCTTAAAGGGAATGTCGCAAAATATAAAATGAATTTGTAACACTGCAACATTTTTCTAACTATCTATCCTTCTTCCTTGTCTTGGTTACATATTTCGGTCAATGATGTTCCAATGGAAAATACAATCCTTGCGTTAAGAAAGCCTTGTGTCGAACCATGATATCCATGTCTATTATGAAAACCTCATCCCTACATTCTGGTCTTTATGTTTTGGTGTATTCAGGATGATCCAATCAAGTAGAGAAGGACGAGGAGAAAATATAAATGAGTAAACCAATATCAAAGGTCTTATATATGCATATATGAAGGGACAACCTCTCCTACTCTCAATAAATCAGGATCCCTTTTCTACCCATGAAATAAATAAGTGTTGATGCACAATCCTATATAAATAAATACAGAATAAAGGCAAAAGAAGAGAAATGATTCATTCATAGAGAGGTGAAGCAAATAACTCTTTTGGGGTATTGTATAGGCTTGCTGGAATCAGAACAATGTTTGTGTTCCTGAAATGAATCTTCTGGGGTACTTTATAGGCCTGGTGGTAGTGGACCAACACCTGAGATGAAAAGATATACTCTGAAAATCTAAATCTCGCGAACTCCATTACCCTATCCTGATTCGAAACATTATATGATCGCTGGTGTTATGTTTGTGTTTAACCGAGTAAAGGAGTTAAGGGGAATATGTTTATGCATGGGGTAAGTGGGGAAACCATGGTAATATAAACATCAAATTAATACTTCCTGAAGAACTAGACCCTACGTGAAAGAGTAGACCAAGGCAGAGAAGTTGGAATTATACTAGTGTGTTGCCAAGTTTTGTCACTGTGACAAACAACATCAAAAAATTTGTGTACACTTGAATTTTGGAGCCTACTATGGATGTTTTGATCGATCATTCCGTAGTCACTTCTTGGTCAACTGATTCTTTTTTAAGCTCCTTTATTGGATTTGAAGTGTCAAAGTCACTTGCTCTCACATGCAAAATCTGTAACAAGTGCATGAGTGCATTATTTTACGCAAGCTTGGACAAGCATAGAACATTCCATCAAGACTATTCCTATGTGATGTCCAATCCATGTCGATAGTTAGTGCACATAGAGAATGACATTATCTCACATTCTAGCTATGTTTGTACCTCCATTTTGGTGAGTTTTGAAAATTATCATTTCCTTGCACCTTTGTTCTCGCGAGTGTTGTTTTCATGTTTTTGGATGTCACTTTCTCTTGATTTCACTTTAATTAGTGTCATTTTCATGTTATCTATGCTCTAACATGTGTTACTTTCACTCTCGTTCACATATCGCAACAGTTGTTCGCACTTTAGAAATTGTCGTATTTTCGCATGTTAATTGTTGCAAAATGTATGTATGCTTGTTCTGGTGGTTTTAAAGGGTTATCTTTGTGTGAATGAGTTGGTCTAACCATGTAAATATCATTTTCATGCATTCCCAAATTTTTAAGCACTATCTCACAAGTGTTGTCATGGTCGTCACAAAGTGTACCTTTAGTGTTGCACTTGTCGTAAATTCATCGCAAAGTTGTTAGATTGAGGGAAATATGTTCTTAACGTGTTCCAGATGATCTATGTTGTTGTGTTGTCAAATTTTTTCAAGTCTGGGATCATAGTCAAGTCATATCACTATTCACAATAGCCTCTTTGACCCCACACTTAACCAAATTTCAGAAAATTCCCAGCAACCTAGCCTCATCCAGCCCTCTTGAATTGCACATTGCACAATCTTAGCCCTCAAGCAACGACATTGCCTCTTGGAGTTGTGAAATGTGTTTTATCTACCTCCCATAACTGAGAATTTTGCAACCTCAGTGCTCAAGCCTAGTCCCAGAGTCCAAGAACTGTGCAATCCTTCTCTCTAGCCAAGACAACACTAACCATTGTATAGTCGCAGTCCTCAATACTCAATATTGATCTCCTGAACTATGATATTGCATAATCATCTAGCCTCCTTTCGTTCCAGTATAGTTCATTTCACATTTTCAGTGCTCAAGCCCAGCCCTTGGCCTCCAAAACTACATAATCAAGCCCTCCATCCAGTCATGAACTACATATTACATAGTCTTAGACCTGAAGCCCAATCCTTGAGCTCTTGAGATGTGAAACTACATAGTCACCATATCTTATTTTCCTCCTAGAACAATGTAATTGAATGAAACAATGCCCAATCCCTCAGTCTCGCTCACTAGGCTCCCAAACTGCACAATCTTCTTCCTTCTGGCTGTCTGAGCTATGCAATTGTATAGTTACTGAGCCTCTTTCCCAGCCTATCACTTGGTTCTAGATCAGAGAATGAATCAATATGCACCAACTTAGATTATGGGTTTATCATACTGATGTCTTCTTGTCATGAGTGGATTTTAGATGTAGGTACTCTATGATGTTATGGAAGGATGATGAAGAGGGAGATGAAGAAGGAGGTCATTCTAGAATACACATATGGATTTAAAGAGATAAGAATATCAGCAGGCGACAAGATGAAGGAACAAAGGACTATAACAGAAGATGAATATCAAGATCACATGGAAGACACCTCATCTTCAAGTCATAAGGAGGAGGCAAAAGGATAACATGTACCATGTTTTCAAGAATACGCAAAGAAACAAGCCACAAGAAGGAAAACTTGGCACTGTCACATCATCATTGTTGGACACCTAATCCTCAATGGGTTAGTGTGGAAGCCAAATAGACAAAAGTAGTCCAAGAGACCTTGGGGTGTGAAACCCAACGGTCACAACATGTACTATAAATGTAAATCATTTGTTAATAAAAATTGCACTCTCATGTTTTATCCTTCAGATTCCTTTGTTGCCCATGTGTGTTTAACATGGTATCAGAGCGAGTGATTGCTGGTCCTGCTCCAATTTGAGCCACTTGTTTTGTGATATTTATATACATGTCAGTTCTTCCTTTCTCCTACTTAGAATTGATCAAAATTGCCACTTTATAGAGCATTTTACTGTGTGCATACATACCTATTTCATTACTAAGCAGATTTCCCAAGGTATCTATCCATTTTCCTTGCCACACGCCTATAAATCTGACCTCTCAGCATGAATCTTACTGAGTTCTTTCCCACACCTGTAAAATATGCCTTGAAATTGGTTAGATTTTGCCAGTCCAATAGCCTTCTTGACAACGTTAATTAATGCCCTATCTGCTTGTCAGAATTGAGCGTTTTATTCCTTATTATGCGCCTATCCTATCCATAGGGATCCTAATGCTCGACTAAAATTTGTTGTCTGACAAAAGCCATTATATTTGTTCTGCATTATTCGTTCTCTGCGTTGCACTGAGCGTTATTTGCATTTGAATAATTTGGAAGTGTGCGTTGAAGGAGATCGAATTCCAGCTCCTTCTATCATGGAGATTGCGGACTTTGAAGGTTAGTGGCCTTTGGCTTTATAAGACATTTTCGTTTCTAAAACCCAAGCCTAATAAACTAGAGGCATTTTTTACTGCCATGGGAAGATGGATCTGTGTGGGGTATTTACGCTGGCCTTCACTTCTTCCACGGTAAAATTGTACCGTCTGAATTAATTATACGCCTTAAAAACGGCTTTTCTGGGAATAATTTTCGAAGTATTGTCGAGCTCAAACGGGTTCATCTCTGGATCCGTTTGTTAAATGGATTTCTGAAGCCAAAATGATGTTTGGATGTTTTCTGGATACGATTCGGAGTCTGTAGTACAAGCATCAATGCGAAGTTTCTCTTTGGTTTTCTATATTTTGTGGAAATTTTGAGTAATTAAGCCGGAAGCTTTGTCTATGTTTTGCCCCATGGAATGAGGTGTGGTTGTTATTTTGCATAGCGAAGCCGTATTCAAAGATGGCCAGAAAGTTCCACGCAAAGCCACGTCACAGGGGGAATCAGGAAGATGTGAGAAGACGGAGACTTGTGACTTTGGTGCATGACCGAGTATCCTGTTGATGAATGAGAATTAAAAGTTGTGGTGTAAACGATTTTTTGGTTGGTGTTGTGACCTGCATATGGTGCATTCTCTTGCGTACAAGCCCTTGTAGTTCTGATTGTAAGAATTGTTATGATTTTCAGAATCTTTGTCTAGAATAAGCTTACAGGAGATACTGCCAAACTTTGAATTCCCACAGTCACATCTAAATCGCCTTCTCGTCCACAACTCTACCACTTCATGGCCTTCGTGACAAGTTAAAGAGCAGGCTGTACATACACCAGCATTGCCTGGGGGGACGCATGTCAGGCATGAGAAAACAACCTGTCTGTTCATATACCCCTTTGGATACGTGCATTCTTTCCCCTCATCTCCTCCCAATACCAAATCGGCTTCCAATTCTTGGGCGTCCACGCTCTCTATGTACTCGTCAATGGTGAGTGCGGTCTCATTTTCATCCTCAAATATATCACCCATTTTGTTGAATAATATAGAATCCTGCCAACTTCACGGTGACTCTCCAATCAAACGAAATTGGATCTCTGCAAAAGTGCTTCTGCTATGTGGGTCGATTTCTCTTCTTGCTATAGCTGAGTTTCGAGTTCAATATCAACAGAATGGATTTTCCTATTTGCAACATCTTGCAGTAGATCTATCTGCCAAAGTTCCAGCTTGAGGGGACTTTTCTGATAAAATGCTCGCTTTCAAAGACTAGATGCCTATAGTGTGATTGTTGGAGATCAAATACTTCATTGGTATAAGAATTGTTGCTATAATTATGTAACGAGTGATGCAACTATGCATTTAATTCATGAAGCAATAATCTTCTTGAACGAAATTATTATTTTCTGGGTAAGTCAATTTTCTTAATCCAAAGACAACATTTGATTATAGTGGGAAGCTGACTTAGTATTGTCAGAGATTGTTGGGATTGCACAAATCTAGGTGTGCATTCCTCTGCTAATCTCAAAAAGGTTGGGTTGCTGCACGTGCATCTTCAACCATGGTTGTTGTAGGCATTGTAAAGCAGAGGTGATGAGGTCGTGTTTATTAGTCTTTCCCAAAGTGTATGCGCTGCGTAAGATGCGCTCAAGGAGGCTTCTTATGGTAAGACAATGTATGGTGTGAAAACAGTGATGATTCGATCTATTTCTTTGGCGTCAAATATATTTCGTGATTGCAAATAATGTGACAACAACATTTCATTCCATGTGGGCCACGAAAAATGGTTTTAAATGCATCTCGTCCTGATGAAGAAATGGAAGCGTGAGAGGTTTTGAATCCAGAGTGCAAAGCATTGTTCATTTTCTATTCTTGTCAGGTTTTATATATTAAGAAATTTGCCTCTTAAAATCCTATGGTTGCTCTTCAATCTGGCATATGCGTTGGTCATTTTTCTTGTCGATTCATGCTCCTTATGTGGAATTGATTACTTTATGTTATTTCAAATGTGTTGGAATATGAAGCTTATATAACCAAACACAACTGAAATCAAGAGCCATCACTATTTTTGAAGACAATTGCAATCTGTTGTAAAATCCAATTGTATTGACATATTGTGAGTGAGTGTTGATTTTTCTCTACAAGTTCATAGTTGTGATCAGTGTTATTTTGACGATGAATAAAATAGCCAGAATTGGTGAAGTATTGGAGTTCTTAAAAACTCTGATACATACCTCTGATCATGGTACAGTAAGAATAAGCAAAGCTTCTCTTGTTGACATAAGAACCTGTTTGCATAATGTACAAGAGAATATTGAGTTTTTGTAGCTTGAGACAAAGCTACAGGAGGAAGAATTACAACAGTGGAGTCATTGTTTTGAACCTGTTTCTGTTTAGAAGATTGAAACAGACTCCCATAAACAGCAAGACAATAATGTTACAGTTCATTCAGATTTAGTACCCCATAAAGCAGCAGTTGTACATGGAGATGAAGAAACTTAGTCTGCACCTCCCAAGCCCATCATCAGACCTTGGGAATAGCTTGTCCACAACAAGCACAGAACTGGTCTTGGATATGACAAGGACTTGTCCTTTCATATTCCAGACTACTCAAAGCTAATTCAATCTCAAACTTCTGGATTTCTTGAGGATGATTCATCTTCACCTATTCTTCATCACAATTCACCTCCAGTTGTTTCAGATTCTACCCCTCTTCCACAGCAACAACAACAATAGTAGATTGTGAAATGCCAACACTGTGACCGAGTTTGCCATTTGAAATATCACTGTTTTGATCTTCATCCATGTAAGCACTATCATAAAATCAGTCATTCTTCACACAGATGCTTCAGAAATAAACGTCCTGCAAGAACAAAGATTCATCTTGGATGGATCGCTTCTTGGCAATGGGCATCAACAGCCAAGAAGATATTCTAAACACATGTCAGAACTTATTCCAGAGTATTGAACAGTCTTGCAGTTGAGTTTTCTCCATCATCTCACCTTGTATCTGATAGGGGGAAAATGATGGTCATCTACAAGCTTCAAAGCCACATCAAGCGAGCCTAAGCCACAACCTGCCACACTAGTTTCAGAGTTGTAGCCAGAAGCAAAGATGCCCCTGAGAATACCTCCAGTTGGTAATCTGGGACACTTCCTCTAGCATAAGACTTCAGCTTCTTTCCAGTTTCAAAAGAATTCCAGGAACAAAATTGAAAACACTTCCTCTAGCAAAAGACTCCAGCTTCTTGCCAGTTTTGGAAGATTTCCAGGAATTGCATTAAGCATTCCAAAGTTGTTGGTCATCCTTAAACCATCATAGGTTGAGACTTCCCTTTTCAGGTTGAAGTTCTCCCTTTTATATGGGGTGAGACCTCCCTTTCATGGTTGAAGGCTTCCCTCTTCAAAACAATAGGAGCACTTCCTCTAGCAGAAGAATTCAGCTTCTTGCCAGTTTTGGAAGAGTTCCGGGAACTGCACTAAGCGTTCCAGTGTTGGTGGTCATCCTTAAACCACTATGCTTTATACCAAAATTTCAGAGAGCACATTCAACCTAGTGCTACCATGCATTTTTGCACATTTTGTATTACAGCTCTCTTCTTGGACTGATACATAACCCTTCGGATTAAGGGGGGGAATGTTGGACACCTAATCCTCAATGGGTTAGTGTGGAAGCCGAATAGACAAAAGTAGTCCAAGAGACCTTGGGATGTGAAACCCAACGGTCACAACATGTACTATAAATGTAAATCATTTGTTAATAAAATTGCACTCTCATGTTTTATCCTTCAGATTCCTTTGTTGCCCATGTGTGTTTAACAATCTTCCAGTCCATGTCATCAATATCATGTCATGTGTTGTCACAAGTCATTATATGCGACATCATTATTGTGGATTATATAATTACCTATTCAAAATGTATTGTAAAGTGGAAGTCTAAAGGACACATTTAGAATATGAAGAGTCATGTAAAGTAGGAAATTCATAGGAAGTCGAATCGTCATGAGGGTAGTCAAAGAGTCACAGGGAAGGTGAAGAATCACCTCTTGGTTATATATACACCCTCATTGTATGAGAAAAGGACTTTTCACGTTGGCTCCTTCGGCAAGGCATTAAAGAGACAAATTAGTTCTTTGAGGAGAAATGACTGGCTCCATTGCTCCAGTATTGGAGATTGTCATATTCATTATATACATGGATCTTGGTACTTCTACTTAATAATAGAAGCCTTCATGGCTGACACATTATTCATCATGGATTATGAATATTTGTAATACTATTTTGCAGGTGTTTGTATTTCATGTTTTCTTTCATTTATGCTAAATTAGTTGAACTATTTTGGTTATTGTAGTACTCATATTATTGATAATGTTCTATAATGGTTTTATTCTTGTCCCATCCTTGTGGAATATTCTGCGGGATACTGGACATATATTTCTCATTCATTGGATGTAATGATCATCACATCTTTTATGGACTATCCTGCTAGATGTTAGACTGATCCTTCTTGTTCGCGCATGTCTCTACTTGGATGAAACTATTACCTCTGTCATAGAGGCTCACTTTACTCTTTTCCTCCGTAGTATAAGAACTTCGACACACCTATACCGAAACACCAATGAGGCACACCTTCCTGCTTTTTCAAGGCACCATGTGTTCCTCTCTCTTACTGATAGTTAGAGCCAAGGGAAATATGTAAGAATACATGGAAACCAGGTCAATACTATGGATGGGGCTCCTATTCCAAATAGTGTGAAGTCTAATTGGGACTTCACATCAAGGAGACCCCTTCATTGATAGATTTTTAACATCGTCAATAGGACATTTGGGTCTAGTTGAAGTACATCCAAGGTAATGAAACCATTTAAATAGGATATAGTAGGACAGTTATTGGTGGTGTGGCCTTGAACATTGCATAGAGCACATGGTGGAGTAGGCATAGGTGTAGAAGGTTGAGTGGTCACTACAAAAGTTATCTTATCATTTCCCCCCTTCTTCTTGGATTTCCCCCCCTTAACGGATATTTGAACCCTAGGAGGAGGCTCCTATTGAGGTTGAAGTGGAACTAAAACAATGAAAGGGGCCATCGGAATAGGTTGGACATGTATGAAAAAAAATATGGTTTAATATGATTTGGAGTATTAATCGGTGGAACTAGATAGCACACTAGAATCCCAATGTGAGATTAGGAAAATTTAGTATAGCCATCAAAAGTGTGTTGACTATTCCTTGTGGTGGGAATAAGGAAGGTATCTCGCAGAGTGGATAATGATAAGGAGGGACACCTCTTGGTACATTAGTTGAATTTTGGGTACCATATTAATTAAGAGCTAACTACTAGAAACAAGGACTATGCTAATCATCAACTTGAGACCAAGATGCCATGCATACGTGAGAGGTGCTAGGTGTAGTCGAAACATGTGGTGCGCCATAATATACCCCAAGAAATGAAGAATCTCTATAGACTCCAAGACCGATCTCAATGAAAGAAGACATTGTATTGTTTCCAACCAATGAGGAAGAGACATTATGTTGAAATTTAAGATTGGGATCATAGTATGTCAACTAATCAATGGTGATAATCTTCCCATTACAGGGGAATATCATGGTCCAATATATAAAGGAATAACTTTCCTTCATGAAGTACATAAGAATATGACCTAGAAAGAGGTTATAGTCTAAATGGGTGTTAACAACCTCAACATCTATCAAGATTTTCTTGTCACCTGACTTGATATGGAGATTTTCATAAAAGCCTACTAGTTGCAAAGGATGACCATCATACACTCTAAGTGTGATCATAGATGATTGGACTTCTAGTGATCCAAGTTGTTTCTAGAAATGAGCATAGATCACATATGTGGATTCTCCTTTGTCAATGATACACGACTAGACAACGACATTCTTCGTGGATATAGAGATATGGAAACCACTGGATTGGGGAAACAAGCAACATTTTCTTTATCAAAATCAAATAAAATCATGTGATCATCGATGGGATACACATCGCCCAAAGTTGAGAGTAGATACTTATATTATGTTGGAAACATTTGGAGGACTTCCGACATTGACATTGAAGTAAGAGACTATGCCAGTTTATCCATAATGTGAAAATGATGGGCAACTCCTGGAGTCAAATTGATAGCATTTTGATATAATGGTCCCTTAGTGATCTTAGGTGGAACCTCAACCATTGGTCGAGGGATATGTATAGTACCATCTGTTGATGATAGAGGTTATGTGTTTACTAGAAGTTGCATCTTAGGAGGAGGAACACATTGATACAACCTAGTGGATGGGTTGATGTCAACTGAATCTGTCATTATAATTTGATATGTTCCATTCCTAAGTTGGTTGGGAGGAAGAGTAGGAGGGACATTCTGGACAACATGGGTGGTCACATTTCCTTGGTGAGGAAAGTGATTCTAAAACAAAATCGACTATAAAGGGGTAGGAACAAAAGTAGAATTAGGTTTATTCCCCTTTGTTACAGTGATTGGGTTGTGTTATATTCTTTCCACGACTAGCTGACATAGTTAACCGGCGGGTTAGAAGGGGGCCGGAGCCCCTCCTTCGTTGCACCAATTTCACAGCGAGAGGGGGGGCGGTTGGGGGGGGGGGGGGTCACAGGGCGTTTGAGAGGTGCAGGTAACACCACTCTATGGGGTTCAAGGTAGTAGCCCAGAAAATTTTGTTTTTGGACCCTATATTAGCTTGGGCGGACCTACCTATGGTTTTGTGCATGATTTTTCGCACATGGTTTTTGACGGGATGGTTTTCAGTCCATGGTTTTGGATGGGATGGTTTTCGGTCCATGGTATTGGATGCTTTAGCCTGTATAAATATGTATTGTAACATTGAAAGGGACATAATGAAAAAATCAAGATGGTAGTCCCAGTTTTGGGATCCAGGGGAAAATCTTTGAGTATATGTGTTTTATGTGTTATAATCTCGCATTGTTTATTTTCTATGTTTTAGAATTCATATGCAGGTAATTTCTGTATGGGGTTAAAACCTGCATTTGGTATCGAAGCTATTTTGGCTTGAAGAGGATGCCTTTGTTGCTGAGGGGTTTTGCTCGGGCCTATGGTAGACCCTGTTCAGTGGGAGATCTGCGGGATCAATTTTGGTGGTGAAAGAACATGGCAAGTAGTGGAAATATAGAGATCAAGAAATTTAATGGTCAGAGTTTTGAGTTGTGGAAACTCAAGATGGATGATCTGTTGGTGGATAAAGATTAGTGGATTGTGGTAGATCCGGGTACTAAACCAACGAGAGTGTCTGATGAAGAATAGAAGAAGTTGGATCGGAAGGTAAAGAGCACAATACGATTGTGTTTCTTAGATTCAGTATCGTTGAATGTATCAGGGGAAGCTACAACTAAGGCTTTGTGGGACAAGTTAGGCACTTTGTACCAATCTAAGTCTCTGGTGAATAAACCGTTCCTACAAAAAAAGATGTATAACCTGAGGATGAAAGATGGAGACTCAGTGACAGAGAATTTGAATGCATTTAATAATGTGGTGAGTTAGTTATTATCTGTTGATATTAAAATTTCAGTTGAAGATAAGTGCATCAGTTTGTTGTGTTCTCTACCAGATTCGTGGGATAGTCTAACTCTTGCAATAAGTGGCAATGCAACTGCCTTGCAGTTTGATGAAATAGTCTCATCTTGTTGACGGAGGAGATGAGACGGAAAAATATGGAGAGCCAGAATGGTGATGCCTTGTTTGTACGAGGAAGGTCCCAGAACAGAAACAAAAATAAGTCATCGAGTAGGAGATCTAAATCTAGAGGTAGATCTAAATCTCCAAGAAAGCCTGTAAAGGTGGTGTGTTAGAAATGCGTAAAGGAAGGGCACTACAAAAGGGACTGTAAATCTAAAGCTCCTGACAAAGGAAAGGGATCTGATGATCCTCCTTCTGCAGAGGCGAAAACCACCTCAGATGAAGGTGGGGATGTGTATTTGGCTTCTTCAAGTACTCATGTAGATCATGAGGCATGGTTGACTGACTCAGGTGCATCCTTTCACTTCACTCCCCATAGAGAGTGGTTTTGTGAGTATGATAAATACGATGGTGGTGATGTCTTCTTAGGGGATGATAGGGAGGCTAGAATTGTTGGTCGCAGAAAAGTAAAGTTGAAATTGCAAGGTGGAAGGGTTAGAACACTTCTGGGTATTCTGTATATTCCTGCATTGGCCCGAAATTTGAGAGGAGGCATTGGTATTGATGCGGGGAGTTGGAATTGAAACTCTATACAAGCTGCAAGGTAGCACTATTGTTGATGGGTGCAACAGTTGTGTGGCTCCTAAAAGTGGAGCAGAAAATCCAGTGGTCTCTGGAGAGAAGACCATGATGTGACATCAAAGGCTTGGACATATTGGAGAGAAGGGCCTTCGAATACTTCATGGTAAAGGTATGGTAGAAGGTATGAGTAATAGATATTTGGATTTTGATTTATGTGAAAATTGTGTATATGGGAAGTAGAATCGGGTGAGTTTCCCCTCTGGTGGTAAAAGGGCAAAACATATATTAGAACTTGTGCACAGTGATGTGTTTGGACCTGTCAAGGTTCCATCACTAGTTATGTCTGTGTACTATGTATCATTTATAGATGACTTCTCAATGAATAAATGGATATATTTCCTTAAGAAGAAATTTGAATTCTTTGAAAAGTTTAAAGAATTTAAGCCTCTAGTGGAAAACCAAACAGAGAAGAAGATAAAGGTGCTGAGGACAGATAATGGTGGAGAGTATTGCAGTAAGGAATTTGAAGAATTCTGTAAGAAGTATGGTCCATATACACCTTGGAAAAATGGAGTTGCAGAAAGAATGAATAAGACGTTGATGGAAAGGGCAAGAAGCATGCTTAGTGGTGTCGAGTTAGGACAAGAATTCTAGGCAAAGGTTGTGGAGACTGCATGTTACCTGGTCAAAAGATCACCTTCATCAACATTGGAGGATAAGACTCCACAATAGGTATGGACTGGTAAGAAACCCTCTCTTTCACATCTGAGGGTATTTGGATGTGATGCATATGTACATGTTCCAAAGGAGAAAACAACAAAGCTAGATAGTAACTTTGAAAAAAGCATCCTTATTTGGTATAAGGATGGTTGAAAGGGTTATAAGCTTTGGAAACCAGTAACAAGGAAGGTTGTGTACAACCGAGATGTGGTGTTCAGAGAGGTGAAAGATGTTATTAAACATGAAGTCCAACCAAAGGAACCTGAGAAGATAGAGTTTGAGCTTAAGGAGGAAGATTTAGACTCTATAGCAAAGGAGGAATCAGAAGATGAAGAGCCACAAACTCCAAGTGTGAGAAGATTAGTTCGAGAAAGAAGGTAGCTAGAAAGGTATAGTCCATCTGCTTTTTGTTCAAATTTTGCTTTCTCTATTACTAATGATGATCCCAGAACTGTGAAGGAAGTAGTAGATTCAAAGGATGAAAAACTCTAGAAAGAGGCCATGGTTGATGAAATGGCATCTTTGTACAAAAATGAGGCATGGGATCTGGTGGAGTTGCTAGCTGGAAGGAAACCCATTAGCAACAAATGTGTGTTCAAGAAGAAGACAAATGCAAAAGGAAAGGTGGAGGAATACAAAGCTCGGTTTGTAGCAAAAGGTTATTCCCAGGTGCCGAGAATTGATTTTGATGATTTTTTTTTCCTATTTCCAAGGTAGCTTCTATTATATTACTTCTATATGTTGCTGTTGCTTTTGATTTTGATGTAGAACAAATGGATGTGAAGACAACATTTCTTCCTGGGGATATGGAAGAGGAGATCTTTTTTCCGAAGAAAAAGCGAAATTTTTATTAAGGGAATAAAAAGTTACATTGCATATGCCGAGCATTTCTGTTAAAGCTGCTTGCCAACCAAGCAAACAAAAAACTATAAACTCCTTTCTGCCCTTTAGATATGCAGAAAACTGAGCAAGTTTTAACTGAAGAAAACAGCTGAAACAAAACAACCATAACCAAAACCACGCCTTGACTGAGAGAGGCAGATCAAAAAAGCAAAAAACAACATACTAAAGCAGCCTTTGGGTCTCCTCAACAGAGAGGAAAACAACCCACAAAAAATATATAATATTAAGTATCAGAGTTTTGTGAAAGAGATGTCTGTGATAGAGAGACTGAAAACGGAAAATGAGTGATAAAAAAAAACAGGTATACAGAACCAGCTGAAAAGTTACATATAAGGAGGCACTTCTGATGAAATGGACTGTCCTTGACAGTCTTCAACTATCTTCCACCCTCCCAAAACTTGCTGCAAACCTTCCTTAGAAAGCTTGTCCGCGGCATCGTTGCTGTCCCTGTATATATGGCATATGGAGAAAGTGTTAAAAGATGACTTAAGGACCAGCAGCTCATCCAGGATGGGTTTCAAAATTTGATTCTTGCATATACTTTTTCCGCTGACCCAATTAACCACATTGAGGGAGTCTCCGAAGATCTGAATAGTGAAGGTGTTTCTGTGAATAAGCCAACAAAGGAGCAGTCTCAGGGCTGATAATTCGGCAAAATTATTTGATCCTGAGCCCAAACCCACCGAGGCTTTAAGGGAGTGTTGAGCATTTAGGTGAATGACAATTCCTGCACCAGCTATGTTATTCTGTGATGCTCCGTCAAAGAACGCCCACGGGATGCCATCTTTTATTTGAACTGTCTTGCTTATAATTTGTGGACTTTTTGCTTCAGGTTCAGGGATAGAAGAGTAAATGGAGACCGCTTGGATGGCTGTGACAGAAACCTGGGTTCCCTTATCTTGAAAAATGGCTCTGTTTCTAGCAAGCCAGATACCCCAGCAAATGATGGGCGGAAGATTTCTCATGTTCCCCTCCGGGTACTGCTGCCACCAATTTGACCAAGCCTCGTCCAGATTTCCATTTCCCCACTGTAGCTTTTTATTCAGCAGCTTCTCAACCTCCCTCCATATTTTAGCAGTCTCCGAGCAGCGAAGGAACAGATGATTTATAGAATCCTCTTCCTCTTTACAAAGGGAGCACCTCCCAGGGCCATTCATGTATCTAGCTTGGAGGATGTCCCATGTGGGGACCTTCCTTTTGAGGAGGCACCATAGAAAAAGTCGGGCCTTTGCAGGGCATTTGAGCTTTCAGATTTGCTTTCACCACCACTCGAGGATGCCCCACCCTTTCCTGGATTGTATAAACTTGTAGCCATCTTTAGGAGAATAGTCGCCAGATTCTCCATGAGCCCAGATCAAGCTGTCCGGGATGTCTGTAATTCTTACACTCGAGCGAACAAGTTCTTGGGTAAAAGAAGACCATTCGTTCCACCACCTCTGATCCAGTTGAAGATGTCCTCCATCTTTCCAAGCCTGACCCCAGATGCTCGAATGACCCACCTTTTCCACCTGATCAAGAGTTAAGATATTTTTGTCTTCTAAGTTCCTGATTAGTTCAGGTGAAAGGGCAAAGTTTCCATTGCAACCGATCCATGGGTCTTTTCCAATCTTCAGATTTCTACCGTTTCCAATCTTCCAAGCCAAGCCTTGTTCAATTACCTTGAACGAATCCACAATGGCCTTCCATATCACAGATGCATTTTGTTTGTTCTTAGCTGGGGTCCTTATCCATTCCTCCAGAGGAACCGGGTCAATATATTTCCTTTTAATCACTTTGGTCCATAAATTTTCCATCTTTATCAGCCTCCATCCCGATTTTGCTGCCAGAGAAAGACTGAAATCTGGAAGATTTTTAATCCCCCAACCACCCCATTCTTTGGATCTTGCCAACTTGTCCCAACCCACCCATGGAAGTACTGGGTTGTCCTTGGCACCATCCCAAAGAAATCTGCTGCATAAGCTTCTGATCTTTTCCATGATGCCCTTGGGGACCCACGTAAGAGCAGCCCAGTAGACTGGAATGGCCAAAAGCACTGATTTTATAAGAGTCAATCTGCCCGCTCTTGAGAGCCATTTAAAACTCCAATGGGAGATCCTGGATTTAATTTTTGCAATCAGCCAGTTCCAGTCCTCCTTCTTATAAGCATTTGGTTTTAGCCAGAAACCCAAGTACTTGAAAGGAATTTCCAAGGTACTGGGCTGGAAAGGTAAAACTGATTGGAGCCTTTGCCTCTCTTGAACTGTTAAACCTGTCATAATCAGCTGGGATTTCCTTTGATTAATCTGCATGCCAGTGGCTTTCAGAAACAGATCTAAGATACATTTTAGTTCTTTCATTTCAGAGAGCTCAGAATTTGTGAAGATTAAAATATCATCAACAAAAAGGAGGTGTGATATAAATAAATTCATGGCTACCTCAATACCTTTCACCTTCCCTTCTCTTCTGGCCTTGTGAATCAGCTGGCTGAGACCCTCCGCTACAAGAAGAAAGAGCAAAGGAGACAGAGGGCACCCCTGCCTCAAACCCCTTTGACCCTTAAAGAAAGGTGAGGCCGCTCCATTGATGAGAATTGCATAGCTTACATTCCAGATACATCCCATTATCCAACTGATAAAATCCGGTTTAAACCCAAGGTGAGTTAAAAGCAACCTGAGATATAACCAATTTATCCTATCATATGCCTTGGACAAATCAATTTTGATAACAACTCCCTTCTTGTTCTTTTGCCTCACACTATGCATGACCTCCTGAGCGACTCCTATTGCTTCATGGATTTGTCTTCCTGATAGAAACCCAAATTGTTCCATGGATATATGACGAGACAGGATAGGTTTGATTCTATTTGCTATCACTTTTGCTATGATTTTGTAAATACTATTGCATAGCGATATTGGTCTGAAGTCTTCAAAACTTTCCGGGACATCCTTCTTTGGAATAAGGGCTATAAATGTAGCATTGAAAGGACTATATACTTCCCCTTTTTTCCTGGCCTCCTCTACAACTTCTGTGATTTCTGATCCTATTAAATCAAAAAAGTGAAGAAAAAGCTCTATGGACCACCCATCTGGTCCAGGACTTTTCTCTTTTGCCATGGATTTTATGGTAGCTTCCACTTCCTCCTTTGTAACCTCACAGAATAAATCCTCCGCTTCATCCTCTTCCAAGAATCTCGGGAAACATTGAGCTGTCCTTATTACCTCCGCAATAGTAGTCTCTCCCGGGTCTGCGAAGAGTTTTTGGAAGTGACACTGACCTAGATTTGACAGCGATTGAAAAGTCTGCACTTCTCTTCCTTCTTCATTTTTGAGGGCCCATATTGTATTTGCTGATTTCCTTCCTTTGGCGTAATTGTGGAAAAAACTGGTATTTTCATCTCCGGCTTTGAGCCAGATTGCCCTACTCTTTAAATGCCATTCTTCTTCTTTGTCCAATAGAATTTTAGACTTAAGTTTCTCAAGGTGAAGGATTTTTTCCTTTGAAGCCTGCGAAAGATAACCATCTTCCTCAGGGCTTTCCAGCTGTTTAAGATCCTCACTTATCTTTGAGAGTTCCGCGTTCTGAGCCTCCTTTCTGTCCTTTGCCCAGATTTTGGTGGCTATCTTTAATCTTTTAAGGTTTTCCATGAATAAATAGCCTCTATCCTCTGGGGCAATGGCTTCCGGCTGCATCCAAGTTTGTTTGAAAAGATTTGAAAAGGACTCCTCTTGAAGCCATGAAGAGTTAAATTTGAAAGGAGCAGGGGGTTTAGGAGGTGGGGAGGTGAATTCCAAATAGATCGGGAAGTGGTCTGAGAGCCCTCCTTCTTCAACCCATTGCCTGAACATAGGGATCTTGACTGCCAGTTCCTCATGAATGAAAAAACGATCAAGCCTTTTTGCCACTCTAGCCTCCCCGATTCTCCTGTTCCTCCATGTAGGCTTGAGCTTGAGTAAGTTGATGTCTATGAGATTATTGACAGAGAACAGATTTAGGAAGAAGTCTGACAAGGGGTCTTCCCTGGCTGAAGGACCCCATGCCTCTGCTCTGCCAATCGAGAAATTTAAATCTCCTCCTAACACCAAATTTTTATTCTTCAAGAAAGAATTTGCCATCATCTTATTCCAGAAAGACACCCTGTCCTGGCAGGGCCCATACACATTACAAATGGAAAGAGGGAAGGCAAATTCTGTGGACTGAACTTCCATTCCCATTGCCTATTTCATCCCCCACATATTTCTGACCTTTATCCTCCCTTCCTTATAGCCAATTGCCAACCCACCAGAGTGACCTTCTGAATCTATTGCTATAAATTTCCACCCGGGCATTAAAGCATTTAAGGCTGATTCCACCTCAACTCCACTTCCAAGAGTCTCTTCGAGAAATAGGATGTAAGTTTTAGAGTTTAGGAACATTTCCCTCAAAACCAGTTTTTTGGGTTTACTGGCTAAACCCCTACAGTTCCATGATGAAATGATCATTTGATAACCTCCTCTGGGGGATGCGCTGCTCTAAGGGCCCCTGGAATGGACTGCTGTTTCCCATCTACTACCTCAAATTTTGCTTTAATCTGAGCCGACGAGAGATTGGATTTTCTTCCTCTTTTCTTCCTAATTTGGCTTTGGGAGGGGAGAGTTCCTATTCCTCCTACTGAGGCACAGGAGATAGCCTTATGATCGAGGGAACGAAGGTTGTAAGGGCATGAAGGGAGGAGAGCCGAGGCCCCAGATTCATTTAAACAACCTTCACTATTCAGATCTAGGGAGGGGAGGGCGGCCGAGATGTCCTCTATGCCCATTAAACCGTCAGATGGTTGTGCTGGCTTTGCAAGATGTTGGTCCTTTGCTGAGATTTCCTCCATAGCAGGTTCCTTGGCCGCTGAGGTGACCTGGTTATCTTTGTGTGCAGAGACCGGCGACTGTTCTCCCATTTGAATTTCTGCCTCCATATCAGCAACATTCGGGACAGATGAAAGATTCTGGGCCAATGACTCCTTTGCGGCATTTTTCAGTTCAGATCCTTTATGGGCATAGACCGGCGACTGCTCTCCCATTTGAATCTCTGCCTCCATATCAGCAACATTCGGGACGGATGAGAGATTCTGGGCCAACGTCTCCTCTGCAGCATTTTTCAGTTCAGATGTGGGATCCAGACCATGGAACTGATGTAAAGGACTGTAAACATCCTCCCATTGAAACGGCGTCTTTTGAAATCTCCTCCGTCTCCTTCCAAGAGGGCATTCCTTCACTAGATGCCCATACTCGTGACACCTATGACATCTGAAGGGCAGGTATTCGTAGTCCAGAACCTGCTCGAAAACCATATCCTTATACTGCAGGTTTATCTTTTTTGCTAGGCCTTTACCCAGATTCAGATTAACAAGAATCCGAGCCATGGCTTTATTTCGAGTTTGCTTATAGCTCATGTCAGCTTCCAAAAACGTACCCAATTTGTCCCCAATGGCCTTAAACACTGCATCCGTCCATAAGAAATGGGGCAATGCAGGAGCCCTGACCCATACAGGATACACATCAGTTTTCTCTCTGCCTGCGTCAAACATCGGTGACCATTTCTTCAGAAGGATTGGGATATTCCCAATCGCCCAATTTCTAGCAGTTACCCAATCCGCCGCTTCTTTTCCTTCGAATCTGAACATAAACCAACCTTTTGCCAAGGTAGAGGCTTCAAAAGCCCTCTCTTCTCCTACCTTCCAGTTCCTTTCTCCCCAATCTTGCAAGAAGCTAGATGAGAACTTCTTTCCTCTCACCCTACCCACCACTGTGCATTCGGCCACCTCCAGAGATTCTTCTATGCTCACTTCCATCCCCAAGACCAAATTCCCTTCAATCTCCTGTTCACCGATGGGCCTTAGTTTCTTCCTCTTTTCTCCTCTTTTCCTCCCTCCAATATCCTCCTCCCGCTCCTCTCTGTTAAAAACGGCTCTTTCTGGATCCGGGATTGAAGGAGAAAACCCTACCTCAGGTCTGCGAAGAATAGGGAAATCCTCCGCCTCCCGAGTAAAAAAATCACTAGGGTTACGATTTACCTGAGGAGTCAGACCCTCCGCTTGAGTTCCTGCGAGTGGATCCGTGGGAACGGCTATCTCTTTGCCCGGCCTATCTCCATCGCCTTTTGAGTCGCCCCTCTCCTTTCCATTAGAATCCCTAGTTAAGGTGGATGCCCTTCCGGCCTTTTTCTTGCCCGGCCGCTCAACACTTGAAAGAAAATTTACAATATCTTCCAAACCCCCGGAAAGGACTGGCTCTTCCGTGGATATTTTCCCTTTGCTGCCATGGCTTGAGGGACGGAAACTTGCATACAGGGTTCCCTCTCCCGGGGTAGCTGAAAGCTGAGCGCCGAAGAAATCCGGGTGAATAACCTCATTCTCTTCATAACCTTGGGTCAGTTGTATGAAGGATTGTTGGATTCTGAGCGTTTCTGGCGAGAGTGTTCCAGATCTGCAAGAACTGTCTCCAAAATACCTTTCTATGTTTTTAACTGACGGGTCTTTGCCCCAAACTGACAAAATATCTTCCGCGGCAGGGTCCAGGTCCATGAGCTCGGTTGATTTTACCATGGTTCAACACGGATAATTGAGTAAAAACAAAAGACAGGTTTTCCACCAGCGCTGGGGTCAATGAGTATTTTACTCTTTTTCCAGCTGTCGCCCAAAACAGTAAACGCTTACCTCCAGATGCTCGTTCCTCCACCACTGGTTACACAGCTCCCCTGATCAGCTTACCCCCTTCCTCCGGTCTAAGCGCCCTATGGTAACCCTAGTTCGATCAGTCGGGTCCAGGTTCCTTGCAGACCCGCGATCGAAACCTCCTCCTATCGTTCATCCTCACCCGCCTGGTGTTGACCTTCTCGCATATTAAGTTGTGCACTTCACCCAGAACGCCTGGAAGAGGAGATCTACATGAAGCAATTTAAAGGTGTTGCAGTGAAGGGTAAGAAAGAACCGGTATGCAAGTTAAAGAAGTCTCTGTATGGGTTATAACAATCACTGAGGATGTGGTATCAGAAATTTGATACATTTATATGGTGACCTGGGTTCACCAGAAGTGAAGCAGATGACTATGTGTCTTTTAAATTAATTGGTGACCATGTTATTTATCTGGTCTTGTATGTGGATGATATGTTGCTAGTTGGAAAATGATAAAGAAATTATCCAGGATTTGAAGACCCATTTGTCCTCCAAATTCGACATGAAATATATTGGTACTGCAAACTATATTTTGGGCATGGAAATTAAAAGATATGCGACAAAGAGGAAGCTCTGGTTAAACCATAGGAAGTATGCCGAGACAATAATGCAGAGGTTTAATATGCAGGATAGTAAACTGGTGAAGGTTCCTATTCTTGTAGGTGTAAAGTTATCTGCTGAACAATGTTCCAAGACACAAGAAGAGGAAGAGGACATGTCCCATGTTCCATATGCAAGTGCAGTCGGTAGCCTGATGGATGTGATGGTTTGTACTAGACCAAACATTGCACATGCAGTGGGAGTATTGCACAAGTTTATCTCAAGACCAGGGAAGGAGCACTGGACATTAGTGAAATGGGTTTTCAGGTATTTGCGTGGCACTAGTGATTATGGTTTGTGCTACCAAGGAAGGCCATGATTAGACGGTGTGTTCGACATTCGTGGCTTTGTTGATGCAAACTGGGTTGGAGATATGCATCAAAGAAGATCTACAAGTGGTTATGTGTTTACCCTATTTGGAGGTGCAGTCAGTTGGATGAGTAAGAACCAATCTGTAGTGCCACTATCAACTACAGAGGCAAAATACATGGCATCCACTCATGCAGGCAAGGAAGCAGTTTGGTTGCAGAGATTGTGTTCAAGTATGGGGTTACTACATGGAGTTATAAGGATAGGCTGTGACAACCAAAGTGCAATATTCTTGGGAAAGAAACCTGCATATCATTCAAGGACAAAGCAAATTGATGTTTAGTATCACTTTCTGAGGGATATGATAGAAGAAAAAAAGGTGTTGCTGGTAAAGGTGGACACTTTGAAGAATACTGCAGATGCATTGAAAAAATCTGTGAGCTCTGAGAAGTTCTCTTGGTGTAGAGAAACAATGGGTGTTGCAGGGTTGGATAAATGACTAAGCTCTCTTGTGGCCCCCTGTGGAGAGAAAACAACAAGTGGGAGAATGTTGGGTTGTGTTATATTCTTTCCACGACTAGCCGACGTAGTTAACCGGGATGTTAGAATGGGGGCGGAGCCCCCCCTTTATTGCGCCGATCGCGGAGCGGGGGGGGGGGGGGGGTCCACAGTGGGTTTGAGGGGTGTAGGTAACCCCACTCTATCGGGTCTGGGGCAGCGCCCCGAAAAATTTTGTTTTTGGACCCTATATTAGGTTCGACGAACATACCTATGGTTTTGTGCATGATTTTTTGCACATGGTTTTGGATGCGATGGTTTTCAGTCCATGGTATTGGATGCTTTGGCATGTACAAATATGTATTATAACATTGAAAGGAACATAATGGAAAAATCATGTTGGTAGTCCCGGTTTTGGGATCCAGGGGAAAATCTCTGTGTATATGTGTTTTATGTGTTATGCTTTCACATTGTTTATTTTCTGTGTTTTAGAATTCATATGAAGGTAATTTCTATACAGGGTTAAAACCCACAATAGTCTCTTAGTGTTCCAACATCTTAGGCATATTAGGGAGAAGGGGACGCTCATCCATGTAATTGCCATGTGTGCCCCAACATGTGCAAGGCTTTTTCATGAGAAGAGACTTATTATGCTTAGGTTGAGTACCCTATTTCTTGGTTTTGATATTAGAGTTTTCACCCTAGATGGCATTAGGATTTTGGCCTCAATTTCCTTGGTTATCATGATGTTGTTCTTTGGATTAGGGAGATTGGCAATGTTCTACTGAGCATGAACCTATCCTTACTGAGGACGTGCCTTCCAAGGCATGGGAGGTTGAACTGTTGGTGTCATAGGGGCTATAGCACTTGACGATGTTCTGATAAGTAGGTTGAGTACATGTTAACCCATGCATAGGATATTTTCGATGGGCATAGTCTATTATAGATGGGCATATCCATAAGAGGTGCTTTTGCCTACTTGTAAAGTAACACGAGTAGGATCACACGATGGATGAGTGTATGAGGTTTTTAGCCCCCTATGGGGATGGAGATATACCATGTGTCATTGAGTATATCGTGAAGGATGATAGTATTCTATGGACCCAATCATAGCATCAACAACATGTGATGATCCTAGTGTAGAATGATTACTAGGGTGAGAGAAATGAGAACTAATGATAACAATGTATAAATAGCCTGATTGGGCATAAATCAAGTTGTATTGCATGGCCTTATAAATGGCCTCTTCATCAGTTCCTTAAAATGTTGAAACAACATCTTTGGAGATGGGAGGAAGTAATAATTTAAAAATACAATGCATAATCGATCATTGAGTTCCAGACATTTACACAATCTCCACTATCTTCACCACTCTTGAATGTGATTAGTAATATGTGTGGTAGTTAATTGGAAATATGTAGTTACAATAAATTGAGAGGTAATTGAAAGTTTGAGAGAAAAACATTCACAATAGTTGCAAACGCTTGGTGATAGCCATAAGTCTAGTCCATGTATCATTTCATCGCAACACCAACCAATGTCCATTGAAATAGAGGGACACAGAAAAAGTATTCCATAATGGAGTTAGATGAACACCACATATGGAAATAACAAACATGGTTATATGGATCTTCGCTAGAATTACCCTCACACTTACGAATATTTTAGGGAAATTTGGTAGGCATGGGAGGCCAAGTTAGACCATGGAGGAGATGATCATTGATGAGCTGGCTCAAATGTGGTACGTGTAAGTTAGCCATAATTGGGAGAAACAACTGAGTAACAATTTTCACATAAGGTACTCATGTATTGGTGGGAGGATTAGAAACCATATTATTCTTGGTATTAGTACCAGTTTTTCCTCTATTGTTGGCTCCTAAAATGGGACTAATGTTACCCCCATATTTTACACTAGTAATGTTAGCGAGATGGCGTTATGAGGATTCATAAGTAGAGGAATAACTAGAATATTGACATGAGATAGAGTGTAGAGGTGGACAAGGGAGAAGGACCTTAACTCATTGAGGAGGTATAAGATGACATCCAAGAAGAAATTGAGGGAAAAAACCTCACAATCTCTGTGAATAATGCTTGATGATCATTATCATGTTGCAACAGATGATAATGTATTAGGATAAATGGATAAGAATGGTGAATTAAATAAAAAAGAACAGGAGTAAAACTATGTATAGTGGTGTAGTGTTTTCTAAGTATGAACTAATGCTAATATAACTCAAGAAGTCGTGTCCTATGAAATAAAATTGCCTCTAGGATAAAATATGGAATACCACTCAAACAAGTCCTTGTTATGTTTGAGATGGCCCTCCAAACAACCAATCTCTCATATGGTGAAGGTTATGAACAAGGCTAAGTGAAGGTATGAAGAGGTATGCTTTCTTCCCATAACCACCAATTATAGGTTGTTTTCACCTACAAAGTTTGGCTACTAAGTTTAACTTCATTGAATGGGGGTGAGTGAATCTCAAATTTTGGGTGTCAAATTTGGAGATATATTCCCAACCATGAGTTCAAAGCCTCAGGGGGAAACACTAGTATCCTCTATCTAAGCCTTAGGCCCCATACAAATTTTTACTGTGCATTGGTTTTAGCCACTAGATGATGAATTGTTACAAGTTCCCTAAAATGTAAACCAACTATGTCTTAATGTATAGTGATATATGGGTTGTTTTTGAATGCCTATCCTAGCAATCATAGCCTAACTAAAATGATTTTTTTGGTGCCAAAGTGGGCTTAACCAACGTTTTTTTTAGTTACCATTAATTTTAAGGTCTTAGCTTTGGGTTAAGAACCAAAATTTATGTGCTTAATGGTGTGTAGGTGTGTGCAAGTGATTATTGCAGTACATGTTGTAAATAAATAAATGATTTTGCATAAAATTAATAGGAAATAAATGGTATAATAATAAATAACTTGATGTAAATTAAGAAAAGGTACTGATTTACAAAAAAAAATATACTCCAACCCTATTGGAGGCTATAATTAAAAAATGAGAGGCCCAACAAAAGGAAAATGGAGGACCCTCAGAGAGGGTGCAAAATCCTACCATTTGTCCCCACCGCGAAGAGGACATCTAGAATAAGTAACCACTTGGCCCAACATTCACTCAATTTTTTTGTCTTACCACACTCAATTAAATTTTCATGTAATGGAGCATTCACTTTCCCCTAGTTATTGTATGGCATCCCTTACTCAACTCGATGGTTAATAATTTCTCCTAATTTTTACCTGGAGAGGCTCATCTTAGTCATGGAGGGAGGTGGCATCATGGCTCATTCGTGTACTTATTTAGGAACATCTCTGATCCTTGTGTGTAGTTCTATAATTCTCTCTTTGTTGTTAGCTATGCCTACTCAAGGTTTCCATGCCTACATTTGTTATAGTTGTTGCACATTCTCTGATTGGACTAACCCTAGATCTTTATTAGTTTTACCAAATTTGTAGAGGCTCTCTACTTTCTCTCTATCTGTATGCTTGTTTGATCGAGCTCAGGCTCAAACTTTCTCTCTTGTAGGTTTTTAGTGGTTATTCTCTCATACCTCTGAACTAGGCTCCATTTCAATGGTCGTGGGTATCACAGGAATCAAAGGCCCATAGATTGAAATGGCCACAGGTTTGTAAGTGTTGTTCCTTGAGAAAAAAACCTTTTACTATGGTCGTTCTAGTAGGCTAATAACAAAGTGAGGGTTGAAACCTTAAAAGGGGTAACGATGGTTATGCTCAAATATTAGATTTGCATAAAACAAAAGAACATAATAGGAAATGTACAATGAAGAATGGAATCTAAAAACATAACAATATGACTATGATTTGATACCAATGAACAAGCCTTTATTAAAATATGAATATATGTCATCTATGGATAAATGTACATGAATGTGGCTTGCAATATCCTTCTCCTTGGGAGGGTTCTTTCCATCTCCTTTCTTTGTCTGTAATCGCTCCTTCCTCCAAAATTATGTAGAGAGAAAAGTGGTATAATGAGACTCTAATGGAGAGTACTCAAATGGAAAAGAAGAAGAGTTTCAACAATGAAAATGGTCATGGTAAATATCAGTGGAGAAAACCTCTCTATTTATAATGTATTGCTAGATTAGACTTTATATGTTCAAATAATAAGATATTTGTTAGACTGAATTAAGATGTAACCATGTTTTGTATTTTATTATTATTTGTGAAATAAAAATGTCAATGACCTTTATTTAGATAACTAACTAAAAAGATAATAATTAATTGAGCTAATTAATAAAAATAGGTAAAATAAATGAGAACTAATTAAGAAAAAAAGGGTTTATTGAATTATTTCTAGGGGAAATGGTCAAATAAGTTAGAAATAATTATTAAATAATGATTTAATAAATTATTCTATGATAATGTTTAGAGAATTAAAGAATAATAAAAAAATAAATGATTTATTGAATTAATCGTATGGAAAGAGAAATGTAAGTGAAAATATTTTTAATTATTTTCACTATAATGGGTAAAATTATGAGAATAACATGAAATTAATGAATGTTTGGCTTATTTTCGTGTGGGAAATTAATTAAATGGAAATAGCTTGGGAAAATGTGTCTCTTGGGCTATTTCCCATTGTGAAAGTGGGCTATAATGTGAAAAACCCTTACTAAATGTTGTACTTTGATCAACCTAGAAAATTATGTCCAGTTGATCACATTTTAGGTGATAACATAGTTCAAAGGATCCAATCTATGGCTCTAGATTCTTTTATTCTTCAATAATTCATACTTGAAAGGATCTAATATGGAGCTTTGGGTTATTTCACTCCTCAATATTTTATAGTTGAAAGGATCCAAGCTAGAGGTTTAGATTCCTCCATTCTTCAAGGATTCATGGTTGAAAGAGTCTAAGTTTGAGATTTGGATTATTAATATGGTGTTTTTTTGGTTGTACACTAACCGTATTCACTACATTTAGCATTTTTTCTAGTTGACCACTAATGGTCTTGCATTGATACTATTAGTATATGGTTTTGTAGCATTTCCTCCCACCCCCTTATGTTATTATCAAGTTGTTGAAGGTGTTACTTTATAGTTAACATGACCCTCAAAGTCTGTTATGAAAATTGGGTTTTATAAATCGCCATTTTCAAACTTTAATAAAACCCAAATTAATTACCAACATTTTGTTTAGCTCATTGAGAAATTTCTATGATATGAAATTTATCTCAATCGAAATCTTGAATTGAAATTTATGCCCATTTGATGTTTTAACCAATTAAATCTTGCCATGAAAGCAAGAAACTACAATATGGAACCCATGTGTGACTGACATGCCCCTACCATGTCACACTGCATATTGCCACATCACCCATAATTTCTACATGGTACCGACACGACCATAGGCATGCCCATGTGGCACCTCCCACCTCACCTAAGATCATAGGTCCCAAAATATCCAACCCTTTAGTGCAACACAACATTTTCCTTTGTATATGTTTATGGGGAAATCCAAATGTGCATGAAATTTCACATTGTCAAACGTCTCAGATCTCTGGATACCCACTCCATTCACGAGGTAATCTAGCTCCTATACCACATCTAGTGTTCTATGAACTCTACACTATGTTTTTAACCTTGGATGTACCATATGTTGAAAATATCCTCCGCGTGTGAGGTTATATGGCCTCACACCTAGAAACCTTTCTATGAATCCCACTCCAGATTCACTCTCCAAATGATATAACATTTGACTCCATTCCAATCTAGTCCCACACAAGTATTTACTCTAGTGGGGCCACCCTAGATACATTCCTTTCGAATAACATCTAGGTCTGCAGACATTTAGCTTACTAAAGTATTTCTACGAGCATTGACCACTTGACCACTCAAATTATAGGATACAATTCCTTACTAGGGAATGTATTTTTCTTGAATTCTTATCTGGTGCTTCTCAAGACTAGAAAACATGTTTATTTCCTATACGTATGGATATTTGGGTGCATCTTCTAGACAACACCTATGTAGATCCTCCGTCCCTTAGATATAATTTAGTATTGTAAATTAAAAATTGGTATTTGACCCAGGTACATGTGTAGACTACTTGGTACACTTCAAAAACAAGTGTTTGCATAAATTCTTTCAGAATTCCTTCAAAATAGTGAATTTCCTAGAACATTAAACCTACAAGGATAGAGTCTAGCTCTCTACAATATGAAAATGTAGAAATTCTAAGTGATTTACAAGAACTTTATCCAAGTATCCCTTGAAGCGTAGTTTCGCTCATAATATTACCAGCTAATGGAATGAAACCTTTATTGCCACTCTAAGATTCCTTACTTTTTTAATGCACATGATTCAATAAATGGATTTATTAGAATTCCTAAAAATAGGCATCAAAATTAGTAACACCATAGCTAAGAATTCTCTATGAATTGAAGAATATAACTAGTACAAAATGGCTAATTAGTTAATAAAAAAATGACTAAAATTTTCATATAAGAAACCACTTTTTATTTGGTGACCACTAATGGTGTTGATGATGTTGGACCCACAAACATTTAGGGAATCTCCAAGATATGAAGTCCCAACTAGACTTCACACTGTTTGGAGTAGGAGTCCCAACAATGGGTGGTAATGTTATCCATTGAATACACAAATGCGTAGAATGAATTATGGTAACTTTGGGTGAGAGAAAGTGTGTCACCCTACGGAGAGCCAAGTGCAATGCATGAAGGTTCCAACACACAAAGGGAAAAGGAACTATGCCCCTTGGAAGCCTGTAATAGTACGAAATTTGAAAGGGACACATGAGCGAAATGAGATCATAACCTAAGATGCAGACTAGTCCACAGGTTAAAGTGATGAATTAAAAAAAACACACACATTCAACAAGATTCATACAAATGCAAACAAAATAGTTCATAAGAGTAAGTGTAAGTTAAATAACATAGATTTCAAATACAACAAGAATAGTCCTATTATATTCACAATATATGCATGAAAGTGTGCTGGCTTTGATTTTATTATAAGTGAAACTTCCATTCATGCATATACCATTAATAGACTAATAGTCCCAGTAGTGGAACATTAAAGTTAAGTACACCTTCTCGTCCAAAGAAGTATACTCACTCTACGCTATGGAGAAGCTAAGGCTCTTCACAATACTCCCAAGCTCCTTCTAATCCTAAGACTAGCCAAACACTTGGCTCACAAAATGCTCACTGCATGGGTTATGAGGCTCCAATTATAACAAGAGGGGGTGAATCTTCAACTTCCCTTTGTGACCTTTTGACTACCTCATGACTCTTCAACTTCTTTACAAAATGACTCATTACGTTACATCACGAATCCTCATATTCCAATATTGACACTTGGAATTTTAGATACAACATAATTACAAATAATATTACAATTTACACCTGTACCAATAAAAGAAAAAATATGGTAGAGACAACTAGACAAACTAACAAGAGAAAACACTATGACGCTTGAGTTTTGGGAAACTCTAGATCAACAACTTCCACTTGTTGCTTCTCATTCACATATTCGTTCCAACCTCATTACTGTGCGATGACATCCCCAAACTATGTGATTATTTATGGCTGGAAGTGGACTCTAGCCTCCATAGAATCCGAGTACAATGACTTGGGGCCATTTTTAACATCCCTCTCTAGCAAGAGAAACATTGTTCTAATCTAGACAGGACCACCGATGTGATTTTTCATTTTTTATGTGCTCATCTCCAAATCCCCCTTAATCAGAATCTGTCTCAGCTGCTCCAAGTACTCTTCGATCTCTTGTTGGACTTGGTGTTTGCACATAGCTTCGATGAGTGAGATGATTGATGGGATCTTGTGGGTTCTGACCATGAAATCCAAACTATTATACAACCATACATATGAGGCCTGAATGTTTCTAATGAATGAGGCGAGCTTCTTGTTGTTTTGAATCATCATTCAAACTCTTTCTTTCTCCCTATCTGTGTGTGGTTCCATCTTCTTTATCAAAGTAATTAATACCGCTTTATATTGCATTGTCCATTCTTGCATGGTAGCGATGTAAATTTTGACATTCTTAAGAGTCTTGAAAAATTCCTTTCTCTGCTGCTACAAGATATGAAAGTGGAAAACTACCTTATGTACGGTCATGTGCTCCTCATAGAGGTCCCTCATGGTGTCTCCAAGTGTTGATACTTCACCAAGTATCGCTTCTCTCATTTCCCCCAAGTGAATCTGTTTGGAGATTCTATCTCTTGCCAAGAAACCTATAAGTTATATCCGAATTGCTTATTCTTGGCCGTCAAATACTGAGCATTTGATCTTTCTACACCTACAAAGGTCAAGCTTGCTTTCACAATGGCATTTGGATTCTTGTTGGTGTCTACCACTATCACCTTCTCTCTAGTGAATGTAGGTCATGCATGGTCATTTAGAAAATGGTTTCTCCATGCTTGTACAATTATCTTCTAGTATTCATCATAAGAGAGATTGTACAACTCCATTACTATATCATCATCAAGAGGAACAACATCCCCTTCTTTGCTCAAGCCTAACTCTACTACTGGAGGTGATGGAGACTGAACGACGACCTTTGGTGCACTCGACATCAGGTCAACATCCTCATTCCATGGCTCCAATTTCAACTCCCTATCTGTAACTTCAATCAAGCCTTTGATAGTTTGAGAAATCTCTCAGTCCTACTTCTATTAACCATCCTCCTCTGTTGTTGGCTAGTTCTGTTTTTCTTCTTAAATCTATATTGGCGTTGTTTCTTCTACTATGGTGCCCTAGTTTTCTTCTTCTTCATGCTTATGGTTTTCTTCTTATTCTTTCCTCCTCAGCTCCTGCTCTTCCTTCAGTTCTTGTTTTGCTTGCTTCTCTCTCAGTTTTTCTTGCTACGAGCTCTGCTTTTCTCTCTTCCTTCACTATGTTATTAATGCTTTGTTCATAATGACTAGATCCACTTTCATCTTGTAGCTTTTTTCTCCCCCTGGACTATCAACACCTTTATCTTTACCTTATCCTATAGGGGATTGCTTATTTCTGCTAGCATTACTTCCAGAGTTGTCCTCTAGATCTACCTCAAGGATCTTTATTGAAAGGGCTTCATTAACTTGCAGCCATGTTAGTGTTGACCCATTTTTCTATAAAAATCAAAGTGTCTCCATACACTGGAAAGTCTACTACTATTTTCTCAAATGATTTCCGAGTACCTCTTTTAGTGGTCTCTTTTGAAGAAGCTCTCTTTGGTGCCATGGTAATAGTGACTGTTGGAGAGAAGTGCTCAACAATTATCATACTTGTGGGATAGAAAATAAACTCATGGCAAGAAAACAATAGTCTTAATAAAATCTACTTACAGGGCATGATGAAGTAGCAAACCAGGGATCTGATGGGAAGGATTGGACAATTTTCATTGGCAAGAGCGAATGGATGCCTATGGGAACTATGCACTAAGGATGAAGCCTAACGCTTGAGACTGCACAATGCATAGTCCCAGCCCGGGCAAAGACTAGGAGAGATTGCACATTGTGAAATCTGAGTGGCCAGGATGATAGGATGACTCCTGGAACTACATAGTTCATAGTTGGATCCAACCTGTACTATAAACTACACAGGTCTAGAGGTTTTGGTCATGGCTTGAGCCTTAGGATTGCACAGTGCCTAGATGGGCATGGAAACACCGGCCAAGGGAAGTACAGATATGCCCGGTGGAAGTGTGAAAATGATCAGAAGTGAATGATGATGTGATCTTGAGTGTAAAAATTACTAAGTGTTATTGAATCAATTTGGAGCAAGTGCATAAATTAGTAAAACATAAGGAAAATCAAGTATGTGAGGAGGGTCACAACAAAGATGACCATTGGCGCAAAAGTAGGAAAATTGATGTGACACTTGTGAAAGGAAAATAAAAGCTTATAAAAATTCTTTTACAAGTTAAAATAAGTTGAAACACCAGAAACCATGAAGAGAAATAAGAGAAAAAACACTCACACAAGTGAAATGAGAAAAAGCTACAGAAAAAGTGGAAAAGGACTATAAAATAAAAGATGACCTAGAAATACGACGACAACTCCCCCGAAGGTTCCTTGATCTCTTCAAGAATGATATACTTTCAAGATAGAATGTGAAAATGAGCTCTAGAGGCATCGATTAACTAGATTTGAGCAAATGAGGGTTTATGACGCACATTCCTAAAATCAAGGAAAAATGCCACTTGGTAGAAATTTATAAAAATAACAATGTTCCAACTTAGGGAAACTAATAATATATCACTACTTCCTAGGGATTCCTTTTTTCCTTTACTTTTCTTTCTTTTTCGAGGAAACTTGTCATGTGCGTTGTCAAGGAAGATTGCACAATTTGGTGGAAATCCACAACTTTTTGGCTCAGTGTACTGCACAGTTTCTAAGCTGACTGAGGGACTGCATAGTTTTTGTTCTCAGTACTCAACTTCCTTCCATGACTGCGTAATTTTTGAGCTCAAGGTTGACTGCCAATCAGAACTGTGCAATTCTCGTCATCAAGGTTGCTTGCACTTAAGGATTGCACAGTTTCTAGAGGCAAGCCCAAAACTATTTTGTGACCAAGTCAGGAGGTTAGCTTGTGACTTATAAATATGAGATAAATGTAAAAATGAGCAAACACAAGCACAAATGAAATAATTAAGTCTCATTCAAATCATGAGTACTTGATAATAGTATAAGATAGGCTCTTGTGGATAGGAAGGAAGGCTCCAAAATAAAAGCATAGAAAAAATTTTGGAGGGTGGTTATAGCTGATACAACACTGTCGACACACTAGTAGAACTTCAACTCTCTCTCTATGGATCTTGTCTCATGCAAAATAAATCTAACTATTCTAGACATATTGTTTAGTTCATTGATTGTTGCAACTTCTTCACTTACTTGAGTTAAAGATTTAGTCCCTACCATTCTCTTTATCGGAAACACACATATCAATCTAATTCAAACTGAGTTATTTCAATTAGGGATGAGAAGTATATAAATTCAAAAGTAAAGGAAAATGGTAGAGTCTTAGTTTTCATCTTTGGTGTTGCTCCGCTGCCAGCAGACCTAGATAGTACCCCGATAGAGTCACTTCAAGAACACAAAAATTGTTTCACTACCATCGAGCCAGGACAATACCCTGATAGAGTTTCTTCCTTCACCTATCTTCTTAGGATTCATTTCTTTTATTTTTCCCTTTATTTCATTTTTCATTTTTATTTGTTCAAAGAACCATGCATAGGAACTTATTTATTTCATGGTGGTGGAAGAGGGATCTCGACTTTTTGAGAGAAGAAGAGGTTGTCCCTTCAAAGAAGGATATTTATATATACCTCTGAGATACTTGTTAAGGTTTTTCTCCCCTTCTTACTCTACTTCAATTAGTTGAGAAGGATTAATCAAAAAATAGAAGGCCGCTTAGAGTAGTCGGTACTAGTTAAAAGTGAGGGCATCATGATTTCACTATGACTCTCTCCGAATGGAACGTATTTTCCATGAGAGTATCATCGACAAAATAATTGCAATATTCACATAAATATATGGAATAAACAAATTAACAAGCTTTGATAGTAGTACAACTTCCTCTTGGACTTCACCTTGCTTGTCTGAGAAGACAAACAAGGTGTCATGTGTAAGCTATCCTATAACTGAGAAGAAAACAAAGGAACATAAAGAAACGAAATCAAATCAAATCAAAGTAAAGAAAATAAAAGGAAACAATACAGAAAATAATAACTACTCCTACTCCTAACCTAAATAGAGCATAAGTCATACTCATGTGAAGTGATACATCCAATGCAGCCACTGATACATTGGATGGCCTATGTGGGTGAGGGAATGCATGTCAAGAAAGATATACAAGAAAATTAGTAAACAAGAAATATAGGACAATGAGAAACAAAACGTTTGAAGTTTGAATTTACACATAGAAAAATAAAAGAAAATATCACATGAGAGAGTTTCTGTGATTGTATCATGGCATCTCGACACACTGTGAGTTAAAGACATAGAAGTGAAAAGTTTCAAACTATAAATATGAGTGAACATAAAGAAAGAAGATAATTTTCACTTTGCGATAATGATTTCTATGTATGAAACCTCCAATGTATGAGTGATATGATCATGTAATACAAATGGAGTATGTGACAACTATAAGACAAACTGGGTTTTGAAAGGTGCAAGAGTGATGATAAGCCTCAAAAGATTCAAGATTATTCTGATTGGAAGTTGAACAAACCTTAGGACTATAAGAACCTGACATAACCATAAACCTGGGTTCAAGTGCTTTGATAAATGGGGGAAGTTCCAACTCATCAGAAGATAGATCATCACAGATTGGTGGTTGGGAAATCTTAGAAGTGGAAAAATCAGAATCGTGACCACATGAATCAATCAAGAAGTCGTAACAACCACGATAAAAAATTTCAAGTTCACAGACAGAGGCATCCTCATAATCTGATGACTTACAAAGAGGGGAAGATTGAAAACAAGGAATTTCACCCTTTATGTTTTCAGAAAGATGAGATGAGTGATTAGGAAGATATAGAATAGAAGATTCATCCTCTCCACATATGGATGAAAAACTGACATCCGATGTGTTCCGGGAATGATCAGAAGTGATAAGAACATGAGAAACTAAATTTTCACAAGATTTAATGGAAATGACATAATGGTGGGAAATATCAGGATGATGAAGGAGAGGTTCAGAAGGAAGAGAATCATACTTCATCGTAGATCCTTGTTCAACTAAGGGCTCCCTCACATAATCATTATGAATGATATCGCATGTTGGCTGCTCAACACTAACTCCATCCAAAAATTGATCCTCATGAACATCACAAGAGAGATTTGAAACAGGTGAACACAAAAACCCACAGTTTGGAGGATCAAAGGATCCAAAGCATAGAGGACGAGGAGATAACACTTCACCATAACAATCAAACTCACAGTCCAAACCTATGCTAAAATTCAAAGCATGTGGGGTGGGAGAAGGTGATGGTAGATCAATGGATGAATTGTGAATCTCTCCCACCTCAACATGCGGAACTAGATCTATGTGATGAGAAGAGAATAGAGGGTCACTTGGAACAACAATGTTATCCATCGCAGATTTAGAAGCTCTAACACTGAGCTATGTTGGGAGTGGTTCAAAAGATTCTAACTTATGTGTATTTTCTAAAATGTGAACAGGATATTGAAATGTTCCTTACGAGAAATTCCAATCAAATTCATGTTTTGAAAATTCAAAACCAAGTTGCATGAAACAATTGTGAAATGATGCAGTGATTCATCACGTTATTTTCCCAATTCTAAAATTTTCTTGCACAGACATATATGATCACACATATCAAAAGCGTGAAACAATTCTCTGCCAAGATGTTTGAAAGAGTGTATGGAGGCATTGGTCAATGTGTGACACCATTGCCTTACGCGATGTTCGAACATGAGGATGAACAACCTACAACCAACATACTCATAGTGGATGTTGTGCTCTGTACATAATTCAATAAAATGAGCAGTATGCTCAAATACGGTTGTCTCACCCTCACATCAAATTTGAGAGTTGAAAAGTCATCTGTCATACTCATTAACGCTTGTAGATTTGTTTTTATAGAAAAACAAGTTGAGGTTATGATTTTGGGAGAAGTCATTAAATGAGTGTGGAAATTCAAAACAGACTTCAATGGCTTAGCTTTTCATCTAGCCATGCTTCTAGCACCATAAATGTTGATGGTGCTAGACCCACCAATATTTAGGGTATCTCCCAGATATGAAGTCCCAACTAGACCTCACACTGTTTGGAGTAGGAGTCCCAATAGTGGGTGGAAATGTTATGGCTTGACTGCGCAAATGAACAAAGTGAAGTATGATAACTTTGGGTGAGAGAAAGTATGTGACCCTGCAGAGAGTCAAGTGACATGCATGAATTTTTGGACATGCAAAGGGAAAAGGAAGTGCACCCTTTGGAAGCTTGTAATAGTACGTAGCTTGAAAGGGACACACAAGCAAAATGACATCACAAGCTAAGATATGGAATAGTCCAGTACAAGTTAAAGCGATGAATTAACACAACAACATGCATTCAACAAGATTCATAACAATTCAAATGAAATAGTTCATAATCATAAGCTTAATTTAAATAAAATACATTTAAAAGACAAAAATAATAGTCCTACTATATCCACAACATATGCATGAAACCTTGTTGGCTCTGATTTTATTATAAGTGAAATTTCCATTGATGCATACACCATTGACGCACCACTAGCCCCAAGAGTGGAACATTAAATTTAAGAACACCTACTCCTCCAAAGAATTATACAGGCTCTACACTACGGAGAAGCCAAGGCTCTTCAAAATACTCCCAAGATTCTTCTAAGCCTGAGCCTAGCCAAAATCTTGGCTCCCAAAATCTTGTTGCACAGTATATGAGGTTTTATTTATAACAAGAGGGGTGACTCTTGAGCTACCCTTTGTGACCTTTGGACTACCCTAATAACTCTTCAACTTACTTACAAAATGACTCATTACATTACATCATGGCTCTTCATATTCCAATATTGACACTTGCAATTTCACTTACAACATAATTAAAAATAATATTATGATTTTCACTTGTACCCATATAAGAAAAAATATGGTAGAGACAACTTCACAGACTAACAAGACAAAACACTATGATTCTTGAGTTTGGGGAGACTATAGCTCATTAAATTCTATTTGATGCTCCTCAGTCACATACTGGTGCTAAGCTCATTACTATGCGATGACATCCCCAAACTATGTGATGGTTTCTGGATGGAAATAGATTCTAGCCTCCATAGCATTGAGGTACAATGAATTGGAGCCCGTTTTAACACCCATCTTGAGTAAGAGTAACATTGTTCTAATCTGGACATGACCATTGATGTAATTCTACATGTTTTGCCTTCTGATTTGCAAATCCTCCTTCATGGAAATTTGTCTCTGCTACTCCATGTACTCTTGATCTCTTGCCAAAATTTTTGTTTGTGCTTAACTACAGTGAGTGAGCTGACTGATGGAATCTTGTGGGTTCTCACCATGAAATCCAAACTATTGTACATGAGGTTTGAATGTTTCCAATGAATGAGGTGAGCTACTTTTTGTTCTGAATCAACATTCAAACTCTTTCTTTCTCCAACTCTACCTGCAACTACATCTTCTTTACCAAATTAAGCAATGCCCCTTTGTATCAAATTATCCATTCTTGCATGGTGGTGATGGGATTTTTCACATTCCTAAGAGTGTTGAGAAATTCCTTGATTTGTTGATGCAAGCTATGCAAGAAAAAAAGTTCCTTATGTGCGATCATGTGCTCATTATAAAGGTCCCTCATTGTCTCTCCACGTGTTGATACTTCACCAAGTATCATTGCCCTCATTTCCCTCAACTGGACTTCTGTGGAGATTCTATCTCTTGCCAAGGAACCTGTAATTTTTGTGCTAATTTCTTATTCTTGGCCATCAAATATTGAGTATTTTATCTTACTGCACCTGTAAAGGCCATGTTGGCTTCAACAATGACATTTGGATTCTTGCTGGTGTCTACAACTATCACCCTCTCTCTAGTAATGTAGGTGATGCATGATAATCCAGAAAATTCTTTCTCCATGCTTGCATAATTATCTTCTAGTATTCATCATAAAATAGGTTGTACAAGTCTATTACCACATCATCGTCAAGGGGAACAACATCCCCTTCTTTACTCATACCTAAATCTTCTATTGGAGGTGATGGAGACTAAACAATGACCTTGGTGCACTCGGAATCAGGTCAACATCCTCATTCTATGGCTCCAATTCCAACTCCCTATCTGCAACTTCAATCACACTTTTGATCAGTTGAGAAAGCTCCCAATCCTGTATCTATTTAACCTCCTCCACTATTGCTGGCTGGTTTTTCTCTTCCTCTTCAATTTTTATTGCCGTTTTTTATTCTGCTATGGTGCCTTGCATTTCTTCTTGTTCATTCTTCTTCTTCTCTTCTTGTTCTTTACTCCTTAACTCCCATTCTTCCTTCAGTTCTTGTTCTTCTTGCTTCAATCTTAGTTTTGTTTCCTACGAGCTCTATTTTTCTCACTTCCTCCACTGTGCTACTAAAATTTATTTCATAAATATTGTGTTTTCTTTCATCTTTGAGCTTTGTTCCCCCCTAGAATATGAAGAAACTTTCTCTTTTCCTTATCATGTACAAGATTGTTTCTTTCTGGTGATGCTTCTTCAAGAGTTTTCCTCTAGATCTTCCTCAAGGATCTTTGCTAAAAGAGATTCATTAACTTTCTACCATGTTAGTTTTGACCCCTTTTCAATAAACAACCGAGTGTCTTCATACACTAGAAATTATACTGATGTTTCCTCAACTTCTTCCCAAATACTGCTTTTAGTGGTCTCTTTTGAAGCATCTCCCTTTGGTGCCATAGTAACAGTTACTACTGGAGAGAATTTCTCAACAACTATGGTACCTATTGGATAGAGAAGATACTCATTCCAAGAAAATATTAGTCTTAAGAAAATCTAATTACAAGGCATGATCAAGGATCAAACCAGGCATCTGATGGGAAGAAATGTGAAATTTTCAAAGGAAAGAGGGACTGGATTCCTATGGGAACTGAGCACTATGTAGTTCCAATAGCCAAGGATGAAGCTTGAGGCTTGGGATTATGCAATACACAGTCCCAACATAGGTATAGACTAGGAGAGACTGCACATTGTACAGTATCAGTGGCCAAGGTGATAGGATGACTCCTGGAACTGCATAGTGCTCATTTAGATCCAACTTGTACTTCATACTATGTAGTTCTAGAGGTCAAGCTTGTGGCTTGAGGCTTAGGATTACGTAGTGCCTAGTTGGGTAAGGGAAAATTATATCAAGGGAAGTGCAGATTTTCTCGGTGGAAGTGTGAAAAATGAGCAGAAGTGAATGATTATGTGAGATTGAGTCAAAAACTAAATAAGTGTGAATGAATCAATGTGGATAAAGTGCAGAAACTAATCAAAGAAAAGGAAAATCAAGTAAGTGAGGAGAGTCACTGCAACGATGACCATTGGTGCAAGAGTAGGAAAACTGATGCGGCACTTGTGATAGGAAAATGAAAACTTAGAATAGAACTTCTACGAGTTAAAATATGTTGAAACACCAACAACCATGAAGAGAAATAAGAAAAACAACACTCACACAAGCGAAATGATAAAAAACAATAGAAAAAGCAGTAAAAGATGATAAAAGCAAAACTGACCTAGAAAAGCGAGGAAAACTCCAACAAATGTTCCTTGATCTCTTTAGGAATTCTATAGCTTCAAGATTGAATGCAAACCTTAGATCTAGAGGTTTCAATTAACTATATTTGAGCAAATGAGGGTTTATGATGTGCATGCCTAAATCAAGGGAAAGCGATACTTGGTGAAAAATTCTAAAAATAGTAATGTCGCACCTTTAGGAATATAATAATAAATCCCTACTTCCTAGGGATGAATTTTTCCTTTAGGTTTCTTGATTTTCCGGGGAAACTTTCCATGCATGTTGCCAGGAAATATTGCGCAATTCTAGGGAATTGGGAAGCTTTCTGGCTGACTGCACTGTGAAGTTTCTGAGGTGAGTGAGGGATTGCACATTTTCTGGGCTTAGTACTTGGATTCGTTCCATGGATATGTATTTTCTGAGCTCAATGATGACTTCCAGTGAGAACTATGCAATTTCCATCATCAAGGCTGCTTATGCTCAAGGATTGTGTAGTTTCTAGAGGCAAGCCCAGAACTGTTATGTGACCAAGTTAGGAGGTTAGCTTGTGACTTAAAAAGATCATCTACGTGTAAAAATGAGCAAACAAAAGAACAAATTAAAAATATAAGTCTCATTCAAATCACGATTACTTGATGATAGTGAAAGATAGGCTCTCGTGGATAGGAAGAAAGGCTCCAAAATCGAAGCATAGGCAAAATTTTGGAAGGTGGTCATAGCCGCTACAACAAGTGGCTAATTTACAATATCTAATCATGCGACTAATATTTATTCATATTTAGCTTGGTAATTAATTGGTTGTCTCAATTTTATCGTCTAGTAGTATATTTAGTCATAAATTTGGTCATTAATTTAGTTAGTGGTATAGTCCTTAATTTCCACAATTAATGACCAAGTACACAATAAAATATTCTACTACATGATCACCTATGAAAACCGATTAATGACCAAAGCATATGACAAAAATGTTGGTTGCGTTATAAGATACTTTAAATTAGCTACTAATAGTCATATATACACAAATTTTAGTCATTGTTTGAAACCAATTAATGACCAAAGAAATATGACTAAATTTTGGTCATGTTATAAGATATTCTAAATTCGCTACTACTAGTCGCATATATGCAAAATTTAGTGATATTTGTAATCACAAATTTATCATTTACAATAGTCATTTATCTTTTTTCTGTAGTTTCATATTCATTATATAAATGACTGATTTAGTAGTTTATATTCATTTCGTTTACTTTCATAATAATAATTATAAATGACTAATTTAGTTATTATATATCATTTTATTTGTGTTCATCATTAATCAATATAAACTACTAATTTAGTCATTTTAGATTGATTTTATGTGTTCATTATTAGTATGGTTTTGTGACAAAATTACAAATATGTTCTACCTATGAAACAAGTATTTTTAATCCATTTGGTGGTGTTTTGAGCAAGTTTTGCAGCTAACTTACAAAATTCGACGTGCTCAATTGTAAATTGTACCTTTGACCACAAAGCACACTTTTATCTCTTTTTCGAGCTCTGTTAAAAATTGAAAAGGAACCCTCTTGGATTACTCTTTAAGCTCTTTTCAGACTCTCTAAACATGAAAAGATTGCCAAGCACTTGTCCTTTCCATCTCGTTAATGGATTGGAAATGACATCTTTCTTGTATTATTTTATGCTTTTTCGGGCTCGAGAGATTACTTTATGAAAAATAACTTGGGGAGTTTTCTTTTTTTCCCTTTTCAAACTCTCTACACATGAAAAGGTGATGGATTCCCCCGAAGGGTGGAATTATACAACAAGCATATGTTATCCTCTTCAAGATTGATAAAAATAAATAGGTACTGCCTAGCAATGACTGGGGAAAATGAGAAAAACGAAAAAACCACTTTATGGTAGCAGGTCGCTTTTGAACATGACACTTTCACTCCATCACCATGACTATTTGGGTTGGGTTATTAGCTTGATGGTTATCACATTGTTGGTCTATCATACCATCCATCACTTTGTTTTGGGTCAATGATACCAATTCATTTTAGTATCGCTGACATGTTCAAGAGAAGCCATTCAGTCAAAATTCATCCTTTGTAATACCATAAACCTTCATTTTCATGACTGCCATTCCTGAACCCTATGTCGTGAGTAAAATTCAATCTCTCAAATCACTAAACTCATTTCATGTCGTTGATGTGGGATACTTCAAGGCCCTCCTGCGACGAGTCGCTTCTTGTCGACATCAACACATTATCCAAGAAGTTGACTAAGAAACACCCTTCCAATACCTTGAGGCTTGCATACATCAATGGTAGGTTTCTTGCTTCCGATGATAGGTTGACATCAATGGCCTTCAATTGGAAGACTTTGTATGGTGTTCGACATCAAATCATCCATCCACACCATGCAGAATGTACTGCAGTACCTTGAGGATCATTCTCATTATTAGTGATTTATCTCGCGGCTATTAACAACTTACATCATTAGCTGCTAATCAGACGATGTCTTCCCATGTTCAACTTCAGATCATATATTCACATGGTTAGACTCGTACTTAAGCGAATGATTAAACGAGATAGAAGACCCCGGATCTAGTTTCATCCATCCACGTTGTGATTTCAGGAGTATTAAATCATATGTATAATGGCTTTACATTGATGGTCATTACAATCATGGGTTTATATCTGTAGACAACTGTTTATTTACATGTAATGAAAGTTTATAAGCTAAGCATGGGTATGCCTTCCCTCAGTGATTCATGTATAACTAAAAAATCATGATATAAGTATTGTAATTGATGCAGGTCACCTTCCACTTCTATAACTCCTCATCACATCATAGATCATTTCATTTGACATTGGCATTTTTTTTACTTCATGCTTTAGGGGGCAACTATTATAGATCCATTTGGGCACATCAATCCCATCATCCTTATCAGTGATTTTAGGGCTCATCAAACCCTAGTTTTAATTTCTACATGCCCTAAACAAGTCACCCCTTTGAATGCCTCCTTCCTGGACAGTGTCATGACTTGAAGACATCCAAAAATGGCCTCTAGAGGGACCAGTGCAGGTAGACCCATGTAAGGGTGCATTGCAAAGCAGTTAAGTCCATGCTAGGGTGCTCTTCAGAGCACTTAATCTTCCTTTCACCTGTGCTGGGAGAGTTTGAGTGAAATTCACATAGGTTTTTGGAAATATTCTTACCTTTTGGAGTCATCTAGAAGGTTCGCTCACTTATCAAATCCTATGAGCTCGAAAATGGATGGAGAATGGGTTAAGATGCATCCTATCCTCTCATCCCTTCCTCCATGGAACTAATTCTAAGTATGGAAGGCCATTCAATACCACCATTTATGAGAAAACCTCTTTCATCTCCCTATAAATTGACCACTCATCTAAGTGATAAGGGGTTGGATTATGTTGAATTGTAAAGAGAAAATGTTGTTATGAGAATTTGATTTGAAGCAAGTATTGTAGTTCTACAATTTTTTCATGCTTTTGATGTGATGTGGATGGGATCCAAGCTGGAGGAATGACTTTGAATCAGACACAATGGTTGTAATTCCTTCTTCTATTCAATAAAGTATTTAAACCTTTCTCCCACATGTTTGTATTGTCTTATAATGCTTATATGTGTGAAATGTATCTAATTCCATTCACTTATGTTCAATAGATATTTTGCTTTGAACGATTCTTTGTTTTCTGTTTGTGTTTACAAGTACTTCTCAAGCGTATTAAGTATGCGAAGGAGTGACAGGATCGATACAAAGGAGACGAGAGGAAAGGGGAACTACAAGTAGGTCTTCACATCTTCTCATCTTATCTATTGCTTATAGCAGAAGACTAAAATACTTTAAACTATTTTTCTAGATATGGCTACTTATCTAGGGAATTAGTATTTATCCATAGATACCAAATTCTCCAAAATAGATAGAAAGGACAAAGATCCATTTTTTAGAGGCTCATTTCATATCGTAGGATCAGTTAGGGTTTCCATCAATGCCAAAGGGGGATAATATTCGAAATAGTGATGTTTGGTTGGAATTGATGTCAATCTTTAGATATATTTTGGCATGAATTACTAGTATATCATGGTTGTATGTGTGTTTCTATTGTTACAAATGAATAAAATTGTGTATTATAGTGTGATGATGTTTTATTGAGGACATTTTATAGTTCTGGGTGAACATTCTTTAGTTTTACCAAAATTAGGCAATGGATGTGGATTAGACAGGGGTTATCTATTTTCGTAACTCAGATTGTTAGTGTATTACCAGTGTTAACAGCCTAGAATTTCATACAAGAACCAACATTTGTGCTTGTAGGTTTGAGAAAACAAAACATTGGGCATTACTAGGGGGTTTTCCCATGGTATTTGGTGTGAGATATTACATGATTAATCAATATTTATTTGATGTGAGCATAAATGGAGATGGAGTATAATAAATGAGTTGATTCGATCTACCTTGATGAGAGGAAAACTAGCATAAATATAGTATGCTAGTATTTGAGATTAGTTTAGTTGTTATGCATAATGAAGTTGATATTATATGTATAGCAGTGATTAGAGTTGTGGTGAATTTTGTGAGGGTTGAGTTCATCATTTTTAATTCCTTTTCTTGTATATCTTTCTTTGTACTTCAGTATAATTGATGATTGGGTTATATGGCTAAGTGAGGGTTTGTACTATTGCCATTAGAGTTTTCCTATGTGATTTTTGGTGCTACTAGTTCTAATTGGTTATAGGAAGGTGGTTGCTTTATATTCTTGTAGAAGAGAATACATTTTGAAAATGATTGAAAGCATGGTTTATGATATTTGAGAATTTTGGTTCCTTTAACTAGTGATGGCTTGCTAGATATGAATTTGGGGCTTCCTTGTTGGTTGTGGTCAGCAAAATTTTTAATGCAGGTTAGGGTGTGCAGTGATTTGTGGCTTGCTAGATATGGAGTTGGGGCTTCCTTGTTGGTTGTGTGAAACAAAATTTCTTATGGAGTTTTGGCACTCTAGCAAGTTGAGGAATGCTAAATAGGGAGTTTGGGCTTCATAGATGGTTTTGGCCAAAAAATATATTAAAATAATTTTGAAGATTAATGAGAAGAAGGCAAGCAGAGAAATAGTACATTTGTTTTTTCCCCCTTGAGGGTTTCAACCTAAAATCATGGTGTCCTTGTGTGTTTTTATGTTTCAGAAAGTGCATGCATGTTAGATTTAATTCTCTTGTGCTATGCCACATATTGTTTAAGGACTTAGTGATTTGGAAAAAAATGGTTAAATTGTTTAAATCAGTGTTATAATGACCAACCCCCTATCGCAGTATAGCTAAGTTTACAACAATTCATATAATCCATCAAATATTAAAACTTAAGTTTGTTTTTGTATTCTTTGAATAAATAATTATTCATATAATGATAATATGCATACCCTCATATATGATAAATATATATCAAATGAATTGTTGAAACAAGTCTAGAATAATTTCTTGCATTAAAATGAAAAAAAATCGAACATCTTCAAAAATTAAAAGTAAATAATTGGAAGTTCCCATAATCAATTCCTACAACAAAATTGTGGTGTTCAAATTTTATTAATATAGATGATAATAATACATAGCTTGCAATATGAAGCTTCCCATATGCACTTCCCACCTCCCTTCACTAAAATATTATCATTTTAAACAATCTATTACTCATTTCCTTCATTAAAATTCCTGAGAAGTTTCATTACAACAATCTCAAATTCCCTACTCATATTTCACAAAAGTTTAATCAAAATTGTTTGGAAAACTATATGGTTATCCTTTCAATCAATAATATTGATACAGGCATTTTCCTTTATATATTAAAGGAATTTCTCATTTTATAAAAAAATGAAATTTGTTATACATGCGACTATGTTTTATTCGTGATATTGAACATGTATTGTCCTTTATTTATCCAAAATTCCTTCATCCTCATTTGTCCAATTCTCTGATTATTCTTCACCTTTCCTATACTATTGATCTTCAAGATTATTTCTCTTCCCTATTAATCTATACATGTTAGAAAAAATAATATAGTTAGTATACTTGTCAAAAACTATTTCAAAATAGATATTCCAAGTAATTCAAATTACAACTATAAAAATTAAAGTCCTTAGTAATTGATTTGTTTTCATGATTTATCTATTGACAATTATGTTTGACCTAGTTTAATTTCCAAAAAGGGGGTCCTCTTGTAGCTGCTCAACAACGCCCAAAATTTTTGGCCATATCCAAAATTTTGGATCTGTTATAGACATTTTTGGGCACTGGAACCCCAATCATAAATGTCCATAAACCAAGGGCTCTTAAGTCCCTAAAAGTGTTGTTCCAACCCCTAAAAGAACAAGGTCAACTGATTACAGCATCTCCCAGAAGTTCTCTATGAAAAACTACTCAGAACTGGTCAAAATTGGACCATCTCACCTGCTCCATGGTCAAAGTGCGCTGCATCCCACCTAAATGCACACGGGAGGTGCGATGCATACTGAAAATCCCTTCTATGGGGTGCGATGGGCAAGAGTGGAAAAATGGCAGGGTGAATCTGTGAGGTGGAGGATCATGGAATCTTCCAGAAACTTCTCCTGTGACACTTGCCTCTCTGCATTCGCCCAGGGATGAGTAAGAGATCATCAATCTCCAAGTGGAATCAAGAACTATCAGAGAGAGGACACCAATCAAATCTCAAAATCTGACTCACCCTCCTTTGCAAACATCTATATATGGATCCCTCATCCCAGAGATCGAGAGGCTAGAATTTTGTATCTTGTAAGGAAGTGCTGCTGGTTTCTTGGTGTAACATCATAGTGTTGGGTGATCTAAGCTTTTCATGAGGTGAAGAAGGGCTTTCTTGCTGAGAGGATGACACTGGGTCAGAACAGTTGGTTGTAATCCTCTTTGCTATTCTTGATTATTAATAAAGATATTCGAGCTTTCCTCCACATTCTTGTATGGTTGATGATATATGCATTTGTGTAGTCAATATATATCTAGTCCTATATTGTTTATCATAGTAGATCTATGTTCTTGGATAGTGTTATGCTACTTTGATTCTATAGGTGCTCCTTGAAGCTGGGTAGACAAGGAAGCGAGTGGCAAAGATCTATTAGAAGGGAGAGGAATCAAGCAAGGAACCAAGCGCAAGACAGAGGTTGGTCTCCTTTATTCCCCTCTTATCTACTTCTCATAAAGGAAAATGAAAGTGGTTTTAGTTTGTTTGTTTCTAAGGTAGCTACCAGCCTTAGTGGGACTAGCAGCTCTGCATAGACACTAGATTTCCTGATAACAGGATCCCTCACTCCTCACCCCAGGCTATTAGGGTTTGGTCGGGCCTTCAACTGGTTACTCTCCCCATGACCCTTCTTATCAAACCATGTTGATGTACCCATTCACAATCCACGTATTAAATTTACACATCATGTGTTATCTGAGATATTGACCTTATGATTGCATTAGAGTCTTGAAGGTTGTTTCTTCATCGATGTGCTAAGAGTCTCCCATGATTTTAAAATTTTTCTTTCCAATATGCATCATGATCAGCAGAGCCCCTATATTTGGACAAGCATGAATTCAATTTGGCTTTCCTTATGATTGACCAATTTTAGGGTTTGGGAGAAACCCTAGATTTTCAAAAGAGTGATCTCATCCCTGTTTTAACCTAATTCACATCCCTCTAGGGGCACAATCTCATCAGCATCACATAAAATAATGATGAGAGTCATTGAAGAACATATTCCCCTAGGTTCTGCACTGGTCCTACACCTCAGCACATGCATTATGGTTTGCGAAGATTATATACTCCCCTTGCATCCTTGTAAGTTCTCTAGACATATGTGATTGAAGTACGCATGTCATTTTTACCTCTTCTTAACTCACCCCGAAACATGATCACACATATCCATGAGGGTTTGTGATAGTACCTCATGATGCTAACCCTGCCTTGTCTTGGTCCTCGTCCCCTCGAATGCATTAAGATGCCTCAAATTTTCATATTACTTGATCACCTTAAATATATAACAATATCATTTCCTTTGGAATCACATAAATCGCTTACAATTCATAAGTCCATTCAAGTGCCTAAATGTTGAGTTGATTTTGGGATTTGAGCATCTCTTGTTTTACTCATATAATTTAGTTGCAATTTTAGTATCACCTCGAGATGAGATTATTTTCATTGTCTTTATTATTTATATCATTTCATTTGTAGGGATTTAAATGGAGATGCATTGGGCACATATTGAATGAATAAGGGTGAAATTGGATAATAGGTTGAAAATATGCCACTTAGGGAAGAAAAATAATCCAATGATATAAATATTCACTTCATGAGGTTTTGTAAAGAACAATGTTTCATAGGACAAGGCATATTCCTAATACATGACATCATGGGTGTTTATTTTAAATGAAAATTATTCATGCTTTTGTTTTAAGGGAATTGTTGTTGAGAATAATTAAGATCCAAACAACCACCATAAAGCTAACATGCATCCCAAAGTGATGCATGGAGCGTAAGTGGTAAAGGGTGCAGAAAGTAAGTGATAAAGGTCACCATGAGAGAGTGAACTCCACATATCATTGGATATATGTATCGAGGAGGATGTTTTCACATGTTTAAATGATTTAAGGACCATGCGTCAACATGGGAATAAAGCCAGATTCATATGAATACGTGCCTAAATTGAGGACCGAAAGAGCGATGTTTTGTAAAAGTGTGAAGGTTATGGCATACCATGGGCACATAGGCACCTTGGAAACTTATTTATTGAGAGACAATATGGTTAGATGTAAGTGTGTGAGATATAAATATGTGTTTTTGGCGTTTTGAGCTCTCTATGACACACTCCTAGGGAACGTTTTATGAAATTCACATATGAAACGTTCGCGGATACTAAGCCCTATTATAATTTTCGGATACACAAGGAACATTGTGGGTGAATATCATGAATTCTCGAGACATGTGCCTCCTCTACCACATCAATTGGAAATACTAATGGGTTGTGGATATTGGAAAAGTCATCAAGGAATAGACCCATTTGACCCGTATGGAAGATACATGTGGTTGATGTAATTCGCACTTCAATGTCTGCACTTCGCCATCCATTATCCTGATTTTCAATAATGGAACAAATGTGATATGGGAATGAGTTGTTTGAATTCATAGTTTTTCAATCCTTAAAAAATTGTCTCCCACATAAGAGATGCAATTTACCCTTGTATCTAAAAATGTGACTTGGGCATAATATTTGAAATTTCGATACATGCTCCTGGGAGTGCTCGTTCTTTCACAGTATGGCAAAGGATGAACAAAAATTTTGTGGCATGTTACAAGTGCACACACTTAGAGGGGGAGGTAAGCAATGAAATGCGATAAGTAGAGCCAACACTCTAATGATTAGAAGTGTTCGAATGTTTCATACCCATTGGAAGGGAAACATCACTGTGTGGTCCTCATTCATCATGTTTCCTGGATGTGTCTATTATCGTAGATGGCATAAGTAATACTTCATAAAACACCGCTCTGATGCTAATTTTTTACATATCCTTTTGAGGCATAAGAATGCACTAAGTTTCAACATACAAGGTCTTATTCTTTGTTGTAATAATGATTGAAATAAGAGCAATTTAGGGCCTCCAAACTATGTATTATGCACTAGACCATAAGACATTCATTTAAATAACGTTCCGAAGACAAATTTGAGTATGATTTTTCTTAAATGATCAATGCCTATGCAATGATGCGAGGAACTACCGAGACTAGATAAAGCACCATCTATACAAATTTCACTTTCGAATATGACTTGAACAATATCATTTCCCCAGGATCAACGTTCTAAACTGCAAAATCTCATTTTTGTTTTAGTGATGACACCTAGGAATGCAATAAATCTGGAAGTTACGACTATGCGACTTCCGTAGGTCGTAATCTTCTCCAATGTAACAACCGTGGAAAAAATTCCATGTAATAAAAGTTAATAAAGGCAAAATAAGACCACGGGTAAAGGATACTTATTCCAAGCTAAATGTTGGGAAAAGATATCCTAGTGAGCATCACTAGATGTGTTTTGGTTGTGTTTTGGCTAACAAAATTGGCAGAGGCTAAGGCAAAGGCATTAAAAGGAAAAATAAATTTTTGGCACATTTCTTTATGAAAATAAGGGAAATTAGGAGAAAATTAAGGTGAAAGGTCACAGGTTGCATGTGAGGAGGAAAATGAAGAAAATAGAGGCCCCATTAATAAACAGGCTTTTGAGGATCAATTGGTAACCTTTTGTCAGTTTAATTTTTGGAGCTCTCTCATTATTCTCTCTCTCTCTCACTCTCGATCACTTAAAGTTTTCTTGGAGCACTCTAGATTTGGGTCAAAGAAGGGAGAGTAGGATCATGCAACTTCAGCTGGAATACTTGTAGGTAAGAAATTGAATGTGTGATTTCCTCACTATTTTTGACACGCATGGCTTTTCATGTTGGTGTATCTTGTTTTTAGTGGCATGGTTTTATCAGATTATGATAGTGGCTTTTAGCCTAGCCTTACCATTTTCCAGATGCTATCATATGTTGGGATGTTTATCTCAGTTTTGAGCTTTTGTTTTCTGGATGGATTTAGGAATCTGGGGCGAAAGTGGTCTAAAGGTTCATCCTCAAAGGCCTAGGAATACCTTAACTGATTTTGGTGGGATACAGGGTAAATCCAGAGGGATGAGTCTCGGTTTAGGGCCTAGTGGTCTAGGTTCAGATTGCGATAAAGCCTGAGAGACAAGGAGATGAAAAATTCCTCAAGGATAGTGTTGCATTCCCGATGGCATTCCAAGTTCAGTTTTTTTTTTTATCAAAGCATTAGTTTTGGTGTGATCATGGTTTAGTCAGGGTGGAGGTGGTTTAACCTCTATATTCTCTTTGTTATTTTTGGATTTATTTTTACCCATGAGATCCCACATTCATTCTTGGAATACGTCATGGGGATGACTGACTCAAATAAAGATTTGCTTCAACGATGCCTATGGTCAGGTAGTATGTGAAAGTCCCGAACCTAGTTGGATTTTCCTATGACTAATGAAAGCTAATATCTCTTGCTTTTTCACCTGTTTATATGTGGATTTAATGGTTGTTATACATTTGTTATTTACATGGTTTTATGCTGGTTATAAGCTTGGTTAATTGATTGGTTCATGTCATGGTTATCTCATGTATTTACTTATAATTTTTAAATAGATGGATACAAGACCTAATTGATGTTATAAAAGTTCAATGGAGAAGGTGTCAATCCTTATTGTTATGTTTCATAAGAATTTCCAGTCATCCATGCTTTGTCTAGTATCCTAGACCTGTAGGTTGCATTGACGCCAAGTGTTTGACAAAATGTCAGTCCTAGTTGGGGATGGTCAGGCCTAGTCATGAGATTTATTTTTGGTTTAGTAGTCTTTTCATCATGTCTTTGATGGATTTTAAAGCTATAACAAGTTCTGGGAAGTGGCCAGAATTATGGGTTAGAAAAGTGCCTTCAATTCTGCAGGCGTTGCGACAGGTCTGTTGTGAAAAGTCCCTATACGCTGGCTTGCAGGCCTATGAGAACGTAAAAAGGTCCTTGGACACTGGCATGCCTATAACATGAGAGCATCTAGAGGTCAAGAGGAATACAATATCAGTGGGACTCAGGGGGAGGACGTCTAAGTGGATGAGATGTCTCATGGTGTTGTTGTTGTTGATCTGTAAGGTTTGGTTGATGTGTTCTGTCGATTCCATTCCTTAATGTCATAAAGGAGGTTGAATCCCTTATAATGGCCTCTCTCTTTGGATGCTTACTCCAGTTGGCTGGTTACATGGGTAGATGTGGGAGGAGGGTGATTAAATCCAAGTTCTCCAAGTCGCATTTCGCAACCTTAGGCATATGGACAAGAAATGTGATCTCCCCTCCGCTGCGACTATGCAACTTCTGCCAGTAATTAGGTCACAAAATCACACCTAAAAAGTATGATATCTAGTGCTACCCATCCTCTTTAGTGACTATATGACCTCTCCCAATCACTAAGTCACAAAATCACGGCTGAATAATCTGATAACTAGTGCGACTACTCATGATATGGATGTGGATGTTGATTTTGGAAGTGGGATACATGAAGCCAATATGAAGGGGATACGTTCTTCATTCCATCATTATGAAAATTTATCTAATATCAAGCATGTTACTATGAACAGTCATGGTATTAAGTCACAGGAACTAGATGAGTTTGGTGCTCTCCCAAGGGAGTGGATGTTGGCGAGCATGAGGTATTTTTCTTTGTGTTAATCAGTTAATTGTGAAAAGAGAAGGTTTATAATTACCTCAAAATGTGCCATGAAGGGATCATGTGGCTATGTAAGAAGGGATTCATTCATGCTCTTCAAGTACACACACGAAGTGTTTAGTAGTAGTTCCCATGACTAGTTTGAGCATCAACAATATTAACAAATCTCTCACCTTACCTTACGATTCTCTCTCAACATGAAAGTGGAATGACACTCTTTCAATGCCATGGAGACTAGTATAATGAAAATCATACAAAGGTTTTTTGGCATTATCTCCTTGGAGAATACCACGTGGGGTGTCACTGTTACTACCACAACCAACTTTTGATTTGATAGCGCAATGTTATCAGTCATCTAAAGAACAACCAACTTTGTAGAATGAGCATGTGACCTAGTTGTGTCCTCTCTTTTGAGGCCACAGGTCATGTTCTCATTCCCCAATGCTGCAACTGAATAATGTGTCATATGTTGCTCTTAACATATGCCGCTTGCACCATTGGCTAAAGCTACAACTAGGTCACAAATCACAATGGAAAATTTGATTAGCCTTGCCTTATCGAATTTCCAGTCTGAGGTGCAATCTGCATATGCATGCGAGAATGTGACCAATGTATGACTGTGAAACCTACGTGTGCACTTCAGAATTTCAAATGGATGGCTCAAACATAGGGGAAGGTCAAATCTATGGAAGAAGTTTCCTGGCATTGGAGAATCTACAGTTGATTGGTGATGGATTTAAGAGAAAATTTCGATGCATATTAACTCATACAAGAGAATGGTTAAATGGTTTATTGATGATATTTAAAATTCTTTTGATGCATGGATAATGACAGTGGCACCCCTTTGTTCTATATATATGAAATTTTTTTCTATAACTTGATGTGAGTCCATACCAACCAAATAGAAGGGGATAATGAATCCTTTGTTCGATGCTTCCCCATGTCATTTTATGCCAATAATTCCCCGACTTTAGCTCTGCTCATTAATTACACATAATATGGGTTAAAACATTCCAACTCGATAATATAGCATGTAGCAAGTATAGCCATGAATTGAAAAAGGATACCAGTAACGCAACCCTATTGAAGGAAATGAGTACCACCAACTGGATTAAGCAATTTGAATATTATTATTGGGTCAAATGAATCATTCTTATTTTCAATGAGTGTTTCTTGTTTTATTAAAATATACAAAAGGTATTATGTCCTAATTAATCTTCATGTGTTTTATAGATGAACTCGGTGATCATTTATCTCTAGCGCTTTGAGGTGATCAAGGAACGTACAACTCAATGCGAAGGTTGAATCCTTGAAGAATAGACCCAACAATGTCGCGATGAGGAATTATACAAGTTACAGACATTTGACATAACCAGTGAACGATTCCACCCCATTCATTAGTTCATGCAAATTTCCACATCACCGTAGCATCATCAAAAAGCATTAGGGTCTCAACAACTCTACTTATTCTCCTCACGATTAATATTTTGAAAATATGTACATATTTCTCATTATAATTGCCACAACTATGTATAGATCAATTGGGCACATAATAGGTAATGGGCAAGAAAAAAGAGTGAGGAAGTTCAATAGTCAGGAGGGGAGGTCAAGGGTCATAATAGGTGAATAGTCGGCTCATCTCTATAAATGTTCCCTCATGCCTCATTGAGAGGGGGACTTTAGCACTTAAGTTGAGGCTAGGATTAGATAGTTGTTTTGTTCTCGAGAGCTAGAGGAACTCAGCTCTTGGAAGCTAGTAGAGTGGATTTGTAGTGAGGTTAGGGTTTCATATTATGCAATGGTATGAGAATCCCATGTTCCACTACTGGATTTTGAGCAATTTCAAGATATGTACTTGAAGTTGCTGCAGAATTAATAAGATGTTCTTCCTATTTGGCACTGATTCCCATGCTTATTCATGGTGGTTGTATTGGTTGTCTGGTATTTTCACTATATTTGTATGTGTGCTTTCTTACATGCAATATTTTATGAATTGATTCATACTTATTTCATGTATGTTTTTCTTCTGAATCTATGTTGACTTATTTCTTTACATGTCAATGATCTGTTGTGAACTATTTTCTAATTAACTTCTGCCGTGCCATTTTTTATGTATGTATGATTAGTTTTTAGATCATTTATCCCTCTCATGGTATACCTCCTCTTATTGTTGTTGAGACTTGTTTGTACCTCTTTTGACAGTAGGTCAATCTTGGGCTGATTTTCTTCCACTATCTAGGCATTTCATTCTCGGCCCCACTCTCACACCTCCCCATTTGATAACCAAGAGTGGACAAATTTATGGTGGAAGCTGGGCCCACATATCGAATAGGGCTCATATCCCAAATGGTGTGAGGTCTAATTGGGACTTCACAGAGGGGAGACCCCCTGACTATTGGCGATACATTTCAGCCTGTTAACAAATTGGTGCTAGAAGCAGGGCCAGGTGACAAGATGAGCCCTTGGAGCCTACAATTTAGTCTCATATCTATAAATGGTTTTGTCCTGAATATTGCTCCTAGGGTTCTTCTATAACTTACCCCTTTATCAAATGTTCAATCCCCCTAATAGAAAAATAACTTTTCATTTCACAATTAGATTTATATACGCTACTTCAGGAAAGTGAACTTGCATGTGCATGCAACTGTTATTAAGGAAACCAATGTATACCCAGAGAGCTTATGATTCAGTTAATTCATCACGTGTTGATCTTTAATCAGTGCATAAGCACTTTATTAAACAATAATTATGTGCAGTAATAACATAATAAACCATCACACATAAGCAATGCACATGAACACCAAGATTTAAGGTGGAAACCCAATGTAGGAGAAAAAACACTTGATGTTGTCATCTTTGTCTTCCTTTTAATATAAATAAAATATGTTTACAATCTTGTACTAGATCATACTCATACCATTATGTAGGAACCAACCTATACAAGGCTACAACCTTCTCTTGTTCTCCAGCTTTGATTGGAAGGGAGCTACAACACCCTAGCTCTTGTCCTAACTGATATGTTTACTAGTTCATAGGTGCTAGCGTGCAAAAAGCTACGACCTTCTCTCTTCCTCCAGGGACCATGTTTCATAAATTTTCAGACTAGATAATCTTGGTACATAAGCACAAAATTAATCACCATTGTAATAACTACATCTACCAACAATCAGGCAATCTGAACAGTCAGATCATTATCACCAGAACACTGTCCTGAACCCAAAAACCTACATCATCAATCAGAACCAACTACAACCTAAAAAAATACATTTCAGAATGTATACGCTAATTTAATGAAGCCAACATGCATGTATACGCTACTTCTTTTAACCCAACCTATGCATTCCTCAAGAATTACTGAATCATAAAAGCATATGAATCAAAACTGTATCACCCAGTAACATTCTAAAGATCTACTGTCAAATTATAGAGATCCAAATAGATAGCAGCAAGGATCACCCTTCTCACTTAATCAATCAATCAACCAAACTCAATCTCTTTATGCATTACTTTCAGATCTAAGAAGACATCATTAACAGACAGCAGTAAAACAACCACACTGGTAATATAGATCAATAATTTATGAACAACAAGGTTTTATTTTCCATACGCTACTTGGAAGAGTCAAACCTACGTGTATACACTCCTTCGCGAAGGCGAACCAACATATATATCTACAAATACTAACTTACAACTTCATTGTTATTCCAGACTTCAGACATACCGAGATCATGAAATTTAAAGAATAAAACATGTGTAAGCAATCAGATCTAGCCCAACCAATATCATATCATACAATGATAAGTCATTTCAGGTCTCATGATCCTGATCCAACATTATATCCAAGGTGCACAAAATATTTCAGATCATATCATAATTATAACCCCTACAACATAAAATATACTTCATATAGAAGTATTCCTGAGAAACCCTTTCACTTGCACACTTGGCCCTTTGATCTTCTCCTCCTTATATAGTTTGAGGCCTTTCTCAATACCTCGGACCAAAACAACACTTAGAGCCTATGGTATTCTTGGATGGGATCAATTAACTGTTAGTCCGCTCAATATTGTGGTCTAATACCATGGTATTGACCCTTGGTATTCTTTAATCTTAAATTTCCTTGATTTTCCAACCCATACATGCTTTTCCTCTTGTGAAGGTGTGTGCATACGTTAATTCCCTTTTTGTTCTGTGAACCTGCGTGTATATGCTTCTTTGATAAGGTGAACCTGAGTATATAACTTAAACTAACTTAAAACATCCTTTTTCTTCAACTTCTTGATATTCTATGCCATTACCCTATTACCTCTGAATTGACCTGTTACAATGTGAGTTTCCCTTTATTAAATCTACCTGTGAGTGAGTTGCCATCAAAGAAAATACCTATATCATAATGCCAACAATATCCCCCTTTGGACTTGATGGAAACCATATTGGTGTTGATTACTTCAAGTTGTAGAAACTCTTAGATATATCAACCACGACCAAAATACTCTCCCCCTTTGATATTAAGGGCAAAGGGCGGACCAAGATATTCTCCCCCTTATGCTATCCATGCCCCCCCTAAGTACATGCAGAGTTTGCAGAGATATTTTTCAAAATAATAACATGACTCTATAACTCAACTAAGTGAGTATGACCTCCCTGTCACCAATGACTCATACATACATCAATCACCCAACCAAGTGGGGATATACCAAAAGTTCATACATGACTGAATAATTACATCATCCTTCCCATGCATAGTGGGAGTACAAATTACATGATATGTTCAAAAGGACTCATTTATAGACTATGACAGACAGGGACATATAATTACAGTAGAGGTCTTTAAGTGACCTTTACAGCAAAGGATATGAATATTTGAAACCATAGTTGAATTCAGCAACCATGATGGAAACAATGTATAGTAGTTTTGAAGTTTAATGCTCCACCAGAACCCGTGATACCTATGCATTGTTAACAAGTCATTCGCCAAGGAAGCTTCATTAGTCAAATAAATAGTAAAGCCTATCAGCAGAATGTAACCATTAATATCAAACTAAACATCCATGTCAAAAAATAATTTTCAGTCTGACCCACTATTTTTCTATCAAAAAAAGATATACTCTCCTGTAGCCACAAAAACTCGCGTATATATGTGATTCTTCTCCATGAAACCCGTGTATAGGAACCATTTTTTTGGAAACTGGATTTAACAAAAAGATGATGTAGAAACTACTCCGAACTTTTGTCTGAGATATTCAAATGTTTCTCTGCAAAGAGGTTTGGTAAATATATCAGCAACCTGTTCTTTGGAAGGAACATACTCCAATTTAACCTTTTGTTCAAGCACTTGTTCTTGTAGAAAATTGTACTTAATGGGTATGTGCTTGGTCTTGGAGTGCATGACAGGATTTTTTGAAATACTAATGGCACTTCTATTATCACATAGAATGGAGATGGGTGGAGAACATGTGATTTGAATCTCTTGCAGTGTTTACTTCATCCAAAGTAGTTGTGTGCAGCAAGATGCAGCGGCCACATATTCTGCTTCAGCTGTACATAAGGAAATCAAACTTTGTTTCTTGCTGAACCAAGACACTAACCGTGAGCCCATATAGAATGCACCTCCACTAGTTCTTTTTTGATCATCTACATTTCCTACCCAATCCACATCTGTATATGCATGAAGAGTGAGATATGTATCTTTAGGATACCATAGACCAAAGTCTTGAGTTCCTTGGAGATATTTGAATATTATTTTTACAGCCTGAAGATGTGATTCCTTTGGATTTGTTTGGAACCTTCCAACAATTCCTACTGCATGGACGATATTAGGTCTGGTACCTGTTAGATATAGAGTTCCAATCATAGTTCGATATGTTGGTTGATTTACAGTAGGTGATTCATCGCTAGAACCAAGACTACATCTTGTTACCATTAGAGTACATATTGGTTTAGAATCTTCCATTCTGTACTTCTTCAAAATATTCTTGAGATATTTAGTTTGTGAAATAAAAATACCATATTTTGTTTGCTATACTTGTAGACCAACAAAATAAGTTACTTCACCAAGTAAGGGCATTTCAAATTCTTGCTACATAACTGAAGCAAAGTTCTGACTCATATATTCTTCATTGCTACCAAAGATGATATCATCAACATAAACAACAATAATTAGTAGTTTATCATTCTAATTCTTTGTGTATAATTTGTTGTCTGCATATCCTTTTCTGAAACCTTGTTGTTGTAGATATTTGTCAGGACGATAATACGAGGCCCTTGGAGCTTGTTTTAGTCCATATAGAGCCTTTCTGAGCTTGCATACAATTTTTGCATCATTTCCTAGAACGAATCCTTCTGGTTGTTCAATATAAACTTCTTCTAAATATCCATTAAGAAATGTTGATTTTACATCCATTTGATATACTTTGAATTTTCGAAAACTTGAAAGAGCAAGAAACATTCTTATGGCTTCAAGTCTAGCAACAGGTGCAAAAGTTTTTTCAAAGTCTATACCTTCTTTTTTAGTGTACCCTTTACAAACAAGTATTTCTTTGTTTCTAATAACCTCCCCATTTTCATTCAACTTATTCTTGAATATCCATTTTGTTCCTATAACATTTTTATCATGAAGTCCAAGAACTAATTCGCAAGTATCATTCTTTTAAATTTGGTCAAGTTCTTCATCCATGGCCTTAACCCAACATTCATATTTTCTAGCTTCATTAACATTTTGTGGTTCTATAAAGGATAATAATTATAGATAACTTGAAGTTCCTACAAGAGTTCTTCTTGTTTGTACTCCAGACCCTTTTTCTCCTAGAATTTGAGATTCTAGATGATTCTTTTGAACATACCTCGATGGAGTCTTTTCCTTGTCAGTTGTATATTCTTCTGATGCTTCATTTCTTTCTTCCTCTATATCATTTTGATTTGATATGGGAAAGCATTCACCATCTTCCTCATTGTCATCTTCCTTTGTTGATTTCATCTGTTCTAGATTTCTACATGCTTCATCAATTACTACATCAATGCATTCAACAATTTTTCGAAATCTCTTATTATAACATGTCTCATTTACTTCTAGATGAATAACCAAGAAGAATTCCTTCATCTGCTCTAGATTTAAACTTACCAAGATTTTCATCAGTCTTTTTGATGAAACATTTGCTTCCAAAAATCGAAAGTGTTTTACAATAGGAGGCTTACCATACCAAAGTTCATATGGAGTTTGATCACTATTTACCCGAACATTAGCTTTGTTGAGAATCTTTATGGTGGTAAATGTATTTTCACCCCAGAAGGTGGCAGGAGTTCCAGATTCATAAAGCGTAACTCGAGCCATTTGTTGAACAGTTATGTTCATTCTTTTCACCATGCCATTTTGTTAAGGGGTTCTGGCAACAAAGAACTATCTCTTAATTCCATGTTGTTCACAAAAATAGAAAAAATCATCTGATGTGAATTTTCCTCCTCGATCAAATCCGACACATTTGATTTTTCGATCTGATTCATTTTCAACTAAAGCTTTGAATTCTTTAAATTTTTCAAATGTTTCATCTTTATGCTTTAGTAAACCAATCCAACACATTCTAGAAAAATCATCAATGAATAAAATGAAGTATTCTTCTCCACGAGGTGACTTTTTCCTTGTTGGCCCACATAGATCAGTATGAATGAGTTCAAGAGGCTTACTTGTCGATCCTTCTTTCTCATTGAAATGAACTTTCGTTTACTTACCGACTTGACATGGTTTGCTGATGGTATTTTTTGGGATGCTGATATCTGGAAGATCATGAACTGCCTTGAGTCTGCATTCTTTTCTTATTTGAGAAAATATTAGATGCCCCAATCTTCTGTGCCATAACCAGTTCTCTTCTGTTTTTCTTAGATAGCATTGGTCTTGACCTCCTTTTAGTATATATATATTTCTTGGAGTTCTTGTACCTTTGATTAATGTTTTTCCTATATCAAGCTCATGAACCACACATTTTCTTGATCGAAACACAACTTCATTTCCTTAATCACACATTTGGCTGACACCCAACAAGTTATGCTTTAAACCATAAACATACATAGCATTCCATCTTTAACCTTTTCTTTCAAATAAACAAAACCTTTACCCTTAATGACAACTAGCGTTTCATTTCCAAAAGAGACATTCTTTTCTTCTTCTAGAGCATTATATGAAAGGAGTTTATTTTTATCACCTGTCGTGTTTAGATCATCTGCTATCAATGTACCACTGATTTTCTTATCCTTCTACAAACAAAGCTATGCCACATATTTCTTATTGAAATTCCTTATTTATCCATACCTTGGAATTTGATGATGTTTTCTCCTTTTGAATTGTTGGCCAAAATTTTCTCCTGCATTCAGATTCTTCATGGCCAAATTTATTTCAAATTGAACATTCAATTTCATCTTCAAGAGGAGAAAAGTTATTATAAGAACTTTTCTTGATTCCTGTCACACTCCTTTATTTTTTGCTTCTGTAATCATGATAGTTTTGTATGCAACACATTGATCAACCTTATGACCAAATTTATGGCATGAAAAACATTTTCCTTTAAAGAAGTTTCTGCGATCATAAGATATTTCGGTATTGTTTATCTTTTGGTTGATGCTTCCATTGATGTTCACCCTTGGAGTAAAATAAACATGATATACTTGATGATTCCTTTTAGGCTTCTTTTGAAGATTGATGTACTGTTCACTGGTCTTTGCTACATCGAGATAGCTTTTGGTGATGGCTGACGACTTTTGTGATTGGAATGACTCTTTAGTATATCTAAGACCTGTCTTTATTAGTGGAGAACATTGAACCTTGATGATTTCATCTAAAGTTTCTGGTCCTTTAACAAATCTAAGATTAAGAGATTTTGTCTTCTCAAGTTCTTTTCTTAGACCCACTACTTCACATTCTAACTTTTCATTGTGCTTTTATTTTTCAGAGAGTTGATGTGTCAAAGTGTCTATGATAATATTCTTTTCTTCCAAATATATTTTGAGTTTAGTGATTTCTTCAAGAAAATCTTCCTCTTCTTGGGCATCCATAAAATCATCATTGTCATAAGCCACGATTAGTTTAAAATCTTGCTAAGTTTCATCTTCATCACTATCTCCATGAGTATAGTAACTTCTTCCATTAACAAACTATTTTCTATTACCTTTTGTAGACTCCTTTCCTTTTTCATGATTATCTTTATTAGGACATTTTGCAGCACAATGGCCAACCCTACCACAAGCAAAGCATTTGAATGGAAGCTTACCTCGGAATCTTCCAGAACCCCGTTGAAGCTTATTGACAAAGTTTACCTCATCTTCCTCAAAAATATATTCTGCTTCATTGAGATATTCCTTTTCTTTTCCCTTTGCTAAAGCTTCGAAAGCAGCTTCTCTAATATCTGATGCAACTCCTTTCCCCATTTCAAAGGCAGTTAAAATTCAATGAAGTTGAACAACCGTAATAGTTTGAAGATCCTTCTTTTCTTCTATGGCAGATAATTTTGACTCAAATTTAGAAGACAGAGATCTAAAATTTTTCTCTATTAAAGTAGCCTCCTTTATTTTTTCACCCAGATTATTGATACAATTTACAGTCTCATGTACTTGTAAAAAGTAACTAGCAATACTTTCATCACTGTGCATTTTGAGAGTTTTATACTGAATTCTGAGAGTTTGGAGCTTAGCATCTTTTACCTTGGATTCCTTTTTGTAGCTCTAAATTATTTTATCCCATATTTCTTTAGCTTCCTTGAGCTGCATGACTTTGACGAATTCTGATTCTGAGAGACTTCCCAATAAAGTATTGGCTACTTTTGCATTGGTTTCATATAACTTCTTACCTATTGTATCTGTAGGTATCTCTGCTAGAAATTTGTATCCTCCATCCACAATTTCCCAAACATCAGCTCCAAGTGACTGAAGATGGACTCTGGTTCTTATCTTCCAATATACTAAGTTGTTTTCGGTGAAGATTGGTGGTTTGATAGATCCCATGCCTTCGTGATTGTTAATCTTGAGAGATCTTCCTTCAAGTGATCAAGCTTCTTCTGAAGAACCTAGCTCTAATACCAATTGTTGGGAATAATACTAAGAGGGGGGTGAATTAGTATTTACAATTCAATAACTTTTCATTTCACAATTAGATTTATATATGCTACTTCAGTGAAGTGAACTTGTGTGTGCACGCAATTGTTATTAAGGAAACTAGTGTATACCCAGAGAACTTATGATTCAGTTAATTCGTCATGTGTTGATCTTTAATCAGCGCATTAGTAATTTATTAAACAGTAACTATGTGCACTAATAACGTAATAAACCATCACACATGAACAACAAGATTTAAGGTGGAAACCCAATGCAGGAGAAAAACCACCTATTGGTGTCGTCTTTGTATTCCTTTTAATATAAAGAAAATTTGTTTACAATATTGCACTAGTGCAGACTCATACCAGTACGTAGGTAGCCACCTATAGAAGGCTACAACATTATCTCATTCTCTAGCTTCGACTCGAAGGGAGCTACAACCCCCTAGCTCTTGTACTAGCTGATATGTTTACTAGTACATAGGTGTTGGCCTATAGAAAGCTATGACCTTCTATCTTCCTCCAGGGACCACGTCTCATCAATTTTCAGACTGGATACTCCTGGTACATAAGCACAAAATTAATCACCAATGATAATTGCATCTACCAATAATCTGAACAATCAGATCACTGTCACTTGAACACTATGCTGAACCCAGAAACCTATTCCATCAATTAGAACTAACTGCAACCTCAAAAACCATATGTAAGAATGTATATGATACTTAAATGAAGCCAACCTGCATGTATACTCTACTTCCTTTAACCCAACCTACGTATTCCTCCAAAATTATTCAATCATAAAAACCTCTTAATCAAAATTGTATCACCCAGTAACATTCTAAGGATCTACTATCAAATTACAAAGATTCAAATAGACAGTATCAAAGATCACCCTTCTAACTGAATCAATCAATCAACCAAACTCAATCTCTTTATGCATTCAGTTCTACTTTCATATCTAAGAAGACATCACTGACAGACAGTAGTAAAACAACAACATTGATCAAATAGATCAGTCATTTTTGAACAGCGTGCTTTTCTTTTGCATCACTACTTGGAAGAGTCGAACCTACGTGTATACGCGCCTTCACCAAGGTGAACTAGCATATATATATACAAATACTAGGTTACAACTTCGATGTTATTCTAGACTTCAGACATACCCAGATCATGACATTTAAAGAATAAAACATGCGTAAGCAATCAGACCTAGCCCAACCAATATCAGATCATACAATGATAAGTCATTTTTAGGACTCATAATCCTGATCTAACATTGTATCCAAGGTGCACAAAATATTTCAGATCATATAATAATTATAGCCCATGCAACATAAATTATACTTCATATAGAAGTATTCCTGAGAAACCCTTTCACTTGCACACTTGGCCCTTTGATCTTCTCCTCCTTATATAGTTTAAGGCCTTTCACAATACCTCGGACCAAAACAACACTTAGAACTTGTGGTATTATTGGACGGGATCAACTAACCAGTACTCTACTCAATATAGTGGGCTAATACCATGGTATTGACCCCTGGTATCTTTTAATCTTAAATTTCCTTGATTTTCCAACCCATGCGCATTTTTCCTCTTGTGAAAGTGCATGCCTACGTATACGCCCTTTTTGTTCTGTGAACCCGCGTGTATACACTTCTTTGACAAGGTGAACCTGTGTATACAACTTAAACTAACTTAAAACATCCTTTTTATTCAAATTCTTTATTATGATCAGTAGTCCTTTGTTCCAAATTCCTGATCTTTTGTACCATTTCCCTGTTACCTCTTAATTGACCTATTACAATGTGAGTTTCCCTTTATCAAATATGAACTAGCCTATGTGTGAGTTGCCATCAAGGACAACACCTGTATCTGTTACACAACATTTTGTCACTGTCCCTGTATTCTCCATTCCTTGATGCTGGAGAACCTCTACAGTGAACCCTACATGCTTTCCCTTCATGAAGAAACTCCCATTATGTCCCTCTTCATGAGCAGAACAATTCCATTTTGCACCATTTTCCCAAAATCTTATGTTTTTCCTAGTTTCCAAGATTGGGGCTAATGACCTTTACCCTCCTCACATAGATATGCAGGGATTAACACTATCCCTAGCCCCGACCAGAGTGATTGAGATTTGTTTCAGTTGTGCCGATCCTCTTTTGGAAGCTTCGTAACGGAAGTCTAGTAAATGTTGAGCCAGATGGAGTCGAGGATGTCAGTTTGGGCTCCTTTCCCCTATAAGGATGGAACTACCTCAAGAGGTAAGACCTTCTCCCATGAGGAGAGGAACCATCTCCCATCCATTACTACTATATAAACCATTCTTCCAAGCACACGCTAGTGTTAACGTTGGTGTGCTAGTGCTAATTAAGTTTGGAGTAAACAACAAGCTATTCATAGTTGTATCTCTCTAGTTGTGTGTGAGGGAGTAGTGTGAATTTGGTTTAGTGTGAAGAGTAAATGGAAGAGCCTTAAAACTATCATTGTTGAGGCCATCATGGAATGCTAACAGAAGTGTGTGGGAACCTAGTTTTGTTGGAGGAGAATGGCAACGTCAAGACAATGGTTGTGATCTCTTCTTGATTCAATATATATGGAACTATCGATTGATTTCCTACATAATGTGTCATCTCACATGTTTATGGCTTAATGTTTCTTGACTTCTTAAGTAGGTTGAATTACAATTTGTCTATTATCACTGTTGCTGTTTGCTATTGTTTACTTGCTTAAGGTGTTTGAAGTAGGAAACAAGAGATAGATGGAGCAAGCAAGGTCATCACCAAATGGGATAAGTGTACTAAGAGGTAGGCCCTCTTAATTGGTTATAAGCTAAGGAAATATTCCATAGAATGTATCACTTGTGGCTAAACCCATTATCGGGCTAGAGGAATTGTTTGTGTCCTCACTCATAATATTACTTCACCAAAATTGGTGACTCCACTAGGGAACCAATCCTTCTTTTTGCTTGTTTGTAATTCCATGGTTTTGTGTGAACTTTTCTAGTATCACCGTTTCCCTTTAGTTCTGTTCTACTTGGAAGTTCCTTGTTTATTGCTATGGGTCTGAAATTTACAGTAGCAATTCTAGTCTCATCCTTTGAATTTTTTTTATTTTTTCCTTGCATCCCCTATCAGCGCGCTTATTTTGCTGACAGCCATGCCGCTTAGTGCGAAATCCTCAAAAAAAGTCGCGTCGAGCCCCTTCTAGTGGTTGTTGTCAACTTGGCAGTCGCATCGATGCTTGTAGGTGAAGATTAGGGTTCACCCCACATCTCAACCAATGTTTCTTGCTCTTTTTCTTTTCTACCTCTAAGCTTATTTTGACTAGTTCTCCCTCACTAGAGAGATTCATTTAGCTTGGTTTGTGTGCTTTCTTAGTTTATCCCACCCTCTGATGTGTTAATTTTGGCCCTGTGTGAAGTTATTTTATATTTTTTCTTTGAATCCCTCAATCAGCACTAGTTGTCAGTTAGGCAGTCGCGTCGATCAGGCCATTAGTGGTAGTTGCAGTACTTTTCAATTGTTTTGGTCATGCCTATCGGTGCTAGTTGTCAGTTAGATAGTCACTCCAGTCTTTGCATTAAGAAAAAATCATAATTTCTTCCATTCCAGTGCCAGTGTGTCTTGACCTTTAGACTCCCTTCTTTAGACTCCCATCTTCATTGCTTCATTTACAATTGAATGAGTGAAAGAGTCTCACTTGTTCTCTTATTTTGAGATTCTCTTTTCCCTTTCCAAGCATAGATTACATTGCTTGGTTTGTCGATTGAAGAATTTATGTGTTTGGTTTTTTCGATCTAGGGAAGAAGCTGTTTTTAGTTTCATTTATCACGCTTTGGATTTTTTTTTTTTTTTTTTTTTTGTTTTTTTTTTTTTTGCTTGTTAAGACTAACCTACGTACCCACGGGGATTTGAACCGGTGACCTATCGCAAGGAGTGCCTTAACAGCGCACCCATTCACCATCAATCCAAAGCCCCGTGGGCCATCATGCTTTGGATTTTATTGATGCTTGTTTGTTTGAAATTGTGAAAATATTCATTAAAGTGCTTTATGTGAAAGATTCATTTTGCCTTTAATGAAAAGAAGAACGTCATTCTAGTTTACTTAAGGGATAATATTAGTAACGTTATTGAGAAGCTCGAATTGCATCATCATAGGCATGGAAATGAAATGGAACTTATTTTGTTGTTAAGGGAATATTAAGTGCATTTAGGACATGTATTAGTCAAGGATTTCATTCTTTGGTTGTTGCCTTGATTGTGTGCTCTCTATCCCTCAATTAGTGTTAACTTTCATCGAATACAAAGACATTTTTTCTCATATAGCTACATGTAGGAGTTTCGTCAAATGACAGTTGTAGGGCCTTGTAATTGAAGCCTAATTCAAGATCAACTGTTAAAAATTATTGAATTAACCTAAGGAAGCATTGAAACTTAACTCTCATATTTAGTGGTCTGGGGTAGAGACATGTTCCGACATCTTTAAACCTAGTAGTTGTCATTCGCTTCAGCACTAGACAGCGCTAGTACGGACTTGTGCTCCCTATGCCATCGCATATATAAAGGGAGACCCCACTAGGTTTGTGATCCTTTATCCTTTCGAAGCCGAGTTTCCTGCCTTGTAAACGTGATACACTGAACACATCATTCGAGGAGATTGCCTGCCCATAATTCTCGTTTCGTTGGGAGGTATTCTACAGTTCACGATTACCTGGTAATCCTTTATGGCTAGAGTACCCTAAGTAGTCATTTTTGATCTTTACTAACTCTTTAAATTTGAAAATATCATCAACCACTTGTTCTTTCGAGCTCATTAATTCCGAAAGTGACTAAAGTCACCTTTTGTCCTTTTCTTGACACTTAAAACATGAAGAGGCAAAGGTTTGTTTCATTGTTCTAAAATTAACCACCCATGAAATATTCCTTGTTAAAGTTATCACCCTTAGTGATTCTTTAGCGTCGATTCAAATGTCAAAATTTCTAGAGTCCACTAGTCAAGGATTCCCCTCGGATGGGAATCCTGGTCCTTTTCCTTCTTTTGGAAACACTGGTGGTCCTTATATGGTGATGTTGGCCCTCCTTGGGTTAACCATTGTTTTACCTATCTGGTTATCTTTGACCTCAGTGGTCCCAAGTGTCCCAACTCCTGTGAAAATGTCTCGTTCATTCGAATCACAACAGGTTGATTCTAAAGTTGACCTCTCACCTTCTTCCCCTATTTCTTCACCTACCTCTTCTAATTCACCTGGTGAAAGTTTCAAATCTAGTAACCAGGAGGCTAAGAAGAAGAGGAAGAAGAAGAAGATGAAAAAGAAGAAGTCAGATAAGCGAGAGGCCAACTGTGCAGCTATTGCTCTAAATGCACTTCCTGTCGACAAACCTTCCGATCCTCCACAGAAGGTTAGATTCCCTTGCAAGCTATGTAAGGGTGACCGTCTCCTTCAAGTCTGTCCTAGCATTCCCAAAGTCTTAGAGGTATGGTCTCAAAATCTGGATCGACCATCCCCATCGACCTCTGGAGATCATGTTGATGTTGCAACCTCGGTTAGCGACGGTAAGAATAAAGGGAAGATTATATTCCCCTATAGGTTATGTGAAGGAGAGAATCTTCTTCACTTTTTTCCTCTTATGCATATAGCTTCCAAAGTTTTGGAAAACCTTGCAACCCCTCAACCCCAACTTCCTATTGGTTATCTTAAGCTTTCTTCTGACCCTCTCCCGGTTGGTAAAGAGATTGACTTAGATTCACCTCTTGTCCATCCCACTCTTCATAAGCGAGACTCTGTTGTGTCTCTTCCCAATCAACCATTGGTCAGAAAGAGTGTTGACTTGGCTCTGCCCTTAGTTTCTCACTCCATTCCGAAAGAGAGTGGTGATCATACTTCTCATGTTCTTCTCGTCTTCTTATATTCTCATGAATCAAAGAGTGACCCTTCTGTCCCAGTTGTTCAGGAGAGTCATTCTTCTATTCTTGCAGAGCATGGGGCCAATCATATGATACCCCCACCAAGTAGTTTTGTCATCTCTTTCGATTGGAGTCCATTGACTACTTTCCGTCTTCCATCTTATGTGCCTTTCCAGATTAGAGTACAAGCCTATAATATGGTAGTACTTGGAACTCTATTAGATGAAGGTTCATATGTTAGCATCATGTCTTCTACTTCTTAGCAAGCTTTAGGTTCCCCACAGCTTGTGCCTGTCACCCAGAATCTATTGGCTTTCAACAGAGGAACCAATCAGCCCTTAGGGGTCCTTCCAAAGTTCCCATTTACTTTGGAAGGGAAGACTGTTTATATCGATGTGATGGTAGTCCAAGGTACTTTAGGTTTCAATATTCTCCTTGGACGCAACTATGTTTATGTCATGGGAGCTCTTGTTTCTTCACTTTTCCGTGTGGTTTTTTTTCCACACGAAGGGAGAATTGTGACTATTGATCAACTGTCATTCATTGGTCACTAGGAGCCTCATTTGCAACCATCGTCCCCTATCAGCTCTTGTTTGTAAGCAATACCTTCCTTGCCATAGGTCAATTATGTGGCTACCCGTTTCATATCCATGTCTATTGATGATCACGCAGATGGTATAGTACATTATGTACTGGAGGCTTTAAAACCCAATCTATCTTTGGTACCAGATGAAATTTATTCCTCCCGAAGCGTGTTTCTTCTGCCTAGTGAAGACCTCTTGGGAGCCACGTTCTCGTATGGTTCATGAAAATATGTGGGACCATAGTTCCTTGTCTTGTGTCAAGCTCCTTAAAAAATGAAACAAGGGTCATGAGGATAGTTCCTGGTCTTGTGTAAACCTCATTAAAAAGTGAAAAAAAGGGTGTGAGCATATTTCTTTGTCTTGTGTCATGCTCGTTAAAAAATGAAACAAGGGTCTCGTGGATAGTTCTTTTACTGTGTCAACCTCATTAAAAGATGAAGAAACTCCCTTTTCCAAATTGAGTCTTTAATTAAGATATCGTAAAATCCCAGTTGATTCTTTCCAAGATCTCGAAAGTGAACCTTCATTCCATCCACCTCGTTAATTGAAATGAATGTTGGGTTGCATGTACCTCGATTAAGTCATTATGCTGGAGGCATCCAAACTTATAGAAAGGATAGTTTTTCATTTCAAGCGTATGTAAACATGAAACCAAATCCAAGTAGAGTTCCCCATGGTTTAAGCTTGTGTAAAAATGAACCCATGCCCAACTTACATCTCGTGATTTCCATTTTTATCAGCTAATTTCTGTTAGATGAGCCTTTTTTGTTTCAGTGCATTACCACCATCTGTTTGGTCGATCATATGCTTTCGCTTGGATGTTTTTCCTTTCTTGACCAACTGCAGTGATGAGTGGTTTTATTAGCCAATATCTTAACCATTACATGTTTTGAGCAGTTCCACCATTTCCGAAACCAATTGCTACCCCTTACACCACTCGTTCCTCTAGGTTGAGTCACCTTTAAGCTCTTTTCTCAACTCGTAAAAGTCAAATGAAAATATCACCAAGTATTTTTTCCCTTTTTGACTTGTAAAAGAGAAAAAAAATGGGTGGTTTGCTTTCAAGCTCTTTTTTGATTCTTCAAACACAAAAATATTGTCGAGGTCTTGTTGTTTTGAACTCGTTAAAGGCTGTGAAATGTCAACTACCCCTTTTTCGGGCTGGGATGCACTATTTACGAAAAAGGTACTCGTTGACTGAAATAGTCAAGTGGTTCTCTCGAGTATCATTTTCTACCTTTTCAGGCTCAGGAGACACAAATGTATGAGAAGGGACCATGTGGAGTTTTATTCTCCATGTCTTTTCCAAACACTCTAAACATGAAAAAGATACCGAGTTATAACTTTGTCAGAATCGTTAAAATACTAAACGAAATTGGATTCGTCACCATGACGAACATGAGCTTCTCCTTCCTAGGGCTCGTTAAACTTACTAGGTTGGATTCATCCGAAGGATGAACTTATAGTGCAAGCATATGCTATACCCTTCAAGCTTGTGATTAAAAAATAATTGGGGTACCTGCCAGGAATGGTGGGGGAAAATTTGGAAATCTAATCAGTTGTGTCGGCAGCTGACTCTTGAACATGACACTTTTTGCTTAGTGTCGGGATGGGATATCCTCCTTTTAATCGTTGACCTTGCTGGGTTGGGCCATTCATTTTTTCCTTCCATTTGATCTCTACCACATCATCATGGCCATTGATCCTATGGATCCAAAATCTGCCATACTTCTGAGGAGTGTCGCCGACATGTTCAAGAGTTTTCCTTTTGCAGTTACACTTACCCATGATTCTCTGTATCATCCAGAATCATTTTTCATCCCTTTGTCTCATGTTGATGATGTGGGATACATTATGGCCCTCCTTTGAGACAATCACCTCCTATCAACTTCAGCTCATTATCCGAAAAGTTGACCAAGAGACTCCCTTCCAGTACCTTAGAGCTTGCATGCCCTAATGGCAAGTTCTTCGAACTCGACAACAAGTTCACATCATTGGCTTTCAATCAGGTGATTTCACGAGTGTTAGACTTCGGTTCCTCTATTCACATTCCATGAATTTTGCTACTAGTACCTTAAGGACCATTGTCATCATTGGTGGCTTCTCTCGCGCTTGTTAATAGTTCACATCATCGGCTGGTAATCAAGCAAGTTTCTAGCATGTTCGATATCAACACATATATTCACATGTTAGAATTTTTACTTTGATCGGGTTGTGTTCGAGCGCAAGACCATAGGCTCAGATTACAAGAGTCTAGGTTGCAAGGCAGTGTGACATGATCATGTTGATATACATGTCTCTCTCAGATGGATGGTTTCAACCATACCATGGGTTATCATATGTCATCCTTCTCATTATTGGATGGTTGTGACTATACCTTGGTTTTGATATGATCCTCTTTATCGGATGGCTAGGCCTGTGCCTGGATACATTTACATGATCATTCTCTGGATGGATGCATCCATACCATGATTCACATATCATTTGACAGGGTTTTCAATTCTGTATATGTATCTGTACTTGCTTGAAGGTTCTCTGACGACAGACTCCAGTTCCCCTCACTCTATTTTGGCCTTCATGCTTTAGGGGGGCATCTATTACACAACATTTTGTCACTCTCCCTGTACTCTATGTTCCTTGATCTTGGAGTACCTCTACAATGAATCCTACATGCTTTCCCTTCATGAATAAACTCCCATTGTGTGTCTCTTCATGAGTAGAACAATTCCCTTTTGCACCATTTTCCCAAAATCTTCTATTTTTCCCAGTTTACAAGAACAATGCTAATGACCTTGTCCTCCTCGCACTAATATGCAGGGATTAACACTGTCCATTGCACCAATTAAAGCGACTGAGATTTGTTTCATTCATGTCGATCCTATTTTGGAAATTTTTTTAAATAAAGAGTCGAAGCTTCCAGCTCTAGAAGCTTCATAATGGAAGTTTGGTAAAACGTTGAGCTAGATAGAGTCGAGGATGTCAGTTTGGGCTCCTTTCCCCTATAAGGATGGAACTACCTCAAGAAATAAAACCTTCTCCCATGAGAAGAGGAACCATCTCCCATCCATTCATTCTATATAAACCTCCATTTTTCCAAGCACAAGCTAGTGTTAATGTTGGTGTGCTAGTGCTAATTAAGTTTGGAGTAAACGTCAAGCTATTCATAGTTGTAGCTCTCTAGTTGTGTGTGATGGAGAAGTGTGAATTTGGTTCAGTGTGAAGCCTAAAGGGAAGAGCCTTAAAACTATCATTCTTGAAGCCATCATGGAATGCTAACGGAAGTGTGTGGGAACCTAGCTTTGTCAGAGGAGAATGACAATGTCAAGACAATGGTTGTAATCTCTTCTTGATTAAATATATATGCAACTATCAATTGATTTCCTACATAATGTTTCATCTCACATGTTTATGGCTTAATGTTTCTTGACTTGCTAAGTAGGTTGAATTACAATTTGTTTATTATCATGGTTGTTGTTTGTTGTTGTTTACTTGTTTCAGGTGTTCGAAGAAGGAAATAGGAGATAGCTAGACCGAGCAAGCAAGGTCATCACCAAACAGGATAAGCGTACTAAGAGTTAGGCCCTCTTAATTAGTTCTAACCTAAGGAAATATTCAATAGAATGTATCATTTGTGGCTAGAACCATTATCGGGCTAGAGGAATCGTTTGTGTCCACACTCATAATTTTACTTCACCATAGTATCATAAGGCCAACACTTGGATATCTGGTTCCTGATCTCTTCCATCCACAATATTTGACAGGTAAGAAGAAGGCCTTACATCTCGGCCAATCCAAGATGGTTCTCTCATTGATTTCTATTCAATTTCAATTTAATAGTAACCCTATCTTCCAGATATCAAACTTGATATAATTGGTGGCTTTAGGGATTGTAATTCTATCAAAGACATATTCGCCCATACCCCTTATGATTTTCATTCATATTCACCTACTAATCCTACGAAGCCACCAATATTTGATGATGCGCCTTGTGAAGGTTCAGGGACTTGTTAGGAAATTGAGGCACTTCAGTTTCCACTGATGGTTATGTCAAGTTCTCACGTTCCCGATGAAACCCCTAAACAAAGTCAAGTTAGGGTCTCTAAAATTATTGTATCTTCACATCATACCCTTCTCAGCATCATCTTGTCAAATGAAATCTTGTAGGTTTCAACCCTGTATAGAAATTACCTCCATATGAATTCTAAAACACATAACATAAACAATGCGAGAGCATAAAACATAAAGAAAATATACACAGATATTTCCCCTTGGATCCCAAAACCGGGACTACTAGCTTGACTTTTCATTATGTTCCTTTCAATGTTACAATACATATTTATACATTCTGAAGCATCCAATACTATGGACCGAAAACCATCACGTCCAAAACCATGTGCAAAAATCATGCACAAAACCATAGGTAGGTCCGCCCAACCTAACATAGGGTCCAAAACCAAAATTTTTAGAGTGGGGTTACCTGCACCCCTCAATCCCCCTGTGACTCCGAGCCCCACTCCTAACCCCCCAGTTAACTACGTGGGCTAGTCGTGGAAAGAACATAACACAACCCAACATTCTCCCACTTGTTGTTTTCTTTCCACAAGGGGCCACATGAGAGCTTGGTCATTTGTCCTGCAATTCCCATTGTTTCTATACGCCAAGAGAACTTGGTCATTTGTCCTGCAATTCCCATTGTTTCTATACGCCAAGAGAACTTCTCAAAGCTCAAAAATTTTGTCAATGCATCTGCAGTATTCTTCAAAGTGTCCACCTTTACCAGTAACACCTTTTTGTCTTCTATCATATCCCTCACAAAGTCATACTGAACATCAATGTTCTTTGTATTTGAATGGTAAGCAGGGTTCTTTGCCAAGAAAATTGCACTTTGGATGTCAAAGTCTATCCTTATAGCTCCCTGTACTAACCCCATACTTGAACACAATCTCTGCAACCAAACTTCTTCCTTGCTTGCATGAGTGGCTGCCATGTATTCTACCTCTGTAGTTGATAATGCCACTACAGATTGTTTCTTACTCATCCAACTGACTACACCTCCAAATAGGTTAAACACATACCCACTTGTAGATCTTCTTTGATCAAGATTTTCAGCCTAGTCTGCATCAACAAAGCCATAGATATCCAAAACTTTGTCCAATCCTGATCTTCCTTGGTAGCACAAACCATAACCACTAGTGCCAGGCAAATACCTGAAAAACCCACTTCGTTGTTGTCCAATGCTCCTTCCCTGGTTTTGACATAAACCTGCTCAATACTCCCACTGCATGTGCAATGTCTGGTCTAGTACAGACCATCGCATACATTAGGCTACCGACTGCACTTGCATATGGAACACGGGACATATCCTCTTCCTCTTCTTGTGTCTTGAGACACTGTTCAACAGATAAATTTACACCTACAAGAATAGGAACCTTCATTGATTTACTATCCTGCATATTAAACCTCTGCAATATTGTCTTGAAATACTTCCTCTCATTTAACCATATCTTCCTTTTTGCCCAATCTCTTTTAATTTCCATGCCCAAAACATAGTTTGCAGCACCAAGATCTTTCATGTCGAATTTGGAGGACAATTGGGTCTTCAAATCTTGGATAATTTATTTTTCATTTCCAACCAACAACATATCATCCACATACAAGACCAAATAAATAACACGGCCACCAATTAATTTAAAATACACACAATGATCTGCTTTGCTGTTGGTGAAGCCAAATCCCCATATAAATGTATCAAATTTCCGATACCACATCCTTGGTGACTATTTTAACCCATACAGAGACTTCTTTAACTTGCATACCAACTATTTCTTATCCTTCACCACAAAGCCTTTTGGTTTCTTCATGTAGATCTCCTCTTCCAGATCCCCATGAAGAAATGTTGTCTTCACATCCATCTGTTCTACCTCAAAATCAAAAGTAGCAGCAATAGATAAAAGTAATCTAATAGAAGCTACCTTGGCAATAGGAGAAAAAATATCGCCAAAATCAATTCCCGACACCTGGGAATAACCTTTTCTTACCAACGGAGCTTTGTATTTTTCCACCTTTCCTTCTACAATTGTCTTCTTCTTGAACACCCATTTGCTGCCAATGGGTTTCCTTCTAGCCGACAACTCCACTAGATCCCAAGCCTCATTTTTGTGCAAAGATGCCATTTCATCAACCATGGCCTCTTTCCAGAGTTTTCCATCCTCTGAATCTACCGCTTCCTTCATAGTTCTAGGATCATAATTAGTAATAGATAAAGAAAAATTTGAACAGAAAGTAGATGGACTATACCTTTCTGGCTGCCTTCTTTCTTGAACTGATCTTCTCACACCCAGAGTTTGTGGCTCTTCATCTTTTGATTCCTCCTCTACTGTAGAGTCTGATTCTTCCTCCTTTAGCTCAAACTCTCTCTTCTCAGGTTCCTTTGGTTGAACTTCATGTTTAATAACATCTTTCACCTCTCTGAACACCACATCTCGGTTGTACACAACCTTCCTTGTTACTAAGTTCCAAAGCTTATAACCCTTTAAACCATCCTTATACCCAATAAAGATGTACTTTTAAGATTTACTATCCAACTTGGTTCGTTTCTCCTTTGGAACATGTACATATGCATCACATCCAAATACCCTTAGATATGAAAGAGAGGGTTTCTTACCAATCCATACCTCTTGTGGAGTCTTATCGTCCAACGCTGATGAAGGTGATCTATTAACCAGGTAACATGATGTATCCACCACCTCTACCCAGAAATCATGTCCTAACCTAGCAACACTAAGCATGCTTCTTGCCCTTTCCATCAACATCTTATTCATTCTTTCTACAACTCCATTTTGCTGAGGTGTATATGGAGTAGTCTTCTGCTGTGCTATACCACACTTCTTACAGAATTCTTCAAATTCCTTACTACAAAACACTCCACCGTTATCTGTCCTCAACACCTTTATCTTCTTCTCTGTCTGGTTTTCTACCAGAGCCTTAAATTCTTTAAACCTGTCAAAGACTTTAGATTTCTTCTTAAGGAAATATATCCATGTATTCCTTGAGAAGTCATCTATAAATGATACATAGTACATAGACTTACACAATGATGGAACCTTCACAAGTCGAAACACATCACTTTGCACAAGGTCTAATAGCTGTTTTGCCCTCTTACCACTAGAGGGGAAACTCACCCGATTCTACTTCCCATATACACAATTTTCACAGAAATCAAAATCTAGAGAGATATTACTCGTACCTTCTACCATACCTTTACCATGAACTATTCGAAGGCCCCTCTCTCCAATATATCCAAGCCTTTGATGCCACAACATGGTCTTTTCTCGAGAGAACACTAGATTTTCTGGTCCACTTTCAGGAACCACAAACTGTTGCACCCATCAATAATAGTGCTATCTTGCAATTTATACAGAGTTACAATACAAACTCCCTGCATCAATACCAATGCTCGTTGAACCATTTTGCATGTATCGTTCTCGAACACTTTTTTTACACCTACATCATCCAGCTTGCTTACGGAAATCAAATTTCTGGCCAATGCAGGAATATGCAGAACACCCGAAGTGTTTTAACCCTTCCACCTTGCAACTTCAACTTTACTTTTCCACGACCAATGATTGTAGCCTTCCTATCATCCCCCCAAGAAGACATCACCACCATCATATTTCTCATACTTTCAGAACCACTCTCTATGGGGAGTGAAGTGAAAGGATGCACCTTAGTCAATCAACCATGCCTCATGATCTACATGTGTACTTGATGCAGCCAAGTACACATCTCCACCTTCATCTGAGGTGGTTTGCGCCTCTGTAGAAGGAGCATCATCAGATCCCTTTCCTTTATCAGGATCTTTAGAATTACAGTCACTTTTGTAGTGCCCTTCCTTTCTGCATTTCCAGCACACCACCTTTACAGGTTTTCCTGGAGATTTAGATCTCCCTTTAGATCTCTCACTTGATGACTTATTCTTTTTTTCTATTCTGGGATCGTCCTCATATAGACAAGGCATCACCATTCTAGCTCTCCATATTTTTCCGTCTCATTTCCTCCGTCAATAAGGATGAGACTATTTCATCAAACTGCAAGGAAGTTACATTGATACTTATTGCAATAACCAGACTATCCCATGAATCTGGTAGAGAACACAACAAACTATTGCTCTTATCTTCATCTGAAATTTTGATATCAACAGACGATAACTAACTTACCATAGTATTAAACGCATTCATATGCTCTATCTCCGAGTCTCCATCTCTCATCCTCAGGTTATAGAACTTTTTCTGTAGGAACAGTTTATTCACCAGAGACTTAGATTGGTACAAAGTCCCTAACTTGTCCCACAAAGCATTCACCGTAGCTTCCCCTGATACATTCAACAATACTGAATCTAAGACACACAATCGTATTGTTCTCTTTGCCTTCCGATCCAAATTCTTCCATTCATCATCAGACACTCTCGTTGGTTTCGTACCTGGATCTACCGCTATCCACTAATCTTTATCCACCAACAGATCCTCCATCTTGAGTTTCCATAACTCAAAACTCTAACCATCAAATTTCTCGATCTCTATCTTTCCATTTCTCACCATCTTCTTTCACCACTAGAATCGATCCAGTAGATCTCCCACTGAATTGGGTCTACCACAGGCCCGAGCAAAACCCCTCAGCAACAAAGGCGTCCCCTTGAAGCCAAAATAACTCTGATACCAAATGTAGGTTTTAACCCTATACAAAAATTACCTGCATATGAATTCTAAAACACAGAAAATAAACAATGCAAGAGCATAACACATAAAACACATACACACAGAGATTTTCCCTTGGATCCCAAAATCGGGACTACCAGATTGATTTTTCATTATGTTCCTTTCAATGTTACAATACATATTTATACATGCCGAAGCATCCAATACCATGGACTGAAAACCATCACGTCCAAAACTATGTGCGAAAATATGCACAAAACCATAGGTAGGTCCGCCCAACCTAACATAAGGTCCAAAACCAAAATTTTCAAAGTGGGGTTACCTGCACCCATCAAACCCCTAGTGACTTCCCCCCGCTACGCAATCAGAACCACGAAGGGGGGGCTCTGCCCCCCTCCTAACGCCCTGGTTAACTACGTGGGCTAGTCATGGCAAGAACATAACACAACCCAACAAATCTCATCTTGAAAATCCTATGATTCGGGTCAGTTGCTGAGCCCTTATATTGAACCGAAAGTGTTGCAACTCCCAGGGACTCCTGAACACTATTTATCAACCCGGGGTTCATAAAAAATTCGAGGTGACAGTGTTATATACACAGTAGATGAAATTCTAGCCATTCCACCCTCAACTAGGGCATTTGATCATTAGGGCTCCAAAACCATTCGTTTATTGGATTAGGGGGAAACTAACTATTGAAAATGCAATTCAAAAGCTAGCTCTGATGTAGAAAAAGTAAATTCTTTTAAAATCTAACTTCTATATGCTACCAACTTGGAAATGTTATTGGATCAATTCATGAAAGAACACCAAAGATATGCTACCTGCAGAAAGGAAAGTACACTAATCACAATCAACCATCTAGCTATCAAATTCACTTGTAAACATGAAATTATTTTACCAATTCATAACACAATATTTCAGGCATCATCTATCTAATTCACACTTGCATATAAATTAATGTTCTACTTTTCCAAATCCAAGATTAAGAAACTAATTATGTTCTCTCGTGCAGTGAAGGAAAAAGTATAGCTAGAATGGCCTAGGTGCCACCTTTGATCATGGAGTCCAAGTTAGGTGGTCAACCTAGTCCTAAACTAAGTCAAACTTGCATTAAAGGTCAAAAGAAGCACAAAGTAGGCTACTACAGTCATGCTACATGAAGTTGCTATAAGATCCATGTATTGCTACAGGAAGACCTATAATGCTACAAGAAGGCTTCCAAGAGGGTTTGGAAGGTAAGAACAATGAGATCAAGGGATGGAAATATGGATGAAGGTTTTTGTAGATGGAAGGAAGTTTACCAACACCCCTAGAGAGGCTCAACACTTTAGGAAGGCCAGTTTTGGACTAAGAGGGATGCTCACGGTGACCTAAAAGGATGAGCTCAAGAAAAATGGTTGAGACTCATCAAAAGAGAGTGGAGAGGTCCTAGATGGAGATGGTGAAAAGGTCCCTAGCCTACAGGTCCAATAGTCCTGCAAAATCACATGCACCTACTCTTCTTATCTTTCACAAAATATCATAACCAATGGTGGAAAAGATGAGTTTAATTTAGAAACTATCTAACTCATGCCAAAACTTTGATCTATGTAACGAATCAACTTCTAAACTACATAAATTTTATGCAAAACAGGATAAACAATGTATACTATCCAAGAAATCATAAACAAGAAATCATCAACATAGTGTGTTTGGGTTGTGATTGTAGATTCCTCTAATCATGCTCCCATGAGAAAGATAAGATAGATGCAAGAGTCACAGGCTTTTTGAGGAAATATATCTTACTAAAATGCAACAACTAACAAATATTCTAAGCTAAAAATAATATCAATACATGTGAGGGACCTAAGCTACTGGGGTTAGGCCCAAACCCAAGATCCTCGACCCTCTAAACAAACTCAGTGATGAATCAATAAGAAACTTCTCATTATCATTGCATAAATTTCAAATACATCACATAACACATCAAAAATAGTAGTCACAAGTACTTGAGCTCAATAGCTTCTTAGCTGCAAAAAAAGTTCGAATCATAATGACTTCCTTGGCATGTTTATTTATACAAAATGGTAGATACTAATAGCTCCCTAGAAAATAGAGATGTTTGTCTCCCAAAACTCGAGAAAGGTGCATCTAGATCTTCCTTGAACTGCACTAGCTTGGATTCCAATGACCTTGTCCTACTAACTTTGAGTTGATGAGAGATAAAATGGTTATCTTGAATGATTGAAGGAGTTAAGGAGGTGGACAACCTACTATAATCTCTCCCTTTTGTCTACTCTAAGCTCCTACATTGAAACTATCTCAAAATTTCGCCAATTCCTACATTTAAACCATGTTAGGCCACATGACATAACAACACATTGTTCACCCCTCTCACTAAGCATAATATAACAAAAATTGTAAATAAATGTTAGAAAGAGATAATTTTAAAGCTGGAGGATGGCATTATGACCCTTAAGACATACCTTTGATGAGCCTCATCATCAACCCCCTACTGAAGTTGTTTCTTGTCCTTCGAGCAACTCAGGCATCTATGTCCATGTCTTTCACTGCCTGGTGGCCTCTCTGAAAACCCAAAGCTCCTCAGAAGGTGTGCCTTTTTGAGGATATAAACCTACATTATATTCTCTATGTTGACTACTTCCTCTCATTTTCTTCATTTCTTCCTTCATGTAGGCCTAACAGTAAGGGTGGACTAAGCTTGAGTCCAACCCAGTTGTTTTTTAATATTTTCATGAGTCTTTTGTACAGGGGTGTGCTTTCCAATGCATTCCTCAACCTTTCACGAGAGTGATACTCCCTGATTTGGAGACCGTGGGTTAAGGCATTCCATCTTCTCTGGCACACTTGTTGGCTTTTAGTCCCTAATAGCTTGAAATTTTCTTCAAAATGTGAGATGGCCTACTCTTGGGTGGAAAGGTATTTAGGTGCAAGATCAAAATCATTAGAGATGATGATATGATTTCTAATGACATTCTTTGGGCTTATCTGAACTTCCATGATATATATTGGTTCTTTCTATTATTTTTATATTACTTTCCTTACCTCCTCAGCTTTGGCCTCCTCATGAGTCATCCAATATGCTAGGGCCATCAGTTACATGTCCCTCAACTTTGCATTGGGATCCCAAATATTCATATCAGTCAAGGTGAGGTTATACATGTAGAACTCAACCAATTTTTCTTTTTCCTCTAAGCTACTTTGGTCACATAATTCAATGAATTGTTTGTAGCCTTGAAATGTCATGGATCCATGTTGTGTTAGGGTCTTGATTTGGAATTATATCCACTACTCTTTGAGAAAGAGTGAATAATACTTGGATGGTTTTTTGCATTCTAATGCCTCCAGGGAGAAGATTTTCATTGTGGCCATTTGGGTTTCCTTCTCCTGCCTTCTCCCTCAACCATCTATTTTCTCCCTGTAGTTGTTTCCTCACTGTGGACTCTTTCTCTCTTAGCTCACTTAACTCTTTTCCCATTTCAAGGACCTTCTATTCCATGAGTCCCACATCTTCCACCTTTTTGGACTTAGCAATATACATCCAACTATGGGTTCTTCCTCTTTCTTCTTCTAGTTCAAAGAAAAGTGGAATTGCAAATTTTCAGGGAATAACTCTCCCTCCTTCAATGAATTTATAATAGGAGCTGAAACTAGCTTGTGGACTAGGCTTCTCGATCTCTGGGAAGTCCCTCTCAAATCGTTTTGGGGAATATTCCCCCTCCTATACCTATTGTGTTACCTTTTGTCCCTCTTGTTTCTCATTCTTCCCTTCCTGTCACAACCTCTATTCTTCCTATAGCACACTTTGTTTTTCCTATAAAATGCTTTTCTTTTCCTGTATCATGCTTTGTTCTTCCTCTAGCTCCCCCTTTCCTTTATGTTAGAGGGTCGTAGGTGTCTTGGGTTCTTTAAAGGAGGTTGATCTAGTGATGAACCTCCTTACATATGCTATAAGAGTCTTTGATATGTTTTCTGGACAAGCAACCTCTTCAAATTTTCTTTTAGTGGGCCCTACCTCCTATTTCTTACTTGGGGACTCTTCAATTGTGATAGGGGTGTTTGTGGGATTTTGAGGCCTCTCTTATTTGATCCAGGTGCTTTTCCTACTCTTGAAATAGAGGGAAGATTTTGCTTGCCTTTCCTTTTTAGGTTTGACTGGGGTGCTCAAGGTAGCTAAGGTGGCATCTACCTCTTTTTCATTAGGTCCTAGAGACAAACTTGTTTGCTCTAGGGATACCCATTCTTCTCTAGATTTAGTAGTTTTCTCAAGGCTTGGTTTTTCTTATTTCCCCCCCTTTTCCTCTTCATATTGCTCTTTTTCTACCTCTACCTCTAGTTCCTCCTTTGCATTTTCTACATATTTCATTCCTTCCTCTTCTACCTCATCCCTCTCTTCTTCTTCCTTCTCCTCTCTTCCTCCAACACTAGAGGTTGGGGTCTCACTTGGTGTGAGGTTCTAAGTGTCAATGAAGTTCTCTCTATCCATATCAATTAATTTGTACCAAAGGACAGGGACCCTTATTTTCCAAAAGACATCCCTAGTATTAGCTTGATTCAACCATGGTGGCCTAGGTGCTGGTGTTTTCCCTCTCTCACTTTTTGACTCATGTCCCTGATGGACTGTAGGAGGAAGTATGGCACACTGAGTCTTTGATCCAGGGGAAATTATGATTGAAACCTTAGTTCATGGAGTAATATAAAATGGTAGACATAGACTACACTCAGCTTCCCTTCACAAGAGATGTATTTTAGCATATGGTAGGCCACCTTATCCTAGCGGTAGGGTAGGCTTTCCCTCCTAACTCCATTCTTGTCTTCGATAGGTTTTTCATTAGAAGTGAATAAGTTCTTTTTAGCAATGGCACTGGTGGTTTTGTATTCTCTTTTCCATTAGATCCCTAGGGGTAGGGTTGTCACCTTTCTAATTAGCTTAGGACTGATGGAAATAGCCAATCCCCTCACCATAGTGGTGGCGCTCACATTTCTATGAGAGTTCACAGCCATCAAAAATTCATATGCAATGTCATTATCATATCCCTTCAGTAGTTCAAATAATCCTAGCCACTGATTCCCTCTGAAAATGTCTGAAACTGGAGGATGGAGATGGATTATTTTAGTGTCTAAGGGCTCCCTTCTATTGAATTCCCCCCCATCTCTTTTCTATGTTTTCAACTAAATGGAGAGATGCTTCCTGTAATAGCTCCAATTTGTAATTAAGTGGGAGTAGAGGGTTGAAATATATGGTTGATGATAATTTCTTATACTCCATGTAATCTACAGCCTGACAAGTTCTTTCAATTCACAAAATGACTGATATTTCCTATAGAATTTAGGGTGCACCAGCATACAAGTTATGGATGGATGAAGGAGAGGATGCACTTACCTTTTACCAGATTACCTGGGATAAAGATAATCAATTGGACACCAATTATACCCTTGGCGACGTTTCCTCACCATTTTAGGCTTACTATAGCATTTGCAAGCTTCCTGTAGCTTGCTATAGTTTCCTCCTGTAGAAATGGCAAAGCAGGGTTTGACTCTCCTTGATGACACCCCAAGCTCGTCCTCACCTTAACTATTTTTGAAATGAGCATAAAATCAAGATAATTCGAGCCTCAATACACTATATGCCATTTTTGGCTTCAGCTTGCAGCGTTGCAATAACATGGCAGAGCCATGAGGTTTTCCCTTTTGGACTGTTTTCCCCACTGGGAGTAATCATTCCCTCATCCATCATAATCAACACTCACACTCTGTGATCCCATATTGATTGATGTGACACTTCCGCATTGCATGAGGGCTCATAATCACTTTTTGTTTTGCTGGCCGAGGGTGGCCAAGTTAACTCGCCACCACCATTTTATAAATATACCTCCTCTCGAAATTTATATATTTTTCATTATTTACACACTAGGAGGAGATAAGATGTTTCCATACTTATGCCTACCTCATGATCGACTGATGCAAGGATGTGCATGCTGGAGTTGGACCTTTCTAATGTCACCCATGATGTTGTCCTGTTGTGTTTTTCCTTTTCATGTGTATATTTTTTTCGTCCTGGTATTTGACTATTGTTGTTATGTGTGCAAGTCCTTTGTCGATATCCAAGGTGTTGCTACTGGTGGAGAGTTTTTCTTGGAGTGGAATTACTCCTGCAGAGTGCCTCATGAGTTGGTATCACCCCCCTACTAATTGAAAAAAATAGGATTATGGCTTTCTGTGAGGTTTTCACAGGCTACTATAGGAGTAGGTAGCAGATCGTTTCTTCTCTTCCAGAGTATTCAAACTGCATGGGGGTGATGAGAAAGTATATAAAGGGTCTAGATGATGATTCTAGGGCTACGATGGAGTAGTGTAGGTTTGTGAAAATGGGGAGGATGTTCTCTGTGCATTTCTAAAAAAAAAACATTACAGGGTGAGACAAAGTGGAGGGTTTTTAATGAAAATTATTAATTTGTGTGTGAACTAGGATGGATGAATGATGGATAGATGGTGAAGCATGTTTGAGAGCCTTGTTTATCCTTAGGAAAGTCACTCTTGGTGGTCCTTTCATTCATATTTCCATCCTATAGCTTTTCGAAGCACTCCTATAGCAGTACATGATCTTGCTGTAGCAATTACAATCTTCCTGTAGCAATCCAAAGATTGGCTAAAATTTTATTTTTGAGCTACTGGGATCATGGAGTGTGGCGAGCACACAAGTTTGGATGGTGGATATGAAGTGGATCGAGGGAGAAGTGCAGAGAATATTGAGGATGTGGTCCTTGTAGCTATGGAATCTGCGACTGTCTTTAAAGCTGCAAAATGAAAAAAATAATTAACAGACATGTTTTAGATCCATGTCCTGGGATATTTTTATTTTTTTTGAGACACATAAGCTACCTAAGGATAGGTTTTCACTATGTATTCCTTCCTTGGGTGCATCAAGGGATTTTTTCAACCAATGATATTTATTTTCCTTCTTTTTCTTTATTTTTGGGTTGCCTTAGAGAGGTTTTCAACCCATGAGTTGGCCTCAGATACCTCATAAAGGTTTTCATCTAGGTCTTTTATTATTATTAATCTTTTTTTTCAGAATAATACCTATAAATGTTGTGAACTGGAATTTATGACACTTCCAATCACATTAACCTCTCTGATGATGGTGTTGATGAATTCTTCCTTAGACTAGGTTTTCTATATACCTTCAACCTATAGCCATTGACAAGTAAGGGAATCCCTTCTTCATCAATGGTCCTGATTTGAACAACTCCATTTTCATGACATTTCTCTCTCAGGTATGGGATTGACCATCTTGTCATAATTTTTCCTTTGAAATCCTTGAACCTGGAGTCATATAGTAAGGCCTAATCCCCTTCCTAAAACAATTTGTCCTTGATATGCCTATCATGCTAGACCTTCCTCTGCAATTATACAACTTTGGTCCATATGAGCACTTTCATTCTAAACTCATCCAAGAGATTTAATTGGAGCACCCACTCCTATTGTGCTTTGGTGAAACCTATGTCCAATTTGGCTACCATTCTCAAAGTATTGTATTCAAAATCAATAGGGATCAGAGTTCTCTTTCCATAAACCAGATCATATGGAGTAAAACCAGTAGTTGTTTTCCAAGTTGTGTTATAGGCCCAAGTGGCCTCCACTAATCTGTCTGCCCAATCCGTCCTGTTATTGCTCACAACATTGGTGAGGATGCCCTCTAGTGCCCTATTCGTAACCTCTACTTGTCCATTTCCTTGAGGGTGGTAGGTATTATATTTTCTGTGTTTTATATGATGTTTCCTTAAGAGATTCCTGATCAGATGTGATGTGAATTGAGCTCCCCGATCAATGAATATCTCTTTAAGGTACCCAAATTTGTAGAACACATTATCCCTTAAGAACTCAACCACTTTCTCCTTTGTTTCTTCATTGACAAACTTTGTCTCAACCCACGTTGTCAAATAATAAGTGCACATAATGATGTATACTTTCTGCCCTCATGGTGGATCAATTGCCCCAATCAAATCCATGCACCACTTCTTAAATGTCCCTAAGGCCACCTGGGGTTGTAGGGGAATTTCATATTTGGCTGTGGGTTTTCTCATCCTATGGCACTGATCAGATCTTCTGGTATACCTTCTTTCATCTTGGTGGAGAGTGGGCCACTGATGGTGAGCTTATAGAGCTTTGAAAGTTGTTATCTTAGTAGCAAATTGACCTCCACAGGGCCCATCATGATAGGCTCAGAGAATGCCAAAGACTTCCTATTCCCTGACACATCTCCTTAATATTGAATCTTTTCCTAGCTTGAAGAGATTGCCCCCAATCCAAGTGAAAGGGGTGCTCTTCCTTACAATTCTTCTCTTTTCCCTAGATGATAGATTTGGAGGAAATCTTGCAGCAACTAGGTAGTCGGCTATCTCAACAAACCATGGAGAGAGAAATGATATAGAAAGTAAGTTCTCATCTAGAAGTTGATCATCGACCATCCTTTCATCACTTATAGGCAATGAAAGTCTATACGGAAAATCTGCAACTACATTTTCTTTTCCTGGCTTGTCGATGAGAGTTAAACCAAACTACTATAATAATAACAACCATTGTTACACTAAAAAATGTCACCATGACTACTTACAGTTAGTATGGCTCAAATCAACAGTCATACTACCCTTTTTAGGCAAGTCTTATGCCTCTGCTATCCATCTCAAACTCAAAGAAGAGAGAAAGTCTTGTAAAAAATGTGTTTATCTCTGGGGTCGCAGGTTCTCTCAAGCCTTACCTGCGGGGACGCTCACAATGTTCACAAAGTCTGCGTCTTTGGACGCTCTATATGTCAAAGGACAGGTGCGTCCTTCTATAAAAGGCAAAATGCGCAAGTTTCATCTTAAAAAAGTTACTTGTGGTTACTTCTAGAACTTTCTAGAGGTCGGTTTGATGAAATGGATGCGCCTCCAGTTGGTTCATGTATCTCTATTAAGGGGGAACTTATCCCATCAATAAGGGAGCTATCCCACCCAAAGAGGGGGATTACCCCATTGATGGTGGACCTGAATAACCTCTTTACAGCACTATAAATAAAGGCATTGAGCCAGAGGGAGGGGAGGTTGAAGCTATACATTTTCTTTGGGTAAATGCTGCAGGAATTAGGACTCCCATTTAGAACCTTGTGAGGAGAGATTGTCTTTGCTTGATTCTACTTGGAAGTGGGTGAGCTTTGTCAAAGTAGAGGAAAACCCTTGATGGACCCTGGGAGGAACTTGCACAACACCAAGGCCAGGTTGTAAGAGTTTCTTTGTTTCGTTATTAATACAAACTGGTTCATTTTTCTCAATAGCTTGTGTTAATGAGTTATTTCATGTGTTCCTTGTTCTGCATGTTGAATATATGTTTTATTATATGAGATGCAAGTGCTTGGTAATTGTTTGATTGTTTGTGGTTGCAGGAATTGATGTGAAGGAGGAGCTCATCCGGATCGGCAAGGACGGACTACAACAACAACGTTTTGGAATAAGGTAAGCCTAAACACTTGTAGTTTTCATATTTTAAAAGATGTATTTAGAGAAAGATTGCTCCATTTTGTCTTGTTTGTCGCTAGAGAGTTTAGACTCCTAGGGAGGTCAGTTGTGCCCGCACAAACGACTTTTTCCGCCACGACAACCATGTAATGATTCTAGCATTCACATCGGGCTTATTCATCAAGTATTTGATAGTTGCATGGTCAGAATGAATAAAAGTTTGGTATCTAGTGATGTAGTGTCTGAATTTGTTCAAAGAGTGTACAACAACTAGGAGTTCTTTCTAAGTTATAGTGTAGTTTAGTTCATCCTTAGACAGATTTTTACTAATGATGTAAATGGCATGAGGTAACTTACCATCTATTTGTCCTAAGCCTTCCCCCATAGATTTGTAGGATGCATCATCATGGATATGGAAAGGCAAAGCCCAATTTGGGCCCCTAAATATGGGTGTAGTGGTTAATTTTTATTTTAAGATATTGAGGGCCTCTTGACAGCTATCTCTCCAGCAGAATTCTGTTGGCATTATGATGCATGTGTTGTACTTGATGGCAACCCACTTGTAGAAGAACATCTCACTTATTTATAACTAGATGAATCTACAGAAGAAATATCAGATGTAGGACAGCTCAAAGGAATCAGATGATAGATCTCAGTATGTCCAGCTAGCCTTACCATCAAGTCCAAAGGGGGAGATTGTTGGCATTATACAAGTGTTGTCCTTGATGGCAACTCACACAAATGACAGATCATAGTGTAGCAGATCAGTAGCAAAGAATTGATGATCAGACTGCAAAGAATGAGGAAAGAAGAGTATATATGCAGGCTTAGAGTATATACACAGGTTCACTATATACCAAGTAGGGTATACACACAGGTTATACGCAGGTTCACTATGTACCAAGTCGCGTATATACACAGGTTCACTATATACCAAGTAGGGTATACACGCAGGATAATATATACAAAGGAGCATATACACACGGGATTGCCGATCAAAAGTTCCATATGCGTATGCACGCACTTTCATGCACGGAAAAGCGCGTACATGTGGGAAAGCTTATTTTTGGGTCCGTGGTATTTAGACCTATGGTTTTGGTCCTTGGTATTGCGTCCAAAGTGTTGAACCCAGGTATTGGGTCCCTAGTATTGGTTCTCAATGGTTTTGGACCATGGTATTGAGTAAGGCCTAAGACTATAAAAGGAGAAGAAGATCATTAGGCAAAGGCAATTGAGAAAGTCTTGAATATCTGATGAAGTGTGAGATCTAGTATGCTGGTCATGGGTTTGTGATGCTTAGCTTGATCTGAACCAAGGATGCACTCATGTGGATGATGATGAACGATGGATCGGGATCTTAAGGCTTGGAATGTTTATCATTATATGGTTTGACTATGGATAGACTAGATCTGAATTATTGATGCATGTTTTATTGTATGAATGTTATTATCTGGGTATGTCTGATGTCTGGAACAGCTGCGAAGTTATGATTGAATATTTATAGATCTGTACGCGGGTTGGCTTTGGTGAAAGAGCGTATGTACGCGGGTTTGGTTCGTCATACTAGCGTATACACTATGATATATGATATTTGAAGTTTCAGTTGGATCTGGTTATTGTTGCAGAGTTTTGTTGGTTGTTCTGTGTTCTGGTGACTGTGTTGTTGACAGGGTTTCAGAGTTTCAATGATTCAGAGATTGATGATGCTAGTTAGTGATTGACTTTGTGCTTCAATGATATTGATGGGTCCAGTATGAAAATTGGATGAAACGTGGCCTTCAGATTATAGTGTTGTGCTTCAGGAGTATCCAGTCTGAAAATGTATGAAATGTGGTCCTTGGAGGATGAAAGGAGATTGTAGGCCGGCGCCTACATACTAGTACATCAGCTAGTACAAGAGAAAAGGGGGTGGTAGCTCCCTTCAAGTAGCAGCTAGAGAATGAGTGAAGATTGGAGCATTCAATAGGGAGGCACCTACGTACTAGTAAATGGATCATCTAGTACAAGAGCTAAGGGGGTTGTAGCTCCCATCCAGGAGAGTCTAAAAATGAGAGAGGGTTGTAGCCCTCTGTAGGTAGAAGCCTGTGTACTGGTATAAGACTGCACCAGTACATAACTATTGTAAAATGAAGTTTCTTATTAAATGAAGATAGAGACGACTTGCAGCGGGTGGTTTTCACCCACATTGGGTTTCCACCTTATATCATGTTGTTCATGTGTGCTTCTTGTGTGATGATATGTTATGTTTTACTGCACCTGCTTACTGTTCATATGGTTAATGAAGTTCTAATGCACTAACTAAATATCAACATTTAATGGATTAACTGAATCATAAGTATTCTGGATATACGATATTTGCATTAGACACAGTTGTGGATACACGCGGGTTCCATTAACTGAAGTAGCGTATATATATCTAAGTATGGAGATGAAAAAGTTTTATTGATTTGATAATACTGATTCACACCCCCCCCCCCCCCCTCTCAATATTATTTCCAACAAATTTTGAGTCCTTGGCCAACAATCCAAACAATGGTGAGGTGACTTTGCTAAATTCCTTGATAAGCCTCCTATAGTATCTAGCTAAACCCAAGAAACTCCTAACATACCTCTAATTTTCAGGAGTACGGACCCTTTTCATGATGGCAATTTTGTTTGGGTCCACTTGTATTCCCTCCTGAGATATCGATTGGCCAAGGACAATCCCTACATTAATTAATAATTCACATTTCTCAAGACTAAGCGAGAGGTTCATTCCAATGCATTTCTTCAGGAATTTACCTAGGTTAGAGAGATCCTCGAGGAAGTAACACTTATATGGAGTGAAATCATCCATGTAGATCTCTACAAGGTCACGGACCAGCTCAGCAAAGATGCTCAGAACTGCCCTTGAAAAGTGGCAAGGGCATTACATAAACTAAAAGGAAGGACCCTATAAGCAAAGGTACCACAAGGATAGGTGAATGTAGTTTTCTCCTGATCCTCAGGGCTGATCTGGATCTTATTGTAACCACTAAATCCATCAAGGAAAGAGAAGAACTTCTTCCCTGCAATACCATATAAAACTTGATGAATGAAAGGTAAAGGGAAATGGTCTTTCTTGGTGGCATTTTTCAGCTCTCTATAATCCACACAAATCCTCCACTTACCAGACACCCACTCACTATTTGAGATGGGGTATATGAACCCTGCATCCAACAACTTTTGAAACTCTTACTTTACTATGTCCTTGAGGGCTGGTTGATGAGCACTAGTATTGCAGCAAGGATGTTGCAACTCCTGGGCTACCAACTTTTCTTATCAACCCGGGGCTCGCACAAACTTGGAGGTGATAGTGCTATATGCACAAGTAAAAGTGAAGTTCCTTCCTTTTGTCACTGTTCATCTAGCAGGAGACCCTAGGGATTCCAAGAAAGACTTCTATAGAGTCAAAAGAATCTTGATTCTTTGTTGGAAGAAGAGAAAATTTATTCTAAGAGAGCTACTCTACTGTAGTAATGAGGAAAACAACAACATGTAATGCTAAATCACACCATATCCAAATTAACCATTTAAATAGCTATGCTGAGAATAATGGCTAAATTGACACTAACCTAATGCTACTATCTAATTTACAGAAGTAAAGAGCATCAAACCATACTAATGTGTGAGTAAGAAAGGTAAACTAAATCTGTTTTAATTTTTTTGGTTTTCTTCGGTAAAATCAAGCATGAAATTTAATTGTTCTTGTGGATGTGACAGGTGGATGGAAGGTGGTTGAGAATGGCTATAAGGTTTAGGGATTGGTTGGATGGTGCGGAAGCATCCTAGGAGGCTTTTTGTGACTTCCTTTGGTTCCCCATCAATTCGGCCTCAAAATAGACCATTTCAGGAAAACCTACAGGTTGTACCAGAAACCTACAGGATGATCCTATAGGAATCACAGGAAACCTACAGGATGTAGCTGAGAGATAATTTTGAGGTGCTAGGAAGCATGGAAAAGGTGTGTGATGAGTGTGATAGGGCGTTATAAGGTCTAAGAACACTCATGAGTCAATATCCAAGAGAAGAGATGGCTAGATTCACTCAATGTGTCTAGGGGAAAAAAGGACAAAAAAAATAGTGAAGGTGATGGTGGAACATGAAATGGTTCAGGTGGATGAGGTGGAAGATGGATGTTGGTGATGAAGTATAGACCTCCTCCTGAAGTACCTGCAATGCTTAAAATGTATGTGTCTTCCAAGAACTATGCAACAAGATACATTCTCATAAACTAGAAAAGCATGAATCAATTGCCCATATTATGCATGAAGAAAGTGCTAAAGGGAATGAGAACATGAGTGAGATCTTATAGTAGAAATAGAGTAATGAAAAAAGATGGCAATGAAATGAAGCAAGTACTGAATCAAGACAACAAACTCCAAAGCTCATGCAAGAACTAGAAATCTGTGTTTTTGGGGTTTCTAAAGGGTCTCTTCCTCAAGTCATGGTCCCAAAGGGAGGAGGCAAGGCCGGGACACCTGCTGACAACCTTACGGTGATCATTTTCTCCTTGCTAACCTGCTAATTGAAAGAAGTCGCAAATGGAAGCAAACTAAAAGACAACCAATCTACTCTACACTGTTGAAATGGAAATGCAACTACTTAAGCAAATGAACAATTAAACCATGAACCTATGCTAGCATACATGTAGAATAAAGAGGAGCCTTAGCTGCTAGGGTTGGGCCCTAACCCAAGAGCTTCAACCCTCTGAGTTAGCTTAGTGCTGGCTCAAAACAAGACTCATTTTTATTTTCTAAACCATGCATTACATCAAAAACTGTCACAAGTCTTATAGCTCGAAAATAGAGTAGAGTTTTGCAATCAATAATGTGAATCCTACTGAGGTCCTAGGCCTCTCTACTTATACACCTAAAGTCTCTAATGACTTCCTTAAAATTAGGGAGGCTCGGCTCCCACACTTGAGATAAATTGGTGCTTTGTTTTTCACTTGCGTGGTTGCCTTCTAGTCCCATTCGATTTTTGACCAAGGTATTTACAAAAATTCCTTGCTTTTATCCTTTAATCCTGCATTAAATGCACATTAGACCACAAAGCAAAATATCCAACTCTAACTCATCTCATAAACAAAATATAATCAAAAGAATGCAATAAGTTGTTAGAATAGCTGGTTTGAATAAGCTAGGAGGTGAATGAAGGCCCACATAAATACCCAATGATGAGGCTCATCATCACCCCCTACTAAAAGTGTTACTCATCCTATGATTAACTTGGTTAATGTCCATGTCCTTCATGGCTCTGGTAGCCTCTCTGACATCCCATGCCTCTACTGTGGTCTCTTCATCTTGTTCGTAGAAGCCTGCTTTCTTTTCTACTTCTTCCCATTGCCTCCTTTCCTCTTCTTCTTTTCTCCCTTCTAGCATCCCTAGGAGTAGTGGTGGACTAAGTTTGAGGCCTATCCAATTGACCTTCAACCTTTGCATTGATTTCTCATGCATAGGTGTCCTGTTGAGTGCCTCTCTTAGCCTTTGAGGGGAGTGGTATTCTCTGATATTCAAGCTGTGTGGTAGTGTGTTCCATCTCCTTAGGTAGGCATGTATACTATCATCTCCTAGTAGCCTAGACATATCATCAAAATGTGAAATTGCTTGCTCTTGGGCAAAAAGATATCTAGGTGCCAGCTGAGGATCATTTGTAATTAGATTGTGGGTGTTGATTAGGCCCATGGGATTTGATTATTCAACTCTGATGAGAAGAGGTTCATTTTGCTCTCTCACCAATATTCTTTTCATCTCTGTAGCCCTTGACTCCTCATTGTTTATCCACGATTCTAAAGTAATTAATTGTAGGTCTCCTAGCTTGGCATTAGGATCCCAAACAATAATTTCCATGAGGGCCATGTCGTGTAAGTATAACTCAGCCATTTTGGCCCTATCCTCTAGTATACTTTGATCACAAAGATCAATAAACTGCTTGTAGTCCTAAAATGGCATGGTGCCCCTTTGTGCTAGTGTTTTAATATGAAACTGCAACCATTGTTCTTTGAGGTAAAGATCATAGGATCTAGCTGGCATCCTACACTGGATGGCCTCAAAGGAGAGGCTGGCCATACATGCTAGTTGTTTCTCCCTTTCCTGCAACTGTCCCCTCAACCATGCATTTTCCCTCTGAAGTTGATCTCTCATTATTGCTTCTCTATCCCTTAAGCCAATTAGCTATTTTCCCATTTCTTTGAGCTTCTCTTCCATGTGACCAATGTTTTCCACCCCTTTTGACTTGGCAATTTGCATCCATCGGTGGTTTCTAGCCCTCTCCTTCTCAAGTTTGAAAAACAATGGGATGGAAAAAAATTTAGGTATCACCCTACCTCCTTCAATAAACCGGTAGTAGGAGTCTAGGTTAGGTTGGGGAGTTGGTTCCTTTGTTTCAGGGTCTTCCTCTTTTGTTTCTTGCTAATCCCCTACCTTGCTTTACAATTTTTGTGCTTCCTATAGTTTTTGTAGAGTATCCTGTAGGACTATTTTTGCTTCCTGTAGGTTTTGCTGTGGATCCTATAGGATGGCCTTACCCTTTAAGGAAGTTGATCTTGTACTAGGCCTCCTTACATAGGTGATTGGTGACTTAGGGGAAGGAATTTTGTCTCTTGGTGTAGGGGAATCTTCAATCTCAATAGGGATTTTTGTTGATATTTGTGGCTTCCCTTGTTTGATTCTTGTGCTCTTTCTTGTTTCGGAATATAGAGGGCTTTGCCTCCTTCTTTTCCCTTTTTGCTTGACTGGGGTGCTGGGAGTAGTGAGGGTATTTTCTGCCTCTCTCAGTGGCCTTTGGAGACACCCTAGGTGAATCCTCCTTGTGTTCTTCCCCTTTTATTTCAATGCCTTTTTCCTCTCTATTTTTCTTATCTTCTTCCTCTTGCTATTATTCCTCATCTCCATCATTTTCTTCCTTAGTTTCCTCCTCTGTTTTAGAATCATCCTCATTCTCTTCTCCCTCTTCTTCTCTGGCTTCATCATGTTCCTCTATATTAGTTTCTTCTTCATCCATCTCATCTCCAACTAGCTCTGTATCTTCTTCTTCTTTTTTTGCCTCCTCCTCACTAACAAAAGGACTAACATCTAGGTGAGGGTTTTGATGTCATCCTTTGTTGGCATGTCTCTGAAGACTGACCATGTTATACAGATCTTGAGGTTTTGGAGGGCATCCTCAATGAGGATCTTCGTCAACCCATGGTGAGTCAATTGTTGGGAATTCCCTTCCTTTACTTTTTTGTTGGAGTCTATCAGTGATTGCATCAAGAAATAGGGTATGCTGAGTATTTGGTGAACTAGTGTCTCTAGCCCAAATTTTAATTCTTCAAGGATCCTAAAGTGGTAGACATAAAAAACACTGTATCTACCCTCACATGAGATATTTTTGATGATTTGGTAGCCTACCTCACTCCATGGGTATGGCAAACTGTCCCTCCTTCATTTTTATCCTTTGTGGGTTCTTCACCTTCTAAAAAGAATTTCTGTTTTTCAACCTAATTGTCTTCTTTGTCTTGTTTTCTCCATAGAATTCCTAGAGGAAGTGTTGTGACCCTACGAATGAGCTCTGGGGTGAGATCTATAGTGAGCCCTCTACTATAACAGTGGCCTGGATTCTGCTGTGTGGGGTGAGGAAATGAGCAAATTCTTGAGCCACCTCATCATCATACCTTGTGAATTTTTCAAAAAACCCCATCCAGTTGTGTCTTGTAAAGATTTCAAGCACTTAGGGTGTTGTTGTATCCTCACAGTGTTTGTGGGTTCTCTCCTATTAAACCCTACTATCATCTTTCTTGTGAGGTTTGAGGAGAAAATGAGAGGTTTGACATAAATTTTTTGAATTCAAGTGGAAAATAGTGTTTACTTTGTATGTAATTTACCTCCTACAGTTGCTAACTCCACTAGATTTTAGAGCATTTCTAGTTCATTTTCTTGTAAATGGGGATGGATTTTTAGATCCTACCTCCTTAGAATAGTGGCAATGGAAAATTCCTGTGATATCCCCTCTTGAACTCTCCCTCTGCCTATCTTGTAGATTGCCTCTGTGTATCCTATAGACTGCTCCTGTAGGAATTCTTTTGCATGCTCCTATAGAAATTCTCTTGTAGAACGATGGATCCTTTCTTCCGATGGGTGGCCAATGTTATGAGAGCGACTTGAGTGAGGAAGGTTTGAGGAGGTGGAATGCATGAGGATGCAAATGATGTTTTATTTCCCTTTATGGTGTTTCAGGGTGAGGTGGTGTGCTGGCAGCAAAGGTACTTTGCCATTTTTGGAGTGTTGGTCCCCACTACCACCTCATCATTTGCTCTCCTCATAATCAGCTCCCACCTTTTAGATCCGTAGTTAACCACCTCTTGTCCTACTCCTCCTTTGTCTTTGAGTTGACTACAACCACGTGTGAGAGGACACCTAGTTTTTCATGTGATTACTGAATGAAGGTGGCCAAGTTAACTGGAAAAATTTTCAATTATTAACTAAATATCTCATAACGCTTACAAATTCTGATCAAATGATGCATATATGTGTGAGTGAGAAAGATACTTACCTATGGTCTCGATGCCATGCTGCAGTTGTTGAAGATCAGAGGTGTTGTGTTGTTTTTTTGCTACATGGTAATTCTTCTTTCTCCTCTTGTTGTCTGCTGATGGTTTCTTGGCTTTTGCAGGTATTTGTGACTGAAGATTTGATGCTGCTATTGCTGAGGAGCTCTTGGATCATCCCATTGAAGACCTATAGCTGATGATTGACATTCTATGGGATAGGCTGCTATAGGATTTCCTATAGGATGTCCTGTAGTTGCTTCTCCCTTAGAATTTCTTAATCACATTGTTGGTTGGGGCTGTGAGGATGGTGCAATGAATGGATAGAGGGAGTAGGAGTTTGTGTGGAGCAAGGAAAATTCAGGTAATGCTCTTACTCTCCTCTTTTTTTTCATTTTTTTCTTTTTTCATAACTGACAGAAACTGATCTCTTTTTGTTTTGAATGGTGAGTGCAAGAATGATGGTAAAGGATGAGGTGAGGGGTTAGATCATATCTAGGATGAATTTTAGGGACCTAACAAACCTACCATTTTCCCTTGGATTGCTTCCTATAGGTTTTCCAAGCCATTGTAATTCCTATAGGATCATCCTGTAGGTTTCCAGGGGATCTTGTAGAAAACATAGTCTATGCATAAATTGGAGCAGTGGAGTAGAAAATGATAGAAATGATGGAGGGATGCATGGTAAGGAGTGGAGGAGATGGATAGGTGTGAGGCAGGGTTTCCTTTGGATCCTCTTTTTGCTCCTTGATTGTCTTTCTCGTCCACCTGCAAATAACAATTATATATTTTTCTCTCTCTTTTTTTTTCCTTTTTTTTGAAAAACACCTAGGCTGCCTTAGAGAGGTTTTCATCCTAGATTTTTTCCCTGGCTACCTCAAAGAAGGTTTTCACCCAAGGATATTCTTATTCTTCTTTCTATTTTTTCTCATCCTTGGGCCGCCTCACGAGGTTTTCAACCCAAAGATGGGACTCAGGCGCCTCATGGAGGTTTTCACCTAAGTCCTTATTCTTTTTTCTTTTTTCTTAGTGACCTGATGAGGGAGGAGCTGGAACTTTCTCCACCATCATCACTATTTTATTGATATTATCAATGAACTCTTGCTTTGATAAAGGCCTCTTATAAATTTTCAATTAGTGTCCTTTAACAAGCAACGGAATGGCTTCTTCATCTATAGTTCTGATTGCTCTGAACCATTATCATGGCATCTCTCCACCACATAAGGTCAGAGCCATCTTGTCCATAGCTTGCCCTTCAATTCTTTATACCTAGAATCATGTAGCAATGCCCAATCACCCTCTTGAAATTTCTTCTCCATAATATGTTTATCATGCCAGATCTTCCTCTGAAGCTGAACTATCTCTGTATGTAGGAGGGCCTACATTCTGAATTCATCTAAGCCATTCAATTGGAACAATATTTCTTTCTGTACATGAATGAGATCCAAATCTAGGTGGGTTTCCATCCTTAATGTGTTATATTCAAACTCAATAGACAACAAAGCCCTTTTCCCATAGACCAACTCATAGGGTGTAAATCTAGTGGTTGTCTTCCATGGTGTATTATAGGCCCAGGTGGCCTCAACTAGTCTCTCTACCCAATCCTTTTTGCTCCTGTTCACTACCTTGGTTAAGATGCTTTCCAGTGCCCTGTTGGTCACCTCCACTTGCCCATTAGCTTGTGGATGATAGGGAGTGCAGGTCCTATGCTTGATTTTGTGATGGTTGAGTAGTTCTTCAATCATGTTGGAGGTAAACTAGCTACCTTGGTTTGTGACTAGCTCTCTAGGGTACCCAAATTTGTAGAATACATTCTCCCTTAGGAACTCAACCACCTTCTCTTCTGTTGTTGCCTTAATTTCCTTGGTTTCAACCCACTTAGTCAAATAATCACTACACACAATAACGTATTGTTTTTGCTTTGAAGGAGGGTTGATAGGCCCAATTAAGTCCATGCCCCACTTGTCAAATGGCTTGAAAGTCACTTGAGGCTATAGGGGAATTTCATCTCTTATTGTAGGCCTTCCCATCCTCTGGCATCGATCACACTGACTAATGCACTTTTTCACATCCTGATGAAGAGTGGGCCAATAATAGCCAGCTTGTAACACTTTCAATTCTATCCTCTTTGCTGCAAAGTGACCTCCACAAGGCCCATCATGACAGGTCAGAAGGACATCAAAAACTTCCTCTTCCCTTACACACCTTCTCAAGATTTGATCTGGGCCAAGTTTGAAAATATTTCCCCCAATCCAGGTGAAGGGGGCACTCTTCCTGACTGTCTTGCTCCTTTCTTTGGAGGGAAAGTTTGGTGGGAATTGTGCTGATACCGAATAGTTTGGTATATCAGCAAACTGTGGAGAGATAACTGAAATATCAAAGAAATGCTGGTCTGGTTACTAGTCATCCACGATTCCTTCTTCACCTGCAGGTAGATTCACACTAGACAAAAAATCTACAATAACATTTTCTTTACCAATCTTATCAACAATGGTTAGATCAAACTGTTGTAATAAAAGAAACTACCTTATAATTCGAGCATTCACATCTAGCTTATTCATTAAATATTTGATTGCAACATGTTTAGTATGCACAAATGTTTGATAAACTGTAATGTAATGCCTAAATTTTTTTAATGAATGCAAAACAGCCAGGAGTTCCTTTTCGGTCACTGTATAATTTAGCTCAGCCTTTGACAAGTTCTTACTTATAAAATAGATAGCATAGGGAAGTTTCTCCTCTACCTGACCTAAGGCTGCACCTATGGCTTTGTCTGAGGCATAAGCATGAATATGAAAAGGGAGGGCCCAGTTTGGGCCTTGGAGAATTGGTTCAATGGTTAACTTACCCTTTAGAATGTCTAACGCCTCTTGACAACTTTTTGACCATATAAACTCATAATCTTTCGCCAACAACACAAATAAAGGAGAGGCCAATTTGCTGATGTCCTTTATGAACCTTCAGTAGTATCCAGCTAACCCCAAGAAACTCCTGACATCTTTTTACTTTTGCGGAGGTGGGACCCTTTGGATGATTGTTGTTTTGTTGGGGTCCACCTGTAGTCCTTGCTGAGATATTGAATGACCTAGCACGGTCCCTTCAGTCATTAAGAATTCACATTTTTCCAGACTGAGAGACAAGTCCATTTCAATACATTTGTGCAATAATTTTCATAGGTTAGCCAAGGCTTCTTGGAAATCACAGCCATAAGGTGTAAAATCATCCATATAAATTTCCACCACGTCATGTACTAATTCGCGAAAATACTCAAGACTGCTCTCTAGAAAGTGGAAGGAGCATTGCATAGACAAAAAGGAAGGACCCTATAGGCAAAAGTACCCAAAGGACGGGTGAATGTGGTCTTATCCTAGTCTTCTGGGAAGATTTGGATTTGGTTGTACCCACTAAATCCATCTAGGAAAGAAAAAAACTTCTTCCCTACCAGGCCATCCAGCACTTGGTAAATGAAGGGTAGAGGAAAATGATCCTCCTTTGTGGCTTTGTTCAACTCCCTGTAATCGACACAAATCCTCCACTTGCCATTTTTCTTGGGAACTAGCACTAAAGGAGAGACCCACTCACTGTCGGAGATAGGGTAAATGAATCCTGCATCTAGCAGATTTGTAGTCCTTCATTGACCCTATCTTTAAGAGCTAGATTCATCCTCCTTTGTGGTTGCTAGACCAGCTTGCAACCTTCTTTGATGTATATGTGGTGAGTACACACTGAGGGGTGTACTCCCTTCATTTCCTTGTAACTCCAAGCAAAGGCTTCTAGGTTTTCTCTCAACATTTTGTATAGATTTTCCTCTTCAAGAGCAAAAGGAGATGGATTAATTTTCAAGGTTTTCTCTGGGAAAAATTCTATGGTTTTGACAAGGAGTGGGTTGGAATAGGCCAAGCATAAGTCAATTGGATGATTGTTCTAGATTTGCCTTACTTCTTATAATGGTAACGAACCAAGAGTTGGACTTTAGAGCAGGTGTTCAATTTAATCATGCTCATCTTGTTGTCCTCCTCCTATGGTTACTTCCAAAGCATAAAGTTGGGTGGAATAAACCTCATCTTCTTCCTCCTCCTCCCCCCATAAAGGTAAATCATTTTCTAGAGAAGGTTGAGCAAGAGGGTATAGGACTAACTGTTTGAGCATATGCACGTTCTTAATGGTCATATTCCTAGCTCTGCAGCTAATGTAAGCATTAGCTGTGGCCAACCATGGCCTCCCAAGGATGAGAGGGTAACCAGTAAGCTTAGCCTTAGGCTGGAGAACTAGAAAATCTACAACATACTCCCAGGAGTCAATGGAGACCATTACATCCTCCACAATTCCCTCAGGGGTGACTGTGGAACAGTCTAAAAGTTGCAAAACTATTGTGGTCTTCCTCAATTACCCTTGGAGGTTGAGCTTGACCATGGTGTCCTTGTTCATCACATTAATGGTAGCCCCAAGATCAATTAGAGTGTGTGGGACGATGGTGCCATTGATGTGCACATCTACTACAGGGCTTCCAAGGTCCAAATTTTTTGGACATATTACCTACCCCAACATTAAGTTGGACAGCTTCCCAATGACATTCATGGTAGGGGCATCCCTTTTTATTCTTCTAGGATGCTTGAAGCATTTCTCCTTAATCAACTTATTGTAAATGGGGACATCTTTTATTTCCTGGAGAAGGGGGATCTTTACACATAGATTTTTCAATTCTCCCAGAAGTTCAGTTTCTTCTCAGGTAGGCTGGAGTGGTTGGGCTAATCTCTTAGGAAAGGGTGGATTTAATTTGAGGTTGCTTTCCTCTCTTTCTTCCTCAACCTCCCTATGTGGAGAGGGAGGTTGGTTATCTGAGAGAATTCTCCCAGATCTTAGGTTGATCTCGTTGATTTCTACATCATAAGCTAGGTAATATGTCTCTCCACTATATACTTGTTGAGCTTGCCTATTGTTCACGTTTGGATTTGGTTGGGCTGGCATTTGGGGTTGCTTGGGTGGAGCAGAGTGTAGGAGTTGTGGTTGGTTAGGTGGTGGAGGCAATAGGGCTAGCTCATTGTTGTATTGGGGCATCCACCCCTCGAGTGGTGGACACCACTGAGGTTGTGGCAAAGCGCAAGGTTGAAATGACTGGCTGGCTGGCTGAGAATGATACTGAGATGCATAGGACCAAGGAGGGAAGATGACATAGCCTTAGGCTAGAGAACTAGAAAATCTGTAGGGTACTCCCAAGAGTCAATGGAGACCATTACATCCTCCACAATTCCCTCAAGGGTGACTGTGGTATGGTCTGCAAGTTGCAGAACTATTGTGGTCTTCCTCAATGACCCTTGGAGGTTGAGCTTGAGAATGGTGTCCTTGGTCATCACATTAATGGCAGCCCCAAGATAAATCAAAGTGTGTGGGACGATGGTGTCATTGACGTGCAGATCTACTACAAGGCTTCAAGGGTCCAAATATTTCAGACATATTACCTGCCCCAGCATTAAGTCAGACATCTGCCCAATGACATTAATCATAGGGGAATCCCTATTTCTTCTTCCTAGATGCTTGAAGCACTTCTCCTTAATCAAATTATTGTAAATGGGGACATATTTTATTTCCTAGAGAAGGGGGATCTTTACACATAGATTTTTCAATTCTCCTAGAAGTTTAGTTTCTTCTGGGGCAGGCTAGAGTGGTTGGGCTAATCTCTCAAGAAAGGGTGTATTTAATTTGAGGTTTCTTTCCTCTCTTTCTTCCTCAACCTCCGTATGTGGAGAGGGAGGTTGGTTATCTGAGAGAATTATTCCAAATCTTAGGTTGATCTCCTAGATTTCTACAGCATAAGATGGGTATGATGTCTCTCCACTGTATACTTCTTGAGCCTACCTATTGTTCGGGTTCAGATTTGGCTAGGAAGGCATCTGGGGTTGCTTGGGTGGAGAAGAGTGTAGGAGTTGTGGTTGGGTAGGTGGTGGAGGAAATAGAGCTGGAGCATTATTGTCTTAGGGCCTCCACCCCTGGACTAATGGACTCCATTAAGGTTGTGGCATAGCGTAAGATTGAAATGACTGGCTGGCTGGCTGAGAATGATACTGAGATGAATAGAACCAAGGAGGGGGTGTAGACCAGGAAGGATGAGCAGGGGGTCCCTAAGAAGGTATAGTTGTGGTTTGGTTGGGGTTGTAATATGCGTGGGATGAACCTTGCATACCCTGATGGTATGGTCTAGGCCCAAGAGGTCTCCTATGGTTGATCTAGCAAAGTTTCTCAGTGACCCCTTCAACTCCTTGATATACAACTTTGAGTCCGAGTAAAGAAGGGCACTTGTCTGTGGAGTGGTTTTCTTCGCAGAGAGTGGTTTTATTCGCAGAGAGTGGTTTTCTTCACAGACCGAGTAAATTTCAATATAGTTCAATGGACATTCGTTCCTAGGATGCCTCGTGGTGCATCTAGGACAAAAGATGGCCAAGGCTCTCTCTGCTTCCTCTTACTTCCTTATGATATTCATGGTGTTCAATTGCAAGGCAAGGGTTTGCAGCATCTCACTTTTGAAATCTTCTAGCATATTTCCAATTTCACCCTTGATGGATGAGTTGGAAGATGATGTCTTGGCCATAGGTGGACTACTCCTACCATTTTTCCTGGCTACCCTAGAATGGTTTCTAAAGATAGCCTTGATATCCTCATAGGGTAATTGGTAGATATCTCCTCCTGATAACAAACGTAATTCCCTTACTCCTCTGAGAAACCAACTTTAGTGACTCGGGGTCTAGTGTGCACCAGGCCCTTTTGTAACTGAGCTAGAACCTTTCTTCATAGTCTTCTAAGGATTCATCCTAGCCCATGGTCATCCTGAAAATTTCTTCTTTAGTATCCTTTGACCTACAGTAGTCTTGATATTTGTTGTTAAAATCCTACTGCATCTAAGCCCAAGTTGTGATGATATCTTCAGGTAAACCCATGAACTAGCGCAATGTTGCCTCCTTGAGGGTAGATGCAAACAATTTTCACTTTTTCTCATCATCTGTATAGTCATAGGTTTGGGATATAAAAAAAACTCAAATAGTAAAGTTTCAGGGTCCTCTGTGGTGAGGCCATGGATTTGAGGTAGGGCAGAGGGACTTATATTCTTCATCTTGGTGTCCCCATTCATTTCCCTGATGGGGAAGGCACCCTCAACTCTCTCTCTATTCCCTTTGTCATTTCGGTTTTCAGCCATTTGTTCAGTAGGAATGGGTTCCTCTTCTTCTCCTTTCCCTGTAGGTTCTTCAAATATCTTAGGTTTCTCACCTGAAGGTTCCTCCAGTTCACAGCCATCAACAAAGAGAGAAGGTTGGATGTTGGATGCAGTGGGGGTATTTGGTAAGAATTTCCCTAAATTGTCCCTATTCCTATGAGGCATGAAAGGAAATGTTTTTGGGTTGGATTTTATAAGATTTTTTAAGCTGGAAAGTACTTTGCATAAATGAAATTGTTGATTGAATGAAAACTACTGACATAAAAACTACTTACTGAATTGAAATTCTACTTGCAGAATGGAAAGGAAAGTAGATAATAACAAATGAAAGAAAGGAAGCTACTAGATTACTTTTGCAGAAATAAACTAATAAAAAAAAATTGGAGACTAGAAATAGAAGAAAAGAAAGCAGTAATCACATTCTACTTAGACACCTCCCCGGCAATGGCACCAAAAAGTGATGAGCACCAGTATTGCAGCAAGGATGCTACAACTCCTGGGCTACCAGCTTTACTTATCAACCTGGGGTTTGTATAAACTTGGAGGTGACAATGCTATATGCACAAGTAAAAGTGAAGGTCCTACCTGTTGTCACTGTTCATCCAGTGATAGACCCCAGGGGTTCCAAGCCAAACTTCTATAGAGTTAGAAGAAGAAAGAAGAGAAAATTTATTCTAAGAGAGCTACTCTACTGCAGTAATGAGGAAAACAACAACATGTAATGCTAAATCACACCATATCCTAATTAACCATTTAAATAGCTATGCTAAGCAGAATTGCTAAATCAACACTAACCTAATGTTGCTATCTAAGTTACAGAAGTGAAGAGCATCAAACCATACTAATGTGTGAGTAACAAAACTAAACTAAATCTGTTTTCATTTTTTTGGTTTTCTTTGGTAAAATCAAGCATGCAATTTAATTGTTCTTGTGGATGTGATGGGTGGATGGAATGTGGTTGAGGATGGCTAGAAGGTTTAGGGAGTGGTTGGATGGTATGGAAGGGTCCTAGGAGGATTTTTATGACTTCCTAGAGGTTCCCCATCAATTCAGCCTCAAAACAGGCCGCTTCAGGAAAACCTACAGGATGTACTAGAAACCTATAGGATGATCCTGTAGGAATCACAGGAATCCTACAAGATGCAGCCGAGCTAATTTTGAGGTGTTGGAGGTGTTGGGAAGCATGGAAAAGGTGTGTGATGAGTGGCATAGGGTGTTATAAGGTCTAGGAACACTCATGAGTCAATATCCAAGAGAAGAGATGGCTAGATTCACTCAATGTGTTTACAGGAAAAAAAAGGACAAAAAGACTAGTGAGGGTGATGGTGGAACAAGAGATGGTTGAGGTGGATGAGTTGGAGATAGATGTTGATGATGAAGTATAGACCTCCTCCCAATGTACCCACAATGCTTAAAACATGTGTGTCTTCCAAGAACTATGCAACACGATACATTCTCATGAACTAGAAAAGCATGAATCAATTACCCATATTATGCATGAAGAAAGTGTTGAAGGAAATGAGAACACGAGTGAGATATTATTGCAGAAATAGAGTAATGTAAAAAGATGGCAATGAAATGAGCCAAGTACTGAATCAAGACAACAAACACCAAAGCTCATGCAAGAACTAGAAATCTGTGTTTTTGGTGTTGTTGAAGGGTCTCTTCCTCAAGTCATGGTCTGAGATGGAGGAGGTGAGGTCGAGACACTTGTTGACAACCTTACGGTGATCTTTTTCTCCTTGCTAAATTGCTAATTGAAAGAATGCACAAATGGAAGCAAAACGAAATACAACCAATCTACTCTACATTTTTGAAATGGAAATGTCGCTACTTAAGCAAATGAACAAATAAACCATGAACCTATGCTAACATACATGTAAAATAAAGAGGAGCCTTGGCTACCAGGGTTGGGCCCTAACCCAACAGCTTCAACCCTCTGAGTTAGCTTTGTGCTGGCTCAAAACGAAACTCATTTTTAGTATCAAAACCATGGATTACATAAAAAAAATGTCACAAGTCTTGCAGCTCGAAAATAGAGTAGATTTTTACAATAAAAAATCTGAATCCTATTGAGGTCCTAGGCCTCTCTACTTATACATCTAAAGCCTCCAATGAATTCCTTAAAATTAGCGATGCTCGGCTCCCAAACTCGAGATAAGCTGGTACTTTGTCTTTCACTTGCTCGACTACCTTCTAGTCCTCATGGTTTTGCTGTTTTCACTCCGAGCTGATGGAGGAATATTCGAATGGAGGGGTAATAAATGAGGAGGATTTACCTCCTATAATTCCTCTCCCTTCTCCCATTCAAGTTTTCATGAGGTCTTTGCCAAAAATCCTTGATTTTATCCTTTAATCCTGAATTAAATGCACATTAGACCACAAAGAAAAATATCCAACTCTAACTCATATCATAAACAAAATATAATCAAATATATGCAAGAAGTTCTGAGAATAGTTGGTTTGACTAAGCTAGGAAGTGAATTAAGGCCCACCTAATTACCCAATGATGAGGCTCATCACTGGGTTGATCCTCCCTGATGTTGGTGCATAGGTTTTCATGCCTCCTTGATGTACATGTGATGAGTACAAACCGAATGATGCACCCCCTTCATTTCTTTATAGCTCCAAGAAAAAGCATCTAATTTCTCTTTCAGAATTTTTCACAACTTCTCTTCTTGTTTGGCTAAGAGAGAGTGGTTCATATTCAAGGTTCTAGATGGACCAAATTCTATAACTTTGACATATGCAAGACTTGGGGAAACTAGACATAACTCAGTCCAAGTATTACCCTCATATTCCTTCACAAGCTCAACAAGAGTCATGGTATTGGGGGATTGGTTCCAGAGGATTTGGTCAATGAGGTCATCTTCATCAAATTTTCCCCCTCCTATAACAACATCTAGGGTATAGATTGGATGGGATGTTGTATGATACACTTCATCTTCCTCTTCATCCTCCAACCATAGGGGTAAGTCATGCTCAATTAATGGCTGAGCGGGAGGGTATAATACCAACTATTTGGAAAAATTCCCATTCTTAATGGTCATGTTCTCGACCCTACAACTTATGTAAGCATCTGTAGTGGCTAGCCATGGTCTTCGTAGGATGAGAGGATAACCATTGGATTTTATTTTAGGCTGGAGAACCAAGAATTCAATAGAATACCCCCAAGAGTCATTAGAGACTATTACATACTCAACAACTCCCTCAATAATCATTGTGGATCTGTCTGCAAGTTGCAAGACTGTAGTGATATTTCTCAAGGATCCTTGGAGGTTTATTTTTAGCATGGTTTCTTTAGTCATCACATTCATGGCAGCCCCAAGATCAATCAGGGTGTGAGGGGAAATGATGCCATCAATGCAGACATATACCATTGGACTTATAGGGTCTTGATATTTTGGAAAAATCATTCTCCCCAACATCTAGTCAGATAATTGTCCAATAACATTGATGGTGGGGGTGTCTCTTTTTCTCCTCCCAGGGTGTTTGAAACATTTCTCTTTGATCAAATTATTGTAGAGGTAATGTCCTCAATACCTTGGAGGAGGGCATCTTAACACAAAAATTCTTTAATTCCATTAGACGTTCTGTCTCTTCTGGGGTGTGTTGGTTAGAATGGATGAATCTCTCAGGAAAAGGAGGTGGATTTACTTGAGGACTACTCTTCCTTTTCCTCTTCAAGTTCCTTGGATGGAGATGGAGGTTTCTGGGAGCACTCTTCTAGGCCTGAGGTTGATTTCTTGAATCTCCACAACATAGGCAAGGTAATATGTCTCTCCATTGTAGACCTATTGTGCTTGCTTGTTATTCAGGTTCAGATTGGGTTGAGCAAGAATCTGAGGTTGCCTGGGTGGAGCAAGATAAGTCTGTTGTGGTTGCTATGGAGTTGGAGGCAGTAAAGAAGGAGGTTGGTTGAGTTTATGCCTCCACCCTTGTGATGGGTTATTCCAGTTAGGATGTGGAGAAGCATATGGCTGAAATGGTTCATTGACAGGTTGGGGTGGATATTGAGGTGCATAAGGCTAGGAAGGTAGTGTGGACCATGATGGATGAGTGGAAGAGTACCAAGGTGGCAAGCATGCATTATGGTTGGGATGGTAATAAGAGTAGGATGCACCTTGCATGCCCTTTTGGTATGGCCAAGGTCCTTGAGGCCTTATTTGATTGATAAAACAGAGTGGCTCAATCCCACCTTCTGCCCCTTGGTATAAAACTTTCAATCTAGAAAAATAATGAAATTTATCTATGACATGGTTTTCCTTGTAGACATAGAATACCTCTATGACATTTAATGGACATTCATTTCTGGATTGCCTTCTAGTAAACTTGGGGGAAAAATGGATAATTATGTCTCTTCTTCCTCTTGTCTCCTCTTGATATGCATGGTGTCCATTTGCAGAGAAAATGTATGCAACACTTCACTTTTAAATTCCTCCAACAAGTTTCCAATTTCATTCTTGATGGATGTTGTGGAGGGAGAGGAACTAACCAAAACTTGCCTAGCCCTACCCTTCTTCCTATCAGCCCTAGATTGGTTATTGACCATTGTTTTGATGTCTTCATAGCATAAATGATAGATGTATCCCCTAGACATCATGTTGAGGGTTTCTAGCATATCCTCCCCGATCCCTCAAAGAATAACTAACTTGAGTGCTTCAAGATCAAGGGTGCATCTGGCCCTCCTCTAACTGAGAGGGAATATTTCCTCATAGTCCTCTAGGGATTCATCAGGTCCAAGAGTCATTCTAAATATTTCTTCTTTGGCTTCTTTGGACCTATAGTAGTCCCTGTAATTGTTGTTAAAGGCTTGTTGGATTTGAGCCTAGGTAGTGATGATATCCCTAGGCAAACCCATAAACCAATGCAAGGTTGCATCATTAAGGGTAAATAGGAATAAGTTCATCTTCTGGTCATTATAGGTATAATTATAGATCCTACTGAAAACAAAAAACTCAAACATAAAAGTATCAGGGTCCTCAGAGGTTAAGCCATGGAAGTGAGGAAGGGATGTAAGGATTATATTCTTCATTCTAGCATCTCCATTAGTCTCTGTGATAGGGAAAACCTTCACATTCATGTTTTTAGCAATGGCTTGGGTAGGTGAAATGGATTGTTCTTCTTCCCTAATATGTTCTTCAAAAATCTCAGGTTGTTCACCTATTGGGTCTTCTAAATCCCTTGTAGTCAAAGAGGGAAGTTGATAGTCACTGAAGAAGAGTGAAGGTTGATTGTTTGATGTTGTGGGGGTGTTTGGTAAGAATTTTCCTTGAGCATATCCATTACTGCGAGGCAGGAAAGAAAATTTTCTTTTTTTATGTGATTTTTTTTTTAACTTAATGAAAAATAGAAAGAAATGCTTAATCCGAAATAACATCTACCTAGACACCTCCTTGTCAATGATGCCAAAATGTGGTAAGCCCTGGTATTGCACTAAGAGCGTTTCAAATCCCAAGGGCTCCTTAACTCTATTTATCAACCTTGAGTTCGTACAAAATTCGAGGTGACATTGTTATACACACAATAGATGGAATTCTACTCATGCCACCCTCAACTAGGTCATTTCTTCATTAGGGCTCTAAAACCATTCTTCTACTGGATTAGGGGGAAATTAACTACTGAAAGTGAAATTCAAATGCTAGCTCTAATGTATAAAAATTAAATCCTTTTCAAATATCACTTGTAGATACTACCAACTTAGAAATTCTGTTGGATCAATTCATGAAACAACACGAAAGCTATGCTACCCACAGAAAAAAAACTACACTAATTGAAATCAACCATCTAGCTATCAAATTCACTCATAAATAGGAAATTATTCTACCGATTCATAACTCAATATTTCATGCATCGTCTATCTAATTAACACATGCATATAAAGTAATGTTCTACTCTTCCAAATCTTAGATAAAGAAACTAATGTTATTCTCTCTTACAGTGAAGGAACAAGGATGGCTAGAATGGCTTAGGCACTACCTTTGATCATGGAGTCCAATCTGGGGTGTTAACCTACTCCTAAACTAAGTCAAACTTGCACTACAGTTCAAAACAAGGGCAAAATACGTTGCTCCAGGCATGCTATAGGAAGCTGCTACAGCATCCCTGTATTTCTACAAGAAGACCTGTAATGCTACAGGAAGGTTGTCGAGAGGGTTTGGAAGGTAAGAAAAATGAGATCAAGGGATGTAAATATGGATGAAGGTTGTGGTAGATGGACGGAAGGTTACCAACACCCCTAGCCAAGCTCAACACTTTAGGAAGGCCAATTTTGGACTTAGAAGGCTACTCATGGTGACCTAAAAGGAAGAGCTCAATAACATTGATTCACACTCATCAAAAGGGAGTGGAGAAGTCCTAAATGGAGATGGTGAAAAGGTCCCTAGCCTATATATCCAATAGTCATGCAACATCACATGCACCTTCTCTTCTTATCATTCACAAAATATCATAACCAATGGTGGGAAAGATGGGTTGAATTTAGAAACTATCTAACTCATGCCAAAAATCTGATCTATGTAATGAATCAACTTCTAAACTACAACAATTAAATGCTAAACAAGATAACCAATGTAGACTTTTAAAGAAATCATCAACATAGTGTTTTTGGGTTGTGATTGTAGGTTCCTCTAATCAAGCTCCCATGAGAGAGATGAGATAAAGAAAATAGTCACAGGCTTTTTGAGGAATTATATTCTACTAAAATGTGGAAACTAACAAACATTCTAAGATAAAAGGAATGCCAATACAAAATAGGGACCTAAGCTACTAGGGTTCAGCCCAAACCCAAGAGCCTCAGCCATCCAAACTAACTTTGTGATGGATAAATGAGAAACTTCGCATTATCATTGCAGCAATGTTAACTACATCACACAATAAGTCAAAAATAATAGTCATAAGTGCTTGAGATCAATAGCTTCTTAGCTGCAAACAAAGTACGAATCCTAATGAGTTCCTTAGAATTTTTATTTATACAAAAGGGTAGCTACAAACATCTCCCTAGAAAATAGAGATGCTTGTCTCCCAAAAGTCAAGAAAGGTGGACCTATATCTTCTTTGAACTGCACTTGCTTGGCTACCAATGACCTCATCCTACTTGGCAGCTAATGACCGAGTTGATGAGAGATAAAATGGTGATGTTGGCTGATTGAAGGAGTTAAGTAGGTGGAAAACCTCCTATAATATCTCCCTTCTATATACCTCGAGCTACTGCATTGAAATCATCTCAAAATTTCTTTGATTCTTACAGTTAAACCATATTAGGTCACATGACATAGCAACACATCTTCCACCCCTCTCACTAAGCATAATATAATAAAAATTGTAAATAAATGTGAGAAAGAGATAATATTAAAATTGGAGGATGGAATTATGACCCTTATGATATACCTATTGATGAGACTCATCATCACGTTTCTCCGAACACGTATTTCCACCCCTCTCAGTTGTTATGCATCAACCTCTATACCATAATTTGTTTTCTTGAGGTAGTGCTGACCATTGTCCCAAGTCTTTTCTATTGTTTCCTAGTAGGTATGGTTTGTGAACATGTACAAGAAGATCATGTCTTACAAACCTGTACATGCGAAGGTACCAATCGCCTCCCCTCTCCTTCACCTAAGACTTTTCTGATTGATTCATTTCATTCTTGGGAATCTAAAGAATCTAATTTGTTGAATTACCACTCTATCAGCATTCGGATATCTAATCAAATCAACAATATATTCACTGATAGAACTGTCACGTGACAACTAATAATGACCATATGTATTTACCTATTAATCTCACGAAACCACCGATATTTGATGGCTTATCAACTGAAGGTTCATAGATTTTTCAGGATGATGAGGCACCTTAGCTTCTGTTGATGGTTTTGCCAGGACCTCATGCCCTTAACAAAAATCCATGGAAAACTTCATATTCATGTTTCTGATATTAGGGTTTCCATGCTTGAATCCTCATGTATCTCAGTTATAAGGGGTGAAATCCCATATTTTCAAAGTCATCAAGTTTATCATCCTCAATATCATGATAGAGTTTTCGATTGGTTGGAAGGATCTTATCTGGAGAATTTCACTGCTAGGAGGAAACATCTTGCCTCACTTATGTTGGATTTAGGGTTAAGAAAAAATGGATGTATGTCATGGATGAATGATTATAAATTTCAATTTTGTGATTCGGTTTACCAGGATTTGATTGGAGTTTGGCTTGAATGGTGTTTTATGGCACATTTTCTTGTAAGTAGATGTGACCTTGTCATTTTCAATTTTTCATAGGTGAGCATTTTGGTTTTTGCATAATTATTTTTAAAAATTATAATTGCTAATATATATTTTTTATAGGTTGGGAACTGTTGCGGTGGTTGTATTGGAAGTTTGATTTCACATGACCCTACCTCCTCTCTAGTTAAATTAGGTTTTATGGTTTAGACTAGCTAGGTTTTAGGTTTTTCTTGTTAATTTTCTGATTAAGGTTTTCTCCTTAGCATTTGCTTTATGGTTTAAATTTGTTATGTTTGTTTTCCTTACTATAGGTAGTTTAGTTTCCTACATTTTGATTCTCCACTAGCTTGCACTCGGATTCTTGCACTGCTCATTGTTGCATAGTGGGCCTAACATATTTCAATGGTTATTATTATTTGTATTTAATTGATCTCTTCCACACATTTACTTAAAACAACATTGAATTGCATCATAATCCCTACCTTTTTCATTACATTATGTGTTTGTCTTCTGGCATAACAGACACTGGTTGTTGACCTAGCATTGCATTTTCCCCTATCTTGCATGCAACTACATGAGCCTTCACAAACTTGGAGCCTTCGATCCTTTGATGATGTGGCTAGTTTTCTCACACTTGGTTGTGGATGCTCAAACCGTAAATGGATTACTTTGACCTATTCACACATGTTGAAACCCTAGAAGGGCTTCCCTGGTCACCTTGCCCTAGCATTAAAACCCTACGACCTAATGATTGTGTGTAGTTGTGATAGTTACTCCAATAGGTAGCTTCTCTTAGAACCAGTCATCCAAGTTACATCCTAGATATCTCTGCTACAAGTCTAACTTATTAACAAGGAAAATAAGAAAAAATTTCTTGTTAGGAACCCTAATCAATTTGAATGAATTGTACCCATAACCTGAACCTTGTTCTCAGCATGGTCTTGAATGTTTGAATGACTTCTTTTCATTTTTCACTTGTTAACAGGAGATGAGATGTGGAAGCTTGACATGAGGGAAAACCTACATCAGAATATATTTTAGTTTTTTTCAAATATGGAACAACCTCTCTTGCTCATAAAATAAGTTGGGATCCCTCATCTTCCCTAGCACAATGAATACCCAGTATTAAGTGCAAATTCACACATTAAAGAAAATGAAATTAAATAAAGGGTAAAGGATCAAGAAATGATTCCTACGCAGAGAGGTAATGGAACAACTTTGCCGATGTACTGGCCAGGCTCACTGGCAGTGGAACAATATCTGTGATTTCTTGAAGTCACTCTGCCGAGGTAGTGTCCAGACCTCCTAGCAGCAAAGAAACACCAAAAACTTATTTTAAAATTCTAAATACAATAAGCCCTATGCCTCGTTCTTTGCATCATCATAAACTACTATCATGTGTGAACTTTTAATTGGGTGATTACTTACTAAGAGGACCTAGCTAAGACATAGGGGAAAGGCATGTTTGTAAAGGTCAAGGTGACGCAGGAGCTACCCGTAGGGACTATTCAATACTTCTTTGTATCATTATCCAGAATCAAACTATTATAGGGATGGTGGTAGAGATGCTGGATTCTATGAGTGGTTAACCAATTGTTGTAGCCGCTACAACAACACCAAAATTTTTTGGCCATATCAAAAATTTTGGGTCCCCCACTCCTCAAACTAGGTTATTAGGGTTTCATCAAGCATTCAACTGGTTACTCTCCCCATGACCCTTCCTATCAAACCTTGTTGATGTACCCATTCATGCTTCACATATTGAATTTACACATCATGTGTTATCTCAGATACTAACCTTCGAATTGCATTGGGGTCTTGAAGGTTGTTGCTTCATCGATGCATTAAGAGTCTCCCATGATTTTGAAACTTGTGTTTCTAATATGCATCGCAATAAGTAGAGGCCCTATATTTGGACAAGCATGAATTCAATTTGGCTTTCCTTATGATTGTCCATTTTAGGGTTTGGGAGAAACCCTAGATTGTCAAAAGAGTGATATCCTCCCTGTTTTAACCTAATTTTCATTCCTCTAGGGGTGCATTATCATCGGCATCGCATGACATCACGATTAGAGACATTGCCGAACATATTCCTGTAGTTTTTCAACTGGTCCTACACCTCATCACATGCATTAGGGTTTGTGAATATTATATGTTCCCCTTGCATCCCTGTAACTCTAGACATATGTGATCGTAGTGCACATGTCATTTTAAACTCTTCTTGACTCACCCCAAAACATGATTACACATATGCATGAGGGTTTATGATAGTACCTCATGACAGTAACCCTTCCTTGTCTTTGTCCTCATCCCCTCAAGTACATTAAGATTCCTCAAATTTTTCTCTTGCTTGATGTCCATCAATCTATAACCACACCATTGCTGTTGGCATCACATAAATCGCTTGCAATTCATAAGTCCATTCAAGTGCCTAAATATTGAGTTGATTTTAGAATTTGAGCATCTCTTATTTTACTCATATAATTTAGTTGCAATTTTACTATCACATCTAGTTGAAATTATTTTCATTGTTTTAATTATTTATCCCATTTTTTTTGCAGGGATAAATAGAGTTGCACTTGGTACATATTGAATGAAGAAGGGTGAAATTGAATAATCAGTTGAAAATATGCCACTTATGGAGGAAAATTTATCTAATGATATAAACATTGACTTCATGAGGCTTTGTAAAGAACAACATTTCCTAGGACAAAGCATATTCTTGATACATGGTATGGTGGGTTTTTATTTTCAATGAGCATGATTCATTCTTTTGTGTTTTAAGGGAATCATTGCTAAGAACAATTAAGAGCCAAGAAGCAACCATAAAGCTAACACGCATCCCAAAGTGATGCATGGAGCATAAGTGGTAAAGGGCATAGAATGTAAGCTATAAAGGTCACCATGAGAGAGTGAAATCCACGTACCAATAGATATATGTATCAAGGAGGATGTTTTTCACATGTTGAAATTCTTTAAGGGCCGTGAGTCAACATGGGCATAAATCCAGATTCATACGAATAAGTGCCTAAATTGAGGGCTAAAAGAACGATGTTTTGTAAAAATGTGAAGGTTATGGTATGCCATGGGAACATAGGCACCTTGGAAACTTATTTATTGAGAGATGGTATGGTCAGATGAAATTCCATGGGATATACATATGTGTGCTGGGAATATTGATCTCTCGATGACACACACCTAGGGAAAGTTTTATGAAATTCACTTATGAAACCTTTGCAGATACTAAGCACTATTATAATTTTTGGATAAACAAGGAACATTATGGATGAATACCATGAATGTTGGAGACATCTTCCTCCTCTACCACAATAGTAGGAAAAACAAATGGGTTGTGGATATTGTCAAAGTCATCAAGGAATCGACCCATCTAACGCCTCTCATAGATAGAGGTGGGCGATGCAAGTTGCACTTCAATGTTTTCCCTTTGCCGTACATTATCCTAATCTTTGGTAACAGAAAAAATGTGACTTGGGAATGAGGTGTTTGAAGTCACAGTTTTGAAATTCTTAAATAATTGTCTCCCACATAAGAGATGCAATTTGCCCTTGTATATGAAAATGCGACCTGGGTATAATATCTAAACCTACAATACATGCTCCTAGGAGTGCTCGTTCTTTCACAGTATGGAAAAGGCTTATGAAAACTTGTGTGGTGTGCTATAAGTGGACACACTTAGAGTGTGAGGTAAGCAACAACATTCAGTAAGTAGAGTCAGCGGTCTAATGATTAGAAGCGTTTGAATGTTGCATACGCACAAGAATGGAAACATCACCTTGTGTTCATCATTCATCAAGTTTCATGGATGTGTCTATTATTGTAGATGACATGAGTAATACTATGTATGACACCGCTCTGATGCTAATTTTTTACATATCCTTTTGAGGCATAAGAATACGCTAAGTTTCAATGTACAAGGAACCAACAAGACTAGGTAAAGCACATGCTATACAAATCGCACTTTTGAATATGACTTGGAAAAGATCATTTCACTAAGAGCATCATTATAAATTGCAAAATATCAGTTTAGTTTTAGCGATGTCACCCAGGAAAGAAATCAATCTGGAAGTTACGATAATGTGACTTTTTAGGTCGTAATCTTCTCCAAGGTCACCATGTAGCATTTCTCAACCTCATATATTTAGCCAGGAAACATGATCTTCCCTCCACTACAACTATGTGACCTCTTCCAGTCGGTAGGTTAGAAAATTGCACCTGAAAAAGCTGATATCTGGGGCAACCCACCCTCTCCAGTGACTATGTGACCTCTCCCAGTCGCTAGGTCACAAAATCACACCTAAATAATCTAACAACTGGTGCGACTCATCCTCTTTGGGGATTGTGTGATACTCATGATATCGATGTGGACATTCATTTTGGAAGTGGGCTACATGAAGTCAATATAAAGGGATATGTTTTGCATTCCAACACTATACAAATTTCTCAAATAACAGGCATGCTACTGTCAACACTCATGGTATTAAGTGACAGGAATTGGATGAGTTTGGTGCTCTCCGAATTGAGTGGACGTTGGAGAGCATGAGGGATTTTTCTTTGTGATAATCAGTTAATTGTGTAAAGCAAAGGTTGATAATTACCTCAAATAGTGCCACGAAGGGATCATGTGGCTATGTAAGAAAGAATTCATTCATGATCTTCAAGTACACACATGAAGTGTGTAGTAGCAATTCCCATGACTAGTTTTAGCATCAATGATATTAACAAATATCTCACCTTACCTTACGATTCTCTCTCAACATGAAAGTGAAATGATGCTCTTTCGATGCCATGGCGACTGGTATAGTACAAATCATACAAATATTTTTTGGAATTATTTCCATGGAGAATACCATGTGGGGTGCAATTGTTACTTCCATAAAGAACTTTTTGTTTGATATCACAATCTTATCACACATCTAAAGCACGACTAACTTTGTAGAATGAGCCCGTGACCTAGTTGTGTCTGGTCTTTTGAGGTCGAAGGTCATCTTCTCGTTCCCCAATGCTGCAACCGAAGAATGTGGCCTATGATAATCTTAATTGATGCCACATGCACCACTGGCTAAAGTTGCAACTAGGTTACAAATCACAATGGAAAATTTGATTAGCCTTGCCTTATGAACTTGGTAGTCTGAGGTGTGATCTACATTTGAATGCGAGAATGTGACCAATGTATGACCCTCAAACCTACATATGTACTTTGGACTTTCAAAGGGATGGTTCACATACAGGAGAAGGTCAAATATATGGAAGATATTTGTTGGCATTGGAGAATCTACTGTTGATTAGTGATAGATTTTAAAGAATTATTCGATGCATATTGACTCATACAAGAGAATGGTTAAATGGTTTATTGATGATATTTAAACTAATCTTTGTGACATGTTTTTCTATATATTTATGTGAGTCCATACCAACCAAATAGAAGGGGATAATTAATCCTTTATTCAATGCTTCCCCAAGTTAGTTTGTACTAAGAATGCCTTGACTTTAGCTATTCTCATTGATTACACATAAAGTTGTGATAGAATGTGCCAACTTGATTGTTGGGTGTGTGTTATCTTCTTTCCATGCCTACCCAACGAGTGGGGGATTGGTGGCACCCCTTGTATGTTGTTTAGGGTGTAATAGGGGGGCGGAATCCCCCCTATTGGGGGGTTTGCAGGGGTGCAGTAGCCCCACTACATGGAGTCTGGCACAGTGCCCTGAGAATTTTTTTCTTTGGACCCTATATTAGGTGGCCCAACCTACCTATGGTTTTGTACCTGGATTTCACACATGGTTTTGGGCATGATGTTTTTCTGTCCATGGTATTTTTATAGATCCAGTGAAGGGAACTACAATTATGTTCTAATCCAGGGTTAATGGATTAGGGTATATGGGTGCTTCGGCATGTATATATATATATATATATATATATATATATATATATATATATATATATATATATATATATATATATATATATATATATATATATGTATTGTAACATTGAAAGCAATATAATGAAAAATCAATTTGGTAGTCCCATCTCTGTGTATATTTATTTTATGTTTTATGCTCTCGCCATTGTTTATTTTTGGTTCTTTTAGGATTTGTATGCAGGTAATTTCTGTATGGGGATAAAACCTACATTTGGTATTAGATTTGTTTCAACTTAAAGGAGACACCTTTGCTACTAAGGGGTTTTGCTTGGGCCTGTGGTAGACCCTATTTAGTGGGAGATCTGTGACATCAATTCTTGTGATGAAAGAAGATGGTGAACAGTGGAGAGATAAAGATCGACAAATTTAATGGTCAGAGTTTTGAGTTGTGGAAACTCAAGATGGACGATTTGCTGGTGGATAAAGATCAATGGATCGCAGTGGATTCGTGTACTAAACCATCAACAATTTCAGCTGAAGGCTAGGTGAAGTTGGATTAGAAGGAAAAGAGCACAATAACATTGTGTCTCAGATTTAGTATTGTTGAATGTGTTAGGGGAAACTTTGACAAAGACTTTGTGAAACAATTTAGGGACATTGTACCAATCTAAGTCTCTGGTGAATAAATTGTTCCTACATAAAAGGTTGTATAACCTAAGGATGAAAGATGGAGACTCAGTGACAAAGAATCTAAATTTCTTTAATTCCATGGTAAGCCAATTATTATTTGTTGATATTAAAATTTTAGATGAAGATAAGTGCATTAGTTTGTTGTGTTCTCTACCAAATTCATTGGATAGTCTGGTTGTTGCAATAGGTAGTAACGTAACTGCCTTGTAGTTTGATGAAATATTCCCATCCTTACTATCAAAGGAGATGAGATGGAAAAATATGGAGGGCCAAAATGGTGATGCCTTGGATGTACGAGGACGGTCCCAGAACATAAACAAAAATAAGTCGTTGTGTGGGAGATCTAACTCTAGAGGGAGATCTAAATATTCAAGAAAACCTGTAAAGTTGTGCTAGAAATGTGGAAAGGAAGGGAACTTCAAAAGGGATTGTAAATCTAAAGCTCCTGAGAAAGAAAATGGATCTGATGATGCTCCTTCTGCAGAGGTGGAAACCACCTCAGATGAAGGTGAGGATGTGTACTTGGCTTCTTCTTCAAGTACACATGTAGATCATGAGGCATGGTTGATTGACACAGGTGCATCCTTTCACTTCACTCTCCATAGAGAGTGGTTCCGTGAGTATGAGAAATATGATGGTGGTGATGTATTCATAGGGGATAACAGGAAGGATAGAATAGTTGGTCACGGAAAATTCAAGTTGAAGTTTCAAGGTGGAAGGATTAGAACACTTTCGGGTGTTCTGCACATTCCTACATTTGCCAAAAATATGATAACTGTAAGCAAGATGGATGATGCAGGTGTAAAAACAATGTTCAAGATGATTAGGGGAGCACTGGTATTGATGCAAGGAGTTTGGATTGGAACTCTGTACAAGCTTCAGGGTAGAACTTTTATTGATGGGTGCAACCGTTCTGTGGTTCCTGAAAGTGGAGTAGAAAATTCAGCTATCTATAAAGAAAAGGCCATGCTATGGCATTAAAAGCTTGGGAATATTGGAGAGAAGGGTTTTCGAATAATTCATGGTAATTGTATGGTAGAAGGTATGTCTAATTTATCTCTAGATTTTGATTTCTATGAAAATTGTGTATATGGGAAGTAGAATCGGGTCAGTTCCTATGGTGCTAAGAGGGCGAAACAAATATTAGAGCTCGTGTACAGTGATTTGTTTATACCTATGTTCGTTCCATCACCGGGTAAGTCTGTGTACTATGTATCATTTATATATGACTTCTCAAGGAATATATGGATATATTTCCTTAGGAAGGAATCTGAATTCTTTGATAGGTTTAAAGAATTTAAGGCTCTGGTAGAAAACCAGACATAGAAGAAGATAAAGATGTTGAGGATAGATAATGGTGGAGAGTTTTGAAAGAATGAATTTAAAGAGTTATATAAGAAGTGTGGTATAGAACAACAAAATACTACTCCATACACACCTCAACAAAATGGAGTTGCAGAAAGAATGAACAAGACATTAATGGAAAAGGAAAGAAGCATTCTCAGTGGTGTCAGATTAGGACATGAATTATGGGCAGAGGCAGTGGAGACTACATGTTACCTAGTCAACAGATCACCTTCATCAATGTTGGAGGATAAGACTCCACAAGAGGTATGGAGTGGTAAGAAACCTTCTCTTTCGCATCTGAGGATTTTTGGATGTGATGCATATGTACATGTTCCAAAGGAGAAAAGAACAAAGTTGGATAGTAAATATGAATGGTGCATCTTTATTGGGTATAAGAATGGTTTAAAAGGTTATAAGGTTTGGAACTTAAAAGAAAAGAAGGTTGTGTACAACTGAGATGTGGTGTTTAGAGAGGTGAAATATGTTATTAAACATTAATTCCTACCAAGAAACCTGAGAAGATAGAGTTTGAGCTAAAGGAGGAAGAATCAGACTCTACAACACAAGAGGAATCAAAAGATGAAGAGCCACGAATTCCAGTTGTGAGAAGATCAGTTTGAGAAAGAAGGCAGCCAGAAAGGTATATTCCATCTTCTTTGTATTCAAATTTTAATTTATCTATTACTGCTGATGATCCCAGAAATATGTGGGAAGTAGTAGATTCAAAGGATGTCAATCTCTAAAAAGAGGCCATGGTTGATGAAATGGCATCTTTACACAAAAATGAGGCTTGGGATCAGGTGGAGTTGCCAGATGGAAGGAAACCCATTACTAGAAAATGGATGTTTAAGAAGAAGAAGAATGCGAAAGGCAAGGTGGAGAAATACAAATCTCGGTTGGTATCAAAAGGTTATTCTGAGGTGTTGGGAATTGATTTTGGTGATATTTTTCTCTTGTTGCCAAGGTATCTTCTATTAGATTACTTTTATATGTTTTTATTTCTTTTGATTTTGAGGTAGAACAGATGGATGTGAAGACAACATTTATTCACGTGTATATGGGATAAGAGATATACACGAAGCAACCTGAAGGATTTGCAGTGAAGGGTAAGAAAGAAGTGGTATGTTTGTTAAAAAAGTCTATGTATGGGTTAAAACAATCACTAAGGATGTGGTATCCGAAATTTGATACATATATACGGGGACTTGGCTTCACCAAAATCAAATTAGATCACTATGTGTATCTTAAATTAATTGGGGACTGTGTTATTTATTCGGTCTTGTATGTGGATGATATGTTGTTGATTGGAAATAGCAAGGAAATTATCCAGGAATTGAAGATCCAACTGTCCTCCAAATTTGACATGAAATATCTTAGTGCCGTAGACTATATTTTGGGCATGGAAATTAAACAAGATCAAGAGTAAAGGAAGCTCTAGTTAAACCAAAGGAAGTATATCAAGACAATATTGTAGAGGTTTAATATGGAGGACAGTAAACTGGTGAAGGTTCCTATTCCTATTGGTGTAAAGTTATCTGTTAAGCAGTGTCCCAAGACACAAGAAGAGGAAGAGGAGATGTCTCGTGTTCCATACACAAGTGTAGTTGGTAGCCTAATGTATGCAATGGTATTTACTAGACTAGACATTGCACATGCAGTGGAAGTATTAAGCAGGTTTATGTCAAAACCACAGAAGGAGCATTGGAGACCAGTGAAGCGGGTTTTCAGGTATTTACGTGGCGCTAGTGACTATGGGTTCTGATACCAAGGAAGACCAGGATTGGACAGAGGTTTGGACATCCATGGATTTGTTAACATAGACTACACTGGAGATATAGATCAAATAATATTCATAAGTCAGTATGTGTTCAACCTATTTGGAGGTACAATCAGTTGGATGAGTAAGATATGGTTTGTAGTGGCCCTTTTAACTATAGAGGCAAAATACATGGCAACCACTCACACAAGCGAGGAAGTAGTTTGGTTGCAGAGATTGTGTTCAAGTATGTGGTTAGTACAACGAGTTATAAGGATAAACTGTGATAGATAAAGTGCAATTTTCTTTTCAAAGAACCCTTCTCATCATTCAAAGCCAAAGAAAATTGATGTTCAATCCCACATTGTGAGGGATATGGTGGAGGAGAAAAAGGTGTTGCTGGTAAAGGTGGACACTTTGAAGAATACTATAAATGCATTGTAAAAGTTTGTGAGCACAAAGAAGTTCTCTTGGTGTAGAGAAACAATGGGCGTTGCAGGGTTGGACTAATGAATAAGCTCTCCTGTGGACCAATGTGGAAAGAAAACAAGAAGTGGGAGAATTTTGGGTGTGTGTTATATTTTTTCCATGACTACCCAATGCACAGGGGGGTGGTAGTTACCCCTATACGTTGCATCGGGCACATTAGGGGGGATAGTAGCCCCCCATGTCGGGGCATTTGCAGGGGGCGGTAGCCCCCCTGCATGGGGTCTAGGGTAGCACCCCGTGATTTTTTTTGGACCTTATATTAGGTGGGCAGACCTACCTATGGTTTTGTGCATGGATTTTGCACATGGTTTTGGGCATGATGGTTTTCTGTCCATGGTATTTTTGTAGATCTAGTCAAGGGAACTATAGTTGTCTTCTAATCCATGGTTAATGGATTGAGGTTTATGGATGCTTTGGCATGTATATATATGTATTGTAACATTGAAAGGAATATAATGAAAAATAAATCTGGTAGTCTTGGTTTTGTGATCTAGGGGAAAATATTTTTGTATATCTATTTTATTTTTTATGCTCTCGTCATTATTTATTTATATTTTTTTAGAATATGAAGGTATTTATGTATGGGGTTAAAATTTACACCCATAATATAGCATGTAGAAAGTATAGCCATGGCTTGCAAAAGGATACCAATCACACAACCATGTTGAAGGAAATGAGAATGATCGTGCCACCAACTGGATTAAGAAATTTGAATATTATTATTGGGTTACATGAATCATTCTTATTTACAATGAGTGTTTCTTTTTTTATTAAAATATACAAAAGGTACTAAGTCCTAATTAATCTTCGTGTGCTTTGAAAATGAGCTTTGTGATCATTTATCTCTAGTGCTTTGACGTGATCATGGAATGTACAACTCAATGCCAAGGTTGAATCCTTGAAGAATAGACCATCAATGATGCGATGAGGAATTATACAAGTTATAGATATTTGACATAGATAGTGAACACTGCCGCCCCATTCATCAGTTCATGCAAATTTCCACATAGCCGTAACATCGGCAAAAAGCATTAGGGTTCGAACAACCCTACTCATTCTCCTCACGATTACTCTTTTGAAAATATGTACATATTTCTCATCATAATTCCCACAACTATGTACATATCAATTGGGCACATAATAGGAAATGGGAAAGAAACAAAAGTGAGGAATTTCAAGAGTCATGAGGGGAGATCAAGGGCCACGGTAGGTGAACAGTCACCTCATCTCTAATTGAGGCTAGGATTAGATAGTTGTTTGGTGCTCGAGAGCTAGAGGCACTCAACTATTTGTAGCTAGTAGAGTGGAGTTGTAGTGAGGCTAGGGTTTTGCTTTGGGGAATAGTACGAGTAGCCCATGTTCCACTATTGGGTTTTGACCAATCACAAGATATGTACTTGAAGTTACAGCAACATTCTAATATGTTCTTCCTATTTGGAACTGATTCCCATGCTTACACATGGTGGTTGTATTGGTTGTCTGGTATTTTCAGTATACTTGTATGTGTGCTTTCATATACACAATATGTTATGAATTAATTCATAGTTGTTGCATGTATGTTTCACTTTCGAATCTATGTTTACTTATTTATTCCCATGTGAGTGATCTGTTGTGAACTAAGATTCAATTAACTTCTAGCATGTTATTGTTTATGTATGTCTGAATTGGTTTTGGCTCACTGATCCCTCTCATGGCATACCTCTTCTTATTGATGTTGAGACTTGTTTATACCTATTTGGACAATTTTTCAATCTTTGACTTATTTTGTTTCACTATCTAGCCATTTTGTTCTTACCCCCACTCTGAAACGTCCTCATTTGATAACCAAGAGTGGAAACATTCATGGTGGCAGTTGGGCCCACATACTAGATGAGGTTCCTATCCCAAACGGTGTGAGGTGTAATAGAGAATTCACACCAGGGAGACCCCCTTATTGTTGGTGGTACATTCCAGCCCGTCAAGAGGTCCATTCATAGCTATTTAGATGAAGAGCATGTTGTTTATCTCACATATGGCTTATCATTTTCTTCTTGCATTTTCATGGCATTTTATACCCCATTCATTGTGTAAACTGAAAATAATGTGATTATAATGATTTATCAATATAACATATTGCATGTCCAACATAACATACTATGAGTAAATTTATTTGCATAGATTGTGTAATACTTATTGTTAATTTAAAGTTTGTAAACTTGTGAAATGCAGACACTATATGTGTAGAATTCTATTATTTGCAGTATTAACTATATAAAATACCTAATTATTTTCCCACATTATGAAATCAACGACATAAAATGAAACATACCACACTTCATCAAACAAAACTAATTTCAACAATGAAACGAACTAATCTTACAATCCTAGACTACTCAAGCTTACAACAAAAAATTATTAGGTTGTGAAGTAGAGTATTCATTTCAATGGTGATAGTAGAAGGCTAACATAAGGGTGCTTTGTTCACTCAAGTAGACTATTGGTTAGATAATAAATTCTAACACACTTTTTTTAAATAGAAGCAAGGCACAAAACTTGATTTAAACATTTTTCAATATCAATCATGCACTAACATCCCACAAGTTGCATTTCCCTTGTATTCAAAGGCCTAAAATGGTAGACTCCTAATTTATGTACTTATCTATCAGGTTGATTTCAAGTGTTAAAATAAAAGAACATTCAGAAACTAAAAAATGCTTGAGTAAGTCTAGTTTCATGGATTTTTTTTGCATTAGGGCCATTTCCAAATGGATGGAAACTCCTAATATTTTACCCAACCCATCAATAAACTTATTAATCAAGACATTTACTAATATACGGAAATAAAATTTAATTTGTTCACAAACACTATATCATTGAGATTATGATAAAAAAAGTATAAAGGATGTAAAATCAAGAGTTTATGAACAAAGGAAATAAAAACAATGAGTATATAAATAAATTGATTTATAAAAAATAAGAAAAAAGGTTAAAAAAATAAAGAAAGGTATTTACAAAGAAACAATGTACAAGAAATGAAACTGCATGAAATAAATAAGAGAATATAAAATGAAATATAATGACACCATGATTTACTTGGAGTGAGCCCAGTTCTCCCATGAGTAAAGTAGCAAACTTTTTTATAATATCATAAACTGAATCGAAACATTCTACATTTAAAAGTAGAGAATGACACTCTATGTCAAAGGAAATGTTAATAAGTATATTCTATTTCATCATAAATTAGGCATATGATCCAAGGTTCCTCTCTTTCTAATGGAGAAGGCACTCTTATTTATAGAAATATTTCCTTGAAACTAATATAGGAAATAATAGATTTAGATCCATGTTATTTTTATGTGGTTAGAACCATTTGCTAATAATTGACAAGTAAATAATTCTAAATATTTCTAAATATATTCACATGAATATTTCCATAATATTTTATAATAAATCTTTGATGATTCTTCTCCATCCAAGATACTTGAGTGATCCTTCCAAATCCTCAATAAATATTCAAAGGTTGGAGATCATAAATTTGGACCTAAATGGTATAATTTTTCATTGTGGGAGTCTTCAAATAGGCATACAACCATCACCCAACTTTCAAATATAAGTGAAAACATGTTATATTTATAATATTTAATTATAAACTTAGTTAAGATACTAAAATAACAATTATGTAACCAAATCACAAAACAGAAGAAAAGATAGATGAATGACTTGAAAATAAGCCTCTTTGATGGGGAAACCACCTTCATATCACATAAATGAACATTTTTTGGATGATACAAATGAAAATACCTCCTTGGTATATATAGGATTTTGAAGGGTCACAAAATAATCAGTGCCTACATAACAATAATAATGTCATGACACAATAATAACAATAGTGAGGTTCTATGGGGCACAACAACAAAAAATATGGGGGCTACAATAGTATTATAGATATCTAACATGCCTCTCCCCTTCAAAAAAGTGTTTTCCTCAATGCTTGAGTATGTTTGGATGATTTATATAAAATTTACATCCTCTCATGTGGAATCTTCGACGAGTAAGTAATTCCACTTAACGAGATACACTGAAATTGATCAATTTCATAACTGTCAAGTTCTTTTTTTATGATTGCTTCAGGATCCAATATGATTTTTCCTTCCTCATCAAGTTCTATAGATATTTTTTGAACTGGAAGCTTGTCACCTAGATTCTACTTTAAGCATGAAACATGGAAAACATGGTGTACTTGGGAAGATGAAGGAAGCTCCAATTTGTACGCCATCATACCAGTCTTTTGCAGCACCATGTAAGGACCATCGTACCTGGGTGATAACTTATTATCCTTCTTATCTTGCTTGAGGGACATTTTTTTGTATGGTTTTAGCTGTAAAAATAGCAATTTCCTACGCCAAAATTCCATCACTGTGATGTTGATATTCCTATTATTTCATTTGATTCTATGCCGAAGTAAGGTTATGCTTTAAGAGTTGGATACCTTTTTGTTGATGCTTGATGTGATCTTCCACTACTTGAACCTTAGAATTTTCTCTTAAAGATGATGTGATGGATGGTGGATGATATCCATTAAGTGCCATAAATAGGGTCATTTTAGCTATGATATGGAAGGAAGTGTTATACCACCATTATACCAGAGGTAACCACTTAACCCATTGTGTTTTCTTATTAGATACATAGAAACGGAGATATCATTCCAAACATTTGTTCACTATATGATTTTTCCCATCAATTTGAGGATGATAAGATTAGACATGAGTTAATTAAGTCCCAAGACAAGAAAATAATTTTGTCAGAAAATTTCTAGTGGAAATGGGATATCTATCACTTACAATAATCCTCCATGCAGCTTTTGAATTGTTTCCATAAATGTAGTACCAACTGTACTAGCTTTGAAAGGATAAAATAGTGCACAAAAGTGTACAGACTTGGTAAGTCTATCAACTACAACCATGATGATACTATTTCCTTCCTACTTGGGTAAAGCTATGATAAAATCCATTGGGACCTCCTGCCAATGCTTACCTGGAATGGGTAAAGGTTGTAACAAACCTAGGGTCTTAATTGTCTCAACTTTATTTTGTTGTCAATCCAAACATTCTGCCACAAAAGTTTGAATATCAGATTTAAGGTCATCCCAAAAAAATTGCTTCTTGACCCTATGTCAAGTTGCTTTAAATCCTGAGTGCCCTCCTAAAGGAGCGGCATGCAATTCCAAAAGAATATTTTTTTTTATTTTGGAGCTCTTAGATAGACATAAGAGACCTTTATACCATAATGAATCATTTTTCTAGATAAATGTATTAGATGTATTAGGATATTTTTGTGAATTTTGAATGAGTGTCCACACCTATTCATCATTTTTCCATTCATTCCTTGCTTCACTTATCTAATCGGGTTTGATAATATAAATTCCATAGAGAAATTCTTCCACATCCTCACCTCTTCCAAAGAGTGCATCCACTAGTATTATAGGGACCTGATGATAATTTCATTTGTAAATATGAAGCCTAATCCCACATATAAACATAAAATTGGAATAAAAAGAGTTTACGAAAGAGAGGAAAATTGAATTCAAGCGAAAGAGTATCATGAACATCGTAAAAAGGATGTGAAAATATGGTCATCTTCATGTCTCAACATTCTGCCCAACTAAAATTTTTACATTTCCTCATGTAACCTTGCATTTGATTTCCCCAAACTATATGACAGGGTCTTCCTTCACTAGAAATTATTTGAGTAGTACATGAGCTTCTTGTGGTTACTTTGTGGAAACTTTAATTTTGATAAGTGTTATTTTTTGTGAAAAAGCCTCTTGAACTTGAATTTTGATTGAGCATATTCTAGATGGTTCTTGTGACAACCAAAAGTTTATAAGTGTTTGTTGCAGAGTGACAACAACTACATTTTATTCAACTCCTTGTTGTAACAAAATAATATCATGCTTGTCCATTAAGTTTGAAAAATAAGTTCATGTGCATTCGTTCATAGCCCTGTAGTGTATATTTCAACCAAATTTCCAAATGACAATTTACACCTACAAAAGAGACAATATCGCACAAAATGCCACTATATGTGTGAGTGAGTTTTGGTAAGCATGTTAATTTAATCATAATACCATTGCTCATAAAAATGTATAGAACCCTGGTTGGTGGGTTTCATGTTATGGGAAAATTGTTAAATACATTTTTTTCAAAAGCAATGTCTCACCATCCTAATTGGTCTTAGAAAAATACATGTCAAAAATTGTAAACATTTCCTTTTATAAAGAAACAAATGGTAGCTAAATATTTTCATATCGTTAACAAAAACCAGGTTTTATAATTTGTGATATGTTCTTTGTTTACCTGTACGATAATCTATCAAGCTAGCTTTTTCAACATTTTAATTTTTTTTTCCAAACAAACCTTTGTACAAAAATGCATACTCGAAGCTCATTTTAAGGACAAATTGAGTGGTTCAAAAAGGTGAAGGTGTGATTCCTCATTTACTACCTTAATGACCTTTTATATTTCCATTTGGATGAAGAAAATACATGATGTACAATGTACTTGACTTATAGCTTACTTTTACACAATGACAAAAGTTTGAAATTGGGATTAAAAACATGCCTTCACAACCTTGCATATGCATTTCCTAAAAAATTGCAAACATGGTTACTTGAAAGGAAATATTGGGTATGGATTTTTTTTCTTGATTTGGCTTTGGATGTGCACAAATGGCATGCAAAAAGTGGGCTTTGAACAATTTTCCTTTAAGTACAATTGTAATATGTAAGAATAGGATTCATATCTCATTTTTCATAGGGAGCCTCATAAGGATTCCCAAAGGTATAATTAGAATATGGGATATGCCTTTTAATTTGTCATGAATATGTTCCTCCCAATTAAAGTTTTTTCTTCTATCCTTCGAAAATTAAACAAATAGGGAAGGGTGTATGAGAGAACCAAAAAGAGACATAGCAATTTTTCAAACTACTTTTTTTATAGTGTGAAATTAATTATTGGTTAAAATTAGAAAACAAACATACCTTAAACCACTTAGATGTCCATGAAATAACACATTGAGAGGAAAAATAGTTGTGCTAGTCCACGATGTTGATCTAAATTGAACTAAATGAGAAAGAGCAATGTGGAACCTTGATCATGTGATACTTTATAGCTTGATATGTTGACAATTTTGAACATGTAACATAGTGGTTGGTAGATTGAGATATACAATATGAAAACTAGGGTTGAGTCACATGTTTAGAAATTTATGACATAAGAAGCAATGAAAATTAGATGGAATTTTTATTTTCTTTTTCATGTAAATATTGCCTCCCAACAAGTTATTCTTCAAACAAAATTTATTTGATTGCACCCAAAATGGTATTCAGAGTAAAGCATTATTATACCGAAGTAATTCTTGATATCAAGCTATTTTTCAAGCACTCGAAGGTCTAATCGCAAGAAATACATGTTTTCACTATCAAATTATATTCAGGGAAAATGATAGGACAATGAGATAACTCGGTATGGTAAGTGAGATGAGTTATATTATTGTTTGGACTAGTGGGAAATATTGTTAGGAAAAATAATGAAGGAAAAATAGGTTGAATTCATAATTTGGTAGTAGCAGTAGAAGTATTATCATGGAAGATTTAAAATTTGACTACGTAAAAAAATAGGATTTTGCACTTCAACATGCACGAATTGTTAAGTTCAATAGAAAGAAATGTAAGTAGGAAATACCATGATGGATAATTGGGATGAAGAATGGATATTATGAGAATACCTCATTTGTAGCAATGGTATGGATGTGACAATCAAGCTTGATTTCTCCTTGATACAAATATTCACTCAGTCTTAATACCATTCTTCACTTGCATTGATTTCTATGCATCACAAAAATGTTTGGGGTCATTGATATTGTTGGTAAACATCTAGAACACATTGTAACAATCTTGAAGGAACTAGTGATTCAAACAAAGCTTGTTCAACATCTCATGATGTCACACATTTTTAGCTTGGATGTTTAAATATAACACACTCATGCAAAAGTCTCCAAAAATTGACAAATCATCTCTTCATATTTTGACGCTCTAGATGCTTCCATGACCTAAAAAATATTTTTGGTTTCCTATAATAAAATATGAGATGACAGAGAAAAAGAGGTGTATAGTCTCTCTTCATCAAAGACTTACGAAGGAAAAATGACAAGTAGTGAATAAGAAACAATTCTAGTGAGAAAAAAATACAAAAACATTTTTACCTATTGAGGAGTGGTGCTAGCATATACAACCCAACAATGTTTTGCTGATAAAATATTTATTTTATGTCAAATTCATGTGATTCAAAATATATATTCAAGTGATTTTAGAGATGTATCTCCAGTTAAAACATTTTTTTTTAAGTAATTTTAATTGATGTGTAAAACATACTGAATATTATCACACGGTACATATAAACATAAAAATGGAGTAAAATAAGGTTCTATATGAGTAGGAATGGATGAAAGTCAATGGAAGGATTATGAAAAGATGATAAAAATGATGTGAAAAGATAGCCATTTTTCATGAATCAACACATACGATATAATTGATAGCATAATCAATACTATTTTTTCCTTTATCTTGTATCTAATATGCACATGAAAAACCCTCAAATTTGGCCTCTATGTCAACATGGACATGTAGTATAGTTGTATTACCACATAGATATGACCCTACTAGTATGATTTATTTAAATATGACATGGCATATTATTGTAATCTAATGTAGATAAGCATACAGGTACATCATAAAGGTCCAAATATATATGTATTTAGGTATTTGGATGATTTAAAAATATAAAACATAACGCATGGCCTTAGATACATAGATATAAGCTAATTGTGTCAACACATCTAAGTGTAGCAATGATTCCTATGGGTATCCTCTCTCTCTCTCTCTCTCTCTCTCTCTCTCTCTCTCTATATATATATATATATATATATATATATATATATATATAATTGATAATACATGATATGGTATGCAATACATTCAAATGAGTTATAACAAGCTATCTCCTGGATCTAGATGCATGTAGCTTGATATTAAGTTATCTAACATCCAACATTTGGACAGAATAAATTAATATTCATTATGTTGGTTCCAAATCCAAATATAAGATCCTAAAGAGAAAAAAGAAGTCATCAATCTATATCAATAGCATTATCAACATAGCTAACCATACACAAAAAAACACACGCACGCACACATATGTATGTTTGCATCTATGTATATGTATATATATCCAAATAATAAATAAAATATTATATATCCTATCTAGTAAAATTTGTATATATTTTAGGCATAAGAAAAATATTAATTACCAAAACAATTCATAGAATCCATCAAATATTGAAACCTAAGGGCTTTTTATGGTATTTTTCAAATATATAGTTATTCATTAAATAATATTATGCATACATTCATATGTGATAAATATTATGCATACATTCATATATGATAAATATGTATCAAATAATTTGCTGAAACGTGAAAATGATTTCTTGCATCAAAGTAAGAAAAATGAAAAATCAAGCAACTTACAAAAATTAAAACCAAATAATCATAAGTTTACATAATCAATTTCTACAATATATATCTATCCTTCACATTTTATTACTCTGTATTATAATAACACATAGCTTGCAATACAAATCTTTCTGATCTTCTCTCCACTAAAGGACTTGAATTTTAACTAATCTATCACTACCACATTCATTCAAATTCCCAATACATTTCATTACATTCGCCTCAATTCTCAAACCCATATTTCACAATAATTTAATGTGAATTGTCTAGAAAACTATATGGTTATTCCATTCAATCAATAACATTTATACAAACACTTTCCTTTTTCTATTAAAGTATTTTATCATTTCATAACCAACTATAATTTGATACACATGTGAATTTGTTTGATTATGATATTGAACATGTATCGTCCTTTATTTGTCGAAATTTCCCTCATCCTTGTTGGTCCATTTCTCCATTTATTCTCTTGCTTTTCCTGCACTATTGATCTTCACGATATTTATATTCCCTATTAATCTATACAAGTTAGGAAAAATAAGATAGTTAGTATATTTGTCGAAAAATATTTCAAAATAAACATTCCAAGTAGTTTAGCTTACCACTACCAAAATTAAAATGATTAGTAATTGATTAGTTTTCATGATTTATACTCTGAAAATTGTACTTTACCCAATTTAGTTTTAGAAAAATTAGATTCATCCTTGGCATTTTACAAGACGAGTACATTGTTCATCTCACATGTGGCTTATCATTTTGTTCTTCAAGATTCCACATTCATTTGGTAAAATTAAAATAATGGAATTATATTAAATTATTTACCTAACATATTTCATTTGAGACATGGAATATAATATAGTTGATACTATAATTTGTAGTAATTTTTATTTGATTGTGTATCTAATATGCATATTAAAACCCTCAAATATGGTTTCTTGGTTACATGTAGGATACTTTTACTACCACATAAATTGGACCTTAACAACAAGATTGATTTAAATAGGCATCTAGACACATCACAGAGATCCAAATATATAGGTAGTTAGATATCTAGATGATTTTAACAGCATATCATAATGCATGTCCTAAAATATCTGAATACAAGTCAATTGTGTTGGAACATCTAAGATGTGGAAATGATGCCCATGAGTATCCCTTCCAGATCTATATATAATTGATAATTACTAATATTCAAGACACTCAAATCACTGACAAAGAGTTAGAGCTACCTCATGCGTCTAGATACTGGTCACCTAAGATTAACTTATCCAACATCCAACATCTCGAGAGAATAAAATAATATTAGTTAATTTGGAGCCAATTCCATATACAAAATATGGAACTAAAAAGACAAGTCAGCAATCTATATCAACATCCGTATCGACATAATTAACCAAATATATGGCACATGGAATGACATCACATATGACACGTCATATTCAACGTTAACAATCAAAATGATATGTTCTTGAAAAGTTGAAATTTCCAATTTCTACACGTTAATAGGAAATTATATTAAAAAATTAAGGAAAAAATCCCAAATAAAATTAATATTTTCAATTCGGTATCTATTAAATTCAAAGGATGATACCATAAATTTGTCATAAATACATGACATTGACAAATTCTATCTAAATAATTCATATTGTAACCGTTGAATCTTAACCGAGATCTAGAGGACACTTATCTAGATGTACCTGACATTGGAAACAATTAATATAACAAGTTGTTAATCATGTAGGGATATAATAAACTATTTTCCCTCATGGATTTAAGAACTCTGCAAATATTAACTAAAAAACACATTAAATTAAATTAATAAGGAAAGAGGGATTGAAATGAGTCACGAAAGTCTTCCAAAATCCTTACGAACTTATCATACAAGTTTAAACAAGGTGCCACTGTTGTGGCGCTAGTCCCTGCCGGTTAACAGAACAGTTTGGTCAGTTATTATTATGAGATTTAATTTGCGTTATCATGAGAGCTGGTTTCCATTAGTAGTGTGTTGTACGCATGCTTACTTGTATTAAGATTTAATGAATTGGATGGCCAATTGTTGAATGAACTTTTTGACTTTATGCGAAGGGTGAAATATAATGAACTTTGCGTTTGTTAAGTAAGAATTGTCAGAAATGTCATTGAATTGATAATTGCTTGTTACAATTTTATTATATCTCAAATTTTTTGTTTCATATTACAAATCTATCCATCTATTTAAAATAATAATTTAATTTGTATCTTAATACATTAACATACATATTTAAAATATGTTTTAACAGTATAAAGTAAAATTACCTTATCACTTGTCTTATTATTTTCAATTATAAAGTAATTTTTAAAAGACATTGGTCCTATATTTTGTTATTATGATTAAAATTAATTTTCAAAAGACACTTGTCATATATCTTGTTATAATGTTGAGTTTGTATTTCATAAAATAAGATTAGTTTTAGATATAATTTTCCAATGTCTCATGATTTAAAAAATGCTTAGATTAATAATTAAAATATAATAAAATTGAAGAGTGAATCATAGAAAACTTGAGGGAAAAAAACTATAAAAGGTAATAATAATGCATTATAATGTATGAAGAATTAGGGAGTGTTAAAGTCAGTTATGTATTTTAATAGGCACGGGGTATAAAATATCTTGAAATGCATAATAATGAATTATAATGTATGAAGAATTGGAAAGTGTTAAAGTGAGTTATGTATTGTAATAACCATGGTGCACAAAACATATTAAAATAATAGGAAGATGTTAAAGCAAGTTATGTATTTTAATAACCATGGTGCACAAAACATAGAATTTTCTTATTTTTTTACATTTGAATATTATGGAAATATTGATAAAATGATAATGACTAAATAAACATTATTATGAATATAAATTTGTTAATTAAATTCGTGGTGGAGAGTGTTCAATATTTACATAGATTATTCTCGAAGGTCAAAGAAGAACTTAAGCATTTAAAAATTATAGTTATGGAGTCTTGAAGCCATGATTGAAAGATTACATATCTAGTAACATATTTGGACATAAGTGATACGATTCAGGTTAATCTCAATGATTGAGGAATTATTCCATGGTGAAAAGAACAAAAGATATATTTATTTAAAAATATTGTTTATCATAACTTTAGTGTGAACTTTAAATTTGTCCAATTACTAATTAGCAAAGAAAAGGACGTAATTTGTTGCAGTTAATTAATAATTTGTTGTGATGCAAAAGGACATGACTTTTGGCTTTTTTTATAGTTTTGTGTTAGTAAATATAGCATCTAAGTACAATAATAAAATAATTTTGATAAGTTTATTTTATAAATTAAAAATTAAAATAAACAAATTAAAATTAAGTAAACATTTAAACTTTACGAGTTGAAATACATGTAATTTGTAATTAGTAATTTGTTGCATTTAATTAATAATTTGTTGTGATGCAAAAGGACATGACTTTTGGCCTTTTTTATAGTTTTGGGTTAGTAAATATATCATCTAAGTACAATAATAAAATAATTTTGATAAGTTTATTTTATAAATTAAAAATTAAAATAAACAAATTAAAATTAAAAAAACATTTAAACTTTACGAGTTGAAATGCATCTAATTTGTAATTAGTAATTTGTTGCATTTAATTAATGATTTGTTGTGATGCAAAAGGACATGACTTTTGGTCTCTTTTATAGTTTTGGGTTAGTAAATATAGCATCTAAGTACAATAATAAAATAATTTTGATAAGTTTATTTTATAAATTAAAAATTAAAATAAACAAATTAAAATTAAAAAAACATTTAAACTTTACGAGTTGAAATGTAAATTGCTCATGATCTCCAAGAAAAAATCCATTATCTTTTGGTGTTCTATACTCTTGCTTTCTGCAATATCATAGTAATCGAATTAAAAAATATAATTTATAATTTAAAATGATAAGCTAATACATTGTGTAATGATATATTGAATATATATAAAAATATATATTTTTTACACAGAGAACATTGGTTTTGGAGCGTAAGCAGTGGCAGTAGAATCCAAATTCAAAATATAATGCAATTCATGTTTATCAAAATACATTTATGTCAAGTCAAAGAAATGGCACTTTATAGGTTGGATAAAGAAGTATTGTCTCAGTACAATGTCAAATTTTGTGCTGTAACATTTTGTCATTCTGTCAGTACAATGTCATTTTGTCAGCAATGACAATACTTCATTCCAAGTCTCCAATGGTTGTGACTGTGCGTTCAGATATTACAACTTCAACTGTAGTTTTTGTGATAAGCTCACGAGCTGCTGTGACACTGCCAAAGGTGATATACAATGCCAGGGATATTAGTACAGAAATGGTGATCAACAAAACCCCCCATGATAGCAGCAATTGACAAAGTTTTGCAAATCTTGTGTACCTTCCAAATCTGGCAGAACCCCCTTGACGAAGAATTGGCTCCTCAAACTCAGAGAAATTGCCAATACCGTTTATATCGCGATTTGACTGAATTTTGAAACAAAGCATATAGTTAGTACTACAGGGGTTGGTGTTTGCAGACAGATTTATGCTTAGTTTTCTTAAATAGAAATTTAATTGCACCAAGGAATCTGCTTTTATTCTAAGAAATCAAAATGAAAAAGTAGTAACAGAGGGACAGTAGAGGAATTGTTGGCAAATGTTGGAAAATGTTGGAGGGAAATCAAGAACTGCATACAAAATGGATGCACTTGAAATAAATAAAAATGTCTAAACAAAGCTGACCTTTGATGACCATGGGGCTGGTGAAGACTGCATAGTCGGATAGCTTGATGATGAATGGGATTGATGAATAAAGGATCTTCATAGCAAGGTATTAACAATCGAGCTTCAATCACTAGCCATTTAACACATTGTTATAAGCAAGTGATTATAAGCTAAGTCGAACCAAAGTTTTGGGGTGGAAAGGTTTTGGGGTCTTATTGCGGGTTTCGCATTGCTTTGCAATGTTGACGAGATCTCTTTTGATTTGCGAAAACAATTTATTAGGAAGTGAGTATTGTATATACCTGAATCAACTGATCAGATTCGAAAGCACACCGAGGAAGGTCTTCTCTTTGTAATATTCTAATATTGGCAGGTGTTGTGTGCCTCATATCAGAAGTCAGTGCAGCAGCCCTGCCAATTAGACAACAGAATTTCAAAATAAGATCAAGCTGCTGAAAGGTACTTTATCATATGCAATCCTATTACTGGTTACAAAACTGTATCTGCGGTCAAACTTCAGAGTCACGCTAACTAGCTGAACATGACAATGCAGAAGGAGACATCAAAAGCGTGAGGCTACAAAGTCATAATACTTGTATTGCAACAAGAGCATAATATGAAGAAACATATTCATATTACTTTTGCATTTGTTGTAGATGTGAAGGCCAGCATGTTCCTGCATTTTGTAATTTGCATAACAAACAGTTAGTTAGAATAAAGTGATAACATTGTAAATTGAAGAGAGGACATATTTGAGACAAAACATGTTAAGGAGTTATGTGAACTAAAGCTTCTTGTGCAATCCTTATACCACGTACAATGTGTCAAAAGCTTGTTTAACATTAAAAAGAGCATTTGATTGACTAAAGCTGTATAAGAGTAAAACAGATCTCTAACATGGCTTGTTGCAGTTTTCCAATCTTGACGAGATTTGTTTTAATTTGTAAAAACAATTTATTAGAAACTGAGTATTGTATATACCTGAACCAATTGATCAGTTTCGAAAGCAGACCGAGGAAGGTCTTCTCTTGGTAATATTCTAATATTGGCAGCTATTGTGTGCATGATTTCAGAAGTCACTGCAGCAGCGCTGCTAATTAGATAACAAAATTTCAAAATAAGATCAAGCTGTTCAAAGGTACTTTATCACATGCAATCCTATTACTGGTTACAGATCTGTATGTGTCATCAAACTTCAGATTCACGCTAACTAGGTAATGCTTTTCAACGAGATCTAATACGAACATTGGCTCAAAATATTCCAGAGTGCTGAGGACGACATGTACTGTGGTGGTCTTATTGGCGGACAACTGTCCCTCCTCGAAATGCTGGAAAGTTACTCGGCTTGGGTTTTACCCTGTTTGCGCCCTTTGGGTTATTATTGTTACTTGGTTGTTTAGCTCTGCAGTCTCTGCGATTTTTCCTTTGTATTTGTTGTATTGTCTGCGGTGAAAACAGAATGTGGTTCCTGCCTTCTCGGTTAACTGTATAGCAAGCGTTTGGTTGCGGTTCTGTTGTTCCAGGTCCGGCTTGTATGCCTCGACTATCTGGTGTCGCTTTGTTAAGTTTGGCTACTATATTGTTTAGATGTTTGTTCCTCTGTCGTTTGGCGTTTTCCAGTGGCGTTGATGTTTGTCATAGTATTGTCTGTTCATTTCCCTCAAGATTCCATGGTTATTTGAGCATTATAAGTTAATGGCATTCTGGTTAAATACTGAGGGTTTCTCTTACCTGCATGGGTTTTATGGAAATTTCCGTAAATGTCGGTTTTGACCACCATGTCATTGCCATTGTTTTAGTATAGAACAAATGGGCAAAATGGTGCAAGAAAATGCAAACAGCCAACTAGAAATTGTAGGCACGGGTTTCATAAAAACCTTTAAGTCCCCTTGCCGAAGAACTCCAAAGGTAGTTTCTTGATAGGACCCTAAATGCGGAAGATGAGGTCTGTTTAATGAATTTGGTGGAAAAGACAAAAAAAACTTGCTGGTGTGGAAAGAAATACCAACCAACAGTTAGGGAATGTCGAGAGAGAGTTCGATCAGGCAATCTGTAACACAGAATGCAGCTTCCATGAGTGGGGATATGGAACCGCTTCATTAGGATGTGCCAAGGACAGCATAGAGGAAAGGGTTCTGTACCTCCAGAGGTATAAATCGCCATAGAATACAAGATTAGGAGTTCACGGTGGGGATAACCTAGTATCCATAATGACTCTGCTCCACTGACACCTTTGGCCATCATAGGGTTAGAAATTACAGGTCTTCATCTTTCATAAATGAAATTATTTTTATAAACTCTACCCGGTCATTCACAAAGCATTAGTGCTCGTTTTTATTGCATAGGACTTGGATATCCTGGTGAGCAAGTATGCATTCCAATAGATTTCCATGCGTCCCAGTTGAGAATTTATGTTGTTTAGGCCAAAAATACAAATAAGACTGGAACTAATATCTAATGGTTGAGTGATGCAAAGATTGCAGCTTCACCTGAAATAGAGAGCTACGTACTATGAATCTTAGTAGTTTTATGTATAATGTTATCTACAAATTTCTAGTGGGAGACACCCACAACTGCAGAGCCAAACACTGACCTTCGGGTTAAATCTATCTCCCTAATTCATTGATTTTTCTTATAAAAAGAAGAATATTATTCAGCATTCCTGTGAAAATTTATATTATTGATTACTTATGTGTGAAAGATAAAAATAATTGAGATTTGGTGGAAAGCTTTCTTTTAGAAGGAAGCTGTTAATGTGTAACAATCATTGAAAGATAATGTTAAATGAAGGCCTCTTAAAAGATACAAATCAGTAAAATAAGCATAGCCCTGCTTATTGACTAAAATTTAATATGATGACATAAAAGAAATACTTGCCTCCTTAGGATCTGTAAGCATCCCAACAATTGCTGCATCAATGGCATCTTGATTCTCTATTCTGGATGCTCTTGCAACCATCAAGACAACAGCATCCTTGTCATATCCTTTTGTGAAAACCTATTCATGACAACAATTAGTAATTGATAGTTGTTTCAAGGAAGTTAACAGTACTCGATCATCGAATATTACCACGAACCCTAACTAGCCAATTTGGTACAACTGCAGTATCAGCAAAAATTACGTATTTATGAAATAAGAGAAAGGACAAAAAGAAGAATCAGAAGTCCAGAATAAACACCAACCTTTTGGAAGTGGCCAACTTGGTTTGTACTGTTGACAATATGTGCTGGTTTACCAAAAAAGGTATGGATCCCAGTAGCAATGACAACATGTTCAGGTTCACGCTGTTTGCAAGCAGAGCCATAATAAATCCCATTGCCAGGACCCTTTGTTACTGGTAATGACTGACCACTGAGGGCAGACTACACACATTCAAAAATATTGTCATAAAGCGTGGTTCAGGAAAAGTACCAAATGTTGAAGTTAATCCCATAAACGATATAAAAGCATATCGAAAATTCGATCACTTGTAATCAGAAATAAGAAGTAAAGAAAAGGATTGGATTAAGACCTGATCAGTCTTTAAGGGATCTGCTTCAAGAAAACGTGCATCCGCAGGAACAATATCTCTAAGTTTGATGGTGATTATGTCACCAAGAACAAGCATTGCTGCATGTTCTTCATTCCATTGTCCATCTCTGAGAACTTGTTACGTTCAAAGTCTTAAGTCATTGACCAAAGAATTTAAAACTGCAGCAGCCATGCTCTTAACAGGATTCTGAACATCCAATTGCATGCCTCCCCTCAAAAACCAGGATAGAAAATTGAAAATATTGGGGCTGCCACTGATACAAAAGATAGTGAACAGACCTTGCTCTTTGGAGCCAGCCAAGTCATCAGTGCTGCAGCAACATTGCCAGCATTGTTTTCCTCTATGAAACTTATGTTTAGATGAGATTTTCATTCGTTGTACAGGTAAGAGAAACATAGGTAAAATAAAACAAAACTTTCGAGCCCAAAACTTTCATTCGACTTAGTTTATAATGCTATTATAATGAAAAATCATGTCGGTCAACCAACGGTCAGCAATTGATCAATTGCATATAGTCCCAGGGAAGGACTAATAATACCAAATGCATTATGCCATAATTCCATTTTCAAACAACATATATTCATTTTAAAGTCCATATAGTTTGGTGCTATTTATAAAGTCTAGCTTCAAGCATGTTGCAGAATGCATTCGAACAGACATGTATAAAGACTTTCTAGCCTTGTTTCCTGAGTCGTTACCTACAGTATGCAAGAAACAAAAACTAACATAGCATTCAGCTATAACATAGGAAGAAACAGAAATGACTAGCTGATTCAATATACAATTTGTCATTTAACTTGAGTAGATAATAAGTGCCATGTTTAATCAATGTATGGAATCTTTGTTGTTTGCATTCAGCAGCTGTAGATACAAAATTATTGCTGATCTGATGTTGCATTTGCTGTATTCAATGATATAAAGCATGATGCAGAATGCATTCCATTCGAGATAGAGAACAGAAATAGAAACAGTACAAACACAGATGCATAAAGACTTCTCTAAACAGAAATAGTACAAACACAGATGCATAAAGACTTTCTAGCCTTTTTTCATCAACCGTTGCGTTACATATTCTTTGTGAATGAGTCAAAATTGCAAGTCAAATACTTGTATTATAGTAACAGCATAATATGGAGAAACATATTCATATTACTTTTGCAATTTGTTGTGGATGTGAAGGCTGCCATGTTCCTGCTTTTTGTAATCTGTATAACAAATGGTTAGTTAGAACAAAATGATAACATTGTAAATTGAAGAGAGGACATATTTGAGAGAAAACATGTTAAGGCATTTGTTCATGTACCTTCCATTTGTTAGTTGACATGTAATAGCTCACTATCTTCATTGAGTGTGAACTTGCTCTGAATTTTGAAGTCACGTAAGATGTAAACAGTGGTAGCTTTCTGTTGCAAATATGTTTCATATGACATTGATTTTAAATCAGGAAGCAAGTCATGTAATAACGGCTCCCTGATAATGCACTAGACAAAGTTATTTGTAATGGATTCTATTACAGCATTTATACAATGCTTGTAGAGGAAAGGGCAATTATCATTGCATTGTGAACAGAAAATTGTTGCATTGGCTATTGCTATGGATGAATTCACTCGGGAGTTACAAATTGCACAAACAGGTTCGAAAGGAGTTGAATATGGATTTGTTGCGATCAGAATACCTTCGACCTGTTTATAAAACATTCAAGCGTTAATTTACATTATTACATGGCAAATGCAAAGGCAGCAAAACCATTATTATTGCTATACTTACAACATAGGTAGATGTAGTTAGTTTTCTGAGATTGTTGAGTGCATCTGTGTTAAGTTCAGTCATGAACGTTGACTTCGATGCTCTGAATATTGTTTCTTTTGTGTTTACCTTTTTTGTTAAATTTTTGAAAAGGATGAGCGGAAAGTGTCCTTTTTGCAATTGTTTTTCCATTGAAAGGAAAAATTGTTCATATGTGTCAAAGAGTTGCAACTGCAAAACAGAAATTGTTATGTATTGAAAAATACAAAAAGTAATATGCAAATACATTGTTTGTATGCATTGAAAAATTGCAATTGCACTAGACAAATTACAAAAACTATAGACAAATTACAACAACTATGTATTGAAGTGATGCATGTTATCTACTGAAAATTAGGAATAAGTAACATCTGAATACATACAGTTGCATTGTCGTTTTCAGAATCTCCATCTTTGATATGAAGTATGTAATGCAATCCAACTCGTTTGGCAAGTGTAACGGCGGCAGCGATTGTGCCAATTGGGTACATTTCTTTTTTGTTTGCAAATTGGCTAATGGTTGTATTGGGAATGAAGCAATATTCTTTGCAAACTTCAGGTACAGTTTCTATGATACTTGATTCATTAAGCAATATTATTTTGTCACAGTCACCGCGATCATATACAGTTTTAGGCAATATTCTGAAATTTGTAATTGAGATGCTGTTGCCTTGCAAAATTTTGTGTTCATGTCGCTCCACCAAATGTGCAGGTACACTCAACGTTATAGTGATCATTCCTTGAGCATCTGTCAAATCAGCTCGCAATACTTGACGTGATTTGTTTGCTTTATCAAGGAATGCAGTATAAACAACCATTATGTCTCCAACAAATAGCTGCCCAATTTTACGACTATTCAGATCTTCAATTGATACTTTAATTGGCAGTATCTGTTTTTGCCTATTAAAATTGTTTAGTTAGAAATTGCTATAAACATTTGTAGAATAGTATGTTTCTCCTAGAGACTGAATAAGTAGAAATAGATTAGAGTGTTGTGTTTCAAATGCATACCTTTTTGATGTATCATTTTGTACATTTGTTGAATGAAGTTTGGCTGCAATTGTTTCAGTTGGACTAACACAGGCAAAGGCATGGTTCAATATGATGTGGATATTATCACGTGTATTTTGTGATAAGCAATGAATAAAGAAATTGTGATATGTAACCTGTACATGTCTTCTTGCTGCATTGTTTGGGCGGACTTACTACTAGTGCTTTCTTCACTCGTCCAAGATTTTCTAATTTATATACATTTAAATATAGATATGTAAAAAGAGAAGATATATATAGTAAACATTAATCTGTTATATATACATTTAAATATAGATACGTAAAAAGAGAAGATATATATAGTAAACATTAATATTTTAAATAGAAAATTGCATATTTGTATAGTTGTCATACATACCTTTTCAAAGCAAGTGGTTGGTTTGCCTTTTCTGATTGAGTTATGTGCTCTATTTCTTCAGTTGTTTGTTTTCCTTTTTCAGGATTTATGCTATGTTATAGAGCAGCAATATATATTTAGTTCAATTTGAAAGAGCATATAGAAGTAAACAGTTAACAAGGAACATTAAAACCATAGAACCATACATATGTAAAGATAGAATGCATATATAGTAAACATTAATATTCTAAATACAAATTGGCATATTTGTATAGTTGTCATGGACATACCCTAGTCAACATTATTATTCTAAATACAAATTAGCATATTTGTATAGTTGTCATAGTCATACCTTTGCAAAACAAGTGGTTGGCTTGCCGTTTCTAATTGGCTTATGCATTCTATTTCTTCAATTGTTTCTTTTCGTCTTTGAAGATTTAGGCTATGTTATAGAATAGTAACATATATTTAGTGCAAATTAGAAGTAAAAAGTGAACAAGAACATTAAAACCATAGAACCATACATATGTAAAAAATAAAAATAGAATGCATATATAGTAAACATTAATATTCTAAATACAAATTAGCATATTTCTGTAGTTCTCATAGACATACCTTTGCAAAACAAGTGGTTGGGTTGCGCTTTCTAATTGGCTTATGCATTCTATTTCTTCAATTGTTTCATTTCCTTTTTCAAGATTTATGCTATGTTATAGAATAGTAAGACATATTTAGTGCAAGTCAAAAGAACATATAAAAGTAAAACTTGAACAAGAACAGAAGATCCATAGGAAAGGAAAGGCAAAAAGAATATACTCTGTTTGTTTATGTTGCATGTTGTTGTTCTTTTTTCATGGTCGTTCTGTTCAATTGAAAAGGGTTTTACTAGTAGAATCTGCATCCATAAATAGATGAGGTCATATCTGCAAATTTATGATAGGATAGTTGTATTGGTTAATTGAAAAGGCTGTCTTTGGCATAACTTGCATTGATCAACACAGAACGCCATATATGTAAATGTACAATAGAATGCATAGTATGTAACAGAGGGACAGTAGAGGAATTGTTGGCAAATGTTGGAAAATGTCAGAGGGAATAATTAATAATATTAATATTAATATTAATGTAAACACAGATTAAACAACGACGATTCCAGATTTGAATTGCAATATAATTGAATGAGAGAAAAAATATAAATGAGCCAATACAACTTAAATATCTATATTTTTTAAAACAATGTCGGAGTAACTCGACTATAAACCTAGAGTAACTGGAGCATAAACCTAGACAATGCAAAAATTAAAAGCCTAACAAATTGACAAAAAGCAATTAATAGAAAAATTGACAAAAAGCAATTAGTAGAATAACGCCGTACCTGCAATGAAGCCAAGCGTTCGAATTCCTTCTCGTGTAGATCATATTCATGCACAACACAGCCTGTACGAGTACCATGAGAAAATATGCAAATGACGAAATTGGTTATGATAGCTGAAGGACAAGAGATATTGTATCATGGTCAGACCAATATGTATCCAATACGAAAATTGTATATTTTATATTAGCTAGATTTTCCCAAACATGGTCAATCAATGATTTGTGCATGCAATTAGTTTTGTCAACTAGGAAATGAAGATTGTAGTTTTGCATGTAGGTTTCTAGCTGCTTTGTTTTTCGATTGCACTGTACCATATCAATATTGAAGTCCCCTAATATAACTATGATATTGTTTAGATCTAAGTGGTACAAAGCTTTTGCAATGACATTGAGGATATTGTCCAGGTTTGCACGTGGCGATGCATATATATTGAGTATTGCAATTTGTAATGTGTGGACTTTTATTTTTGCGAGCAATGCTTCTACAAAGCAGTCTTCAAAACGGGTATGTTCAAGGATAATGATATTTTTCTTTATCAATATCATTACTCCATGCTTAATGCAACTTGAGATGCAATTGAAATTTTTGAAGTATTCATTTTCCATACACAGCAACATATGTGTTTCTTGTAAGCACAAGATATCAGATTGCATTGTGTCATAGTCATTGCATATATCAGCAAGATGCGCATGAAGATTGCGAGTGTTCAATGAAAGAATAAAGATGGATCGCAATGATTGCATTGATGAAGAGTCATATTCTAATTGCCATTTTGCAGTGGTTTCCAAACGTTGCATTTCACAATTTACTTTTTGCTTGACCTTGAAATTATTATGTTTAAGAGGATTAAGCAAATACAATGATTCTATGTTTTTGACACGTGATAGTGCTGTGTATACTAGGCCATGCACTTGTACTCCAGTAGGGTTGAATGCAACCCTATCCAAGGTTAAGCCTTGTGATCTATGTATTGTGCGTGCACATGCAAGTTGAATTGGAAATTGTTTTCGTATTTTCAATGTCGCCATCTTTGATGTCATAGGCATTGCTTTTGATATTCGCAATATTCGTGTCCAATCATGTGCTATCTCTGAAGTATACAAATGAGCTAGTTTTCTAGATTGTCGATGACCAATATTACGGTCATGGAACTTAATCCATAGAAAATCAACGTTATTTGTATGGGTATATGCTTTAACTATTCCATCTGCACCATTCACTAGCCCATCTGGTGCATCATAATTGCAAGCATACATTTCAACTAACATGTTCAACTTTATCAAAAGGTGCGGTGGCAAAACAACCGTATGTTGATGAGTTGGGAAATTGTCGTTATTCTTCTCATTTTCGTCAATTGCATTAATTAAAATTTCTTTGCCAGGCATCAGCATCAACATTTTCTTGTTATGCATTGCAACATCTTTGTTTTTGTAAAATAACTAGGGAAATGTTGGATCATTTGGTACAGGGCGCATGCAACTTGTATTCATGTATGTTATATCGTCAGATGTTTGACAATTTGTTCGCATTCTATTTAACACTGATATGAATCTCTTATTTGTTTGTCGCATCGTCATATGCAATTGGAAGCACTGGACATTATCCTTCCAGAAATCATGTGTTATTGTTTGATTGTTGATTGTTGGTTGTTCAAAAATAAGAGAGTCTTGAATAGGTTGTGCTTGATAGAAATCACCACAAAATATCATGTCAATGTTCCCAAAGTATTTTGTTTGGACATGTTTTATGTTTCTGAGTCTATTGTCAATAGAATATAAGAACCGACTTCCAATCATCGAGACCTCATCTATGAAAGCTACTTGCAATTCTTGATATAGCTTTGATAAGTTGTCCAATACTTCTTTTCTTACTGAAAACAGTTGAGACTTGTTAAAAGGCATTAGCAATGCAGAATGGATTGTTGTTCCACCTGCATTATATGCAGCTTTCCCTGTGTATGCTAATATTAGACCTTTTGGTTTCATAGGATCAGTTGTGTTTTGTGAATCATAAATTCATATAAGCATTTGGAAAATCGCTTTTGTTGTGAGCGTTTTACCTACACCTGCTCCACCTGTAATAAAAAGGTAAAGTGGTTCCTTCGAGTTTTTTTTTTTTTAATTGCAATGTCTTTTACAATTGCTTGTTGCTCTTTGTTCAAGATTCTTCTAAGTTTGTAATATTCATTGTTCTCCATTAAAAATGGATGGGCAGTAATTTGAAATCCAAGATTGATTTTTTTCTTCATTTCAGATTGGTTTGGAAATTGCAAGTCCGATTGCAAATCATATTCCTCATAATGGGAATTGTTCTCTTGGTTTTGCATATTCATTTGATTACTATTCAAAGAACTAATTTGCTCATTTGTTGCAGTCTCTAAATCACCCCATGTTGGATTGATGTTATATGTAAATTTGGCTTCATTGACTTGAATTGTTTTTTCATGTAATGTATATGCAGAGAGCCATGTAGGCAATTCTTGTTTCAATGTATCTTCACAATTTTCAAATGGCATATATAACAATAATTTCTCTCGACAAAAGTTTTCAATATCATTGTGTTTGTTATATTTGACAAATCGTATAACGTTTGGTTTTTTCCTTTTAGATATGGGTCTGCCATCTTTCTTGTAATTTGATACAAATTCTGCAAGGCAGATTTTGCTAATGGAACTTGGTCGTCCAATGTAGTAGTCAACAATGGAATGGCACATAACATCTTCTGAATCATCAGGTTCTTGTTTCAAGAGAATAGGCGGTTTAAGCATAAATGTGCGTTCATCGACTGGAGACGTGTTTACAAATATACATTCCCTTGAACTAGAATTCAATGGCAATGAAAGTGCTATATGCACTGCTTGTTGAGCTGACATTTGCTGCAGATTGAGTAATGTATTTCCAAGTTTACGAATCATTTGCATAGCATCAATTTCATGTTTCTGATGCTCTTTGCGTATTCTTCTAAATGCATTTGTCATAGACTTTTCAATTTTGGTCATATATGAACTACAATATGACGCTGCAACATATGCATTTAGCATAAATTGTGCATCTGTATTTTCATTCCATAAAGTAGGCATAGCCTTTGCAAAACTGTTATTCCAAATGTGAGAAGGTTTTCGTCTCAGGAAAATTGTTGGTTGCTTTATTGTATGTTGTAATAGTTCTATGTACTCATTTTCTAGTAGCCCTATTTCTAGGAGGAAATTGTCATGTGTTATTGAATCATTATAGTTTGTTTCCTCCAAGAATGCAAAAAACCATATTGATTTCTCTATGATTTTTTTATTTTCTGCATTGGTTGGTTCAATGATAATTATTGATTTCATTGGTGGCATGGGGAAGTTGTATCTGCAATTTGAATTTTTTCGCTTCTTACAACTTCTTGTATGGTGATGTTTATGCAATTTAGCAACATCTAGCTCCAAATGATCTGTATTACAAGTGATGTAATTGTCAAGAAACTTCTCAATTTCTGAATTGCTTTCTTTTCCATATATTGGAGCATTCTCTATCCATAACAGTCCATGTTCATGTTCAGTTCCTCTATTTTGGAATTCTGTTATGAAATAGTAATTAGATACTTTCCCAAAGAATGTAGTATCTTGACATATCAATTGCTTTATAGCATTAATTCTATGTCTATAGTATTGGCTACATGTGACTGGATACTTTCTTATAAGGTAGTCAATGTCATCATCCTCTAATATGTCAATAGCATTTTTATTTGCTTTATTTCTAAACAATGTGACGAGTGTATCTACTAATGGTTTCCATCGATGTTCTGCACTTGTGAATGTCACAAAGAAAGTTGGAGGCCCTAGTTGTCGTATCATTGCAAATATGTTTTTCCTAATTTGTTCCAAATGGTCAGAAGATATGCGAATGTTTTTGAAATCTATGTATCCAATGTCAGACTTCAATAACTTTTCCAAATTTGCTCGATACTTGACATCTTTTGCTAATACTTTCCTGCCTTTTAGTTGTCCTTTTCTTATTCGCACCCATATGCAAGAAAGCACTTTATCAATTATTATTCGCATTGTCTTGAAAAACAAATTTGTTGTATGATATTGGAAGTCACCACTTGCTTGTAACAATTCCCATTGCACAATTGTTTGGTAATTAAACCTATTTGTGATGTCATGATCACGTGCATTGCCATAAAATAATGTTGGAAAGTTCATTTCTTCTACATATTTGTCCTTGAAAATGCCTAATGGTCGTTGTCCTTCAGCAGGTGCCAATTCAATAATCCTGTCTTGCAAATCGTAGATGCGTTGTGATTCTATTAATCCATGCACCAATGTTTCAGCAGGTGTCTCATTATTTGCATCACTATCTGTATCACTTTCATTGTCACTGTTTGAATTTTCTACAATGTATTCATTATTCTCTTGTAAAACACGGGCTCAATTCTCATTTATACAAATGTTGCTATCTTTATAAAGACTTCTAGAACATAGTTCGTTCAATGCTTTCATGACAATAATTGGATGTACTTTACCTGTTTGGTATGCATTTTTGTATTGCAATCGTCTTTTCAATGCAACTGCAATTGTCATTGTATCATTTAGATATTGTGGCAATGCTTTTTGCTCAATGTCCATATGAACTGGTACATTGATAATTGATCCTGTTAAGCCAATTTGTGATCGTCTATGTCCCCATTGTCTGATTTGTGCAAATGCAATTCTCAATGACACAAGTCTTTCTTCTAGGTCTGAAAGTATATTTACAGTTGGCAATGAAATGTTATGTCTTATTTGTTCAGGTGTTGCAAATTGTGGTAGCTTTCCATTCTCGAGTGCTTTCTTGCAAGAAACACATATGTTTTCATTGCTAAAGGTCCTATTGTTCAATGTCAAATTCATATGCTTTTCTTGCAAATCTATAGTGAAGAATCTAGTATTTTTTGCAAAATGCAATTTGTTGCAAACTGCACATGTATTCCTAGGCGTGTCTTCGACTTTTTCCATATAAATTTGTATTGCATTTTTCTTGCTTGTAATTCTTGACTTCTTATTAGAAAATCATTTTTTGCATTTGTCATTGCATTTGCGTTTTGTACGTATGAATTGCTTTAGCTTGTGATAATTCAGCTTACAATCCTTAGTTGGTTGCATTTGATCTAAATGGCATGCTATCTCAAATGCAATATTATTGCTAAAATGTACTTGAGATATGCATTGCTCTTTTTCTACTATATGGTTATGACGCAATTGATTAGAAACGTCATTTGCTTCCATGTCCAGTTCTTGAGAATTGTGAACATATTCTTGTATCATTGCGTGGTAGTGAATATGTGATGTATTTGTCATGAATGACAAGATGATAACAATATCATTGCATCTCGAATAAGCAGAACTGTAATTGACAAAGTTATTAGCAACAGAGGACCATACTTGGATATTGACTTTGAATATGATAGATATCCATTGTAGACAAAATGGTCCGCCTTCCACTTTTCCTTTTTCATATGGCATTGCCATATTTATCAAATATTGTTGCCAGTTGCCATTCATTGTATAGTGTACCGCGTCAACTACTAGGTATTGCTCTAAACAATGCAATGCCTCTTGATTCTTATGCATAAGTGCATTGCAAAAAGATTGCACAATGTAAAGTCGCAAAGACTCTGCATTGAATTCTGTTGCTACTAAATAGCAAATTGCATTAAAGAGACTGTCACCACAATTAGATGTCACTTGCTTTGCAATTGTTAGTCCATTTAAAAGCATATTATTTGCAATTTGCATCCAATGGCTTTCAATATCTTTGCAAATAGGTGATAGGTAGATATTAGACTGGTTGGAAATGCAAATTGGAAACTTTTGGTAAACCAAGGGTTCATAATGACCACTAACAGGATTTGCATCATGAAAGAGAATGCAATATGGAATTGCATTTTCATGTTGATTAAAGAGCAAATATCTCGTTTTTCTTGTCAATGACCAAACTGCAATTGATATATCTAGCCATTTAGCTAACCAACGTATGCAAAAGGTATCACCCCATAAACCTCTGTCAGACTCCTTTATATTTGTAGATGCAGAATAACGCACTTTATGAAGATATGTACCAATATCATTAACACCATGTAACTCGTATAGGAAATCAGGTGCTAGTTCATACTGATATGACTGTATTGCTTCAACGTCATTGTTCTTTAAGAAAAAAAGAAAGTGGTCTATTAACCCATTTCGCAATTCATTTGAAGTATAACGAAAATGTAGAAGCATTTCGAATGAGTCAAATAGACAATCTCCTACAGTATATGAAAATGCATTTAGTCTAAAAAGACCATTTCTTTTTAATACAATATCAATGTTCTCAGGCAAAATGCATTGCAATTTGAATTTGTAATTGTCAACATCTATTATTTCTTCCATCATTTGCAATTGCTTACCAGAGTTGCCTTTTGCAATTGTCTTGTACAACTTTGCAAAAAATATTGATGAAGTTAGCAAAAACTGAACATGATTGTTTTGAACAAAATGTATGTATATTAAAAAAATAGGCTATTGCATTATGTTACTAAACAAATATCAAATTTCTAGCAAGAAGCCATATTTATAAATAACAAAGAAGTTGGAAATGGAAACAATGCAAAGACATAATGAAAAAAAGGAGCATAATTTTAAGAATATTTGTGCAAGTTAACAAAAGCAAGCAATGGAAAGACAAAATGAAGTTAACAAAAGGAAGCAATGGAAAGACAAAATGAAAAAATGCAGCATAAGTTTAAGAATATTTTTGAAAGTTAACATCATTGTCAATTGCATTTGTGAAATAAAATAACTGTGAGGCTATTTCAAGGTAAAAAGTTTCCTGCTATTCGATATCAGAGTATGGTTATAGTATATGGATCTAAACAGAATTCAAGGGTCAAGGAACCCAAACAAGCCATTGAGAACGAGATACGAGTAGTGCATAAGCGTAGTTCCATAAGGCTTGTCAAGAAGATCCATTATTATGTGATGCTGGAGGTATGATTCATATAAATGATGAACATGTAATATGTTCAAAGGACAGCTTTGGCAAACACAGCAACAGTCTGCTTGAGCAAATTGTCCAAAGACTGTTGCCAATTGTGGCACGTGAAAAAAGTTGCCCAAAAATTACAGATCTTTGATGATTCACAAATTGTGGTGAATTGGATGAATGGAACAAATTCATTGGATAATTATAAATTTCACCCTATATTTCAGCAGATTCAACTTGCTTGAACAGAGTATTTAACACATTATCTGTCAACATGTCCACAAAGACAGGAACATGGAAACTGATGGACTGTCAAAAGCTAGATTACACTTGGTAGCACGAGCTTAGATCATTCAAGAGAAAGTGGAAGGGCAGCTCATGGAATGTCTTGACACACTTTTGATATAATCATGGGACTGTTTAAATGTGAATATCTATATGTATATCTTTTTATGGCACTGTTTATGAACATATCTAGGAGCTAATTTTTTATGACAGAAAACGGGTTTCAAACCTGCAATATATGTCAGAATGACCATGATACGGCTGTCATATTCACATTTTTGAAAACTGTTTATGAAGCAAGCTATCTTCTCAGCCATACTTTTATCAGTTCCTATGCTTAAGGATATCTCTATATCTATATTTTTTTATGGGACTGTTTATGGACATATCTAGGAGCTAATTTCTTATGAGACAAAACTGGCTTCAAAGCTCTGATATATGTTAGAATGACTATGATAGGGCTGTCATATTGACATTTTTGAAAACTGTTTATGAAGCAAGATATGTTGCCAGCAATACTTTTATCACTTCCTATGGTTAAGGATATCTGTGAAATGCAAAAACATATATAGTAAATGTAATTTTGTTTTCATAATAAAATTATTTTTTCTCTTTGAGGAGAATAAGGTAGTTGAACATGATATCAGAACCAATCTGGTTATAACTAGCTAACATGAGATTTTAATCTAAGGTTTAAATAGACAAAATGTCTTGATACATCACTACTATACGGAGCTAGTTGGATGCTAAGAAATTGACAAAAAGCAATTAATAGAAAAATTGACAAAAAGCAATTAGTAGAATAACGTCGTACCTGCAACGAAGCCAAGGGTTCGAATTGCTTCTCGTCTAGACCATATTCATGCACAACACAGCCTGTACGAGTACATGAGAAAATATGCAAATGACGAAATTGGTTAACGAAGTCTCCAGAAGCGCCTGGAAAAATACTTGCAGGTCTTTATTCCTCTCTCGAAACCATAATACATTCCATTAATAAAAAGGCAATATGCAGCACATACATAAATACTTGCAGGTCTTTATTTCTTTCTCCAAACCACAATACATTCCATTAAAAACCCAATATGCGCCACAAACAGTTCAAACAGTTCAAAAACCCCAGTTTATTTAGATCTTCATGTGCTAAAACACTTGAAACTACAAAAGACTGCCACTCAATCTGTACCAAGAATCACAGCTTCACTCAGGTCATCTCGGCCCAAATGACAACGAAGTCACATGCTGGTCGAAACTGACATTTACGGAAATTTGCATAAAACCCATGCAGCTAAGAGAAACCCTCAGTATCACGGAAAACCTTATAATTTTCGCAAAGGAAACATTTCATCCAATATATAAACAACAACAAACAAAGAACATCTAGCACCAGTATAGCAAACCTTCAATTCAGCAGTTCTTAACAAAGCAAATGAACTTAACAGTAACTAAATGAACTTAACAGAGTTCTTAACAAAGCAACCTTCCGCTCTAGGAGTAATGTCAGAGTCCAATATTCATACATCCATAACAGAATTACAAACTTAAAAAAACATCATGCAGCAAAGTAAGCATACACATAAATTATACAAGCGAAAAACCTTGAATACATGCCTAAGATAGGAAACCGTGCACTTACAAAACAGACTGGAATCTTAAATATTTTAACATTTTGGGCAAGCAGAACACCAAAACCTAGCGACAGGAACAGCAGTATACTCAAGCGTGACAACTCGTGAAACCAGACCCTCGAATTTAACAGAGGAGTACCAGGCAAACAACGCTCCTTTCTCCAAACCATAACACATTCCACTAATAACAATACATTTCATCAATAAAAAAAAGGCAATATGCGGCACATAAATACATAAATACTTGCAGGTCTTTATTTCTTTCTCCAAACCACAATACATTCCATTAAAAACGCAATATGCGGCACAAACAGTTCAAAAACCCAATTTATTTAGATGTTCATGTGCAAAAACAGTTCAAAGTACAAAAGGCTGCCGCTCAATCTGTACCAAGAATCACATCGTCACCCAGGTCGTCTGGGCCCAAATGATAAGGAAGTCAGATCGTGGTCCAAACCGACATTTACGCAAATTTCCATAAAACCCATGCAGGTAACAGAAACCCTCAGTATCAGGGAAAAGCTTCTAATTTTCGCAAAGGAAACAATTGATCCAATATATAAACAACAGCAAACAAAGCTAATTCAATTGGTAAGATCTCATTCTCTGTCCTTCTCAGAAACCATGCCAACCTTCTTCCTATCTCCGCCCTGTTAACCAGAATGCCATTAACTTATAATGCTCAAATAACCATGGACTCTTGAGGGAAACGAAGAGACAATACTGTGACAAACATCAACGCCACTGGAAAACGCCAAAGGACAGAGGAACAAACATCTAAACAATACAGTAGCCGGACCTGGAACAACAGAACCGGAACCAAACGTTTGCTGTACAGTTAACCGAGCAGGGCTGCAGAGCTAAACAACCAAGTAACAATAATAACCCAAAGGGCGCGAACAGGGTAAAACCCAAGCCGAGTAACTTTCCAGGATCTCGAGGAGGGACAGTTGTCCGCCCATAAGACCACCACAGTACATGCCAACCTTCTTCCTATCTCCGCCCTGTTAACCAAAATGCCATTAACTTATAATGCTCAAATAACCCTGGACTCTTGAGGGAAACGAACAGACAATACTGTGACAAACATCAACGCCACTGGAAAACGCCAAAGGACAGAGGAACAAACATATAAACAATACAGTAGCCGAACTTACCAAAGCGACACCAGACAGTCGAGGCATACAAGCCGGACCTGGAACAACAGAACCGCAACCAAACGTTTGCTATACAGTTAACCGATCAGGCAGGAACCGCATTGTGTTTTCACCACAGACAATACAAAAAATACAAAGGAAAAATTGCAGACACTGTAGAGCTAAACAACCAAGTAACAATAATAACCCAAAGGGCGTGAACAGGGTAAAACCCAAGCCGAGTAACTTTCCTGGATCTCGAGGAGGGACAGTTGTCCGCCCATAAGACCACCACAGTACATGCCGTAACCCAAGTTGATTGTAAATCAATCTGAATTTATTACCAAATCAATTGTATACTGTCTGATTCATACCAGCATTACACATCACCTCGAACGATGCGAAGTCCGCAATAAGACCCCAAAACCTTTCCATCCCCAAAACCTTAGTTCGACTTAGGTTACATTGTCAATATATCGAAAAATTATCGATCGCATATAGTCCCCGGCAGGGACCACGCAGTAACTGGACTATAAACCTAAAGTAACTGGACCATAAACCTACACAATGCAAAAATTAAAACCCTAACAAATTGACAAAAAGCAATTAATAGAAAATTTGACAAAAACCAATTAGCAGAACAACGCCGTACCTGCAACAAAGCCGACAGTTCGAATTCCTTCTCGTCTAGATCATATTCATGCAGAACCCAGCACTAGAACGTTGAATTTAACAGAGGAGTACCTATTTCTTTCTCCAAACCACAATACATTCCATTAAAAACCCAATATGCGGCACAAATAGTTCAAATAGTTCAAAAACCCCAATTTGTTTAGATCTTCATGTGCAAAAACCCTCCAAACTACAAAAGACTGCCACCCAATCTGTACCAAGAACCACAGCTTCACCCAGCTCGTCTCGGCCCAAATGACAAGAAAGTCACATGGTGGTCGAAACCGACATTTACGGAAATTTCCATAAAACCCATGCAGGTAAGAAAAATGCCATTAACTTATAGTGCTCAAATAACCATGGACTCTTGAGGGAAACGAACAGACAATACTGTGACAAACATCAACGCCACTGGAAAACGCCAAATGCCAGAGGAACAAACATCTAAACAATACAGTAGCCGAACTTACCAAAGCGACACCAGACAGTCGAGGCATACAAGCCGGACCTGGAACAACAGAACCGCAACCAAACGTTTGCTATACAGTTAACCGAGCAGGCAGCAACCGCATTGTGTTTTCACCGCAGACAATACAACAAATACAAAGGAAAAATCGCAGAGACTGCAGAGCTAAACAACCAAGTAACAATAATAACCCAAAGGGCGCGAACAAGGTAAAACCCAAGCTGACTAACTCTCCAGGATCTCGAGCAGGCAGACCACCACAGTACATGCCGTCCGCTTGGGAGTCGCGGGACCACGTGCCGCTCAATCTGCACCAAGAATCACAGCTTCACCCAGGTCGTCTCGGCCCAAATGACAAGGAACTCACATGGTGGTCGAAACCGACATTCACGGAAATTTCCATAAAACCCATGCAGCTAACAGAAACCCTCAATACTGTGACAAACATCAACGCCACTGGAAAACGCCAAACGACAGAGGAAAAAACATCTAAACAATACAGTAGCCGAACTTACCAAAGCGACACCAGACATTCGAGGCATACAAGCTGGACCTGGAACAACAGAACCGCAACCAAACGTTTGCTATACAGTTAACCGCATTCTGTTTTCACCGCAGATAATACAACAAACACAAAGGAAAAATCGTAGAGACTGCAGAGCTAAACGACCAAGTAACAATAACAACCCAAATGCCGCGGACAGGGTAAAACCCAAGCCGAGTAACTTTGCAGCACATTCACGGAAATTTCCATAAAACCCATGCAGCTAACAAAAACCCTCAATACTGTGACAAACATCAACGCCACTGGAAAACACCAAACGACAGAGGAACAAACATCTAAACAATACAGTAGCCGAACTTACCAAAGCGACACCAGACACTCGACGCATAGAACCCAGACCTGGAACAACAGAACCGCAACCAAACATTTGCTATACAGCTAATCGCATTCTGTTTTCACCGCAGACAATACAACAAACACAAAGGAAAAATCGCAGAGACTGCAGAGCTAAACAACCAAGTAACAACAATAACAACCCAAACGCCGCGAACAGGGTAAAACCCAAGCCGAGCAACTTTCCACGATCTCGAGGAGGGACAGCTGTCCGCCCATAAGACCACCACAGCACATGCCGCCCGCGTGGGAGCCGCGGGACCACGTGGCCTCCACCTCGAACCGTGCGAAGCCCGCAATAAGACCCCAAAACCTTTCCTCGCCCAAAACCTTAGTTCGACTTAGGTAATTGCCTTAATTTTTCGCAAAATCGGCTCGGTCAACGCGGGGTCAGCGATCGATCGATCGCATATAGTCCCCGACAGGGACTAATAATGGAAAGAAAAATTGTACAAACAAATTAACATTATAACTCAACGAGGAGAATAATTAAAAAAAAAATTTGAAAGGTTCCCATTATTTTATGAAGAGTTTATATAATAATGGAGATTTTTGTACAAATTAAAATAATTGGTTATATATTGGAAGAGGAAGTCATTTCTTCCCTTTCTTACACATGATATCATTTTTCTGGAAAGACAAAATGTTAGTCTTACGCTTCAAAATTTTGAAAAAATATATTGTAGCAATATGTTATAGTTAATACTGCGAGCCCTATATAAACTCCATGTTAGCCCTAAGACCCGTTATTAAGCAATAGATATTAAGTTATTACATTTCTATTGTTACATTAATATGTCATCTAGAGTCTTTCATTGTAGAATTTCATTATAATTGATCATTTTTCATATATCTATATCTATATATATATATATATATATATATATATATATATATATATATATATAGAGAGAGAGAGAGAGAGAGAGAGAGAGAGAGAGAGAGAGATTATCTTATACATGGTCTTCAATGTAAAATATGGTTTTGTTCCTTCAATTGGACTATAATTGTTATATTCTTATCATTTCTAAGGAACATGGTTCATAAAATTTGGTATTAGAGCATAGAAACCCAAAGTTTTTTTGGTTAAAATAGTTCATCTTGGCATTTGCATTATAATTGTATTATGTAACCAGATCACAAAACAAAAGAGAAGATAGATCAATGACTTTAGAATAAGCCTCTTCGAGGAGGCAACCTCCTTTACATCACATAAATGAATAATTCTTTGATGATTCAAATCAAAAGACCTCCTTGGTATATATAGGAGTCTAAGGGGTCATGATATAATCAAAGTCAACATAAAAATAATAATTTAAGGGCACAACAATAACAATAATGGGATTATATGGGGCATAACAATAACAATATGGGGTCTACATGGACACAACAATAACAATAAGGGGGCTACACTAGTATTATAGTGACCTAACGTGCCCCTATCCTTAAAAAAATGTTGTTCTCAATGCTTGAATAGTTTTGGATGCTTATGTATACAATTTTCATCCTCCCATGTGGAACCTTCAACATGTAAGTTCTTCCACTTAATGAGATACTCTGAAATTGATTGATTCTGTAGTTGTTAAGTTCTTTCTTACATGACTGCTTTAGGCTCCAATATGATTATACCTTCCAGTCAAGTTTTGGAAATATTGTTTGAACTGGGAACTTGTCACCAATAACCTTCTTTAAGCATGAAACATGAAAAATTCGGTGTACACAGGAAGATGCAGGTAGCTCCAATTCGTATGCAATAGTACCAATCTTTTGCAACACCTTGTAAGGACCATAATACTTCGGTGATAATTTTTTAGTGTTGTTAGCTTGCTTAAGGGACATTTGTTGATATGGTTGTAAATGCAAAAATACCATGTCAGCTATGTCAAAACTTCTTTCACTACATTGTTGATATACCTATTGTTTCATTCAATTAGGCACTAGAGTGAGGTTATCCTTTAAGAGTTGGAGAACTTGTTATTTATGATCGATGTGATCTTCCATTGCTTGAACCTCAAAATTTCTCTTGAATATGATGTCATGAACAGTGGAAGATATCCATAAATTTCCATAAATGGGGTCAGTTTTTCTACAATATGGAAGGAAGTGTTATACCACCATTTAGCTAGAGGTAACCACTTGATCCATTGTGTTTTTCTATCTGATACAAAGCAACGAATCTATCCTTCCAAGCATTTGCTCACTATCTCAGTATGCCCGTCAGATTAAGGATGATAAGATGAGTTATGACATAATTGAGTACTAAGACGAGAAAATAATCTTGCCCAAAAATTTCCAATGAAAATGGGATTTCTATCACCTACAATAATTGTTGGGTTTCCATGTAAATTTTGAACTGTTTCCATAGATGAAATAGCAATTGCATTGGCTTTAAAAGGATGAGATAATGCAAAAAAGTGTGCATAGTTAGTAAGTCTATCAATTACCACCATTATAAGACAATTTCCTTTAGATTTGGGTACACCTGTGATAAAATCCATTGAGACCTCCTCCCAACATTGACTTGGAATGGATAAAAGTTGTAACAGACCTAAGGTATTAATTGTATCAAATTTATTTTATTGGAAAACCAAACATTCTTCCACAAACTTCTAAATATCAGATTTAAGGCCATCCCAAAAAATTCCTTCTTGACCATGTGGTAAGTTTTTAAAAATCACGAGTTCCCTTCTAGAGGGGGACCGTATGCAATTATAAAATAGTGTTTTACTTGAGTTGATAATTCTTACATAGATATTAGCGACATTTGTACCATAATGAGTCAAATTTCTAGATAAATGTATCACATGTACTGGGATCTTGCTGCAACTTTTGAATGAGAGTCTAGACCTCTTCGTTATTGTTTCATTCCTCCCTTGCTTTAGTTATCTAATGAGGTTGGATAATAGAAGTGGCATAGAGCATTACTTCAATGTTCTCATCTCTTCTTGAGAGCTCATCTGCATCAACATTTTGCTTCCCACTTTTGTAGATGATTTCAAAGTCATAATTCAACAACATAGGGACCCATTTTCGTTGCTCTTCTGAAGATAATCTCTATTCCAAAAGGTATTTAAGACTATCATGATTTGTTTTTACATTGAAGTTTCTTCCCATTAGGTAAGGGCATCATTTCTTTAGGGCGTGTAGTATTGTCAACATTTCCTTCTGATAAATAGGTTTGTGTAAATACTTTCCCTTGATTGGATGACTTCAAAAAATAATGGATCTTCCTTATTGCATTAAAACAACACCAATTCCATTTCCTAGGGCATCGCATTCCACCATAAAGGTTTTTGTGAAGTATTGAGTAGCTAAAACTGGAGCTTGGCACATTTCCTCTTTAAGATGTTCAAAGGAATTAGTTGCTTCTGGAATCTAAAAAAATGCATATTTATTTAGTAATTTTATTAGAGGTGTTGTTATTTTCCCATAATTATTAACAAACTTGCAATAATAGCCTTTCAACTTGAGAAATCCTCAAAGATGCTTTAGGGTTGTGGGGATCTTCCATTCCTTGATCGCTTTAATTTTGTTAGGATCTATCTTAAAACCCTCTTGAGATACAATATGACCCAAATATTCCACCTCTTGTACCCCAAAGAAACAATTCAAGCTTTTTTCATACTACTATTTCTCCTCTAGTTTGAGCACCCTATAACCATGTTGAACATGATCCCTCCAAGACTTGTAGATTAGTATATCATCAGAAAATACTAACAAAAATTGTCTAAGGAAGGGTTTGAAAATGGAATTTATCAAACCTTGAAATGTGGAAGATGCATTAGTAAGGCCAAAAGGTATGACCAAAACTTCATAATGACCTTCATGAGTTCTGAATGTTATTTTCAGAATGTCTTTAGTCTTCATTGTAATTTGATGATATCCTAAACATAGGTCCATCTTGGTGAAGTAAATTGCTCCATGTAATTCATCCAAAAATTCATCAATGACAGGAATGAGAAATTTATCTTTAATACTGAGCTTGTTGATCTCGATATAATCCGGACACACGTGCCATGATCGAGCCTTCTCATGTACCAATAGTACTACACGATCAGAGAAAGAAATTTGGCTAGGTTGAATTATACCTTCCTCTAGAATTTTTCAACCATACATTCAATTTCACTCTTTTTTTCATATGGATATGTGCAAGGTCTAATGTTTGGTGGAACGCTTCCTGGAGTCAACTGAATAGCATGATCATGATGACAAATAGGTTGGATTTCTTTGGAATTCTCAAATACCTTGGAGTGATTGTCCAACTTCTTTGGAGAAACAAATAAATTCGATGTTTGAACATCTACTGAGCATAATTCTACAATTATGTCTTGTTTTTATTTCTTCAAAAGATTTTTCAAACCATTAGATCTGATTATCTTCCCCAATTTCCCTACAATGCCTCTTGATTCAATTTCCTTTCCTTTCGAGGAAAATTTCAATCAAATTTCTTGAAAATTAAAAGTTATTTCCCCCAAATATTGTAATCATTGGACTCTTAATACAACATCAGCACCACCCATTAGAATGGAAAGCATTGGACTATTCAATGAATATTACCCCATGGTTATATTGATATCATGGCACTTCCCTGAGTAATTTATACTTCCTCCATTTGAAATCATCACTTGACACTCTAGTGTTGCATATAGAAAGTAATTCAATTCCTTGGGTATCTTACAATGAATAAAATTATGCGTACTACTAGAATTTATCAACATCATTACTTTTTTTCTTGATGTATCCTTCTATCTTGAGAGTTTTAGGAGTGGTAATTCCTGCTAATGCATTGCAAATATGCTCAGATTCATTTATTTATTTTTTGGGGTTGGTTCTCAGTGTAATCCCTCTTGTTTTGGTGTTTCTTGTTCCTTTTCTTCATCCTCTTCATAATCCATGTAAAATATTTTTTTCTTAGCACACTTATGACCCTTGGTGTATTTTTTATCACAACTGTAACAAAGCCCTTTTTCTCTTATTTCCTCCAGTTTTTGTTGTGCCAACCTTGAAGGTTGTGGAAGGCTAGGAGCAACAACAATTTATTTATAGTTATGAGTGGTATACTTCCTTGTTGTCATAATTTTACTCTTAACTTTCCATTCCACCTTGAATTCCTTCTCGAATAAATAGGTTCTCGAAGGCAACCCTCATGTTGGATGTTATCCTTTAAAGTTCCTATGAAGAAATCAATCATATGCTACTCAGGAATATCATTTACCTTGATATTCAATTTTTGGAAATTCTCAATGTGTTTCTCCATTGAACCCTTTTGATTGAGTTTTATTAAATGGCTAAAGAAGATATTTCTCTTTGTATCCTCATAATGTGGTACCAATTGTTCCATGAAAATTTTCTAAGTGAAAACTAAGTTACGAGAACAAAGGCATCGATACCACACAAATTGATTTTCTTCTAAATATAAAGATGCAATACATACCTTTTCTGTGTGTTGAACATCATGTAGATCAAATAATTGCTCCATTTTTAGTATCCATGTTACTGGATCTTTGTCAAAAAACTTCCTTCATATTGATCTTTGGAATGTGGTTAGTCTTGAACCCACTATTGGAGTCCCTAAAATCATAATTTGTATTCCTTTTGTCCTCATCATGATTTTTATGGACTACCTTCTGACCACTAGGAGGCCTCTTTTGTAGCAAATTTGTCAAACATTCCTTCAAACCTCTCATGCCTACTTTTAAACCTTCCATGTCCCATTTTAAACCATCCATGTCCCCTTTTATTTCTTTTTCTAAATTATTCATCTTAGCATTGAATTCATTTTTGGTTTCTCTTTGTGGGAGTAAATTTTGTTGCACTTAGTCCTGTAACTTTGATATATCATGTTGCATTTCTTCCTTTTCTTCACGTGACATAGTAGAGATTTCTTGTTGCTTACTAGGTCTATCCATTATTTTTTGCGAATCATTTCAAAACTAAATAATGATATATATGCTTGACTATTCCCTTTGAATCACTTCAAACTGATTTTTCAAATAATTGTTATGAAAATTTAAAATATGCACACCATTTTTCTTGTTCTTTTATATCTTTATCTTGAAAATGTTGTATCTGTATAATTTTAGATCTCCAATGTCTGAAATTTTTTCTTGTAGTATCCCTTTGAGTCTTTTTTCTAATGCCACATCTCCAACCGAGTTTGGATTCTTCAAGATAAATTTATTCCCATTCTCCCATGACCACCTAATTATGTGCTAGTTCAATAGAGAGAATTTATAAGGACTTACAAGTGTTAACGTTTCAACCTTAGGCCCTAAAAATGGTACACAAAAAACTAAAGTTTGTGAAACTTATGTGACTTTTAAAAAAATTAAAATCCGATGCTCGTAGAGAAAGTTATGATGGTTTTCGCTAGGTCACCTATTTGAGACAAAATTTTGAGGCATGCAAACACCCTAACTTCTTCAGACCATATCTACAAAAATATAGTGGAAAAAGATATGAAATGTTTACACAATGTTCACTAATATCTTGGAACCATGTGGTAGGAATTTCAGCTTTTTAATCCTCGTAGAAAAAAAGTTATGGCGAAAATTCCAAAATGACCCATTTGAAGCAGTAAGACCCTAGAATGCAAATCTCTAATACCAAATGTTATGTAACGAGATCATAAAATAGAAAAAATATATATAAATGCCTTGAAAATAGGAATCTATGAGGGGGGAACCTAATTTATATCATGTAAATAAATAATTCTTGGATGATTCAAATGACAAGGCCTTCTTGGTATATATAGGAGTCTAAGGGTTCACAATATAATCAGAGCTTGCATAACAATAATAATGTAAGGACACAACAATACTCCTAGTGGTATTTTATAGCGAACAACAATAAAAATGTGGGGGCTACATGGACACAACAATAAAAATATGGGGGTTATAGTAACAATAACAATAAGCTCGGGGATACACTAGAATTATAGGGACCTAACAATTTATTTGTGGGATATTTCAAATCATATATTTTGATCATATTGAGGTCAAATCTATAGAATAATTTGGTTGGAATTTCAAGATTTTTATTTCCATAACTCCAGTGATATACAAATTGAAATTTAAGGGTTGTGACCGGTCTTAAAATTTGTTTCAAACAAGTCATATCCATTTTTTTGCTATAATTTTATTTATAGAATTTTTATTCTATGAAACCTTGATTAAATTGCAAATAAATATCTAGGATATGATAAAAATTTCAGTTCATGCCCACTATAATTTTGAGATATACTATGTGGAAGTTATGATTTGTGAATGGTCCTAAAATCAATTTCAGAAGAGTGATCATGGAACTTTTAATATAACTTATTATTCAAGGGAACTTCAAACTATATATATATATATGATGAGGTAACTCAGGTAAAAATATCCTAATTGGATTTTAGTATTTGGACATGTGGTATACTATAAAATTTTTCTCTTGGGAAGAGGAAACAAATTAGAAAGTTTTGGTAAATTTATCATGAATTTGATTTGGAAAATGAAAATTTGCATTAAACATATGGAATTGCATAAGACATACAACAATAGTACTTCAAAATAATTCAAATTCATAAACACTGAAATTTTAGTGATATATATATATATATATATATCAGCGTTTATGAATTTGAATTTGAAGACAAAGGTCAACCATCTAGATACTCTTGATATTGAGGTTTTAAAGGTTCATAGCATACAAGTGATATGAATTTTGATTAAAATATCTCTTTTTTGTGTTTGAAACTGGTGATCAAGAGGAATATTATTATTATTTTCTCACATTGATCCAAGGAAAGATCCAAAATTTTCTATACTAATTAAACCTCTTGAAGGCTTATCCATGGCACATTAAGAAGCATAAGGATACAAGTACTAGTTATCCACATTTGGTTGTTAATTTAAGAAAATAAGTTATAGTATGAGGGTTGATTTGTCACAAGTGAAAAGATCAATTGGAAATATTGAAAAAAAGATGGAACAAAATAAGGAAGAAAAAAAAATACAAAAGATGCTATTACAAAATCTCCCTAGAAGGGATATGGACATCTAAGGTAATGAGGATCATAAGAAGAAGCATGGTGTTGAGACTCGATCATATATGGGGAATATTTTTATCACAAGGAGAGAGCACAAATATTGAATAAAAGTACCATAATAATGACTTTTTAATCCAGGATCCACATGACCAGGGCCTTAAATTAGCACCAATAAACTACTACATTTCAAATATTGATATGATAAAGTTTTATTGTAATGATCCTATAACATGGATTATTTCAAATGGAGAAATACTTTGATCTACACTAAGTGGCAGGCTTACAAAAGGTAAATATTGTGTCCATGTTTCTAGAGCAAGATCAAAATTTATGGTATCAATGGTTTTGCAAGAGAAAAAGGGATTCTATTATATCTTGGTCATCTTTTGTAGAGGAATTGATAGCAAGTTATGGGGATATTCATAACAATACATTCTTTAGTCAATTGGTAAAACTTCAATAAAAAGGTCCAGTTAGAGAGCACAGTCAACAATTCCAAATGTTGAGTCTTATGGTAAATAACATTTAAGATGATAATTTGTTATATCTATCTATGGAAACTTTAAAGGAAGTTATAAACATGAGATTTGTCTATATGAGCCTAAATCCCTATAGCATGATTTCAGTATATCAAGGAACATTGAAAGTAAAAATATGGCTCATATAAGATTGGTCACTAATAGCTATAGGGAAAGTCATGCTTCCTTTCCTATGTTAAAAATGCTAACACATTAACAAATGAATGAAAAAAGAGCAAAGCGACTATGTTTCAACTATGAAAAAAGGTATAGTAAGGTGCATAAATGTAACGAAGGGAAATTATTCTACATATACTATGAGGGCAGAGAAGATCAAGAAGTAGAAACAAGATATGGAGCTAGGAGAGACTATTCCAACAATAATGTGACATGCATTAACTAGCATCATTACTCCACAAACCCTCACGATAAAATGATATATAAAAAATAACAAGTTTAGTGTTGATTGATTCAGGCCATACTGATAACATCATCAATTACAAATTAGAAAAACTTCTTGACTTCATTGTATTTCCAACACTAAAATTTCAAGTAATGATTTCAGATAGAGGTACCATAATTTTTTCAATGAAGTCACATAGTATTAATCTAAATTTGCGAGAATATTTATTGAATATTCCCATGGATAAAATCCAAATAGGTGATGTTGATGTTGTAATATGGATCTAATGGTTATAGTCATTGGGAAGAGTAACCCTTATTTTCTAAGATATCTTCATGATATTTTCCTCAAAAGGAAAAGAAATTGATCTTAGAGGTATCCAATGGGAAACTAAAAATTCTAAGAAAGAGATACAATGGTGTAGTTGCGTAATTGTACTCATTAGATGTTCAAACACATATATCCTTTACTCTAAAGGATTTCCAAAATAAATTCAACAATAATTCGTAGGTATTTGGAGAGATGCCTAAGGGTCTCCCACCTATTGGAGAACATGACCAAGGTTTTCATTTATTCTTGAAGAGTCATGGAGAAATTTTCTTTACTCAGTTGGAGCTACATTTTCTATATCGTGAAATCATAATGAGTTAAAAAGACATTCCCAAATGAGTCTTTAGAATACATGGAGGTCATTGTGAGTATTTTGATATTCCATTTGGAGTTAATAATGCATCTTCAATATTTCAAAGCTTCACAAATTATATTTTCAAACTCTTCCTTATAAAAAATTTGTTAATATTTTTTTTATGAAATACAAGTATAAAACAAATTTTGGGAAGAGAATGTACAACACCTCGATAGTGTCTTGACACTATTGGGAGAAAAACGATTATATGCAAAGCCTTCCAAATATTCATTTCACATTAAATTGTCAAAATAAACCACGGCAAAATCAAAACTACGAAAGAATCCCGAATCCCCAATACCCTGAAGAAACTCACACCATTCTTACGATCAATAAAATATTACCACAAATTTGTTAAAAATTTAAGATATTAGTTAACTAGATACCTAAATTAAAGTATACCAACTTAAAACACATTTTATACTCATTTAAACCTTATAATTATTTACATTAACAAAACAACCTAATAAAATAAGCCACTATCCTTTCAAAATCAATAAAATAAAGATATACACTCACCAAAAAAATGAAAAACGCATCAATTAAAATTCAAATGAAATTGATAAAACATCGACTTTAAAAAAATCCAAATTCCATATATATTTACTCAATTTCGAAAATACAAATTAATGTGTAAGTAATATTTATTTCTTACAAAATTTAAATTCACATATATTTTTTAAATGAATAGTTTAGTAAAATTTAAATTATAATATAATATTTTATAACGAATATATTATATATTATAGATGTTTATGTACAATTAACTTTAAATAAAAATTCTATTAATTAATGTGTAAATAATATTAATTTCTTAAAAAAACAGATATAATTTTTAAACACATAGGTTGAAAATAAATAATTTTGAAAATTTTAAATTATAATATGATATTTTACAATGAATAAATATTATTATAGATGTATATGTATAATTAATTTTTTCATATATTCAAATAAAATTTCTATTTATAAAAATTGTAATAAAAAAATTTATTAAAAAAATAATTTATTATTGAGTTATTAATGTTTATAAATATACTTATTAACAAATTATAATATTAAATGATAATAATATTGTAACAAAATCTATTTATATAAAAAAATATTTATATTAAAATGAGAATAATTTATTATAATTAAATATTTTGTTATATTATTTTTAATATTATTTTGGTAGTTTAATAATTTAAAATAAAATTATAATTTAGTGAATTTAAAAAAATATATAAATTTTAAAAAGTAAAACTATTTTAATCGGTATTATAAATTAATGTTTATAAGAACTTACAACATTTATTTTAAATAAAATAAATATACTAGTGGACTTTTTACCTTAGGCCCCTTAGGTGATTTGTTCAACCTTAAAGGTGTATTTTGTATATTGCTACCCATTTATCACTGTCCATTTCTTAATGTGAAAAATGCTATCAGCAACTTATTACGCCAATTTCCACATTTTGTATATTACTGCCAATTTCTCCATGTGAGAAACGCTATCAACAACCTCTTCCGCAAGTTTCTCCACGTGGGAAATCGCAGTATCTACATGGTGGGACCCAGCCCACGCTCCAATGTATAATTTAAAACAAAGTCTGTTTGGCGCTATTGATTAATTCAAATTCGATTTATGATTAGGCTTTTAATCACTATTATAATCAATGGATATTTTCTATGGTGGCTGTAATCATTTATTGTGGAGTGTAAATATGATAGCTGACCTGTCCTGCCTCGATCTTCGTTTCCTGCTTGTTCATTATAGCAAAACCCTTTGGCATTTTGTCATTTCGACATTTATGTTCTGCTGTGAGAGCTCCGCGAGGGTTTCTATGGTGATGGTCTGTTTTGGTTCTGTCTGCGAATGAATGTTGAACTACAGGCTTGCCTGTGCTGTTGGCGACTATGTTCTTTGTTGTGTGGTCCTTTCACGCGTTCTGGAGGTTGGTTGATTCGTTTTTCTTGGCACAATTGGTTATTTCATCTGCTCGAACATGGAATTGATCCCTGGTTGGTCCTGTCTGGTTTCCAACCATTACTGTCCTGTTGTTTGTTACCTTGCTATGGTTCTGCTGCTAAAATTTTTTTGTTACTGTCTTCGTATGCTCAGGTTACAGGCACGATGGCTCACTCTACTATGACTTCTTAGGTAATTCATCTTTCCATGCTTTACTTCTGCCTTTTCCTAGTTCAAATGCTAACAATTTCTGCTCCTTTTGTCTCAGGTAATTTCCATGTTCTGTGGCTCTGTGGCATGCAGTTTCTTGTTCAAACACACTCACAGGTAAGGTTTTGTTCTCCCCTTGCTTGTACTATATCTCTGCTCATTTTCTTTTATCCAAGGTTTGTTTGGCAGTGGCCTGTTCTGGCTACGCAGGTCAAGATTTCGATCTCGAGCGTGGATGGCTTCAACTCTTCGGTTTACCAAACCCTTCAGTGTTTTTCTAGTAGGCTCTATCACCATTGACTTGTAGGGTTGTAACTAGGGTTTATAGTTTCTTCTGGTCGCACCTCAACATTCATTTGCTTGGCTCTTATTTGTGTCGTTATACGACCAGGTTCACCCCTATTATGGTTTCAATTTTGTAATTCATTTTGGTTGACACTTATAGTTGGATACGAGGGTTTGTTCGATGCCAAACCCTCGACTAGGGTCTATTCTATCTCATGGTCATTACTTCTTTTTTCTTTACAGCAATGTAATATTGAACTCTTAGGTAATAACAATTATATTTTTTCTTCTATTTCATTGAAAATGAAAAGAAAGGGTTTTGAACAGACTGTGACGAGTTACCTCTATTTAGGGTTTGTCTAGTCGATATTCAAGTTCTTGTTTCTCATTCAGTTGGTTATGCTGTGTTGATTTTTCTCTACAATGGACTTATGCACTATTTGTCCTTCCTGTCTTGAAAATTTGTATGCGTTCGACTTGCCAATACTCTGCTCCTTAAGAGAGGAAGGGTGTAAAGTTGTATGCCTGCACTTTGTTTGTCATTTCTAAATTGATTACAGACTAAGGAATATAGATACACAGTATGAAGAAAATGTTACAGATGGATGGATAATAAACTTGTTCTCTGTCTTTTTATTACTGTATGCAAAATGCTGAACCTTGTCAATGATTTTTGATGTTACATTTATGTTCTCTGTCTACAGTTACTTGAACTGTGTAGTTACTTTTTTAGTTGTAAGTCTTATAGTTACATAACTATTCAAGTATTCAGTTCTGCCTATATGACAATATTTTACATTGGACACATTTGTCTTTTTCCTTTAAAAATGACAAAACAATTATTAACCTATTGTTGATTAAAGACAAACAAATAAATGACCCTATCTGACCAAACTGTCCTTGACTAATACTAAGATTAGAAAATAAAAAAAAATCCTACATCCTACTTTGACAAACTGAACATAAAGAAAACCAATATGCTAATATAACTCTCCACCATGGCAGCGACCAACAACCAGTCATGGTGCCCTAGTTGGATGCTCCTACATCAGGCTCCTGGGGCAAAAAGAAATCATGACTCTGGTCCATGAGCTTCTTGACTGGAGAACCTGCCCGCTCAATTTGTTTGGCATCAAGCCACGAACTGTCCTCAATAGGACAGTTCTTCCACTTGACTAGCTACTGCAGATATTCCTTCCACCGAGTTCATTTGGCCACCTGAGTGTCGAGGATTCTCTCAATCTCGGGAGGCTGAACGTAAGGAATTTGTCTCATCTAAGTTTCTCGTCCATCCTGGGTATTCCGTGTAGGCCGTGTGGTTTTGTCTTCTTCTTCTGGGTCAGCAGTGTAAGGAAACAGGTTTGCCACATTAAAGATGGGTGAAATTCCTATCCCTGGTGGTAGTTGTATGTCATAGGCATTTGCTGAAAATTTCCAGAGGGATTTGCAGGGGCCTATCTTCTTATACTTTAGCTTATTGTATGCACCTCTAGGGAAGTGTTCCTTGCACAAATGCGTGAGGACTCCATCTCCCACATTGAACTGTACTTCCCTTCTTTTCAAATCTGCTTTCAATTTATACTTTGGCTGTTGTCCTGCAATTTAATTTTCACCTGCTCATGAAAATCTCTCATCGCATTAGCGAAATCGTCTCCATCTATGCTTCGCCTTTCTTGCTGTCTGAGATCTTGCAACTCATGCACTCTGTGAGGATGCATGCCGTACAGGATCTGAAATGGACTGCAACCCATGCTACGATTAGGCGAGTCGTTATAACTGAACTCTACCAGGGCAAGCACTCGATCCCACATCCGCGAATTATCACCAATCAAACTTCGTAGCAGGTTGCCGAGACTTCTCTTTACCCCCTCTGTTTGTCCGTCGGTTTGTAGGTGATAAGCAGAACTCTAACTCGGCCGTGTGTCCATCTTCTTCCACAGGGTGCACCAAAAGTGCCCTGTGAACTTCACATCCCTGTCTGAAAGAATAGACTTAGGCAACCCATATAGCCTGACAATCTCCGCGAAGAACAAGTGGGCCATGTGAGTGGCATCACTAGTTTTTCTGCAAGGGATAAAATGCACCATTTTCGAGAATTTTTCCACTACTACCATCACCAAGTCATAACCCTGCTGTGTCCTAGGTAGACCCAAGACGAAGTTCGAGCTGACTGAGTCCCACGGTCTACTTGGAACAGGTAATGGTGTATACAATCTCGTGTTCTAACTGTGACCCTTCTCTAACTGGCACACTTTACATCTGTTCACAAATCACTGTACATCCCTTCACATTCTTGGCCAAAAGTAAAAATGACTGAGCTGCTCAAGTGTCTTCTCTAAGACAAAATGTCTAGCTAGACCTCCACTGTGCTTTTCCCGAATAATGTTCTCTCTCATCGAGCATTCAGGAATGCATAACTGTCCTCCCCAAAATAGCAGTTTCTCTTACAATTTGTAGTCCAACCATGGATTGTTATCTCTCACCAAGGGATTCTGACATGCCTCATAGGCCTCCTTAAAATCTGTGTCAGTCTGGTATAAATATTTCAAGTGCTCAAAACCCAGCACTTGTACAGTACTCTCCTGCAAAAGTAAGGTTCTCCTACTCAATGCATCCACCACCTTGTTGGCCTGCCCATTGATGTGTTTCAACACAAAGGTGAAACTCTGCAAATATTCCACCCGCTTGGCATGTTTGTGATTCAGCTTGTGCTATTGCATCACATACTATAGTGCAAAATTATCCGAAAACAACACAAATTCGTTTCCCAGAAATGGTGTCTCCAATGCTTCAGTGCCTGGATGACAACATAGAACTCCTTATCATAGGACAAATATTTATGCCTACTTTCATTTATCTTCTCACTGAAAAATGCAACAAGTTTATCCTCCTAGCTTAGTACAGCTCCAATAGCCGTACCGTTGGCATCACAACAAACCTAAAAGAGCTTTTTAAATGTGGCAATCTCAGGATCGGTCTCTCTGTGATCTTCTTCTTTAGTAGCTGAAAACTCCTCTCCGCTGCATCAGTCCATCGAAAAGGCTGACTGGCCTTTTTAATAGTGTCCAACATAGGTGCACAAATTTCCCTAAAATTTCTTATGAATTTCAGGTAAAAACTCGCCAGCCCATGAAAACTATGTACCTCAAATAAATTTTTCGCGGATGGCCAATTGACTATCACTGCAATCTTTTCTGAATCCATCTTCAACTCGTTTTCTACTATTACAAAGCTCAAATAAATCAACTCTTTTTGCATAAAAGTACACTTTTTCAGATTTATCAGCAGCTTATTCTGCTGCAATTTTTCGAGCACTTTCTGAACATGTTGAAGGTGCTCCTCCCTTGTCCTGCTAAAATTAGTATATCATCTAGGTAAACTATCACAAATTTCCCAATGTATTCTTTCAGCATTTCATTCATTAACCGCATAAATGTACTGGGCGCAAAACTTAGTTCAAATGGCATAACCAGCCATTCATACAATCCCTCATTTGTCTTGAAGGCTATCTTCCACTCATCCCCCTCTCGAATTCGAATCTGATGATACTCGCTCTTCAAATCTATCTTAGAAAAATATGCTGCCCCACATAGGCAATCCATTATGTCGTCCATCCGTGGCAGTGGAAACCTATACTGAATGATGATTTTGTTGATGGCCCTCGAGTCTGTGCACATCCGCCACTCTCCTCCTTTCTTGGGAGAAAGAACCATTGGAATTGCGCAAGGGCTCAAACTCTCCCTTATCAATCCTTTGTCTAGCAGATCCTACACCTGCTTTCTAATCTCCTCATTTTCTTTGGGGCTCATCTGATATGCTACCTTATTTGGCAAGCTTGCTCCGGGTTTGAAGTCAATATGGTGACTTATGCTTCTTTTAGACAGTAGTTTATCTGGCAAATCATCCACCACTATGTCCGTAAACTCCTACAACATCTGCTAAATTTTTGGGGGTAAATCTGACACTTCTGTATGTAGCAGCACTGTTTTCGCTCTCCTTACAATAGCATATCTCATCTCGCTGTCCTCAACTTGTTTCAAAAACTGTTTTCCACTCATTAACAATACTCTTGTCTCACTTGTCCCTACTATTTCTTCCTCCTTGATGAGCACAAGTGTGTGCTTGATTCCATCTTTGACAAACTTATAACAGTTTGTCAATCCATCATGTACCACCTTTCTATCATATTGCAAAGGCCTGCCTAGCAGTATGTGACATACATCCATCGGCATTATGTCACAAATGACCTTATCCTTATATTTGCCTATTTGAAACTCCACCTCGCATTGCTCATCTACCAACAACTGATGGCCTTTTTGTAGCCATGAAACTTTGTAAGGGGTGGGATGTTTCAACTGCTTTAATCCCAGCTTTTCCACCATCTCTGTGGCCACCAAGTTATCTGTACTACCGCTGTCAATAATTAGCTTACAGCACTTACCGTGTGACTTACAAACCATATGAAACAAAGCTTTTCGCTGCATTTGTTCGGTGGTTTCTTTGGTTGGTTTCAACAACACCTTGTTCAAAACCAGGGCTTCCCCTATTTCTGGAGCATTCTTTGCTTCTTGGGGAGGTGCCTCTGTTTCTCCTGGTTGTGCAACATGCGCAACCCTCTATCCAACTTGGTCTGCCTCAGGACACTCAAATGATCTGTGTCCCCACTTATGACACCTGTAACATTGATAACCAGCTCCTCTACCTCGTCCATTTCCCCTGCCTCACTGATATGGCCTTCCTCCTTTTATGTTATCCCCTTCTTCTGCTATTCTGGAAGCTTTAGAACTGTTGCCTTCCTCATTATTGCTAGCAATTTTCCCACTGCCATAGGACTAGCCTCTTCCTCTGCCGGTTCCTCGTCCTCTTCTGGCATTTTTCTTTCTAGTAATTTTCTCTTCGGCTTTCATAGCACTCTGATATGCTTCTTCAATGTTCATTGGTGAAAGAATATTAATTTCATCTAAAATTTCTAGCCTTAAACCATTTACATACCTAGCTATCTTCTCTGGGGTATCCTCTATATAACCGGCTCTTAAGTTTACTCGATAGAACTCCTCAATATATTCCCTCACTGTCATTCCCTCATGCTTCAGATTCTACACTTGCCTGTGTAGTGCAATCTGATAATCTTTTGGTAGAAATCTACCTTTCAACTTGGCCACCATCCTTGTTCTGTTTTTGATCACCAACTTGTTTAATCTCCTTCTCTCTGTTTGGACATTGTCCCACCACAGGGTTGCGTGTCCCTTCAACTTTGTTGCTGCAAACTTAACTCTGTGGTCTTCACTGACCTCCTCACACTCTAAATACTTATCCAACTCACTGATCCGGTCCAACAGAACCTCTGTGGACACATTGCCCTCATAATTTGGGAGTTCTGGTTTGGGTTTACTGCTTGCCATTAAGACCGATCTCAACAGTCTCATTTTTGGGCCTTCTCCATCCGATCCATCTGTGGTTGCTACAGATTCCTCCTCGCTATCATCGCTTATCTCTGGATCCATTCTTCTCCCTGCCTCAACTACCTCAAAACGGGCAATAAGAATCCTGATCTCCTCTCTCAATCCTTCCTCTGCTATCCTTCAAACACCTCTACCACGACCTCGCCTTCCTACCTCCATTTCTCAAACTGACTTTAAAAATTTTGCTCTGATACCACTATGATGGAACCCATCCCACACTCCAATGTATAAATTAAAAAAAATTCACTCTGATGGCATTGATTAATTCAGATTCAGTTTATGATTAGGCTTTTAATCACTATTATAATCAATGGATATTTTCTGTGGTGGTTGTAATCATTTATTACGGAGTGTAAATATGACAGCTGACTTGTCCTACCTCGATCCTCGTTTCTCGCTTGTTCATTACAACAAAACCCTTTGGCATTTTGTCATTTCAACATTTCTCTTCTTGTGTGAGAGCTCCGCGAGGGTTTCTATGGTGATGGTCTATTTTGGTTCTTTCTGCGAATGAATGTTGAACTACAGGCTTGCCTATGCTATCGGCGACTATGTTCTTTGCTGTGTGGTCCTTTCACGCATACTGGAGGTTGGTTGATTCATTTTTCCTGGCACAACTGGTTATTTCATCTACTCGAACATGGAATTGATCCTTGGTTGGTAATGTCTGGTTTCCAACTGTTACTGTCCTGCTATTTGTTACCTTGCTACGATTCTGCTACTAAACATTTTTCATTACTATCTTCGTATGCTCAGGTTAGAGGCACGATGCCTCACTTTGCTATGATTTCTCAGGTAATTCATCTTTCCACGCTTTATTTCTGCCTATTCCTGGTTCAAATGCTAACAATGTCTGCTCCTTTTGTCTCAGGTAATTTCTGTGTTCTGTGGCTCTGTGGCATGTGGTTTCTTGTTCAAACAAACTCCCAGGTAAGGTTTTGTTCTCCCCTTGCCTGTACTATATCTCTGCTCGTTTTATTTTATACAATGTTTGTTTGATAGTGGCCTATTCTAGCTACGCAGGTCAAGATTTTAATGTTGGGCGTGGATGGCTTCGACTCTTCGATTTACCAAACCCTTTGGTGCTTTTCTGGTAGGCTCTGTCATCGTAGACTTGTAGGGTTGTAACTAGGGTTTATAGTTTCTGGTGGCTGTGCCTCAACGTTCATTTGCTTAGCTCTTGTTTGTGTCGTTATACGACCAGGATCACCCCTGTTATGGTTCCAGCTTTGTAATTCATTTTGGTTGATACTTATAGTTGGATACGAGGGTTTGTTCGATGCCAAACCCTCAACTAGGGTCTGTTCTGTCTCATGGTCTATACTTATTTTTTCTTTACAGCAATGTAATATCGAACTTTTAAGTAATAATAATTATATTTTTGTTTCTGTTTCATTGAAAATGAAAAGAAAGGGTTTTGAACAGACTGCCACGAGTTACCTCTGTTTGGGGTTTGTCCAGTCGATATTCAGGTTCTTGTTTCTCGTTCATGTGGTTATGCTATGTTGATTTTTCTCGGCCACGAACTTGTTCACTATTTGTCCATTCCTGTCTTGAAAACTTGTATGCATTTGACTTTCCAATACTCTGCTCCTTAAGAGAGGAAAGGTGTAGAGTTGTATGCCTGCACTTTGTTTGTCATTTCTAAATTGTTTACAGATTGAGGAATATAGATACATAATATAAAGAAAATGTTATAGATGGATGGATAATAAACGTGTTCTCTTTCTTTTTATTACTATATGTAAAATGTTGAACCTTCTCAATGATTTTCGATGTTACATTTATGTTCTCTGTCTACAGTTACTTGAACTGTGTAGTTACTTTTTTAGTTGTAAGTCTTATAGTTACATAACTATTCAAGTATTCGGTTCTGCCTATATGGCAAGACATTACATTGGACACATTTGTCTTTTTCCTTTAAAATGACAGAACAATTATTAAGCTACTGTTGATTAAAGATAAACAAATAAATGACCCTAACCGACCAAATTGTCCTTGACTAATACTAAGATTAAAAAATAAAACAAAATCCTACATCCTACTTTGACAAACTAAACATAAGGAAAACCAATATGCTAATATAACTCTCCACCATGGCAGAGACCAACACCCGATCATGGTGCCCTACCTGGATGCTCCTGCATCAGGCTCCTGGGGCAAAAAGAAATCATGACTCTGGTCCATGAGCTTCTCGGCTGAAGAACCTGCCTGCTCAATTTTTCTGGCATCAAGCCACAAACTGTCCTCAATAGGATGGTTCTTCCACTTGACCAGGTACTGCAGATATTCCTTCCACTGAGTTCGTTTGGCCACTTGAGTGTCGAGGATTCTCTCGATCTCAGGAGGCTGAACGTACGGCATTTGTCTCATCCGAGTTTCTCCTCCATCCTAGGTTTTCTGTGTAGGCCGTGTGGTTCTGTCTTCTTCTTCTGGGTCAGCAATGTAAGGAAACAGGTCTGCCAGATTAAAGATGGGTGAAATGCCTATCCCTGGTGGCAGCTGTATCCCATAGGCATTCGCTGAAAATTTCCAAAGGACTTTGCAAGGGCCTATCTTCTTATACTTCAACTTATTGTATGCACCTCTAGGGAAGCGTTCCTTGCGCAAATGCACAAGGACTTCATCTCCCACATTGAACTGTACTTCCCTTCTTTTCAAATCTACTTGTTGTTTATACTTTTGGCTACTGTCATGCAATTTAATTTTTACCTGCTCATGCAAATCTCTCATCGCGTTAGCGAAATCATCTCCATCTGTGCTTCGCCTTTCTTGTTGTCTGAGATCTCACAACTCATGCACTTTGAGAGGATGCATGCCTTACAAGATCTGAAATGGACTACAACCCATGCTACGATTAGGTGATTCGTTATAAGTGAACTCTGCCTGGGCAAGCACTCGATCCCACATCTACGAATTCTCACCATTCAAACTTCGTAGCATGTTTCCCAGACTTCTATTTACCACCTCTGTTTGTGTGTTGGTTTGCGGGTGATAAGCAGAACTGTAACTCAACTGTGTGTCCATCTTCTTCCACAGGGTGTGCCAAAAGTGCCCTGTGAACTTCACATCCCTGTCTGAAAGAATAGACTTAGGCAACCCATGTAGCCTGACAATCTCCGTGAAGAACAAGTGGGCCACGTGAGTGGCATCACTGGTTTTTCTACAAGGGATAAAATGCGCCATTTTCAAGAATCTATCCACTACTACCATCACCGAGTCATAACCCCACTATGTCCTCGGTAGACCGAAGACAAAGTCCAAGCTGACTAAGTCCCATGGTATGCTTGGAACAGGTAACGGTGTATACAGTCTTGTGTCCTGACTGTGACCCTTTTCTAACTGGCACACTTTACATCTGGTCACAAATCGTTGTACATCCCTTCGCATTCTTGGCCAAAAGTAAAAATGACTGAGCTCCTCGACTATCTTGTCTATGCCGAAATGTCCGGCTAGACCTCCACTATGCTTCTCCTGAATAATGTTCTCTCTCATCGAGCAGTCAAGAATGCACAATTGTCCTCCTCTAAACAGCAGTTTGTCTTGCAAGCTATAGTCCAACCATGGACTGTTATCTCTCACCAAGGGATTCTGACATGCCTCATAGGCCTCCTTAAAATCTGTGTCAGTCTACTATAAATCTTTAAAGTGCTCAAAAGCCAGCACTTGTACAATATTCTCCTGCAAAAGTAAGGCTCTCCTACTCATGCCACCTTGTTGGCCTGCCCGTTGATGTGTTTCAACACAAAGGTGACACTCTACAAATATTCCACCCACTTGGCATGTTTGTGATTCATCTTGTGTTGTTGCATCACATATTATTGTGCAGAATTATTCGAGAACAACACAAATTCATTTCCCAACAAATAGTGTCTCCAGTGCTTTGGTGCCTGGATGATAGCATAGAACCCCTTGTCATAGGACGAATATTTCTGCTTGCTTTCATTTAACTTCTTGCTGAAAAATGCAACAGGTTTATCCTCCTAGCTGAGTACAGCTCCAATAACCATACCGCTAGCATCATAGCAAACCTGAAAGAGCTTTTTAAAATATGGCAATCTCAGGATCGGTCTCTCTGTGATCTTCTTCTTTAGAAGCTGAAAACTCCTCTCCGCTGCATCAGTCCATCGAAAAGGTTGACTAGCCTTTTTAATAGTTTCCAACATAGGTGCACAAATTTCGCTAAAATTTATTATGAATTTCCTATAAAAACTCGCGAGCCCATGAAAACTACATACCTCAAATAAACTTTTCGGGGATGGCCAATTGACTATCGCTACAATCTTTTCTGAATCCATCTTCAGCTCGTTTTCTACTATTACAAAGCCCAAATAAATCAACTCTTTTTGCAGAAAATTAGACTTTTTGAGATTTATTAGCAGCTTATTCTGCTACAATTTTTCCAGCACTTTCCGAACATGTCGAAGGTGCTCCTCCCTTGTCCTGCTGAAAATTAGTATATTTTCCAGGTAAACTATCACAAATTTTCCAACGTATTCTTTCATCATTTCAATCTTTAACTGCATAAATGTACTAGGCACATTGCTCAGTTCGAATGGCACAACCAACCATTCATACAGCCCCTCATTTGTCTTGAAGGTTGTCTTCCACTCATCCCCCTCTCGAATTCGGATCTGATGATACCCGCTCTTCAAGTCTACCTTAGAAAAATATGCTACCCCAATTAGGCAATCCATCATGTCGTCCACCAGTGACAGTGGAAACCTATACAGGATGGTGATTTTGTTGATGGCCCTCGAGTCTGTGCACATCCACCACTCTCCTCCTTTCTTGGGAGCGAGAACCGTTGGAACTACGCAAGGGCTCAAACTCTCCCTTATCAATACTTTGTCTAGCAGCTCCTGCACCTGCTTTCTAATCTCCTCATTGTCTTTGGGGCTCATCCGATATTCTGCCTTATTTGGCAAGCTTGCTCCGGGTATGAAGTCAATATGGTGACTTATGCTTCTTTTGGGGAGCAGTTTATTTGGGAAATCATCCACCACTATGTCTGTAAACTCCTGCAACATCTGCTAAATTTTTGGGGGTAAATCAGACACTTTTGTATGCAGTAGCACCGTTTTTGCTCTCCTTACAACAGCATAACTCACCTCGTTGTCCTCAACTTTTTTCAGAAACTATTTTCCACTCATTAACAATACTCTTGTCTTGCTTGTACCTGTCATTTCTTCCTCCTTGATGGGCACAAGCACGTGCTTGATTCCATCCTTGACAAACTTATAGCAGTTTGTTAGTCCGTCATATACCACCTCTCTGTCATACTGCCATGGCCTACCTAGCAGTATGTGACATATATCCATCGGCAGTATGTCACAAATGACCTTATCCTTATATCTGCCTCTTTGAAACTCCACCTCGCATTGCTCATCTACCAGCAACTGATGGCCTTTTTGCAGCCATGAAACTTTGTAAGGGGTGGGATGTTTTAACTGCTTTAATCCTAGCTTTTCCACCATCTCTGTGGCCACCAAGTTATCTGTACTACCGCTATCAATAATTAGCTTACAACTCTTACCATTTCAACAACACCTTGTTCAAAACTAGGGCTTCCCCTGTTTCTGGAGCATTTTCTGCTTCTTGGGGAGGTGCCTCTGTTTCTTCTGGTTGTGAAACATACGCACCACTCTGTCCAGCTTGGTCTGCCTCAGGACACTCAAATGATCTATGTCCCCACTTATGACACCTGTAACATTGATAACCAGCTCCTCTACCTCATCCATTTCCCCTGCCTCGCTGATATGGCCTACCTCCTCTTGTGTTGTCCCCTTCTTCTACTGTTCCGGAAGATTTAAAACTGCTGCCTTCCTCATTACTGCTAGCAATTCGCCCTCCGCCATAGGACTGGCCTCTTCCTCTACCTGTTCCTTGTCCTCTTCTGAAATTTTTCTTTCTAGTAATTTTTACTTTGGCTTTCATAGCACTCTGATATGTTTCTTCAATGTTCTTTGGTGAAATAATACTAATTTCATCTAAAATTTCTAGCCTTAAACCATTTACATACCTGGTTGTCTTCTCTAGGGTATCCTCTATATAACCAGCCCTTAAGTTCACTTGGTAGAACTCCTCAATATATTCCCTCATTGTCATTCCCTTCTGCTTCAGATTCTGCACTTACCTGTGTAACGCAATCTGATAATCTTTCAGTAGAAATTTTCCCTTCAACTTGGCCACCATCCTTAACCAGTTTTTGATCAGCAACTTGTTTAATCTTCTTCTCTCTATTTGAAAACTATCCCACCACAGGGCTGCGTGTCCCTTCAACTTTGTTGCTGCGAACTTAACTTTACGGTCTTCACTGACCTCCTCACACTCGAAATACTTATCCAGCTTACTGATCCAGTCCAACAGAACCTCTGTGGACAGGCTGCCATCATAATTTGGGAGTTCTTGTTTGGGTTTACTTCTTGCCATTAAGACCGATCTCAACAGTCTCATTTCTAGGCCCTCTCCATTTGATCCATCCGTGGTTGCTACAGTTTCCTCCTTGCTATCATCGCCTATCTGTGGATCCCTTCTTCTCCCTACCTCAACTGCCTCCAAACGGGTAGTAAGAATCTTGATCTCCTCTCTCAATCCTTCCTCTGCTATCCTTCGAACACCTCTGCCATGACCTCGTCTTCCTACCTCCTTTTCTCAAACTAACTTTAAAAATTCTACTCTGATACCACTATGATGGGACCCAGCCCACACTCCAATGTATAATTTAAAACAAAGTCTGTCTGGTGCTATTGATTAATTCAGATTTGGTTTATTATTAGGCTTTTAATCACTATTATAATCAATGGATATTTTATATGGTGGTTGTAATCATTTATTGCGGAGTGTAAACATGACAGCTGACCTATCCTACCTCGATCCTCATTTCCCGCTTGTTCATTATAGCAAAACCCTTTGGCATTTTTTCATTTCGACATTTGTTCTACTGTGAGAGCTCTGTGAGGGTTTCTATGGTGATGGTATGTTTTGGTTCTCTCTAAAAATGAATGTTGAACTACAGGCTTGCCTGTGCTGTTGGCGACTATGTTCTTTGTTGTGTGGTCCTTTCACGTGTTCTAGAGGTTCGTTGATTCATTTTTCTTTGCACAATTGGTTATTTCATTTTCTCTAACATGGAATTGATCCACGGTTGGTCCTGTCTGGTTTCCAACTGTTACTGTCCTGTTGTTTGTTACCTTGCTAAGGTTCTGCTGTTAAAAATTTTTTGTTAATGTCTTCGTATGCTCAGGCTACAGGAACGATGGCTCGCTCTGCTATGACTTCTCAGGTAATTCATCTTTCCATGCTTTATTTCTGCCTTTTCTTGGCTCAAATGCTAACAATGTCTGCTCCTTTTGTCTCAGGTAATTTCCATGTTCTGTGGCTCTGTGGCATGCAGTTTCTTGTTCAAACACACTCCCAGGTAAGGTTTTGTTCTCCCCTTGCCTGTACTATATCTCTGCTCGTTTTATTTTATACAAGGTTTGTTTGACAGTGGCCTGTTCTGGCTACACAGGTCTAGACTTCGACCTCGAGCGTGGATGGCTTCAACTCTTTGGTTTACCAAACCCTTCGGTGCTTTTCTCATAGGCTCTGTCATCGTATACTTGTAGGGTTGTAACTAGGGTTTATAGCTTCTCGTGGCCGCGCCTTAGCGTTCTTTTGCTTGGCTCTTCTTTGCGTCCTTATACGACCAGGCTCACCCCTGTTACGGTTCTAGCTTTGTAATTCGTTTTGGCTGATACTTCGATACGAGTGTTTTTTTTATGCCATACCCTTGACTAGGGTCTATTCTGTCTCATGGTCATTACCTCTTTTTTCTTTACAGCAATGTAATATCGAACTCTTAAGTAATAACAATTATATTTTTGTTTCTATTTCGTTGAAAATGAAAAGAAAGGGTTTTGAACAGACAGTCATGAGTTACCTCTGTTTGGGGTTTGTCCAGTCGATATTCAGGTTCTTGTTTCTCGTTTAGTTGGTTATGCTGTGTTGATTTTTCTGGGCCACGGACTTGTTCACTGTTTGTCCATTCCTATCTTGAAAACTTGTATGCGTTCGACTTGCCAATACTCTGCTCCTTAAGAGAGGAAAAGTGTAAAGTTGTATGCCTGCACTTTGTTTGTCATTTCTAAATTGTTTACAGATTGAGAAATATAGATACACAGTATGAAGAAAATGTTACAGATGGATGGATAATAAACTTGTTCTCTATCTTTTTATTACTATATGCAAAATGCTGAACCTTGTCAATGATTTTCGATGTTACATTTATGTTCTCTGTCTACAGTTACTTGAACTGTGTAGTTACTTTTTTAGTTGTAAGTCTTATAGTTACATAACTATTCAAGTATTCGGTTCTGCCTATACGACAAGATTTTACATTGGACACATTTGTCTTTTTCCTTTAAAATGACAGAACAATTATTAACCTACTGTTGATTAAAGACAAACAAATAAATGACCCTAACCGACCAAACTATCCTTGACTAATACTGAGATTAAAAAAAAAAACAAAGTCCTACATCCTACTTTGACAAACTAAACATAAAGAAAACCAATATGCTAATATAACTCTCCATCCTGGCAGAGACCAACACCCGGTCATGGTGCCCTAGCTAGATGCTCCTACATCAGGCTCCTAGGGAAAAAAGAAATCATGACTCTGGTCCATGAGCTTCTCGACTGAAGAACCTGCCCGCTCAATTTGTCTGGCATCAAGCTAGGAACTATTGTCAATAGGACAATTTTTCCACTTGACCAAGTACTGCAAATATTCCTTCCGCCGACTTCATTTGGCCACCTAAGTGTTGAGGATTCTCTAGATCTCGGGAGGCTGAACGTAAGGTATTTGTCTCATCCTAGCTTCTCCACCATCCTGGGTATTCCATGTAGGCCATGTGGTTCTGTCTTCTTCTTCTGGGTCAGTAGTGTAAGGAAACAGGTCTGCCACATTAAATATGGGTGAAATGCCTATCCCTAGTGGCAGCTGTATCTCATAAGCATTCACTGAAAATTTCCGGAGGACTTTGCAGGGGCCTATCTTCTTATACTTCAGCTTATTGTATGCACCTCTAGGGAAGCGTTCCTTACACAAATGTGCAAGGACTTCATCTCCCACATTGAACTGTACTTCCCTTCTTTTGAAATCTGCTTGCTCTTTATACTTTTGGCTGCTATCCTACAATTTAATTTTCACCTACTCATGGACTTCATCTCCCACAATGAACTGTACTTCCCTTCTTTTCAAATCTACTTGCTATTTATACTTTTGGCTGTTGTCTTGCAATTTAATTTTCACATGCTCATGCAAATCTCTCATCGCATTAGCGAAATCGTCTCCACCTGCGCTTCGCCTTTCGTACTGTCCGATATCTCGCAACTCATGCATTCCGCGAGGATGCATGCTGTATAGGATTTGAAATGGACTGCAGCCTATGTTGTGATTAGGCGAGTCATTGTAAGCGAACTCTGCCTGGGCAAGCACTCGATCCCACATCTGCGAATTCTCACCAATCAAACTTCATAGCAGGTTTCCCAGACTTCTGTTTACCACCTATGTTTGTCTGTCGGTTTGCGTGTGATAAGTAGAACTATAACTCAACTGTGTGTCCATCTTCTTCGACAAGGTGTGCCAAAAGTGCCCTATGAACTTCACATCCCTTTCTGTAAGAATAGACTTAGGCAACCCATGTAGCCTGAAAATCTCTGTGAAGAACAAGTGGGCCACGTCAATGGCATCACTGGTTTTTTTGCAAGAGATAAAATGCACCATTTTCAAGAATCTATCCACTACTACCATTACTGAGTCATAACCCCGTTGTGTCCTAGGTAGACCCAAGACGATGTCTAAGCTAACTGAGTCCCACGGTTTGCTTGGAATAGGTAACGGTGTATACAGTCCCATGTTCTGACTGTGACCCTTCGCTAACTGGCACACTTTAAATCTAGTCAAAAATCATTGCACGTCCCTTTGCACTCTTGGCCAAAAGTAAAAATGACTGAGCTGCTTGAGTGTCTTGTCTATGCCGAAATGTCTGGCTAGACCTCCACTATGCTTCTCCCGAATAATGTTCTCTCTCATCGAGTAGTCAGGAATGCATAGTTGTCCTCCTCTAAACAACAATTTCTCATGCAAGTTGTAGTCCAACCATGGACTATTATCTCTCACCAAGGGATTCTGACATGCCTCATAGGCCTCCTTAAAATTTGTGTTAGTCTGGTATAAATCTTTCAAGTGCTCAAAACCCAACACTTATACAATACTCTCCTGCAAAAGTAAGGCTCTCCTACTCAATCCGTCCACCACCTTGTTGGCCTGCCGGCTGATGCGTTTCAACACAAAGGTGAAACACTGCAAATATTCCACTCACTTGGCATGTTTGTGATTCAGCTTGTGCTACTTCATCACATACTGTAGTGCAGAATTATTCAAAAACAACACAAATTTGTTTCCCAGCAAATAGTGTCTCCAATGCTTCAGTGCCTAGATGATAGCATAGAAATCCTTGTCATAGGATGAACATTTCAGCTTGCTTTCATTTAACTTCTCACTGAAAAATCCAACAGGTTATCCTCTTGGCTGAGTACAGCTCCAATAGCCATACCACTAGCATCATAGCGAACTTGAAAGAGATTTTTAAAATCTGGCAATCTCAGGATCAATCTCTCTGTGATCTTCTTCTTCAGTAGCTGAAAACTCCTCTCCACTACATCAGTCCATCGAAAAGGCTGACTGGCCTTTTTAATAGTGTCCAACATAGGTGCACAAATTTCACTAAAATTTCTTATGAATTTCCAGTAAAAACTCGCTAACCCAATTGACTATCGTTGCAATCTTTTCCGGATCCATCTTCAGCTCATTTTCTGCTATTACAAAGCGCAAATAAATCAACTCTTTTTGCAGAAAAGTACACTTTTTCAGATTTATCAGCAGCTTATTCTGCTGCAATTTTTCCAGCACTTTCCGAACATGTCGAAGGTACTCCTCCCTTGTCCTGCTGAAAATTAGTATATCGTTCAGATAAACTATCACAAATTTTCCAATGTATTCTTTTATCATTTCATTCATTAACCGCATAAATGTATTGGGCACATTGCTCAGTTCGAATGGCATAGCCAGCCATTCATACAGTCCCTCATTCGTCTTGAAGGTGGTCTTCCACTCATTCCCCTCTCGAATTCAGATCTGATGATACTTGCTCTTCAAGTCTATCTTAGAAAAATATGCTGCCCCACTTAGGCAATCCATCATGTCGTCCATCCGTGGTAGTGGAAACCTATATTGGATGTTGATTTTGTTGATGGCTCTCAAGTCTGTGCACATCTGCCACTCTCCTCCTTTATTTGGAGTGAGAACCGTTGGAACTGCGCAAGGGCTCAAACTCTCCCTTATCAATCCTTTGTCTAGCAGTTCCTGCACCTGCTTTCTAATCTCCTCATTGTCTTTGGGGCTCATCTGATATGCTGCCTTATTTGGCAAGCTTGCTCCAGGTATGAAGTCAATATGGTCACTTATGCTTCTTTTCGAGGGCAGTTTATCTAGCAAATCATCCACCACTATGTGCGTAAACTTCTGCAACATCTGCTGAATTTCTGGGGGTAAATCTGACACTTTTGTATGCAGCAGCACCATTTTCGCTCTCCTTACAACAGCATAGCTCACCTCGTTGTCCTCAACTTGTTTCAGGAACTATTTTCCACTCATTAACAATACTCTTGTCTCACTTGTCCCTACTATTTCTTCCTCCTTTATGGGCACAAGCGTGTGCTTGATTCCATCCTTGACAAACTTATAGCAGTTTGTCAGTTCGTCATGTACGACCTTTCTGTCATACTGCCATGTCCTACCTAGCAGTATGTGACATACATCCATCGATAGTATGTCACAAATGACCTTATCCCTATATCTTCCTATTTGAAACTCCACCTTGCATTGCTCATCTACTAGTAACTGATGGCCTTTTTGCAGCAATGAAACTTTATAAGGGGCGGGATGTTTCAACTGCATTAATCCTAGGTTTTCCACCATCTCTATGGCCACCAAGATATCTATACTCCCACTGCCAATAATTAGCTTACAACACTTACCGTGTCACTTACAAACCGTGCAAAACAAATCTTTCCGTTGCGTTTGTTCGGTGGTTTCTTTGGCTGGTCTCAACAACACCTTGTTCAAAACCAGGGCTTCCCCTATTTCTGGAGAATTTTCTGCTTCTTGGGGAGCTGCCTTTGTTTCTTCTGGTTTTGTAACATATGCACCCCTCTGTCCAACTTGGTCTGCAATAGGACACTCAAATGATGTGTTTCCCCACTTATGACACCTGTAACATTGATAACCAACTCCTCTACCTCGGCGATTTCCCCTGCCTCACTGATATGGCCTTCCTCTTGTGCTGTCCACTTCTTCAGCTGTTCTAGAAGCTTTAGAATTGTTTCCTTCCTCATCACTGCTAGCACTTCGCCCTCTGCCATAGGACTGGCCACTTCCTCTACCTATTCCTCGTCCTCTTCTGGCATTTTGCTTTCTAGTAATTTTCTCTTCGACTTTCAAAGCACTTTGATATGCTTCTTCAATGTTCTTTGGTGAAAGAATAGTAATTTCATCTAAAATTTCTAGTCTTAAACCATTTACATACCTGGTTGTCTTCTCTTGGGTATCCTCTGTATAACCGGCCCTTAAGTTCACTCGGTAGAACTCCTCAGTATATTCCCTCACTGTCATTCCCTTCTGTTTCAGATTCTGCACTTGCCTATGTAGTGCAATCTGATAATCTTTTGGCAGAAATTTGCCCTTCAACTTGGCAACCATCCTTGACTAGTTTTTGATCGGCAACTTGTTTAATCTCCTTCTCTCTGTTTGGACACTGTCCCACCATAGGTCTATGTGTCCCTTAAACTTTGTTGCTACGAACTTAACTCTGCGGTCTTCACTGACCTCCTCACACTCGAAATACTTATCCAGCTCGCTAATCCAGTCCAACAAAACCTCTGTGGACACACTGCCATCATAATTTGGGACTTCTAGTTTGGGTTTACTGCTTGCCATTAAGACCGATCTCAACAGTCTCATTTCTGGGCCCTCTCCATCTGTGGTTGCTACAGCTTCCTCCTCGCTATCATCACCTATCTCTGGATCCCTTCTTCTCCCTGCCTCAACTGCCTCCAAACAAGCAGTAAGAATCCTGATCTCCTCTCTGAGTCCTTCCTCTGCTATCCTTCGAACACCTCTGCCACGACCTCGCCTTCCTACCTCTGTTTCTCAAACTGACTTTAAAATTCTACTCTGATACCACTATGATGGGACCCAGCCCATGCTCCAGTGTATAATTTAAAACAAATTCTGTCCGGCGCTATTGGTTAATTCAGATTTGGTTTATGATTAGGCTTTTAATCACTATTATAATCAATGGATATTTTCTGTGGTGGTTGCAATCATTTATTGCGGAGTGTAAATATGACAGCTGACCTATCCTACCTCGATCCTCATTTCCCGCTTGTTCATTACAGCAAAACCCTTTGGCATTTTGTCATTTCGACATTTCTATTCTATTGTGAGAGTTTCGCGAGGGTTTCTATGGTGAGGGTCCTTTCACATGTTCTAGAGGTTGGTTGATTCATTTTTCTTGGCACAATTGGTTATTTCATCTGCTCGAACATGGAATTGATCCCTGCTTGGTCCTATCTGGTTTCCAACCGTTACAGTCCTGTTGTTTGTTACCTTGCTACGATTCTGCTACTAAAAAATTTTTGTTACTATCTTCGTATGCTCAAGTTATAGGCACGATGGCTCGCTCTGTTATGACTTCTCAAGTAATTCATCTTTCCATGGTTTATTTCTACCTTTTCCTAGTTCAAATGCTAACAATGTCTGCTCCTTTTGTCTTAGGTAATTTCTGTGTTATGTGGCTCTGTGGCATGCAGTTTCTTGTTCAAACACACTCCCAGGTAAGGTTTTGTTCTCCCCTTGCCTGTACTATATCTCTGCTCATTTTATTTTATACAAGGTTTGTTTGACAGTGGCCTGTTCTGGCTACACAGGTCAAGACTTCGACCTCTGGCGTGGATGGCTTCAACTCTTCGGTTTACCAAACCCTTTGGTGCTTTTCTGGTAGGCTCTGTCATCGTAGACTTGTAGGGTTGTAACTAGGGTTTATAGTTTCTGGTGGTTGCGCCTCAACGTTCATTTGCTTGGCTCTTGTTTGTGTCGTTATACGACCAGGCTCACCCCTGTTACGGTTCCAGCTTTGTAATTCGTTTTGGTTGATACTTATAGTTGGATACAAGGGTTTGTTCGATGTCAAACCCTTGACTAGGGTCTGTTCTGTCTCATGGTCGTTACTTCTTTTTTCTTTACAGCAACGTAATATCGAGCTCTCAAGTAATAACAATTATATTTTTGTTTCTGTTTCATTGAAAATGAAAAGAAATGGTTTTGAACAGACTGTCACGAGTTACCTCTATTTGGGGTTTGTCCAATCGATATTCAGGTTCTTGTTTCCTGTTTAGTTGATTATGCTGTGTTGATTTTTCTCAGCCACAGACTTGTTCACTGTTTGTCCATTCCTGTCTTGAAAACTTGTATGCGTTTGACTTGCCAATACTCTGCTCCTTAAGAGAGGAAAGGTGTAAAGCTGTATGCCTGCACTTTGTTTGTCATTTCTAAATTGTTTACAGATTGAGGAATATAGATACACAGTATAAAGAAAATGTTACAGATGGATGGATAATAAACTTGTTCTCTATCTTTTAATCACCATATGCAAAATGCTGAACCTTCTCAATGATTTTCGATGTTACATTTATGTTCTCTGTCTACAGTTATTTGAACTGTATAGTTACTTTTTTAGTTGTAAGTATTATAGTTACATAACTATTCAAGTATTCAGTTCTGCCTATACGACAAGATTTTACATTGGACACATTTGTCTTTTTCCTTTAAAAATGATCGAACAATTATTAACCTACTGTTGATTAAAGACAAACAAATAAATGACCCTAACCGACCAATATGTCCTTAACTAATACTAAGATTAAAAAATAAAACAAAATCCTACATCCTACTTTGGCAAACTGAACATAAAGAAGACCAATATGCTAATATAACTCTCCAACCTCACAGAGACCAACACCCGGTCATGGTGCCCTAGCTGGATGCTCCTGCATCACTACAACATTCGTTGCTTTCGAACAACAAAGGGGATTCAAAGAAAAATTTTCTTTCTCCAATTTCTCCTTTTGGAAAATGGTATCTACAGCCTTTGTCGTTTCCGAATGAAATTCGATCCCATTCACCTTTAAATGTAAATCTCACTTAACAACGAGAAGTACGCAACTCAATCATCCAGCATTTTCTGCAGATTAAGTGGATATAAAGGTAAAGTATGTGTGTCTCTTCTTTGTAGGATCCAAATTTTATTCATCTTTTTCGTCGTATTTCTCCACGTGGGAAATCGTAGTATCTACAACATTCGTCGTTTTCGAACAACGAAGGGGATTCACAGAGAATTTTTCTTTCTCCAATTTCTCCTTTTGGAAAATGGTATCTGTTGGGAATTTTTCTGGTAAAATTTCAAAAACAAAAGTACTTAAACACAAGAGAGAATGATGCTCTGTTTTCTAATGCACAGGATCTTAACACAGCAGAACAAAAAAAAATGTTTCCAGAACACAGGGTTTTACACACACATAAAAACTTGTATTAATTAAAAGACTGTTGTTACAACATATGCTTCCTCCTCTCTCACAGAGGGATTTACAAAAAAACATTCACACACTGCTGTGTCTATTCTATATGCTATTTCTATATGCTATTTCGTTGCTGTGGCTTTCTTTTACATTCACGCGCTGCTGCGTGTTACAGATGCACTGCTATGCTTTTTCACATTCCTTACTCACTCACTCTCACTCTCTCTTTTTTTTGTTACATTTATGTTCTGGGTATATACATATCATCTATTACAAAAAAAATCTCTACTAGGTTATGCGTGGAGGTGTCTTAATGAACCACCAACCACATTTATAATCTAAGATGGGCCTTCGACACAAATCGGCCCTTTCTGGTGCTCTGCTAGGGTAGATGCAGTAAACACTAAATGAAACCCATAACCTGTTAATGCTTTTAGCTGCTCGAGGCGTGTCCTTCTTGGTCTCGACCATTCTTCTTCATTAATGCTGTTGGAGAGCAGTTATGGTGTAAAGCTTTCTTTCTTCTTTGCGAACACAAAAGATAGGTTAAAACATAAATAAGGCATGGCGGTGGCGGACACAAGCCAGAACAAATCTCAGCCGTCAGATCTACAGATGAATGGGGGGATCGCATTGCAGAAAGAAAACATTATCGGGGAATGAGGCGAGGTGAGAAGCGGCGATGTGCGATGTGCGATGATATCGCTTCTCAATATCGCAATTGACGGATACAAAGGCGGAGGGATTAATGCACACTGGGCAAAAGTTTGCGATCTGCGATCTCATCGCATCGCAGGCAAACAAAGAACGTAGCGGGGCAACAGATCGTGGACGCGATTTGCGATATAGGATAATATCGCATCGTTGCGTCGTGAAAAAAAATTTAGGAGAACAGACGGAGACAATGGTCATGAATGCGATTTGCGATCTGCGATGAGATCGCATCGCAAGGGAAAAATATTGCTGTAGTTGAAATTATCATTTCAACACTCCCCTTTAATTTCAACTGTTGGGTTATCAGTCATACCCAGACATTTCCTCAAATGCTCAAAACTTTTCTGTCCCAAAGGCTTGGTCAGAATGTCTGCAACCTGTTCCTGAGTGCTGCAATGATGTAAAACAATTTCTCTGTTGTTCACCAATTCTCTGATGTAATGGAACCTTGTATCAATGTGTTTCGTTTGTGAAACACAGAATTCTTGTACAGGGCGATAGCTGAGCTATTGTCACAAAAAATAACCGTTGCTTTTACCTGGTCTCGGCCTAAGCTCCTTAGCATTCTTCTCATCCAAACCGCTTGACACGCTGATGCTGTAGCTACCACGTATTCTGCCTCTGCTGTAGACAATGCCACAATGGGCTGTTTCTTAGAAGCCCATGAAATTTCTCCTAAACCCATGTGAAATAGATAACCGGATGTGCTTTTCCGATCATCCACACTTCCAACCTAATCGCTATCGGTGTATCCAACAAAATCTGAACTTTCTGAAAAAGTATATAAGATGCCAAATCCTTTTGTACCTTTTACATACCTCAGAATCCTTTTTGCTGCCTACCAATGTGCTTCTTTCGACCTCTCCATGAATCTGGAAATTAAACTAACAACAAACACTATATCTGGCCTAGTTGCAGTCAAATACATGAGGCTGCCAACTATGCTCTTGTACACGCTAGGATCAAAATCCTTGTTGTTGTCCTCTTTGTTGAGTTTTAATCCCATTACTGTGGGAGTGATTGTTGCCTTGCTGTCCTGCATGTTAAATCTGACCAACACTTCATTTACATATTTTGCTTGTGAAATAAGAATTCCATTTTCATTTTGATCTACTTCTATTCCTAAGAAGTATCTCACCAAACCCATGTCAGTCATCTCAAATTCTTCTTTCATGACTGATTTGAAATTTTTAGTGAGGTAGTCATCATTACCTGTAAAAATTACATCATCAACATATAACACAACAATTAAAATTTTACCATCCTTTTCTTTGATGTAGATGGTGGGTTCTCCCTCACACTTCAAAAATCCATTTTCCAGTAGATAGGAATCTATCCTACTGTACCATGCTCTGGGTGCTTGCTTCAGCCCATAAAGAGCTTTCTTCAATCTGCACACTTTGTGCTCTTGTGCTTTCTTCTCATAGCCTGGAGGTTGTTCAATGTAAACCTCTTCTTTTAACACTCCATCTAGGAATGCTGACTTCACGTCCATTTGGTAAAATTTCCATTTGTTTTGTGCTACTATGGACAGCATTTCTCTCACGGTTTCCATTCTTGCAACCTGTGCGAAAGTCTCCTCATAGTCTCTCCCATATTGCTGCTTGTATCCTTTGACAACAAGTCTTGCCTTGTGCCTTTCTATCTTGCCTTCAGCATTGCTCTTGGTCTTGTAGACCCATTTAACTCCAATGACTTCTTTACCTTTTGGTAGCTCAACCAAATCCCATGTCTTGTTTCTTTCTATGGCATTGATATCCTCATCCATAGCTTCTATCCATTTCCTATCCTTAATAGCATCTTCGAAATGAATATGGTCATCAACATGACAATATAAAGCAAACAAGGAATTTATTCCTTCATCATAAATATCACTTAAATTTCTGAATTTCTTACCTCTTTCACTCAGTGTGCAAGTGCTTGAAGACGCACTTGAATTTCCTCCTTGTGGTGTGCTTGGAGAAGCACTTTCATTTCTCCTCAAGAGTGTCTCTTGCTACCCTTGTGTTGGTGCTGCTGTTTGGGGATGTATTTCAGTCATGTCCTCATCATCTTCATCATGAGGCAAACAGTTTTTAACATTAACTATTTTCTCTATGCTTCCATCCCAAGCTTCCTCTTCAATGAATTGAATATCTCTACTCACAAAAAACTTCTTGGTAGATGGAATATACAACTTGTAAGCTTTGGATTCCTCACTGTATGCAATAAAAATACATTTATCCCCTTTGCCGTCCAATTTCCTCCTTAGCTGATCTAGAATGTGTGCATAAGCCACACATCCAAAAACTTTCATGTGGGTGACTCCTTGTTTTCTCCCACTCCATGCTTCTTCCGACACTCTGTTAATGACTGCTTTTGTAGGACACCTATTCAAAATATATACTGCACAGTGTACAGTTTCAGCCCAATAATCATTTGACAAATGCTTTGCCTTTAGCATGCTCCCCACCATATCCATGATGGTCCTATTCTTCCACTCAGCAACTCCATTTTGCTGTGGGGCGTACCTAGTTGTAAACTGTTTGTGAATTCCATTTTCTCTACAAAACCGTAGGAATTCTTTGGAGATATACTCACCTCTTCTGTCAGTTCTCAAAACTTTGATGCGTAGCCCACTTTGATTTTCCACAAGTGCTTTGAAATTTCGAAATTTTTCAAACATTTCACTTTTGTTCTTCAGGAAGTAAACCCAAGTTTTTCTAGTAAAATCATCAATGAATGTTAGAAAATATTGGATGTCTGCTCATGATGGAGTTTACATCGGTCCACATAAGTCTGAGTGGACAATCTCTAAGGGTGCCTTTGCCCTTATGATTTTCCCAAATGGAAAACTTTCTCTATGTTGTTTCCCCAAAATACAAGCTTCACAAAGGCTGTCTGGTTTCTTTATCAATGGTAATCCTCTTACCATTCCTCTTCTACTCAACAAGTTAAGACCTCCAAAATTGAGATGTCCAAATCTCAAGTGCCACAACCAATTTTCATCCTTTGGTTGGCTTTGGAAAGCCTCTTGGGTAACTGCCGCAATTTCTTCTTTGTTTTTCAAATCTACCCTTATTCTGAGAGGGAACATTCTGTTCCTCGTCATCTTCACTTCAACAATACAACGTTTTCTAGGTGCTCTATCCATGATGGTGCATACATCATTTACAAAGAAAACATTGTAACCCTTTTGAACAAGCTGTCCAATACTTAAGAGGTTACACTTCATTCCAGGAACATAATAGACATCTGCTATGGTTTTCTTTTCTCCTTTCTTTGTAAATATTTTTACTTCTCCTTTTCCCATAACAGAAATTTTACTATTAGTCCCAAGTGTGACTTGTGATTTCACACTCCGATCTAAAGCAAAAAACAGGGCTATGTTTCATGTCATATGGTTACTACAACCGGAATCTAGAAACCATATATCTTCACTATTTGTTTCAGCCATATTACAAGCTAACAACACATTATCTTGGTTGATATTTTCTCTAGTGATATTTGCACTAGATCCATTATTCATATCATGCTGCTTCTTCCTACACTCATTGGGATAATGCCCATATTTCTTACAATAATAGCATTGGACATTGGATTTTTCATACCTTTGTCCTTGAGCATGATGTTGTTCACTTTGTTGGCTGCTGCCTTGGCCTTCATTCTGATTTGGATTGCTGCCTCTTCCTTGAGCATTTGCTGGACTGTTTCTTCCACCTCTGTTTTGGCTTCTGCCTCTTCCTCTCTTGTTTCCTCTGCCTTGACCTCTTCCTATTCCAAAGGGCATCTGGGTCTTGAAGGCTTGCTCTAGAGATGAGTTTTCATTTCTACTCAACCTCTGCTCATGTGTTATCAGTGATGCATGTAGTTCATCAACTGAAAAATTTGTGAGATCCTTTGTCTCCTCTATGGTGATGACAATCACATCAAACTTTGAGGGTAGGACCTTCAACAGTTTCTCCACAATCCTCCTTTCTTCAAGAACTTCTCCATGAGTCCTTATTTGTGTGACGAGACCAATCACATGTGTGAAGAATGAGTCAATATTGTCTGACTCCTTCATGCGCAGATTCTCAAAATATTTCCTCAACAATTGTAGTTTTGCTGTCTTCACTTTCTCCATGACTTGATAGGCTGTCTTGAGAGTTTTCCATGCTTCTTTGGATGTCTTAGCTGCTGCTAACCTTGGAAACATGCTTCCATGTACTGCTTGATACAAGAAGAAGAGGGCTTTTGAATCCTTCTTCGTGTAGCTCTTCAACAGATCTTTCTCTGCCTGAGTTAGATTATTAAACTCATTTTCATCTGCTGGTTCTTTAAAACCATCTTCAACTATCTCCCATAAGTCTTGTGAGGCAAACAGGGCTCTCATGGTTATTTCCCAATAGTCATAGTTTTTCTCATTAAACTGTGGGAGCTGAGTATTAAAAATACCCATGCTAGTGCTTGCCATTCTTGCACTCTAAATTGTGCTTCAAATATAGTCAAGTATTTAAATAACTGGCTTGAGGAATACCTTGGATTTTTCACTGAATCTTCACTCTGCTGGAGAAGCTGCTGCAGCAAAAGGAACCTTCCTTCAGCTTCCTTGACGCCTTCAAAGAGCCTGGACTAGCTTCGACACCAGTTGTTGGGAATTTTTCTGGTAAAATTCCAAAAACAAAAGAACTTAAACACAACAGAGAATGATGCTCTGTTTTCTAACGCACAGGATCTTAACACAGCGGAACAAAAAAAAATGTTTCCAGAACACAGAGTTTTCCACACACATAAAAACTTGTATTCATTAAAAGACTGTTGTTACAACATATGCTTCTTCCTCTCTCACAGAGGGATTTACAAAAAAAAAATCACACACTGTTGTGTCTATTTTATATGCTATTTCTATACGCTATTTCGTTGCTGTGGCTTTCTTTTACATTCACGCGCTGCTGCTTGTTACAGATGCACTGCTGTGCTTTTTCACATTCCTTACTCACTCACTCTCACTCTCTCTTTTTTTTGTTACATTGTTGTTCTGGGTATATATATATCATCTATTACAAAAAAAATCTCTGCTAGGTTATGCGTGGAGGTGTCTTGATGAACCACCAACCACATTTATAATCTAAGATGGGCCTCTGACACAAATCGGCCCTTTCTGGTGCTCTGCTGGGGTAGACGCAGTAAACAGTAAATGAAACCCATAACCTGTTAATGCTTTTAGCTGCTCGAGGCGCGTCCTTCTTGGTCTCGACCATTCTTCTTCTTTAATGCTGTTGGTGAGCAGTTATGGCGTAAAGCTTTCTTTCTTCTTTGGGAACACAAAAGATAGGTTAAAACATAAATAAGGCATGGCGGTGGCGAACACAAGCCAGAACAAATCTCAGCCGTCGGATCTACAGATGAACGGCAGGATCGCATCGCAGAAAGAAAACGTTATCGGGGAATGAGGCGAGGTGAGAAGCGGCGATGTGCGATGTGCGATGATATCGCTTCGCAATATCGCAATTGACGGATACAAAGGCAAAGGGCTTAACGCACAATGGGCAAAAATTTGCAATCTGCGATCTCATCGCATCGCAGGAAACAAAGAACGTAGCGGGGCAATAGATCGTGGATGCGATTTGCGATATGGGATAATATCGCATCGTTGCGTCGGGAAAAAAAATTCAGGAGAACACATGGAGACAATGGTCATGAATGTGATTTGTGATCTGCGTTGAGATCGCATCGCAAGGGAAAAATATAACTGCAGTTGAAATTATCATTTCAACAGTATCTATAGCCTTTGTCGTCTCCGAATGAAATTCGATCCCATTCACCTTTAAATGTAAATCTCGCTTAACAACGAGAAGTACGCAACTCAATCATCCAGCATTTTCTGCAGATTAAGTGGATCTAAAGGTAAAGTATATGTGTCTCTTCTTTGTAGGATCCAAATTTTATTCATCTTTTTCGTCGTATGTCTCCACGTGGGAAATTGCAGTGTCTACAACATTCGTCGTTTTCGAACAACGGAGGGGATTCAAAGAGAATTTTTCTTTCTCCAATTTCTCCTTTGGGAAAATGGTATCTACAGCCTTTGTCGTTTCCGAATGAAATTCGATCCCAACCACCTTTAAATGTAAATCTCACTTAACAACGAGAAGTACGCAACTCAATCATCCAGCATTTTCTGCAGATTAAGTGGATCTAAAGGTAAAGTATGTGTGTCTCTTCTTTTTAGGATCCAAATTTTATTCATCTTTTTCGTCATATGTTATACTATGCAAAAGCTTGCAAGGAAGTGTGATTTTAGGACGTGTAATGATAATCTGATATTTTTTTAAATATTAACCTAAATTTATATATTAATTTTTTAATATTAATATTAGATGTTTTTTAATATGGCAGGAAAATAAAATTAATATTTTCAAATATTGCACTGGAAAAGAAAATTATTGATGTTATTTAAAATTTAATATATTTATATGATATGGTTTTTTTTTTTTTAAATTTATTTTACAAATATTTAATTAAAAGAAATATTAAAAGGTTTTGAATTGTAGTTTTTTTATTTATATGATTATTTTCATTTTTTGGACAGACATTAATTTTTTATTATTTAAACATCATCTACATACTAGATACTAAATTTATTGGATTGTATAATAAACCTCTCAAAGCAATAATAGATGAAATCTGCATAGATATATTTTTTTTTATTTATGTACTTTTGCTGCTGTAGACACAGGGACTAATAAACATTGCAACTACATGGCTTACAGTCTTGTGGTAGGTAGCTTTCATGGCCTACATTCTTAAAATGTTGCTTTTCAAGAACGTAATCCGAAGAGAATTTGCATTCCATCGAAACATTTCCATAGAGTTTCAACCCTATCTGGGGTTTATAATGTCGGAAAATTTGAAGAAAGAATTAGTGTGCTCATCTGTACATGGGGAATGATTATCCAGATCGTCGAACACAACTGTCCGGCCGGCTAATCTGCCTAATGAAAGGACTAAGGTCGTTGAATTTGATTTCAATAACTACATGCGTTCAAAGGCAATGGCAGTGAATGAAGCATTGGATAAGGCCATCCCACTTAGTTATCCAGAGAAAATATATGAATCCATTAGGTATACCCTTCTAGCAGGAGGGAAACGGGTTCGTCCTCTTCTGTGCTTTGCAGCGTGTGAGCTTGTGGGAGGGACCGAGGAGCTCGCTATGCCAACTGCCTGTTCAATGGAGATGATCAACACAATGACTGTTATTATTGATGACTTGCCTTGCATGGACGACGATGAATTACGGCGAGGTAAGCCTGCAAACCATCTGGTCTTCGGCGAAGACACTGCTATTCTCACAGCGGGTGCTCTTCTCTCACTTGCATTTGAGCACATTGTAGCCTCCACAAGCAAATCTGTGGGGAATAATCGAATTTTGAGCATAGTATCTGAAATGGCTAGAGCGGCTGGCCCTCAAGGGCTTATGGGTGGCCAGACTGCGGATCTCGCGTCTCAGCGGAATGCTTCTGTTGACCTTAACACTGTGGAATGGATTCATATTCACAAGACTGCGCTGCTCTTGGAGTGCTCGGCTGTGTGTGGGGCCATCATCGTCGCTGCCTCGGAGGATGACATTGAGAGAATTAGAGGGTTTAGCCGTTGCGTGGGGCTTCTGTATCAGGTAGTGGATGACATACATGATCTCACAAAATGTCGGAAGAATTAGGAAAGAGTGCAGGAAGGGATTTCGTTAGTAATAAGGCTACTTATCCCAAGCTCATAGGTTTGGAGAAAACAAAGGAGTTAACCGGTGAATTGTCGAACATAGCTAAGGACGAGTTATCTTGCTTCGATCCAACAAAAGTTGGACCTTTGTTCGGTTTTGCAGATTACGTTGCACACAGACAGAAGTGAAAAAACCTAGTAAAAGCATTGTAGTGTGCGATGTTGTGCTTTGTATTGTGTTTCTGTGAGTCTGTCTGTTGTTTTTATATTTGCTATGTCTTTACAAATCATATCATTGAGCCGAGAGGTTTATTCTACAGCCTGGTATGATGTGTAGTTTTATCTGTTGCTTTTACATTTGTTGACAAATTATATCATTGAGAAGAGAGGCTCATTCTACAGCCCAGTATGATGTGTAACTCTGTTTGTCTCTCAACAAAGTTGAAATTTTGCTCATGTCCACCAAAATAAAAATAAAAATAACTATGCAAAACATTTAAATAATATTAGCTCATAAAAAAATTTGCACGGGAAGAAAGTGGATCCCTCTCTACTCATGTTAGATCCGTATTTAAGATGGATCTATATCCATATTTATAAGTTTGGATCTCCTTCAATCGTGTGAATGAATAATCAAGAGGTTACGTTTTGGACCAATGGGTAGATTTCTGTCAGTTTGCAACTATTATTTCACAGTATTTTAGTGTAGTATGGATGTGCAACTAGGCAAGTTTTAAATAGTACAGTTTTGAGATAAAATTGAATTACCATTTCGCAATAGTTCTAGTGTGGGTGGATTGAAGCAGTGAAATATGGATACAGTCTTTGAGTCTTTTGTAATGGAGTTCGAGGAACAACACATGGAAATATTGAATATGATTAGATGGATCTTTTCTAAGATTTTTTTCGAACTTGGGAATGTTTGAGGGAAGTTTCGTAGGCATGGTTGGCATGTTTGGATCATGATGTTGAGGATAATTAACCAGTTAGCTCAAATTAGCCATGAATGGGAGAAATGACCAAGTAACAACATTTCTAATAGGTGCTCCTGTATTACCTCCAAAATGGGGACCCATATTATTGCCTCCCTAATTAGAACTAATGTTTCTGCTAGTTTTTTTAGGCTTCAAAGGTTTCAAAAGCAGAGGAAGAATTGGTTGACTCAAAGGAGCTAAAGTCTGAAGGTGGACTAGGGCATGGGGGCTTTACTCCGAGGCAATACCATACCACATGGGTTCATATTGGGGGATATATATTGAGGAAAAAATTGCATAATATATTGGGGGATATATATGTTATAATGGGTTTTTACGTTGACGGGTATAAACAATGGAGCTCAAAGTAAATGAAAAAATATAAAGGGGTATAAAAATGGTTAATGAAAAAATGGATACCTACAATATGTAGTAGAAGTTGGGGTTTTTAAAATTGGGTTCGTATTGGTAGGGGGATAAATAATGTGATTTTTAGGGGTATTTTCCAATATGTAGTCAAATTAGGGGTATTGTTTAATATGCCGCGCACACAAGTGATAGGTGAAAGGTTCATTGAGTGAAACCCATGGACTAGGTGGAGGAACTTTGACTCATTGAGTTGGGGAAGCAAAGGTTCTAAAGGAAAATAGGGATGAGGACCATGTATTATCCTTGATTAGTGCCTAGCAGATGCAATGGTGTTCAGAAAAAGATGGATGCCTTGATTTTTGTTGGTTTACAGCTATTCTTTCAATGAAATGTTGTCATGCCTACTTTCAGAGTATTTGTAGTGATGAGTGTAGTAAGGAATAGGGATGAAAATTGAAGTTGTCATTATTGATTTAGTCTATCATAGAAGTGTAGAAAATTATTTTCCATGTAAATAGGAAGGGAACATCATAGAGGAAGAAGTTTTTTTTATTATTGTTAAATTTTTTATTATATGTAAATGTATTGAATGGAAAATAATTTTGTTGAAGAATTCTATACTCAAATCTTCAAATTTCTTGACTATGGCACAAGTGGCATGTGACAACTTGTTTGTTTATATATCAAAGGTTATAATAAACTTACTTGAGACATTTCTAGTGGTTGAAAGAGATGTGAGGTCTCAATATTTTAGAGGAAGATTAGAAGTTTTACCCATAAGTAACCTTTGTTAATGACTCTAAGTCAAAATCACACATACACTTTAATCAATAGTATTGTAGACATTGAAATAAAGAGACTTGAAGAATAAAATAGAACAAAATAAAAACAAATAAACCCTTAATTGAATATATTTAAAAACAAATGGTTTTAAAGAGAGAAATCTAAATAATTCTATGTTCATGTTGTAGAATCCTTAAAGAATACTCAAATTCACCTCAAAGCAGTTGAAATGATCATAGTAAAAAAATCCCACCAAAGAGATCTAATATTAAAGAGATCTGATATTGAAGTCTCTCCTTTCCCAATCCCCAACAAAAACCAATACAAAGTTTCTTAATTCCCAATCTCCAATGGAAACTAATAAAATTTATAGAATTATGCACAAAATGCATATATAATTAAGAAGAGTTATTGTTGGGTTTTGTAGATTACACTATACCTAAACACAGTTGGAAAAACCTAGTAAAAGAATTGTATTGTATGTTATTGTGCTTTGTTTTATATGTGTTGTTGCATGAGTATGTGCATTGCTTTTACATATGTTATTCTTTCACAAGGCATATCATATTTATAAGTTTTGATATCTCTAATCATCAAATGAATAATAAAGTGGTTTTGTTATGGACAAATGCCTTGATTTTTGTCGGTTTACAACTATTCTTTCAAGAAACAATGGTAGTACCTACTTTTAGAGTATTTATAGTGTAGTATGGATGTATAACTAGGTTAGTTTTTCTTTGTACAATTTCAAAAGGAACTTAAATTAGCAATTGTTGTTGTTCTAGATGGTGTAAAGAGGTTGAAGTGTTTTATTTTGAATTTAATTTAGAGTGAGAATTTTATAATTGGAGGTATAATTGTATAATTCAAAGGGGTGTTAATGTTAAATATTTTTATTGATAAGAATTTATATGGAAAGAAAGCATAGAAATGATAAAGAAAGTTTTATATAAATATATATGGCAAAATAACTTTTAGACGTTAACTTTTTTTTGTTTATCAATTTGTCCGTGTTGTCCAAAGATGACTACAAGATTAACTTCGGCTTGAGAAATCATGATCTATGGGCATCTTAGCCATCAAAATCTTGCCCATGGAATTTCAAACCAGTGACCTTCACATCACAAACTCACTTAATAGTACACCCCATCATTATCTATTTTATACCTCATGGTAATTTTTAGGCAAATTATATTAAAGAATATGTATTTTATTTTTGTAGTATGTAGGGAAATGAAGGATAATACTTAACCTGGATAAGGAAACAAGTAATATTCAATATAAAAGAAGAGAAAAGTGTGAGGGTTTTACACACAACTAGAGGGTTTCATACAAAACCATGAGAGATATCTTGAGCTCATGTCCAAAATTAGAAAATAAATGGTCTATGTTTGTTGGAATATTATGGAAAAGTTTGTATATAAAAACTACATTTCTACAAGAATATATGTAGAAGGGTACATATGCACTAGGGATTGTGGAGTAGCAAGGAAGAACATAAATAATGGATTTGCGTCATCTTAGTTTCCACCTTTATTCATTTTTTTAGTGAGTATCATATGAGTAGGACCTTGTAGTTTCTAGAAGTGGTGTGGAGTATAGTCAAGAGTTAGGCGACAAAAATAAACATTTCCATGTTATATACAAAACTTAAAGCATATATACTTTTACCAAATCAGACATTATAAGCTAAAAAAGATATATGGATCTATGTCTAGGAATATTATAGAAATAAATGTATAACATATAAGTGCATTCTTACATAAAGTGATGGACAAGTGTATATACATGTGTATACTTTAAAATAGAATGCCAAAACACAAGTGGTGGATTTGAGTTTTCTTAATTGCTAGATTTTATATTTTATGTGAGCATCATATGAGGAATATATTGCAACTTCTAAAAGAGGTGTGGAGTGTAAAATCAAATGAGTCTATGCTACAATGTGATTAATGGAATTCATGTTAAGAAAAATAAGAGAATATTGTGCTGCTTATCAAGTGAAACATTGCTAATTTTTTCCTCAACGATGAGTGTTATGGAATTTTTTTCTTAAGGATGGGTTTAGAAGCCACAAAAAATTGGACAAAAGACACTCAAGAGCTCATCCCAAATAATCCAAGAACATAGAGAAACTTCTATTGAAAGGTTGTTAGGTCTAATATGCAAATCAACATTTGAATAAGGTCCCCTTGTCCAATATTTATCTCTAGGTCCTCACATAAAGACCTATGGTGAACACAACAAACAATAGTAGACATTAGAAATATCAAAGTAAAATTGAAAAATTAGTGTAAAATAATTGTAATTTAAATGCATAAATGTAAATCTTTTATAGTAACACTGAAATTGAGACATAAATCATTAGCTTATTATCAAAAAATAGGCATCAATACAATGCATTATGATCACTTGACTCTTGTCATGGGAACCAAAGGTCTCCCCTTACAATATTTCACTTCAAAAAAAATGTGAGAGATAAGAGGGGCTCAATAGAAGATTAAGAAGGTAGTAAAAAGATAAGGAAATTGGGGTTTCTTTGCTGAGGGGATGACTTAAAAGCTCAAGTAAGTAGTCTCAAATCAAAGATAAATTTACCATGATTTAGTTGCTCTTGTTAAGGGATAAGAAAACAAGACAAGATAGACAAAGTGGTATAAAAAGCCTTAAGTTAGTCTCATACACATTTTTTTGATCTCAAGTTCTAAATTTATAGTAAATCAATGATCATTCGAGATCTAGGTGTCACTAACAACTCACCAACACATTATGAAAATACCTCATTGAAAGTAAGTTTTACAACCCATAAAAATCATTCTCTCAAACTTTGTGATTTTATTGGGAATCATAGCCTAGAACTCCCCCCTCCAATCATAAGTTTTAATAATTACACCAATAAAGTTTTTCATCTTCAATCTAAAACTATTAAATTTCCTTTAATAAAGATATTCCTAAAAGAATTTCAATATCTGGAAGTGAACAATCATTATGTCTAAGCATTTTGAATGAATAACTTAAATTTTTTTTGTTGAGGAGACCATTTGTTATGCTATAATTCTCAAAGTCTAAATAATTCATCCTAGAAAGGATTGAAGAGGTCACTTTGGATTCTTTAGGTGGAAATTTTGTTGGTTGACTACTAACCATATTCCATGGACACTAGTGGTTTATTATTTACAGCTAACCAATCTTCTTAAAATAATGTGTTGATTTTTGGATAATTAACCAATTTTCTTTGAATAATGTGGTGCTTTTTACATCACCACTAACTATTTTAGTTGAACAATTTCATTATGTAGGATGACTACTAACCAACTTGATTTGAATATTGTGGTGGTTTCCTTGCTTTACCACTAACCTTAATCACTTCATTAATTTAATTCCCCATTAAAAAGTGTAGGTGTGTGTCTTTTATAAATTGCGCTCCCCACCAAAGGTGTGGACAATATCATCTTTGAGTTTAGAGAATATATAAAATTAGATCTAGGTCATACCCAAAATCATCTAAAATAATTACTTGGTAACTTTTTTCTTTTGTATTTTCTTTTTTTAATGTGCCTTTATCTTTGTCTTAACTATGCAATAAGGTTATAAACCAATCACCCATGTTCTTCTTAGTTTGGTAGACTATTCCCCAAAATCTACACAATTAATTATAAAGTTATATTTTTCATTATAATCCCTTAGAATTGATGAATAAGTTGTTCAACTAATTTGACTCTAAAAATATTTAATTAGTTTCACTAATTCTAAAAAAGAAATCAATTAAATTATAAAATAAAATAATTTTAATTTAAATCTGCAAAAAACTTGGAGAAAGATTACATCAAAAGTGAGGTTTCAATTTGACAAACAGAAGCCTTATTCGTATAAAAAATCCACAAAATTTACTTACGCTATATGTTTCATAATGTAGACCTAATATTCTAAGAACCTGTTGATGCCTCGAAAATCGCTGCAACAACATTGTGGATAACCACCCGATCCGGACCTTAGTATAGCTCCTTTTCCGTTTGGAATAGTGGCTCCGACTGGGGATAATGGGACCAGTTTCCCAAAAGTGGATAAACGGGATGAATGGATGATTTATAAACTAAACTAGCGGTGAGCGAATAACTAAAACTATTAACAAGAATGCGTAAACTATGATCTATCCCGGGAACTTATTGAGCTTTAAAGTGCAGCGCTTGATGATCCGTGTCTATAAACAGGCATATAGATGACTCCATTTAACAGACATGGACATTATTTCATTCATGATTACTATGCTTAAATAGTTAAGCAAAGCGATTAAAGAGATATTACCACACTTATCATTTATATCATTGACATATACATGATTAAAAAGAAAGGCACATCATAAAACATCCAATAGTGGAATGAATATAGATCTGCTGTTACAGCGCATGCATATAATCAATAATAGCAAGAATAATCACATAACAATTCATATGAAAGGAATGAATTCAGACATAGATAGAAATACCATATGAGCTGCTTGACACTCCCAATATCAATCGCTACTTGTAATTCTTCCTTCAACGCAGAAACATTCTCAACAAAGACAATAGTGCACAATTGCATAAAAACTTCCTTGTTGAATTAAGAACAACTGGTCCAGTTTCATAAAAGAATATTGACTGAAGCACAATAGTGCAAACTTCAGTCTTTAAGTCTGGTACAAAGTTTACGACCCTTTCCAAAACAATGAAAGGGTCTATAAATACTAAATTAATCTAAATATCTAATAAACTGAAATCCTACTAAATCGGTATCAATAAATCTTGATCCTATTTTTCTCAGCGATCTTGCAATCGGCGGCATGATTCATCAAGTAGGCTGCTTGCCTTTAAATCTGAGCTGACTTATCGCAAGCATTGGCTCTACTTCAGGAGGTTTGTTGAGGCGCGAACTGAGTTGGGCGGCATAGGTGGCATCCTGAATATCGGGAATCATAAACCCGATCGCATCTGTTAGGCACTTAAGGGCGGCTCTTTGTGTATGCGACTTTACCAAGAAGAACCAATATGTGTCCCAGGTTAAATTGTTAATCCCAGCGATTAATCTCCCCTTTTCCTCTAAATCAGGATAACATGATTGCTCCAATGTGTTCGTTGTTGTCAACTTTCCTGGTGTGCATTGGGAGATCATGTTTGATAAGTAGAGAGTGTTATTAACTAACTCAACTAAATTGCTAGAAGTTGATTTACATCTTGAAGCTACTCTCTCTGCTTTCATTAACTGGGACTGCCATTCTGTGAAGAGTATATCTTTATGTGGTTCTAGGATCCTGGGCAAATTCGCCGCTTGTCCTTGATCAGAATCTTGCCAGTCAAGAAATGCAGCTATGGTTTCTTCGGCTTGATCCAATTCAGTTCTGGCCTTCTCTACCTGCTTATTTATGGATGCCGTTAACTCACACAGTGGCTCTGCCTGGGCGATTTGTTGACACAGAAGCTTAATTTGGGATATTAATGTCGTGTTTATTTGTAATGCTTCTGCCCTAAATTCAGCCACTTGTGGAACGCCCTTTGTTTTCTCGAGCTGTGATGATAATTGAGCAATTTGCTCATCTTTTGTTTTCATCATTTGCTCGTTCACTGCCTTCAATTGTGCCAATGCCTCTGATAATTCTTTCTATTTCTGGATCGCGCTTTGGTCGATCCTTTGCTTTTCTGCCTGCAATTGTTGAGTTAGTTGATTGTTCACTTGCTGTTGCGTCAACAATTGCTGCTTTGCCTTCTGCTTTGTCTCAGCTAACTCTGCCTGTAATGAGAAAATCTCTTGATCCTTGGTTTTCAATAGAAGACTTACTTCCGACGCCTTATCAATTGTCGCTGCCGAATAGGCTCCCGCATACTGCGACAGTTTTGTCAGGTCATCGGAGGGGTCAAATTCCTCCTTCCAAACCACATTGCCCGTAACAGTTTGCTCTGGGAAAAGGGAAGGTTGATCAGTCCTTCTTCTTTTCCTTTGTCATTTCACCACTGCTTTATGCCTCGGGCTGTAGAAAACATCCAGGGGAGGAATATCTTCTACCTGGAGAATGATTTGATTGGAGGGGTCCTTTGGTATTATCTCAACGTCTTTAGAAATGGGTGGGACGCTGGTTCCACTCAGAACCTGTGATGAAGTGATTTCTGGTGTGTCCATTGTCTTGGAAGTGTCTGTATCTTTTGAACATTCCAACCCACTGATGATGGAATCAAATTGCTTCCATTCCTGGAGCAATTTAGGGTCAATATGAGTATCTATATTGACATCAATGGTGGTTTGTTTTTGCTTTTCGGCTTGGGACTCCTTCCGCACTTTTTCCTGTTCTCTCTTCTGCTGTTCCTCTTGTTCTTTCTTTTGCCTTTCCTCATGCTCTTTTCTCTGTTTTTCCTCCTGCGCTCTCTTCTGCTTTTCCTCTTTTTCTTTTCTCTGCCTTTCTTCTTGTTCTCTCCTCTGCTTTTCCTCCTGTTCCTTCTTATGATCCTTTGTTATAACCGGAGGTTCCTTTGACTGTTGCCGATCAGGCTCGCTTGATGATGTCACTGGGGTTGTCGCTAGTAAATCTAGAGGCAGAGTTTGCAACCTCTGTTCTCTAAGTTTATTAAATTTCGTCAACCCTTCATCATTATATTTCACTTTAGAGAATGCTTTAACCTGATTTATTGTTTCAGCTGAAGAGAACATGTCATCAAACATATCTTCTTTATGGTCAAATCTTGTCAATTTGGCCTGTTCTAGTGCAGTATAGGCAACTTTGTTTGGATCAAACTGCCTATTTGGGAGAGTCGCCAGAGTTAAGGATTAAATCTTTGTAGCTTCCTTTTTTGCATGTTTGAGGTCATGCAAGGTATATACACCGCATCTCAAAGGAAAAGAGGGCCAGCCTTGCTTCTTATTTTTCTTGAGCGTTTGTGTAACACTCTCAGCAATGATTTGGTAAGAAATTTCCCTCACCAGTAGTTTATCCGGTATGTATAAAGGGAGGACATGAGGTATGGCTTGGCTACCGAAAACTCTTATGTAGGTAAATCTTTCCTCTCCAAACCATCTACCTATTGCGGTTAAATCAATTCTGGCTTGATAAAAAAATTTGGGAGCAGGTTTATCAAAAATGGAATAATAAATAGGCAACATAAAGCCATTACAGACTTGGTATAGATGATGTTTATAAGAAGATTTCCACAATTTCTGATGATATATATGAATAGGCGTGGGGTCTTGTGCAGTCCACCTCCAGCCGAGTACGGGGAATTCAGAGTTAAAACACAGGGTATCTAGAATATAGGCACTGTAGTAGAATGGGGGAATTACCCTTTCAGAAATACGGGTCTTGCTTCTAAACTCAAGCACAGCTGTTGCTAATTTGTCTGAGAGGATAGTGGCCCAATCCATAATTACACTGTTGCATGCTACTTCCATTAGGGGAACCATTTCTATGGTAAAATTAGCAGAGTCATGCAATCCCCACAATCTACACATCATTATTCCAGCATAGCAATAAGGAGAGGCCAGGGAATCAACTGAGTACTTACCAGACGACTCATGTTTGTGCTTGGCCGGATTTTGTCTCCAATCCCGGATGGGTTCGGATTCAACTTCATTTTCGTTTGCGAATTTCTCCAGGAACGCCTTATTATATATCTTCTTTGGCTCGGGCAAATGATACGTTTGCCTTAGATCATCCGCCCTGAATGACCTGAAAATTCTCCCGTCTCTGGTGCTGAAGGTTCTATCCAGGATTGGGATTTCTTCAATCGCCCACCGCACTACGTCTATGTATGGGAGAATTTTCTCCCTGGCTACTATCCTGTGAAGGAAAGAGTCGGCTAAGTCCTTGAGAGTACCCTTAGATTTCTAAGTTAAATCCACAGTAGCTTCTACTGTTGTCACTGCTGGTTCTTCGGCCTCAATCAGGTTGTAGGTACCTTGCCAAGTAACTCTGACGAGACCCGTACATGTAGTATCAGATATCAATCCCTTCTTTTTGTCCACAACAACCTGTCCTGCAGCTGGTGTAGCGGAAGCGCCTGTGGTCTTCTTGGATTTCTTCCCCATTTTGCTTGAGCTTTCTCCTTTGGATGAATTCTGCACAAAGGCGAAAATAAACGTAACACAGAGATATGCCAATGAAAATCCAATATGGGAAGGATATATTGATGAAAGTGTGCTAAGAGATTAACTCTAAAAATGGTCGCGGATACAATCCATGGGAAGATCTTACAATTACATTAAATGGCCGTTTAAAACCTGCCACCCCTTAAATGCCCATTATACCATTATTCGGCCGAATGACCCGTTTAAGTGTGCTATAGATGTTTTGGCGGTTGGGCGCAGGTGCATCATTGCTTAGCAGATTAAGCTTTAAATATGATTTGATCATAATATCCCTCCATTTAACGGCTTTTTGAAATCCGCGCTATATCATAATCGGGCGTCGGGAACACTTAAATCCTTATGTTGACAATTTTGAAACCCCGATCGCCGATAGCGATATCGCATCGCATCGGGAGAATTGGCATAAGAATGTGCATAGATATTGTATCGCCGATTGCCGATTGCGATATCGCATCGCATCGGGGGTATGACCTGGGCGCCTTATTATTGTGCATAGGATACCACCGATCGCCGATAGCGAAATCGCATTGGGGTGAAAGGCTTGGGGTGCTTTAAGACTGCGTATAGAGTATCGTCGATAGCCGATAGCGATATCGCATCGACGGGAACCCATATGTCACTTATTTGTGTTTTCTATGTCATTGCGATATGCGATCTTGCGATCGCTTTATCGCAATGATAAAAGATTGTTTTATTTGATCAAAAATGGGTTTTTCAAAAGGTTTTATATAATGTCTTCATTTGGTTTGCGGACCTTTTTTCAAATAATGCAATATTGATACCAATTAACTTCTAAAGGGACCCATTTCATATGATAATTTTGTAAATATAAATGATATGAAATGGGCGGTTGTTGTAGGGCACAACAATTGGCGATTCGCTGGAAGAACGAGTTATCTCTGAAAAGCATAGAAATACTTAAACTTTTGCAAAATAGAGTTCTAATCAAAGGGGAAAATTCTAATATAACTAGGTATATATGCATTCCAAGTAAAATGAATCTATTTTTGCTAATTTCCTCTCTTTTTTTAAGAAAATAGATACATTCTAAGTTTTAAATAGGCCTCTATTGGTTTATAATGATAAAACAGAAAACTTTTCCAAATCAGCTTTTATAGTGAACTCTTCTATCATAGGTAGAGCCTCTGCTGCTAGCAAACGTTTATAGTTTCGACAGGGATACCTTTTAACCATCCTATTGTCCATTGTTCCATCCAATTAAGAGTGTGATTAACAGAATGAATTCAAAACATGTTTTCATATTTTGTATTTCATTTCCTTTTTCTGTTATTGATAAGATAAAAAGCCATTGTCCTGGTTTGGTGGCCAGCTATTGACAATGCCATTCACTGGTAGTAATCTAACCGAACAAGCTGGCTCGTGATGAGACCCCTTGTCTTATAATTTTAAGCCATTACCCTGTTTTGGTATGCAGTATTGGTAATGTCGGTTAAACTATTTCCCTATGAACATGGTAAGCAGGCTTGTAATAAGACCCCTTATCTTTAATATCAGATATTTTAGAATTACACTCTGAGTAATCATAAACTTTAGTGAATGGGATGAACAATCTTCTCCTTAAGAGTAAATGGATGACAGGGTAAGAGTTGAAGATGCTGAAATTGGATTAGCTTCTATCTTGATATTGATAACCTTTTGAGACCAATTTGAAAACAGAAAATGATTTACAATACTTTTTAAACTGTGAGAGGAGTTCACAAAACTTGAAATATGGTTTCAGAATACAATGATACCTAATTTCCTAGAAATTATCCCTTTTGGTTAAGAGTTCTATTATTTTAAAAGCAAATATCACACTACTTCTGTAGATCAAATTTTCAAACACAGCAAAGGTCAATAGTAGATACCTTACAACATTATTTTCTACAAATCCTACAAACTACAAAACTCTATCAAACTGAAAGGAGAAGGGGTTACCTCCTCAATTAAAGAATTTCTTCGAGATAAGGCTATTAACAGGGAGAGAATCTCTCAACCCTGATAAGTCTTGCAATATAAAGGTCGAATGGCCTATCTTTTCACAGATCTAAAATGGTCCAAGCCACATCTTCTGGAACTTGGTGTGTTTTCCCTTGTCCTCATGGGCTTTGTCCCATTTCAGAACTAAATCACCGACTTGAAATTTTTTTGAACCAGATGAGACTGAATCAAAAGCTGCCTTGATGATTTGTTGATGTTTGGCATGAATAACCTTGGCTTTTTCTCTTTCCTCTTCTAATTTTAGAATTTGATCATGTCTAAGCTGAATAGAAGAAGAAGGAGTTTCCTCAATGAACTGTACTAGGGCTAAAGAAGGAGGAACAAGCTTTGTGGGTAGTACTGCTTCTTTTCCATACACGAGATTGAATGGGGAAGATCCTATAGAAGCTTTCTGTGTTATCCTATCAGCCCATAATGCAAACATTAAGGATTTATGCCAGTTTTATGATTTTGTTCTATAGTTCGCTTAATGATTTTGATCAGATTCTTATTAGTAGACTCTGCTAAACCATTACCCTGGGGATAGTAATTAGCAGAATACTTTAATTTAAATCCTCTTTTAATAGTGAAATCAAACATAGCATTGCCTGAGAAATAAGATGCATTATCAAAAACAAGAGCATTTGGGACACCAAACCTGGTAATGATGAATTGATCTATGAACTCAATGATTGCTTCAAAATTTGTTGTCTTCAAAGGAATAGCCTCCACCCACTTAGTGAAATAATCGGTAGCAGTAAGGATATACTTATGCTGTTTGGAAGAAGGTGGAGTAATCTCCCCAATGATGTCTAATCCCCATTGCTCAAATGGTTGTTCAATGTTGACTGGTTGCAGAGGGAAAGCTGATTGCGTTGTCTTCCACTAGAAGTTTGACAATTGAGGCATTTCCTTACATACTCGTGGGCATATTTAAACAGAGTGGGCCAATAATATCCAGCATGAATAATTTTGTGAGCTGTTGTGTCAGCTCCAAAATGTCCTCCTGCTGGTCCATCATGTAACTCCTGCAAGACCTTTTGTGCTTCAGGTTTCTCAAGGCATCTTAATAAGATTGAATCATAATTCTGCCTAAAAAGCACATCATCAATAATTGTAAAATTATTTGCTTTTAACCTAATGGCCCTTTTGTTCTTGTAAGACAGGTTTGGAGGTGCATAACCATTCTTTAAATAAAAGATTAAATCTGCATATTGAGATTCAGAATCAGTAACACTTATCTGATTGATTTCTTCAGTTTGATCTGTATTGCTTGATTTTGGAATGTTGGATGCTCCTGCCAATATCCTGCAAAAACCTTGGCCCCTAACAATCTTTGCTGGCCTAATTTCTAAGTCATACTCTTGAAGCGCTGTGACCCAATTTGCCATTTTTTCACCCAGTTCTTTTTGGATTAATAGTTGCCTAACTGCAGGGAAAGGAACTATAACTTTTGTGTGGGTTTTCAAAAGGAAGGGTCTATAATGCTTGACTGCTTTAAATACAGCAAAGGCTTGTTTTTCTACATCGGAGTAATTCAATTCAGCACCCTGAAGATTTGAGCTAAAAAATGAAATGGGTGCTTCCAGATTGTGATCATTTAGTTGCATAAGTACTGTGGCATAAGAGAAATTGGATGCGATGGTATACAATGTAAAATGATTAGAAAAATTTGGAGTATTTAAGGCTGGGGCATTGATTATTGATTGCTTGATTAGATCAAAAGCTTATTTTTCTGCTGATCCCCACTTAAAGACTGAATTTTTCTTAATCATTGTTTGAAGTGGCAAAATAATTTGAGAAAAATCTGGAACAAATCTTTTAACAAAATTGATCTGGCCTAAAAATGATTGCATCGATTTTTTATTGTGTGGGAAAGGGATTTCAGAGATTTCTTTGATCTGATCAGGATCAATATAAATGCCATCTTTGGACACAATAAAACCCAAGAGCTTCCCTTGATCAAGAGCAAAGAAAGACTTTTTAGGGTTAAGGGAAATACCATATCTTTTGCAACGTTGAAAAATTTGATTTAGATCATGCAAATGATTATACCTCTCCTTAGAGAATATAGTAATATCGTCTAGATAGACGACTACTATTCTATTAATCAACCCTCTAAAATCTATATCCATAGCTCTTTGGAATGTCGCTCCTGCATTTATAAGTCCGAAAGGCATTTTCTGATATGCATATGTTCCCCATTTTGTTCTGAATGTAGTTTTAAGCTGGTCATCAGGATGAACCAGGACTTGGTTATATCCTGAGAAACCATCTAGAAAGGACATCAATTCAGAGCCTGCTACTGATTGAAGTATTTGCTCCATAGTAGGTAATGGGAAATTGTCTTTCAAGCTCGCTTTGCTCAAATTTCTGAAATCAATACAGATCCGAATGTCGCCATTTTTCTTTCTGACTGGCACCATATTAGAGGCCTTGCTTGAGTGTTGGACAGGAAAAATAATCTTGGCTTTCAAGAGTTTGTTAAGTTCCGATTTTATCTGGCTCTCTAAGTTTGGATGTATTTTTCTTAACTTCTGCTGAATCGGTTTCTGATCGGGAAGTACCGGAATGGTATGCTGGATAATAGATGTATCATATGTCTTCAAATCATCATATTTCCAAGCAAAAACCTGTTTATTTTTCCTTAATAGTTTAATGAATGCCTCTTTCTCTTCAAAGGAAATTCCTAATCCTAAATTAATGTTTTGAGGATTTTGCTCGGTGCGAAGATTTATCAATTCAAACCTAAGGGTAGAACTTTGGAGCTTTGCATTAATTACAGGTTTAAACCTGTCTTTGATATCATAAAGATCCTCCAGCTTTACCACGGGCTTAGGAATTGCATTTTCCTGAGGCGTTTCTTTCATTTGTAGGTCATGGTCATTTTCCTCAATAATTTGATCGTCATAGGACTTTTCAGAAGTTAGAAATTGTAAAATATCCTCATCATGGTTGAATACTCTCCAATTAGTGACATTGTCAGGAATTGAAGGCCTAAAAAGCAATTCTATGGAAAATCTATCTGGGCTGTAGTCTTCAGAAGGTAGGAGCTTGGAAGCTACATTGGCTAGGAGATCGGCTGCCGAGTTTTGAGCCCTAGGGATGGAAGAAATGTTGAATGCGGAAAAGTGCGAGGTAAGTTCTTGTACTAGCGATTGATAATGCTTGAGGTGATTTGAAAGACAATGAATTGCATTCCTCACCTGTTTAACAATAATTTCAGAATCGCCGAATACTTTTAGATATTGCACTTTAAGGCCGATTGCTTTATATAATCCCTGGACTAAGGCTTCATATTCGGCTGTATTGTTAGTGCATTCAAATTCTAACCTACAGGATAGCATTGTCTTTTCTCCTTGTGGACTAACCAAAATACATCCTGCTCCTGAGCCCTCACTAGATTTAGCCCCATCGAAATATAATGACCAAAATAAAGAAGTATTAACAATTGTATTTACAGTTTTCTCAGTATCGTTGAAACATCTAGACCTATCTGTTTGTGAAAAATTCTCAATTTGAGATGTAAAATGATTGACTGAGAAAGGGGATGGTTGGGCAACAAAGTTGCCAAAGAATGACTCTGAATAATTCCCCAAAATGTTGTTGTTGAACGCTACGGGTTGGTTTTCTTGCTCAAATTCAGTAACTGTATGAGTCATATGTTTCTCTCGATCGATCCTTATTTGATTTGGCTTACCCTTATAGGGAAGCCACATATGTGACCAATCAGTGGAAATATACCCATGCAATTTTTCAGACCAATCCCTACTCAAAATTAAACTGTAAAATTCAGGTATATCGGCTATTAGGATGTCAATCCTTTGTACTACTCTGGGATCTGTAGACAACCTGATAGTTACGGAATTAATCTCTCCCACAACCTGTACTTTGGTCCTGTCCAACTGTACAATATGAATAGCAGACTTCTGGGGTTCAATGTTCAGTTTAGAACAAACTGAAGCTGGCATTATGTTAGACGATGCCCCTGAGTCAATTAAACAGTTGTGCAGGTTTCTGTTATAGATCTCATAGGTTAGAAGGAAGGGTGGAGTATGAGAATTTGATCTATCTCCAATTAGAACTGAATCGGTAGCTTCAACCATACCTGGAGGAGGTTGGCCTGAATCATTAGCAGCTTTTGCACTGGGAAGAGGTGTAGAAGGAACAGCATTCAATTCTTTAAGAAGTAATTTCTGCTGATGCTTTAATTTACTAAGTTCAAACATAGTAATGTTTGCTTTAGTTTTCTTCATGTCATCAACAATGTTATACTCCATTGAATCGGATACCACTAATGTTTTAGGTGTTGAAGGAGTTTTAGAAGTTGAAGGCTGGTTTTGGGGAACTGCTACAGGTGATTTCTTTGCAGGTGTTTTTTCTTTGGTTGTAGCGGCACCAGCACTCCTTTTCTTTGATGTTACCTGAACAGGTTCGGAAGTACTTTTACTCCTAGTAGTGACCGGGAATGCTTCCTCTTCATTATCGGTATCAGAGTTGGGGAGTATAAAATCCCACATTCCATGACATTCCACTACTTCTTCTTCATCATCAGTTGGTAAGATTGTTTCCTATTCCTCTTCTTCTTCTTGCTCTGAATCTGCATTAGATATGACATTTGGTGGCTTTGATTCATTTCTCTTATAAGTCCTAAAGGGTCTTTTGGTTGAGGTTTTGGCTACCTGTTTCTTTATCTCAACCATTTCATTTGATAAAGTTTTTAGGACTTTTTGCAAACCTTCCATGTCATATGGGTCTTTTGGGGTCTTCTTTCTTGAGTCATCTTTAAAAGAGACTTTTTTGGCTTTTCTGTCTTCCAGAGCAGCTTTCTTCTCTAGAGCATTGATGTGTTTTTCCACAGCAAGTGCTTCTCTCATGTTTTCAGCTAAGGTAGGTTTCCCAGCCCTATCAACAAAAATGGCTATATTGGTAGGTAGGGCGGTGATATACCATTCGCTTCGAATTTGTTCACTTGGTTTGGAGGCTGTAGGGATTTTATTCAGGAGTTTATTGAAGCGGGCATTAAATTCCTTAATTGGTTCCCTATGCTCTATTCTCAGATTGGAGAGATCATTTATTAGGGTAGCCAAAGACCTATCATCTCCATATTTGGTAAGAAACTTCTCTTGGCAAGTGTTCCAACTGGTAATGGAACCAGAGGGTAAAGAGAAATACCAGGATCCTGCTGATCCTTGCAAGGTGTAAGGGAAAAGTCTAACAACAACATCTTGTTCTGTTACTCCTTTCAAGTTGACTGCTAACATGAAATTATTAATTTGTTCCTCAGCCTGGGTCCCATCATCTGGATTAAACTTGGGTAGCCATTTTTGAGGAGCATCTGGTAATGGATACAATGGTGCAGGCATATTGACTGCACCAGGTCTGGTCCATGGATCTGCCATTATAATAGCAGTAGTAGTTGATACTACCGCTGGAACTCCAGATGTCTGGGAAGGAAATAATGTTGAGGAATGAGTAGGTTGGGATGCTGAAGCTTCTAATCCCTGGTGAACAACAATATGTAATGGGGGGATGGATGGTTGACTTTGCAGATGAGAAGTTGAAATGGAGGATGTGGATGAAAGCTCTTCACTGTCAGATCCTTTAGTATTTTTCTTCGCCCTTTTCCTTTTGGCTAAAGCGAACTCAGTGGGTTCAATACAGAGCTTTTCGCTCTGAAGTCTGGTGAGAGGGTGAGGTAAATTGAACTGCGAAGTCGCACTGCTTTGTGATACCTCAGATTTCTGTGGTGAAATTGAGAAGCTCTGAAGTTTATGGATAAGAGACTGGACTTCAGGTGATTCAAGACTTAATTGTTCTGGAGTATGATGGGTTTGAGCAGTGGTAGTTGATTCCTCTTCTTCTTGTTTGGATACTGGAGAACCAGCATGCGAATGAGAAGTTCGAGGGGATTCGGAGGGAGAATTACTCTTAGAATGGCTTATAGATTTTGGTTTATGTGCCATTCATAGTCAGGCCCTCCTTCTAGCGCCAAAAATGTTGATGCCTCGAAAATTGCTGCAACAACATTGGGGATAACCACCCGGTCCGGACCTTAGTACAGCTCCTTTTCCATTTGGAATAGTGGCTCCGACTGGGGATAATGGGACCAGTTTCCCAAAAGTGGATAAACAGGATGAATGGATGATTTATAAACTAAACTAGCGGTGAGCGGATAACTAAAACTATTAACAAGAATGCGTAAACTATGATCTATCCCGGGAACTTATTGAGCTTTAAAGTGCAGTGCTTGATGATCCGTGTCTATAAACAGGCATATATATGACTCCATTTAACAGACATGGACATTATTTCATTCATGATTACTATGCTTAAATAGTTAAGCAAAGCGATTAAAGCGATATTACCACACTTATCATTTATATCATTGACATATACATGATTAAAAAGAAAGGCACATCATAAAACATCCAATAGTGGAATGAATATAGATCTGTTGTTATAGCGCATGCATATAATCAATAATAGCAAGAATAATCACATAACAATTCATATGAAATGAATGAATTCAGACATAGATAGAAATACCATATGAGCTGCTTGACACTCCCAATATCAATCGCTACTTGTAATTCTTCCTTCAACGCAGAAACATTCTCAACAAAGACAATAGTGCACAATTGCATAAAAACTTCCTTGTTGAATTAAGAACAACTGGTCCAGTTTCATAAAAGAATATTGACTGAAGCACAATAGTGAAAACTTCAGTCTTTAAGTCTGGTAAAAAACTTTACGACCCTTTCCAAAACAATGAAAGGGTCTATAAATACTAAATTAATCTAAATATCTAATAATCTGAAATCCTACTAAATCGGTATCAATAAATCTTGATCCTATTTTTCTCAGCGATCTCGCAATCGGCGGCATGATTCATCAAGTAGGCTGCTTGCCTTTAAATCTGAGCTGACTTATCGCAAGCATTGGCTCTACTTCAGGAGGTTTGTTGAGGCGCGAACTGAGTTGGGCGGCATAGGTGGCATCCTGAATATCGGGAATCATAAACCCGATCGCATCTGTTAGGCACTTAAGGGCGGCTCTTTGTGTATGCGGCTTTGCCAGGAAGAACCAATATGTGTCCCAGGTTAAACTGTTAATCCCAGCGATTAATCTCCCCTTTTCCTCTAAATCAGGATAACATGATTGCTCCAATGTGTTCATTGTTGTCAACTTTCCTGGTGTGCATTGGGAGATCATGTTTGATAAGTAGAGAGTGTTATTAACTAACTCAACTAAATTGCTAGAAGTTGATTTACATCTTGAAGCTGCTCTCTCTGCTTTCATTAACTGGGACTGCCATTCTGTGAAGAGTATATCTTTATGTGGTTCTAGGATCCTGGGCAAATTCGCCGCTTGTCCTTGATCAGAATCTTGCCAGTCAAGAAATGCAGCTATGGTTTCTTTGGCTTGATCCAATTCAGTTCTGGCCTTCCTTACCTGCTTATTTATGGATGCCGTTAACTCACACAGTGGCTCTTCCTGGGCGATTTGTTGACACAGAAGCTTAATTTGGGATATTAATGCTGTTTTTATTTGTAATGCTTCTGCCCTAAATTCAGCCTCTTGTGGAACGCCCTTTGTTTTCTTGAGCTGTGACAATAATTGAGCAATTTGCTCATCTTTTGTTTTCATCATTTGCTCGTTCTCTGCCTTCAATTGTGCCAATGCCTCTGATAATTCTTTCTGTTTCTGGATCGCGCTTTGGTCGATCCTTTGCTTTTCTGCCTGCAATTGTTGAGTTAGTTGACTGTTCACTTGCTGTTGTGTCAACAATTGCTGCTCTGCCTACTCTGCCTTCTGCTTTGTCTCAGCTAACTCTGCTTGTAATGAGAAAATCTCTTGATCCTTGGTTTTCAGTAGAAGACTTACTTCCGACGCCTTATCAATTGTCGCTGCCGAATAGGCTCCTGCATACTGCGACAGTTTTGTCAGGTCATCGGAGGGGTCAAATTCCTCCTTCCAAACCACATTGCCCGTAACAGTTTGCTCTGGGAAAAGGGAAGGTTGATCAGTCCTTCTTCTTTTCCTTTGTCGTTTCACCACTGCTTTATGCCTCGGGCTGTAGAAAACATCCAGGGGAGGAATATCTTCTACCTGGAGAATGATTTGGTCGGAGGGGTCCTTTGGTATTATCTCAACGTCTTTAGAAATGGGTGGGCCGCTGGTTCCACTCAGAACCTGTGATGAAGTGATTTCCGGTGTGTCCGTTGTCTTGGAAGTGTCTGTATCTTTTGAACATTCCAACCCACTGATGATGGAATCAAATTGCTTCCATTCCTGGAGCAATTTAGGGTCAATATGAGTATCTATATTGACATCAATGGTGGTTTGTTTTTGCTTTTCGGCTTGGGACTCCTTCCGCACTTTTTCCTGTTCTCTCTTCTGCTGTTCCTCTTGTTCTTTCTTTTGCCTTTCCTCATGCTCTTTTCTCTGTTTTTCCTCCTACGCTCTCTTTTGCTTTTCCTCTTTTTCTTTTCTCTGCCTTTCTTCTTGTTCTCTCCTCTGCTTTTCCTCCTGTTCCTTCTTATGATCCTTTGTTATAACCGGAGGTTCCTTTGACTGTTGCCGATCAGGCTCGCTTGATGATGTCGCTGGGGTTGTCGCTAGTAAATCTAGAGGCAGAGTTTGCAACCTCTGTTCTCTAAGTTTATTAAATTCCATCAACCCTTCATCATTATATTTCACTTTAGCGAATGCTTTAACCTGATTTATTGTTTCAGCTGAAGAGAACAGGTCGTCAAACATATCTTCTTTATGGTCAAATCTTGTCAATTTGGCCTGTTCTAGTGCAGTATAGGCAACTTTGTTTGGATCAAACTGCCTATTTGGGAGAGTCGCCAGAGTTAAGGATTGAATTTTTGTAGCTTCCTTTTCTGTATGTTTGAGGTCATGCAAGGTATATACACCGCATCTCAAAGGAAAAGAGGGCCAACCTTGCTTCTTATTTTTCTTGAGCGTTTGTGTAACACTCTCAGCAATGATTTGGTAAGAAATTTCCCTCGCCAGTAGTTTATCTGGTATGTATAAAGGGAGGACATGAGGTCTGGCTTGGCTACCGAAAACTCTTATGTAGGTAAATCTTTCCTCTCCAAACCATCTACCTATTGCGGTTAAATCAATTCCGACTTGATAAGAAATCTTGGGAGCAGGTTTATCGAAAATGGAATAATAAATAGGCAACATAAAGCCATTACAGACTTGGTATAGATGATGTTTATAAGAAGATTTCCACAATTTCTGATGATATATATGAATAGGCGTGGGGTGTAGTGCAGTCCACCTCCAGCCAAGTACGGGGAATTCAGAGTTAAAACACAGGGTATCTAGAATATAGGCACTATAGTAGAATGGGGGAATTACCCTTTTAGAAATACGGGTCTTGCTTCTAAACTCAAGCACAGCTGTTGCTAATTTATCTGAGAGGATAGTGGCCCAATCCATAATTACACTGTTGCATGCTGCTTCCATTAGGGGAACCATTTCTATGGTAAAATTAGCAGAGTCATGCAATCCCCACAATCTACACATCATTATTCCAGCATAGCAATAAGGAGAGGCCAGGGAATCAACTGAGTACTTACCAGATGACTCATGTTTGTGCTTGGCCGGATTTTGTCTCCAATCCTGGATGGGTTCGGTTTCAACTTCATTTTCGTTTGCGAATTTCTCCAGGAACGCCTTATTATATATCTTCTCTGGCTCGGGCAAATGATACATTTGCCTTAGATCATCCGCCCTGAATGACCCGAAAATTCTCCCGTCTCTGGTGCTGAAGGTTCTATCCAGGATTGGGATTTCTTCAATCACCCACCGCACTACGTCTGTGTATGGGAGAATTTTCTCCCTGGCTACTATCCTGTGAAGGAAAGAGTCGGCTAAGTCCTTGAGAGTACCCTCAGATTTCCGAGTTAAATCCACAGTAGCTTCTACTGTTGTCACTGCTGGTTCTTCGGCTTCAATCAGGTTGTAGGTACCTTGCCAAGTAACTCTGACGAGACCCGTACATGTAGTATCAGATATCAATCCCTTCTTTTTGTCCACGACAGCTTGTCCTGCAGCTAGTGTAGCGGAAGCGCCTGTGGTCTTCTTGGATTTCTTCCCCATTTTGCTTGAGCTTTCTCCTTTGGATGAATTCTGTACAGAGGCGAAAATAAACGTAACACAGAAATATGCCAATGAAAATCCAATATGGGAATGATATATTGATGAAAGCGTGCTGAGAGATTAACTCTAAAAATGGCCGCGGATACAATCCATGGGAAGATCTTACAATTACATTAAATGGCCGTTTAAAACCTGCCACCCCTTAAATGCCCATTATACCATTATTCGGCCGAATGACCCGTTTAAGCGTGTTATAGATGTTTTGGCGGTTGGGCACAGGTGCATCATTGCTTAGCAGATTAAGCTTTAAATATGATTTGATCATAATATCCCTCCATTTAACGGCTTTTTGAAATCCGCGCTATATCATAATCGGGCGTCGGGAACACTTAAATCCTTATGTTGACAATTTTGAAACCCCGATCGCCGATAGGGATATCGCATCACATCGGGAGAATTGGCATAACAATGTGCATAGATAGTGTATCGCCGATTGCCAATTGCGATATCGCATCGCATCGGGGGTATGACCTGGGCGCCTTATTATTGTGCATAGGATACCACCGATCGCCGATAGCGAAATCGCATCGAGGTGAAAGGCTTGGGGTGCTTTAAGACTGCATATAGAGTATCGCCGATAGCCGATAGCGATATCGCATCGGCGGGAACCCATATGTCACTTATTTGTGTTTTCTATGTCATTGCGATATGCGATCTTGCGATCGCTTTATCGCAATGATAAAAGATTGTTTTATTTGATCAAAAATGGGTTTTTCAAAAGGTTTTATATAATGTCTTCATTTGGTTTGCGGACCTTTTTCAAATAATGCAATATTGATACCAATTAACTTCTAAAGGGACCCATTTCATATGATAATTTTGTAAATATAAATGATATGAAATGGGGGGTTGTTGTAGGGCACAACAGAACCTTGAAAAGCATTCTACTTAGCAAAAAGCATGGCCACTGGCAATTTTCCGAGTACTGCTTTATGGTTTGCATATCTTCAACAAGCTAGTGCACAACTTCACCTTTGAGTTAACTAACAATTTTTGACTAAATGTTTTTGAATTCCTTAGTAGATTGCATTCTGCTTCACAATCTTTTGCTTCTCATCCCCAAGAGTATTCTTAATCACTCCAATTTGAGAATTGACTTGGTTGTCTTTTTCATGAAATTTTTCTTTCCTAAGATATTCTTAATCACTCCAATTTTAGAATTGACTTGGTTGTCTTTCTCATGAACTTTAGAAGTGACAAACTATACATATGACTTATTGCATTGGAATTTCCCCTCATCACTTCTAAGGACTTCTGATCTCTTGTAGCTCTTTGTCATTCATTGTGGCAATCCCAGAATTCGCAGCTATATCCAGATTCTTGCAACCTCCCATTTCACAGATTCATTTCCACACATTACATGCCCATGTTAACCCAAGTATCTAACAACTCTAGAGTGATAGCGGACTTAATTCCAACTGCAAAGAGTCGACAATTTGGCATTATATTATGTCCACATTGGCTTGTAATTTAGGGTCCTATGCACATATGTTGTCATGGAAAAGGTATTATGAATCATTAAGACTAAGCAAACCACTTTGAATGTCAATCTACCAAGTCAACCATGGAAATAGTTGAATGTTCTTCACATTCAAAGCAATGGCTTATTGTTTGTCAATGGATATTTTTAATCCCTTGTTTGTCAATGGATCTTCTAAGATTCTTATTTTCGTGTGCCCTTATTTGGAGATTTCCTATTGCTAAAAAATGATTCATGATTCCACTTTACATTCAAAGTTGCCATAACCCCTCAAATAATTCTTTAAAGGGTGCTAGTTCAATGGAAGAGCACCTTCCTTCCACTGTGCCCTAACATCAATTAATCAAGGATATTGTAGTTTATTTTTAATTAAATGAATTTTAATTTGATTTATTTAAATCTTGACATATTTTTCTAGATTCATTATTTTATATTCTCTCTAAAGAGGCAAAAGTGATATTGCATTGTCTTTAAAAAATAAAATAATAAATAAATAAATTGCCTCCATAGAGACAATAGCTAGAAGCCCAACAATTGTGTGTGGAAAGACAAAATTGAAATTTTCTCCTAAGAGATAATAATGCTTCTATTTTATATTGTCTTTATAGAAGCAACTTTTTAAGACAATTTGAGACCATATTTAAGACTATAAATTGTCTCAAATATTGTTTTAAAACCATGTGTTATAGTGGGCTTGTTGTTTAATAAGTGAGACTTGTACTCAGTTAAACTCTTCTTTATATGTTGTTCAGTATTATTAAAATTATCATTTTAGGCATTTCATGTCAAGAATGAATTAGTATATTGATGATTTTGGTAAAAATGTTTTGTTATATTTCATTATTTTATAACTTAATAAAAACAATATCCTTAAACAAACTGATGTATTATCATAAACCTCTTCAATATTATTTACAATTTAAAGATTTGTTGAAAGATTTTTTTTTCAAAAAACATATTTTTAATATTTCATACAAAATAAAAAAATATAATCCCTGAACCGTATACAAAGTCTTTAGCTTCACATTCATTGATTCAATGACTAATATTGCTGATTTGCTGCTACACATTCACGGAATCAATGATTATAATTATTAGTTTTTTGATATTGCTGTTTATGTGCTTCTATATTGCAACATAATCTTCCACCAGAATTTAATAAAAGGAACATCACAAGTAACAGTGATTTGAATCATTCGTGCCAGGAATCTTTATCATAGAAAGCTGACAGAATTCTTCTACGTACAGCATGATGATAGTTAAATGACTGTATGAGATAGCTGGTTTATGAAATGACTATGCTAATTAAAATAGTTGCAGAAAATGACACATGATTGTCAATGCCGGTTACAACTTTGATTTTTACATTGATAAACATACTCCATTCCACACTTTGGCAAACTTTTATGTCATAAAATAATGACGGGGGAAATTATTTTGATCATTCTGCACAACCGCAACCATTATCTAAATGTAATCTGAATTGGGGAAAAGTATTCTCCTACATGTAGGTGCATTTCTCTTTTTATTTCCCTTCATCCTTTGTCCGTGCAATATACATTTTTATGTACTTAGGGCCAGTTAAAAACATATAGTGACACATCAGTGTAAAAGGAAGAAATAGTTAATAGGAAAACCTGATAAGAAAGTGTTAAGGAGATTTCTAGCTATGGAAACCTTCACACTAAAAGTGCTGTGGCGTGCAAGGTATAAGCAAATTGTTATACCAATGCAAAGAAGCAACCAATCATATAAATTTAACAGTGCACAACAGTGTTATTTATGAGAGGTACACTAGCTGTTTGTGTGGTGTTTAGTTTTTACCAAGTTTAAGGTTTAAAATGCAAAGAAGCAACCAATTATATAAATTGAACAGTGCACAACAGTGTTATTTATGAGAGGTATATTAGCGGTTTGTGTAGTCTTTAGTCTTTACCGAGTTTAAGGTTTAAATTTTATGAGAATGATTTTGGAGGAACTAAAACTTTCCCGTATTATTTATAAGGTATAGATAGGGTGTTTGTGTAACCTTTAGTCTCCACTAAATTTCAGATTTAAATATTATGAGAATAAATTTAAAAGAATTAACTAGCTAAGCTCAGCTTAGTTTGATTTACAATATAAAAATAAATACACGTTTAAGTTGCAACCCTGAGCCTTGCTTTGGAAAGCCGATACTACACAATTAGGGATATGAATGGACACTGTTAAGCAGACGAGTTCTATTGGGAAGTAGGATAATGATCATGTGTTAAGGATTGATAAATTTATATAGATGGTAGATTCAAGAAATATTTAGAGATTTTATTCTGGGTTGATTTTCAGATTTTGAAATTTGTAATCTACATAAATTTATTTATTAAAATATATGTTTTTTTTTCTAATTTGAATAACAATAATAACATATATTAAAGATATGTATCAATTTTTATTTTTATTTTAAAAAATTTTAAAATAAGAGAAATTTCAAAAATATTTTTATTCAACAAATTATATAATTTCCATACAGAATTGAATGTAGAATTGATATTCAAAGGAAAAAAAAAAATTAAAGCAGTTAAATTAGGAAGCAATTTATTTTATAGATATATATAATTATGATGACATACATTTTTATACATAATTTGGTTCTTTATACACTAGCATGGAGTAAGGATCTAATATGAGTTGAGAGGGATCAAATTTTTCCAGTGGCAAACTTTTTTAGAGTGCAAAATACAATGTGTTATTTTTCATTGTTTAAATTGTATTTTTGAATGCCAAATAGAATATATATAAGATCAATTAAAAAATTTAACCACAAAAGCTTAATTTTTTTTTCTATAGGTAGATATATATGAAGTTAATATAGACATAAATCAGTTAACATAGATTTTCAAATAGTTTATTTTCAAATAGTTTATATAAATCTCTTGTTGAAATCTTTTTGAAATGTATTAAGATTTAAACATTTTTTTCTCACGTTTTTTTTACTTCTAATTGCTTTACAACATATTCTCTTTTTTTAAATATTATTTTTCTATTTAAAACATAATTTTTAATTTTTAATTTTTAATTTTATTTTGAAAAAACATAGACTGACAGACAAATTCCCCTTATACAAAGACTATAGATTGAGCATATCCTCTCAATTAACTTTCCTTGACCACTTAAATTTAAGCGGATAACAACACCTATCTTAAGGTGCCAACCAAAAGGGTTGCAATCTTGAACGTTGGGTGTACCAAAATGGGTCCAGGCAACCCCTTGGCAGTCGGGGCTGTTGTAAGAGGCAGCAGTCTGCCCTTCGTACAGGAACTTGTATCCTCCCTTCAGATTGGCATCGATGTTAGAACACCCACATGGGCTGTAACAAGTTTGGTTACCCTCACAGCCTGGCCGTGCCCACAGTGAATGAACTGGCACTCGGCAGCTGCGCCAAGTCTAATACCAACACACAAACCATGTATCTAAGGCGCTTAGTTTCCATGAGAGAGGAGTATTGTAGGAATGGAGAAGAAATAAGAGATGTGAATAAGTTGTGCGCTTCTCATACCCGGGAATATAGGCGACAGTAAGCAATATTAGCTTTCAAAGGGTGAATGATCGCAAGATTTATATCAGATCTCTCTCCAGAAATTTTTATTTTAGGGTACGCAAAATACTCAGATTAGAATTGGAGAACGATAAATTGGCTACTTACAGTTTCCCTGTAGAAAAAATGATCTGTCGGAAGAATTTCTCATGGCGGGTCATGCATGTACGCGAAAAGTTTTGCCTCCACGTGCGGAGGAAATCCTTTTTTATCTCAAGTTGTGGATATAATCGTTCTTCTTGCACGCGTATTGACTGAGGAATCTTTGCGTTATAAACACGACATTTTCTCCATCGTGTTAGGACTTTAAAATTAAATAATAATATTTATTTTTTCCATTTTTATTAATTAAAGTTATGGATTTTTTAAAGCTTGTCAGGGGCATAGAAATGGATTTTCAGTCAACACTTGAAATTAAACGTAGTTTATATTGGAAAACTTGTCGAATTTATTATAGTTTATTGTGAAGTTACGTAACATATTTGTAATAAATGCAGTTTACATTAAAAAAAAAATTGTGGAATTTATTATAGTTTATTATGATGTTAGGTTATTGTTTATTACGATGTTAGGTAATATCTATGAGAATATTGTAAATAAAATTATTTTTTTGAAATCATTTTTTTTATTGGTTGAAATATTTTTTTCGTTTGTTAAGTGGCTTGAGTTTATTCGAGATTATATGAGGCTTGACCCGTGGCTTGAAAAACTGCCACCTAAAGGTATCTAAGTTCTGGGTCTCACTAGCCCTTAACATGACTAGATAACTTTTGACCTTCACCTCATGGAGTGGCTTAACTATACATCTCATCACCATCTATTCTAAGTCTCTTGGGCATTGGTTGAAATATTTGAAAAGACTAATTATTTGTAGTTAGAAATAAAAAGTATAAAAACACTAAAAATATATATATATATTTTTATTTCAAAAATAAATAAAAAAACCAAATGGCCTGCCACACATTTATAAAATATGACTCTATCTTTATTTATTCAATTTAATATTTTTTATTTAATATAAAATTATATATGATATTTAAAAATGTATAATTAAAAAAAATTACAATATCACATGGAAATATATCAAGTAAAAAAATATTTTAATACAAATTATAAATAAAATATTTCTCTATTATTGTTAGTTAGAATATTTTGATGTATATTTAGTAGATTTAAAAAAAATGCATTTAATTATTTTTAAAGAAAAAAATTAAAATTAAAATTACATTAAAACATTCTAATAATATTATGTTGAATCAAAATATATATATATATATATATATAAAATTATATATAGTTTAGGATTAAATTTTTAAAATTTAAAAATATATTTTTTTTTCCCGAAGGTGGTAAAACCTATCAACTCAGGTGTCAAACCAACAGTGAGGACAGCCATCTCTGGCTGCTATCCGCGAATGCTGGGTTTGACTCATCACTGTTAAATAGGAAAAGCACGCCACCTGGCATAACCCTGCTGGTGGTCCGTAATCGGGAGCAGGCTCTCACTCCTGCCAGATGCCTCTGGGTCTTGGGCCGTTAACCTGTTTCCTTACGTCCGAGGAAGACGAGCTCTTAGCCAAGCAGAAGCAGTTTTACGGCATACTCCAGGCCGAAAAAATATATTAATAACACACCAATATTTCATTATCAATTTTTCTTTTATATATTACTACACCAAAAAATTAAAAAATTTCAAGGAATCCATGGTGTGAAATCATTTTCGTCAAAATTTGTACTTGAAAATAGAGAGCGAAGACATGCGAAGACATTATTGTGTATTCATTCAAAATTGATGAAACGTTTACGAGCTTAAAATAGTAAGTGAAGACATTCATGAAACGTTTACGAAACAACTGAGCTTGCCCCATTAGTGGTTTCTCTATGTTATAACTCAAGGTTTCACGATCTCTTGTTAGTGCTTACCTTTAACCATAGTGACTATTGCAAATGGACTCTTGTTGTTGTTTTTTTTTTTTGCGTTTAATAGATTCTTTAGCCATATATCGTATTTGATATTTTTTCTCACGTATCAAATACTTATAACACAACGTTTTAACCCATCACAAAATTTGTTGTTTTATTTTTTCCTCATATTAAGGTAGGAGGAAAAGTCCAACTTAAAACTTAGGAAATGAGAAGTATATTTGTAGTACACATATCATAGTGTATTAATGTCAAAATTTGAAAATAGAATTAGTTTAAAATATTAAATGTTTAACCATAATTTATAGTCAAATGCCTATTGCCCATGTTTGTTAAGTATATATTTTTGTGGTTTCAACAATTTTGTCATACTTGTCATATGTAACATATAGATTGTACACTCACATCTATGGTCTATTGCTTTTAGATTTTTAATTGTTCGACACCTGTTTTTAGTATAAAGTAGCAAAGAACAATGTAATTAGTAAAAAAAATGTTAAACAAAAGAAAGCACAAAATGTTATGCATTACCTCTCAAAGTTTTTTTTAGAGAACACACAAGTAAACTCTTTTATTTAATATGAGATAGAATTACTTTAAAAAATTATTTATGATGAGAAATCCAATCCTCACTTCAAGTGCAACCATGTATGAGAAAACCTCAATTTGAGAGGATTTCATTATAAAGTCTGACAAGACTTTCAAGAATTTTAGTGCCTTATTAAGTATTATAATGGTTCTTTCTTAGAGGATTGTATTACAAAATATTGTATGACTTTCCAGAAGTTGAGTAGTGCCTTATTAAATATTGTAATGGTTCATTCTTGTGCTACTAAGAAGAGAGAGAAAATCAAAATTGGAGTTGAGAGAGAGTATTGTTTTTCAAGCTATGTACCCTAAAAAGCTAAACATTAGGGTAGACAATTTGGTTCTTTAAAGTATATGTGCTAAAATTCAAACTCTAAGTGAATCATGGTTGTGGAAGATGAGTGTCAATCATGAATGTGTAAGAGAGTTGGAGAACATTATGAAGATGATCAATGTGTTCAATCCAATTATAGTATGTACCTAAAAAATACATGCACTAGCCTATTGCATTTAAGAGTTTATTTCTGTAATTTAAAGCTAAGAAAGGAATTTACTCTCAAAGATTTTTTTTTTTAATTCACACAAATCAAAATCAACATCCTCCTTGTAAGAGAAAATAAATATATTACTATAAATTGATATTAGAGCAAAGTTATTTTTTTCTTCTCTCTATCTAATGGGGTTGTAGTTAACTTTGAAAAAAAAAAGAGAACCTATTTTTATATAAGATAATTGGAAAATTACTAATCTTTACACCACATTACTCATGACCTTTAATAAAAGAAGAAAATACTAAAACATAAAACATATGGGAAGGAATGGAATCAACAAAATTTATGATATGTATGCTTATAGCAATTTCCTAAAATTAAAAATGAAATATAAAATGTTAAATGATTGGGGATAGTCTTTCATCCGAGCATTGGCTAATATAGCTAATATATTGAGTTTTGTTTCCATTAAAATTTTTAATCATTTTATATTGAGTCTATCTTGATTTTACAATATTTTTTGTTTTATAATTCAAAGTGTTTTCTAGGGGAGTATATTTTAATATTTTTAATTAATACTTTATGGAATCATGAATTATTCATATATTTTTATATTAATTTATAATATTTATCTAATAAAAATGTTTTTTTTCACAAAACAATACATACTTATTCAAATTGGTTTTAAAATTGCAATTAATTAATGTAAATAGATAGATTTTATATTAGAATATTTTTTTAAATATATTTTATTTTTACAATGTTAAAATTATATATATATATATATATAAACATTTATTAATTTGAATTTATTAATCAAAAATACAAAATGATAATATGAATCACCATAAATGAAAATTGTATGCTTAAAACCATTAAAAATGGGAAAAAAGTAAAAACAAAAACAAAACAAAAAAATCGTTCTAGAGCTAATCATAAAAAGAATCTAAGACAATCAACACAATCCAATTTCTTGTTTCCTTATAACTTTTATGGACAACTTATATCACACTTTTTTGAGCTAATCACTGTTGTTGACAAGAGCTCCATCTCAATGCTCCCTGACTTCACTTGAGCACTACACTTTATTGTGTACACAGTGTTTTCTCTCTCTCTTTTCCCATTTTTTTACGGCATCGAAAAGAAAACAGTGGTCAACTCTCTCGTTCTTATGCAGCATGATTTCTTTCTTTAATGGAGGGAGGGCCAGACCTTTTGTTGGTTCGCTCATTACTGCGATGTTGAAAGTATAATAGCCTTCCGAATATATACCTCTTAACCAACCACCCACCTGAAAGTTTAATATTGATTCGACTTCTCAATGCCTAACTGTTTCACAGCGTTAGTTTGTATCATTGGAATGCAATGGCTTATGTCGAAGTTTATTAAGTATTCACAATGATTATGGTTCAAGGCCTTTTTTAAAGGACATGCATTATGCCCAATTTGCTACTTCTTTGAAGCATGTTCGCATTAATGGAGAAAGTTAGTTTTCATATGTTTAAGTGTTTGTTGCTTTAGAATAGGATTGAGATTCTACTATCTAGGGAGTGGTTGAAACCACCCTGTTAGTGTGAAAGCCTATATGTACTAGGTTGTTCTCCTGATTGAAGACAAAGAGTGTGTATGAGTGTTTGTACACTCCAGGTATCTCACCTCAAGAGTCATTTAGGTAATATCTTCTATTTGTTATCTTGGTATCAAAGCTTTCTTTTTTGTCTTCTTACAGTAGAGCCCATACTTTTTCATTTGTGGATGAAGCTTCCTCTTCACTTTCTTTGCAATCATTTAGGTAATATCTTCTATTTTTTATCATGGTATCAGAGCTTTAGGGTTGTCGATCCTGTAAGCTGAGTGAAGAGCGCGACTGAGGTGAAATCGTTGCTTGGATAGGAGAACTAACCGCGCCGATCCCACTGTTACCCTTTCGCGCGTTTTCATTTTATTGATAGTCACATATATGTAGTGTACAGTCGCGAAGACTTTCACGAGTCCGCAGTGGTAAATCGCACCGCCATGCTTGAGGCCATGTATTTAGTGCATTGGAGGTGTGGAGGAGGATTGTTGTGGTAAAAGTCGAATCTCTACAGTGAGGAGGCCGAATCTCTACTCTTTGTTTGGAGGCTGCGAGGAGATCGGCAGCAACGTGGATCGGAATTGTTGATCAATAGCCTGGTGAGGAGAACCCTTGTGGAGGAACACCTACAGAGGCGAGGTGTGTTAGCATTGCTCGGACTACCTTGTGTGTTAGCATTGCCCAGACTACCATGGTGGAGAATTGACCTGTGGACTGCCACAGAGGCCATTGTTTAGCTGTAGCATGAGGTAACGTAGTTCCTCACAGGACGTGGTGGAGACCGAAGACCAGCCAGTGTAGGAGGTTACATGAGCGTGGACACACGGAGGAGCTCGCATAGTGCGTTGGATGCCTGGAGGTCTGCTTCAAGCAAAGGCAGTGTGTTGGGTTTCAATCCGGGGAGTATGTTGCTGATCTGTGGAAGAGACCTATGCAGTGAATGTTGGAATTTTCTGATAAATCCCATAACAAACAGACAAAAAATCGCACTCTGTTTTTACACAGAAAAACAGAAAAATTCGCTTGCTGGAAACTGTGTTTCAGCAACACAGTTTTTTTTCAGTTGCTGAAACAGGTGTTTCAGCAACGGTGTTTCAGCAACAGGAAATTTTGTCAGTTGCTGAAACAGGTGTTTCAGCAACGGTGTTTCAGCAACGTAATTTTGACGTCAGGTAATTTTTTGAGTTACGAGCTGTTTCAGCAACGCTGATCGTCGTGTTTCAGCAACGATGACAGTATAACAGCAACAGGAAAAATTTAACTTGTATTTATCAAAATAAACTAACTGTTACAGATTTGTCTTCCTCATACAGAGGGAATTTCAAAAACTTCTATTGCTGAACATCTACTTCAGAAATTCACTAAGGAACGATTCTGTTCCACACAGATGAACATAAAAAAATATTACATTCAAATTTCTGCACTGCTGTGCATTTCACTCTTCTGAAATTATTCTTCTTCCTCTTCTTCACGCTGCTGCATGCTTTCCTCTGCTCTGTGTGATTCTTTAGCTGCTGCTGCTGCTTCTTCTAACGCTGCTGCTCTCTCTTACTTTTCAGTCCCTGCACTGTTGTGCAAAAGGGCTTCTTTCATGTGAGCTCATGCTGCTGCACATTCTTTCTTCAAAACACAGAAATTACATTCCAGCGCTGCTGCGCTATATTGCTAAACTCTTAACACTGCTGTGTGCTGCGTTTCCATATTCACTAACAGAAAACTATACTCACGCTGCTGCGTGCTCTCCTCTGCTCTCTATCTTTCTCTCTAACCTTAAAAACAGAACTGCTGTGCGGTATTTATATGCTGAAAAATATCTGATTAAAACAATAAACTATTACAAAATATCTTCTAATGTTTATCTCAGAATTTATTGCAGCAAGGCGGTGATGCCTTTATCAAAATCAAGTCGGCTGTCTGCAGGGGAAATCAGCTGAAACTTTAATGCATATTTATGTGCAAAAATATCAAAGGCGACTTGGCTGCACCGAACACCTTTAACATTTACTGCAAATCAGATTCCTGTGCAGCTGTTCATTGTTGCAGTTGGAATTAAATTCCAACAGTGAAAGAGTCGTCTTGCTGTAGTGGCAGAGGTGGCAGAAGGCCACGATTTTCCTAGTTCGGCTGTTAGCATGGCTAGCTGAGTAGAGAAATCACAGCGATCAATTGGGGCAGCAGAGATCAAATTTCCGTGGAGGATGAACGTGAAGGCTACATCCTGAGTTTTTGCAAAGATCGCCTGATCAAGGCTAGCTCTGGCATGGAGGTCGTTGAAATAGATCCACACACTACGTAAGAGGCTGTTGAAGCAAGTGACCAAAATTTCTTGCTAGTGGTCATTGATTAGTGTGGATCGAAGGTCGCAAACGGTGTGAGAGGTGTTGGTGTGTGGTTGAGGCCATGTGGAGGTAGCCAAAAGTGGAACAACATTGAAACCGGTTCTCTGCAAAGTTGGTAATAGCGTTGAAACCGTTTCTCACGTTTTTTGCTAATCTACTTATGAATCGCAGTTGATGACAACCAATAGTGGAATGTGTCGGTGGCTCTGAAGTTTTTTTAAGAATTCTAAATTCTTTATTAAAAAAAAGGGAGGGGCTCTTATTAAAAGGGGCGATTATTTTTTAATTAAAGAAGGAAATATGGATGTTTATTTAAAAGTTTTTTGGTTCTTTAATTAAAGAATTTAAGTTTGCCCATTAAAGAAAAAGAGGAGGCAAAGAGCCGACCTATGTTGTGACTGTGTGGAGCTACTTGTGTGATCTGTCATTGCACAAGGACGAGAAGATTGAGGCGTTGAGATTCATCACAACATATAGGGCGTTATAAGTTTGTGATTGTCATGAGATTGCGAAGTACCTATGGAGTCTGTGGTGAGTAAGATTACAACAAGAAGTGGCTATTGCGTGTAGCTGGTCAACGAGAAGTGGGATAGTGGATCTACTGCTGTGTGTATTTAGTCAAGCAGATTTCCAGCCTGTCACCACAACAAGCATCGTGGCCGATCTCAATTGTCGTTGCATGGATTTGAGCCCACACCAAAATATTGGGAGAGAGTCGAGCACTGGTGAGCTGCTAGGATCTGATCTGCTTGTTTAAAGCACAATTCATGAGTGAAGGAGAACTCACTGTGCGGAGGCTTGTTTTCTTTCTTGGAATTTGTTGGAGGCTTGATTTCAAAACTGAGTGGGTGGTCTCTGGCGGTAGTCTTAACCTGGTGTGGCAGAAGTTGACCTGTTGATAGAAGTGCCTCAGTGGGCAAAGAATCATGGTGTGCCACATTGATTGAGTGGAGTTGTTGTTTTTGTTGCTAAACAGAGTTTTGATTCCAGTGACCGTGGAGAAACATTTTTTTTAAGATCGTTTTTAAGGCCACGCATCATTGAACTGGCTGCGTGATCTGGTGCCAGGAACATCTATTTGGAGCACAAACAGGAGAGCTGTGGACTTCTAAGTGTTGTCCAAACATGGAACAAACTTGCGCGTAATGGGCTGAGAGAGGCGTATTTGCATAGAGGAGACTGATTGATCTATTTGTGGAGCCATAAAACGGTGGAGATATTCGAGTATTGGTGGAGAATTTGACTGTGGTGGATCAATTTCCGAATCTGAAATTGATAGGGGAGAAAATGGGTCTTCAATGTAAACTGAAAGAGTTTCGTAGAAAACTAAGGAGAAAGCATCAAAGAAGAAATGCAAAATATTGTTTTGCTAAATTTAGTGATGTGTTTCAGGTTGACGCTGATGGACCAGTAGCTAATCAAGATGCAGATTTGGAATTTGGTGAGATTATTAAATGGTTAATACCAGATTTACTGTCTTTTTCAAGTATGAATTATGAAATATGGGCAAATTAAATGAAAACAATATTATGCAAGGTAAATTTACTAGATTATGTTGAAGATGTTATTAAGGATAGTGGAGATGCATCAGCATTAAGTCTTATAACATCTGCATTAGAAGAAAACATCATGCTCAACATAATATATGAATATGGAGAGATTCTTAGTGCAAAATTCTTATGCGATGTTTTAGAAATGAAAAACTGTTTGAATGAGGGCAATGATGCTAAAGATATTGATCTTGAAAATGATCCCATATTTGATTGTGAAATTGAAGATGCAATGATGGGTGATGAATGTGTGCCTGTAACTGAAACTTGTGATGATGAAAACACGTCCATTATTATAGAACCTGAAATTTTTCCAAATGTAGAAAGCAAGTTTGATGAGACTTATATACATCATGATGAGTGGATCGATTTGATGATTGAAAAACGTTTTATTAATGAATTACTGTTTGGTGAGAAGGAAGGACTATCTTCACATGCAAATCAAATGTAGAACATGCTTGCAGCAACAGAACTAAGTGAAAAGGTTGAAGGCATAACTATGACAGTAGAAAGGGATGAAATAGGGAGAGATAGAGAAATGAAAGCTCTCCTGAAGGGGGAAGAAGATAAAAGTAAATGTGGTCCTCTTTATTAGTCTAACATTGTTTTTTGTGTAGATATTGAGAGACAAGAAGAAGCAATTGAAGAATCCCAAGAACCTGCAACATCAAATGCAAAGAATGTTAGTATATACTTGAAGAGGAGGATAAGAGTTCATGTGTTCCTCCGGAGCGGGAGAAAACGTAAAACAGAGGCGAAGCTCCATCATTTTCTTATGGAAAAGAAAGTGAAGATGAAGTTTCATCCACAAATGAAAAAGTATGGGCTCTACTGCAAGAAGACAAAAATGAAAGCTTTCTTTTTTACCATTTAATCCTAGCTGACACTGAGACCCTTTCTCCATTAAGGGGAAGTGTTAGCATTAATGGAGAAAGTTAGTTTTCCTATGTTTAAGTGTTTGTTGCTTTAGAATAGGATTGAGATCCTACTATCTAAGGAATGGTTGAAACCACCCTGTTAGTGTGAAAGCCTATATATGCTAGACTGTTCTCCTGATTAAAAACAGAAAATGTGTATAAGTGTTTGTACACTCTCTAGTATCTCACCTGGAGAGTCAAATACTTAATATCTTCTGTTTTTTATCAAAGCATGCGTTGAATCCATCCCATTCGGCAACCAATACCCATACAAGGCCGTTTGTTTCGAACATTGTCAATCTTGAGCTTTGCAATAATTTCACAACCCACTTTTAAGGCCGCATTCAAATGGAATGTCGATATCGGGCTTCTGCTATAGCCCTATCTATGTCTCTACTCTCTCTGCAAACGATGGAACAAAACCAGCAGAGGCAGTCGCGGTACTCTAAATGCAGGGACTGCTGTTCTACAGTACTAAACCTATGTCGATTGCAGAGTCGAGGAGTATCTAAGAATCTGATAATTGTTTGATTTTTCTGATCTTAACCTGACCATCAAATCCTACGATATTCCAAAAATCTACATTAGACATAAAAATGCCGGCCTGCTTTACAGCAGCTGGACTTGTGATTTAATAGCTGAGATTTGTACACTGTGAAACTGTTTATATTTTTTTTTTTATGTTGTTCGAGTTATTCGAATTATTATTTCATACGCATTTCATGTAACGAATGAGTTAGTATATAGATGATTTTGGTGAAAGTGTTTGGGATATTTCTGTCTAACATGGTAACACTCATTTTGCTCTCTCTTCAGCGTCATGTTGATATTTTCAATTTCCTACACTTAAATTTTTTTATAACCTAATAAATTCAATATCTTTAAACAAATGAGTAACCTTTTCAATGTTATTTGCAACTAAGGATGAGTAATATATTTTATAGAAAATTAAAAAATACAATCCCCCTGCTATATACAAAGAGTTGCGGGTACACATTCATGGAATCGATGAGTATAATTATTATTAGTTTTTTTTATTTTGCTGTTTATGTGCTCTATATTGCAACATAATCTTCCACCAGAATTTAATAAAAGAACATCACAAGTAACAGTAATTGGAAACATTCCAGCCAGCAATATTTATTATAGAAAGTTGATGGAATTCTTCGATATACAGGATGATGATAATTAAATGAGTATATGATTAGAAAGTTGGAATATGATATGACTATACTAATTGAAATAGTTGCAGAAAATGACATATATGATTTTCAATGTCGGTTACAACTTTGATTTTTTACATTGATAAACATACCCCACTCTACACTTTGGAAAACTTTTATGTCATAAAATAATGACGGGAGAAAATTATTTTGATCATTCTGCACAACCGTAAACACAATCTTGATGTAATCTGAGTTGGGGAAAGAATTCCCCTACATGTAGCTTCATTTCTCTTTTTATCTCCTAGCTTGATTTCTCTTTTTATCTCCTGCGTGTAGGTCCATTTCTCTTTTTATTGCCCTTCATTCTTTGACCGTGCATTATACATTTTTCTGTATTTTGGCCGAGTTAAAACATATAGTTACACACTATGTAAAAAGAAGAAACAGTTGAGAGGAAAACCTGAGAAGAAATCGTTAAAGAGGTTTCTAGATATGAAAACCTTCACATTCAAAATGCTGTGGGGTGCAAGGTATAATCAAATTGTAATGCCAGTGAAAAGAAGCAACCATATAAATTTGAGTTTAATTTTTAGATTCAACTTTGATGGGGATCAGTTTTAAAAAATTAAATCTTTTCAAAAAAACATCCAAAATCAATCCTATTAGTAGCATCTCATTAATGAATAAACGTTCTTCATTAAATAGACGGACTGGCTAGGCTCAGCTTAGTTTCATTTACAATGTAAAAACAAGCACAAGAGTGCATACTATCCACGATTAAGTTGCGGCATTTACCCCTGCTTGAGGCAGTTTCCACTACACAATTAGGTCTGTGAACGGACACTGTTAAGCAGACCAGTTTTACTTGAAAGTAAGATAACATATAGACTAGTTTTACTTGGAAGTAAGATAACATATATAGAGGAACTTATAATAATTGCAGATATTTGCAGATTTTTGACATACTCAGCTAGGGGTTAAATAATTGATCTCTTCACTATCCAATCTAGAAATATTTTAGGAATCTGCAATTGACATAAAAATATAAGTTTTTTTTACCCGGATCAGGCGCGGGGTAGTAGCTGGGACAGCTTGGGTATAGTAATGATATGTACCTGTGAGACATGTAATGCCTCCTCCACACGCTCAAGGTGATGGGTGGGGCGACCCTTGGCATGAGTGCATGTAAAGGGTGGTGGGAGAGGTGGCAGGGTGAGAGGCTAGGTAGGGTGTAAAGGTAAGCATGACAAGCAAGAGAGCATCATTAGAGTTTTTTCTTGTAGAAGATGAAGGTGCTGCAGAGGAACGAGAAGGCAACGCCTCTTGTGACCCCTAGCCTCGAGACAACCTGCAACTGTATTCGGGTATGTTTTTTGGCCTTGCTCCTCTATTGCAATGACGTCACATTTGGGGTTTTACAGTTGGGAGAGGGGGAAAAGTAGGAAGATTACCTGGGGGGTTGAGAATTGCTGGTGGAAGTGGGGTAGGCAATTGGTGTCAATTGCCTAGTTCTACATCTATATCCTACGCCAGCAGGGTATTGGCTATGGCTGGGATGACCTTATGATGTTTGGTTTGGAGAACCAAGGTTCTGGAAACCGCGTCTGGTGTGGGGCTTACCGTACAAGGAAAATGGGTGAGGGAAATGAGCTAGAAGATGGGGGAAGGGGGGAGTAGGCAACAAAGTGCATAAGAGGCAGGCCTTACAGTCGCAGCCAAAATAATTTCTAGGCTAACGGGAATTTCCACTGGGAGTATGGCAATGCTAGGGACCTAGAATGGAAAGTTGAATATGAGAAAGCGAGTGGCAACGCTAAAACTTCATAGGCAGAGGCGGAAGGGTCCCCAATTTCTGCTTGGAATTCTGCTAGGATGAGGGTGGGCTCGCGCATTTGGCTAAGGCAAAGGGTGGCTTACCCGACTGTGGCTAAAAGGTGCTGGGTATGGAGGAGGGGAGCGACAGCGGGAGGCTGGAGTCAGAGACAATTTGGGGAGTGTTCTTCCGACCATCTTAGCTCTGTGTCCGATAGTGTAAGGGTAGAGGAGAAGCATGGTGTGGCTCACTTCGCTACAATGATCTGTTTTGGATTAGCAAATTGTAGCTGTCAATAGGTCTCAGGAAATTCTGATATGGCTTGGCTTGCAAGAGGATGTGGATGAGAAAGGCATGGATAGGTCCGTAGAAAGGATAAAGAGCCAAGTACGTCGGAGCCCTGTAGGGGAAGAAAGTCAGTAGAACACCTTATCACCGAAGTTGCTGAAGCTTACCGTCAGGAGAGTGATGAAGGAATTTGGAAACTATTAGAAGATTGGGAGGAGGAAATAAAACATGGCAGTAAGATAGAGGAGGATATGGACAACTAGAGGACCTTAGTCCTAGACCCGAGCAACACCAGAGGAAGAATTACGCAGTTCAAATAGATCCTATACCTCTATTGGTTGATGAAGAGTCTGTTGGGCAAAGCAATGGAACAAATCTTGGTAAGAATGGCAATGACACTCCAAGGTATGCCGAGCTACAAGCAAGACTTGTATAAAATTCAATTCCAGCTTCATAAGCAAGACATCTGGTTGGATAGAATTGATCATCACATTCCATGTATCCTGGAACTAAATGAGATGCCTGGATCAACAACCAAGGACCCGACACATGTGGAATCGGCCTCGGAGGAGTAGAAAAGCTAATCACTTTTCCATGTTTACTTTTGTTTTATGCAGATAGCTTTTAATTTTCTTCATGCAAGTATAAGTTTAAACACATATCTATTGTATGGACATGAAACAGAGACATATATAGCTTGGCTAGAGAGATTAAGACTTTATTGTTTTTGGATGGCTTACAATGTGGATAGGTGGCCAACACACTTGGTTTCCCTCCGGGGCAAGTTGAAGCCACCTAGCTAATCTATGAGGCATAAATTTGCCTTTGTTTAATAGAAAATGAAATGGTCTTGCCAAACTTAACAATATATATATATATATATATATATATATATATATATATATATATATATATATATATATATATATATATATATATATATATATTTTTGTTCAATTTAAAATAACGATAACATATGCATTATAATAACATGTATTAAAAAGATGCATTAGTCTTTATTTAAAAAATTTAGGATATTGAAAATAAGAAAATTTTCAAAACTATTTTTATTCAATAAATAATATAATTTCCATACATGATTAAGCCAAAAATTGATGTTCATGGAAAAAACAAAAACTTAAAGCAGTTAAACTAGCAAACACACACATATGATAATACCTTATCACACTCACACACATATCAGGTTTACTGGACATTAACCTATTGTCACACCTAAAAGCTAAACCTAATCTATCTAGATATGGACATCTACCTCAAGGACCAAATATTCACTGCTCATCACTGGATGAAAAAACTCTGCCAACCAAAAGGGTTTCAATCTTGAACATTGGGTGCACCAAAATGGGTCCAGGCAACCCCTTAGCAGTTGGGGTTGTTGTAAGAGGCAGCAGTCTGCCCTTTGTATAGGAACTTGTATCCTCCCTTCAGATTGGCATCGATGTTAGAACACCCACATGCATTGTAACAAGTTTTTTTGCCCTCACAACCTAGCCCTACCCACATAGTGAAAGAACTGGCACTTGACAGCTGCGCCAAGGCCAAAACAAGGCATGCCTAATGGTTAAGAGCATGTGTTTTCTCCTAAGAGGTCACGGGTTCAAAACCAGAGGGGGGTAGAGTATGTATGCCTTCGTAGACATAGCTTTCAAATCGCTACGTGGAGGTGGATCCCTTGTCCCACAAACAAGGGGGTCTCATACGCCAATTTGGTGTCTGGCTTGGATGTGACCTTAAAAATGGATATTATTATTATTATTATTATAAATTTGAGAAGATCACTCAATATAAAAATTAGTAAACAAAATGCCATTCAAATTTAGAAGATAAAGAGAAATCACTTACATTATATCAAATTTATAGATTCTATAATATTTACAACATAGATTGTCTCTCAATCTTCAAAGATGCTATTTCAAGTTCCAATAGCAAATATTTGGTTAAAAAGGTGTTTTTTTTCAATATTTCACTGTCTCACTTGAGCAAAAGCTTATAGTCTTTTACCACTTGCTCTTAAGGTGATTAGATTTGTCTTTGCTTGCCCTTGCTTAACTTCTTTTGAGCATTCAGATTAGTTTCTGACACAGGGAAGTTTTTTTCAAAAATGACAAATTAGAAATTTATCATTGGATGAACAAGTTTAAAGCAGAGCTACTAAATAGATATATCAATAAAGCTAGTCACTAAAATAAAAACTTTACATTGTTTGATGGGAGAGAAGTGGATATTTTTTTGAGCATTGATTAAATAATTCTTTTAGCTGACATAGCAACGTTAATTCACTATTCAAATAGACCATGGTGAACTCTTATGATAGCAACCATGCGCTTTCCTTTATTCAACATGATATTCTGCAAGACTGGGCTATGTATTTAACCAGGAAGGGGCCTATAAATAAACATAAAAGGCTTTTTATGCCTCATAAAGTAGACTCTTCTAAAAATGTGGAAAAAGGTTGTGAAATGTGCTTTTGATGTTTAGATTGTTTCCTTCCACACATGTTTGGTGCATATTTCTTTTAGTTACAACTCAAGCTTGCGTACCTATTAAAAAAATTTGTGTTAATTTCAATACAACCATCTTATATGCAATTTTACTGGGGAAATAATTTCAAACTTAAGTGGAAAATTTCTAGTCTTCCTCTGATATCCATTTTCCCTAACACTACCAAATTTCTATCAATTACAACTCAAGCTCATTTTCCCTCCCAAAGTATTCTCGACTCATCAAATGATTCTAATTTAATTTGGTCACAATCATATTATATGCAATTTTTCTAAGGGCATAATTTCTAACTTAGGTTGTAGGGACTAAGCTACCATGTAGCACTTGTTTATAGTTTTCAAGACCAAAGAAGCTTTCCATCCTTTATTAATCATTTCTCAATGCTAGAGCTCCAATGAATCTTGTGATGAAGGTTAGCTCTAAGATATTTGTATGAATCAACTAACTCTACAACTATAATCTCATATATAATGTTAGTATAAATGGTCTTTTAAAATCTAATTATCAGAACCTTTATCTCGTCAATGTTTATTGGTATATATGTACAAGAATAGAAATCTTGTAGAATTCTTAGTTACTTCATGAGATAAGAGAGACACTACATCAACCCTTCATGTTATGATATTAACCTTAAAATTAATTGTATTTGTATAGCAACCCCTCGTCACCCCAACTCTAATCAACAAGGAATTCTCAAAAAAACCATTTCTATCTTATGTATATCAATAAAATCTAACAAAACAAAGGCTATATAATCAAATTAGAATACCATTTACACTAATTTTTTTTATGACAACAACTTAGAGGAATTTAATTCATATAAATATCTAGAAAAGTTTCAAGCTTCAACGAGATCTTATGTTGAAATATAACAATGAGAAAATGAATAAAGAATGATAGAAGGCCTATCTTAGTTTTCAGAAAATTGTAAATGAAAAAATGTTTGATTTGAGGAGAAAGTGAAACTCTTCTTTCACACTCTCAATGTTCTAGTTATCTTATATGGATGTGAAGTGTAGGGTTGTAGCATCTCTAGAGAATTATAGAGGAATTGAAAAAAGGAGAAGTGTTTTATAACTTATAATCTTGATAGTAAAAAAAGTATGCCATATCTCATCCTATCATCAAGCTTCTTTATTAGATGCTCAGGAACATGTGCAAATGCTACTGATCCAAAAATTATAAAATGTGATACATTCACCTTCTTATCATCCCATGCTTCTTGACTTACTTCATCTTAGAGATTGGTTGTTGGAGATCTGTTGAAAACATACACTGTTGTCGAAACTTCTTGAGCCTAATAGTCATTTGAAAACTTCTGCTCACGAAGCATACATCTGGCCATTGTCATGATTGATTTATTTTTCCTTTCTACTACTCCATTTTGTTGTCAAGTATATCTTGTCATTTTCTGCATTATGATTCCTTGATGTTGACAAAAAACTTTGAAGTCATTAGAGTTGTACTCTCCTCATTTGTTTAACCCGAGGACTTTTAAAGGCTTTCCACTCTGGTTTTTTGCTTCTACCTTGAATTCTTTAAATCTTGAGAATGTATTTCATTTATTTTTGAGAAAATAAACCCATGTCTTCCTATTATAATCATCAATGAAGGTCATAAAATAAAGGCTACCACCAATGGATTGTGTTTGCATTGGGGTACACATATCTGTATGGACTAGCTCTAAAGGCTCTTTTTCTCTAGAGGAATATGTGGGAAAGCTATCTCTTTTATGCTTGAATAGAGCAAAAATTTCACAATTACAATTTTTTTCATTCATAATATGGATACCAATGATGATTGAATGTTTCTGAAGTAGACTTAGACTCTTGAATGTGATATGCCCATACCTAGAATGTGAAAGATGAGACTCATCTATTCTTGACACATTATGGGCAAAGGAATGTGAGAGATTTCGACTTCTAAGAGTCAAGGGAAACATTCTATTCTTGGTTTTTTCAACATTTGCTACCAATCTTCTATTGGGCGATTTTTCATAAGATACAACATGTGTTCCATTGGAGTAATACATCATAACCATGTTTCATCGATTGTCCTACACTAGTGAGGTTATGCTTTAGATGTGGAACATAATAAACATCAGGTATGTATTTTTATTGTTTTTGTTTAGTAAGAATAGGGACAATACCTTTTCCTTCAACTTTAATGCAGGAATGATCTCTAAGAGTAATTTCTGATGTTATGGAAGAATTAAGATAAGAAAGAAGATTTTTGATACCTGCCATATGATTGTTGTAGCCACTGTCCAACAACCAAAGGTCTTCGTTGTGTCTGTCTTCAGAAAGATGGCAGGAAAGAAGCATGGCCTCAAAGGATTCTCCTTCATTGTTGGAGAGATGAACACTTCCTCTTTGTTGATCTGATTGTTTCTTTCTACATCCCTATTCGTAATGCCCAAATTTCATGCAGTAATAACATTGGACATTAGATTTTCTCCATGCTCACCTTATATGAGTTTGGTTTTGTGGATGTCTCTATTGCTCTGTTACATGATGATGTTATGATCTGCCTCTACCTCACTAGTTGTCGCCTCTATATCCTCTGCCTCTACCAAAAGAGAGTTGTGCTTTGAAAGCTTGTTCCATGAAATATTTTACCAAGTTGAGTCTTGTCTCGTGTGCTAAAAGTGATCTAGTCAATTTTTCTATTGAGAAAGTTGTAAATTCTAGAATGGTTGTTACAGTCATGTCATATTTATTAGGCAAGATTTGAAGGACTTTTTCAACAATATTGTGATATGTAATGATCAAACCAATGAGTTTGATCTGTTTGACTATTCCCATGACTCTAATCATGAATTGATCCACATTCTCTATGTCAGTCATCTTCAAGGTTTCAAACTAATCCCTCAATATTTTCAATTTAACAGTCTTCACTGTATCATTGTTTTGATATTCAACTTTCAATATTTCCCAATATTTTTTTGTTGTGGATGCATGAGTTGTCTTGTCGAAGATAGAGTCATCGACTGAGTTTTGTATCCAACGTTTGGCTTTGAGCTCTTTCTTTCTGATTTCAATAGTTGCATTCCTCTGATTATTGGCCATGGCCTCCCATGCTTATTGGGCCAGCTCTACATAGGCATTTTGAAGTGTATCCCAACACTCTTGAGTTTACAGAAATGTCTTTATTTTTAAAGACCAAAACTCGTAATTTTTGTCAAACAAAATCGGAGTTTGTGGCAAAGAATTGGAAGAAATAATTTTTTTTGGAAAGTGGATATAAACTTCTTTTTTACAAAGTCCTTTTAAATCTCTTTTAGAAAAAAAAAAATGATTTTTTTTATAAAAAAAATATCTCTCTAAAAAAAATTACACAAACTTCTCTTTCCTCTTTAAAAAGAAAAGGAATTTTCGTTCTTTTTTTTAATAAAACATTTTTTTTTTTACTTTTTTTTAATCTCGTCCTTTCTTAAAAATAATTTTGAAAATAAATTATATCCTTTCTTAAAAAAGGTTTCACTTGTGAAACGATTTATAAACTCTTCCTTTCTTAAGAAAGACCCTTCACAACTTAACTCGTTTTGAAATCCCTCTTTTTAAAAAAAAATTGCTGGTAGTTTCTTTAAGAAAGAGCGTCAAGGAAGAAGACTTTTGTACCTTTTTTGTTAAAAAGTGATGTTGGAATTAATAAAAAAGAACCCATTGGTCAGCTCTACGAAAAAGACACTGAACCAGAGAGTCTGGCTCTTAAGAACGCTCTACATTGTCCATGTACATCACACATTATATAGTAATCATAGATTTAGGGAAGTTAGAACCATAACCTAAGAAATATAAATTAATTCCTATCCTAAGGTCTCGTGAACCAACTCACTATTATAAGATATTCTCCATTATCGCTAACACTCCCCCTTAATGGATAATGGGTTCACAAATATGCCTAACATCTCCCTAAACATTTCAAACTTAATCCTGCCAAGAGGCTTAGTGAAAATGTCTGCAACATTATCACATGTATTACAATATACAAGATGGATTTCTTTTGATTGCACTTTCTCCCTGACAAAGTGGAATTGTGTATCAATGTGTTTAGTGTTTTTTCGAAACACCGGATTATTAGAAAGTTCGATTGAACTCTGATTGTCGCATCTGATTGTTGTTGCATCTTTCTTTTCTTCCCCAACATCCTGGAGAAGTCTCCACAACCAAACTACCACACATGTTGATGTGCACATGGCTTGATACTTTGCTTCTGCTGAAGACAAGGAAACTATGTTATGTTTCTTGTTGCTTCATGTAATCACCCCGAATCCAATTCTGAATGCATAGCCTGTTATGGATCTGCGATCGTCTAAATTTCCAGCCTAGTCTAAATCTCTAAATCATGTCAATTTAACATCAGAGGAATCAGTATAAATAATACCATAGTCTACAGTACCTTGTAGATACTTCAAAATACATTTCGTTGTATTCCAATGACTCTCAAGTGGCTTGGACATGTATTGACTTAGCACACTAACTTCATATGCCAAATCTGGTCTAGTAGTGGTTAGGTATATTAAGCTCCCAACCAGCTGTCTATAAAGTGTCGCATCTGCCTCTTTATAGCCATCCTCACTCTGTATTTTAATGTTCTACTGTAATGGTACTGTTGTAGCCTTACACTGATCCATCCTGAATCTTTCTAATAGACCTTTGACATACTTACCCTGGGACAAAAATGTTTGTCCTGAATCTCTCCAGATCTCAAGACCCAAATAGTATCTTAATTCACCAAGGTCTTTCATTTCAAACACCTATTACATTTATGGCTTTATTTCTTTGATTAGAGCAATAACGTCACCTCTAATAATTAAATCATCTACATACAAAGAAATCAACACTATGCACCCTTGTTCATCTTGCATGGTATACAGATTAGGGTCGTTTTTACTTTTGTTGTAGCCAAGTTAAAGAAAAAATGAATCAATCTTTTCATACCAGGACCTGGGTGCTTGCTTTAGTCCATAAAGATCTTTTTTTAATCTAAAGACTAAATGTTCTTTCCCTTTCTGGACAAACCCCTCAGGTTGCTGTAAATAAACCTCCTCTTTCAGTTCTCCATTTAAAAATGCAAATTTTACATCTAGTTGGTGAACCATCCAATGTTTCTTAGTAGCTAAAGCAATAAACATTCTGATGGTATTTAGCTTAGCTACGGGGGAAAAATTTTCTTCATAGTCAATGCCTTTTTTTTGTGAATACCCCTTTGCTACCAATCTAGATTTTAGTTTATCTATGGTTCCATCTACATTAAACTTGGGTTTATACAACCATTTACAACCTATCGTTTGTTTCCCTTTAGGAAGTTCAAGCAGCTCCCAAGTGTTATTCCTGATTATAGATTCATATTCCTATTCCATAGTTGTTTTCCATTCACTACATTCATTTTCTTCCTTTGAACTAGAAGGTTTGACAACATTCATCATACTAGTTATAAAAGCATTTTCCCTATATATTGCAGTCAATTGAGCTTTCCTACCTGATCTCCTGAGTGGTGGGGTAGCTTCAAACCTTGTCTGATCATTATTTTCTAGACTTGGCTTGGTAGCTACATTATCTTCTTTTCCTTCCTGCTTCTGTTGTTGTTGCTACACATCTTCTGCCTTTGTCTATTGATCCTGATTGTTTCCTATTTCTTTGATTTCTTCATCCACCAAGAACGGAATATCCCATTCCTCATTGTTCTTATCAGATTCTTCATGACCTTGCTCATGGAATATGATATCTCTACAAACAAAAATCTTGTGAGTAGAGGGATTAAATAATCTATAAGCTTTATATTGTGAACAATACCCTATAAAGGTACATCTCGTGGCTTTTGAATCTAGTTTTCTTCTATCTTCCTTTGGAATATGGGCAAATGATTTAGACCCAAACACCCTTAAATGTTTTACTGTAGGCTTAAATCCATATAATGCTTCATAAGGAGTTTTAAACTCAAGACTCTTTGTAGGACTCCTATTTTTCAAATAAACTGTAGTATTGAATGCTTTAGCCCAAAAACCATTCGAAAGATCCTTACCTTTAAACATGCTTCTAGCGCATTCCACCAATGTTCTATTATTTCTTTCCATTACTCCATTATGTTGAGGAGTATGGGGAACTGTGAATTGCTGTAATATCCCATGGTATTTACAATACTTGATAAGTTCATCCTTCCTGCATTCTCCCCCTTGATTGGAGCATATAATTTTTATATTCTTCCCTGTTTGCTTTTCAATCATGTTTCTGAACTGCTTAAAGTATTCAAATGTGTGACTTTTCTTACTCAAAAAATATACCCAAGAAAACTTTGTGCAGTGACCAATAAACAGTAAAAAATATAGTGCACCTCTTAATGACTTTGTTTGCATGGGTCCACAGAGATCTGTGTGCAATAATTCAAGTATATCTCTCTATTTCTTCTCTACTCGAACAGGGAATTCTTCTCTATGCATCTTTCCTAATGTACATGCATCACAATCATTATGCACTTTTTTAACATTGGAGGATCTCTTACCATTTCCTTTTCCTAAAGTAACAAACAATCATTGTAGTTGATATGACCAAATCTCTGATGCCACAACTCTTCTGTAGTCAAACCCACTGTTGTTAAAGCTCGAACTGGTGCTGGTATTACATCCAATTTGTATAGACCTCCTGTTTGAATTCCTGTAGCAATAGTCTTCATGCCATCTAGCAGGTCTTTAATATAATAGTTAAATTTAAAAAAATCAACTTTAAGGTATTGATCTGTAATCATGGATACAGAAATCAAGTTCTTTGTTACACTGGGCACATACATGACATTATGAATTTGTCTTATAGTACCATTAGGTAAAATGACAGAAATTTTCCCACACACTTTGATCTGATGACTTCTATCATCACCTAGGTACATTTGTTCTTCGTTGTTGATTTCTTTAAAATCTTCAAACCATTGCTTGTTCCTCGTCATATGTGTTGATGCTCCCAAATCTACATACCAAGTGCCTGCATCAACATTCTCATCAAACTCTGCCATGAATAATCTGAAGTTATACTCATGATTATCATTTGCGAGATGACCAGCATGTCTTTTCTGCTTCTGTTATTCTTCATGACATTTCTTCTTCCTGCACTCCTTAGCTATATGACCAAGTTTTCCATAATAAAAACATTTAATTTCATAGTTGTTTCTATTTGAATGCATACCTTGAGTCTGATTTGGTCTTTTCTGTGAGTTTCCTCTATTTTGCTATTGCGGATTTCCTTTTCCTTTGAAGAAGTTATTTTTCACCATCAACGCAAGATTGACACTTTGGGGCTTCAGAGTCGATCTTCTTTCTTCTTCTTGCATCAGTATTCCTGTCATTTATTCAAAATTTGTGATTTTCTCTCTCATATTTATCCCAGTGATGAATATTTGGTAGTCATCAGTCACACCATTCATAGTAATGGTTACTAGATCTGTATCTGCAACTGTATCAGCAATGTCTAACAATTTGTTCTTCAGATCCTTGATCCTTGCTATGAAGGCAGCAACTTCTTCATTCTCCTCCATCTTCACGGATAAGATCTTGCTCTTTAGGAACAAAAGACGATTTGTATTCCTCGTCTCATACAAATCCTTCAATATTCCCTAGATTTCACTTGTTGATTTACATTCTCTAATATGTGGTATGATGTAGTCTTTCACTAACATTTTCAGCATTATCCTTGCTTTACCTTCTCGCTTCTCCCAGTCTGGGGCTGATGTTGATCTAGCTGTTGGCTTTTGCTCATCCCCATTTGCAATCATCCAAGCACTCTGCACTTCTAGCAGAGTTTGCGTCTTGAATTTCTAATTCGCATAATTGGAGCCATCGAGCTTGTTATGCTCATTCAAGCATGCTTCAAACATTTGATTATTCATCTTGGCAATTAAAAAATTTGACAGGTAAAAAAAAATATGTTAGATTTACCCCAGATCTATGTCAAAGACAGAAATCGTTGATCTCCAATACTGTTTGATCCTGTAGTGCATACGCAAACCACCATGGCTTCCTTGACGGCCTCTACCATGGCCTCCTCGGCAGGCCTCGGCCTCCAGGTAAACTTCTATTGGTAGCCACTACCAAGACACAACCTTCTCTCGGCCTCCATGTAGCCCCTCTCTTGTTTGCACAGTCAGCGCGAGTTAGCACCATGGACTCACGAAGGTCTTCACGACTGTACACTCCAGATATGCGACGGTTGACAAAATAAAAACATGCAGAAGTGCTACAGTGGGATCAGTGCGATTAGCCCTCCAAACCATGTGATGATTTCGCCTTAGGTGCTCCTTTCAAATCCTCCACTCAGTGTATAGGTTCCTCCGTCCTGTAACTCTGATACCATGTTAAAAAGTGATGTTGGAATTAATAAAAGAGAACCCACTGGTCAACTCTATGAAGAAGAGTTTGAACCAGGAGAGTCTAGCTCTTCAGAACACTCTACATTGTCCATGTACATCACACATTATATAGTAATCATATATTTAGGGAAGTTATAACCTACGAAATAGAAAATAATTCATATCTTGAGGTCTCGTGAACCAACTCACTATTCTAAGAAATTCTCCATTATCTCTAACATTTTTTATATTGATGGGGTTAAGGCATCTCCCGTTGCCACACGATTCTTTAAGCTTCTTGCAATTAGAGAGTTCCTTTGTATTGGATCACTGTTTGACATTACGACAATACCTCTTTCCGCGTGAACTTAGGCTCGTGGACCTCAGGCCTTGAAACAAACCTCATCCTCGTGCTCCGCATTTGTAATTGGAAATGTCATCAATGCTCTTCTTGACAAAGGAAAGCTAGGTTGAAACACAAAAATTATCATTTTTTAAAGTTGTTGACATACATTGTTGTCTTTGAATGGCCGACAGTGTTGCTCAACAGCCTTGGCTGCAACTACCTTCTTACTTCTTGCTGGACCTCCTACATATCGAGTCCCTGTAATTTTCATAGTAGCTTTATATGTGGACTTAGGTCCCCCCGACTCTTCCTAGCTTTAAAAAGGATCTGGAAATTTAAGCTTTCTCATTTGCTCTTGAAGTAAGTTTTTATAAATCCCTGAGTCCAACTACGATGACAACAGAATGTATAATGCATGAATGCACATAAATTCCAACAAGGAACATCCGGATTGACAACATAATGGAATGTATAAGGCATAAACACACATAAATTCCAACAAGTAATATCTGGATTGACATCATAAGAGGAAAAGTCAAAGCTTACCATTGCGCTAGGATAGTTTCCTGCTGATATATCTGACTTACAATGCTATCCTTGCATGGCCAACAATGTTGTTCGAGCAGCCTTCATTGTAGCTATATTCTTACTTTTTGCAGGACCTCCTACATACTTAGTCCCTCCAATCTCCACACTTGCTTCATATGTGGTCTCAGGTCCCTCCCTTGACTCTTCAAAACTATAATAAGGATTTGGCAAGTTCATCTTTTTCAAACGCTCTTGGAGTAGGGTTTTACAAAGTCCTGAATTGAACTGGGATGACAACATCATGGGTAAGGCATAAGCTTTGGGCTATAGAAAAGAACATAAATTCTTACAAATAACATCGCCATTGACCGCATAAGAGGAAAAATCAATGCTTACCACTTCACTAGAATAGTTTCCTTCTTTGTTGCACAATTTCTCAATAATTGCATGGTCTATAGCTTTACGGTTACTGTAACAACTTGAAGGAGGAGAACCATGTATTTGTCCATTCACAATCACTGTTGCTGTGAAAATCGCTTTGTGGTCTGGTCCTTCCTTTACACTCTCATATTCAGGTTCAGGAAGATGATGCTTTTGCGTGTATACCAGTAGCTTGTTTTTTAATATCAAAGGGTTGGACTGTGACATAATTGAAAAATGAAAACCCACATTATCGAGAGTTGATCACAGCATGCCGTTCTCAATTTTGGTAAATAACATGTTAATTAATGTTTTGTGCATTTCTAAAGTTTTTGTTTTTACTTTTGCCAATTTCCTTAGTTATAATAAACCAAATAAACACTCACACTCAGATATTTTGTCCAACATTCGACTTGAAATACATGGCACATGAACTTGATTAGTATTTTTTCTTTAGTATATTTATTACATAGATTTTCTACTAAAACTATTACACCCAAAATGATATATATGATTGTCAATATCGATTACAACTTTTATTTTTACATTGATAAACATGCTCCAATGCACACTTTCGCAAACTTCTATGTCATTAAATAATAATGGAAGAAAATTATATGGATCATTCTGCACAACCGTAACCATAATATAAATGTAATATGAATTGAAAGAATGAATTCTCCTACATGTAGGTGCATTTCTCTTTTTATTGCCCTTCATCCTTTTTTCTGTGCATTATACATTTTTTTGTATTTCGGCACACTTAAAAGTTTCACACCAGTGTAAAAAGAAGAAATAGTTAAGAGGAAAACCTATTGGAAAGGTAAAGAAGCTAAAACACAAATTCACCTAAAACACACGAGCTGCAGCTCTTCTATTGATCACATAAAACTTGATAATTACAATGAACCCGGTGAAGGGTATTTAACCTTTTCGACTAGCAACTCGCCTAAAATATTTTGACATGCAACCACACACTAAAAGTAATCTATCACTTAACTCGACTTAACTCAATGCTTCAACACTCAACACTCAGTTCACTAACTCTCTAAGTTTATCGAACTCCTCATGCAAGAGTAACTAGCTTATTTTAACACTCCCCCTTAATTACGACTCATGACAACTCAAGCATGTTTGTTGGTATATGTCTCAGCTAGACTTACAACACCCAAGTTTCTTCTATGAAACTCAAACACATCTTTTTCTAATGACTTAGTAAATATATTAGCCAATTGATCACTAGATTTACAAGGATTCATGCGAACTTCTCCATTGTTCACGAGTTCTCTAATAAATTGATATATAGTATCTATGTGCTTGCTCTTATGATGAAACACACTATTATTGGATAGTGAAATCGCTGAGGTGTTGTCACAATATATTGTTGTTGATATTTATTGTTTCTACTTGATTCTATCAAATACTCTTCTTAACGAGATTGCTTGACATGTTGTTGATGTTGTTGCTACATATTCTGCTTCTGCTGACGAAAGTGTCACAATGGACTGCTTCTTAGATGCCCATGAAATCACACCTGAACCAAGATGGAATAAAAAAACAAAAGTTCTCTTCTTATCATCCAAACTTCCTACAAAATCACTATTTGTGTATCCAATCAAATCCTTCTTTTATGTGCTTGCATGCATTATGCCACAATCTCTAGTTCTTTCTATGTATCTTAGAATTATTTTTCTTGCACTCCAATGTGTGCCTTTTGGAATCTCCAAAAATCTGGAAATCAAACTCACTCCTTGCATGATATTTGGTCTTGTAGCTATGAGATACATGAGGTTGCCAACCAATCTTTTGAATAGAGCTGGATTGACATATGTTCCTTCATCATCATTGCTTAACTTTGTACATGTTTGCAATTGGTGTAGGGATAGGTTTGCAATTTTCCATCCTGAATCTTTTTAACAAATCTTTGGCATATTTATTTTGAAAGATAAAAATTCATTTTTCATATTGCTCAACTTCTATGCCAAGAAAATATTTCATGAGACCAAGATCTATCATCTCAAATTCTTTCATCATGGCTACTTTAAATTCATCTAACTCAAAATCACCTATAAAAATGATGTCATCAACATATAAGAAAACAATCAAAATCTGTCCATCCTCATTTACCTTTGTGTACAACGTAGGTTCAATGTTACTTCTGCAAAATCCATTCTTAATCATGTAGTTGTCTATTCTATTATACCAAGCTCGAGACGCTTGCTTAAGTCCATAGAGTGTTTTCTTCAACGTGTAAACTTTCTCTTCGTTACCTTCAACTTCATATCCTGGAGGCTACTACACATAAATTTTTTCTTCTAGAATTCCATTCAAGAAGGTTGATTTCACATCCATCTGATATGCTTTCCGCTCATTCTGAGCTGCTGTGGCTATAACTACACTTACAATATCCCATCTGGCTACCAGAGCAAATGTTTCTCCAAAGTCTATTCCTAGTTAGTGGGAGAATCCTTTTGCTACAAGTCTTGCTTTAAATATGTCAATTTCACCTTTCTCATTCAAATTTGTCTTGTACACCCACTTCACACCAATGATATTTTTGTCCTTTGCTAAATCAATCAAATCCCATGTATCATTCTTTTCAATAGCTTCAATTTCTTCATCCATGGCTTGCACCAAATTTTCATCTCGAATTGTTTCGTGAAACGAAGAAGGTTGGAATGACAACAATGCAAAATTTGAAATAACATCCAAATCATCATAAATATCTTTCAGACTTCTCATATTTCTCTTACCATTGCTTGATTCATCACCTGATTGACTGTTGTGAGAATCTCGATCTGTTGATCCGCTTGAACATCCATGCTACTCAGAACATCTTGGAGTCCTTGTTGGTCTGTCTCTGTTTGGTGTCTTCACCTATGATTCTTGTTTTTCCTTTTCTACTACATCATCTTCTTCCACCAGTGGCACTTGTGCATCAATTGTTTGTCTATACTACCATTCCATGAATCTTGTTATTTGAACATGATATATCTGCTAATTATGATCTTCTTGGTGATAGGGTTATACAATTTGTAAGCTTTTGATTGCTCACTCTAACCATAAATATGCATTTTTCACTATTATCATCCAATTTGCCTCTTCGCTCTTTAGGAACATGTGCATAAGCTACACATTCAAATAATCTAACATGAGATATGTTGCAAGACATACCTGGCCATGCTTGTTCTGGTACTCTGTTCATCACACTCTTTGTAGGAGACGTGGTCATCACATAAATAGCACATGCAACTGCTTATACCCAATACTGATTAGACAAGTTTCTTCCTTTTAACATGCTTCTTACCATGTTCATAATTGTCCTGTTCTTTCTCTCTGCTACACCATTCTGTTGTGGTGTGTACCTAGTTATAAACAGTCTTTTGATTCCAAGTTGTTTGCAATAATCATGGAATGCCTTTGAATCATATTATCCAACACGATCTGATCTCAATACCTTGATTTGTCGATCAATTTGTTTTTGTTCTAAGGCTTTAAATTCCTTAAACTTTGCAAAAGTTTCAGACTTCAGCTTCAATAAGTAAACGCAGGGTTTCTACTACAATCATCAATGAACTAACAACTTCGACCAATCTACTATGTCCTCATAGGTCCACACAAGTCTGTATGCATTAGTTCAAGAGGTTGCTTTGCTCTGTATGCAACTGCCTTTGGAAAAATTTCACGGTGTTCCTTTCCTAAGATGCACCACAAACAAGTATTAGCAGGTTCTTTGATGGGAGGTAATCCTCTGACCATCTGTTTCTGCTGCAACAATTTTATACTAGAAAAGTGCAAGTGTCCAAATTGAAAGTTCCATAACCAATAATCGTCATAACATGCAACTCTAAAAGAAATGACCTGATCACAGTAATTCATAATTAGAGGAAAGAGTATGTTCCTCACCATCTGCACCTTTGTTATCGGCTGCTTTCTTAGGGGCTTGTCATATATAACACATTCTTGACCTTGAAAGATAACTATGTATCCTTTCTGTGTCAATTGACCAACACTTAACAAATTATGTTTGAGACTAGGAACATAGTATACCTCTGAGATTGTCTTCGGCTCCCCCTGCTTGATTTGAACATTGAACACTCCTTTGCCATCTACTTCCACAGTCTTGTTAGTCCCAAACTTTACCTCTGTTTTCACAGATTGATTGAAATTTGCAACCAAATTCTTGTTGCCTATCATGTGGTTACTGCAACCACTGTCTAACAAGCACAAAATAGTAGAAGGATCACGGTGCATGGTATGGAAAGTTAGGAAAATGGAGTTAGTACTCTCTGTAGTGACATTAGCTGTCTCGTTTCCTTGATCAACTATCTTCTTCCTAAAATCACGAGCATAGTGACCAAATTTATTGCAATAATAACATCTCACCTTTGATTTGTCAACTCCTTGATTAGTGTTGAAGCTTCTGTAGTTCCTTCCACTTTCATGTTCATGCTCTTCTAGGCCATCTCTCTAACCAACATATCTTCTGCTTCATCCTCTGCCTCTCAATCTACTTCTGCCTCGACCTCTGTCTCTTGAAATAGAAACCTGACTTTTGAAGGCGGTTTCTAAAGTGGAATCCTTATTTCTGTCTATCCTTGCCTCATGTGATAGAAGTGATCCCATCAACTCATCAACTGTTAATGATGCCAAATCCCTAGCTTCTTCTATGGCTGCTACCACAACATCAAATTTGGTAGACAAAGATCCGAGGCCCTTCTCAACCACTGTTTGATATTTAATTTCTTCACCATAAATCTTTAACTTATTTATGACAGTTATGACTCGATTCATGAAAGAATCGATGTCCTTTGTCTCCTTCATCTACAGACTTTCAAAATCTCTCATAGTATTCTACAACTTAACAATATTGACTTTGGCCATACCTTTATAGTTTGTCACTAAAGTATCCATGCTTCTTTTGTTGAAGACATGATCATATTCTTCTAGAACACTGCTCGGTCCACTCCCTTCTAGATAAGTTGCAACACTTGTGCATTCTTCTTTTTGTTTGTCTTCCATTGTTCCGTCTTTGCATTAGTGTGAGCTTGTGTTTCTGCTTCATTCTTAGGTTCAAAAATCCAAAGTGGACATAATCCCAAACATCATGTGCCTGCAAAGTGGTGGCCATTGTAATGGCCCACACACCATAATCCTTTCCTATAAATGGTGGGAATTGGGGCTGGAAATTTGAGAAACCCATCTTTCCTCAAAAACATCTTTTAAAAACCCTAAATTTATCTTTTAGATTTTTAATAAAACCCTCAGATTATATTTTCTTTTATATAAAAAAAACTTTTATAATAAAACTCCTTAAAAATTGTATATATCCTTTTTATTTTTTTTAATTATCCCAACTCCTTTTTAATAAGACCTAGTTTTTTGTTTTTATAAAAAAACCTTAAACTATTTTTACAACACCACGTGACATGCATTAACATTAACGTTTTTGTTTGTTAATGTTTAATTGCTTTAATGTCCACACCCACGTGACTTATATGAAGTTTGAAATTCGTTCAACCTTGAAACCTTTGAATTAAAGCCACGCGATTTGACTTTTTTTCGCGTATTTAATATTGCAAGACGTGTGTGCACCCCCGAGAAATAAGAAACTGCGAACACCACCCGAAAATCCACAGGTTTGAAGTTTTATGTAAACTGAGTTGTGTTTGTATTAAAAAAGTGCAAAATTTGCGTGGTTTTTAATTGTTTGATAATATTTTTTTTGAATGGTCTGCTTTCTTTTATTGTTTTTTTCTCATTGGCTCTGCAGCCACCTCGGATCTTCTGATGCTTCTTAGGTTTGATACTAATTTGTTGGAAAAACAAAGAAGTTAAAACACAAATTCACCCAAAACACACGAGTTGCTGATCTTCTATTGATCACATAGAACTTGATAATTACAATGAACTCGGTGAAGGGTATTTAACCTTTTCGACTAGCGACTCGCCTAAACTATCTTGACTTGCAACCACACATTAAAAGTTGGATTACAATGAACCCGGTGAAGGGTATTTAACCTTTTCGACTAGCGACTCGCCTAAACTATCTTGACATGCAACCACACATTAAAAGTTGGCTATCACTTAACACGACTTAACTCAACACCTCAACAATGAATACTCAACACTCAGTTAATTGACTCTCTAAATTTAACCAACTCTTCTGACCGGAAGAGTAATTAACTTATTTTAAAAAAACCTGATAAGAAAGCGTAAAAAAGCTTTAAAGAGATTTCTAACTATGAAAAGCTTAGCATTGAAACTGATGCAACCTACATGGCATGAACAAATTGTGATACCCATGCAAAGAAGCAACCAATCATATAAATTCTAAACCCTTTTAATAACAACATAAAATATTTGTGAGGTGTTTAATCTCTACTAACTTTCAGGTAAGTTTAAATTTTATGAGGAGTTCGAAGGAATTAAAACTTTCGTGTTATTTATTAGATATAGATATATTTTTTGTGTAGCGTTTAGGCGCCACCAAGTTTCAGGTTTAGATTTTATGTGAATAAGTTGACCAATTAACTAGCTAGGTTCAGTTTAGTTTCAATTACCATATAAAAGCAAAACAACATTGCACACTATTCACGTTTAAGTTGCAGCCGTGAGCTTTGCTTGAGACAGCCGACACTACACAATGACGGCTATGAATGGACACGGCCAGGTTTACTTGGAAGTTGAATTAATAATAATATGTCAAGGATTGACTAATTTATATTGATGGTAGATTTAAGGAATATTTAATGATTTATTAGTTTTTTAATTTTTAATTTTGATTTTGAAATATTTTTGAAATTTTGTAATTCACATAAAATTACTTATTAAAAATATGAGTTTTTCTTTTCAGTTGAAATAAAAATAATAACGTGTCAAAAATATTCTTGAAATGTGTAATCCACATAAATTTACGTATTAAAAATATAAGGTTTTTTTTCAGCTTAAATAAAAATAATAACATTTGTTAAAGATATGCATAATTCTTTATTTAAGTTTTTTAAGACATTCAAAATTGGGGGAAATTTCAAAAGCATTTGTATTCAACCAATTTTATAATTTCTATATAGGATTGAATGCAAAATTAATATTCAAGGAGGAAGCAAAAACTTAAAGCACTTAAACTACCAAACAATTATATATATATATATATATATATATATATATATATATATATATATATATATATCATAACATACTTTTTTAGATATATAATTATGATTCGATACCTTCTCACACATAATCTATTTTTTTATACATTCACTTTCTGTGAAACCCTAAATTTAAGTCTAATTTGTCTGGATAAAAGCACCTACCTCAAGGGCTAAATATTGACGGCTTAGAAATGGATGAAAATGGTCTTCCAACCAAAAGGGTTGCAATCTTGAACGTTGGGTGCACCAAAATGGGTCCAGATAACCCCATGGCAGTCGGGGTTGTTGTAAGAGGAAACTACCCTGAACTTGTATCCTCCCTTCAGATTGGCATCGATGTTAGAACACACACATGTATTGTAACAAGTTTGGTTGCCCTCAAAACTTGTGACCCTACCCACACAATGAAAGAACTGGCACTCGACAGTTGCGCCAAGTTTAAATGAAGGCATACCGACACACAAATCATGCAGGTAAGGCGCTTAGTTTCCATGAGAGAGGAATTTTGTACAAATGGAGAAGAAATAAGAGATGTGAATGAGGTGTGTGCTTCTCAGACCCGAGCATATAGGTGACAGTAAGCAATATTAGCTTTCATAGGGTGAATGATCGCAAGATTTATATTAGATTTCTCTCCTCAGATTTTGATTTTCGTGTATGGAAAATACTCAGATTCGAATTGGAGAACAGTAAATTGGCTACACACATTTTCCCTATAGAAAAAAAAAGATCTATCTAAAGAATTTCTCATTGCGGGTCCCACATGTACGCGAAAAGTCCCTATAGAAAAAATTAGATCTACCTGAAGAATTTCTCATCGCGGGTCCCACATGTACGCGAAAAGTTTTGGCTTCAGAGGAATTATTATTTTTTCTCTGAAGTTGTGGATATAATATTTAAATTTGAGCATGCACACTATATTGTATTCACTTTAAACAAGGTTACATATAAATACATTTATTGTTGTATCTCAACCACACACCAATCTAGGAACATTTAGATATAACAACTATAAGAAATAGGAACATACTCATGTAGATAAAATGAATCACAACTGAGACAAGTAGGAATTACAATTTCCAAGTCACCCCCTTAATGACTACTTGTCTCGATATGAATATGCAAAGTCTAGTTGTGGTCAAACATAACAAGAGAATATGTTGCCTGCATATAAAGGAGCAACCATCCACCGAAATGCATGGGTTCCAGCCGCTGAAACTACCAATAAACTAGGATTCTGTTCATATACATGGTTCTATCAACCATTATAACTGCATACATGTACCTGTACCTACAAATTCCCCTCCATCATCAGCACGGGTTTTATCGGATTACCCATAACCATGCTCCAGGTTTTTTCAGATTACCGTCAACTATGCCAACAAGGGCTCTCAACCACCAAGGCTCAACTCTGCTACCAAGGAACTCAATTCAGCCACCAAGGCTCAACATTGCCACCAAGGCACTCAATTCAGCCACCAAGGCTCACCACAGACCCAACTTAAGTAAGCCTACGGTTTTCTCGGCTCACCCTCAACCATGCCATGGGTTTTGTTAGCTGACCCTAAACCATGTCTACAAGAATCTCTGACCACTTCACTCTCACATGTGGTTTCTGGCTTACCACAAACCAACACTGTAAATACAAAGTGGTTTTGATATTACCACGATCTTTATGGGGGTACATATTCCTTAGCAGGCTTACATTCCACACTCCAATTCATGGAGTTACCATGTACATATATTATAAATACCACTACAAGACACCCTAGACTTGCTTTCTAATAAATGTATGTGACACATAATACACCATGAGTATGTTCCACAAACTCACACCAACTTTAACTTAGTTGTCCATCATCTTTTAATATTTGATGCAACTCCAACCACTATCCTCTGATGCCATCTTCACTGTCATGTCTTCATCATATTTGGTAGTCAATTAGTCTTGCAAATAAATTTTTCTACTGTTGGAATGGCCAATTCCAACAAAGAGACTCAAAATCATGACAATAGTTGGCCAAATTAATTGTCAACATCTAATTTTTAACCATAATTACATTAATGACATAACACTTTCTAAAAATTTTAAACAATGACAAAATAATTCTATTTTACATGACATCATGCTTGGGAGCACTACTTTTTTGTCTATATTCTCTGGTCAATACAAATTTGAAGAGGATGCAAGTGCTTGAATCACTTTCGAGTATCTCTAGTGTGCTTTTTCGGTTTTCTCTGGTCAATGGGATAGCTTTGACGATATAGGCTCTATAGAATGGTCCAGCGTTCCAACAGCTAAAATAACTTCCTGTTCAAAGTGTCCGACTAATGCATAGTGAAGAAGGTGGGGTTCTTATTGCAATGTAATTCATTACCTCAGACAAACCATATTCTATTGACACCTTGACCTTAGACAGATCAATGAGGGAATATATCACCCTAGTTATATTGTAGTGTACCTAGAGGGGATAATATGGGGTACAAAGGGAGGTACCCAAGGGAATAATGTAATAATGGAATGGGCCATAGTAATAAATAAGGTGGTTAACCCATATCATGTAAGGGACCGCAAGTAGTTAGTAATAATGTATTAGATAGATGGTATTGAGGGAACCATGGTATTGACCCATGGTATTGTATGTATGAGGCCTATATAGAGGCTAGAGACTCCCCATTGAGAGATGTCAATGAATATTGTATGAACAGGCATATGGCTTGTGGAGTGCTCTCCTTCCTTAAGGAGTAAATGTATGGTGTTGCCCTACCTTAAGGGTTTTGATCAATAAAGAAGCATTTCTATCTATTTCTATCTTATTATTTCTGGATATATTTGTATTCTCATATATTTTTAGGTCAGATCTATAACAAGTGGAATCAAAACATTTGTTATAGATCTAACCCAAAAATATATGATAATAGAAATAAACCCAAGAAATAAAAATATCTGAATATAGATAGAAATGGTTCTTTATTGATCAAACCCTTAAGGTAGGGCAACACCATACAATCACTCCTTAAGGAAGGAGAACACTCCACAAGCCATATGCATGTTCATACAATATTCCTTCACATCCCTCAATGTGGAGTCTCTAGCCTCTATATAGGCCTCATACATACAATACCATGGGTCATTACTATGGTTCCGTCAATACCATCTATCTAATACAATGGACCCATTACATTATTATTGACTACTTGTGGTCGCTTACATGATACGGGTTAACCACCTTATTTATTACTATGGCCCATCCCATTAATACATTATTCCCTTGAGTACCTCCCTGTGTACCCCATATTATCCCCCTAGGTTATTACATTGTTATAGATCTAACCCAAAAATATATGATAATAGAAATAAATCCAAGAAATGACAAGATCTGAATATAGATATAAATGTTTCTTTATTGATCAAACCCTTAAAGTAGGGCAACACCATACAATCACTCTTTAAGGAAGGAGAACACTCCACAAGCCATATGCCTATTCATACAATATTGTTTGAAATCCCTCAATGTGGAGTCTCTAGCCTCTATATAGGCCTCATACATATGATACCATGGGTCATTACTATGGTTCCCTCAATACCATCTATCTAATACCATGGGCCCATTACATTATTACTAACTACTTGTGGTCCCTTACATGATATGGGTTAATCACCTTATTTATTAATATAGCCCATCCCATTATTACATTATTCTCTTGGGTACCTCCATTTGTACCCCATATTATCCCCCCCAGGTATATTACATTCCACCCCCCTTAACGTGTTTCATCCCCGAAACATGGGAATAATACAAATAATAAGATCTACTCAAAAGAGTAGTCCACTGGTGCCATGCACGTGCATCTAGCCATCCAAGAGAAAGGTGAACCCTCGATCTCACCGGTGCCTTGCTCGCTTGAAATGGAAGTTGACCATGGAAGCTCTTTTGTTTTGATGTGTAGTAGGTTAATCTTCGCTCCTCTCATTTGTCATGCGGGGGTTGTTGTCCTTGTGTCTAGTTGGTTTCCATCTTGTTGGTTGTTTTCTTGTGGGGTGATGTGGGTGATGATATGTTGAAGTTTTAACCCACGATGTTTTTTTCTTTAATTTGCCCCTTACTGGAGCCTGACTGTTATCTGGTGCATGTTGTGGTAACTGCTGTGGTGTCTTATCTTCCAATATTACTTCAACCACTGAGCCCTCATCTTATGTGTTAGCACATGTAACCTTTTCTGCTTCAGCCTCTGTTTGTGTTTGATTGTCAATCATCAAAGGCTCATCATCTGATGTGTAAGTTTCATTACAGCTTTGTGCTTCTGCGTCCATAGTCTCTGTTTGGGTCTTAAAGGAAATATCTTGCAATGTAATTTTCTTCTTTTTATACCAGAGCTTTAGGAATTTCTTCTGCACATTAATATTGATAGTACATTCCGATTCCATCCAAGGGTATCCCAAAACAACATCCTCATTAGCCATATTTGAAGCATAAAAATTAGAATGCAATACATACATGTCCATAGAAATCTTCAAATCTTTATAAACATGCACCTCCTCATTATTAACCTGTGTGTGCTCCATTTGTTTTGCTGGGACTTGCAATTATTTTACCAAATTGACATTTATAAGATTCCGCTTGCAACTAGGATTTATAGACACAATGACTTTCTCCTTCTGAATACATCCATGAACCTGCAATAAGGATATACTGGTAGGAAATAATCCCACATGTTTCTCCTTATTTTGTTTTCTAGCATGAAATGATTTTTCTAAAAGAAGTTCTTCTAGTTTTTCATAAGGAAGTCGCTCCACTAAATTGTCAAGTGAGTCCCACCATTTAGCAGCCTCATCTTTTATATTAAATAGCAAGTGACTTGTCCAAAATTGTTTGCGTCAAGATTTGTGATATTCTATAAATTATTCAATAGTAGGACCCTTATCATTCCCTGTAAAAAATTCCTTGCTAGAAGCCATGAAGGTTTGGAAAAAAATTCATGTACTTGGCTAAAATTTGAAATGGCCACAATTCCATCAATATTACTCAGAATCCCTATTATGACCTATTTTCAGAAATGGAACAACCATTCTGCATCTTCCCATGTGGTAGAAATCTCGATCTAGGCATTGGAATTTCCTATTTGCACTGCAACTGTCCCGCTGTCACAAAAAATTGCTGAAAAAATAGTTGATTTTAAATCAGTGATATCTCCCTCATTTGGGCTCCGATTCGACTAATTTTTTTTTGAGCTTGTGTATTTTTCACAAGCAATCCAGATTTGCAATTATATTCTTCAGATTTTGCACCAGAATGTATATATCTGCTCTACAAACTCACCACCCCCAAAAATGTTTGTAACCACTGATTTTTAGATCAGTGATATCTCCTTCATCCAGACTCCAATTTGGCTGATTTTTTTTTAACTTGTGTATTTTTTCACAAAGAATCCAGATCTACAATTAGATTATGTAGATTTTTCACCAAAACGTATAGATTTGATCTGCAAACTCGCCGCCCCGAAAAGTTCCTGCAAAAAATAAAAATTCTCTACTTTTGCCGAAGAAAGTGCTCTGATACCACTTGTTATAGATCTAAACCAAAAATATATGATAATAGAAATAAACCCAAGAAATAACAATATCTGAATATAGATAGAAATGCTTCTTTATTGATCAAACCCTTATGGTAGGGCAACACCATACAATCACTCCTTAAGGAATGAGAGCATTCCACAAGCCATATGCCTATTCATACAATATTGCTTGACATCTCTCAATGGGGAGTCTCTAGCCTCTATATAGGCCTCATACATACAATACCATGCTTCCCTGAATACCATCTATCTAATACCATGGGCCCATTACATTATTACTAACTACTTGTGGTCGCTTACATGATACATGTTAACCACCTTATTTATTACTATGGCCCAATCCATTATTACATTATTCCCATGGGTACCTCCCTTTGTACCCCATATTATCCCCCCTAGGTACACTACATTCCAGCCCCCTTAACATGTTTCATCCCCAAAACATGGGAAGAACACAAATAATAAGATCTACTCAAAAGAGTAGTCCACTGGTACCATGCATGTGCATCTAACCATCCAAGAGAAAGGTGAACCCTTGATCTCACTAGTGCCTCGCTCGCTTGAGATGGAAGTTGACCATGGCAGTTCTTCTGTGTTGATGTGTAGTAGGTGGATCTTCGGTCCTCTCTATCTGTCATGCGGGGGTTGTTGTCCTTGTGGCTAATTTGTTGCCATCTTGTTGGTTGTTTTCTTGTGGGGTGATGTGGGTGGTGGTACGCTAAAATTTTAACCAACAGTGGAGCCTCAGTGGTATCTGGTACATGTTGTAGTGCCTACTGTTGTTTTTTATCTTCCATTATTACATTATTCCCATGGGTACCTCCCTTTGTACCCCATATTATCCCCCCTAGGTAAATGTACAAAGGGAGGTAACAAAGGGAATAATGTAATAATGCAATGGGCAATAGTAATAAATAAGGTGGTTAACCCGTATCATGTAAGGGACCACAAGTAGTTAGCAATAAGGTAATGGGCCCATGGTATTAGATAGATGGTATTGAAGGAACCATGGTGTTGTCGCATGGTATTATATGTATAAGGCCTATATAGAGGCTAGAGACTCCCCATTAAGAGATGTCAAGAAATATTGTATGAACAGGCATATGGCTTGTGAAGTGCTCTCCTTCCTTAAGGAGTGAATGTATGGTGTTGCCCTACCTTAAGGGTTTTGATCAATAAAGAAGCATTTATCTATATTTAGATCTTATTATTTCTGGTGATTGTTTGCAGTTATTGAGTATATTGGTGTGTTTTCATATATTTGCAGGTCAGATCTATAACAAGTGGTATCAGAGCATTTTCTTGGGCATAAATGGAGAATTTTTTTTTAATTTTTTGCAGGAACATTTTGGGGCGACGAGTTTGCAGATCAGATCTGTATGTTTTGGGGAAAAATCTGAAAAATCTAATTGCAGATCTGGATTCTTTGTGAAAAAATACCTAAGTTAAAAAAAAAAAATCGGCCAAATCGGAGTTCGGATGAAGGAGATATCGCTGATCTAAAAATCAATGGTGTTGCAGACATTTTTTAGGGCGGTGAATTTGCAAATCAAATCTATACATTTTTGGGCAAAATCTACAAAATCTAATTGCAGATCTAGATTTTTTTTGGAAAAATACCCGATTTAAAAAAAAAATCGGCCGAATCGGAGTCCGAATAAGGGAGATATTGTTGATTTAAAAATCAGTTGGGTTGCAGACTTTTTTTCGGGTCAGCAGGTTTGCGGTGTAGATCTGTACGTTTTGGTGCACAATCTGAAGAATCTAATTATAGATCTGGATTACTTGTGAAAAATACCTAGTTTCAAAAAAAAATCAGTCGAATCAGAGTCCGGATGAGGGAGATATCGCTGATTTAAAATCAGCTATTTTTTCAGCCAATTTTTGTGATGGCGGGACAGTTGCAGTGCAAATAGGAAATTCTAGTGCCTAGATTGAGATTTCTACCACATGAGAAGATGTAGAATGGTTGTTCCATTTCCGAAAACAGGTTATAATAGGGATTTTAAGCAATATTGACGAAATTGTGGCCATTTCAAATTTTCGCCATGTAAGCGAATTTTTTTCAAAACCATCTTCATGGCGGTTCTATGTTTTACAGGAAAAGATAATGGTCCTACTATTGAAGAATACATAAAACAAAAAAAGTCAGTATGGACACAAAATTGGAAGGATTCAGTGTGACTTGGTTTCAAAGATGAGGATTACAAATGGTGGTTCTCACTTGAGAACAAGCAGTTGACCAAACTTTTAGATGTAGAATTTGAAAGAATCCTTTTAGACAAATGGTCTCGTGCTAGAAAAAAGGAGAATGAGACACGTAAGGGGTTATTTTCTACTGGTGTCTCCTTATTGCAGCTTCATGGATTGATTCAGAAGGAGAAGATCGTTGTGTCTATAAATCCTAGTTGCAAGCAAAATCTCATAAATGTCAATTTGGCAAAAAAATTACAAGTGCCAGCAAAACACATGGAGCACACACAAGTTAATAATGAGCAGGTGCAAGTTTATAAAGATTTGAAGATTTCTATGGAAAAGTATGTATTGCATTCTGATTTTTATGCTTCAGATATGGCTAATGAGGATGTTGTTTTGGGATACCCTTGGATGGAATCAGTGGGTACTATAAATATTAATGTGCAAAAGAAATTCCTGAAGCTCTGGTATAAAAAGAAGAAAATTACATTACAGGATATTTCCATCAATAAGCAGGTAGAGTCCATGGAGGCTGAAGCAGAAGATGTTCCAGGGACTGACATATCAGATGATGAGCCTTTGATGATCGAAAATCAAACACAAATGGAGGTTGAAGCAGAAAATGTTACAGTTACTGATACATCAAATGAGGACTCAGTGGTTGAAGTAATATTGGAAGATAAGAAACAACAACAGGCACCACAACATGTACTAGATACCACTCAGGCTCCACTGTTGGTTAAAACTTCAGCATATCACCACCCACATCACCTCACAAGAAAACAACCAACAAGATGACAACGAATTAGCCACAAGGACAACAACCCTCGCATGACAGATAGAGAGGAGCGAAGATCCACCTACTACACATCAACACAGAAGAACTGCCATGGTTAACTTCCATCTCAAGCAAGTGAGGCACCAACGAGATCAAGGGTTCACCTTTCCCTTGGATGGCTAGATGCACATGCATGGTACCAGTGGACTACTTTTTTGAGTAGATCTTATTCTTTGTGTTCTTGCCATGTTTCGGGGACGAAACATGTTAAGGGGGGTGGAATGTAGTGTACCTAGGGGGGATAATATGGGGTACAAAGGGAGGTACCCAAGGGAATAATCTAATAATGGAATGGGCCATAGTAATAAATAAGGTGGTTAACCTGTATCATGTAAGGGACCATAAGTAGTTAATAATAATGTAATGGGCCCATGGTATTAGATAGATAGTATTGAGGGAACCATGGTATTGATCCATGGTATTGTATGTATGAGGCCTATATAAAGGCTAGAGACTCCCCATTGAGAGATTTCAAGGAATATTGTATGAACAGGCATATGGCTTATGGAGTGCTCTCCTTCCTTAAGGAGTGAATGTATGGTGTTGCCCTTCCTTAAGAGTTTTAATCAATAAAAAAGCATTTCTATCTATTTCTATCTTATTATTTTTGCATATATTTGTATTCTCATATATTTTTAGGTCAGATCTATAACATATATTCCACCCATGCATTTTCAACCTTTCGCCCATCTCCAAGCCTCTTTTTTGCCAGCCTCAATGAATGGAGGATCACATGTTCTCTATGTTGAGTGAATCCACTACGGATCCTAATTGTCCATCCATTATCCATGCCGCATCACGAATAAATTCTCAACAAATGGCCCTTTCTCACTACTGGATTCCATGTTGCGAATCAAAAAGAAAATTTTGAAAATCTCTGCCTTCGTTTGGGGATTCCAACCTTGGACTCCCCCTGCTTGATATTGTACTTGTTGCAGGCAGAAGATTTAGAGTAAGACTCCAAAGGTTCAATATACATACTTTTTTTTTAACTCCTAAAAAACAACAAGCCCTCTCCATGTAACCTTTGCATGCACTAAAATAGTCAGTGTCGACAATCTTAACCTACTTTATAAAAAACGCTTTTTGAGGCACAAATGATCTTCGACGTATGGAACAGCTAAGTGCTCCAAATTCACTCAGTGGAAAACTTCCCATGACTCTCACACTGGAACAAATTTAACTCGACAAATTTTCGCCAACCCTCCTCACACGACTGGTACTCCTTAGCTAGTCATCATCTCCCTCACGTAGGTGGAGCTCATCTGACTTCCGATGCACACAAAAATGTACCAAGAGGAACCACTGTCACCCTCACAGCTGTTATTTGATCTACATAGGCACGGTTAGGCATCACTGCCACTGTGGGAAGAACCACAACATGAATAGGCAGAATCAACACTCCTGATTGTCAAACCATTTGATGCAATAATTTTATTCAGTCTGCATGCTTCCAGAGATGTCAACATATTCTATCATTTCCAGATTTTGCCTATAGAATAAGAGGACCTGTTGTGTACAATGTAAGAGTCTGTTCCTTCGGATACAACCCTTAAATCTCCCACTCGACACGTAGATCCACGAGCATTGGCACTGTAACTACTACCTCACCTCATACTTCTATACAGCCTCTTCAACGAATCGCTGACCAAACTCATTTCCCGCCGATCGTATGAATAAAACAAGATGCAAGAGTAACGATTGCGGAGGATGAAAACTTTTCACATAGAGTGTTGTACATAGGATGGACAAGCCAAAAAAATGAATCAACAAACAAACTCTTTATTTCCCTCAACCTAAAAGGGGCCAAGGGCCCAGACCCATACATGCTCTGATACCAAATTAAATTTTGAATAATACACACTATCTTCTATATTCACATCAAATAAGGTTACATATAAATACATTTAGTGTTGTCTCAAGATAGGTAGACTATCTTGGATACACAATTAGTTGGTTGAGAGGATATCTCAACCACACAACAATCTAGGAACATCTAGATATAAGAATTCTAAGAAATAGGAAAAAACTCCTATAGATAGAATGAATCACAACTGAGACAAGTAGGAATTACAATTTCCAAGTATAATCATTCTCCTCGCACACGTATTCAGTAAGGATTTCTTGCTTCACAAACACGACATACAACATTTTATAAGTCGTGTTTTTTTTTACAGGGTGGGAAAACTTATCATAACTTAGTTTTTAAACTAGTGAGAATAGCCATATCTGGTTTTTATCTGTGAATGCAAGCTGACTCATCACCATTATTACAGGAAAACCACGCCACCTAGAATAACCCGTTGGTGGTCCATAAGGGGGTAGACTTTCACTCTTGCTAGATGCCTCTAGGTCTTGGGTTGTTAACCTGTTTCCTTATGTCGGAGGAAGACAAGCTCTTAGTTAAGTAGAAGCAATTTTAGGGCATACTCGAGGCCCAATTGGGTAATTACTTGTAGATATAAATAAAAATTATAGAAAATTTTGAAAAAATATATTATTTATTTCAAAAATTAAATAAAAAAGACAAGTGGTTCGCAAGAAGTGCATGAAATATGGTTGTATATTTATTTACTCAATTTAATATTTTTTACTTAATATAAAATTATATTTGATATTTAAAAATCTATACTTAAAAAAAATTAGAATATCACTTAAAAATATACCATTTAAAAAATTATTTTAATATTTATTATAAATAAAATATTTTGATATTATTTTTAGTTCAAATATTTAAATATAAATTTACTGCCCTTCAAAAAAGAGAAAAATTACAATGTTTTTATAGTTAAAATATTTTAATGTTGTTCTAATGAGTCTAAATGTGTTTTACAATATAGAGTTAACTCTTAAAATTTTAAAATATATTAATAACAAGAAAATATTTCATTATTAAATTTTCTCATATATTTACAACAATTGAAAATACTCTTTTTTTTTAAATTTCATACATTTATATGGTATATGTATAAGTGAGATTTGTAATTTTCTCATGTATTATACATCAAGAAAGATCAAATTCCATAAGGTGAAATATTTTTCCTCAAATTTGTACTTTAAGATAAGGAGTGAAGACATTATTGTATATTCATTAGAAATTGATGAAGCATTTACATAAAAAAAAATTAGTTTACCTCACTAGTGGATCATTTATGTTATAAGTCAAGGTTTCACAATCTCTTATTAGTCCCTACCCTTAAGCACAAGGACTATTGTAAATGGATTTTTGTTTCTTACGCCTAAGGCGTTTGCCTATTGTGAGGTTCTATGAGGTAAACCTGGAGAGATTTGTAGGCCAACAAGATCTTCCATGTGGAATTCTGAAAAGTCAACCACAATCGCAATAACAGGTCATGTTTCAACAGCAAGTGTGTTTGATAGATAAGTCCGAGAAACAAGGCCATGACAACAGCGACCATCTCCTCGGCCCTCACTATGTCAACATGGAGGAACATCAACACTAGATCCATAGCGACGGAGAAATAGATGACCTCGTCAGAGGAGGCAAGGTAAAGGATCAATTGCAAAAACTAAAGCCTCCTCTAGGTAGTGTGGGGTAGATAAGTGAGGGGATGAAGGAGTACAACCATGGACGATTCTATGTGGCCATCTGTAATGCGTGAGAGATCCACATGCTGGATGAGGGTGATGCCACGGAGGGTCTCTTCTTCGAATTTGCATTCATCCAAGCAATTCAACGCAATCACTAGAGGTAAACCACCCTCTAGATCCTTATCCCCCTCCTTGCCATTATTGTTCACAGCCTCCATCTTCATCATCTTTGTAGAGGCCCTTGTGGAGGGACAGTGTTGGGAAACTAGCTCACAAAAATATAGAAAATATAGATCAACGCCTTAGAATTCAGCCTCTTCAAGGGAGCAACCTCCTCTACATTACACAAATGAACAATTCTTGGATGATACAAATGACTAAACCTCCCTTCTATATATAGGAGTTTAAGGGGTCACAATATAACCAAGCCGACATAATAGTAATAACATAAGGGCACAGAAATAACAATAGTGGTTTTCTATGGGGCATACTAATAACAATATGGGGACAATAGGGGTACACTAATAACAATAAGGGATACAATGACAATAGTAATGGGGGAATCACTAGTATTATAGGGGCCTAACATGCCCCTCTCATTTAGAAAAGCGTTGTTCTCAATGCTTGAGTAGTTCTGGATGCTTTTGTATAAAATTCTCATCCTCCTATGTAGAATATTTAGTGGATAAGTTCTTCCACTTGAATAGATATTTGAAATTGATCGATTTCGTAGCTATTTGTTGGGTTGTGTTATATTCTTTCCACGACTAGCCCACGTAGTTAACTGGGGGGTTTGAGGGGGGCGGAACCCCCCTTCGTTGCACTGATTGTGTAGCAGGGGGGGGGGGGGGGGGTCACAGGGGGTTTGAGGTGTACCCGTAACCCCACTTTATGGGGTCCGGGGCAGTGCCCCAGAAAATTCTGGTTTTGGACCCTATGTTAGGTTGGATGGACCCACCTATGGTTTTGTGCATGATTTTCGCACATGTGTTTTGGACGCGATGGTTTTCGGTCCATGGTATTGGATGCTTCAGCATGTATAAATATGTATTATAAAATTGAAAGGAATATAATGAAAAATCAAGCTGGTAATCCCAATTTTGGGATCCAGGGGAAAATCTCTGTGTATATGTGTTTTATGTGTTATGCTCTGACATTGTTTATTTTCTATGTTTTAGAATTCGTATGCAGGTAATTTCTGTACGGGGTTAAAACCTACATTTGGTATCAAAGCCAGGTTTTGGCTTCAAGGGGATGTTGTTGTTGTTGAGGGGTTTCGCTAGAGAATGTGGTAGACCCTATTCAGTGGGAGATCTGCAAGATCGATTCTGGTGGTGGAAGAAGATGGGGAGCAGTGGAAAGATAGAGATCAAGAAATTTAATCGTCAAAGTTTTGAGTTGTGGAAACTCAAGATGGAGGATCTGTTGGTGGATAAAGATCAGTGGATCACGGTAGTCAAGGTACTAAACCAACGGGAGTGTCCGATGAAGAATGGAAGAAGTTGGATCAGAAGGAAAAGAGCACAATACGATTGTGTGTCTCAGATTTAGTATTGTTGAATGTATTAGGGGAAACTACGGCGAAGGCTTCATGGGACAAGTTAGGGACTTTGTACCAATCTAAGTCTCTGGTGAATAAACTGTTCCTGTGGAAAAAGCTGTATAACCTGAGGATGAAAGATGGAGACTTGGTGACAGAGCATCTAAATGCGTTTAATACTATGGTAAGTCAGTGACCATCTGTTGATATTAAAATTTCAGATGAAGATAAGTGCATCAGTTTGTTGTGTTCTCTACTAGATTCATGGGATACTCTGGTTATTGCAATAGGTAACAATGCAACTGCCTTGCAGTTTGATGAAATATGCTCAGCCTTGCTAATAGAGGAGATGAGATGGAAAAATATGGAGAGTCAGAATGGTGATGCCTTGTCTATACGAGAACGGTCCTAGAACAGAAACAAAAATAAGTCATCGAGTGGGAGATCTAAATCTAGAGGGAGATCTAAATCTCCAAGAAAACCTGTAAAGGTGGTGTGTTGGAAATGCAGAAAGGAAGGCCACTTCAAAAGAGACTGTAAATCTAAAGCTCCTGACAAAGGAAAGGGATCTAATGAGGCTCCTTCTACAGAGGTGAAAGCCACCTTAGATGAAGGTGGGGATGTGTACTTGGCTTCTTCAAGTACACATGTAGATCATGAGGCATGGTTGATTGGCTCTGGTGCATCCTTTCACTTCACTCACCATAGAGAGTGGTTCTGCGAGTATGAGAAATATGATGCTGGTGATGTCTTCTTGGGGGATGAAAGGAAGGCTAAAATCATTGGTCACGGAAAGGTAAATTTGGAGTTACAAGGTGGAAGAGTTAGAACACTTCCGGGTGTTCTACATATTCCTGCATTGGCTAGAAATCTAATTTTTGTAAGCAAGCTGGATGATGTAGGGGTAAAAACAATGTTCGAGAAGGATACCTGTAAGATGGTTCAGGGAGCACTGGTATTGATGTGGGGAGTTTGGATTGGAACTATATACAAGCTGTAAGGTAGCACTATTGTTGATGGGTGCAACAGTTCTGTGATTCCTGAAAGTGGAGCTGAAAATCTAGTGGTCTCTAGAGAGAAGACGATGTTGTGGCATCAAAGGCTTGGACATATTGGAGAGAAGGGCCTTCTAATACTTCATGGCAAAGGTATGGTAGAAGGTATGAGTAATAGCTCTCTGGATTTTTATTTCTGTGAAAATTGTGTATATGGGAAGCAGAATCGGGTGAGTTTCCCATCTGGTGGTAAGAGGGCGAAACAGATGCTAGAGCTTATGCACAGTGATGTGTTTGGACCTATGAAGGTTCCATCACTGGGTAAGTCTATGTACTATGTATCATTTATAGATGACTTCTCAAGGAATACATGGATATATTTCCTTAAGAAGAAATCTAAAGTCTTTGACAGATTAAAAGAATTTAAGGCTCTTGTGGAAAATTAGAGAGGGAAGAGGATAAAGGTGCTGAGGATAGATAATGGTGGAGAGTTTTGCAGCAAGGAATCTGAAAAATTCTGTAAGAAGTGTGGTATAGCAGGGTAGAAGACTACTCCATATACACCTCAGCAAAATGGAGTTGCAGAAAGAATGAACAAGACGTTGATGGAAAGGGCAAGAAGCATGCTCAGTGGTGCCAGGTTAGGACAGGAATTCTGGGTAGAGACGGTGGATACTGCATGTTACCTGATCAATAGGTCACCTTCATCAGCATTGGAGGATAAGACTCCATAAGAGGTATGGATTGGTAAGAAACCCTCTCTTTCACATCTGAGGGTATTTAGATGTGATGCATATGTACATGTTCCAAAGGAGAAATGAACCAAGTTGGATAGTAAATCTAAAAGTGCATCTTTATTAGGTATAAGGATGGTTTAAAGGGTTATAAGCTTTGGAACCCAGTAATAAGGAAGGTTGTTTACAGCCGAGATATGGTGTTCAGAGAGGTGAAAGATGTTATTAAACATGAAGTCCAAACAAAGGAACCCGAGAAGATAGAGTTTGAGCTAAAGGAGGAAGAATCAGACTCTACAGCAGAGGAGGAATAAGAAGATGAAGAGCCACAAACTCCGGCTGTGAGAAGATCAGTTTGAGAAAGAAGGTAGCCAAAAAGGTATAGTCCATCTGCTTTCTATTCAAATTTTGTTTTATCTATTGTGTATGATGATATCAGGACTATGAAGGAAGCAGTGGTTTCAGAGGATGGAAAACTTTGGAAAGAGGCCATGGTTGATGAAATGGAATCTTTGCACAAAAATGAGGCTTGCGATCTGGTGGAGTTGTTGGCTAGAAGGAAACCCATTGGTAGCAAATCGGTGTTCAAAAAGAAGACAAACGCAGAAGGAAAAGTGGAGAAATACAAAGCTCGATTGGTAGCAAAAGGTTATTCCCAGGTGCTGGGAATTGATTTTGGTGATATTTTTTCTCTTGTTGCCAAGGTAACTTCTATTAGATTACTTTTATCTATTGCTGCTGCTTTTGATTTTGAGGTAGAACAGATGGATGTGAAGATAGCATTTCTTCACAGCGATTTGGAAGAGGAGATCTACATGAAGCAACCTGAAGGCTTTGTGGTGAAGGGTAAGAAAGAACTGGTATGCAAGTTAAAGAAGTCTCTGTATGGGTTAAAACAGTCACCAAGGATGTGGTATAAAAAATTTGATACATTTATACGGGGACTTGGCTTCACCAGAAGCAAAGCAGATCACTGTGTGTATTTCAAATTAATTGCTGACCGTGTTATTTATTTGGTCTTGTATGTGGATGATATGTTGCTGGTTGGAAATGACAAAGAAATTATCCAGGATTTGAAGACCCATTTGTCCTCCAAATTCGACATGAAAGATCTTGGTGCTGCAAACTATATTTTTGGCATGGAAATTAAAAGAGACTAGACAAAGAGGAAGCTCTAGTTAAACCAGAGGAAGTATGTCGAGACAATACTACAGAGGTTTAGTATGCAGGATAATAAACTGGTGAAGGTTCCTATTCTTGTAGGTGTGAGGTTATCTACTGAACAGTGTCCCAAGACACACGAAGAGGAAGAGGACATGTCCCGTGTTCCATATGCAAGTGCAGTCGGTAGGCTGATGTATGCAATGGTCTATACTAGACTAGACATTGCACATGCAGTGGGAGTAATGAGTAGGTTTGTGTCAAAACCAAGGAAGGAACACTGGACAACAATGAAGCAGGTTTTCAGGTATTTGCGTGGCAGTAGTGATTATGGTTTGTGCAACCAAGGAAGATCAGGATTGGACAGAATGTTGGATATTCGTGGCTTTGTTGATGCAGACTGGACTGGAGATTTGGATCAGAGAAGATCTACAAGTGGGTATGTGTTTAACGTATTTGGAGGTGCAGCCAGTTGGACGAGTAAGAAACAATCTGTAGTAATATCAACTACAGAGGCAGAATACATGGCAGCCACTCATGCAAGCAAGGAAGCAGTTTGGTTGCAGAGATTGTGTTCAAGTACGGGGTTAGTACAGGGAACTATAAGAATAGATTGTGACAGCCAAAGTGCAATTTTCTTGGCAAAGAACCCCGCATATCTTTCAAAGACAAAGCACATTGATGTTCAGTATCACTTTGTGAGGGATATGATAGAAGACAAAAAGGTGTTGCTGGTAAAGGTGGACACTTTGAAGAATACTGTAGAAGCATTGACAAAAACTGTGAGCTCTGAGAAGTTCTCTTGGTGTAGAGAGACAATGGGCATTTCAGGGCTGAAAAAATTACTAAGCTCTCTTGTGGCCCCCTGTGGAAAGAAAACAACAAGTGGGAGAATGTTGGGTTGTGTTATATTCTTTCCACGACTAGCCCACGTAGTTAACTGGGGGGTTAGACGAGGGCAAAACCCCCCTTTGTTGCACCGATTGTGTAGCGCGGGGGGGGGGGGTGGTGGGAGGTCACAAGGGGTTTGAGGTGTACCTGTAACTCCACTTTATGCGGTATGGGGTAGCGCCCCAGAAAATTTTGGTTTTAGACACTATGTTAAGTTGGGCGGACCCACCTATGGTTTTGTGCATGATTTTCAAACATGTTTTTTGGATGCGGTGGTTTTCGGTCGATGGTATTGGATGCTTCGACATGTATAAATATGTATTATAACATTGAAAGGAACATAGTGAAAAATCAAGCTGGTAGTCACGGTTTTGGGATCTAACGGAAAATCTCTGTGTATATGTGTTTTATGTGTTATGCTCTTGCATTGTTTATTTTCTATGTTTTAGAATTCGTATGCAGGTAATTTCTGTACGAGGTTAAAACCTACACTGTCGAGTTCTTCTTTTTGTGACTGCTTCCAGTTCCCATATGATTTTTCCTTCCTCGTCATGTTCTGGCAATATTGTTTGAACTAGGAGCTTGTCACGTATAATGTTCTTTAAACATGAAACATGGAAAACTGGGTCCGCTTGGGAAGCTGTAGGAAGCTCCAATTTGTATGCCATATTACCAATCTTTTGCAATACCTTGTATAGACCATAATACTTTGGTGATAATTTATTATCCTTCTTAGCTTGCTTGAGGGGCATTTGTTTATATGGTCGTACCCTTAGGAATACCCAGTTACCCACATCAAAACTTCTTTCACTGCAATGTTGATATGCCTGTTGTTTCATTCTATTCTGCGCCAACGTGAGGTTATCCTTTAAGATTTGGAGAACTTGTTGTTCATGCTTGATGTGATGTTCCGCTACTTGAACCTTAGAATTTTCTCTTAAATATGATGTGGTGGATGGTGGATGATATCCATAAAGTGCCCTAAATGGGGTAATTCTTGCTGTAGTATGGAAGGAAGTGTTATACCACCACTCATCCAGAGGGAACCATTTGACCCATTGTGTCTATTTATCAAATACAAAGCAGTGAATATATCCTTCCAAACATTTGTTTACTATCTCAGTTTGCCCATCAGATTGAGGATGATAAGATGAGCTATTAGCTAATTGAGTATCGAGGCAAGAAAATAATTCTCTCCAAAAATTTCCAGTGAAAATGGGATCTCTGTCGCTCACAATAATCTTTGGGTTTCCATGTAGATTTTGAATTGTTTCCATAAATGCAGTGGAAAATGCATTGGCTTTAAATGGATGTGATAATGCAAAAAAGTGTGCATACTTGGTAAGTCTATCAACTACCACCATGATGACACTCTTTCCCTCGAACTTAGGTAAACCTGTGATAAAATCCATTGAAACCTCCTCCCAACATTGGCTTGGAATGGATAAAGGTTGTAATAGACCTGGGGTCTTAATTGTTTCAACTTTATTTTGTTGGCAAACCAAACATTCCGCCACAAACTTTTGAATATCTGATTTAAGGCCATCCCAAAAAAATTCCTTCTTACCTGTGTGGTAAGTTTTTAAAAATCTTGAGTTCCCTCCAAAGGGAGAAGTGTGCAATTCCATAAGAATCTTTTGTTTGAGTTGGGAATTCTTACATAGGTATAAGCGATCTTTTTACCATAACAAATAATTTTACTAGCTAAATGTATCAGATGTATTGGGATCTTGTTGTAACTTTCGAATGAGTGCCCACACTTCTTCATCATTCTTCCATTCCTCCCTTGCTTCATTTATTCAATCTGGTTGGATAATAGAAATGGAGCACAACAATGCTTCCACATCCTCATCCTTTCTTTAGAGTGCATCTGCCACAACATTTTGCTTCCCTTTTTTGTAAATGATTTCAAAGTCATAAACCAATATCTTTGTGACCGATTTTTGTTGCTCTTCAGAGGATAATGTTTGTTCTAAAAGGTATTTAAGACTATCATGATCATTTTTTACCTTGAAGTGTCTTCGCATTAGGTAGGGTCACCATCTCTTAAGTTCATGTAGTATTGCCAACATTTCCTTCTCATAAATAGCTTTGTGTAAATACTTTCCCTTGATTGGACGACTTTCGAAAGAAATGGGTCTTTCATCTTGCATTAAAACAACACCAATTCCATTTCCTGAAGCATCACATTCCACAATAAGTGAAGTCCGACGTAGCTAAGACCGGTGCTTGGCACGTTGCCTCTTTAAGATGTTTAAAGGCCTTTGTTGCTTCTAAAGTCCATGAAAATGCATCTTTCTTCAATAATGTTGTTAGAGGTGCTGCTATTCTCCCATAATTCTTAACAAACTTGTGATAATACCCTATCAACCTGAGAAATCCTTACAGATGCTTTATGGACATGGGGATTTTCCATTCCTTAATGGCTTTAATTTTGCTAGGGTCTACCTTAACACCTTCATGAGATACAATATGACCCAAATATTCCACCTCTTGTACTCCAAAGAAACATTTGGAGTTTTTTGCATATAATTGTTTCTCCTCCCATAGTTTGAGCACCCTGTCAACATGTTCAACATGATCCTTCCAAGAGTCATTGTAGATTAGTATATCATCAAAAAATACTAACACAGATTTTCTAAGGAAGGGTTTGAAAATGGAATTCATCAAACCTTGAAATGTAGAAGGTGATTTGGTAAGGCCAAAAGGCATGACCAAAAATTAATAATGACCCTCATGAGTTCTAAATGATGTTTTCGGAATGTCTTCAGTCTTCATTTTGATTTGATGATATCCTGAACGAAGATCCAACTTGGTGAAGTAAATCGATCCACGCAATTCATCGAATAATTCATTAATGACAGGAATGGGAAATTTATCTTTAATAGTGATCTTGTTGAGTTCCCTATAATCTTGACACATGCACCATGATCCATCCTTCTTGTGCACCAATACTACTGGAGCAGAGAAAGAACTTTGACTAGGCTGAATTATACAAGCCTCTAGCATTTCTGCAACCATACGTTCAATTTCACTCTTTTGGGCATCGAGATATCTGTACGGCCTGATGTTTGGAGTAACACTTCCTAGAATCAAATGAATAGCACGATCATGATCATCAATAGGTGGGAGACATTTGGGAGTCTCAAATACCTTGGAGTGATTGTCCAATAATTCTTGGAGATCTATAGAAATAGATGATTTCGATGTGGGAATTGTTAGAGCCTAAATCTGCCTTAGGCTAAAAGAAGGCAAAATTCAGGGTAACCAGAAACCATGCTCAGTCTCGTAGCTAGCCCTACCAGAACAGGAGAGGGCTCTCTCCGAGTCAGGCTCAGTGAGGAATAAACAATATGGTTTGAGATGACTTAAACTAAATACTAATTTTAGGCTAGTAAATAGATATGGAAAAAGGCGATTTTTGAATGACTGAATTTTCTGGGCTGTGTGGGACCAAAGGACCGCATGAGCTGGGAAATTAAATCAAAGACACAGGATATTTCATGAGGCAAGATAGGTGGGAGGTTTAGCAATCAGATTTAAATAAAATGGAGTGGAAAGACTGTTGAGAAAAGCTAAAAAGGGCATACACATGAATCCTTTTCAGACAGAAGAAGATACACAAAATATGAATGCTTTACAAGGCAGAGCATAAACTGAATTCTACCTCTTCTACTTAAGATAATTCAACCAAAAATGATTATGAATGGATGGTAAACATAACAGAATACATATGAAACATAGAAAGAAAAACACATTTTCTAAACTCACACCAGAGGGATCTCATGAATCAAAGCTGCATCATTCTATTAATTTCGAAGCCAAAACTGTACAATGGAAGTGATGAGTTTTTCTCCACGCTATTCCCAGAAACTCCAACCTTTTGCAAATGACTTTCAATACAATAAATAAGCTTTTCTATGAGAAAGTGGATCGACCCATAGTTGGGGGATTGTTTAATCATTACAAATGGAAATGAAAAGCCAACCATCAATAACAGGAGCAATGTTACCTTTAATTTCTCTGATGACCAAAAAAAAACAAAAATGTAGCGTACATCTTCTGGTGTGACTGTTCTCCTTCCTTTTGGCCGTTTGGAGAACAACTATCAATTTAATAACATGGCTTTTAAATAAGATGCACTTTTAATGAAGAGAAAACATATATTGTTAATGAACGGGCCCACCTACAATTTTCGTTTAACTCACCCACGTGCCAACATTCACTTTCAACTGTCTTCACTTCTAAACCACAGTACCATAGCCAAAAATTGTTGAATAGGCTTTGAAAAACTTACTTGGAGAAAATCACACTGAAACAAATCGAATTCTCGCAGAGCAGAAGTGATTTGGCCTTTGGGTCTCTGTGCGCTGCGCCAAAAGATGTACGCGTCGCGCCAATTTGGAGATGGTTTTGAGGCACTTCATGAAGTGCAAATTGAGCCCAAGTGTGCTTGTTGGAAAGAACTACCTATCTACTTTCCAGCCCAAGTGAAATTTTTCAATTTGGATGTAATTTTCCCCTCCAAAGCTGCAATCTCCCAAGACTGCTTCCTGTGTGTCAAAATAGGGGCAGAGAGGTCATTTTTTGGGTGTTTTTGACCTCCCGAAGACTCAAAACTTGCCCAAACTTCTTGGCCATGCACCAATAGTCATGATTTTCCATGGCCAATCCAAAAATATAAACTTTTTGTCATTTGGAGCTCCCTCGCAAAAGGGTGCGCCACGTGGCGCGACGCTTAGGGAGAAAAACCCTGTTTTTTGTGCAAAAAATTTCAAAATTTCAAAATGTGCTCCAAATTTCTTGAAATTTGGGCTGTACCTTCTCCATCACATGTCATGCTAGGCCAAAGAGGCCTCGGCCAAGATTCGGAGCCGATCTTTCTCTTTTTGCCTCTTTTGTCTTTTTATCACCTTCCTCAATTTCACCTTTAGGCTCTTGATTCTCGCTTTGGAGCTCATGTTTCGGGCCATGTAATGGTGAGTCATGCACCTCAGCATTGCTTTTTCCCTATTAGCCTTCTCCAACAGCTTCTCCAAGTGAATGTTCACTTTCTCTAAAACATACTCCTGGTCCTCATCTCTTTGCTCCATAGGTCTACCTTGTGCTGCCATGATGTGTTGCTGGTTTTCCTTGATCAGTTGCAACTCTATCTCAGCTTGCCGATCCTCAAGTTGTTTGTTCCTCTACTCTAGGTATTTCATATTCCATTTAGCTCTCTCCAAGTCAAGGGATAAGGCTTGGATCTATGTTTTCTACTCGTGGATGATCTCTTTAAGCTGTGCACTTTGCGGACCCGTATCTGTATCATCATCATGAACGAGAACGAAGTCGGTCTCTCGTTCACCTGATGGCCCCTCATCATGCATTGGCTCCTTACCTCTGTCCCGTACCTGTAGTGCAGATGTCAGAAGTGACGCCCCTTCCACCCCGGGTGGAGATAACACTCGCTTTGCTGCTGCAAACAAATGTCTAGCGCCCCTCTGATATGTGATGAATACCGGCACACTAGCGGTCTCATGGCGCTCATACTAATGAGAGGGTCCCCCTATCTCATGCTTAACCTCTAATAATCCCTATGAAGCTCGGAAGAAGTCACGAGAGATGAAATCATCCCAAGTGATACCCTGTAAATCAAGCTGATGCACCACCAAAATCTTGATGAGAGCAAAATGACAAATGCTGTTGAACTGCTGCTCAGGGGTCTTGTGTTGCACAAGGGCAGTCATCCTCTCTATGTTTCTGCATATGAAATATGGGATGTTCATCATGCATAACCGGGTGAAATGCATGAGCAACCTGATGTGATAAGCATATAACCGGAAGAAATGACCTTCACAACTGAAATACTTCATAATTAACTTCATTAGAGGGGCATATTCATCTTTAAGATATCGGAAGGGAAACACCCTCTTAAGCTGCCTCAAGAAACCAGGTTTAACATATGGCTCATAATGCTGTCGGTCAACTTTTTGTCTCTTGTTCCATGGCTCTCCAATATTAGGCATGTCGGTAGCTAATGAGATAGAGTATGGTGTAAGTGTGAAAGTAACATCGGCCAAAGTAACTTGAGCACCATGTAGATGTAGAACAAATAGGAGAGCCAACTCATGGTGAAATTGAACATTTGCAGCCTTCTCACAAAACTCATAGCATGACTGAAACTGAAAACAAGAGACAGCAAGAGGGCAGGCCTACAATTATGTGAGGGTAGTTGGTTCTTCTCTAACATGTCTGCCACTTTTATGAGGCCTCTGGGGTGCATGTTCTTCCGTGGGTGAGTCACTTTGAGTTTCCACCTCATAGTCAGATGAATGATCAAATGACATAATTGATGCTATGAAAACTGCTTGGAGAAATGAATGTTGGTCGCAAGACTGTGTTGGGTTGCTATTGTAATATGGTGGAAATCTGTCACCAAGGGAGAAATGTTACAAGGGACTGTTAGGGAGGGAAAATATGAAGGGATTAGGAGTATTAGGATAGATTTTATTTAGGGCAATGTAGGAGGGTTTGGGAACTTTGCATAGGGTAGGGTTTGGGGTTTTACATTGGGCAATGGGTGAAAGGGAATTGGGGATAAGGGTTTAGTAATTTTAGGGGATAGGGAACAATGACATTCAAAGGGATATGGTATAAGGAAAAAGAGGATGAAGGAAAAAGGGAGAGATGGGATGGAAGGGGAACCTTGGTAACAAAATGATGAATTTGCAACCCTTAACAACAATTGACATAAGGATTTTTAGAGGTAGGGTTTGGAAATTTTGTTTCAAACATTTGGAACCATAAACCACCATCACACAACACACAAAAATGGATGAACCACCGAGATGTCAACCCTACCTGGCACGTCCAAGCAATTCAATGGTGATTTGGAGGAATTTCGGGCATTTTTTGTGTGTTAGACTGTATGCGCCGCGCCGCCTGTTCTATGCGCCGTGCGCTACCGGTGTGTCGCGCTCGTTCAAATTGCACTAGAGGATAGTGCCCAATGCGCTGCGCTGGCCCAATGCGCCGCGCCACCTACTATATGTGCCGCGCCTGTCAAGGCACCTCCAACTTTACCCAAAACGCGCACTACCTCACCCAATCCACTTTGAAGTGCTTCTCTCCGACCTTGGCATTTAAAATGACCTTGATCCTTATGAGAAAATCTGTATAATGACATGAAGACATGGTTTTGATTTTTGTTTCTTCAAAACCCACTTTTGCAATGTTTTGTTTTGGCACTTTTTCCACAATTTAATGAAACTCTGTATTTCACATTTCCTTTTTGGATTTTTGACTAAAATGGTGAAATTTTTGGCAATTTTTTGCAGGGGTAGCTGACATGGAATTTGGCAAGGATTGATCAGAATCTGCTTTTGAAGTACTTCATGGTGGAGAACTTTACATATTTATCATAAACATTAATTTGACGATTTCCTCTTCAAAATAGAGTTTTGAAGAGGAATCACCCTTGAGCATTATGGATGATGAAAATCTGGAGATGAAACTTGTTCAACCTCCCTGTGGCCTGCTGGAATTATTGGGTACTTTGAAGACACAACTTATGAAACCCTAGACCTATGACTGACATGATTTTTTTTCCCATCAAAAGACCAAATACTGACTATCATTTAATGAACTTTGATGAACAGACCTGAGCCAGCAGGTACAAAGCATGAGGGGTAATGATTGACAAGACCCTTCCGTCAAATCATGGCATGCCCCTAGCGGAATGCAGCTGAGTGAATGGAGTGAGACACCTAAAAATGAAATGCGGAAAGAGTTTTGATCTCCAACGGAGGACTGACAAGACCGAATCTAACATTGGCTCCAATGGGGGATGGTAGCTCCTCGGAGGTGCCAAGAACGGCAGATCTTTGGGAGAGTAGACAGTGCCTTCATCCATTGGGCTATGGAGTCATTATTTTGACAAACGACATGAAACTCTCGACTCATTTATTAACATGAAACTTGACTCAAATTGACTCAAATTTGAACTTAAAATGACTCAAAGACTGACTTGACGAACTCAAACCAAAACAGAAATAAAATGGTATTTACAATGACAATGGAAACAACAGAAAAATTTTCAGAAATGGTACTGCTTGAGCAGCCAACCATTGATCGGCCCTCCTGGACAATCTTCTCCATTCATTTCCTTCAGAAGAAAGGCATTCTGACCCCGATATGCTGCAATCTTGAAGGGACCTTTCCAGAGATTCTCGAATTTACCGTGCTTACCCTTTTCCTCATTCCTTGCATCCCACTTCAGCACCACATCATCCAACTGAAATTTGTCTGCCTTTGCTTTTCTGTCATAGATTTTCTTAATCTTCTCCTGCAAGTTGGACGTGTTTTGGAAAACTTCTTCTCTTGTCTGCTGCAAATGGATCATTTGATTCAATCTTCTCTACATAGGATCATCTTCACTGCCGGCTTCCTGAAGAAGTTTGACTACCGGGGCTGCGAGAGAGGTAGGAAACAATGTATCAACTCCATACACAAGCTCAAAGGGGGACATACCAATGGATTTCTTCTGACTGACCCGATCTGCCCAAAGTGCATTGACCAACTTCTTGTGACTGCTCTTCTTGTTGATTTCCAACAGCTTCTTAATGATGTTGACTAAAGATTTGTTAGAAGACTCCGCCAACCCATTGCCTTGCGGATGATAGGCAGTTGAGTGACCCAAAATGATGTGATATTTATGACAAAACTCTACCATCCTTTTTTATTTGAAAGCTGCTGCGTTATCAGTGATTAACTTATTCGGGCAACCAAAGCGAGACAAGATGTTATTTTCAAGGAATGAAATAATTACCGCATCTGTAGCTTGTCTGGTGGGAATTGCTTCGATCCATTTCATGAAATAATCTGTTGCCGTGAGAATCCACCGATGCTGACTGGAAGAAGTGGGATGAATTTCACCAATGAAATCCAACCCCCATTGCTGAAAAGGGCCACTCACCTCAATGGGCTTAAGCGGTAAAGGCTGTAATTTCTGCCTTCTTTCAAAAATCTGACATTTATGACAGCCCTTGACAACCTTATATACATCAGAAAACAATGTCGGCCAATAGTATCCCGCTCTCAGAACTTTATTTGCTGTTGTTTTCCAAAAAAGGTGACCACCACAATCTCCTTCGTGGAAATCCTCCATGACCTACTTTGCCTCTTCTTCCACCAAACAATTCAACAGAACGCCATCGGGATCTTTCCAATAAAGTGCAGAATTTAGAATGCAAAACTTGGCAGCCTTTAATTTGAGAGTTCTAGCTTTGTTTCTAGTCATGCCGGGTGGTGGTGACAAATTTTGAAGCGCATATATGATATCTGAATACCATGAAGAAAGAGCAAACATTTCAGATACCTGAATTAACGAACCTTCCTCATTCTCATCGGACATAGCAACGATCAGATTTATGTCTAAGGCATGCAAGTTTGATTCAACCATTAACTTTGCCAATCCCTGTCCTTTAACAAGCTTTATGGGCTTTATTTCCACATCATACTCCAACAACTCTGCAATCCACTTGCCTCGTCTTCCTTCCGGATCTGTCTACACTAAAACATCTTTGACAGCAGTGTTAGGAACATAAGCCAAAATATGAGAATGCAAAATGTATACCCGAAAATCTTTCAATGCTTTCACAAGTGCGAGGGCTTGCTTCTCAATGATGTTGTACTTTAAGGCTGCATCTCTTATAGCTCGGCTGAAGAAAGCAATTGGTCTTTCGTGATCATCTCTTTTCTGCATCAACACAGCTGCCATAGTATGCTCCGAAGCGAATGAAAACAATATAAAATCCTGAGTGTATTCCAGGTTGATTAGAACTGGAGCTGAAGAAAGAGCCAATTTGACTAAATTGAAATATTTTATAGCCTCTTCCATCCACTTCACTTGGTTTTCCTTCTTAAGCATGTTTGTAATCTCTCTTAGGTGTTCAGCAAGATTAGGTACAAAGCGGCGTAAAAAATTCATTTTACCATTGAAAGATTGAATCTCCTTCTTATTCCGGGGCAGATCGATTTGCTGAATCGCTTGTACACGTGCTGGATCAATACGAATGCCATCTTTTGAGATAATGTGCCCAAGTAGTTTGCCTTCCTCCATGGCAAACAAGCTCTTTTTCGGATTCAGCGACAGGCCATATTTTCTGCACTTTTGAAAAACAGTTTTCAGATGATACATGTGTTCTTCATCTGATTTGGAAAACACTGTCAGATCATCAAGGTACACAACCAAAAATACATCCTTCTCATTTGCGAAAGCCAAGTCCATTGCCCGCTGAAATGTGGCACCCACGTTCTTCAAACCAAAAGGCATTTTAGCATAATGAAAAGTTCCCCACGGAGTGGTGAACGCTGTCTTGTCTCGGTCATCTTCATGGACAGAAATTTGATTATATCCAGAATAACCATCGAGTAGTGACATACGAGATGCTCCAACTACTCGCTGAAGTATATGATCCATTTTGGGCAGTGGATAGTTATCTTTCAATGAAACTTTATTGAGATTCCTAAAATCAATGCACAAGCGAATCTCACCTGTCTTCTTTCGTACGGGCACCAAATTAGAGATCCAGTCTGAAAATCTGATGGGAACAATGATTCCTGATTTGTACAACCTGTTTATCTCCTTTTCAATTGATGGCAGCAGTTTTGGATTTAGCCTTCTCAACTTCTGTCTGAAAGGTTTTTGATTAGGCTTAATGGGTATAGTGTGCTGAATTATATTGGTATCATATGTCTTCAAGTCAGAATAGTCCCAAGCAAACACATCAGCAAATGAAGACAACAAACTGATATATTTGGCTTTTATCTTTTGTGGCAATGCTTTAGACAGTTTTACCATTTTAGGATTAGCAGCTGTTCCGATATTGACCTCTTCAACACCCTTCTCTGTTGGCTGCAATGTTGGTTTGCAGGCTACGTCATCTTGATCAAAGAGTTCTTCTAAAGGTATCAAGCCTTTAGGAATAATGTTATCCTTTAGCTGCAACACGTCCATTTGATTGATCTGCACATCATCTTTACCATCATCATTTTCTACATCAATTGAGGTTTCTTTGAACTTACCTTTGTTTTGCAGAAAATCATCAATCTCCTCATCATCTTGGAAAACTTGCCAATATCTCTGATTGTCTAGGACAGTCGGACGATGCTTGACATGGATTTCGAATTTATTACTGGAGTTCATTGGAATCTTCAAACTACTGGCTGCCTTAGCAAGAGCATCAACAATGCTATTTTGAACACAAGGCACACATGTCAAGGTATATTCTGAAAATAATTTCAGGATGTCTAGAACTGCATTTTGGTAAGCCCGCATCCGAGGATGCTTTGCTTGATATTCGCCTCTGACCTACTTAATCACCAATTCGGAGTCGCCATATACTGCAATCCTCTTAGTATTCAGCTTTCTTAGAGTTTTTAGGACAGCAATCAGAGCTTTATACTCAGCCTCATTGTTCAAACAATCAAAAGCTAATTTGTAAGAGCATACCCGCACATTACTAGGTACTTTGTTCGGGGTGGAGAAAGGACTGCGTACCCAAATACCAATTCCAACGCCATCATTTCCCACTGCTCCATCGAAATCCATGGTCCACAAACCTTCTTCCTCTTCTTGCAAGTGCTGAAAATCTGTTTGCTGTGCTTTTTCTGCTTGCTGTCCATTACCTTCAGCTGATTGCTCAACGGTGTTCTGCTGTTCTTGTCCTTCTTTCTTTAAAACTCCTCTGAAATTTTCTGCTATTTTTGGAATACTTTATGCTTCTACTAACTAACTATCAATATCATTGAAACTATTTGAATACAAAACAAAAGACTCTAGATCTGTATGTACACAATTAATCAGATGATTAATTGGTTTCTCCTTGCTTGTAATCATGTATTTCATTTTTTGTTCCCGATACAGTTTCCTCATTTGGCCAAACACAGGAATCGTTGCATAGGAGAAATCTAGTTGTAGTGTTCCTTTCAATTTTGTTGCCCAAGACCTAGAAAGAAGTATACCGAACCTGGGAGGAATATCCGCCACAACAATATCCATCAAAACATTCTTCATTAGTATTTGATCCAAACTCACAACCAAGTCTTTGATGAGCCCGATACATCTTACTCTACTGGAATCAAACGAATATAGATCATGGTATTTCTGGGTGATGTCCGAACCCAGCTTATCCATGATAGTCTTTGGCATGAGATTGTGAGAAGCTCCGGAATAAAACATGGCATTATGTAACACAAAATCATGCAATCTTAAACTGATATAAAAAGGTGGCACATCACTATCTGGAGACTCACCATTCAATGCTGGCCCAAAAATCATTTCGGGTTGATCATCTTCGACATTCACCATATCAGACATTGGATCAAAATTCAAAATTTTAGAAACTTGTCCTCTATAACTGCTGTTCCTCATTATTTCAGTCAAGGGAATGGATACCTTCAATTTAGTAATTTCATTCTCTAAACTAAAAGCTGGAGCTTTTTCTACCTCTTTGGCTGGGACTTCTTTCTTTTCCTTTTCTTTCGATACAATGGGCTGATTTAATTTTTCTGCTGATGGTGATTTGCTGATATTGGGATCAGCTGCCTCTTTTCCTTTCTTTTGTACAACAGGTGAATCATTCTTTGATGCTGAAACTTCTTTCCTCTTCTGAATTGGGTTAACCAGCACATCTCTGTTTCTAAGTGAATATTGCCACTGCTGAGCGGACAAAGCATTCATATAACCTCTTTGATACTCATCTGATTCTTCTTCCAAAACTGTGTCATTTGCTAGAATGAAATCTGCATCTTTGTGTGCCACTGAAATGTCTGCATACTCCTCATCTTCAGTAATATAAATAGGCAAATCATCAGGAGTAAAGAAGTGGTTTTCTTCCCCTATCACATTCTCTTCCTCATCTAACTCCGGTCCATGCACAAAATTTTGCTGCAGAGGTGGCTGTACTGGCTGCTGTGCTGTCTGATCTTGGGCTCACTGCTCTCTCTGTCTTATTCTATATTGTGACTGCTGCTGGCCACGGAAGTTAGGATTTCTAACTTGTGGCTCAGGTTTGTCAAGTTTCACCCTTTCAAGCATCTGCTCTACCTTCCTGAGTAATTGATCCATCGAGGAAGACTCTTCCTTTACTGTGACCTTCTTTTCTGCTTTTGCTCTAGCCCTCTTGGTCAGCAGATTTGCTTCAACGCTGACCACGATCTTCTGCATGTCTTCCATTGTGGCTGGCTCTCTCTCTCTTAGTTGATAAGCCATGTCAGCATCAAAACCATCTGGAAACTTCATCATGGCTAGCCCCACAGGTGGCCTTAGATGATCGGGAATTTCATTATAAATAGAATTGAATCTAATGCAGTAGTCTTGGACTGACTCAGCAGCGTTTCATTTGATTTTCTCATATTCAGTCAGAATTTGAAGAGGATTCTTTTTCACTTCCCAGTGATCTAAAAGTTGTCTTTGCAGGTCGGCCAAGGTAGTGATATGTGCAGTTGACAAACCTCTAAACCATTTCCTAACTTCACCTGCAAATGTCTGTACAAAGAGTCTCATTGTCACATTTTCTGCATCGATCTCATGAAGGTCACAGAAATCTGCCATTCTGTCCACATGTTGCTGAGCGGTAATGCTGTTAGGAGCGCCATCAAACAAAGGGATTTTGCTTTGATAATCTGCGGGCATATCATCTAAAACTTGAGGCAGCACAAGAGGTGCAAAACGAGCAGCCATCACTCTTGGTGGGTTTGGTCTTGGAGGTGTTGGAGGAGTGTGTGTAGCTTGTAGGGAATTAACAATTGGAGTTTGAAGCTGTGTCACAATATAATCATCAATTGACCGGTTAGCCCTTTCAGTTTCTAGGTCTACAAGAAACTGCGGATTGGGGACAGTAGAGTCAATAGCCCTTTCGGATTTGGTCTCGAACAATGATATTTCAAACTGCTCATCAAAATCAAGCTCTTCAAGATACTCAAAAATGTCAGGACATGAATGGGATTTGAACACGGGAGTTATAGAGCTCTCTTGACGAAGAAGTCTTGGAATCAAATTGGGATTTTCGTAGATATGAGGAGGATCTGGATCTGGATTAGCTCTGGTATATCTTCTTGAAGCCAGCGTGCTATTTTAAAAAAATCAAAAGGACATGAACAACTTACTCAGCCTATCAAATCCTAAACTTATCATCCAGAAGCTTAGAATTATCAGAAGTATGGGGTGTTTGTAGGTTAAGCTTGCTGTTTACGCAACGAAGAAGACTAACAAACAAAGAATTTCTCCCCAGTGGAGTCGCCACTATGTTAGAGCCTAAAGCTGCCTTAGGCTGAAAGAAGGAAAAATTCAGGGTAACCACAAACCACACCCAGTCTGGTAGCTAGCCCTACCAGAACAGGAGAGGGCTCTCTCCAGGTCATGCTCAGTGAGGAATAAAAAATATGGTCTGAGATGACTTAAACTAAATACTGATTTTAGGCTAGTAAATAGATATGGAAAAAGGCGATTTTTTGAATGAATGAATTTTCTAGGCTGTGTGGGACCAAAGGACCGCATGAGCTGGGAAATTAAATCAAAGACACAGGATATTTCATGAGGCAAGATAGGCGGGAGGTTTAGAAATCAGATTTAAATAAAATGGAGTGGAAATACTGTTGAGAAAAGCTAAAAATGGCATACGCATGAATCCTTTTCAGACAGAAGAAGATACACAAAATATGAATGCTTTACAAGGCAGAGCATAAACTGAATTCTACCTCTTCTACTTAAGAGCATTCAACCAGAAATGATTATGAATGGATGGTAAACATAACAGAATACATATGAAACATAGAAAGAAAAACACATTTGCTAAACTCACACCACAGGGATCTCATGAATCAAAGTTGCATCATTCTATTAATTTCCAAGCCAAAACTGTACAATGAAAGTTGTGAGTTTTTCTCCACGCTATTCCCAGAAACTCCAACCGTTAGCAAATGTCTTTCAATACAATAAATAAGCTTTTCTATGAGAAAGTGGATCGACCCATAGTTGGGGGATTGTTTAATCATTACAAACGGAAATGAAAAGCCAACCATCAGTAACAGGAGCAGCGTTACCTTTAATTTCTCTGATGACAAAAAAAAAACAAAAATGTAGCGTAGATCTTCTGGGGCGACTGTTCGCCTTCCTTTTGGCCGTTTGAATAACAACTATCAGTTTAATAACATGGATTTTAAATAAGATGTGCCTTTAATGAAGAGAAAACATATATTGTTAATGAACGGGCCCACCTGCAATTTTCGTTTAACTCACCCACGCGCCAATATTCACTTTCAACTGTCTTCGCTTCTAAACCACAGTACCATAGCCAAAAATTGTTGAATAGGATTTGACAAACTTACTTGGAGAAAATCGCACTGAAACAAATCGAATTCTCGCATAACGGAAGTGATTTGGCCTTTGGGTCTTTGTGCACCGCACCAAAAGATGTATGCACCGCGCCACTTTGGAGATGGTTTTGAGGCACTTCCTGAAGTCCAAATTAATCCCAAGTGTACTTGTTGGAAAGCCCTACCTATCTACTTTCGAACAGAAGTGAAAATTTTCAATTTGGATGTCATTTTCCGCTCCAAAACTGCAATCTTCCAAGACTTCTTCCTGTGTGTCAAAATAGGGGCAGAGAGGTCATTTTTTGGGTGTTTTTGACCTCCCGAAGACTCAAAACTTTCCCAAACTTCTTGGCCATGCACCAACAGTCATGATTTTCCATGGCCAATCCAAAAATATAATTTTTTTGTCATTTGGAGCTCCCTAGAAAAAGTGGGCGCCACGTGGCACGGCGCATAGGGAAAAAAACCCCGTTTTTTGTGCAAAAAATTTCAAAATTTCAAAATGTGATCCAAATTTCTTGAAATTTGGGCTGTACCTTTTCCATCACATGTCATGCCAAGCCAAAGAGGCCTTGGCCAAGATTCGGAGCCGATCTTGCTCTTTTTTCCTCTTTTGTCTTTCTATCACCTTCCTCAATTTCGCCTTTAGGCTCCTAATTCTTGCTTTGGAGCTCATGTTTCACGCCATGTAATGGTGATTCATGCACCTCAACATTGCTTTTTCCCTATTAGCCTTCTCCAACAGCTTCTCCAAGTGAATGTTCACTTTCTCTAAAACATACTCCTGGTCCTCATCTCTTTGCTCCATAGGTCTACCTTGCGCTGCCATGAAGTGTTGCGGGTTTTCTTTGATCAGTTGCAACTCTATCTCAGCTTTCCGATCCTCAAGTTGTTTGTTCCTCTACTCCAGGTATTTCATATTCCATTTAGCTCTCTCCAAGTCAAGGGATAAGGCTTGGATCTCTGTTTGCTGCTCCTGGATGATCTCTTTAAGTTGTGCACTTTGCGGACCCGTATCTGTATCATCATCATGAAGGAGAACGAAGTCGGTCTCTCGTTCACCTGATGGCCCCTCATCATGCATTGGCTCCTTACCTCTGTCCTGTACCTGTAGTGCTGATGTCGGAAGTGAGGCCCCTTCCACCCCGGGTGGAGATAACACTCGCTTTGCTGCTGCAAACAAATGTCTAGCGCCCCTCTGATATGTGATGAATACCGGCACACTAGCGGTCTCATGGCACTCATACTGATGAGAAGGTCCCCCTATCTCATGCTTAACCTCTGATAATCCCTGTGAAGCTCGGAAGAAGTCACGAGAGATGAAATCATCCCAAGTGATACCCTATAAATCAAGCTGATGCACCACCAAAATCTTGATGAGAGAAAAATGACAAATGTTGTTGAACTCCTGCTCAGGGGTCTTGTGTTGCACAAGGGTGGTCATCCTCTCTATGTTTCTGCATATGAAATATGTGATGTTCATCATGCGTACCCGGGTGAAATGCATGAGCAACCTGATGTGATAAGCATATAACCGGGAGAAACGGCCTTCACAACTGAAATACTTCATAATTAACTTCATTAGAGGGGCATATTCATCTTTAAGATATCGGAAGGGAAACACCCTCTTAAGCTGCCTCAAGAAACCAGGTTTAACATATGGCTCATAATGCTGTCGATCAACTTTTTGTCTCTTGTTCCATGGCTCTCCAATATTAGGCATGCGAGTAGCTAATGAGATAGAGTCCGGTGTAAGTGTGAAAGTAACACCGGCCAAAATAACTTGAGCACCATGTAAATGTAGAACAAATAGGCGAGCCAACTCATGGTGAAATTGAACATTTGCAACCTTTTCACAGAACTCATAACATGACTGAAATCGAAAACAAGAGACAGCAAGAGGGCAGGCCTGCAATTCTGTGAGGGTAGTCGGTTCTTCTCTAACATGTCTGCCACTTTTATGAGGCCTCTGGGGTGCATGTTCTTCCGTGGGTGAGTCACTTTGAGTTTCCACCTCATAGTCGGATGAATGATCAGATGACATAATTGATGCTATGAAAACTGCTTGGAGAAATGAATGCTGGTCGCAAGACTGTGTTGGACTGCTGTTGTAATATGGTTGAAATCTGTCACCAAGGGAGCAATGTAACAAGGGACTGTTAGGGAGGGAAAATATGAAGGGATTAGGAGTATTAGGATAGATTTTATTTAGGGAAATGTAGGAGGGTTTGGGAACTTTGCATAGGGTAGGGTTTGGGGTTTTACATTGGGCAATGGGTGAAAGGGAATTGGGGATAAGGGTTTAGTAATTTTAGGGGATAGGGAACAATGACATTCAAAGGGATATGGTATAAGGAAAAAGGGAATGAAGGAAAAAGGGACAGATGGGATGGAAGGGGAACCTTGGTAACAAAATGATGAATTTGCAACCCTTAACAGCAATTGACATAAGGATTTTTAGAGGTAGGGTTTGGAAATTTTGTTTCAAACATTTGGAACCATAAACCACCATCACACAACACACAAAAATGGATGAACCACCGAGATGTCGACCCTACCTGGCACGTCCAAGCAATTCAATGGTGATTTGGAGGAATTTCGGGCGTTTTTTGGGTGTTAGACTGTATGCGTTGCGCCGCCTGTTCTATGTGCCGCGCGCTACCGGTGCACTATGCCCATTCAAAATTGCACTGGAGGATCGCGCCCAATGCATCTTCACTGGCCCAGTGCGCCGCGCCACCTACTGTATGTGCCGCGCCTGTCAAGACACCTCCAACTTTACCCAAAACGTGCGCTGGCTCACCCAATTCACTTTGAAATGCTTCTCTCCGACCTTGGCATTTAAAATGACCTTGATCCTTATGAGAAAATCTATATAATGACATGAAGACAAGGTTTTGATTTTTGTTTCTTCAAAACCCACTTTTGCAATGTTTTGTTTTGGCACTTTTTCCACAATTTAATGCAACTCTGTATTTCACATTTCCTTTTTGGATTTTTGACTAAAATGATGAAATTTTTGGCAATTTTTTGCAGGGGTAGCTGACATGGAATTTGGAAAAGGATGATTAGAATCTACTTTTGAAGTACTTCATGGTGGAGAACTTTACATATTTATCATAAACATTAATTTGACGATTTCCTCTTCAAAACAGAGTTTTGAAGAGGAATCACCCTTGAGCATTATGGATGATGAAAATCTGGAGATGAAACTTGTTCAACCTCCCTCTGGCCTGCTGGCATTATTGGGTACTTTGAAGACACGACTTATGAAACCCTAGACCTATGACTGACATGATTTTTTTGCCCATCAAAAGACCAAATATTGACTATCATTTAATGAACTTTGATGAACAGACCTGAGCCAGCAGGTACAAATCATGAGGGGTAATGACTGACAAGACCCTTCCGTCAGATCATGTCATGCCCCTAGCAGAATGCAGCTGAGTGAATGGAGAGAGACACCTAAAAATGAAATGCAAAAAGAGTTTTGATCTGCAACGGAGGACTGACAAGATCGACTCTAACAGGAACCTCTAGCGAACATAATTGTGCAATTACATCTCATTGTTCCTTATTTAGAATATTTTTCATACTGTTAGAGATGATTATCTTTCCCGGTTTCCCTGCAATACCCATTAATTAAAATTCCTTTCCTTTCGCACAAAATTTCATGAAAAGTTCTTGAAAATTAAAAGCTATTGTACCCAAGGATTGTAGCCATTAGACTCCTAGTACAACATCAACACCACCCATTGGAATGGAAAGCATTGGGCTATTCAATACATATTCTCCCATGGATAGCTTGATATTATGGCACATTCCAGAGCAATTTATGGTTCCTCCACTTGCATCCATCACTAGACAGGTGCTGGATATAGGAAGCAACTCAATTCCTTTGCTATCTTACAATGAATAAAATTATGTGTACTTGTCGAATCAATCAACACTATTACCTTTTTCTTCTTGATATGTCCTTCTATCTTGATAGTTTTAGGAGTGGTAATTCTAGGCAATGCATTACAAGATATGGTTGGAATCATTTCTTCTTTATATAGGGTTTGTTCATGGAGTATATCCTCTTCTTTTAACATTTATTTTTCCTTTTCTTCCTCCTCTTCACAATCTATGTAGAATAATTTCCTCTCGGCACACTTATGACCTTTAGTGTATTTGCTATCACAACAGTAACAAAGCCCTTTTTCTCTTTTTTCTTCCAATTTTTTTGGTGTCAACCTTGTATTTTGTGGAAGGCTAGGGGAAACAACACTTCCATATTTATAATTATGAGCGGTAGGCTTCCTGGTTGCCATAATTTTGCTTTCCATTTTTTTTGCTAACCCGAATGCCTTCTCTAATGAATCAGGTTCCCAAAGGCGAACCTCATGTTGGATATTATCCTTTAAAGTCCCTATAAACACATCAATCCTATGCTCCTCTGGAATATCTTTTACCCTTATGTTCGATCTTTGGAAGTCCTCAATGTGCTCCATCATTGAACCCTTTTGTTTGAGATTTATCAATTGGCTAAAAAAGGTGTTTCTTTTTGTATCCTCATAATGTGCTATCATTTCTTCCACAAAAAGTGCCCAAGTGACAATTTGTTTACAAGATGAAAGCCATATATACCATACAAACTGGTGTGGTTCCAAATATAAAGTTTCAATATGTACGTTTTGTGTGTTTTGCACATTATGGAGATCGAAAAATTGCAACATCTATAGTACCCATGTTCTGGGATCCTTGCCATCAAACTTTCTCATATCAATTTTTGGAACATGGTGGGTCTTCAATCCAACATTAGAGTCTATGAAATCATGATTAACATCTCCTTTGTTCTCATCATGAGTTTCCTTTACTACCCTTTCACCGTTAGTGACCATTTCTTGTGGCAACGTTTTCAAATTTATCTTCAATTCTTCCATCTTATCGTCCTTGCCATTCATCTTAGTGTCCATGCCATCCATCTTAGCTTCCATGCCATCCATCTTAACTTCCATATTAAATTTCATGTCATTCATATTAACTTCCACGCCATTCATCTTGGCTTCATTTACCTTTAGTGAGAGTGAAATTTGTTGTACTTGGTCTTGTAATTTTGAAATATCATGTTGCATTTCTTCCTCTTCATCACGAGTCATGCTAGAGATTTCAGGTTGCTTACTAGGTGTTTCCATTTCCTTTCTTCAAGGCATTAATTAATACTAATAATTCTTCACTATTCCATTTGAATTCCTTCAAACTAATTTTTCAAACCAATCTTATGCAAAATTTAAAAAAAACTACACACTTTTTTTCACTTTGTAAGAGCTTGATATTTAATCTATTGTATATCTATAAATGCGGATCTCTAATGTCTGAAATCTTGTCCTGTGGTAGCCCTTTGAGTCCTCCTTCTAACCCCACAAGTCTGATCAAGATTGGATTCTCCAAGGAAGAGTTATGCCAAATCTCCCACGGCGACCTGATTATAAACTAGTTCAGTAGAGCAAACTTGTACGACTTTCCACATCTCACCGTTTCAACCTTAGTACCTAAAACTGATACAAAGAAAACTACAGGTCATCTTATTTCTCAAACTTCTGACGAAATTTCAATCCGATGCTCAAAACAAAAGTTATGACGATTTTCCCCAGGTCACCTGTTTGGAATATAATTTGGGAGTCTGCAAAAACCCTCACTTCCTTAGATCATATCTCCGAAAATATAGTGAGACAAGATCTGAAATTCATAACCAAAGTTTAGAACGATTTTTTTTCAAATGGGTTGTTTTTGTAGCTTCTGAAACGTGGCAGAAAGAATGTTATAGAGAAAATTCCACGATGACCTGTTTGGAGTAACGAAACCCTAGAATCCAAAGCTCTCATACCAAATGTTAGGAAACCAGCTCACAAAAAGAGAGAAAAGATAGATCAATGCCTTAGAATTCAACCTTTTTGAGGGGGAAACCTCCTTTACATTACACGAATTAACAATTCTTAGATGATACAAATGACTAAACCTCCCTTCTATATATAGGAGTCTAAGGGGTCACAATATAATCAAGTCGACATAACAATAATAACATAAGGGCAGAAAAACACCAATAGTGGTTTTCTATGGGGCATACTAATAACAATATGGGGAAAATAGGGGCACAATAATAACAATAAGGGATACAATGACAATAGTAATGGGGGAATCACTAGTATTATAGGGGCCTAACAGGCACTGGATTTTACATGAGCAAATCAAAAGATTTCATTGGAGGCTTATTCTTCGGGTTCTATTTACCAAAGCCCTTAAGGGTTTAGATGCTTAGATTAGAGAATTTCATTGATGTAAAGTGGACTGACTATTCTTTGGGTGTGGACTGAGATTATTGAGAGAAATTTGAATTTGCTGAGTAGTCCATGTCTGAGCAAGAGAATTGATATGGATTTGTTCTGTTCCTTCTGAGCTTCATGCCCTCCCCTCCGTTTAATATCGTCAACGTTCTTTCATATCGTAATGTGCAAATACTAGTTTAATGTTCAGCCATATATCCTATACATCCTATTAGACAATTTTTCTCCATGTATCAAATACTTATAAGACAATGTTTTAACCAATCACAAAATTTGATGTGTTTTATTTTTCCTCATATTAAGGCAAGAGGAAATGTCTAGCTTAAAACTTAGGAAATGAGAAATATATGTGTAATAAAGATATCATAGTGTAATAATGCCAAATTTCAAAGATAATATTAGCTCAAAATATTAAATGTTTGGCCATAACCCATAATCCATTGCAGAGGTTTTTCAAGTGCATTTCCATATGGCTTCAACAACTTTGTCATCCTTATGACATGCAACATATTATGCACTCATATATATGGTCTACTACTTTTAGTTTTTTAATTTATCTACCCTTGTTCTCATGTGAAAGTAACAAATAAGAACGTAATTAGTATGTTAAAGGAAAGAAAGCACAAAATCTTATGCATTACTTCTCAAATAACAAAGTAATTAGTGTATATATATATATATATATATATATATATATATATATATATATATATATATATATATATATATATATATATATATATATATATATATATATATAAAATGTTAATGGAAAGAAAGCACAAAATCTTAAGCATTACTTCTCAATCTTTTAGAAAACACAAAGTAAGCTCTTTTTTTTAATATTTGATATAATTGCCTTAAAAAAACTATCTACTATGAAAAATCCAATCTTTATTTTAACTATAACAATTTATGAAAAAACCTCAATTTAACTACAATAATTTATTAGAGGATTGCATTATAAAGTATTGCATGACATTCATGAATTTGAGTAGTGCCTTATTAGTCTATGTCTCACCAGGGACTACATCATTCTCCTCACAGTCAAGTTGCATTGATTATGCATTATTTGACTGTGTTTTTACATTTTTAACTAAAGCTTCAGGAAAATGTTTAATATTTCTATTTTTGCATAAATTCAAAAATGATTATTGAATTTTCAGTAAATGATATTTCTAATTTTTTATTCAATTAGGAATCTCTAATGGGACATAATTCCCCTGGTGGAGATTGTTTTTTGTTTTTGTTTTTTTTGCAATACTTGACAATTCATTTTAGAATTTTAATATAAACAATTTTGTGAATGGTCATTGCGTTGGTGAGTGCTTTGATACTGTCACTATTATATTAGTGCTCTGCTCAATGATGTGAGAATCAGCGATTGTTTTGTTAGTTCTATGTTAAATTATGCAAGAATTGATGTAGTTGTAGGTTCTTTGCAAAGCATCGGGAGTAGGGGTGACGGGGGAGGAGGGTGGGGGTGAGCATTGAACAAATGTCAAATTAATATTATTATGTGCAGGAGAGTTCGGATTCTTTGCATAGTGAGTGTTGTGATACTAATGAACGATGTGGTAATTTGATACAATTATGTTGTGCAAAAGAGTATACGTGGGAGAACATGGGTCTTTTGCATTGTGTTACGAACGTGCGAAGGATTTGTATTTTTTAATTATTATTTAAGAGCCTTTTTTCCAAGTAAATAAATAGTTGTAGGAATGTGGTTCTTTGAAGTTAGTTATTGATGCGGTTTTAGAGAACTATTATGTTAATGCTCTTTTCAATGATGTGAGAATTCATGTAGTTGCAGGTTAGTTTCATAGCTCTCATGGGGTTGAGGGTTAGGGCTGAAAAAATGTCGAACTAATATCATTATGTTTTCTTGTGCATAGTACAAATTATGTGTGGGAGAGATGAGGTACTTTTCATAATGAGTATTGGGGTTGTTGTGCGAATTACAAAGCATGTGTTGGAGATTCAAGGTCTTTTACATAGATGGGGTTATTAAAAAACTCTAATTTCAATTCCCGTGAAGAATAAGTGTTGTGAGGAAAAACGAATGTGCAGAAAGCTTTGTCTATTTTCATTATTATTCGGCAACATTTTTCAGATGTAAGGAAGTAGTTGTAACAACCTGGTTGTGTGAAGCTAACTTCTTAGAGGTATCATGTGTGGAGTTTAGAATGTTAATTACGGGCGTTATTGAGTGTGGAAGTAGATGTGCAGATGAAGTTGTGCGAAGGTTGTTGTGTGTGTAGATGTTATGCTAAAGGTTTTTTCAAATTTTAAGTTGTGCAGAGGTTGTTGTGCACGTTCGGATGTTATGCGACAATTTTGTGCAAAGTTTACTAAGATAAAAAAATATACAAATATTTTTTTAATTACTATTTAGGGGCATATTTCGCAACCTGTGCTAAGTAAAAACATGCTTTATTGATTGCTTACTAGGAAAGTACGTATTGCTACATTTCTACTTCCCTACATCCATCCCTGTCACATGTTCCACGCATTGTCTATTCGCACAAGAAATGCTCTATTTTTGCATATTACATTTGTGTTATGTTGAAAGTGTATGAAAATCATGTTTCTAGATTTGATGTTTTTGTGCTTATGTGTTTTTCTTAATGCATGAGAAGAAGTGTACTCGGTGAGTTGAATGTTGATATGATGTAATTATCTGCAACTTGGTTTTCTAATAATCAGAGGACAGACATCGATACGTTGAACAATATGGATGGAAGTTTTATCTTTGTAGTGCGTTTCAAACACAAAATAGTTGTAGGTGCAGATTTCTAGGGAAAGGAAACTGCAAATATTTGAAATTGCTAGTATACTAATGGGAAAAAATATTTGAAGTGATTAAAAAAACAATGTGACATGTAGAGTTTTCTCTTTGCAAATTGTGTTTGGAAACTTGGAGTATTGTCGAGTTTTTGTTGCCTTAGATAAACAATTATTGGTGGGATACAAAAACAATACAATACTGAAAGCTTCTATACCTATTTCCTATTCACTTTTGGCAATGGCATAAGTTTTTGGTTCATCTAGATTTTCTTTATAATACTCTACAGTATTCTATAAACTTTGGTTTCTTACTCGTAAATCAAATTTGGTTCAATTTTTGAAAGTAGTAGGGAGTAGTTGTGAAGTCGATTCGTCGTGTAAGGTAGTTTTGCTTTTTTTGTGGTAATATTGATAGTTTTACGAGTTTTTGAATTTGAGTAAATATATTATCTTTGTAATTTAAAAAAAAAAATTAATTTAAAATTAAATGTGTCTATCAAGAATAAGGTTTGTAGTATTTGGTTTGATTTTACAAAGTAGTAGGACCATCTTTCAAGTCGAGTTGTCAAAGAGAGTAGATGAATATCGGTTAAAAATTCACTTGGAGAGTTATTATTCACAAAATCATGAATTCTAATAGCTATAACCCAGACTTCCCAAAATTTTTGCAGGATTTTAGAAAAAAACATGGCAGAATTTCCACTATTTTCGAGGCAAATGTGTGGTATCTTTAGACTAGTGTATGTGGATAACAAAATTCTCTACAGGATTTGGTGGGAAAATTTGGAAGAAATCGAATGTTGAAAGTGTTTGAATCTTTTTTTTCTTCTAAATCTTCACGATTTTTACCACAATCTTAAAAAAAAAACTAGTTAAGTGTGATATTATCAGTCATTTTTCGGGTCTTCGGAATTGTCTGGAAAAGAAAAAAGCAAGTATGGGCACATTGATGAAAAAATATGGCTGTGAATTTTTCTATTTTCAACTTACAATTGTCAATTTTCATCATCTTGGGTGTAAATTAGATATGTTAATAAAACAACACAGCGAAGAAAAGGCATTAAAAAAAATAAAAAATAAAATAACACAAACAAACAAAACGATTTGTAGTGATTTTTGGTGCTCTTGCCAAATTTTCCAATGGAGTTTTTGATGGTGCCAAAACCATTTCCACTATTAGGAAAAATGATCGGGTGAAACGGTAATTTTTGGTCGTGTATACAAACTTACTAGTTATTGCAAATTTCTATTTATAGGGAGTGTATATCAATGATCTTGAAACGAGAGAAAAGTGCATAGTAAATGCACAATATGATTTTGGAATTTCGAAATATTTTCCCATTACTATATATAAAACTTGGTTTTTCTATCTTTATTTTCTATTTACTTAAAGTGTTCTCTATAACGGTTTTGTACACAATTAATGGTAACAGTCATTGTTTGTGGAGAAAATGGGGAATTATATACTTAAATGGTATTTGAATACCTTATGCATTGACAAAATTTTTTTTTCCTCCATTGGAAATGAATAATGGGCAGCATGCGAGGGAAAGAGGTCATTTTTAGTGATACGGTTAAATCAGTTATTGAGCTCGATGATAGCTTTGACTGGTCAAGAAATTATGACCGATATGTGAATGTTTCAACAAAAGAAAAAAACATATGACAATATTTGGAGCACCGGATTGGAGAATGTTAGGTGTGTTTTAGAGGTATTTAATCTCAAAGAAATTGTTTATCTCTTTGAAGATAATTTTGATTTTAGAAAGAGGGAAATTAAGCTAGGAGCGATAAAGGTTTCTCTAAATCCCAATGTATTCGTATTGTTATTCAAGTTACTAGAACTGAACAAGCATTTAGAATTATTCATTGTGGATAGTCACTTGGAGGTAGAAGGACGTGTAATTGACATTGCACGAGAATTTATTTCTATAAGTTTTGAGGTTCCTCCATATCTTTCTCTTGTATATATTTCTTTGTTTATGAAATCATTTAGGTATTTATGTTGCCTGCTTTCAAGTTTACATGGGCTAAAAAGTACATTACATATTCAAAAATGCATTTTCTATGTGGTTTATGAGACATACACAGATAATTGTATGTTCAATTGGGATTCTATCATTTTGAATCAATTAGATTTTTAGTTACATAGATTACCAAAGAATAATGGGCTCTTTATGACTCTTCTTGTGTGAAGGCATGTGTTTGACAGGTTGCCCTGTAATCCTATATTCAAGTTTCCCGAGGAACAAATGCAGTTATGGTATCCTATATTGCAGAAGCTTGAAGCTTCCTTAAATTTTTTCTAAATCTAGGATGTGTTTGTGAGACAAGTGTATAACCTGGTAACTGGACAAGAGCCTCCTAGAATATCTGCAGAGGCTGAGGATTTCTTACTTCGTAATGGAGAATTTGAGGAAAGAGAAATGAATATTATTTGAATTTATTGTTTTGAAGATAGGCCATTTATTTCAGTAATATTTGTTCTAAATGGCTATTTTGTTGTTGAATTCCGTAGGAAATATCATCATTAGCTATCTATATATCTATATATCTATCTATATATATATCTATATATATATATATATATATATATATATATATATATTTCTTTTCCATTTATTGTTGGAAAAGTGATGGTGAAGAATATGGCTCACACTCTCATTGTTGCAAAGTATTTGGATTCTTTTAACTTAAGTGAAGATGAAGGTATTAAAGGCTTTGATAAAGGAAGAATTTTCACATATCACCTTCAGTTTGTGAGATACGAGAACTTGTTTCCAAGAAATAAAGAGCAGGGTGAGTAAAGTCACAATGTTGACCAAAAAAAACCTGCAGATGTTCGGCAAGTTACTGAAAAGGAGATCATCGTGACTATAGAAATACCTAAGAAACAAGGCACAAACCATGTGGGGAAACCTCAATATTGCACACACAATATGGGTACGATTTCATCTACTAGCAAAAAAGGAAAGATAAGTACTAGAAGCAGAAAATGGGTTGCCGATAGGCTCTTAGCTGACGGTTGTAAAGGGTGTCCTCATATACTTACTCCGCAAAGAATGCATATTGTTGAATAATTTAGATACAAGAATGCGCCTGAAGTAGAGAGTATTAAGGAAAATATGGAAATGGATGTTTATGGCATTGTACTACCTGATTAGGTTAGCGCTTCTTTTCAAGAAAATCAAAGAATAATGGACTAAATTACTGAAGAGGACATTAGTTTCAATGAAAGTTCTGTCTCATTACAGAATGCAAATTAGGACAGGGGTAGGAAGAGATTGAAGATTCAAAGAATACAACTTTATGACATAAAGGTTGTTGATGAGACAAAATTGAATGTTGATATGTCTTTGGCAGCAATGCCCGGGTTGATGAAATTGCACCAATTTACTGGTGAAGTGCTTGTGGATTCTGTTGGTCAACAACAAGTAGAGCACCAAAAGATTAAGGCAAAAATAAAAGAGGTAGAAAATGTTTTGAGCGTGGGTCCTTTGCTCAAGACACCATTGGTTAATCCTGGTGGATCTAATAGGTTTGAGAAACCTGTCAATATTCTGTTTGTAGTGACATCATATATCATTAATAATATATCTAAAATATTGCAGATCATTGAATTTTCATGGCATGTTACTTTTGATCTTCAGAATTTAAAGTAGAGAACAAGATCTTTTATCGAATTGGTCAAGAGTGAGCTAGAGGGAGACATGGAATTTGTGGACAGTGACCTATTAAATTTTGGTTAGAATCTTTATTCACTGTTCGAGTTTTCTCGCATTGGGTTTTTCCAGGGAATTTTGTCCAAAAATAACTGTGTCCTATGCCTTTTTATTTTCCTTTCTCAGTTTCGATGTTTCAAAATCATATTTAATTTGGTGTACGTTGATTCGGTAATTTAGTTCAATGTTTCAAGAAGAAACCTGAAATAAGCTTGTAATATAATTTACAATCTAGGAGAAGTAGATTCAACTGGTTGCAATAGGAATTTTCACATGGTATCAGAGTTGTTGATGTGAAACATGAAGATCATATCTAGCACTGAAGCAAGGACTAACTTGGTGCAATAAGAAACAGTTTGAATCCCCTGAGGGATTGCACAGTTCTAGCTAGGAGGGCTATATTTTCGTGGGTGTCTCTCTTTAAGTGAGCCGACAGAGAGGTAAAACTTCTAGATCGAAAAATTTCCAAGTAAGAGGGAGCTACATAGAGCCACACAGAGCTAGAGGGACACAGTTTCTGCAAGCTGAGTGCATGGTAGAAAATCCGTCAGAAGGAAGAAGTAAATCGCATAGTGAGGGAATTCTTCCTTAGTGATTTCTTGTCAAGGAAATCAATATTTCTCATTTAGTGAGCAACAGAGGAGTAGAAGCTTACTAACTCCATCACGGATTGTGTAAGGCAGACTCGGAGCTATGCAGTACGGAGAAAGAGGGAGTTGCTCGATAATTTTCAGAGGATATGGAAACCAGCGGCTTGAGGGATCAGGACAGGCTAGATGGGGCTTCCAATTATGCCATATGGAAGGCTAGAATGAGTTTACTTCTAATTGATCATGCCCTCAAGGCATATGTTGATAATGTGGTAGTTGTCCCGACGGATGCAGATGCTCTAAAGAGGTACAAAGTTGAGATGGCTAAGGCGAAGAGGATGATCCTGGATGGAGTCAAGGATCACATGTTGTGCCACGTTTCTAGCGAAGGGACGCCTAAGGATATGTGGGATGCCTTGGCCACATTGTATCAAGGATCTTCCGAGCAGTGGAAGATGTACTTAGAGTAGAAGTTGAGATCTCCTCAGATGCAGAAGGGAGAATGTGTGGATCTGTTCCTCACGAAACTGAAGGAAATTCATCATGAGTTGTCAACTGCGGGACATACACCTTAGGATTTAGAGTTAGTGAGACTGGCTCTCAATTCCATCTCAGATGAGTGGCAAATCTTTTTCCAGAGTATCCTGGGAAGAGAAGCATTGCCAAACTAGGATGAGATGTGGGCAGCTCTGAAACAAGAAGAGATTAGGAGATACCTGCTCAAGGTCAAACTTGACAGGAGCAGTAGTAGCAGTAGCAGTAGCAGTAGCAACCATCTTCCACTCCATCCACCTTAGCCATCCTTTGTTTTCACCATCACCTTCACTAGTTTTTCATCATTTTTCATAGAAATCCTTCGAAGCACATTGAGCGAATCCAACCATCTATTATCTTCGATATCGACTTCTGAGTGATCCTAAACCTTCTCCCACTCAATTCCACCCATCACACACCCTTCCTAGGCCTCCCCTGACCTCCAACACCTCACATTTTGCTCTCGGCTCTATCTTGTAGGTTCACTGTAATTTCTATAGGATCATGCTATAGGTTTCTACCGCATCCTATAGGTTTTCCTGATATGGCATGTTTTAAGGCTGAATTGATGGAAAACCTCTAGGAAGTCACCAAAAGCCTCCCAGGGGTCCTCCACACCATCTAACAATTTCATAACCCTTCCCCAACCATCCCCAAACATCCTAAATTCACCTGCAACATCCACAAAAGTAATTAGTTTGCATACTTGATTTTGCATAAAAAGACAAAAAAGAAAAAATAGATTTAGTTCAGTCTCTTTACTTGCACATTAGTGTTGTTTGATGCTTCTTACTTCTACAACTTAGACAGTAGCATTTGTTTCATGTTGATCCAACATTTCTGCCTAGCATAGCTTCTTAAATGGTTAATTAGGGAATGGTGTGATTTAGCATTACATGTCGACCTTCTCCATTATTGTAGTAGAGTAACTCTCCCTTACAATAGATTTACCTTTCTTCCATTAAAGAATCAAGCTTCTTCTGACTCCATAGAAGTCTGGATTGGAACCCCAATGGTCTCTCGCCAGCTGAACAATGACAACAGGCGGAACCATCAGTTTTACTTGTACATACAACACTATCACCTTAAAGTTTGGACGAACCCCGGGTTGATAAGTAAAGCTGGTATCCTAGGAGCTACAGCATCCTTGCTGCAATACTGGCACTCATCAAAGTCTCGATACATTTACACAATTTCCCATATATAAATTAATCTATAAATAATACTAATTTGTTACAAATTTAAATTCACATATATTTTTTAAGTACATATGTACATATGTCCAAATATAAAAAGATTAGTAAAAATTTAAATTGTAATATAATATTTTATAACAAATATATTATAGAATAGATGTATATGTACAATTAACTTTAAAAAAAATTCTATTAATTAATGTGTAAATAATTTTCATTTCTTAAAGAAAATAGATTCACATATTTTTTTAAATGCATAGGTTTGGAGTAAATAAGTTACAAAATTTTAAATTATATTATGATATTTAATAATGAATAAATAATATTACAAAGGTATATGTACAACTAAATTTTTTAAATATATAGGTTTAGAATAAACAAGTTACAAAATTTTAAATTATAATATCATATTTAATAATGAATAAATAATATTATACAATCAGTTACAAAATTTTAAATTAAAATATGATATTTAATAATGAATAAATAATATTATAGATGTATATGTACAACTAAATTTTTCATAGATGAAAATAAAATTTTTATTTATAGAGATGCTAGTAAAAATATTTATCGAAAAGAATTGAATTTGTTTTTGAATTATTAATGTTTATAGACATATGTATTGATAACTTATGATATTAATCTATAATATTATAATAAAGTCTTTTTATATATAAAAATGTTTATATTAAAATGAGAATAAATCTTTATGTTTTAGTCTAACAATTGTTTTTGCCTTGAAAATCATGAAAATGCTGGTCATATTTTAATAAAATATAGCAGGATTTTTTTAAATCTAAGTTATAGTTGTCAAAATTCAATATTTTGGGTGGGCTAGAGGTTTTTGATGGTGTTGAATCTATTTCCACCATCAAAAACATGATTCAAACAATACTGCAATTCCTCTCACATAGTAACAATTCCAATCTTTATAATTAAAAAATTTGGTATATTTTTTAATATATATGTTTATTTTATATATTAATTTTTTTTTATGGTTTAATAATTTAAAATAAAACTATAATTTAGTAAATTTAATATATATATATATATATAATTATAATTTTAACAATTTGACACATTTTAATACTTATTATAAATTAGTATTTATATTCTAAATTAATGTTTATAAGAACTTATAGTAATATATTTTAAATTGGCTAGAAAACATATATCTTCATCTATTTAATCTAATGTCATTATCTGGTTTTTAGTAGTGAACCACATAATGGTTTGAAACTAATATAATTATAGTTTATCTATGTAATTTTCACCCAAAAATCTCTCTAACATTCATAATAGCAGAAGCTTGAATTCCTAAAAAATTTTACCCCAGAAACTTAAAAATGCATTTTGTATCTTGTTTCTCAATGTGAGAAATGCTATCAACAACTTAGTCTGCCCATTTCTGCGTTTTGTATATTACTACCAATTTATCATTGTCCAATTTCTCTATATGAGAACTGCTATCAACAACCTCGTCTGCCAATTTCCACCTTTTGTATTTTAATGCCCATGTATCATAGTCCAATTTCTCCATGTGAGAAATGCTAGCAACGACCTCGTCTGCCAGTTTCTCCACGTGAAAAATGGCGGTATCTACAACCTTTGTCGTATTCGAATGACGAAGGGCATTGAAAGACAAATTTTCATTCTCCAATTTCTCCTTTTGGGAAATGGAATCGAATCTACAACCTTTGTCGTTTCCGAAGGCAATTCGATCCCAATCACCTTTAAATGTAAATCTCACATAACAACGAGAAGTACGCAACTCAATCATCCAGCATTTTCTGCAGATTAACTAGATCTAAAGGTAAAGATATGTGTGTCTTTTCGATGGCAATTCTATCCCAATCACTTTTAAATGTAAATCTCACATAATACGAGAAGTATGCAACTCAATCATCCATCATTTTCTGCAGATTAAGTAGATCTAAAGGTCTGTCTTTTTGTGTACGATCCAAATTTTATTCATCCTTGTTGGAATCCAGAGGCACAACAAACAAAATAAACACACAGCAGAATATCAAGCACATAAACACAAGAGTTTAACGTGGTTCACCCAACCAATCTGGGCTACGTCCACCAAACATAGGCATCAGGAATTTATTAATCAAATTGTAGATTACATACTGAAAACCTCATAAAACTCTCACCCTCTCAGCAAACCATCCGAATGATTGCATGTTATATAGCATAGAGAATCTAACAGCCTCATTAACTCCCTCACATCAAATATAGGAGGCATTAACTCCCTCCCAACAACCTGGAGCTAATCTAGAAACTGAATTTCTATTGTTGTCATCAGCTGAGATTTTTCCTATTTTGCTCCAAACAGAAAATCTCAACAATCTCCACCTTGACAACAATTCGCCTGATGCCCTGTTATTATTATTTTATTTTTTCTGCAAGCCAAGAGAAGCCAAACACCAGCGTAGCTTCTCCAACAAAACTGGTTTCGTGAACATGTCTGCACAGTTCTCCTTTGTATGCACCTTTTCAAGAGAGACTCCCCTTTCAGTGATAACCTGTCTTACAAAATGGTACTTAATTGGAATATGCTTTGATTTACTATGATAGGCCGGATTCTTAGCCAAATGTATTGCACTTTGACTATCACAAAGTAACCTGATGTTGTACTGTAACCTACCAAACTCACCAAGCAAACCTTTCAACCAAACCGCCTCTTTGCAAGCATGAGAAGCAGCAATGTATTCTGCTTCAGTAGTGGATAAAGCAACAATATTCTGTAGCTTTGACATCCAGCTTATAGCTCCACCTGCAAGAGTAAAGACGTACCCTGAAGTTGATCTTCTCTTATCCAAATCACCTGCAAAATCGGAATCAACATATCTGCAAACAAATTCACTACTCTTATTGTAAGAAATACAATAACTACTTGTGCCTCTCAAGTACTGAAGCACCCATTTCACTGCTGACCAGTGTTCTTTACCCGGATTTGCCATGTACCTGCTGACAACCCCAACTGCATGTGAAATATCTGGTCGAGTACAAACCATCGCATACATTAAACACCCTACTACATTGGCATATGGAATTCGAGACATATAATCATTTTCTTCATCTGTATTAGGACATAAACTCGAAGAAAGCTTAAAATGGGAAGCTAAAGGGACTGACACAGGCTTCACATTATTCATACCAAACCTCAAAAGTATTTTCTCAACATACTTCTGTTGTGATAGCCACAGCTTACCATTGCTCCTGTCTCTGAAAATCTCCATGCCCAAAATCTGTCTTGCTGCTCCTAGATCTTTCATATCAAACGTCCTTGCCATCTGAGTCTTCAACCTGTTGATTTCTTCAATGCTTTTGCTTGCTAAAAGCATATCATCAACATACAACACTAAGATAATGAACATGCCATTATTTAACTGTTTAAAGTAAACACAATGATCATATTCACTTCTTACATATTTCTGACTCAACATGAAAGAATCAAACTTCTTATACCACTGCCGAGGCGACTGCTTCAGGCCATATAATGACTTCTTGAGCCTGCAGACAAATTTCTCATTGCGATGCTGAACAAACCCTTCCGGTTGTTCCATATATATTTCCTCATCTAAGTCTCCATGTAGAAATGCAGTCTTAACATCTAATTGCTGCAACTCTAAATCAAACAAAGCCACTAATGCTAACACAATTCTAATTGAAACAATTTTAACCACTGGTGAAAATATCTCATGAAAGTCTATGCCAGCTTTCTGAGAAAACCCTTTTGCAACCAGCCTCGCTTTGTACATGTCTTCTGTATCATTCACACCCCGTTTCACCTTGAACACCCACTTGCATCCAACAGTTTTCCTGCCTTTAGGAAGTTCAACCAGATCCCATGTTCCATTCTTACCTAAGGCCATCATTTCTTCCTTCATGGCTGCTTTCCATTTGTCACTATTTCAACCTTCTACAGCTTCCTGATAACACAAAGGTTCATCATCATTAGCGATCAAAGCAACTGAAGTAACATGATCATCATACCTTCTTGGAGGACGTTTGATCCTTGTAGACCTCCTTAAGAATGTTTCTGGTGCTTCCACAATTGGCTGTCTATCATCTGTAGGAACTTCTTCATGATCGCCATCTGAGACCTGTTCATGACCTCCATCTGAAGCATGTTCAAAATCTGATTCTGAAACCTGTTCATGACTAGAATCTGAACTATGGTCGTTATGACTATCATTAGAAACGCTGTCAAACTGAATATGCTGGAAATCAGATACATCATCCTGTTTCAATCTACTATTTACATCTAACTGTACAAGAGAGGATTCATCAAACTTTACATCTCTGTTGATGATGATTTTGTGGGTAGTAGGATCCCACAATCTATATCCCTTTGTTCCATCACCATACCCAACAAAGACATACTTTTTCGATTTCAGATCTAATTTAGTTCGCTGATGTTTAGGCACTAGAGCATATGCATCACAACCAAACACTCTGAGTTTAGAATAGTCACAAGGGTGTCCTTTCCATACCTCTTGCGGAATCTTGCAGCCTATTGCCGTTGATGGAGATCGGTTTATCACATAACAAGCTGTTGCCACTGCTTCCGTCCACAACTCCTTTTGCAACCCGGCGTTACTCAGCATACACCTTGCTCTCTCTAGAAGAGTCTTGTTCATGCGTTCAGCAACTCCATTTTGCTGAGGAGTATAAACCGTGGTCTTATGCCTCTCGATCCCTGCATCCTTGCAATAGCTATCAAACTCCTTGGAAGTAAACTCACCACCATTGTCAGTTCTTAAACACTTTATTGTTCTACCAGTGCTGTTTTCTACCAATGCTCTAAACTGCTTGAAAACTGAAAAAACATCAGACTTTCTCTTCAACATGTAGACCCAGACCTTCCTAGAAAAGTCATCAATGAATGATACAAAATATGACGAGCCACCATATGACGCTGTAGGAGCTGGACCCCAAACATCTGAATGGATATAATCAAGTATGCTTTTACTAGTATGTTTGCCTATTTTAAACTTTTGTTTACTTTGTTTACCAAACAGACAATGTTTACAGAAATCCAATTTTCCAGATCTTAGATTAGGAAGTAACTTTCGGTCAGCCAAAATTTTCAATCCTCTTTCACTCATATGCCCCAATCTTTGATGCCATAAGTGAATGGAACTATTGTCATGTTCAGACACAGACACATGATCTGACCTAGTTCTACCTTCTAACTGAAATAGATTTCCTACTTTCTTAGCTTTCATAACTAGTAAGATGCCTTTGTAAATTTTCATTACTCCACCTTGAATTACAGTTTTATATCCATTTGAATCAAGTGCTCCTAATGAAATCAATTTTTTCCTTAAATCTCGTACATGCCTCACATCAGTTAACATTTTGGTTGTGCCATCAAACATTTGTAGTTGTGCACTTCCTATTCCAACAATACTGCACGTGACATCATTACCCATGTACACGACTCCATCATCAACTGATCTATATGTTTTAAACCAATCTATGTATACACATGTGGTTAGATGCCCCGGAATCTAACAACCAATGTTGATCATGTTTTGAAACATTAACAGACAATACCTCATCACTCATACCTGAACCAGATACTGAACCTGTATCTGTGGTGTTGGCTTCCTTCTTTTCTGTCGAAGAGCCTTCTTTAGCAGCCTGCTTTCGCTTCCAGCAATCCTTTTTCAGATGTCCAGCCTTGCCACAATGCCAGCACTTCACCTTTGGCTTCTTTCCTTTGGACTTTGAGTGAGAGTCGCTATGCTTTCCCCCGGAGTGTCTCTCTCTTGAGCGACCTCTCGCCATCATTACCTCTGATGTAGAGGTGTCTGCATTCGACCTCTTCCTCGTCTCCTCAGCCAACAAAGCTCCAACAACATCGTCAAACTCAAGGATTTCTGATGTACTAAAGCTTATGGAAGTAACAAAGTGATCCCAGGATTCAGGCAAAGAACATAATAGAGTTATTGCCTTATCCTCTGAATCAAATTTCACATCTAGACTGTCTAATTGCACCAGTAAGGTATTAAAAACATTCAGGTGATCAGCAATTGAGGTACCTTCTTTCATCCGCAAACCGTAAAGCTGTCGTTTCAGGAGAATCCGATTTGTCAAAGATTTCGTCATATATAGCTTCTCAAGCTTCGAACACAAGCCTGCGGCAGTTTTCTCTGACACAATGTTGAACAGAACATCGTTCGCCAGACATAACCGAATTGCGCTCAGAGCTCTATCGTCCATCTCATCCCATTCATCCTCCGTCATGGAAGGAGGCCTTTTGTTTTTCCCCAACAGTGCTTTCACCACACCTTGTTGAACCAGCAGATCGTGCATCTTTACCTTCCAGATCTCAAAATTATTCTTGCCATTAAATTTCTCAATTTCAAACCGGGCACTTTGAGTTTTCGCCATTTTGTATCAAAAAACACAATAATCTCCAATACCAACGTTTAAATACCAGCAATTTAAAAAACCAAACTGCCTATGCCTCAAAAAAATATCTTCCGTTTGCACTTCACACAAAAAATTTCTGCCTATGCCTTTGTTTTGACACAACAAAAAAACTGCCTTATTACAGTATATAAAGACCTCCGCCAAAAACAAATTTTTTTTGTTTTATTAACTTTTGTTTCAAGTATTTTGATGGATGTCCTGGAAATGTCGTGGGAGTATGGTATTGAAAACTCTGGTTCCCAAAATATATACCCCAATATATTTTAACACCCCACCATTATTTGATTTAAATCATAACTCTGTTCACCATTCGAAACCATAACCTTACGAAGCGTTCCACTTCATAACCATGAGTTTTAAGTGTCTTGCGTTTTACATTTCACGCAAATTGCGAGGCATTTTTTGTCATACTACATATCCAACCTACATATCATTTGGATCCGTAGGTTCCCTGATTAACTGCATGTAAATACTGAGTGGAGGATGGCCTTTTTAATTGCTATTACCAAAATGTTCCTTGACACGACAGTCTCAGGTTTAAAAGAAAAACAGGCTCCACGCAACAGAGATTACAGCGCAATCAGATAGCGCACCAGCAGATAGCACACCATCAATGTTATAGACTACGCCCAGCGATTTAAAAAACATACGCACCAGCAATTTTATAAAACACCAGCAGTTTAAAACAGGCTCCACGCAGTTCAAATATGCAAAGTAACATACCGGTCAACAGCGTGCTCAATGCGTGCTCCCACAGCGTGCTCAACAGCGTGCTCAATGGAGATCCACGCAACAGCTCTTCACGTTACAGCTCCGGCAACAGCTCTTCACGCCGAACTTCACCAGGTATCTCTCCACGCAGTTTTTGATCAGCTCCAGCAACCAACTCCGCGCTCCACCTCCAAACCAACTCCGTGCTCCAGCAGTGCCGCTCCTCCAACGAGCTCTGATACCAATTGTTGGAATCCAGAGGCACAGCAAACAAAATAAACACACAGCAGAATATCAAGCACATAAACACAAGAGTTTAACGTGGTTCACCCAACCAATCTGGGCTACGTCCACCAAACATAGGCATCAGGAATTTATTAATCAAATTGGAGATTACATACTGAAAACCTCATAAAACTCTCACCCTCTCAGCAAACCATCCGAATGATTGCCTGCTATATAGCATAGAGAATCGAACAGCCTCATTAACTCCCTCACATCAAATATAGGAGGCATTAACTCCCTCCCAACAACCTGGAGCTAATCTAGAAACTGAATTTCTATTGTTGTCATCCGCTGAGATTTTTCCTATTTTGCTCCAAACAGAAAATCTCAACAATCCTTTTCTTCGTATGTTATATGCTCTGCAGGAATTTATAATCAGTTGGTTGTTGCAAGGAAGTTCGTTTTTCCAACATCATTTCACGGTATAATAGAGTGCATCATGTAGGTGAAAGCAGTGTGTTATTCTATTGACTTAAAAGTTCTACATATCTTAAATTTCTGTACTTTTGTTGCTGTAGACGCAGGAGCCAATAAATATAACAACTACATGGCTTACAGTTTTATGGTAGCTAGCTTCCATGGCCTACATTCTAACAATGTTGCATTTCTTCAAAAGGTGGAAAAACCTATCAAACTCAGTTTGTCAAACCAACAGTGAGGACAGCCATCTCTGGCTGCTATCCGCAAATGTCAGTTGACACATCACTGTTATCAAGGAAAACCACGCCACCTGAAATAACCCGCTGGTGGTCCGTAAGGGAAACAATGTTGCATTTCAAGAACGTAATCTAAAGAGAATTTGCATTCCATCGAAAAAATTCCATAGAGTTTCGACCCCATCTGGGTTTTCTAATGGCGGCAATTTCAAGAAAGAATTAGTGTCATGGATACATCTGTCATCATCATCCAACTCGTCGAACAGAATTGTAGGGCCGGCTAATCTGCCTGAAGAAAGGAATAAGATCGTTGAGTTTGATTTCAATAAGTACATGCGTTCAAAGGCAAAGGCAGTGAATGAAGCATTGGATAAGGCTATCCCACTTGGTTATCCAGAGAAACTATATGAACCCATGAAGTATTCCCTTCTAGCAGGAGGGAAGCGGGTTCGTCCTGTTCTGTGCATTGCAGCGTGTGAGCTTGTGGGAGGGACCGAAGAGCTAGCCATGCCAACTGCATGTTCAATGGAGATGATAAACACAATGTCGGTGACTCTTGATGACTTGCCTTGCATGGACAACGATAATTTACGGCGAGGTAAACCTACAAACCATCTGGTCTTCGGCGAAGACACTGCTATTCTCGCAGCGGATGCACTTTTCTCATTTGCATTTGAGCACATTGTTGTCTCCACAAGCAAAACTGTGGGGAGTGATCGGATTTTGAGGATAGTATCTGATTTATCTAGAACGACAGGCGCTCAAGGGATGATGGGTGGCCAAATTGTTGATATTGCGTGTGAGCAAAACACATCTGTTGACCTTGGGACTCTGGAATGGATTCATATTCACAAGGCTGGGGTGCTCTTGGAGTGCTCGGCTGTGTGTGGGGCGATCATAGGCGGCGCCACGGAGGATGATATTGAAAGAATTAGAAGGTTTAGCCGTTGCGTGGGGCTTCTGTTTCAGGTTGTGGATGACATACTCGATGTCACAAAATCATCGGAAGAATTGGGGAAGACTGCAGGAAAGGATTTGGTTAGTGATAAGGCCACTTATCCCAAGCTGATGGGTTTGGAGAAAGCAGAGGACTTAACCGTTGAGTTGTTGAGTAGAGCTAAGCACGAGCTATCTTGCTTCGATCCAACAAAAGCTGCGCCTTTATTGGGTTTTGCAGATTACATTGCATTCAGGCAGTACTGAAAAACCAGTAAAAGTATTGTATGGTATGTGGTTGTGCTTTGTCTTATATTTCTTCCTGTGATTTGTTTTTACGTATGTCGTACCTTCACAAATTATATTTTATTTATAGCTCCGGCTTTCTGTGAATCGTCCAAATTGATAAATGAACAGAGATACACAATGGCACCATATTTATGAATCTAATTAGTTGAAACTATATGATTAAACAGAAATAAAATTATTAACAAGAGATACATTAGTGTAATTACCTCACACATGGGTGATTTCCACTTCCTAAATTTGAACTCTACGTAAATTGCTCGAAACTATAAGTTCAGTCACTAAAATAATTATTTCTAGCAACCCTTTTAATTACAACGAGGGTGGCTATGTGGGGATGTCCTGTAGGTTGGCTATGTGGGGGTGGCCTTATCCTCTGGGCCAGTGGGTGAGTCTGTCATTCGTCCGTCCGTGGGACCCACCCGAGAATCCCCCGTTACCAGTTGGACGTGATCCGTAGGTAGATCTCCTGTGCCCTAGTGGTTGGGTCATCGAGTACCTAAAGGTCCTTATCAGTCGAGCCCCCTCTCCTCTCCTCTCCCTTGGGGTCGAGTACCTAAAGGTCCTTATCAGTCGATTTGTCTATGTATTTAATAGGTTTACCCTATCTAAGCTTTTGTCTATGAAAGTCAAATACATCTCTTGTCAATGGATTTGTGAACATGTAATCTAATTGTTCTTTCCATATACATATTTCTAAATGCATTTTTCTATTCTTTACAAGCTCTCCATTGAAGTGATATTTCATATCAATATGTTTGTTGTTCTAATGAAAAGCACTATCCTTTGACAAGGATACTGTTATGTTGTTGTCACAATACATTGTAGTTCGTCCATCTTATTCTTATTATAAATCACCGAATACATTGCATAACCAAACTATTTGACACACTAGTGTTGTTATTACTACATACTTTGCTTCCACGGATGATATTGCCACAATGGGCTAATTCTTGTATTCCGATGAAATCATACCTGCACCAATATGAAAAACATATCATGAAGTCCTCTTCCTATCATCCATGCAATCTGCAAATTCACTGTCAGTGTATCCAGCTAAAAGATCACTACTAGTGCTAGAGTAGAATATGTCAAATCGTGTTGTTCCAACAACGTACCTTAAAAGAAAATTATAGTGCTTGCAAATGTGAGTCTTTTGAAGAAACCGTGAACTTGGAAATCAAACTAATTACATACATAATATTTTTTTTAGAGATACATAAAACTACCAACCAATCCCTTCAATAGAGTTGAATCTACATTAGATCCTATATTTTTTTTGCTAAGTTTTGTTCCTGTTGAAATTGGATTTGGTGCTTGTATACAATTAATCATCTTGAACCTCTTCAACACATCCATGTTATAGCTTTCTTGAAACACAAAAAGATGTGAATCTGATTGGATGAATTCAATACCAAGGAAGAATGTCATCAACCCCAAATAATTCATTTCAAACTATTTTTTCATAGTTGATTTAAACCTTTCTATTAATAAATTCCATGTGAAGATCATATAATCAACGTACAAACAAACACTTAGAATGTGTCCTTTCTTATTATCTTTTTATACAATATAGGTTCACTACTACTTCTACTAAATCCATTGTTGATTAGACATGAACCAATTGTGCCATACCAAGGTCTAGGAGTATTATTAAATGTATAGTTTAAGGAGGTGATGTTTTCTTCCAAAAAATAATGGAAATTTTGGCATGATTTTAACAAAATATGGTGAATTTTTTAGTAATCTAGGTTAGGATTTTGGGTGCCCTATGTGTTTTTGATGGTGTTGAATCCATCTCCACCATCAAAAAAATGATTCAAACACTCTCATGCTCATTTTTTTAAAAATAAATATAACTGGATTCGAGCAAGAAATGGTCATTTGAGCAAAATTATTACCTCCATCATCATGCCCTCTTTAAATCCATAGAGAGATTATTCAATATGGGTAACTTATTTTCACAACCTTTTATCTCATATCTTGGTGGCTAGTCCACATAGAATTCTTCTTATAAAATTACATTAAAAGATGCTAACTTTACATCCATGTGATAAAGTTTCCACCTATTCTAAGCTACTATGGAAAAGATAGGGCTAATTGTATCTTACCTTCAAGCTAGTGCAAAGGCATCACCATTATTCACTTTGGGCTATTGGGCAAATCCTTTTGCCACCAATCTAGCCTTGTACTTTTGTATTTTTACTTTTTCATTGCACTTTGATGTGTAAACCCATTTAACACATGCAATATTTACCTTCTGGTAATTCTATTAGATCTCGTGTATCATTTTTCTCTATTGAATCCTTCACTTCATCCATTACTTTCACCAAATTTTCATCTTTCATTTGCTTTTCAAAACGTGTTGATTGACAAATAAAAAATAAAAAATTTTAATTCACTTTTAAGTCTTCATATATCCCTCTCAAAATTTTGGTCTTTCTAAGCTTCAAAGGATCAAATTCACTACTTGATTGAGTAGTAGGAGTAGACTAAGTTGTTGGATTAGATGTCTCACCTTGAATAGAATGCCTTGGAGTTATTGTGGGAGTATTTTTTACTCTTGATTGTATTATAAAATATTGTTGACCTTTTACAACTTGTTCCTCTACATAATCTTCCACTTGAGGTATCACTACTCCAATTGATATAGATTTATCAATGCATCCATCCCATGCTTCATTTTCTTTGAATTCAACATCTCTATTGATTATCGACTTCTTTGTTGTTGGATTATAAAACTTATATTCCTCAAAGTGATCACTAGGCTCAATAAATATGCACTTCCCACTTTTGTCATCTAGCTTTCTTCTCAACTCCTTAGAAACATCAACCACACAAGCAAATACCCTAAATTGTGCTACACTACAACTCATATTTGTTTTTCTTTCTATGGATTTTTTTTCCTTATAGTTCTAATGAGAGATCTATTCAAAACATAAACTAAGAAACCTACTTCTTCCCCCAAAAGCTCATTTGATAGTTTTTTTTGCCTTCAAAATACTTCCAGGCATATGCATTATGGTTCTATTATTGCATTAAGTTACAACTTTGTTTTGTGGTGTGTACCTTATTGTAAATTTTCTTTTGATCCCACGATACTTGCAAAAGTTATGAAATTATTTTGAATCGTACTCATCTCCTCCATCTAATCATAACACTTAAATCTAATAACTACTTTGTTTCTCTATCATTTCCTAGATTTCTTGAAACTTATCAAATGTTTCAAACTTCTCTGTGAGAATATACACCCAAATATTTATGTTGTAATCATATATGAAGGTTAGTAAGTATCAACCTCTTCCAAGTGAATGCATCTACATTGGACCATATAGTTTTGCATGAAGTAGCTCCAAATGTGACCTTTCCTTATAAGACATTCCCTTAGGAAAATCATCCCTATATTTCTTTTCTAGATTGCAACTCTCATATCAGTTGGTTGTTTCTTGAATGGGAGGCAACCCCTTAACCATCTTTTGTCTTTGTGATAGTCTAAGGCCACCTAAATGTTGATGATTTTACCTAAAATACCATAACAAAAAATCATCCAAGCAAGTTGTTTTTTTTTTTTAAATGAATAATCATGTCTATCATACTTCATGGAAAATTATACATTTTATTCTTTGTCATCTAGACTCTAGCAATCAATGTCATACTATGTTGTTTATCATATATGAAATAACCGTCTCCTTTAAATACTACTTTGTACCCTTTTTTAGTAAGTTGGCCAACACTAAGTAGATTATGTTTCAATCATCGAGCATAGTATGTGTGTGGAATGTTATTTCTTTTACCTTGTTTGGTGAGGATTTTAACCATACATTTTCCCATAACTTTTTGAATTTTATATGACCCCAAAATGACTTCAATCTTCACTGAATCATCCATATCTGCAATTATGCTTCTATTTCCTTTCATATGATTGTTACATCCACTTTCTATATGCAAAATACCATTATATAACTCTTAAGGAACATTACACAAGGAATAACAATTATTCACACTTGTCATAAGAATATATAGTTTGCACCTTGTTTGCCAAGATCATCTTTCTCCCCTTTGTATTCATGTGACCCATCTTATTACAATAAAAATACTTCACTTTTGATTTTTCATGCCTATGATTTGATTATAAACTTCTGTTGTTTTTCCCTCTGAGTTATGAAGATTTTTATCTAATCTACTTTCTTGTTTTGAATCATCTCTTTGATTGTTTTGTCTATTGTTCTTACCTATGCCTCTTGATCTTAAACTTTGTCTTCATTATGACATACAACTGTTTAATTTGAATACATTTTCTAAAGATTCATCATGTTTGTGTATTTGAGATTCATAGGATAACAAGGATCACATAAGCTTATTTAATAATATTTGTAAGTCTTTAAACTCTTTAATAGCTAGGACCATTTCATAAAATTTCTTAAACACGGTTATAGAACCTTCTCTACCACATTCTGATTTGAATGCACTTCACCATTTATCCTTTATTGATTGACAGTGTTTATGACTTAAGTCATATTGATGTTACCTTCTTCACCTCCCTAATTCTCTGATAATTAGTTTCTATAATGTGCCACATTATATTGGAGGACTTTGTTGCTGATATCTTGAGAAAGATAGGCTCATCATACCATTTGGATGGCAACAAATGCTTTTACATCTTTTTTTTTTAAATTATCTCTGAGTTGATTAACCTAACAAATTCTACATATTAGTGACCCAAACTTCATAATTTTTCTTGATTATGACTGAAAGTATTTCCAAATAAAGCCATATCTTCAGTTTCTTTAATTTCTAAGAATTCATTTCTTGATTAAAAAAAAAACACTTTTCTATTTTTCTTAACACCTTCGAAATCAATTTTAACAAGATGGTTGTGGAGCAGCTAGTCCCTGCCTTAGAAAGAAAATAATGGCGAGAGGAGCTTTTCCTACCGGCAGTAAGCCTGCTGAAACACACATGTAAGAAGCAGCATCACCCTAGGTAGAAATAGCACCACAGCAAGCAATGGTAGCAGAGTAAAAAGTCAGGAGCAGATTCAGAGCCTGTTGAAACAAAAGTTGAAGTGACATTGTTTTTTCTAATGAACTCAAAATAGGTCATGTTGAAAGCCTCCAGAGAATGAGATTTGGACCTCAGTGATCAGTATCCACCAGAGCCTGATCGATATCGAGATCCAGACTCGTTATACCCCATTCTTAGCAGTTTGTCATTTCGATGATCCAGAAGTCGAAGCAGTTGTTCCAACAGTGGCTTAGGAAGCACCACCACTAGCAGTGATTGTTTAAGCACCAACAGTTGATTCATCAGTGCAAGCACCCGCACCACTATAAGCATCGACAGAAGTCAAGGCAATAGCTCTCCTGGAAGTGTTTGTTGTATCAATTACATAAGTAACTGATGACTTTCGAAGTGGAACGGATGGGAGAGGTGTCGACTGAGTCAACTGAATCATCAACTACAGAATTTGGTCAATCAACAGAGTCGAAATGTTTCAATGGTTGTTCAGTAGTATTAGTAATTGCGTGTGACCTGTGTTAGTAATTGAGTAGGTAGTTGTTATATGAGCAAACATTTCTTTCCAAACTATAGCAAGGTTTCTATTAGGTGCTTTGATCCCCTTTCATCTAATGAAAACTACCTTTTCCCTCGTGAAAGCGACGACCCGAAACCTGGCTCCGGTTTCAGAACACATATGTACAGGCATAACTCTTCCATATTGTGAGGTGGCAATATGCCGGATCATGGAAACCCTTGTCAAACGTTAAAATGTGTTGCACATCAAACAAAACTCTAACAAATTAGGAATGTGAATTAATGTTATGTGATTTAGGTTGTATCATATGAAATGCCTAATTTAACAAGTAGCAAAAATATTTTTTAAACGGATATGGACACTGTTTTATTGTATCATTAAGTTTAGGAGGAGGCGACAGGTATAAGGCGATAAATTCTTATCGCTCCTGCACCAAGGTAAGGTAAGGTCCACCTGTAAATCAAAGACAATGCCAGATAACTCGGATTACTCTGAAACTATTACTTTCAAATGACAAATCACATGCAATAGTTGTTCTCCTCAATATTAACGCTAAGAAAAGCCCAAAACAATTTAGAGCACTCCATTAACGAGCTAGAATTAATAAAATAACTTGGAAATTATGTTCATCCTCGGCACTGCGTATGGGCGTGGAAAGTTTGGCAGTGAAACGATAAATGGTAATAAAAGTAGGCTGTTACACAGTCAGTTACTCAAGTCAGAGTAGTAGTTAGGTACCCCAGATAGGAAGTATAAGTAGCTGCGGCCCACCAGGACTCTCCCAGAGTGAGTAGCCCACTTGTTAAAAGCGCTGGTTGGTAAAGACGTTCAAATTGCATGCAACACACTTGTCCACTTTTTTCAAATTGCATGCAACCTACTTGTCCATCAACTATACCTCTGCCATCATCAGTTGTTGCGTTCTGCCATCAGTTGTTGCATTCCCCAGGCAGCTATACCTCTACCATCGGCTAAGAAAGCTGAGTGACTAATTCAACCAGCAGCTGCCCACGCCTCTGGATCTTCTACGCTGTTTATTTACTCAAAGCCTAAGGGTAATGAGAGTTTTGAACTTCAGCATCTATGAATTTTAAAACCCATCAATAGCAGATCCAATTGCATATCCACCAACATCAGAAACAGGACCAGATTATTTACCAGCTAGTATACCAGATAGCCATCTATTAATGATAGCTGCGACACTATATGTTCCAAGCAGCGGTGTTTCGTTATTGTCTATTCCTACTACTTATGATTTTGAAACAGGTGCTGGGTAGTGATCCAGATTTGGAACCACCCGCAGAAAAGGGAGCAGAGGATGCTAAGGTAGAGGGTAGCAGAGCATGGCTAGTATCAAAGGCAAGGGCTACATGAGTAGGTGTCTAGGAATACATGTTGTTCCAGTCTCAAAGTCTAGTATGCTGTTGTGGTGAAGCAACAGGTCAGTATTTCATTTCCTCAAGATCTGGTTTAAATTCCATTTGTGGAATAATGCATCGTACATAATAGCAAGGGAGCACTTTTCTCTCTCTCAGTTCTGTGCTGATTTCTTTTTCAAATTATCAGTGATAACGTAATCTGGATCGCGAGATGATCAACTCGGTAAGGCGAAGAACAACCAAAATTCCCGAGTAAATGAAAGATTTCGATTTCTTCATGAAATCAGATTTGATGGACAGAGAATGGCATTTTTGCCATAGAAGAAGCTACTGGTGGTTCAGTCAGGTAATCAGTAATCGTTGCTACCCTTGCTCGAGTTTGGGTAATTGTGAAATCATCCACTACTCTCGTAACCCTTGCTTGGCTCTCTCTTGTTGATTATGCCTAATCGGATGGAGGAAGAACCGCGCTTAGAAATGTGAACGTAACCTTCACTATTTCATCTCCAGCTATTGAGCGAAGTGGAAGAACTGATTGCACAATTGAAAGAATAGGCTCTGGTACTAATGACTTAACTGTTGATGGAGGGAACTGAACTTCAAGATGGGGAAGGAAAGGAACTGATTGACCATTAGTAAGGGCAGGAGTAGGCGGGATAATGGCTGTTGTTGTTGGAATAACTGCTGTTTAGCGGGATAAACAAAGCAAAGCCCCACCGATTCCCTTTCCTGACGCGGTCAATTGCACATAAATAGGAAGAGAAAGATCTGAATAGGATGCATAACAAGAAGTGAGGGAAGCTAGAGCAAGCTTAAGCACAGAAGGAGTTGTCCTGGTCCTGTTAGTACAAACGAGAGTGATGTGAAAGCTTCATTAACAGAGGTAAATTTCCTATCATAGTACTATACCCATTTGTTTCTGGCTGACGTTGTTTTCTTAAAACAAAAACCAGCAGTTACCTTCATGTCTATTTTTTAGTTTTTGTTTTCATTGGAAGCAATCAAATCTAGCTAAGCTATAGAGTAAAAAATGAATGAAAATTTGCAAATAAATTTGTAAATTTATGGAAATTGTTGGAATTTGCTGAAAATTGAATGAAAATTGCTGAAAATTTGCGATTGAATCATAAGAAACTATTGTTGCATAAACAAAGTCACTTGAATCACCCATTCCTTCCCTTCTGCGTTGTTTCTCCCTATCCGTTGCAGATAACCTTCTGCGTTGTTTCTCCCTATCCGTTGCAGATAACTCATTCTAATTAGCTCTCTATGTATCAAAATTTGCAGAGGCAGAGGTCGGACAAAATTTGCAGAGGCAGAGGTCGGACAGGTTGTTGCTGTTGCTCATGCTCCACTGTGCAGAAGCGAATGTTCTTGCTCATGTTCCAGATTTCACAGAGGCATAGATTTTGTAGAGGCACAAATCAGAGAGAGCCCAAGAATGTTGATTTTAAGAATGTTCAGTCTTGCTTCTTTCATTTTAAAGCAGGCAATCAAAGTCGGTTGCTCTCATGCATTTGGAAATTTTGACACGGCAGGGAAATTTTGACACCGGAGGGTAGGCATGGTTTGACACGACTTGTCTCCAGACTGTACTTTAATGTGAATTTCAACTTATACTAATACCCAGTACCGGTTGTTTATGAGCTAGCATTTAATTTTATCGACTAATGCTTACATTAGTTCACCAGTGCCAAAATGCCAAGCAACTAGCTAGTTTCAAAATATGTCGAGCAAACATATATGATATGGTTTTTGCCTCCCCGCCTCGGGAAGAGGCCAAATAAGACTCCGAAATAAAATGGAGTGTAAAATACATAAAATATGTCCTGTCCATTAAAAAACTTTGGGTAAAAACAGTTGAACTAATGCTAAGTTCGAAAATTTCGATGCATTGCCCGATGGCAGGGACTAATAAATATCTCCACCCAAAATATATATACATATATATATATATTAAAACGAACCTTTTAAAGAATATCTAAAAACATAAAAGTTCATACATGACCTAAAACGAATTTCATCTCCCAAAAGAATTATTTTAAATATATAGTTTTAGAGATTCTTCATCAACCTCACATTCTGGAATAACTTCTAACAAAACCATTTTTTTTATAAAATAAATTACCACGCCGACCGCTTGCTTGCAGCGGAAAAGGTGTAACTAACAATCGTGGCTCTTGGCTCACATTCATGTTCAGCGAATAATTTGGCTAAAGGTTGGAAAGATAGCTTCTCTCCAAAACTGCTTCTCACGGGTCTCTGTGCAAATAGCACAGCGAGGGTTCTTTTATGGCTGTGGCTCTACGACAATGATGGTTGCAACTCACAAAAGAAATGGTGGTGGATTTGCAAATCAGAAAGGAGTAGCTACATAGTGTAGCAACGGCTCTCGAGGCTACTCACTCTTAGCAGAAAACTTTGGCTCTAACAGCGATGGCTATGGTGACTGTTATCGGAGGTTGCAGACTGCTACTTCAACGGAATATAATAAACAAACTACGGCTGCAATTTACTGTCTTTTCTCTTTGCATTCTTTGGATTTAATACCATTTTAATAAATTGATAGTGGAACCACATAATAACTCAATCACACAATATATGATTAAATATATTGAAGATTTCTAACATTAAATAGGCTAATCTTAACTCATAGATGTATCACTGACACTTTTTAAATTTAGAGTCTATGTAAAGTAGCCGAAACTATATTAAACTTACTCAAAATAACTAACTGATATTTTATGTGTTGTGCTTTACTTCTACGTCTGCTATACCTGCACAAATGATATCGTTGAATGATACGAATGAATAATAAAAAGTGGTTCTAATACGGATGGATGCCTTCATTTCTATCGATTTACAGTTATCCATCCTTCACAAAGGATATCGTTGAATGATACGAATGAATAATAAAAAGTGGTTCTAATACGGATGGATGCCTTCATTTCTATCGATTTACAGTTATCCATTTGAGGGAACAGTTGTGGTAATTTCATTTGGAAGTTTTATAGTGTAGTATGGAAGGTGTAAAGAAGTAGAAGTGCATTATGTTCAATTCAATTCTGAATAAGAACTTAAAAATGGGAAGGAAAATTTGAATTGTTATGGGAGTAAGTTTTTAATTATTTTTATTGTTATAAATTTATAAAAGGAATTGTATGGGACGAAGTTGTAGAAATGATAAATCAAGTTTTATAGAAATATATATTATATAATAATCTCTAGAAACATAACATCAGAATTTTTTTTTAATCATAATTTATTTATGTGTTATAGAGGGGATTGAAAAATAGTACTCCCTATGGACAAGCTAAGAGAAAAACTAATCTTTAATATAAAATAAAAAATAAGGGTGAGGGTTTTATAAGCAACTATGATAAATCTCTTAAAATCATGTCTAAAATTAGAAAATCGATGGCATATGTTTGTTAAATATTATAGAAAGGTTTTCATAGCAAAACTACGTGCCTACAAAAATCAATGTGCAAGGATACATATGAAGAAGGTATGGTACAATTGCATGGAACAACATAAAGGATGGATTTGGGCTATCTTATTATCCACCTTTATTTTATTTTTGGTGAGAATTATATGGGTAAGATCTTGTAGTTCGTAGGACATGTGTGGGTTTTAATGGGATCAGGAGCAAGAAATATTTTCATGTTATATCTAGAACTTAGAGAATATACTCTTTCACCGTATTAACCATTAGAAGTTAAAAAAAAATATGGACTTTATTTGTTGCAATATTACAAAAAGATTTGTATAACATATAAGTACATTGTTACATAAAGTGATGCGCTAAGTACATTATTACCTAAAGTGATACATAAATGATATATGTGTGGCTATTGTAAAATAGAAAGTTAGAACACAAGCAATGGCTTTGGCATTTTTTAATCTTTACTTTTCTATTTTTTGCGAGCATCATATGATGAAAATATTGAAAATTGTAGAGGAGGTATGGAGTAGAATGGATCTAATTGAATGAGCCTATGCTATAATGTGATTAATGGATTTCATGTCAGGAAATAAAAGAGAATATTGATGCGGGAGCATATGACTCAGAGGGGAAGAATCTTCCAAATTATTCCAAAAATCCAAAAAAATTTACAGGCAAGGGAGTGGGGTCCTTTAGCCTGCAATTTCTATGTTTTTTTTAGTTAAAAATTAGAATAAATCTAGCAATAAATCATGCTAATTGTAACAGAGCTTTCAAGCTTTAAATCACCTGTAAAGCATGCTTTTCTTGTATTGGATAAGGACGAGAGTGCCTATCCTTAATTATAAATAAAATGGCAGCAAAGCTCTCATCAGACAGAGGAGAGGGGCGAGTGCCACAATATTGTTTTGAAAATTTGTTCTCTCACTGTCTCTTATCAATGATTCTGTATATGCATGCCTGGACTATGAGATAGATCGTGTTAAATGGTTTTAATTCCTTCCGTTGCAACTACTGTATATAAATTATTGAATCATTTCTTTGCGTTTCTGGTTATGCTGGCTTTGAGTTTCATTAGCGCAGCTGTCTCTGTTTGTATTTAGCTTCTTGCGACTTCCTTAAAGTGACTGTAGTGAATGTTAGAACCTTATAAGCGGAATCCCCTTACCATCGAGGTTCTGAGGCACATTAGTGTAGAAAGGTTTGTTGAAATTGTTACTTATACGCTCAAATTGCAAAGTCTGCCATCCGAAAGGAGTCTTATCACAACAGGGGACGAGTTCCAACCTTGGAGGCGAATTAATATAAACCGTTATACAATTGTATCGCCAGGTCCGGCATTCGGAGGTGGAGAAATTGTTTGGTAAGGCAACCACCGAATAGTGGAACTGCCGAGTCAATTAAACGTAGCTTATAATGGTATCGGTTCCGGATGAACAGAGGAACATCGCTTGAGTAATCGCCGGGCAGCGGAACTAGCGAAAGTTTTAATTATTGAATAATAGTGTATCGGTTCCGCTTAAGAGACCTCTGCTGGAGTGATCGCCGAATCGTATATGTGCGATGAACCAAGCATAAGGAGCGGAGATAGAATTGCTGTGTATTTCGACTTTAACTACAGCAAGCGGTTATATATATTGACTTGGGTTTCGGTCCATGATTTAAGAGCCTTCAGCCGTGGCTAAAGCCAACACATACAACCGGTGTGATATATCTATACAAACGAGTCTAGCATATGGCAATACGTTATGATATCTCTTTATGCGCCTTGTCTTTGGTAAGGTCATTATAACATATGTACTCGAGCCTTGTTAATAATAAACGTGCTATGAATGTATATGTATAAGGTGGATATATGTGTGTTATGCACATAAGTCCTCCAACAACATCTCTTTTAAAAATTCCTTTAAAAGCCACGGGTTGCTGTAAGGCTCGACGGTGAGGTTTTGAAATGAATATATAAGTTTGATGACTGAGGCGCTCAGACCTGAAGAACAGGGAATTGACGAAGGCATAGAAGACCTCGCTGACAGATTTGGAAAATTGACTTTAACACCTGCAACCGTTCCATCATTAGTGGTATCAGAGCCCACAACTGACATTGAATTGAATCTCAGGAGCAGAAGAAGGATGGCTTTCAGAGTTGGAAGAGGACAAGGACGTGGTGGAAGAGGACGACCTGCTGCACATGCTGAATTATTTGAATCAGTGGAGGAGCTGCGAGCTAGAGTGGATGCTTTAACTACAGATCGAAATATAGATGATGGAGATGTCAGTGAGCCTGAAATGGAAGCTGCTGAAGAAGAGGAAGCTGTACAGGTTACTCCTGAGATGAGATTCTTCCAGTCAGTGTTAAAATCCACAGCCAGGCCATGGAACCAATTAGTACCAGTATATCAAGGAGGATTGAATCCAGAAGAATTGATTGACTGGATTAACAGCATGGAGAAATTCTTCGATTACGAAGAAACAGAGGATGAGAAGAAAGTGAAGTTTGCTGTCACCAAATTAAAAGGCCATGCAGCACTTTGGTGGGATGGTGTGCAGGCAGAAAGGAAGAGACTTGGTAAGCAGCCAATCAAGAACTAGAGCCGAATGGTAGCAAAGTTAAGAGGTAAGTTCTTGCCAAGTAATTATCAGCAAACATTGTTTAGACAAATGCAAAATCTTAGACAGAGAGCTTTAACAGTAAAGGAGTATACAGAAGAGTTTTATAAAGTGAGTATAAGAGCTGGAGAAGCCCAAGACACAGATGAGAAGGTGGCTAGATATATGAATGGCCTCAGAATGGACATTCAGGATGAGATAAGCCTGATGTCTCCTAAAACAGTAGAGGAAGCTTATTAGATAGCACTGAAAGCGGAGGAAAAGCTCATAAGGAAGCAGTTTGCCAGAGGGAGAGGGACTTTCAGAGGAAAAGGAAGTCAAGGTGGTAGAGGTAGATCTACAGCACCTACAGAAGGAGCTAGCAGCAGCTCAACCCAGTATGCACCTAGAGAAGGTGATGCAAGAGGCAGAGGAAGTTTTTCCAGAGGAAGAGGAGGCAGAGGAAGAGGCAGAGAAATAAGATGTTACAGGTGTAACAAACTGGGACACAGAGCTTTTGAGTGCCCAGAGAATGCTGACACAAAGCAGAGAAATGCAATTGTTGCTCCAGCTGAAGTAGAAGCACCAGCGGCAGCGGTGGTAGAAGAAGAAAACACACCAGAAAGGGGAGAATCTCTGGTGATAAATAAAGTTTTACTTAAGCCAGTGAAAGAGGTGGCTGCTGAACCGCCGCAAAGGAAAAATTTGTTCAGGACAGTGTGCAAAGTCCAAGGGAAATGTTGCCAGATGATCATTGATAGTGGTAGCACTGATAATTTGGTCTCTACAGAGGTAGTGGAGAAATTGAAGCTGAAGACAATGAAGCATCCAACACCTTATAAGGTGTCATGGTTACAAAAGGGACATCAACTGTTGGTAAGTGAACAGTGTGAAGTGGAATTTCAAGTGGGCAAGTACAAGGATAAAATTGTTTGTGATGTGATGCCTATGGACGTGTGTCACATATTGCTCGGGAGGCCTTGGCAATATGACCGAGGAGCCATGCATGACGGGAAGCGGAACACCTACAAGTTTGGAAAAGATGGTGTTAATCATACATTGTTGCCTTTGCAAGAAGAAGGTGTACCGGGACAGAAGACTGATCCAAAAACTCTGTTGCTTGGGGGGAAAGAATACTTGAAGCAGATTGAAGAAAATGAGGTAAATTTTGCTATGATTTGCAAGCCCAAGGTAATATTAACTTCTACTAAAATTTCTGAATTACCCATTGAAATTCAAGAAATGCTGGAGAATTATTGTGATATTATTGTTGATGATTTGCCTAATGAATTACCGCCAATTCGAAAAATCAGTCATCATATAGACTTGATTCCTGGAGCAAGTCTACCTAACAAAGCCGCATATAGAATGACTCCTACAGAGAATGAGGAAGTTAAGAAACAGGTGCAAGAATTGCTTGACAAGGGGTTGATTAAAGAAAGCCTGAGTCCTTGTGCAGTGCCAACAGTGCTGAGCCCGAAGAAAGATGGAGGCTGGAGAATGTGTACAGATTCAAGAGCCATTAATAAGATCACAATCAGGTACAGATTTCCATTACCCAGAATTGAAGATTTACTGGATTGTTTATCTGGCGCAAAATATTTTTCAAAGTTAGATCTTAAGAGTGGTTATCATCAAATAAGGATAAGAGAAGGGGATGAATGGAAAACTGCTTTTAAGACCAATGAGGGATTATATGAATGGAGAGTGATGCCTTTTGGGCTGTCTAATGCACCAAGTACATTCATGAGGCTTATGAATGAAGTCCTTAAAGAATTCATTGGTAAATTTGTAATCGTATATCTGGATGATATATTAGTCTATAGCAGATCCAAGGAAGAACACTTGAGGCATTTAAATTATGTTCTACAGAAGTTGCAGCAAGAAAAATTATTGTTGAATCTGAAGAAGTGTTTATTTATGAAAGAGGAGCTGGTGTACTTGGGATTTGTTATCTTAGCTGAAGGATTGAAGATGGATCCAGAAAAGATCAAAGCAATTGTGGAGTGGCCTTCACCCAAGAGTATTTTTGAGGTAAGGAGTTTTCATGGTCTTGCCAGTTTTTACAAAAAAATTATTAAGAATTTTAGTAAGATTAATGCACCTATTATTGAGACCATAAAGAAAGATAAACAACCATTCAAGTGGACTGCTGAAGCAGAGAGAAATTTTCAGCTGTTGAAGAGGAAAATAACTGAAAAGCCTGTTTTGGTTCTTCCTGATTTTAACAAAACTTTTCAAGTTAAGTGTGATGCCAGCGCAGAAGAAATTGGAGGAGTTTTGAGCCAAGAAGATAGACCAATAGCTTACTTCAGTGAAAAGCTAAATGAGGCAAAAAGGAAGTATTCTTCTTATGATAAAGAGTTTTATGCAGTTGTACAGGCACTAAAGAAGTGGAGACATTATTTAATGTCAAAGGAATTTATTCTTTACTCAGATAATCATGCATTGCAGTTTATAATGCAGCAGCCAAAACTCAGCTAGAAACATGCTAAATGGGTAGAACATCTTCAAAGTTTTCATTTTGTGTTGAAACATATAACTGGACAGACAAACAAAGTTGCAGATGCCTTAAGTAGGAGGAATATATTGCTGCAAGAAAGTCAAATCCAAGTGTTGGGTTTTGATTTTCTTAAGGAATTATATGAGACCGATTCAGATTTTAAGGAGGCATATGAGGCTTGTAAGAATCCTATTTTGGCGGACAGAAGCAAGTGGCTGGATTATTTTATACAAGATGGACTGTTATTCAAGAAAAATCAGCTGTGCATACCCAACTGTTCAATGAGAGAAAATTTAATCAAAGAGAAGCATAGTGGAGGACTTGCAGGACATTTTGGTAGAGAGAAGACCTTTGAACAGCTCAACAGATTTTACTTCTGGCCGAAAATGAAATCTGAAGTAGAGAAGTATGTAAGGAATTGTAAAGTCTGTCAGTATGCAAAAGGAAGGAGCCAGAACACAGGGTTATATATTCCATTGCCAATTCCAGATAGGCCTTGGGATATGATAAGTATGGATTTTGTGCTAGGATTGCCAAAGACTCAAAGAGGCTATGATTCAATTTTTGTGGTAGTGGACAGATTTTCAAAAATGGCACACTTTATTCCATGTTATAAAACTAGTGATGCTTCTCATATTGCTAACTTGTTTTTTAAAGAGATTGTAAGATTACATGGATTGCCCAAAAGCATTGTTTCAGACAGGGATTCAAAATTTGTTGGACATTTCTGGAGAACGCTATGGAAGAAACTGGGAACTAAATTAAATTTCAGTTCTGCCTATCATCCACAGACTGATGGACAGACTGAGGTGGTGAATAGAAGTTTAGGCAATCTTTTGAGGAGCTTTACTGCAGAGCATCCAAAGCAATGGGATCAAGTGTTACCATAAGTTGAATATGCATACAATGATTCTCCAAACAGGAGCACAGGACAGAGCCCATTCCATATTGTTTATGGAATGCACCCAAGGGGAATATCTGAATTAAGAAATCTGGGAAAAGAAGAAATAAGAAGTGCAGAAGGTGAAGACTTTGCTTCAAGAATGCAGACAATCCATGAGCAGGTGAAACAACAGCTACAGGACAGCAGCATCAAATATAAAACCAGAGCAGACATGAGAAGAAGAGAAATGAATTTTGAAGTTGGAGACTTGGTTTTAGCACACCTTAGAAAGGAGAGATTTCCAAAGGGAGAATATAACAAATTAAAATCCAAGAAAATTGGACCATGCAGAATACTGAGGAAATTCTCTGCAAATGCTTATGAGATTGAATTACCACCTGGTGTGGGAATATCACCAATTTTTAATGTTGCAGACCTGTACAAGTATGAGAATGAAGCTGCAGATGATACAGCACAAGATCAAGAGACTCCAGAGATTGACTGGGTAAAACAGTTACCCACAGCCAAGAATTTACAGCCAGAAAGAATTCTGGACAAGAAATTGTATAAGAAGACAAGAGCACGGGAGTATTTCCAGTATCTGGTAAAATGGAAGGGACAGCCGATTACTGAAGCTACTTGGGTTACAGAAGACATTCTACAGAAATTGGGCAAATCTGTAGATGAACTCATGGACAGGAGCCCATGAAGAATTTTTTCCTCGGGAGTCTGATGCGGGAGCATATGACTCAGAGGGGAAGAATCTTCCAAATTATTCCAAAAATCCAAAACAATTTACAGGCAAGGGAGTGGGGTCCTTTAGCCTGCAATTTCTATGGTTTTTTTAGTTAAAATTAGAATAAATCTAGCAATAAATAATGCTAATTGTAACAGAGCTTTCAAGCTTTAAATCACCTATAAAGCATGCTTTTCTTGTATTGGATAAGGACGAGAGTGCCTATCCTTAATTATAAATAAAAATGGCAGCAAAGCTCTCATCAGACAGAGGAGAGGGGCGAGTGCCACAATATTGTTTTGAAAATTTGTTCTCTCAGTGTCTCTTATCAATGATTCTGTATATGCATGCCTGGACTATGAGATAGATAGCGTTAAATGGTTTTAATTCCTTCCGTTGCAACTACTGTATATAAATTATTGAATCATTTCTTTGCGTTTCTGGTTATGCTGGCTTTGAGTTTCATTAGCGCAGCTGTCTCTGTTTGTATTCAGCTTCTTGCGACTTCCTTAAAGTGACTGTAGTGAATGTTAGAACCTTATAAGCGGAATCCCCTTACCATCGAGGTTCTGAGGCATATTAGTGTAGAAAGGTTTGTTGAAATTGTTACTTATACGCTCAAATTGCAAAGTCTGCCATCCGAAAGGAGTCTTATCGCAACAGGGGACGAGTTCCAACCTTGGAGGCGAATTAATATAAACCGTTATACAATTGTATCGCCAGGTCCGACATTCGGAGGTGGAGAAATTGTTTGGTAAGGCAACCACCGAATAGTGGAACCGCCGAGTCAATTAAACGTAGCTTATAATGGTATCGGTTCCGGATGAACAGAGGAACATCGCTTGAGTAATCGCCGGGCAGCGGAACTAGCGAAAGTTTTAATTACTGAATAATAGTGTATTGGTTCCGCTTAAGAGACCTCTGCTGGAGCGATCGCCGAATCGTACATGTGCGATGAACCAAGCATAAGGAGCGGAGATAGAATTGCTGTGTATTTCAACTTTAACTACAGCAAGTGGTTATATATATTGACTTGGGTTTCGGTCCATGATTTAAGAGCCTTCAGTCGTGGCTAAAGCCAACGCATACAACCGGTGTGATATATCTATACAAACGAGTCTAGCATATGGCAATACGTTATGATATCTCTTTATGCGCCTTGTCTTTGGTAAGGTCATTATAACATATGTACTCGAGCCTTGTTAATAATAAACGTGCTATGAATATATATGTATAAGGTGGATATATGTGTGTTATGCGCATAAGTCCTCCAACGGCATCTCTTTTAAAAATTCCTTTAAAAGCCACGGGTTGCTGTAAGGCTCGACGGTGAGGTTTTGAAATGAATATATAAGTTTGATGACTGAGGCGCTCAGACCTGAAGAACAGGGAATTGACGAAGGCATAGAAGACCTCGCTGACAGATTTGGAAAATTGACTTTAACACCTGCAACCGTTCCATCAAATATTGTGTTACCTCTCTAGCCACACATTGCTAATTTTTCCTAATCCCTTGGTGTTATAGGAATTTCTTCCTAATGCTAAGGTTACAAGCCTCAATAGATTGGACAAATGAAACTCAAGAAATCATCCCAAACAATCAAGCAACAAAGATAAACTATAATCTGAATGTTGTTAGGTGTACTATGAGACTCGATGATTGAATATAACTAGCTTGTCCAATCTATATCTCTCACTCCTCACTCAAGACCCGTGTTAAACACAACAAATAATAGTATACAACAACAAAATAAAATCAAACTTTAAAACAATGTTAGAGAAATCCAAATTTCAATGAATAAATATAATAACACCCAAATGGAGATGAAAAGATGAGTTCCTTATTTATTAAGTACGCAAAAATATAATGAATAATGATCATATGACTCTTCTTGCAGGAAAAATGGAACTCTCCTCTAGATTCCTCGTTCCTAGGCCATCAAATATTTCCATTTACAATATTTCACTTCAAAACAATGTTAGAGATTTTGGGGGCTCAACAAAAGAATAAGTAGATAATGAAAGATAAGGAAACTACTACTTCCTTGTTGAGGGGATGATATAAAATCTAAATTAAGTGGACCTAAGTAAAGGATATTGTTTCTATCATTATGTTGCACATGATAAGAATTAGGTGAGCAAGACAAGATGAAAAAAGTGGTAGAAAAGGTCTTAATCCATTCTCATATACACTATATTGAAATCGTGATCTGAATTTATAATACATCAATGACCATTCTAGTTCTAGATTTCACTGATAAGTTATTACTAGACCATGACAATAACTCATGAAAGATATGCTTTACAACTCATAAAAATTGTAGTGTCACACTTTGTAATTGTCTAGGGACTCACGGTCTAACATTTTCCTCCTCAATCATCATTCTAAATAATTATACCAATAAATTTTGTCATATTTAATCTAAAACTATTGAACTAAGCTTCGATGAAGATATTCATAAAAAGCTACCAATATCTTGAAGTGAACAATTGTTGTTTCTGAACATTCCCAATGAATAATTGAAATGATTGTTGTTAAGAAGGCTAGTTCTTATGATGGAATTCTAAAATTTTGATTAATTTACTTCGAATATTTAAGTTTGATATATTATATTACACACTATTAGGTGCAAGGTGAGAATATTTTCAATAGTTAATTCTAAAAAGGATCAATTTTGTGCATTTACATTCTTTAGGTGGTAGTTTTATTGGTTTACTATTAACCATCTTCCATGGATATTGGTGGATTATGGGTTATCACTAACCAATCTATTTTGCATAATGAGGTTGTTTTTGTATGCCCACTAACTAATTTTATTTGAATAGTGTTTTGGTTTATGGGTTACCACTATCAATATTTACTTGAACAATGTGGTGGATTAGGATGACCACTAACCAACTTTATTTGAATAATGTGGTGGTTTTTTGGTTTACCACTAACCTTCATCACTTGATCAATATAGCCCCCCAATAAAGTTGTAGGAAAGTTTATTATTAATGTGCTCACCCCCCTTAACTTGTGGAGAGTAACAGATTTAAATTTAGAGAATATAATGAATTAAATCTGGGTCATGCCGAAATTAATCTAGAATGCTTACTTAATAGCTTTATTTCTTTTGCATTTTCTCATTTTTCATGGACTTTTACATCTCCCTTGACTAGGCAATAACACTAATGTAGATTCTTCAATTGTATATTCCATGTTTAGGAAATTATCCATCTATAATTAAGTGTGTTTTTAGCATTTTTGTTCTTTCAAAAAAATATGGTAAGTTATTTGTATTTCTTCTTTCAAAGAATTTCTGATAAGTTATTTGTATTCCTGTAATGAATACAAGGATGGCGATCAAAACATTGAATCTCCATGTGGTTGACTCTTTGAAAATGTCGGCATTTGTGTCAGTGATGTTGGACATCTTCAATAAATCCTATGCTCACAAACTGAACCAGTTTGGAGTAATTCAAAATACGTAAGTTATTTACTTTGTCATATCCCAAACCATGTTGATTTATATTTAATGATATCTTTGCACAAGATTGGACAAACACCTTGGAAATATCTTAATGTTGTTCTTTTTCTTCTTCACATTTATTTATGCTCTTATTATTATCATTCTTTGATTTTTATTGTGACTCATCTTCATTCATCAATTCAATATGTGATTCCTTTGGGTCTTTGTATCATAATGAGAATCATATTTTTTGCATGATTTCATTTGTGTCACATGTTTCATCAAACTTTCGTTGCAAATATCCTCTCTATCATTCATTGAATCAATCTTTGCTAATATCTCCCGTGTGTCACAACTTGCATCAACATTCTAGACGAGTTCATCCATATCAAAAATTAGACCAACATTTTATATGATGTCCTCTATGTCACAAATTGTATCTATCTTAGCTGTAGATATATTTTTTGTGAAGGGTGATGATTCCTCTGTAAATTGCTTTGATGATTTATTCAAATTTCTTTACCTCCTCTAAGATGGATGTCTTGAAATATTGTTTGTGTAAACTGGAGCTTAAAAGAGCGTGGTTCTCGGCATGCAACCCAACAATGTCTTGTTGGTATTTCACCAAATCCTTTTTAACTTCTTCACTTCATCTACTAATCATTCTACATTGCGAGTAGTGGCATTAGAGAATCTAGATTCGACAGAAGCTATGACAACTAGGTCCATTATAGCATCAACCATTATGACCCTCTCAATGGTAACTGACATGGGATTCTTTGGATCTCCTGTTAAATGATTTCTCCTTTCTCGATATATCTTGTTCTTGAATTGGTAAAATCTAAAATGAAAGAGATCTAGTACTTTCTCTTCTTCCTCAAAGGTATTGTTTGTTTCACCAATTAGAAGGTGTCCTCTAGTAATTGGAGTAGGAAACTAGTGATCTATGGAGTGTATTATTGTTTTTAACTGCATGTCAGTGTCTTGTTGTTCTTTGTAACAAGTCCTTTAGAAATGAGCTCCTCCTCTAGTTGCTTAGCTAACTCTTCTTTTCTTTCTTCTTCCTCCCTTCTTTTCCTTTGCTCTTCTTGTCTCTTATGCTCTTCATCCTCTTCTTTTGTTTTTCTCTATTCTCCCTATTTATTTTTCTCTTCCTCTCCCCTTTTTCTCTTGGATTCTTCTTCTTTCTTCTTCCTTTCCGCTTCTTGTCTTTTCTTATTTTGCACTTCTTGTTTTTTTCTTTAATTTTTTTCTTTCTTGTTCCTTTCCTCTTCTTCCTATTTAGTTTTTTTGGCTTCTACTTCCACTTGTTTCTTAATGGCCTCCTCTTTCACTTACTTAACTTCTTACTCATCACTTTGTTTCTTTAATATTTATTTTAGCGATTTTTTTCTCATGTTTCTTCTTCCATGAAGCTCTCCTCTATTTTAGATTCATGCCTTCCTATCAATCATCCTTTGAATGTTAAGGGTTGTTTAAAGGTTGATAGGCTATTGGATTTCATGGCTTTGGAGGCATTGAAGAAATTATTTACCTTCTCTTCTTCTTCCTCAATAAATGAAGCATATGCTTGATTGTAATTGACCGCTTTAGAATGTTTGGAGACAATGCCCTTTGGATCACATATGTGAAAACTAAGTTCACCAAACCTAAAGTACTCCAAATCCTTGTCTAACACCTCTGCATCCTTGAAATTTTTAACACAATAGGCTCTAATATTTAAAGGAAATGTGGGACATTTTCTTGTATTTCATAGTTAGCTAGTCACTCTTCTAGCAAGTTAGTATGTTATGGGTGTGGAGGAATTTATGCATCCAATACCCTAATGTACATAATATCTCTCGTGGTGAACCAATATGTAATATCCCACAGGGAGAATATCTTGATCAAAGCCTCATCTCCAACCGAATCCCTCGAACTCATACCTCGTACACAAGGCATCTAGTAATTAAGATGACATGTAGAATTGTGATTTCTCTCCTTCATTAGTATTCTTCGCCCTTTTGATATTTTTCTAGTTTGATGAGGCTAACATATTGGCCTAGTTGAAGATGGTTCCCACTATGGCACATGCATATATCATTGACACCCAACCTTAGTCAAAGAATTATGCATCGTGCTTACCATACAACCTGCAACATATGGCTTCTAGCACATGGTAGACTTTCTTGAGTGATGTTGTCATGTAAATTCCATCACCCTTTTGCTTGAATTTTCTTGGTTCTTGCCACAAATATTTCAAAATATCTTTTTTTTAACTGGGTGAAGTTAGCAAACCACTTGTTGTAGAGGATTGTGTTCTACTTGGGAAGCCTATAATATTATGTTATGTCAAATATTGTGTAACTTGTTATAGGTTCACTTGAGTCACTTCAAACTATGGTGTCATTTTCATCTACATGTTGAAGGATCCATTCAATTGTTTTTGCACATGGAAATATGGTCAAATGGGAAACCACCTTGTGAAATCATGATTCCTTGACCCTCAAATATACATTTTAATCTTCCTCATCCTATGTCACCTTTGCTTCCATCTTGGTAAATAACTTGTATATCTTAGCCCAATTCTGCTTCATTGTTTTATCAGCGTGGAAAGGAGTATTTGTAAATGTGGGTATTTTGATGAAAGGGATTTGCACAACACCCTCGAACCTGCGCTTTGGTAGATATCTCGCAAACTTCTTCCTAGTATATGGGGCCATTTCACTGGTAGATGATGAAATACTGAAGAAATAAAGGTCAACCATAACTAACATTTCAAAGATATTCATGGGCATAGAAAAATGTTAGTCAAACCAATAAGAAAAATAACCCTTTAAAGTTGGACTACAATTTGTAGAGTTAGAGTGTGGTTAGCCTTAATCATAGATTTGGATAGAATAATGTATTTGGCTAAACCGCATATCATAAAGTTAGATTACAGGTGAGTCTCAACTAAGAGATGTAATAACGATTTACAATGAGTGGTAGATTAACCACAGACCACAACATTAGATTTGAGATAAGCTAGTGGCCACAGACTGCAATATGAGATCAAATGTGGGATTCAAATATTATATATGGTAACATTTTGTGGTGAGTGGTAGATTATCCATAGACTGCAAAGATATAGAAAAGGTTAAGCTTTTATGTGATATGTGGTTGCAATATGCAATTTGTGATGAGTAGGGGAAGAGTTGCACTGGTCTAGTGAGGTGGGGTAAGGGGGAGTTAAAGAATTCAAAATTTGAGCACTTATAGGGAAAGGATTGGGTCATTAGTGTAAGAGGTTTGAAATAATATTGTTAATACCATTAGGTTTATATGGTTAAGAGTCGGAGGAAGGCCAAGCATTGGGAAGGTGCAGTGGCGGGGTAACCCAAACGACAAGGAAATAAAAGATAAACCCCAAATACAAACTAAATTATAAGAATGTGGTATTTTCCTATGTCCAACACTAGTAATGGTCACAGTGTGTAGGCATAGAGCATTTTTTGATGGGCTTCTTTGTGCATAGTGATCACAGTTGTAGAGAAAAAGTGTGGTGTGAAAACGAATGTCGAGTACTCTTATATGTAGGATTTTTTCCACACGTGTGGATACAAGGCTCATTAAATGCACTATTGCAAAAAAACTTGTGGTAAGGAAAAATAAAATGTAGTGGAGTCCAGTTACTGTAAGTCAAATAAAATATCTACAAAGTCGCAATTTAGTATGAAGTACTATCAGTTTATTTGTGACGAGTCATTTCTTAGCTACAAATCATAGTTTTTGTAAGTAAACAATTTTGATTTGAAATCTACGGTAGCAATTTGCATTGAAGGGTTCTTTAGATTCCATTATGCAATGCAAGTTGGTGGTGCAGTCAACCATAGAATTTTGCAACAATGATTTATAGGAAAACTTAAAGTGAAAGAAGGAATCATAAGAATATTAGGAGAAATTATGTTTAGGAAAACCCTCTTAATGCATATTCTAAGGAATTCTATATAGGGGCTCAAAATTTTAAGTGTCAAAAATTTGGGGGTTGTTGTAGCTGTTTCAACAGGTTTATACATCTAGCCACCGGATCTAAGAAGAAAGTAATAGTGTTAGTAGAATCATGGCTCCAAGAAATGGATGGCGTGCTTATAATAGTGAATCCCAACATCTTTCCATTGGGTTTGTATGATGTATTAATTGACATGGGCTAGTTGGCAACCCATAGAATGAAAGTGGAATTTTACAAAATATCACTAGAGTGCCTTGATGATGAACACAAACGAAGGACATTGAAAGGGAAGAAAAATCCTATTTTATTCAAACAAAGTTCAACATTACAAGTGAACAAATGTAGTTGGAAGGGGTGTACCCTATTTATAATTTAGGTAGACATTGTTAAAGAGGGCAGCAAAAGCAAACTTGAGGATCACACCAATTTGCAGCGTTGCAATAAAGTATGTTTGGACGTAATACTAGGGTACCACCCAAGGGAGACATCGATTTCTGTACTGAGATAATTTTTGATTCAGTGTGAGTTTATATGAAACCATAAATTAGAGGAAATCTCAGCCTAAATGTGTTCTCTCAAGGAAAAATAATAAAATAAGGGATGAATTTTGGAGGAAAAAGAAGAAAACTAATTTTGTAATTGTATTTTTGGCTTATCTCCTTATAGGTTTACTCAAATTTCAAGAGTATACAGTCATTGGATGTGAAATTAAATTACACATCTAATATGTAGCTATTACGCATACTTTTGAGAAGTCCTACACTGATAAAAAAATGAAAATACATTAAAAAAACATGTTCAACATGTTTTTTTAATGTATCTTCAATTTTTATCCACTTTTTATTAGTGTGGGCCTTGTCAAAAGTATGCATAACATATACTCATTGGATGTGGAATTTAATTCCACATCCAATGATTGTCTACACTTGAAATTTAAGTAAACCTATAAGGAGATCAACCAAATATACAATTAAAAAAATATTTTTTCTTCTTTCCTTCCAAAATATTTACATGTACCTATTTTAAATTTAAAGGATTTTGATTGGTTTCATATTGTGACATGGAAATTACATGAAAATTTCATTTTCACTTTTAGGCTAAAATTTCCTCTAATGTCTCATGAGAACTCCCGAACTAGTAAAATTAAATTTGCAACTAAAGGAAATGTTAGATAAAGGATATATTAGACCTAGTGTATAACTTTGGGGAACACTGGCTCTGATTGTGAACAAGAAGGATATGAATCAATTACCAACAACTGAATAAAGATACAATAAAGAATAAATATACACTCCCCATAATCAATGATTTATTTAACTAGGTAAGAGAAGCCATTGTTATTGCAAGAAATGATTTAATATTTGGCTACCACCAAATCAAGATTAATGATGAATACATCCATAAGACTAAATTTAAGACAAGATATGGCACCATGAGTTTTGGATGGCACTATTTGGATACACAAATGCACCATCCATGTTTATGTGCTTAATGAACAATGTGCTCAGTCAATGCTTCAAAAACTTTGTGCTTGTATTTGCATATGATATTTTAGTTTAATAGAAAACTAAAGAAGAACATGAGGATCACTTTACGACAGTATTATAGTTTCTAAGGAAACACTAGTTATATGCTAAAATCAATAAATCTGAATTGTTTAAGAGACAATTTCAATATTTAGAGCACATGATCTCAAAAGAGGGTGCAGTTGTGAACCTGAGAAGATCAAGGCCATCATGGAGTGGCCCACTCTCATAAATGTCATAAAAGTCCAATCATTTATGGGTTTTTCGAGATACTACTAGAGATTCATTCGATAGTTTTCAATGATTAGACATTCAGTTATAGCCCTATAGAAGAAAGGGCTAAAATTTCAATGAATATCAAACTGTGTGGCCAACTTTGAAGAACTCAAGAAATTTCTCGTGCATGCAGGTATCATGATGATAAATTATCTAGAGAAAGACTTCTTGGTGTGCACATATGCTTGTAAAGAAGGCTTAGGAAAGGTGCTACTGCAAGAATGGAAAATAATACACTATGAATCAAGAAAGTTAAACAAACACAAAAGAAATTATGTCATCCATGACGAAGATCTCATAGTAATTGTGCATGCACTAAAAATTTGGAGACATTATTTGCTTGGAAGGAAATTTGTGTTGATGTAAAAACATGGAGGGATGAAATAGTTTTTTGACTAGCCTAAATTGAATGCAAGAAATGACATATGTTTATCCCTCAATAGTGAATTTGACTTCAAAATCAAGCATATCAGGGGTAAAGAGAACAAGATGGAAGCTGTACTTAGAAAAACTATTCAAGTGCCTCACTTCGAAACTGTGAGCTCTTTAAAATTTAACATCAAGGAAAAGAACAAGGAAGAGTTGGCACAAGATGAACACTTCATGAAGGATATATTTAGATTGCATAGAATACCAAAGAAGATAATCTCATATTGGGATGCCAAATTCACATCAAACTTTTGGTTGCACTACTACAAGACAGAGGATTGAGGAAGAGCATGTGAAGCATTTGGCTTCAGTACTACAACTGCTAAGGGAGAAGAAGCTCTATGCAAAGCTAAGTAAGTGTGACTTCTTTTATGCACATATACACTATTTGGGACATATTTTCGGCAATGAAGGGATATCAGTTGATCCAGAAAAGATTAAGGCCATAATGGGGTGGCCAACACCAAAGAATGTGAATGAGATTATATCCTTCATTTGATTGGTAGGTTATTACAAGAGATTTATCAAAAAGTTCTCTAAGATAGGTCATGCTTTCACATTCTTGCCAACGAAGGGAAATAAATTTGAGTGGACAACGTAGTGTGCAGCAAGTTTTGAGCAACTGAAGCAATTGTTCATGAATGCACCAATGTTGAGGATTGCATACCCTGATAAGTATTTTGTGGTATGGACAGATGCATGCAAGGAAGGGCTTGGTGGAGTATTGATGCAAGAAGGGAAGTATGTTATTTGTCTAGGAAATTCAATGAACATAAGGTAAATTATATGACTAATGATCTAGAGTTGGTTGCCATTATTCATGCATTCAATATGTGGATTCATTAACTCCTTGGAAGAAAATTTAGACTTCTGACAGAACATAGTGGGTTGAGATATTTTTTTGAGCAGCCCAAGCTAAACACAAGACAAGCTAGATGGTTGGCCACACTTAGTGACTTTTATTTTCAAATTAAGTACATCAAAGGCAAAGAGAACAGAGTTGTTGATGCTCTTATTATGAGGAATCAAGTAAATCACTTGGAAGTTGTAAGCTCTTATAAAATGGACCTCGTAGTAAGGGTAAAAAATGTCGGACAACTTGATGAAAAATATTACCAAATGAAAGAAATGTTGTCAAAAGGTGCTGAGGATGAGGAATATCACCTAACTGATGGTGACCTAATCATGTTCAAAAATAGAATTTATGTGATGAATAATGAAGAATTGAAGAGGCTCATAATGAAATAGTTTCATCTCAATCCTTATTCATGCCATCCAAGGTATCAAAAGACCCTTACATCCATTAAAATGTTATATTATTGGCCAAACTTGAAGAAAGAAGTGGTTGATTTTGTGGAAAAATGTATAGAATGCCAACAAGTGAAGGTTGAACGCAAGAATCTAGTAATACTATCGTAGCCTATTTGTATTCCATAATGGAAATGGGAGGTAATTTCTATGGACTTTATCACAGGTTTTCCAAAATCCTCCATGAAGCATGATGCAATCATGGTAGTTATTGATAGATTGAGAAAAGTAGTTCACTTTGTGGCTATAAAATCCACTAATTCATCCAGTGAGGTGGCTCAAATTTTCATATAATAAATTTTGAGGTTACACGTTATCCCCAAGAAAATTATTTCAGAACAAGATGCTAAGCTCACTTCAAGATTTTGGAAGGAACTGTTTGCAAGTTTGGGGACTGAGTTGGCATTTAGCACAACATATAATTCAAAAATGGATGGGAAAAGAGAGAGTAAAAATAATATCCCTGAGGACATGTTAAAGATGTATGTAATGCATCAACCAAAGAAGTGGGAGTAGTACCTACCACTTGTATAGTTTTCATACAACATTGGATGCCAAGAATCCATAAAAATGTGTCCAATTGAGGCATCATATCAGACGAGTTGTAATGTTCCTATCAGGTGGAATGATCTAGTGAATAAGATCCTTGTTGGGCCTCATATGCTCAAGGAAATGGAGCATAAAATTCATATCATCAAGAAAATTTTGAAAGTGGCACGTGATAAGCAGAAAATCTATGCAGGCCAACATACCATGCATAAAGAGTTCCAAGTTGGAGAACATGTTTATTTGAGAATAAAACCCAACAAGAATTCCTTAAGAATTGGGTCACGTGCCAAGTTGGCACCACGGTTTTGTGGGCCTTTTGAGATCATTAAGAGGATTGGACCAGTGGCCTATACGCTGTATTTACCTCCTTAAGTTAAAGTTCGTGATTTTTTCCATGTCTCTTTTCTTAAAAAAATTCTGCAGTATTATAATGTGATTTTTTGGTCTATTCTACAGGTGGAACCAGAGGGAGAGTTTTAGACAGAGCCATTGTGCATTCTATACTAGAGAAGTCTCATGCTCTGAAATCAAGCCTTAGAGAAAGTCAAAGTGTAGTGGAGGAACTTTGGGCCCAAGGAAGCCACTTGGGAAGTGGCTAATGCCATGAAGTATAATTGTCCATTTTTGTTTCTTGGATGAATAAAATGTATATATCATTGAAAATATAATATAGAGTTGTACATATAAAGCTCCATGAAATAGTATGTGCTTTTATTTTTCTCCCTATGTTTCATATGAGCCAAAAAAACACCGAGGGTGGTTTCCCTCAAGGAGGGGTGGGGGGTTTGTGAAAACCCCAACCATGGTTCGCTCATGAAAGATTAAATGTAAATATTTTTACAAGAAAATTAAAAATTGGTTGAGTCAAAAGGACACAGATTCGAGAGTTCATGACGTTCCTTACTTGGGATAGTCCATGCTTCCTTGTGCAAGAAATCAGAAATTACTTTGGCAGCCATTAAAGGATGGTTAGTGTGTTTAATGAACTATTTTTATGAATTAAATGGGACCGCAAGAGAAGTATGCAGACCATGTTGCCTTGGAGAAGACTCACAATTCAGGAAGGACAAAAATTAATGAAGAGTAATGTATTATCAACTAGGACAGTGACAGTCAAACACTACACAGGAGAACGAAAAAGAGGTAGTTTGACCTCATTGAGGTCACACAGATTAACTTGCACACAAATTGACTCACTCAAGGAGACAAAGGAGGATCAGCAATCTATTGAATTTGGGGTAGCATCGGATGTTCTATAAGCCTCAAATTTTGCAGGGAAGCTTGGTCACAGGTACTCCAAAGAACCCAAAAAAGTTTTTTCGAAAATTCCACCCCAAAAGCAATTCTATTAAAATAATTAATATTTATAATGGGGTTCCTAAGTCTAAACTTAGGGAAATTAAAATATTAATGGGCATTAATCTAAGCAGGGGTGAAACTTCTAGAATAAGCCACAAATCAAGCCAAAACAATTTGAGCCTTTTATTATGATTTAATCAGTGTCCTTGATTTTACAACATTAAGAGATAAGAAGGGGCTTGAGGGTCATTTGGAAAACACACAGAAAGATAGAGAAAATTTATTTTCTGAAGTGAGAAGTTCTTAGGAGGAGAAATCGATTGAGGAAACTTCTTGCAATTGAGGGGCAAGGATAACAGCTTCTGAAGAGAGAGATTCTCAGTTGGAGATACATAAATAGAGAGAGACAGTGAGTGATGCAGAAACCTTGACACAAAGGCTCACACAAGGCTAGGAGGGCCACACAAAACCAGTGTAAAGGGAGAGAGAGGATTCTAAAATATGGAGAGGAATTCGATTTTCAGACGCTGAGAGATGGGGTGTGAGACTAGGAGGCAAAAAGAAAACTTCCTGGGCGGCAAATCGACCAGCCAGAGAAATGATGTAGCACCTAGAGAGCTTGATGCTTGGCTTAGGCGGACACTACGCAGAGGCAGCCAGAAAAGTCGGGGGGAAGTTAGTTTAGGGCTAGATCAACCAGGATTTCTGAGTGATAATGTGAGGTAAAAATCACAAAGATTATGCCAGTATTTCTCTCTATAACTAAATAAACCTACCAGGTATTCAGTGATATATTCAGAATTTTTTATTGCTTAATAAATAAAACCCTCAGAGTTGTTGCACCAGTTTTCCCGCATTGGGTTTTTCCGGGAATTTTTATCCAAAAATAACTATGTCCTATGTCGTTCTATTTTCATTGCTTAGTTTCTATGTTTCAGAATCATATTCAATTTGGTGTAGGTTGATCAGTAGTTTACTTCAATGTTTCAAGAAGAAATTTGAAGTAAGCTTGTAATATAATTTACAGTCTTGGAGAAGTAGATTCAGCTGGTTGTAGTAGGACTTTTCACATGGTATTAGAGTTGTTGATGTGAAACATGAAGATCAGATCTAGCACTGAAGCAAGGACTAACTTGGTGCAGTAAGAAGTAGTTTGAATCCCCTGAGTGATTGCGCAGTTCTAGCTAGGAGGGCTATATTTTCACGGGTGTCTCTCTTTGAGTGAGCCGACAGACAGGTAAGACTACCATATTGAAAAATTTCCAAGTAAGAGGGAGCTACATAGAGCCACATGGAGCTAGAGGGACACAGTGTCTACAAGCTGAGTGCAGGGTAGAAAATCCGTCAGAAGGAAGAAGCAAATCGGACAGTAAGGGAATGCTTCCTTAGTGATTTCTTGTTGAGGAAATCAATATTTCTCATTTACTGAGCAACAAAGGAGCAGAATCTTACCAAATCCATCAGGGAGTGCCTAAGGTAGCCTAGGAGCTATGCAATAGGGAGAAAGAGGGAGTTGTTTGATAGCTTTCAGATTATATGGAAACTAGTAGCTTGAGGGATCAGGACAGGTAGGATGGAGCTTCCAATTATGCCATATGGAAGGCTAGAATGACTTTACTTCTAGATGAGCATGCCCTCAAGCCATATGTTGATAATGTGGTAGTTGTCCCGATGGATGCAGATGCTCTAAAAAAGTACAGAGTTGAGATGGCTAAGGCAAAGAGGATGATCTTGGATGGAGTCAAGCATCACGTGTTGTGCCACATTTCGAGTGAAGGGATACCTAAGGATATGTGGGATGCCTTGGCCACATTGTATTAGGGATCTTCCAAGCAGTGGAAGATGTACTTAGAGTAGAAGTTGAGATCTGCTCAGATGCAGAAGGGAGAACGTGTGGATCTGCTCCTCACAAAACTGAAGGAAATTTTCCATGAGCTGTCAACTATGGGACATAAACCTCAGGAGTCAGAGTTACTGAGACCGGCTCTAAATTCTGTCTCAGATGAGTGGCAAATATTTGTCCAAAGTATCTTGGGAAGAGCAGCATTAGCAAATTGGGACGAGAAGTGGGCATCTCTGAAACATGAAGAGATGAGGAGGGACCTGCTTAAGGTCAAACTTGATGGGAGCAACAGTAGTAATTGGTCGAAGCCCAAAGTAGAGGAGAAGGATAACACATCCCTTGCATCGAAGCGTCAGAATTTCAACACCAAGGTGTATACAATGGATACTTATCTAGTTTGGGTGCTTTTTAGTTGTTTCTCTCATCAACTGAGTTGCAGTATGGATGCAGTGTTAGCAGTGGTAGTGCTAGCAACATAGCAGATGCAGCATTTGAGAGGGAGCTGCAGTATAGTTGTAGCAGTGGAAGTGGCAGTGGCAGTGTCAAAGGTAGTAGTACGGTAGCAGCAACAGCGCACTAGTTGGTGGAAAACATGTCAGACATCAACAACACAAAGGACGATGCTTCATAGTCAGAGAAATATGCAGTAGAAATGTATTGCTAGAGCACATTCCTCGCTAAGAAGGAGTGTTGATTTTGGGTAGCATCAGATGTGCTCTAGGCCTAAATTTTTTTAGGGAGGCTTGGGCACAAGTATTCCAAAGAACCCAGGAAGCGTTTCGGGAAATTAAACCCAGAAGGGATTTTATTGAAATAATTAATATTTTTAATGAGGTTCCTAAGTCTAAACTTAGGGAAATTAAAATATTAATGGGTATTAATCTAGTCAGGGGTGAAAATTCTAAAATAAGCCACAAATCAAGCCAAAACAATCTAAGCCTTTGATTATGATTTAATCTAGGCTGTTGGTTATCCAACAGGAAGATATAAGAAGGGGATTGAGGGTCATTTGGAAAACACACAAAAAGATAGAGAAAATCGATTTTCTGAAGTGAGAAGTTCTCAAGAGGAAAAATCAATTGAGAAAATCTCTTCTAGTTGAGGGGCAGGGATAACAGCTTCCAAAGAGAGAGATTCTCAGTCGGAGATACGTAAGCAAAGAGAGGTAGTGAGTGATCCAGAAGCCTTGATGCAAAGGTTGATGCTAGGGCAACACGGCCATTCAGTACTAGCACGGAGCCGAGAGCCAGGGTGTGAGACCGAGAGGCAGAAAGAAAACTTCCTAGGCAATAGATCGACCAGTCAGAGAAGTGACGCAACACCCAGAGAGCTTGATGTTGGGTTGATGCAGACACTGCACACAAGTAGTGCAGAGGCAACCAAAAAAGATGGGGGGAAGTCAGCTTGGGGTTGGATCAACCATGATTTCTCAGTGATTTGTGAGGTAAAACTCACAAAGCTTCTACCAATATTTCTCTCTGTAACTGAATAACCTTGTGAGGTATTTAGTGCTGTATTTAGAATTTTCTACTCCTTAATAAATAAAACCCTCAAAGATGTTGCACCGTTTCCTCGCATTGGGTTTTTTTGAGGACTCTTGTCCAAAAATAATTGTGTCATATGTGTTTCTATTTTCCTTTCTCATTTTCTATGTTTCAGAATCATATTTAATTTCGTGTAGGTTGGTTTAGTACTTTACTTCATTGTTTCAAGAAGAAATCTAAACTACGCTTGTAATATAATTCACGACCTATGACAGGTAGATTTAGCTGGTTGATGAGCCTCATCATTGGGTAATTATATGGGCCTTAATTCACCTCCTAGCTTAGTCAAACCAACTATTCTCACAAATTATTTCATACTTTTGATTATATTCTGTTTATGAGATGAGTTAGAGTTGGATATTTTTCTTTGTGGTGTAATGTGCATTTAACGCCTGATTAAAGGATAAAGGCAAGGAATTTTGGCAAAGACCGTGGTCAAAACTCGAATGGTACAAGGGAGAGGAATTATATGAGGGAAATCCTCCTCATTTACTACCCCTCCCTTCGAATATTCCTCCATCAGCTCGAAGTGCAAATAGCCAAATCATGAGGACTAGAAGGCAGTCGAGCAAGTGAAATTCAAAGCACCATCTTATCTCGAGTTTGGGAGCCAAGCCTCCCTAATTTTAGGGAAGTTGTTGGAGACTTCAGTCGTATAGGTAGAGAGTCCTAGGACCTCAGTGGGATTCAGATTTTTGATTGTAAAACTCTACTTTATTTTCGAGCTGCAAAACTTGTGAAAGTTTTTGATGTAATCCATTGTTTTGATAATAAGAATGAGTTTTGTTTTGAGCGAGCACTAAGTTAACTCAGAGGGCTGAATCTCTTGGGTTAGGGCCCAACCCTAGTAGTTAAGGCTCCTCTTTATTGTACATATATGCTAGCGTAGATTCATGGTTTAATCATTTGTTTGCTTAAGTAGATACATTTCCATTACAGTAGTGTAGCATAGATTAGTTTTATTTTAGTTTGCTTCCATTTGTGCCTTCTTTCAATTAGCAGGTTAGCCAGGAGTTCTTGCATGAAGTTTGTTGTCTTGATTCAATACGAGGTTCATTTCATTATCATATTTTTCCATCACTTTTTGCTCATATTCTCATTTCCTTCAGTATGAAATGCTTAAGCAGAAGCTAATAAAACACGTCTTGATCAGACTATACCCGTAGATTTCCTTATCGTCTGATCCACAACAAACCTGACCAATCACCATCCGATTCATTTCAACGCTTGACTTTATGTGCTCCAGATCTCCACTGTCGATCTGTCTAGCTTGATCCAACGGCTATCGTGAATTCTTCCACCTACTTTATGCACTCCAAATCTCCACTGTCGATCTATCGTGCCCTCGATCCAACGACTATCATGTCATCTCGCATGAATTATTGCACGACTGATACCCGACCGAGAGCATGTGAGAAAAGTGGTTTTCCCGTGCCATGTGTCATTCACTTAGGCTAATCACGTAAAAATTAGAAATACAGCTTACAGCTCTTAGGGCTAGCGAGATACTACTTACCATGTTTATTCATTTCCACGTTTGACTTTAGGCACTCCACATCTCCATAGTCGATCTGCCTCACTTGATCCAATGGCTATCGCGTCACCCAATCGCTAACTAGCTTGGCTGAATCTCCACTGTTGATCAATCCGACATGATCCAATGCCTATTGCGCAATCTCGCGCGAATTCTTGCACAATCGATATTAGCACGAGAGCACGTGAGAAAATTGGTTTCCTCATGCTACGTGTCACTTAGGCTAATCGTGCAAAATTTAGGAATTCCATTTACAGCTTTGAGGGTGCTCGAGAAACGGCTTACCAGCTACGAAGACCGCTCCATCATTTTGCACGTTCTTTTCCTTCTGTCACGACGTGACTTGATGTGATCCATCCTTCTATTGACTTCATCTTCCGTGATAATATCTTCGCCATTCATCTCCCATTAATATTGTTCATACATCTATTGACTTAACCTCCCGTGATAAGATCTTTGCCGCTTCTCTTCCATTAGTCTTGTTTGTCTATCTATTCACTTAATCCCATGTGATAAGATCTTCGCCGCTTATCTTCTGTTAGTCTTGTTCATCCATCTATTCACTTAATCTCCTGCAATATAATCTCTGTTGCTCGTCTTCCGTTTATACTGTTCGTTGATCTAAGTGATCCAACGGTTCCCATGCACTGTTGCTTCATTATGTCCTCCTTTCACTCATTTCGATCTTCGCTTTCTCTTCCACTTAACTCCTTGCATGCTTGATTTCACCAAAAAAACCAAAAATGTGAATACAGATTTAGTTTAGTTTCCTTTCTTACACATTAGTTTGGTTTGATGCTCTTTACTTCTATAACTTAGATAGCAGCATTAGGTTAGTGTTGATTTAGCAATTTTGCTTAGCATAGCTATTTAAATGGTTAATTAGGATATGGTGAGATATTAGCATTACATGTTGTTTTCTTCATTATTGCAGTAGAGTAGCTCTATTAGAATAGATTTTCTCTTCTTCCGTCAAAGAATCAAGCTTATTCTGACTCTATGGAAGTCTGGCTTGGAACCCCCGGGGTCTCTCGCTAGATGAACAAGTGACAATAGGAAAAACCTTCACTTCTACTTGTGCATATAGAACTGTCACCTCCAAGTTTGTACAAACCCCGGGTTGATAAGTAAAGATGGTAGCCCAGGAATTGCAACATCCTTACTGTAATACTGGCACTCATCACTGGTTACAGTAGGATTCCTGAGATTGTTAGATCTAGGAATTTTCACACAATCAACAACAGAAAAGGAAGAAAAATTTCAGAAGAGAAGGGAAGACAAGGACTAGCTTTTGTTAGCATGACTAGCATGATGAAGGTTTCTCCTTGGTGAGGAAAAATTCCTCTTGAGCCCCTGTAAATCGAGAGGGTGGATATGGTTTTCTATGGATTCCCTTGATGGTGTGGGTAGAGGATTGTGTCCTTGGATTCTTGGAGGGAGGACCTCTAAAGAATTTCTTATGGTGATTTTATAGTGGGTTATGGATTCCCTAGAATGGGTGGAATCATTGCGTTTAAGGTGGAGACTTGCTTCTCTAGATCCCCTTGACACTCTTATGGAGGAGGTAGTTGGCCTCTACATTCCATTTGTGTGCTTGGGTGGATAAGAAGCCTCTAGATTCCTTGTGTGTCTCGGATGGAGATAGCAGGCCTTTGGATTCCATGTATGCATTGATTGACTTCTATTAAAAAGTTGGAAGGTGGAGGCAATTGGCCTCTGGATTCCCTATATATCATCGGACTGTTGAGGGGCTGGTGGGTGGAGGAAGGAGGTCCTCTAGTGTCCTTGTTTCAACTGAAAGTGATTATTTTGATCCCTTAAGGAAGCCCCATAGTCTTTGGAATATGTCTCGGGGGTGATAGTTGTAAGTAAGTTTGGTTGCAGTTGCCTAATATTGGGTGGAGAGTCCTTCTCCCAGACTTAGTTGCCCACATATATCTCTCTCATCCAATATCAGTACCTGCACCTATAATATGTGTTATGGATTGTATTTGTATATGTATGAACTATTAATATTAATATGCATTGATTTCTTGAAATATGCATTATTTACAGTGGTAACGAGGAAAGAATGACATTATATTAACAAGTCATAAGAGTGTGATGTGGTCTTCAAAGGCATGTATATATGTATATATATATATATATATATATATATATATATATATATATATATATATATATATATATATATATATATATATATATATATATATATATATATATATATATATATATATATATATATATATATATATATATATATATATATATATATATATATATATATATATATATATATATATATAGATATAGATATAGATATAGATATAGATATAGATATATTATGTGTGTGTGTGTGTGTATACATATATAACAGTGTTGAAGGCACTGAGTGGTTATAATTATAGAATAGTGTGATAAGCACAGATAAATTCATTTTAACCTCGATGGAATTTAGTTTGCATTAATTGTTAAGTGGAAATAATGAGGGATCTAAGAAAAGTGGGTATGCGGAGGAAAACCCAATGATAACTAAGCCAAAACAGTCCTTTTGTAATCATGCTCTGTGTAAGAGTATATATATATATATATATATATATATATATATATATATATATATATATATATATATATATATATATATATATATATATAGATAGATATATATATATATATATATATATATATATATATATATATATATATATATGATGTCCCCTCTTGATGGCATGTATTTTTTGACAGTGGGAGCTAGTGAGGCCGGATGACCGGATGTTGGTGCCCAGACAACGTGTCTGACCAGTTAGAGAAATGGAGGTCATTTTCATTATGCACTAGTTAACATCTAAGCATGTCCCCTTTGCACTTTCATTGATCTGGAGCATGGGGTGATGAGGACCGTACATGTTATAGTTAAATAATCAATTTTTAGGCGCACCAACAGAATGTGGTGTTGGGAGGGGCCACCGTAGATTGGACGATGGAGATTCATCGCTCGTTGATCCTATGGGGTGCACGATCCCTACAATGTGATACCAGTAGGAGAGGAACCCTCGCGTATGTCATCAATATAAATTTCAAGATCGACAACCTAGTCCTTGGTGCACTCCCACCCCTTAAGAGGTCAATAGGGAGAAGCACCCCCACACACGTTATGGATATTTCACTTGAGATCCTAGCCGTCAGATCTGTTAATGGATGGTGAGGTCTATAGGATGGAGCATCATGGGAAAATTTTATTGGCACCAGAGTTTAGTGGATGATGGAAGGGTCTGAGGCACCGACAGCGATGTGGAAGAAGGATATTGATGCCTGTGGATGGGGACAAAATGACATGTCCTAGTGTTTCCCACCTGGGAGGCACGACATAGGGTTCAATATGAAAGGGTGGTTCTTATTAGGCATGGGGAGACGTGGCACTGCTATCTCATTTCCAACCGAAAACAAGAGAGTGCAGAGGATGGTCCACAACCTCCACATGGCCCAAAGGTTTGGAGAAAAGAAATTAAGAGAACATCAGGACAATAGGACAGGGGTGATGTGGCATATGGGTGTTAGTGGGACCCAAGTGTGGGATTGATGATGCAATTCTATTGTTTGAGGGAGGGGATTGGGAGAATGGGCCCCATTTTTGTCATTATGTGCCACTAGAGGTTTCTTTAGAATAAAAAACTACCTCTGGGGGTTTCCTTTAGCATATTTGGGAAAAGGGTTTTGACCCTCAAGAATAACGATGATTCGTCGATATGGAGATCACTGTATTCTTTTATAGCCCATTCCTAGGGGTGACCTCCCTCATAAACTCCTCGCACATTACCCTATTTGAATCATTGTGTGATGGCTCTATTGTTGAATGTGTGAAAGATGTACCTCGAAGACCTGCTCACCTTTTATGTGAGCAGGGACCATCAAGCCAATTGACATGGCTATTTCCTATCGGCACTATGGGTATACATGTGGCATGGGGGAGACTACAGGCATAGCGCCCTCCAATAGAATAGTTAGGAAAACTACAAATATATATATGTATGAGATTATAGATATATATGTAGGTTTATAACGTTATATAAATAATAATGGATGTCAAGACCATAGTAAAGACTCCATAAACAAAATAAAGATGTATATGGAAGAATTTGATGATAAAATAAAGTGAAGCAATGAATAGTTGAGTCGGATTCTTAGGTGCAAGTGGGGAACCATAAGATTAAGTGAATAAGGTAACACCCTTGAAGGGGGATTGACAAGTAAAATCAATGTAAAAGAAAACAAATATTATTAGTATCCCATTATTATGACAGTATAAGAGGAGTTAGATTAGCAGTAGCAGCCACCCCAATGGGGTAAGTTGGGTGTGGTTGTTACACTGAGAGGAGGTGAATCGATTCAATTTTAGAAGATCAAGAGGTCAGCAGCATGAAAGCGATTTGTTTCACTGAAATATGAAGAGGTCAACGTGATGGTAATAAATTTCTGGGAAAAACAAGAAAAGGAAATTCTTTCTTTTTTGCATTCAGGATTTTCCTTTTGCCTCTCAACTCTTTGACATTTGGCTGTTAGACTGTAAGCATTGGTCAGTTGTTGCATAATTTTCATAGAACATGATTGGTTGTTGTGGGAGTCAAGAATGTGTCTAGTTACTGTGTGTGATGTTGATGTGTAACAACGTAGGAAATTCAAGCGCTTCGAGGGAGCTATTCTGTAATCTGAGTTTTTGTTTGTAACAACACATTTTGAATTAATAAAAGATACTTGAATCCCTTCCCATGCTTGTACTCTATAATTTAATCTTGAATTAATTAATTTAGTAACCAACTCGAATGGACTAGGTTGTGCGATTTGTCACAACAATCTATATTTTGTAGGCATTGTGAAAGCTATAGAACTTGGACTACATAAAAAAGAATTAAGTTGAGGCATCAAATGAAAAAAAAGTTAAAGCTTGCATACATTATGAATGCTTACTAATCACCTCATTACATATGAAGGGCTTAACTCTTAAGTGTTACATTTGTAGATGTCATTGTAAGTTACATGGGTCTCATCACTTTTTTATCCATGAAGTTATAAAGCCCTTCATCATTAAGGCCTTCAATAATTATCATTACTATTGTGAATGCAAATGGTTGATCCTTCACCCACAAGAAAATGATGTGTGGAAACTTTTATTGGAATCGCATTATTTCATACTCTATGAAATTCTTTAAAGGACTTGGTTATTGTTATTAAACTTGGAAATAATCTTTTATGCTTCCTGCATCCCCAGGTTGACGAATAAATATTGCATATAATTAGAGACAATGATTGTAATAATAGTGCGAATATTTCCCAGGTTGAAACATATGTTCCATCACTTCTAAATGAGGAAATGTTTTTCATCTTTTTCGTGAGGCCTAAACTACCACATGAATACAAATATCTATGAAAGTAGCAAGGATTGTGTACTCATTTCCATGATCATGACAAAAGAAGAAAATGCAGACAATTATTTAATATCTTCCATATTACTAAACTTGTAAATCCAAATTTTGGTGTCAAAAGTCTCAATGATATGAAGATATTTATTTTTGAATTAATCTCAAAGTCGGTGTTCATGCATCTAGACATCGTGATTCCATGTGATGTTTGTAATCTATTTTTTGTAGCTTTGAAAAACATCAAAAGAATGTTCACTATGAAATTTGGTTGATGAACCGTTTTACATAGCTAAGAAATTTCCCCTTTTGTACATTTTTACCATGGTAAACTAATATCTAATGAATGTATTTTGCATGTAGGAATTGTACCAAAATAGGACACCTATTCAAATTGAAATGAGAATGAGGAAGAGTGTGCAAAACAAAAAGTATACAAATTATTCTAATTTTCCTCAACATGATAATGTCATTTATATTATCACCCAAAAATGATTCAACCCTACCAAATCCGTAGGTTCACCAAAATACACCTCAAATATTATGGGAACCTTACACTCCACTCACCCCACTTCATTTCACCTCCTTGATCTAAGGAAACACATGCCAAAGTTTCATTCTCAAAAGTCATAACACACCTTATAATCATAAAAACTATGTTTTTCTTGAAAAAGTCACCACTAAAACTTACTTTAGCCTTGAAAAATTCACGTTCAATTTTTGCAGAGGGATTTTTTTTACTATTTTCATAATATGCAATTTTCTAGGGAGTTAAAAAAACTTAAAGTGGACATATTTATACCCTTAAATTAGTTGGTAAACTTTATCTGGTTAAATAATCAATACTAACGATGACCATGTTAAGGGGATTTAATGGCTCCTTTTCTTATAAAATCCAAGATCTCTCTCCATTTTTTATCATCCATCCACCAAACTAAGTACATGTTACCAAAATTTCCCTATAACAACTGCATCCACTTGATAGCATTTAGGATCATACAAGTATTTACAACCATAGGAGGAGATAGACCACACACCTAGGAAGTAAATAACCCTCCCAGGGAAGGGGTTTTTAAGATACTTTCTTTAGCGATCTTCTTCATAGGTGATATTGCACTATTGTTTCTTTTCGGTATAGACTTGAATTTTCATTCCTTTCAATTTTTTTACTCATTTCATATCTATAGTTTGTTTCTAATAATCCTTTTTAGAGATGTTGGTTTCACACTATATGTACTATATGAGACTTATTTAATAGAGATCATCTCAACACATAGTGACCAAAATATCTACTCAATGAGGTTTAGGTAAGGATTTATCACAAGCATTGGTGGAGACATTACTAAAAATAAATATGGAAAAACTTGATTTTTGAATATAATTATGACATTGTTTCTATGATCACCTATTTCTATAAAAGGAGACTTAATGTAGAATTAAAATACATACAAGAATGTTCGGTTGGATGGAATTTAGCCACTAAAGGTTTCTTGAGTATAAAAAGAGCATGTGTTCCTTCCTTAGTATATATTTGAGCCTATTTATTGTTGCATATATATAAACCATTAATAATAACATTTTATTGTGAACTATTCGACCAAAACTATGATAATATGTTGAAACATCAAGGATTGATGAAAAAAATATTGTTTGAATAAGAACAAGTGGTGTCCAGACAACCTCGTTATAAATTGGCATTAACCATTAAACAAAGACGTAACATTCAAAAACATCATGCTTCTCATCATTTGACAAGTTGTGGTTGTTGTTTCTCATGAAAGAAGTCATTTAATATATAATAAATATTTATATCCATCTAACCCAATGCAGCTAGTGAAAAATAATCACCCGTGGTGGTCGAATTTGGTTAGGCTATTGCAAAAAATATACACAAGTAATTATAAAATTATTTTCTTTACCCTTTATGAAAATTTTCAAATAATTTGACCTTGGTGTTATTTAATTAATTTTATTAGTTTCTCTAAAAATTCTAATTTAGGCACTCAACCAAGTCTATAAATTATGTTAACATATACCTAATAACATCATATTTTAATAAACATTTGAGTCTTATAACTACTTAGGTTAACAAAGTAGTCACGAAAATATGTAACTATGAGATAGGCCACTATCCTTAAATTACTTTCAAGAGCTTAATATTCCTTCAAATAAAGACACGCATTTTTAGAAAACAAAATTAATAATATGTTAATAATGAACACATTCGAATGAAAGTAGAAATGAAATCCATAAAAATATTTACTAAAAAATTATAAATTCCATGACTTATGTTGTTATAAAAAACAAAACACAGTCCTTCAAATACAAGTTAACGTGTGAATAAGGTTTTTTACATAGAAATTTTAAATATATATATATATATATATATAATACATATTATCACCAAAAAATTGTTCTCCTTTATAAAAGAGATAGGTTCACCTAAATGCAACTCAAATAGCATGGGAGCCTTTCATTCCACTAACCCCACTTCATTCCACCTCCACTTAATCTAAGGAAACACATGTCAAAGTGTCATTCTCAAAATGGCCTAGAAATTTATAACCCTAAATCTTATGTTTCCCTTGCAAAAGTCACCCCCAAAAGTTATGATGCTCTTGCACAAATCACCCTCAAATGATGTAAGGTCCCATAAAACCCTAAGGTTTATTAATTTTGTATGGGGTTGTTTAGAAAAGTAAAACAATTTAAGGTGACCATATCTAAAACCTAAAATTAATTTCTAAAATTTGTTTGGTAAAATAAGAATGATTTATTATGACAAAATCATGGGGATTTAATGAATATTTTTCTTATAAAAACCACGAGATCCCTCCATTTTTACCGTCCATCCACCAAAGTAAGCACATGTTGCCAAAATTGCCTCAGATAAAACTCAATTCACTTGATAGCATCTTAACATCACCCAAGCTATTTATAACGACATGAATGGATATAACACATACCTAGGGAGCAATGAACCCTCCTATGGAGGGGATTTCAAATCCACCTCCTTTAGAAATATTCTTCATAGATGATATTTCACTATTGTTTCCTTCAGTTGTAGAATTGACTTTACATTCCTTTCTATTTGTTTACGCATTACGTCTTTATGGTTTGTTTCTATTAACCCTTCTCACAATTTTTCGTTTCACATTATATGTATCACATGAGCCTTATTACTCCCTACCTTCAGCAATGTAGGGACTATAGCGGTCGATCATTGTTGACCAAACATTAAACTATTTTGACTGAACAATGTATTGGATGTTTTAACCAATGCTTGAGCAAAAATATTATATTAAACCATTTTTTATTCAAAGTTTTAGTTTCCACCTCTTATTGCCGAGGAAACTGTATAATTTTATTAAACATAGGATAATTTGTTTCACTTTCAATTCGACGTTGGTTTAATGCTAAGCTGTAGTTAGCATTACCTAGAAAACGTTTAATGCTTTGTGCTCTCCACTACAAATTTATCCAAATATGTATGGAAATCAACTGCTCCAAAGCCCCCACATTATACTTTATGGCATGTTTCATTCCTTCTATGTTTTAATTTGATTGATGTTTAACACCATCGTGGAAAGCACCCAGAGCCTCTCGTAATTGGTGGGAATGTTGATTTCTAGAAACGACCAAAGCTGAGCGTCGAATAGCTAGAACATCGACTCGCAAGGCCCTAACTAACGACCATGAATATCAAAGGATAACACTGCTCGCATGCCAGTCGATCCTGTCATCCATCACAGGGCTTTGGGGCTCCAATTTCATAGGATTGTGTTCATGGAAAACAACAAATCCTCCCCGAACATGAAAATATGTACCTTTCAAAAATTCTTCCATAGAAATTGCCACAAAACTCTAGCTGATAAGAAAATTCAAATGAAGACCATCATCTATAAAAGCTTGAAAACCCACCAGACCTTGCATAGAATTCATGAGTCTATGAGTTTAAAATTGGCCACAAAACGTTTAAGGGCCATAGAACTTAATGAGATTTGAAGTAGTTCCCTAAGGTTTTGCAAAATTATGTTGCCACCAAATTTTTAACTACCATTAGAGAGAAAATTACAAACAATTGTGTGAGATAGAAGAAAATAATTGCAGCTCAAGGAATAGTGAAGGGCTATAGTGAGCACACATTGATTCTATGTCCATTGATTTAGGTAGTGGAGGCAGTCAGAATAAATACAAATACCAATACATCATATGCCCCCACTACATGGAGGGAGTAGATCTTACCCTTGGACAATTTGTAAATCCAATTTTACTTCCCTATTAAGTTTGACATTGTGTAAAGTTTAGGTTCTAAACCCTACTCTTCAAATTCTTTCAATTGCAAAATTTGACTGGTAAGCTTGTGCTTTATTATTCAATACTAATTATACATTTTCTCAATACTAACTATATATTTTATCTATAAATTTCTGAATGTTTCGATGCGATTGAATATTTTTGTCCATTTTCTCCCTCAAGTTCTGAATATTTTTTATTTTTCTTACACTGGGGTAGAGAGACCCTAAATACTCTCTGAATTTTCAGAACAGACTCACTAAAATAACTGAAATTCTAATGGGGTTTCCACTAAAGGAAGAAAAATTATTGTTGTTTAGAGACTCACCAGCATAATCAACTATAAGTTACCGCTTTCCACGATCCACACCTGTAGTGGCCCCTCCATCTAAAATGGCAGAAGATCTACCTCAGCCATCGAACTAGGAGTCTCTTCCCCTTTTCCTCTAAATAATGAAATGTGCATACTATTCCTTTGAATAATGAAATGTGCATACCACTATAGCAAGGTGAAACAACTCAATCTAGCCTTTCGAGGCATGAGAGTTAGTGTCTTGCCATCCTATTTCTTTTCGCATTGGCCACACCCTCACACAATATTTCAGTTACGTTCTAGGCGAGATGTTGCTTCTAATCTATCAATGTCTAGTCCTAGTTCAATGTCTAGTTCTAGTTCTCAATCAGTGTCTAGTTCTGGTTCATAGGCTACTAAGTATGAACTAAATTTTTGTAACTCAATATGTTGTTCCTGTTATAGGTGGGGCTATCTCTATTATCGCATCTATTTTCTCTATCGTCGGTAAAGGTACATCAATGACAATCTCACAGAAAAGGTAGATCGGTCACCATCTCACAGGCAAGGGTGTAGGTATGAGGATATGTAATTCCATTGCAAAATAAAGGGTATGGCATGACCAAACCAAAGTTGTTGTAGTTCCATATGAAGTTGATGACTTTGCTCAAAAACCATTGGCTAATTATGTTGCAAAAGCAACTATAGAGGGGCTAATTCTGCTGCGAAAACACGTTTGTAAAAGGGGAATGTGGGCTTCATGCAAGCCCTAGGCATGCTTACCCAACAATTTTTGTTATTAGGGATTCCATTTGTCTATTTTTTTCATTTCTTTGATTTAGGATAGCTATGTTGTCCTATACCCATGTTTGAAGTTGATTGATGCCACATATTTATGTAATGTTATTTTAATATTATTTAATTTAAATTTCAATCATTATCTAAATTTTAAAAACTATACCCAAACCAAGTTTCTACTCCACCATGTTGGTTCCTGCAATCTCTCTAAATCTTTTCAGGAATTTCATTGTCAGCCCCAAGCATCCTAGGCTTTTCATCCTCCTCACGTAACAATAGATTCAGCAGAAGCAACAATGGTTATTGTGGCTTCAATAGCAGATCCATATGCAGTAGTTGATCCACCTGCATTATCTAAGCATCTTTCCCAATGTACCTTCCATTTAGATAGCCATCAATTGCTATGGTTTTCCCGCTCGACCGATTCCTAGTGGTCTTGATTTCATTCTTTCAGAAATTGAGGTTCGCGATAGCAAAGGAGTTCGCCCGGTTCACCCTATCTATTTGGTTTAAGCTTGTTCTTCAACACAGACAAATGAATATATGCTTGTTGGTGTTTCTTTTAGCAGAGAGCCTTGAACCCAATTAATGGAATAAAACAAAAATCCCCATTCCTATTGTAGAGCACAACAAAAATCTTTGGCTCCTTAGACTGCCATTCCCCTCTTATTTATTTTAGCAGAGAGCCTTGAACCGAGTTAGTTTCTCATTTTCAGTCTAACAGATCAAAAGATCCCCAACAACCTCCCGTTCCAAACCATTTAATTTTCATTACATCAGAGTCGTGTTTTCATTGTCTTTGACTTATCCTAGATTTAAATTTACAGTAGCTCGAATTTCTAAATTTACACAAATTACGTTACACTTGCTCGAATTTCGAAATTTACACAAATTACTTATAAAATGTTTTCATGAGAAATCATGTAATTTTTTAAATTTAATATAAAACAAATTAAATTAAAAAATATATTAAATAGAAAATATACATTATATTGAAAATTTAAAATTAAAAGAATATATATTTTTCTCCCAATCTACAAAAAAAAAAATGAATTATAACTATAACATGTTCATTTTTTTATTAAATATAACATGTTATTTTTTTTTGTTCTTCACTACTACTAGCTAGACTTGGTAACATGTTCCTTTTTTTATTCTTCATTACTACTAGCTAGACTTGGTAATATCTTACTTGACTATTTTTATAACTCACTCTAGCTTAGTACAAGGCTCAAGACTAGTAAGAGTAATGCAAACCAATCCTGGTAATTTCACTACTTACCTTTATGCGCTAATAAGTCAATTTAATACTAGAATTGTGTTGGAATCATAAAGCAAGCTTACACCAAGTTGCTCGTAATCTAGCAAGGACCACGAATTATTTAAGTTTCATAAGCATGACGTGAATCTAATATTAGTGGCTATATACTAAGTAATTCCTTGTTGATCTCTAGAATAAGCATGTAATGCGAGTTGATATTCAAAGAATATCAAACCTATGTGTTGTTCTATTCCTTTATAAGTTTGTGTCTCTATTCACTAAGGTATTTGTGGCCTTCAATGTATGAAATAATGCATTGATTACAACGGTTTTTTTAATGTAATTATTGTGAGTGTTTTTCTCAAATTCACTCGTCTAGTATTGATCATTTTCTTATGGCATTCTCTCTGGTCGATGTCCAATTTCTCCTTTGACTTGGCCGGTAGGGTTTCTCCTTTGACATGACCGCAGGGACTACCACTGCTTTAACACTAGTTTAATAAAGATAACCTCAATACTTGGAAACCTATAAATATACCTAACACAATCATTCATTGACACATTATTAGAAATAAATATGCAAATAGTTTAACGATGAACATGATTATGATATTATTTTTATGGCCATTGATCATTATAAAAGGAGACTTACTATAAAATAAAAACACACTAAGAATGTTTTTAATAGGCAAAATATCCCATTTTAAGGTTTCTTGAGCATATAGAGTATGTGTTCCTTCCATAATATATGTTTGACCCTATTTTTGTTGTGTCTAGATCCCAACATCAATTAATACTTTTTGTTATCAGCTCTTCCATCAAAACTCTAATACTATGCTAAAAAGATATTTGTTATATCAAAGATCAGTGAAAACATGATTATTTGAACCAGAACAAGCTTTATATAAACACACTCATTAAAAATGGACATCAACCATTAAACTCATAAACATAACATGCTAAAACATCATGCTTCTAACTATTTGACAATTTGTGATTGTCATTTGTGATTGTGATGATGTCCCTTTATATGTAAGAATCTTATTAATATTCTTAAAATTCAATTCACCTATTTTAAAAATAATCATCCCTTATGACCATAGTTTAGTAAGGTATTCAGTAAAATAGTTAAAATTAAAAAAAAAAAAAAAAAACCGATAATTAGTATAATTGCTTTTATATATATCGCATTGAGAGATAAAAATATATATCAATGAGAAAGGCTACTCCCCTTAATCAATTTGTAAAGCTTAAAATTCCCAAAAATAAAAACATGCACTCTTAAAAAAATAAAATGAATGATATGTTTAAGATGGACACATCCCAATGCAAATACAAATGAAATTTATAAAATATTGACTCAAAAAAAATCCAAATTCCATGACTATTTGCCGCTATCGGATGCATAACTCAATATTTCAAATATAAATTAATGTGTAGATAATATTTATTTCCTAAAAATTTTAAATTATTGTTCAAATATAAATAGTTTTAAAAAAGTTTAAATTATAATATAATATGGTATATAGTTAAAATTATTAATACGGTATAATGAATATAAGATATTATATAGGTAAAAATAACATTTTCATATATATAAATAATTTTTTTATATATAATAGTAATAATATTTTATTTTATTTTTAAATTGTTGAGCTATTAATGTTTAGACATATTTATTGATAAGCTAGGTCATTAATTCTAAATATTATAATAAAATTTATTTATCTATAAAAATATCTATGTTAAAATTTACCGTTATATCTTTATAAAATGGCCATATAGTAAAAAACTTTGTTACATAACTCTATATATATATATTACCTATTCAATTTTAACATATTTTCATGCTTATTATAAATTGATATTTCCTAATGAAAACTTGCAATATAAATATAAATACAAATATAAATAAATATATATATAAAAGTTTTCGTTTTTATTTTTGGGAATTTGATGAACCTTAAAGTGCATTTCGTATATTACTTCCAATTTATCATTGTCCAATTTCTCCAGGTGAGAAATGCTATCAACAACCTCGTCTGCTAGTTTCTCCGCGTGAAAAATGGCGGTATCTATTTCTTCGTCGTTTGCGAATGACGAAGGGCATTCAAAGATAAATTTTCATTCTCCAATTTCTCCTTTTGTAGAAATGGAATCTACAACCTTTGTCGTTTCTGAAGGCAATTCGATCCCAATCACCTTTATCTGTAAATCTCACATAACAACGAGAAGTACGCAACTCAATCATTCATCATTTTCTGCAGATTAAGTAGATCTAAAGTTAAGGTATGTGTGCATTTTCTGTGTAGGATCCAAATTATCTCTTGCTTCATATGTTATACTCTGCAAGAACTTGCAAGGAAGTTCGTTTTTCGGACATCATTCTATGTTGTAACGAGGGTAGGTTTATGTTGATTGTTGATTTTCCTAATATCATTTTGTTTGAATTTAGATATTATTTTGTTTTACTGTGGAATATTCAGAGAATTAGAAATCTACATAAGCTTAAAGTTATAAAGTTATTATAGTGCATTTTTATGTCTGGTTGATTCTTCAAATATTTTACAGTGAGACGGACATGGACTAGATGAACTAGTTAATTATTTGACTACGTCTTTGTCAGTTTTATTGCGGAATATTCAGATTCGTAGTCAGTTATTTGACTAGGCCTATGTCGTCTTATTGCGGAATATTCGCAGAATCAGATTGTTGGGAAATATCAGATCGCTGGTTCTCCAATATTCCGGACATGGACGGATAGCTAATTATTTAACTACCGTTATGTCAGCCTTATTGCGGAATATTAAGAGGCGCAGTCAATTATTTGATTAAATCTATGTCTATCTTATTGGGGAATATTCAAAGAATCAGATTGTTGGGAAATATCACATGGCTGATTTTCTGAATATTCCACAATAAGATGAACATGGGCACATGAGCTCAGTCAAATAGTTAATTTTTTTAATATTTCGTAATAAGACAATATGGGCAAATGAGCTCAGTCAAATAATTGACCGCGTCCATGTCCTTCTGATTGCAAAATATTTGTAAAATCAGCAATCGACATAAAATATCTCTATAATAGAGGGTATCTACTACTTGCATACATATATATATTTTAAATTTCTGTACTTTTGCTACTGTATGTAGACACAGGAACTAATAAACATAGCAACTACATCGCTTAAAGTCTTGTGGTAGCTAGCTTCCATGGCCTACATTCTCAAAATGTTGCTTTTCAAGAACGTAATCTGAAGAGAAATTGCATTCCATCGAAACATTTCCATAGAGTTTCTACCCCATTTGGGGTTTCTAATGGTGGCCATTTGAAGAAAGAATTAGTGTACTCATCCATACATGGGGCATCATCATCCAGATTGTCAAACACAATTTTCCGGTCAGTTAATCTGCCTGATGAAAGCAATAAGGTCGTTGAATTTGATTTCAATAACTACATGCGTTCAAAGGCAATGGCAGTGAATGAAGCATTCGATAAGGTTATCCCACTTAGTTATCCAGAGAAAATCTAAGAATCCATTAAGTATACCCTTCTAGCAGGAATCCATTAGGTATACTCTTCTAGCAAGAGGGAAATGGGTTCATCCTGTTCTATGCTTTGTAGCGTGTGAGCTTGTGGGAGGGACCGAGGAGCTCTCTATGCCAACTACATGTTCAATGGAGATGATCATTACAATGGTTGTTATTCTTGATGACTTGTTTTGTGATTTGCAGCTTGTGAGCTTGTGGGAGGGACGGAGGAGCTCATTATGCCAATTGCATGTTCAATGGAGATGATCAATTGATCTAGGAGGCTCTAGAGAGACACACAAGACAAAGATGGCTCAAAAAACAAAGTGTTCAGATTATGCTCAAACTAAGACCAGAGCGTAGATCTCGTCGTCTTGATCGTGGAGGTGTGAACGGTTCGTCAATTCGAGACAAGATAATGAAGTTATCGCGAAAAGAAGGTTGCTTTGTTCCTTAAGAAAATGAGGTATTTTCCTTTAAAAATGGGTTTTCTCATAAAAATGGACTTAAAGCCATTATAAGGCAAATTGCAATCGGAGGCAGGGGAGAGCCAATATCGGTGCTATACAGGCAGCGATCGGCAATATCGATGGTTGAAAATTAGCGATGGAGTGTCAGATCGGCGAATCGGGTCAGCAAAACCCAGAGGCCAAGGATGAGGAACCCTGGATATCAGCAAATGCGATTAGCAATCACTGATATCGGAGATCAGAACGATGAGTGTCGGAAGATGCCGAAAGGAAGGACCCCGGGCCGCAGCGATCGGCAATCTGCGATCCCAATTTGCAATATAGCGTGGACCCGATTGATTCATAGGTCTGAATTTATAAAATTTGAAATCCAAACTTTCAGATTTTTCAATGTTTTTCAGTGTTTTTCGGGTTTTTTGTATTATCGCTTTAAAACAATAAAAATGCTATTTTTTAAAGGTTGTTGCACCCGTCGATTATTTTATACCAACAGCTTCTATTCTTAAGCAACAAACCTCCAATTTTGAAGCAGCCTTGTCCCAAACGTGTTATAAAACATGATGGGTGGCAGAGCGGCGAGGTTGAAGGAGGAAGAGAGAACTTGCATGCCAAAGAGTGCCTGAGAGCCCGAAAGCCCGTGCTAGAGCGCTGAGAGCATGGATGTAGAGAGCCAATAGCGGTGAAAGGCTGCGTAATAGAGGACGAGAGTAGTATAATAGAGAGCCCAAGAGGTTGCGTGGAGAGGCTGCGTGGAGAGAGGCCCGAGAGCCTAAATACGCAGAGAAGCATGAAGCCAGAGCAGCACTTCAAATCCACAGAGCCACAGATCTACAGATAAGCATGGAAGTGAAAGGGTGCTTGAAGTTCTGACAGATCGCAAAGCTTTAGTGAAGTAAGCCAGAGTGCTACAAAGCGAAATAGCCAGCAAGCTGCAAGAAAGTCCAGAGCAGTTATTCTTTTATGATCGATTCTTCTTCGTGTGTGGTTGATTCATTTTATGATCAATTCTCTTTCATTGATTCTTCTTTAATCGATTCTCCTTACAATCGATGCTGTGAAATCGATGTTTAAGCAAGTTTCAGCACTTTGACAGTGTGATTCAGATGTCCACATTCTTATCCGAGCAGCCATCTTCTTTCATCGATGCCTTGAGATCGATGGTTTGAGCAGCTTCAGCAGTGAAACATCCACTTCTTCAGATGGCCCGTGGTGTGAGGTAAATGGTTATTGTCCATGTACTTCTTCTTTTACATTATGCTGCATGGATCCTTGATTGATATTGATGTAGGATCTTCTTTATTACATGTTGTCATGATTCCTAACTCTTCATGTTATGCGGAATCTTCTATATGATATACTTGCTATCATAACTCTTTATGTTATGCTTTGAGATCGCTTGTTGTATGTTGTTGGGATACACTTGTTGTTGTCATGCATGTGTTTTGCTTTGACATCCCTTTTGTGCCATGTTGGCGGGATGCTCACCATGCATTTTGTGACATACTGATAGGAGTTTGATTGAGAATTCCAGTTGTGGGATATCTCTTAGAGCCACTCCTCTGTGAGGGCGTTTTTCCTTGTATGATCAAGACATCATCTCCTATGTACATCAATTTTATTGACAGCACATAATGCAGCGGCCTACACCATCTTGACACTAGGGCCCGAAAATGTAGTCCCTCCTGGACGAACTCCATTATCAACGCTTATGTTTTCATGTGATGATGATTGTTATGTTCATCTTCTTTTCCGCATGAAACTATATTTGTTAATGTTCTTTTAAAATGCAATTTTAACACATCACGAAAGTAAAAGGTCTTCGAAGGGTCCTTCTTCACACCATAACCTGGATCAAGTGGTATCAGAGCAGGTCTTTATGTTGATGTGAATTGCAGCATGAACAATGGAATGTGTAATGACAGAGGATGAAAGAGCGATGTGCGAGACCATACTCGACATCTCCAAGAAAGTGGAAATTGTGTATGAAACTCTACAGAAAGAAATAGAGGAAAAGGAGCGATTACAGCTTCAGTTGAAAGCCACAGAAGAGGCCATGGAAGAACTGAAGCAAAACAGACATAATCTTCAAACAGAAAATGATGAATTGAAGATGCATCTACATGAAGAGAAAGAGGAGAAGAAGAGTTTGCTACTACAGCTGCAACCAAATGACGAGGCCTTGGAAAATCTGCAGCGAGACCCATGTGAGGTAAAAAGTAGTTCTCCATCTTCATGTATGTTCCGTGATGATGATTTCGCTATGTTTGAAAATCATACGACAAGAATTGGCTCCAAAATGTTGAAGAGAATGGGGTATGAAGGAAATGGCTTGGGTGTTAATGGCCAAGGCATTGTCAACCCCATCAAAGTAGAGGAATTACCCCATCAGGCAGGACTTGGGTATGTCAGGAAAGAAGTTGGGGAATGTGATCCACCAACAACAAATGATGAGCAACCCTCATCAGTTCTTTCCAAATCGAAAGATAAGGTAAAAGATGTTGATTTCCTTTGCATTTCATCTTCTCATAGTATGATGTTTGTGGAGATTTGGAGATCCTGATTACAGGGACAAATATGAGGCTCCTTACAAAGATAAGGCACGAGGAGAAAGAACTTGGTGCTAACAACCAAGGCATCACTCAACCTTTGGAGGTTGTGCATGAGCATTGATTTGTAGGCTCGAGATACACTAAAGGAGAGTGCTCAAAGGTGTCAGATTCATCTGAGACATCGTCGAGGAAAGAGAATTATGGGAAAATATCCCCATCATCCCATGGCAGTTTCCATTGCAGGGAGAGAGCTGAGACAAGCTCTCATCGCCATGCTGACATCATAAACAGCAAAGGAAGGTATAACCATTTTTTATCTTCAAATGTTCATTTATTTTATGATTACGTTGTTAATAATGAACAAAGATTAAGGCATCAAAAAACATGTACCTTTTTTGGTTTACCTAACCATACCTTTTCTAAGTGTTGGAAAAGAATGGCAGCACTCATGAGGAGTGAAAAACCCTATCGACAGCATGAAAAGAAACAGGTTAATCAGATATGGAGGAAGAAAACCTACTGCAGTCATTCCGACAGAAATGGCCATCAAGGAGCCACTTTCTGGAAGCTCCATCCAGAGCAGCACCTTAAAGACAAAGCATCGGTGCATGAACCAAGTAAAGCAATTGTTCGACAAGCAAACCCACCTCAAGGAAGTGACCCATTCACAAAGATAAGTGAGAAATGGTTTCTAGACATGTTATCATTTCATGGTCATTCTTTTGTAAATCACATGTTGAATTTTAAAATGTAAACGTGATGATGTATTTCCATCACGTAGTGAGCAACAATGATGATTGGTCATGTTTTGAGTCGTATTTTGAGTTGCATGTTAAAAATCTGAAAGTGATGTTATGTTTCATCACTTGTCACACATTAGTGTTTGGCCTTATGAATGTAAATCATGTGTTGCAGTGATGATGTGTTTTCCATCACTTTTTTAAGCAACCATGATGGGTTGGCCTTATTGTCATAGCTGGAATATTATGTCCATCTTGATGTAAACTTGACCACTGAGTATGTGTTATAAAATCGTGGCAAGTATGGGACGTTTGGGTCTTTAGTTGGGTCATGTTATTCAAAGCATGTAATTGTAAACCATGTACTACAGGTGGCAGAAGTAGCAGGAGTTGGCTCGTCGCTTAAGGGTCCTGTCACACGGAATAAGTTGATCTTGTGGACAAGATAGACCTTCCTAGAATTCAAAGAAGACCTAATGACAAGCAAACCAACCAGACACTATCTTTCTCTAAATATGCTTTGATAAACAATAGCAAACAAGTGTTTTTAGGGCCTACCTTAGGTCCAACGCAAGCTTGTGGATGCCTTCGCTCCTTTGATCCAAATGAGCTCCTTTTCGCGAATCTGCAAACACAAACAAGGCAAACAAATTAAATAGCACCTGAAAAGCCAATTGCATAAAACATATTTAACATGAAAGTCAAGGAGTCCATGAAACAAATAACATAAGATACTTGTTGAGAAAAATGAGTTTGATTGTATTAATTCAAAAGAAGAAGAACTTTACAACCTTTGCCTTGACGGTGTACAAGCTCCTCCCAGGGTCCAGCAAGAAGTCTCCTCTACTTTGACAAGTTTCACTCAATCCCCAATGAAGCCAAAAAGATGTGTGATCTCTCCTCTTAAGCTCAACTAGGAAGTCTTGATTTCACCAGCATTTACCCTCAAAAATGTTCAGCTTCTAACCTCTCCAGCAACCAGCCCAATGCCTGTATTTATAGTGCAATGGAGGGAGGTTACTAGGTCCTCCTTCAAAGGGATAAAGCCCTCCTTCAAAGGGATAGCTCCTCTCATCAAGGGATTAGCTCCTTCTCTTTTGGGATGCATGAACCACCTCAGAGCGAACAATCCATGTCAAAATTCCTTCTAGAAACCTCCAGAATTAACCCAAAGTGAGTTTCTTAAGATAAAACTTGCGCCTTTTGACTTTCACAGGGGTTCGCACCTACACCGTTAGGGACAGAGCAGGCAGGTCCGCAGGTTTTGTACACAGAAGGTGCGGGACCGCAGGTGACCATGAGAGAAAGTGCGGAACCAGAGTTACATTGATTTTTAATGTCTTTCTCTCATTTCCAAAGCTTGATTTGAAACGCTGAGGTCTGAGACTTGCTTAGGAGGATAGTACAAGTGATGATAGACCCATACTGACTGCAAATAATCATGGTGACGATATTTTTGTGTAACAGATTGCCCCCTAAAGTGCGAAGTTTGTAGTAGATGAGGATTTCTTATCATTTAGGAAGAGTGAAGTACTTTATCATTTTGAGGATCATCTTGTGGAGAGCCCGGTTGGAACCTGTAAAAACATTCAATGCAAAATATATATATGAGATCATATCATTGCTGAGGTAGGCATTCCCATACTCAGATCAAAACTGACTAGAAAAACTAACTACTGCTCTGATACAGGAACGATATTGTAAAACATCACAAGTATAGACTCATGTGGACACAGTATGGACGCAGCCATCTGTTTATGAATAGTCCATTATATAATGAATACAAAATTCCTCGCAGCCTGGATTGTGGAAACTATATCTAGGGTCTTCATTTCTACTTCCCGAAACAGTACGATTCTATCCATGCGAATGAATGTGTTGATGTCGAACATGGTAGAAACCACTTGATTACCAGTCAATGATGTAAACTATTAACAAGTGTGAGAGAAACCACCAATGATGTCAATGGCTCTCAAAGTACCCAGTACAATCCATGAGATGCGAATAAATGTGTTGATGTCGAACATGTCACGGAATCCTTTGATTGAAAGTCAATGATGTAAACTGTCGTCAAAGGCGAGAAACCTGCCATTGAGGCATGCACACTTCAAGGTACTGACGATTCCTAGATCATCTTTCTAGATAATGAGCTGATGTCGATAGAAAGCAATCCGTCGTAGGCAAGCCCACAACACGAAATCATAGATCAAGTTGAAGAAATTTAGTTGCAAGGACTGACTCAGGGATGGTCAAGATGGATGATAGATATTTTGTAGATGAATGGCTTATTGGCAATGACCTCTTGAACACATAACGACATGACAGATGGCTTGGTGACAACTGACCCAAAGTTAATACCCAGAAACCGGCTGAAGACTTTCAATGTGATTTGATCAACTGTTAGGCAAAGGATTTCCCAACCCAGGTGAATGAAAGTGTCGTATTCAAGAGTGGTTACAAAGTATGACAAACAGGCTCATTTTTCTCTCTTTTCCCCCACCATTTCTGGCAAGTACCTCTTTATTTTTGACAAGCTTGAGGAGGATAACATTTGCTTGATTATAAGCTCATCCTTCGGATGAGTCCAACTTAGTTTAAATTCGAACCCTAAGAAGGAGTGGTTCGTTCCTGTTTGTAATTGAACAGGTCCTTTACTGTGAAATTTTAACGAGTCCAGTATAGGAGAAACTCGGCGTTTTTCAATTTTAGAGAGTCTGAAAAAACTTAAGAAGACTCCAGGGTTGACCCTTTTCGTAAATTTGTGTCTCCCAAGCCCGAAAAAGTATAAAATAATACTTGAGAGAACCGCTTGATCTTTTACGACCAAGGAGTACTTTTCGTTATTAGTGCCCTTGACCCAAAAAAGTAAAAAAGCGATCAATGACACATCGTTTTATAACCAATATCGAATTTGAAACGACAAAAATCCGGCAATCTTTTCATGTTCTTACGGTCGGAAAAGAACTGTAAGTGGACCGTCTTTTAATTCTGTTTTAATGAGTTTAAAAGAAACACTCGGCAATCTTTTCATGTTTTAGGAGTCAAAAAAGAGCTTAACGATGACTCTAAATGTCTTTTCGTCAAAAATGATAGATTTCGCCTGAATAATCCTTTATTCTGCACAAAAACACAAACATTACTCATACCTATTTGAAATGGATAAAAATGTCGCAAAATACCTTTTCAAAGTGAAACATAAACAAATTTGCAATTTATTTACTCAAAAAACTTATAAAAAGGGTCTTTGTCAATTCATTTTTACCGTTTGAGTTTGGGTGAGAAAATAGTGCTTTTGCTTAGAAAACTTCCCGTGAAGATTGCAGAAAATCCAACCGTCGGAATCGAATGTCGTCTTCTCCAGCTAATCCACATCATCCCACTCTTCATTTTTAACCGTTTAATTTTTTGTTTTAGTCCTTTATTTCATTTTTGGGAGGGCTTTTAGGCGCAAAACCCGCGCGCGGGGGCCCGCAGGTTTACCATTACGGGCCTGCGGACCCTGACTTTTTCTCCATTGGGAAAAAGCTCGGGGTCCGCACCTTCCGTGTAGACAAAGTGCGGTCCCACGCACTGTGTCTAACCTGTAGGGTGCGGTCCCCGCCGCAAGGGTTTTGAACCCAAAAATTCTCAAAAATGGAGCACACAAAATATTTTCTAGCATTTTAATTTGTCTTTATACTTGATGCAGAGAGTACATAATGCTAGATTGGCATGAACAAGAGCATGAGGACGTGGATGCTGCCGCATGGAATCATCAGCCTTCACTTGATGCTTTGAGGGCGTGCAGATTGTACAAATTCTGGGCCATTCCTGGCATGAGGGCTCAGGTGGATTTCTTACAGTGGCTGGTTGACAGATGGAGCATACAGGACCAGTGCTTTTTCATCGGCGACCACCAGCTCGAAATCGAGCCGGCGGACATTTATTTCTTGACTGGTTTGCCTAAGAGAGGCGAAGACTTGACTCTGCACGGGACTAGGCCAGGTGGCCAGTCTGTCGATAGCCTCCGGCTAGAGTACTGCAACAGCCAGGCTAGAGACAAAGGGATAGACATAAAGATGACATCCCTTCCTGAACTCATGGTGATTGCATTCACTGTCACCAGACTCTGCGGAGCTGCCGCATTACATATTGCCACCAGATCTCAGATGCGTATGGCAGTTGATTGCTTTCGAGGCACCATCTTCAACTGGTGCGATGTCGTGTTGGCCAATGTGAAAGGCCAACTGACCAGGGCCAAGAATGGACGACTAAAGACCTTTGGTTATGGGGCTTTGGTCATGAGTTTTGGCCTGGAGAGGGTTTCTATGCTGATCCCACAACACCTTACTGTTGGAGGTGGGCTTCCTCGAGAGCCCAAACTGATGCGATGGGTCGCAGTCATGGCCCGTCACCCGGACGAGAGGACAGAGGTTGCTCGATTCAAACCTGAGTATTTCCAATGGCTGGAAAACCAGGTCTTTTCTTTTCAGTACTTCCCTTACGCTGGGATAGATTTTCGTGGTGACCCAGACATGGTTCTTCCACCAGGAGAGCAGTGGGACGAGTCAGGTAAAATCCTTTTCAACATTTTTCCTATTTTAATTTTTTTTTATTTTTCCATCGTCTCAAAATTGATAGTAAAAAATTTCAAATGCAGATGTGGGTCCACAGCAACCAGCTGCTCTCCGGCCTTTCGAGAGGAGGCAACCAGTTGCACCCGCGCCAGCCCCACAGGACGAATCAGCAGAGGTTTTGGCCAAGTTGGAGGGTCATCTCGAGCGCTTGATAGGAGATATTCCTGAGACCACTATAGACGACATTCTTCGTCGACTTCAGCGTTATGTGATTGGAGTCTCGGGACCTTTTAGGAGGTTCCTTTGCAAGGTGGCCCGTACAGTGGTTTCTTATAGAGATCATCACCAGTGATAGGATGATCGCCTATTGTGGGCACATATGACATTTTTATTTTTGTACTTATCATTTTTGCCGATCATAAGGTGTTTTTCAACCTATGATCGAGGACGATGTATTTTTTGACACACTCCTATATATATATATATATCACTATTACCGGCTTATCTTGTAAATCATGTTATGGAATGGTTTTAAATTTACATGTATGATTATTGCAAATGTCTATTTAACATTCGAGAAGTAATTGCATCTGCTAATGTATTTAAAGACCTTGGAATATGCTAATATTCAATATAATCAAATTCACGTTCCAAGAGATGCACTCTCAAAAATAATCTTAATAACACTGGATTTCTAATGGCATACACTCTATTAAGCTATAATACGACGAGTTCAGAATCTAACCTCACTATCAAACTCCGAATCCCAAATGAAATAGATTCAGACAATAACTCAATCACTGCACTATACTCGGCAATGTTGTTCGTTGTTTGACCGAGGCTTACCCCATGCATAGATACTAACTCGTCAGAGGGCGAATAGATAACCCAAGCTGCGGAAGAGATGTTCCGTGTATTACGACAAGCACCATCAGCGAAACCAATGTATGTTTGGAGAGGCATCGACATCTGCAATATCAAGAGTAAAACCAAGATAAGCAGGAATAATGACAAAAAAACACTCTCTAAGCTAAGCACACTGTTTAAACTAAAACACACCAGCTAGAAAGAAAAACTATCCTGACTAAATCTCCATACCTATTCTTTTAAGCATAATACCTCTTCAAGTAAAGGCCATTTCTGGGTTTACCCAAAGAGTCCCCATCAAAGTCTACCAATTCATAAGCCCCTTTGGCTAGCTTTCGCTTGACAACATAGGGACCATGCCACATAGGAACGAATTTTTCAGCGCCTAATTTATCATTAGCTTGATCATAAACTAAGACTAGATCTCCTTCCGAAAAATTTCAAGGGGTCACATTTCGATCATACTGAGCTTTCATGCGTTTTGCGTGACTCTCGATCGCCAATGCAGCATCACGTCGATTCTCATCTAATTGAGCCAAGTATAACAAACACTTTTCCTCTTCGGAAGTGGCTGGAAGTAACTCGATGGCCATTTGCAGTGACGGGATTTCGCATTCAATGGGTAACACAGCTTCCAAACCATAGACTAGTTGGAAAGGAGTGAACCCTGTTGATGTTTTTACTGAAGTTCGGTATGCCCAAAGCGCTGAAAATAGCATGTTGTGCCAATTCGACCGATGAATCCCAATGATTCGTCGGATCATGATAACTAAAACTTTGTTGATGGATTCAACCAGACCATTTGCTTGTGGATAATAAGGGATTGAACTATTGTGACGTAAACCAAGATGGCCTGTAAGTTCGGTCATCATAACGTTTCGAAAATGGCGCCCATGATTAGTGATTATCGCTTGCGGGACACCAAACCTAGAAATTATATGATTGAACACAAAAATTGCAGCTGTCTTGCCGTCTGCCTCAAATGTAGGCATCACCTCGACCCACTTAGTAAAATAATCTACCGCAAGGATGATATACGCATGCCCCCCGGCCGAGTGAGGGTTACATGTAATAAAATCGATACCCCATTTGGCAAAAGGACCAACGGAAATTATAGGGTGGAGAGGAGCAGGTGGAGCGTGCATCTTACGATCAAAAATCTGGCAGTTGTGGCATTTTCGGACCGCCGTAATACAATCTTTAAATAAAGACGGCCAGAAGTAGCTAGCGCGCAATATCTTTTGGGCTGTGGCATACCCAGACATATGACCGCCACACGTTCCAGAGTGACAGTCATTTAGAACCCTTTCAGCTTCCTCATGAGTTAAGCAACGTCGAAAAGCAGAGTCCGCCCCACGGCGATAAAGAGTATCTCCAATAATCCTGAATTGTTGCGACTGGAATCGAATTTTCCGACGTTCTAACCTTGAAATTTCTAGCCGAAAGGATTGGGTCTGGAGATAAACGATGATATCCCCATACCACAGATCTAAAGTGCTGATTAGAAACAAGGATTCGTTCGCAATGGGTTCCTCCACCACAGTTTCCGTGTCAGCATGCGGGAAGTCACACATTAACTCCGCAAAAACTAAAGATTTCTTAGACTTAGATTTCTCAAATTCCAAGTCGAACTCTTGCAGGATAATGATCCATTTAGAGTACTTGCCCCCTAGCAATTGCTTGGTCAAAATGTAGATCATAGGGTTGCAATCCGAAATTACTGTAGTTTTACGTAGTAAAATGTAGTGATGAAAACGTTGGACAGCTTGAACAGCTGCCAATGCCAATTTCTCCACATGTGAGTATTTTAGCTCAGTTGGATTTAAGGTTCGACTAAGGTAATATATCACATGTTCAGTTCCTGATTCATCTTCCTGAACTAAGACCATTCCAATGGTGGAATGAGAGGCGGCGAGATACAAGAAGTCATCCTGGTTGTAGTTGGGAGGATGCAACAACGGTGCATGGTTCAACGCGTGTTTGAGTGCAACAAAAGATTTCTGAGCTATCTCGTCCCAATAGAATGGAGTATTCTGTTTCAACAACCGGGTAAAACCCTTTGTAACCTTGGCGTAGTTAGGAATGAATCGTCGTAAAAAGTTTGCTTTCCCCTGCAAACTTTGGAGTTGGCGAAGACTTGAAGGAGGAGGCAATTTGATGATAGCTTCGACCTTCGAGGGATCAACGCGAATGCCAGCTTTCGAAACTACAAACCCCAGCAATTGACCCGTTTCTATACAGAAGACACATTTGTGTGGGTTCAACCGAATTCGATAATGCCTACACCTCATAAAGATTGCTCGTAAATGGACGAGGTGATCAGCTCGATGTAATGAATGAGCAGGCAAGTCATCGAGATAGGGTTGCACAATGTGCTTGATGTCATGAAGCGCATAAGACATCACCCTTTGAAAAGTTGCTCCGGCATTCTTAAGCCCAAAAGGTAACTTGCAATAAGCAAATGTCCCCCAGGGACAAATGAAAGCCGTTTTTGGTTGATCGGCAGGTAGAATGTTGATTTGATTGTATCTGGAAAAACCGTCCATAAAGGAAAATATTTCGCTGCCGGCACAATCATCAATGATTTGATCGACATAGGGAGTTGGGTAATTGTCCTTTGGACAGGCTCGATTAATATCCCTATAGTCGATGCATATTCTTATTGTTCCCTGCTTTTTGTTAACTGGAACAATATTCGATACCCAATCCGTTAATGGAATCGGATAAATGAAACCTGCTTTAATTGCAGCAGCTTTTCGTGGGTGAATCTGACGCAAACGTTGCCGGACGGGTTTAGCGTCTGGGTAAGTCTTGATCTCATGAACAACAATTGCAGGATCAATTCCTGGCATTTCCTCATAGGACCAGGCAAACACGTCACGGAATTCTTGAAATAGGGCCTTATATAGTTGAATTTCGTCATCTGTACACAAGGCACCTATATGAATGTTCTCAACAATTCCGAGCTTAACCGAAATGTCAATAGGAATAGTTTGAGAGATGTTTCCCAAATTTAACTCTGAATCGGGATGTTTCATTGGATTCTGAGGTTCCTTGACATATTCAGTTGTAAAAATTGATGAGAAATCATTTTCAAAACGATCATCCTCAGGTAAAAACGAAGATCTGTGATGGAGATCTTCCCATGGTAAATCATCTACACATAGGATTTCATGAATTTCCTCATTAGAGTGAACAAGTTCAGAAAACGTGGTTAAATCCGAGGTTGATGTGAAAAGTGATTCCTCACGGACCACATTCATTAAGTCATTTTCGGTTGAACATGGGTCGGCAAAAGACTGCACGGCTTCATAGGCAATTTCATATGGACTCAAAGGCATGGTATTACCAAATGAGTCTATCTCAGATTCAGAAGGAATGATCCAAGGATCATCATAAACAATGGTGTCTGATGTAATCATATGAATGGTTGCAAATGCAGATGATGCGTTGATCGGAGGAAAAGGAAAAGTTCCCAGTAAACCGGCGTCTTTAACTAATCCTACTCCAACATCCTTATATGGGATAGTCGTTTTACCAACATGCTGAATACTCTCCGAAGAGGCTGGGTCGGATGAAAAGTAAGCCAGCTGGTCTATTGTTACGATCTTTCCATTCTGTGGAAACTTTATTACTCGAAAGACCGATGAAACGACCGCTGTCATAGCGTAAGACCAACTTCGACCCAAGAGAAGGTTGTAGTCTAGAGGGGCATCAACCACCTCCACATCTAGACTAACGGCTTTTCCTTCAACCCCCATAGGCAAATCCTGTAGAATGCCAAAAGGATGAAACCCACGGCCATCAAAGGCCTTTAGAATTGTCGGGGATTGATTTAGCGAAGGAGAGCCAAGCGATCTCCAACACTGTATCGACATAATACACGTTGAGGCTCCCTCATCAATTACAGTCCGATGAATAGGCCTATTTTTTACTATCACTGGAATCTGGAAAGCCATTTGATGAGGCAAACGCGGTGTACTATTTTCTAGATCGAAGATCATTAGGTTCGGGTCCTGAACATCAACAGCTCCTATAGCCGACAAAAGTAATTTACGTTGTGCTGGGCATGATTGCAGCACTTCCAAAGCCGACATTGCTGAGGGTGAAACAGCTAAATCCTCAACAATGTTATAATTCTAAGCCGCTCTCTCATGTGGATTGAAAGCTGACTTTCGAAGTATACCCTTGGCGGGCGGTTTGATTACCAAGTCTGGATTAGGTTTCTCGATCTATAGTGGATCGGAACTGGGAGCTGAGGTTGATGGATTAGAATGAGAAGATTCTACTTCTTTACCATCAACAGGACTCTTACTACAGTAATCTTGCGATCGAGTCACAATCCTAACATGGGACATCTTTAGTATGGGTTCTTCATTGGCACTCGAGGATGAACCTATCATCTTACTGTCTTGAGCCGGAAAAGGATCCTTCAAAACAACAGGAGTTTGGGAACCCTTGACAATTTTTGCAACCTCTGCACGATGAGGGCAGTCTCTTGTAAAATGTTCATCGTCACAAATGAGACAAGGATAACGAGGTTTGCGCTTTTCATCATTGGATTCTGCCTTTTCAGGTTTCTCCTTTGAACTTTTGTCCGTTTTATTCTTCTTCTTTCCTTTCTTCTTCCCACCGGATTTTGATTTGGCTGTAGATGACTCTACAACATGAATATCGGCGGAAATCTCTGCAGAAGAATCTCCTGTTGGGGAATCAGGCAAGGTTATAATGGGAGAAGAATTCTTGGAAGACTTCTTCTTACTTTTAGTGTTAACCGTGCCAATCATACCATCGGCGGCATGAGATCCCGAAGGAGCTACAACGATTTAATTTTGCTTGGGAAGATCGGGGATTTTTTCGTGTAACGTACTTGACTGAGTATAGACCAAGTCAAGGTACTGTGCTTGAGCAATGACTTGCTCCTCAGTAACAACTCCGGCTTTAGCAACATCTTCAGTGATCTTTGGCAACAAAGATTTTACAAACCACTCAGCCAAGATTTGATCCGGAATAAATACCTTCACTAAACGACGTCGACGTCTCCACTCATGAATATGATCTGAAATGTAAGTGGATGTCGATTGTTTTAGCGAAGTTAACAATTCCGTGCCATTGTCATATCGGACTGGCAATTGAAAATGAGTCAAAAACGAGGTAGCTAACTAACTAAAATTATAAAAAGTGCCTCGCGGTAACTCAATGTACCACTTGACCGCGAGACCAATTAGAGTGCGCTGGAAAATTCTAAGACAGATTGAATCATCTGTAATGGAGTTCGACGCACACCAGAGGTGGTAAGTCAACACATGGTTCGACAGGTCCTCTCCTGATTTACCTTCGAACTTGGGAATGTCACTGGGCAACTTATTCGGCATTGGCGGCCAAAACGGAAGATAATTAATGGGATCGTTCGTTAGACGCGACAAGTCAGGTAAGTCTAAAGTTGCGATAAATGGTAACTGCCGATTAGGATCCCTAAAACTCTAGGTCATGAGACCAGCCCCAGAAGGAGGATATCCAGGATAACTAGGAATGGGAATGGTGTTCGAGATATTGTATCCTCCCGGAAAACCAGGATTAACCGGACCGTACTGGGGTTGTTGAGGTTGTTGATAAGTGTACCCAGGGTACGGTTGATACTGATAAACTGGCTGCTGCACAGCAGGACCGAATTGGTACTGTCCCTGGTACGGTTGATAGGTGAATTGTGGTTGACTTGTGACAACCGTACTTAAACCAGGTTGTCCTACAGGCATCTGAACCGAAGTTTGAATCGTAGATCCAGACGGTGGTAAAGATGTTTGAGGAGTAGATACAGGAACAGTAGAAACCGGAGCTGTCGATACTCCAAAAGTAGGTGGGGTAGATTGAACGGATGTTGCGGCAGTTGTAATAGTCGTTTGAGGCGGAGTACGAGGTGTACTAGGCCCAGGCTGAGAAACTACCGAAGGTACAAAAGTTTGAATGTTAGACTGGACTGGTTGATAGGGTGTACCAGAAACTAAGGGTTGTCCAGTTTGAGATGACAACTGTACACTTGGCTACAACACCTGTTGGGTTTGCGATGGATCCCACACTATATTCATTCCGGGGTACTGACCCATAACTGGGTGAGAATACTGAGGACCATAACTGGGTTGAGGGTAGGATTGATAATTGAAAGGTACTTTTCCCGTTCCTTGAACAAACGTTTGACCTTGGGGTGGTTGGAAACCTTGGTTCGAGTATTGACCTTGGGGTTGATACCCTTGAGGCACATACTGATACTGGGGTTGACCTTGAGGTATAAATTGATACTGGGGTTGACCTTGGGGTACATATTGAGTCTGGGGTTGACCTTGAGGAACGTACTGTCCCATAGGTATGTACTGTCCTTGAGGTTGCCCCCCAGATGCAAATTGTGTACCTTGAGGTTGCCCCCAGGCATTAATTGAGGCTGCCCCCCAGGCGGTAACTGGCCACCTTGAGGTTGAGGATTGGGAATAGAACCTGACATCATAAGAATGTCTTCTACGCTCAATGGCTTAGTACCATTGCTTCCAGTTAATAACCCTTGATCAATGGGTTGAGGAGATGCTCCCGAAAAAGTACCAGAAAGTGACTGATACCCGGAGGGAACAGAAGGACCGCCGTACAAAAAATATTCGGGTGATTGAGTAAACATAGATGACTGTCCTGCCATATTGACAGGAGTATAAAAACCTCTAGGTGTTGGGTGATAAGGAGCACGAGGTGGTGAAAAACTTAACCCTGAGTTTTCTAGAAAATTAGTCAAAGAAAGATACCAAGAACTACTCCTAGGTGGACTGTAAAAAATTGATTCACGCTCCCTTAGTTCAATAACAGGTTGATTTTCAGGGATAGGGATGCCTACTTCTTCTTCCGGAGCAAGTTCTTCAATAGCAATAAGTCCAGAAGGAAGATCTTGGGTGATTACTCTTTCTACCCTAGGTGAACCAGGACCACTAGAAGTTGGAGGAACAAACCCCGATGTCAGAGTAGCAGCAAATTCACTTTCAGGCTCGAATATTTCAGGTTCCTCACCTATATCACTAGTAGATGAAAAGCTACCAGCAATTTCGGAAACAGACACTGACTGTGGATTATAATCTGCTACTAACGGTTGAAAATCAGGATGTACTATCAAAGAAGATTCTCCTTCCTCCGGTGACCCAACTCTACTGTCTCTAGGAGTTACGAGGACTTTTAAGCCTTCAAGCTGGCTTGGTACTTCCTCAGGAGGTTGGCCCTGAAGTCTACGGGACTTCCTCAGTAACTCAGCCACGTTTACAAACTCAAGAGACTGGCCCCGAAGTCTACGGGACTGCCTTGGTAATTCAGCCACAGTTAAAATCTTTAAACTACTTCACACGCAAACAAAGTAAAATCTCAATGAAAAGCACCTAAAGTCTCTAAAGAACCAAACAAATTTGAATCACACGCCTAAAGAATCTAGGAGATCAAACACACACAAACAGTAACTTTCCGGACTGAAAACACTAGTTGGTGATGAAATCCAACATCGCAGAGTTCAATACAGAAATGGCGGTTGGAACAGTTACCCCGGCAACCTGCTTAATGAATATACTGGCACAAGTTCCTCCACTTAACCGTCTCGAGTGAAGAGAACCCCCCAGAAAATCCAAGTGAGTCTAGCCGACGTCTGCTCCAGGTACAGTGGGATCATCCCACCACTGTCACCTCAGGAAGAGTCCTAAAGAATATGGCCACTAAGGTTACCAACTGAGACAAATACACCTGGGGGAACAGTCTACGATCCGATACGCACGCAAGGGAAGAGTAGCAAGCTCAATCCCCTTGAAGGCTCCTTGACATAATCCAAGGTTTACCAACAAGTGACCCCAGGCTCCTCGACAATGGTTAATCTGAGGTTTACCGTTTTTAATACGTGAATATCTGGCGTCGTTCCCAATGAGGAAGGATTGATTCCCACACTGGTTCGGACATGATCTCGTGCTTCTCCTTTAAGAGGAGCTTTCCCAGAGCATAAATGTAACAATTGGATTTCTTCCCTACCACAAGATACAACTACTTGTTTGTTTTTACTGTCTTGGAGAGTTAATTACTCTCCTACTCCAAGACACTAGCCTAAGCTAAGTTGGTGTATCAGAGCCCTAGAAATAAAAATGTTACTAGGTGAATTTTACTTTAAGCGTTAATTTTAGTGGTTTTTGTTTAAGTCCAAAGGTGCGGAGATGAAACTCGTGGTATGAAGACTCGACTCAAAATCACTAAAAATGCACCTAAGATGATCTAAACAATCTTTTTCTCTTCGATGAACTTCTAAACTAAGAAAGAGTTTGAGAATGCAAATACTTTGTAAACACAAATCTTTCTCAATTAAACAAATTAAAAGAAGAGCTTTTCCTTTCCAAAGCACTCAAAATGAGACAACTAGTTATTTCACAAAAATTTCCCTTTTCGTTTCAAAGCACTCAATCACTACAAAAACAAACTTTTTGTTTTCTAAAGAGATTTTTATATTTTTATAAAACACTCAAAACTAATGAAAATGACTAACTTTGAGATCTACAAACTATAAAAACCTATTTGAAGTCAAAGCCTACTAAAAGTCACTTTTATGGATGTTTTACATAGCTAGATGTAAGCTAAGGACTAATTTATGCAGAATCAAAAATCAGTCCAGAACAACCAATTTTGTTTTCTTTTTGAAAATGGAAATCCAAACTTTTAAATACAAGCTTTTCGAAGTTTTGTAAAGAGAAAACTCAAAGCGGATTCCTCAAACAAGGGGAGATTTCATAAATGGTCAGACTCATAAGAAGGCTGGTAGACACTAAGGTGATCTGAAGTCCCTACAACTTCTAAGCTCAGAGCCACTACACAACCAAAATGAAAAACAAACCCAACAAGCAAAACTCCTAGGAATTTCACCTAAAACCCTAACACTAACGAAATCAATCCAAGGAAAGCTTCTGACAAGTTATATGCAGGTCTGGGCAGTGGATAAAAATTTTTAAACACAAACTAAGCTGACTAACAGAGGAAATCTTAGGGTTTTCAAAATTTTGACAGGGTCCGCAGGCCCACAGTTGGCACAGGTGCGGTCCCGCTCTGTGCTAAAAGCCAAGCTGCGGGTAAGTACACACTGTGTCAAACGGCTAGGGTGCGGTCCTCTCCCAAAGCTATGAAAAATGAAAAATAACCCTGGATCTACAAACTCTACCCAATTTTACACATAACAAGCCAAAAACAGAAACAAAAATAGAGTTTCTCAGGTCAAAGTAAAAACAAGGAAAACAATCAAGTCCCCAGCGGAGTCGCCATTTTGTCACACAGAATAAGTCGATCTTGCGAACAAGATAGACCTTCCTAGAATCCAAAGAAGACCTAATGACAAGCAAACCAACTAGACACTATCTTTCTCTAAATATGCTTTGATAAACAATAGCAAACAAGTGTTTTTAGGGCCTACCTTAGGTCCAACGCAAGCTTGTGGATGCCTTCGCTCCTTTGATCCAAATGAGCTCCTTTTCGTGAATCTGCAAACACAAACAAGGCAAACAAATTAAATAGCACCTGAAAAGCCAATTGCATAAAACATATTTAAGATGAAAGTCAAGGAGTCCATGAAACAAATAACATAAGATACTTGTTGAGAAAAATGAGTTTGATTGTATTAATTCAAAAGAAGAAGAACTTTACAACCTTTGCCTTGATGCTGTACAAGCTCCTCCCAGGGTCCAGCAAGAAGTCTCCTCTACTTTGACAAGTTTCACTCACTCCCCAATGAATCCAAAAAGATGTGTGATCTCTCCTCTTAAGCTCAACTAGGAAGTCTTGATTTCACCAGCATTTACCCTCAAAAATGTTCAGCTTCTAACCTCTCCAGCAACCAGCCCAATGCCTGTATTTATAGTGCAATGGAGGGAGGTTACTAGGTCCTCCTTCAAAGGGATAAAGCCCTCCTTCAAAGGGATAGCTCCTCTCATCAAGGGATTAGCTCCTTCTCTTTTGGGATGCATGAACCACCTCAGAGCGAACAATCCACATCAAAATTCCTTCTAGAAACCTCTAGAATTAACCCAAAGTGAGTTTTTTAAGATAAAACTTGCGCCTTTTGACTTTCACAGGGGTCCGCACTTACATTGTTAGGGACAGAGCGGGCAGGTCCGCAGTTTTTGTACACAGAAGGTGCGGGACCGCAGGTGACCATGAGAGAAAGTGCGGAACCCGAGTTACATTGATTTTTAATGTCTTTCTCTCATTTCCAAAGCTTGATTTGAAGAGCTGAGGTCTGAGACTTGCTTAGGAGGACAGTACAAGTGATGATAGACCCATACTGACTGCAAATAATCATGGTGACGATATTTTTGTGTAACAGGTCCGAAGAACAAAGGTGAAAGAGATGGGAGCGAGACCTTTTTAGGATGCTTATGATGCAGAGAGGGTACAGAGAGAGTTGCAGATTACCTTTTATGATTTTGGAGGACCAAAAGCTCGTCAGTGGGTAGGATTGATCTAGGAGGCTCTAGAGAAACACACAAGACAAATATGGCTCAAAAATCAAAGTGCTCAGATTATGCTCAAACCAAAACCGAAGCATAGATCTTGTTTTCCTGATCATGCAGGTGCAAACGGTTTGTCAATCCAAGACCGGATGATGAAGTTATCACGAAAAGAAGGTTGCTTTGTTCCTTAAGAAAATGAGGCATTTTCCTTTAAAAATTGTTTTTTCTCATAAAAATGGACTTAAAGCCTTTATAAGGAAAATCACAATCAGATGCAGGCGAGGATCGATATCGGTGCTATACAGGTAATGATCGGCAATATCAACGCTTGCAAATCGACAATGGAGTGTCGAATCAGAAGATTGAGTCAGCGAAACCTAAAGGCCGAGGACTAGGACCCCTGGATATTAGTGAATGCAATTAGTGATCATCGATATCGATGATCAGAATGATCGACATCGGCGATCGAAATGATCGACATCGGCGATCAATGTTGGAAGATGCCAAAGGAAGGACTCCGAGCCACAGCAATCGACGATCTGTGATCCTGACTTGCGATACAAAGTGAACCCGATCGATTCATAGGTCCGATTTTATAAAATTTGAAATCCAAACTTTCGGATTTTTCAATGTTTTTCAGTGTTTTTCGGGTTTTTGTATTATCGCTTTAAAACAATAAAAAGGCTATTTTTTAAAGGGTGTTGCGCTCATCAATTGTTCTATACAAACAACTTCTATTCTTAAGCAACAAACCTCTGATTTTGAAGCATCCTTGTCCCAAACGTGTTATAAAACATGATGGGTGATAGAGAGCTGAGGCCGAAGGAGGAAGAGAGAGCCTGCATGCCAGAGAGTGCCCGAGAGCCCGAGAGCCTGTGCTAGAGTGCCAAGAGTATGGATGCAGAGAGCTGAGAGTAGCGAAAGACTGCGTAACGGAGGATGAGAGCACTATAACAGAGAGCCCGAGAGATTACGTGGAAAGGCTGTATGGAGAGAGGCCTGAGACTCTGAATACGTAGAGAAGCATGAAGTCAGAGTAGCACTTCAAATCCACAGAGCCGCAGAGCTACAGAGAAGCATGGAAGCTAGAGGGCGCTTGAAGTTCTGACAAATTGTAGAGCTGCAGTGACATAAGCTAGAGTGCTACAGAGCCAAATAGCCAACGAGCTGCGAGAAAGTCTAGAGCAGTTATTCTTTTATGATCGATTCTTCTTTTTGGATTAATTATGTTTCTTTTGATCAATTCTTCTTCTTTTTGGATCGATTCTTCTTCGTGTGTGGTTGATTCATTTTATGATCAATTCTCTTTCATTGATTCCTCTTTGATCGATTCTCCTTACAATCGATGTTTAAGTAAGTTTCAGCACTTTAACAGTCTGATTCAGATGTCGACATTCTTGTTTGGGCAGCCATCTTCTTTCATCGATGCCTTGAGATTGATGGTGTGAGCAGCTCAGCAGTGAGACATGCACTTCCTCAGATGGCCCGTGGTGTGAGGTATATGGTTATTGTCCATGTACTTCTTCTTTTACATTATGCTGCATGGATCCTTGATTGATATTGATGTAGGATCTTCTTTATTACATGTTGTCATGATTCCTAACTCTTCATGTTATGCAGAATCTTCTACATGATGTACTTGCTGTGATAACTCTTTATGTTATGCTTTGAGATCCCTTGTTGTATGTTGCTGGGATACTCTTGTTGTTATCATGCATGTGTTTTGCTTTGACATTCCTTTTGTGCCATGTTGGCGGGATGCTCACCATGCATCTTTTTGTGTCATACTGATAGGAGTTTGATTGAGAATTCTGGTTGTGGAATATCTCTTAGAGCCACTCCTGCATGAGGGCGTTTTTCCTTATATGATTTAGACATCATCTCTTGTGTACATCACTTTTATTGACAGCACATAATGCAGCGACCTACACCATCTTGAAACCAGGGCCTAGAGAAGTAGTCCCTCCTGGACGAACTCCGTTATCAACGCTTATGTTTTCATGTGCTGATGATTGTTATGTTCATCTTCTTTTCCACATGTCGCTGTATTTGTTAATGTTCTTTTGAAATACAATTTTAACAGATCATGATAATAAAAGGTCTTGGAAGGGTCCTTCTTCACACCCAGACCTGGATCATCAATATAATGACTATTATTCTTGATGACTTGCCTTGCATGGACGGTGATGAATTACAGTGAGGTAAGCCTGCAACCCATCGGGTCTTCGGCGAAGACACTGCTATTCTCACAGCGGGTGCAGTTCTCTCATTTTCATTTGAGCACATTGCAACCTCCACAAGAAAATTTGTCTGGAGTAATCGCATTTTGAGGGTGGTATCTGAAATGGCTAGAGCGGTTGGCCCTCAAGGGCTGATGGGTGCCCAGACTGTCGATCTTATGAGTGAAATTCTTCTGTTGACCTTGACACTATGGAATGCATTCATATGCAAAAGATTGCGCTACTCTTGGAGTGCTCGTCTGTGTGTGGGGCCATCAACGATGATGCCACAGAGGATGAGATTACGAGAATTAGAAGGTTTAGCCGTTCCGTGGGGCTTCTGTATCAGATAGTGGATGACGAGAATCTAATCTCAATTATATATTAGGTGTCAAAATCGTCTTTCTAAGCGTCCCAATTCAGTTTCAGTTAAGTCTAGTTTAAGTCGTGTTTAACTTCAGTCATTTGGTTTCCAATGTAATCTTATTTAAGTTATTTGTAATATTGAGAAGAGTAAGCACAGAAAGTCTTTTGCTCCACATTTTGTTCTCTTCAATTTATGTCATGGTATCAGATCTCAAGTTGTGTAAGACTCATAGAGAGAAACAGAGAGGAGAAATGTTTGCATAAGACTCTGTGAGAGAGCAGTAAAGTGAGTGAAGAAAAAGAGTAAGACTCTTTGAGAGAGCAACAAAAGTGAGTGAAGAGAAAGCGTAAATTTCTTTGAGAAAGAAGCCAAAATTTGAAAAAGACTATGAAAAAATAGCAAAACAAAATTGAAGAAATTTTTTTTGAGAGATTAACGCTTTCCATGCCTTAAAACCAGTGCCTTAGTAACTCCACTAACATTGAGCAGTCAAAGGAACAAATGCGTTAATCGAGGTTTCCTTGCACTAATTTTCAATTGGCACAGGTTAGTTGAGCATGAACAATGCACTAGAGCACTAACGCTACCCTTCAAAATCGATAGAAGAGTTAGAACACGGTTTTTCCTCATTCCACAAAGTGCTACTACTAGTGATATTAAAAAAAATGAATGTTCATGATGCACGAAGCTGAAAAAGTCAAGGGATTGCGATTCGCTGGAAAAGTCAAGGTAATGGCGGCTGTGTTATAGCTTTCCAGCAATACTAACCACCAAATAGGAAACGGGGACTTCTTTTTTATTTAAAAAAAAGAGTGGTTTAGAGAGTTATTTTTTATGAAGAGGCATGAGATTCTTCCAAACAAAAAAGGTTTACGTGATTACTTAAAAGGGCTTTGAGCGTATTATTTTAAAAGTTCTCATGTATTTGGTTTTTAAAGGGCTTCCACAGGTGAATATTTTGTTGCTTATATAATGTGGTGGTATTGTTAAAGGAGCCATGGATTTTTTTAAGAAAATATATATATTGAAGTTTATTTTAAAAAGGGATATAATTTTTATTAAGGCTTATTTAAAAGAGATTTTTTTAAGTCTTGAAAAGGAAATTAAAGAGAAAAGAAGGAGTATTGTTCCAACCGGTTTTGGACAATTTTTATTTATTTATGAAAGCTAAGTTGTGTAGCAGAGGAGTGTGTCACTATGTTTGAAGTTTGATTTCTTTGTTGAGTCACATTTTGTCAGCGATCAAATGGGAAAAGCCAAGAGGCTAAGAAAGTGAAAATGAGAACAAGAGATGTTTGAGATAGTTTTAGATCAGGAAGTGAAGAGACAAAATGATTCCTTTTCGTTTTATTGCATAAAAGAATATGTCGATGACAGCATTCTTCCTGTGATTTAAGAATCCAAGACAGCCAAGGATGCTTGGGATACTCTTGAGAGATGTTTTGGTGCGAGGGGGAGCATTGAAATTGAAGATGGAGGTGGATTTACATCAATAGATCTACATCGAGATGAAAGGATTGTTGAATCCCACTATGCGCAGTCACACGTGGATGATGTTTGTGAAGAAGTCACAGAAGAAAGAGAGAAGGAGCACATAGATGCTCACAAACCCCACTGTGCACAATCACAAGTGGACAAAAATTTGGTGATTCCAATGACACATCTTGTTGATTACAATATGATGATTCTAGTAATGGATTTTGCTGATGAGAATTCAATGAATCCAGCAACAAAGCTTGTTGATGAAGGTTTGGTGAATCAAGCAATAGAGCTTGCCGATGACAATCAAACTTCCATTGTAGCAGTCGATACTATGGTGAATCCAGTAATCAATATTGCTGATGTAAATTTTGATGAAGAATTACTGGCTAATGGTGATTTTTTGTAGGTGATGCAACAGAAACATCATATTGACATGATGTTATTTGGTGAGATAGTTTAAGGCAACCTATTTGCAATAGCATAGGTTAGTACAAAAATAGAGGAAGAGGCAAAGAAGGAAGTCCACGAAGAGAAAACAGAGATAAAGGCAGAAGCAGAGTCGGAAGTGCAACAACTAGAAGTACAAAAGGAAAAAGCTCTCATTACAAAGTGGAAAGAACAGAACTAGTGTGGTTTTGCAGATGTTTATTAAACTTACTATTGATTTTTAGTGTCCAGGTACACATAATGATTTTGAAGAACAGTTAAATTTTCTTGAAGCATGGCTTGCAACACCATGTCTAGATGAAGTCTGCATAGACGCTGCAAAAATGATCCTTGAAGAGAGCTTGGATGATGAACAAATTAATGAAATTTTTAGGTATTGGAGTCCTGAAGAAATATTATTTTATTATAATCTTATGTTGCAGCAGATTGATGATGAAAAGAACACTACAAAAGATAATATGTGGCAACAGCCCACATACAAGTCAGTTTTTTAAGAAGTCCAGGGTATGCTTAGCGAGCCTAGAAGAATGGAAGACCTGCATGAGCGAATGAAGAAAGTGAGGTTTGAAGGATACAACAAAGATAAAAAGTTGAAACAATTTAGAGGTTATAGGATCTAGAAAAAGAGAAGAATAAAAGTTGAAGTCAATTTTTAAATTGTAAACCTAGCTGAGACAAAGACGAGCAGGTATATTAATTGAATTTCTTATGTGGTTGTAATTAAGGGGGAGTGTTGGAGAATCTAATCCCAACCACATGTTAGGTGTCAAAATCGTCCCTCCAAGTGTCCCAGTTCAGTTTCAGCTAAGTCCAGCTTAAGTCGAGTTTAACTCCAGTCATTTATGATTGATCTTTCCAATGTAATCTTATTTAAGTGATTTGTAATATTGAGAGGAGTAAGCAGAGAAATTCCTTTGCTCCACATTTTTTTATCTTCAATTTATGTCAATACATGATCTCACAAATTCGTCCGAGGAATTAGGAAAGAGTGTAGGAAGGTATTTCGTTAGTGATATGGCCACTTATTCCAAGCTCATCGGTTTGGAGAAAACAAAGGAGTTAACCATTGAATTGTTGAAGAGCTAATGACAAGTTATCTTGCTTTGATCCAAGAAAATTTGCACCTTTGTTGGGTTTTGCAGATTACGTTGCACTTACACATAAGTGAAAAAACCTAGTAAAATTGTTGTAGTGTATGATGTTGTGCTTTGTATTACACGTGTTTCTGCTATCTGTTGTACCTGTATTGTTGCTTTTACATTTGATATGTCTTCAAAAATAATATCATTAAGGCGAGAGGCTCATTCAAATCATATCGTTGAGCCGAGAGGCTTATTGTAGAGCCTAGTATGATGTGTAACTCTATCTGTTACTTTTACATTTGCTATGTCTTCACAAATCATTCTACAACCCAGTATGATGTGTAATTCTACAGCCCAATATGATGTGTAACTCCGTTCGTCCCTCATCAAAGTTGAAATTTTGTTCATGTCCGGAAAAATAAAAATAAAAAGTAACTATACAAAACATTTAAATAATGCTGGCTCATAAATAAATTTGCACATGAGGAAATTGGAACCCTCTCTACTCATGTTAGATTCATATTTAAGATGGATCTATGCTTGTAGTTATAAGTTTGGATCTCCTTCAATCATGTGAATGAACAATCAAGTGGTTCCATTTTGGACCAACGTGTAGATTTATATCAGTTTACAACTATTATTTCAGAGTATTTATAGTGTAGTATGGATGTGTAACTAGGTCAGTTTTTCATAGTACAGTTTCGAGATAAAATTGAATTACCATTTCACAATAGTTCTAGTGTGAGTGCATTGAAAAAGTGAAATATGGATACAATCTTTTGTAAGAGAGTTCGAGGAACAACACATATGGAAATATTGGATATGATTAGATGGATCATTTCTAACATTTTGTTCGAACTTGGGAATGTTCCAGGGAGGTTTCGTAGCCATGGTTGGTAAGTTTCGATCATGATGTTGAATATAATTAACAAGCCAGCTCAAATTAGGTAAATTTAAGCTAGCCATGATTGAGAGAAATGACCAAGTAACAACATTTCTAATAGGTGCTCCTGTATTACCTCATAAACGGGGACCCACATTATTGCCAATTTTAGTGTAGGCATTTCCTCTATTGTTGCGTCCCTAATTAGGACCAATGTTTCTGCTAGTTTTTACACCAGCCATTTTTGTGGTTTGGCATTCAAAGGTTTCAAAAGTAGAGGAATAATTGGATGACTCAAAGGAGCTATAGTCTGAAAGTAGACTAGGGCATGGGGGCTTCCCTGGGGTAGCAATACCATACCATGTGGGTTCATATTGGGGGATATATATTGAGGAAAAAATGGCATAATATATTGAGGGATATATAGGTGATAATGGGTTTTTACATTGGCGGCTATAAAAAATGGAGCTCAAATTAAATTAAAAAATATAAAAGGGTATAAAAAGTGTTAATGAAAAAATGGATACCTACAATATCTAGTAGAAGTAGGGGTTTTTAAATTGGGAACGTGTATTGGGTTCATATTGGTTGGGGGTTAAATAATGTGATTTTTAGGGATATTTTCCAATATGTATTCAAATTAGGGGTATTGATTAATTTGCCATGCACACACGTGATAGGCTCATTGAGTGAAGCCCCCGTGGACTAGGGGGAGGAACTATGTCTCATTTAGTCGGTGAAGAAGTGTTTCTAAAGGAAACTAGGGATGAGGACCATGTATTATCCTCGATTGGTGCCTAGCAAGTGCAATGGTGTTCAGAAAAAGATGGATGCCTTGATTTTTGTTGGTTTACAACTATTCCTTCAATGAAATGTTGTCATGCCTACTTTCGGAGTATTTGTGGTGATCAGTGTAATAAGGAACATGGGTCAAAATTGAAGTTGTCAATATTTATTTAGTCTATCATAGAAGTGTAGAAAATTATTTTCCATGTAGATGAAAATTAAATTAACCAGCGTACCCTAGGAAGGGAACATCATAGAGGAAGAGGTTAAATTTTGATTATGGTTAAATTTTTTATTATATATAAATGTATTGAATGCAAAATAATTTTGTTTAGAAACTCTATACTAAAATCTACAAAGTTCTTGACTATGGCACAAGTGGCATGTGACATCTTGTTTGTCTATATATCAAAGGCTATAATAAACTTGAGACATTTCTAGTAGTTGAAAGAGATGTGAGTTGTCAATATTTTAGAGGAAGATTATAAGTTTTACCCATAAGTAACCTTTGTTAATGATTCTAAGTCAAAATCACACATACACTTTAATCAATAGTATTGTAGACAATGCAAAGAGGCAACCAATCATATAAATTTAACAATGCATAACAGTGTTATTTATGAGATGTACTCTAGTGTTTGTGTTTAGTCTTTACCAAGTTTAAGGTTTCAATTTTATGGAATGAATTTGCAAGAATTAAAAATTTTCAGTGTTATTTATGAGGTATATACATGTTGTTTGTATAACTTTTAATCTCCAGGTTTAAATTTTATAAGAATAAAAATGGACTGTTGGTTGATTTTCAGATTTTGAAATATTTTTGAAAATTGCAATCTATATAAAATTACTTATTAAAAATATGAGTTTTATTTTTCAATTTAAATAACAATAATAATTTGCATTAAAGATATGTATAAATCTTTATTTAAGTTTTTTAAGACATTCAAAATGAAAAAAAATGAAAAAAATAGTTTTATTCAACAAATTATATAATTTCTATACAGGATTGAATGCAAAATTGATATTCAACTAAAAAGAAAAAACTTAAAGCAGTTAAACTAGCAAACAGTTGATTATATATATATATATATATATATATATATATATATGATAAGATACTTTCTCAGACATATAACTCTGATGAGATACCTTCTCACACATAATCTGGTTCTTTATACATTAACCTTCTATCACACCTTAAATTTAAGCCCAATCTATCTGGACAACAACACCTACGTCAGGGATTAAATATTCACTACTCGACACTAGATGACAAAACTCTGCCAACCAAAAGGGTTGCAATCTTGAATGCTGGGTGCACCAAAATGGGTCTAGAAAACCCCTTGGCAGTCAGGGCTGTTGTAAGAGGCAGCAGTCTGCCCTTCGTACAGGAACTTGTATCCTCCCTTCAGATTGGCATCGATGTTAGAACACCCACATGCGCCGTAACAAGTTTGGTTGCCCTCGCAGTGAAAGAACTGGCACTTGACAGCTCCGCCAAGTCTAAAACAAGGCATACCAACACACAAACCAGGTATATAAGGCGCTTAGTTTCCATGAAATAAGAGATGTGAATGAGCTGTGTGTTTCTGAGACCAGGGCATATAGGCGACAGTAAGCAATATTAGCCTTCAAAGGGTGAATGATCGCAAGATTTATATCAGATTTCTCTCTAGATATTTTGATTTTTGTTGGCATGGCTGGCAAGTGTGGATCATGATGTTGAAGATAATTAACAAGGTAGCTCAAATTAGGTAAATTTAAGCTAGCCATGAATGGGAGAAATGACCAAGTAACAACATTTCTAATAAGTGCTCCTGTATTACCTCCAAAATAGGGACCCACATTATTGCCAGTTTTATTGTAGGCATTTCCTCTATTGTTACCTCCCTAATTAGGACCAACGTTTCTGCTAGTTTTTACACCAGCCATGATTGTGGTTTGGAGTTCAAAGGTTTCAAAAGTAGAGGAAGAGTGGGATGACCCAAAGGAGTTAAAGTCTGAAGGTGGACTAGAGTATGGGGTTTTATTGCGGAGCAATACCATACCATGTAGGTTCATATTGGGGGATATGTAATGAGGAAAAAATGGCATAATATATTGGGGGATATATAGGTGATAATGGATTTTTACATTGGTTGGTATAAAAAATGGAGCTCAATAAATGAAAAAAATATAAAAAGGTATAAAAAATATTAATGAAAAAATAGATACCTACAATATCTAGTAGAAGTAGCTGATTTTTAAATTGGGAGGTGTATTGGCTTCATATTTGTAGGGGGTTAAATAATGTGATATTTAAGGGTATTTTCCCATATGTAGTCAAATTAGGGGTATTGTTTAATATTCCACGCACATACGTGATAGTTGAAAGGCTCATTGAGTGAAGCCCCCGTGGACTAGGGAGAGGAACTCTAACTCATTTAGGCGATGAAGTAGAGTTTCTAAAGGAAACTAGGTATGAGGACCATGTATTATCCTGAATTGGTGCCTAGCGGGTACAATGGTGTTCAGAAAAACATGGATGCCTTGATTTTTGTCGGTTGACAGAGATTCTTTCAACGAAATGTTGTCATGCCTACTTTCGGAGTATTTGTGATGATCAGTGTAGTAAGGAACATGGGTCAAAATTGAAGTTGTCAATATTGATTTAGTCTATCATAGAAGTGTAGAAAATTATTTTCCATGTAAATGAAAATTAAATTAACTAGTGTACCTTAGGAAGGGAACATCATAGAGGAGGAGGTTAAATTTTGATTATGGTTAAATCTTTTATTATATGTAAATGTATTGAATAAAAAATATTTTTGTTCAGAAACTCTATACTCAAATCTGCAAAGTTCTTGACTATGGCACAAGTGGCATGTGACATCGTGTTTCTCTATATATCAAAGGTTATAATAAACTTACTTGAGACAATTCTAGTAGTTGAAAGAGATGTGAGGTCTCAATATTTTAGATGAAGATTATAAGTTTTACACATAAGTAACCTTTGTTAATGACCCTAAGTCAAAATCACACACACTTTAATCAATAATATTGTATACATTGAAATAAAGAGACTTAAAGAATCAAATAGAACAAAATAAAAACAAATAAATCCCTAATTAAATATATTAGAAACAAATGGTTTTAAAGAGAAAAAACTAAATAATTCTATGTTTATGCTGTAGAATCCTTGAATAATACTCAGTTTCACCAAAGAGATCATAGTAAGAAATCCCACCAAAGAGATTTGATACGAAGCCTCTCCTTTCCCAATCCCCAACGAAAACCAATACAATGTCTCTTCATTCCCAATCTCCAATAACAACTAATAAAATTTATAGAATTATGCACACAATGCATACATAATTAAGAAGAGTTATTGTTGGCTTTTGTAGATTACACTACACATAGACATAGCTAGAAAAACCTAGTAAAAGAATTGTATTGTATGTTGTTGTGCTTTGTTTTATATGTGTTGTTGCATGAGTCTGTGCATTTCTTTTACTTATGTTATTCTTCCACAAGTCATATCATATTTATAAGTTTTGATCACCTTCAATCATCAGAATGAATAATAAAGTGGTTTTGTTATGGACAGATGCCTTGATTTTTGTTGCTTTACAACTATTCTTTCCAAGAAACAACTGTAGTACCTGCTTTTAGAGTATTTATAGTGTAGTATGGATGTATAACTGAGTTAGTTTTTCTTTATACTGTTTCCAAAGGAAATTAAATTAACAATTCTTATTTTTCTAGATGGTGTAAAGAGGTTGAACTATTTTATTTTGAATTTAACTTAGAGTGAGAATTTTAAAACTGGAGGTATAATTGGATAATTGAAAGCAGTGTTAAAGTAAAATTTTAAATATTTTTATTCATAAGAATTTAGATGGAAGGAAAGCATAGAAATGGTAAAGAAAGTTTGATATAAATATATATGGCAGAATAACTTTTAGACATTAATTTTTTTTATTTATCAATTTGTCCATGTTGTCCAAAGATGACTACAATCTTAAATTTGGCTTGAGAAATCATGATCTGTGGGCATCTTAGCCATCAAAATCAACAAGGATCACACCTAGCCTGGGCCATACCATCTCTTAACATGACTAGATTTTTTCCCATGGAGTTTCAAACCAGTGACCTTCACATCACAGACTCACTTAACAGTATACCCCACCACTATCTATTTTATGCCTCATGGGCATTTTTAGACAAATTTTGTTAAGGAATATGTATTTTATTTTTGTAGTATATACAAAAATGAATGATAATACTTAGCGTAGATAAGGAAACAGGTAATATTCAATATAAAAGAAGAGAAAAGTGTGATGGTTTCACACAAAACTAGAGGGTTTCAGACAAAACCACGAGAGATATCTTGAACTCATGTCCAAAATTAGAAAATAAATTTTCTATGTTTGTTGGAATATTATGGAAAAGTTTGTATATAAAAACTACATTTTGTTGGAATATTATGGAAAAGTTTGTATATAAAAACTACATTTCTACAATAATATATGTAGAAGGGTACATATGCAATAGGGATTGTGGAATAGCAAGTAAGAACATACATAATGGATTTTTGTTATCTTAGTTTCCACCTTTCTTCATTTTTTTTGTGAGTATCATATGAGCAGGATCTTGTAGTTTCTAGAAGAGGTGTGGAGTATAGTGAGGAGTTAGGTGACGAAAATAAACATTTTCATGTTATATACAAAACTGAAAGCATATATACTTTTACCAAATTAGACATTATAAGCTCAAAAAGATAGATGGATCTATTTCTAGGAATATTATAGAAATGAACATCTAACATATAAGTGAATTCTTACATAAAGTGATGGACAAGTGTATATACGTGTGTATACTATAAAATAGAATGTCAGAACACAAGTTGTGGATTTGAATTTTCTTAATCTCTGCATTTTCTATTTTATATGAGCATCATATGAGGAATATCTTTCAACTTCTATAAGAGGTGTTGAGTGTAAAATAAAATTATTCTATGATACAATGTGATTAATTGAATCCATGTCAAGAAAAATAAGAGAATATTGTGTTGCTTATCAAGCAAAACATTGCTAAGTTTTCCTCAATGCTAAGTGTTATGGAAATTTTTTCTTGAGGATGGGGTTAGAATCCAGAAACAATTGGACAAAAGACACTCAAGAGCTCATCCAAAATAATCCAACAACATAGAAAAACTTCTATTGAAAGGTTGTTAGGTGTACTATGGCATTCAAAAATTGAATAAGGTCCCCTTGTCCAATATTTATCTCCGGGTCCTCACATAAAGACCTCTGGTGAAGACAAGAAACAAAAGTAGAGATTAGAAAAATCAAAGTAAACTTCAAAAATTAGTGTAATATAATTGTAATTTAAATGCATAAATGTAAAGCATTTTATAGTAACACTAAAATGGAGACATAAATGATGAGTTTATTATCAATAAATAAGCATCAATACAATGCATTACGATCACCTGACTTTTGTCATGGGAACCAAATGGAACTATCCTTTCGATCCCTTCTTCCTAGGCTACCAAATGTCTCCCCTTACAATCTTTCACTTCGAAAAAATGTGAGAGATAAGAGGGGCTCAATAGAATATTAAAAAGATAGTGAAAAGATAAGGAAATTTCCATTTCTTTGCTGAAGGGATTGATTGAAAGCTGAAGTAAGCAGTCTCATATCAGAGATAAATTTACCATGATTTGGTTGTTCTTGTTAAGAGATAAGAAAACAAGATAAGATAGACAAAGTGGTAGAAAAAGCCTTAAGTCATTCTCATACACATTTTATTGATCTCATGTTCTAAATTTATAGTAAATCAATGACCATTCTAGATCTAGGTGTCACTCACAACTCATCAACGCATTATGACAATACCTCTTTAAAAATAAGCTTTACAACTCATAAAAATCATTCTCTCAAACTTTGTGATTTTCTATCGACTCACAACCTAGAAATCCCCCCTTCAATCATAAGTTTGAATAATTACACCAAATAAAGTTTTTCATCTTCAATCTAAAACTATTGAACTGGCCTTTAATAAAGATATTCCTAAAATAATTTTAATATCTCGAAGTGAACAATTGTTATGTCTAAGAATTTTGAATGAATAACATAAATGTTTTTTTTGAGGAGACCATTTTCTATGCTAGAATTCTCAAATGCTAAATGATTTACTTAGAATCTTGAAGCCTAACATTTGATATCCCCCCAAGTCAACTGCAAGATGGTAAGTTTTTCAATGATTCATCCTAGAAAGGATCCAAGAAGTCACCTTGGATTCTTTAGGTGGAAATTTTGTTGGTTGACTACTAACCATCTTCCACAGACACTAGTGGTTTATTATTTACATTTAACCAATATTCTTTAAATTATGTGTTGATTTTTGGATAATTAACCAAATTTCTTTGAATAATGTGGTGCTTTATACATCACCACTAACAATTTTACTTGTACAATGTCGTCATGTAAGATGACTACTAACCAACTTGATTTGAATATTGTGGTGGTTTCCCTAGTTTGCCACTAACCTTAATCACTTCATTAATTTAATTCCCACTTAAAAGGTGTAAGTGTGTGTCTTTTATAAATTGTGCTCCCCCACTTGAGGTGTGGACATTATGATCTTTGAGTTTAGAGAATATATAAAATTAGATCCAGGCCATGCCCAAAATCATCTATAATACTTACTTCGTAACTTTTTCCTTTTTCCTTTTCTTCTTTTTTAGGTGCCTTTATCGTTGTCTTAACTATGCAATAAGGTTATAAACTGATCATCCATGTCATTCTTAGTTTGTTAGACTATTGCACAAAATCTACACAATTAATTATAAAGATATATTTTTCATGACAATCCCTTGGAATTGATGAATAATTTGTTCAACTAATTTGACTCTGAAAATATTTAATTAATTTCACTAATTCTTAGAAAAAATCAATTAAATTATAAAATAAAATTATTCTAATATAAATCTGCAAAAATCCTGGAGAAATATTACATCAAAAGTCAGATTTCAATTTGGAAAACAAAAGCCTTATTCGTATAAAAAATCCACAAAATTTCTTTACGCTATATGTTTCATAATGTAGACCTAATATTCTAAGAACCTTGAAAAGCATTCTACTTAGCAAAAAGCATGGCCACTGGCTGGACAACTTTTGGAGAGGCAGAGTACTACTTTATAGTTTTCATATCTTCAACCAGTTAGTGCACAACTTCATCTTTGAGTTAACTAACAATTTTTGACTATATGTTTTTTATTGATCTCCCTTCGCCAAGTTTATCACCTATTCCTAAGTAGATTGCATTTTTCTTCAAGTATAAAAATCTTTTTTTTTTCTTTCCCAAGGGTATTCTTAATCACTCCAATTTGATAAATAACTTGTTTGTCTTTCTCATGAACTTGTTCTTTCCCAAGGGTATTCTTAATCACTCCAATTTGAGAATTGACTTGGTTGTCTTTCTCATGAACTTTAGAGGTGACAGACTATACATATGACCTGTTGCATTGGAATTTCTCCTCATCACTTCTAAGGACTCTTCTGATCTCTTGTAGCTCTTTGTCATTCATTGTGTCAATCCGAGAATCCACATCTATATCCAGGTTCTTGGAACTTCCCATTTCACAGATTCATTTCCACACATTACATGCCCATGCTAACCCAAGTATCTGACTTCTCTAGAGTGATAGGAGACTGAATTCCAACTCCAAAGAGTAGGACAATTTAGCATTATATTATGCCCACATTGGCTTGTAATTTAGGGTCGTAGGCACATATGTTCTCATGGAAAAGTGATTATGAATCATTAAGACTAAGAAAACCACTTTGAATGTCAATCTGCCAAGTTAGGCGTGGAAATAGTTGAATGTTCTCCATATTCAAAGCAATGGCTTATCGTTTGTCAATGGATCTTCTCAGAAAAGGGAAGATTCTTATTTTCGTTTGCCATTGTTTGAAGATTTCCTATTGCTAAAAAATGATTCATGGTTCCACTTTACATTCAAAGATGCCATAGCACCTCAAATAATTCTTTAAAGGGTGCTAGCCCAATGGAAAAGCACATTCCTTCCACTGTGCCCTAACATCAATTAATCAATGATCTTGTAGTTTATTTTTAATGAAATAAATTTTAATTTAATTTATTTCAATCTTGAGATATTTTCTAGATTCATTATTTTATATTGTCTCCAAAGAGACTAAAGTGATATTGCATTTTCCTTAAATATATAAAAAAAAAAATTGTCTCCAGAGGAACAATAGCTAGAAGCTCAACTATTGTGTGTTGAGAGACAAAAATGAAATTGTCTCCTAAGAGATAATAATGCTTCTATTAGAGACAACTTTTTAAGGCAATAATTTCAGACAATATTTAAGACAATAAACAAATTATCGTCTCAAAGATTGTTTTAAAACCCCTATGTGTTAAAGTGAGCTTGTTGTTTAATAAGTGAGGCTTGTAACTAGGTTAAACTCTTTATGGGTTGTTTAGTGTTATTCAAATTATCATTTCATAGGCATTTCACGTCAAGAATGAGATAGTATATAGAAGATTTTGGTAAAAGTGTGTTGTTATATTTCAGTATTTTATAACTTAATAAAGGAAATATCCTTAAACAAACAAACGGATGTATCATCATAAACCTCTTCAATATTATTTACAATTTAAGGATTTGTTGAGAGATCGCATTTATTTATTTTTTATTTTTTTTGGGTCAAAAAATCATATTTTTAATATTTCATAAGGAATTAAAAATATAATCCCTGAACCGTATACAAAGTCTTTAGCTACACATTCATTGATTCAATGACTAGTTAACTATAACTATTAGTTAGTTTTATATTACACATTCATTGATTCAATTACTAGTTAACTATAACTATTAGTTTTATTTATATTACACATTCATTGATTCAATGACTAGTTAACTATAACTATTAGTTTTATTTATATTGTTGATTTGCTGCTACACATTCATGGAATCAATTATTATAATTATTAGTTTTTTTATATTGCTGTTTATGTGCTTCTATATTGCAACATAATCTTCCACCAGAATGTAATAAAAATAATATCACAAGTAACAGTAATTTGAATCATTCCAGGTAAGAATCTTTATCGTAGAAAGTGATAGAATTCTTCTACGTACAGGATGATGATAGTTAAATGACTATATGATTAGATAGCTGATTTATGATATGACTGTGCTAATTAAAATAGTTGCAGAATATGACCCATATGATTGTCAATGTCGGTTACAACTTTGATTTTTACATTGATAAACATACTACATTCCACACTTTGGCAAACTTTTATGTCATAAAAGTTTGACGGGAGAGAATTATTTTGATCATTCTGCACAACCGCAACCATTATCTAAATGTAATCTGAATTAGGGGAAAGAATTCTCCTACATGTAGGTGCATTTCTCTTTTCATTGCTAGGGAAACCTGATAAGAAAGCGTTAAGGAGGTTTCTAGCTAGGAAAACCTTCACATTAAAAGTGGTGTGCCGTGCAAGGTATAAGCGAATTGTGATAACAATGCAAAGAGGCAACCAATCATATAAATTTAACAGTGAATAACAGTGTTATTTATGAGATGTACTCTAGTGGTTGTGTTTAGTCTCCACCAAGTTTAAGGTTTAAATTTTATGCGAATGAGTTTGCAAGAATTAAAACTTTTTGGTGTTATTTATGAGGTATAGACATGTTGTTTGTATAACTTTTAATCTCCAATTTTATGGGAATGAGTTTGCAAGAATTAAAACTTTTAGGTGTTATTTATGAGGTATAGACATGTTGTTTGTATAACTTTTAATCTCCACTAAGTTTCAGGTAGGTTTAAATTTTATAACAATAAATTTAGAAAAATGGACTAGCTAGGCTCAGTTTAGTTTCATTTACAATATAAAAACAAATGCAACAGTACACACTATACACGTTTACGTTGCAGCCGTGAGCCTTGCTTGGGAAAGCCGATACTACACAATTAGGGATATGAATGGACACTGTTAAGCAGACCAGTTTTATTTGGAAGTAGGATTAATAATGATGTGTTAAGGATTGACAAATTTATATCGATCGTGAATTCAAGGAATATTTTAGGGATATGAATGGGCACTGTTAAGCAGAGCAGTTTTATTTGGAAGTAGGATTAATAACAATGTGTTAAGGATTGATAAATTTATATAAATCGTAAATTCAAGGAATATTTAAGGATTTTACTGTTTGTTGATTTTCAGATTTTGAAATATTTTTGAAAATTGCAATCTATATTCACTGCTCAGCACTGGATGACAAAACTCTGCCAACCAAAAGGGTTGCAATCTTGAACGCTGGGTGCGCCAAAATGGGTCCAGGCAACCCCTTGGCAGTCGTGGCTGCTGTAAGAGGCAGCAGCCTGCCCTTCGTACAGGAACTTGCATCCTCCCTTCAGACTGGCATCGATGTTAGAACACCCACATGCGCTGTAACAAGTTTGGTTGCCCTCACAGCCTGGCCGTGCCCACACAGTGAAAGAACTGGCACTCGACAGCTCCGCCAAGTCTAAAACATGGCATACCAACAAACAAACCAGGTATCTAAGGAGCTTAATTTCCATGAGAGGGGAGTATTGTAGGAATGGAGAGAAATAAGAGATGTGAATGAGCTGTGCGCTTCTCAGACCAGGGCATATAGGCGACAGTAAGCAATATTAGCCTTCAAAGGGTGAACGATCGCAAGATTTATAACAGATTTCTCTCCAGAAATTTTGATTTTCGTGTACGGAAAATACTCAGATTTGAATTGGAGAACGGTAAATTGGCTACTCACGGTTTCCCTGTAGAGAAAATTAGATCTCTCCGAAGATTTTCTCATGGCGGGTCCCGCACATACGCGAAAAGTTTTGCTTTAGGTGGGGAGGAAATCCTTTTTTTCTCTGAAGTTGTGGATATACTCCTTGCACGCCGATTCACTAAGGAATCCTTACGTCATAAACACTCCTTGCACGCGGATTCACTGAGGAATCTTTACTTCATAAACCAGACATTTTAAATATTCGGTTATGAATTTAAAATTAAATAATAATATTCTTTTTCTTTTTTAAAGTTGATTGGTTGAAGTTTTATTATGGGTTGTTTAATAACTTTCATTTTTATCAGTTACTAATTTTTTGTTTTTAGTTTTATTTATTTTTTATTTAATTTTTTGATATTTTTTTTCTATTTTCATGAATTATAAAGTTTTCACAATTTCAATTTAAAATGACTTATTACTAGCATATAACATTAATTTATGCTTCTTTGACAACTGTTGAAAGACAAAGAAATATCAAGAAAGAGACAAGACATGAAGCCAAAGAGATCACAACTTCAAAGCATGAAGAAGAGGAAACTTCAACCCAGGTATCAAATGCAAGTGCTATTATTGTGGAAAACCTGGTCATTATGAGAAGGATTGTAGAAATGAAGTATGAATTTTCTAATGCAAAGTGTGAAGAGAAGAGAGATCTTAAACTCTTTATTACTTCACTATTGACCAAACATATGCTTAAGGAGATATTAAATAGACCACATGACACCAAAAAAATGAGTGGTTTGCCTAATTGAATGAAAATAAAAGTCATACATAAAACAATTATTTGAAACAACTATTGACAATTGAATCACTTGGTAAACCAGGATTTAGAAGAACTATAACAATGTTATCTACACCAAACGATGCTATGTAGAATTAATAGAAATGTGCTTCTAAGTACAGAATTGTGTGTCAAATAACTTATCGATGAAAACTGTGATAACCAAAAAAGTGACACAACTATGTCAAATGGACTAAATGTCCTATCTGAATGAATCATGTTTCTTTGACCACTGTTGAAAGACAAAAAAATATCAAGAAAAGGCAAGGACCATGCTATAATGAAATCTTACTGCATTATTGTTTCCTTGAGCCTTACAAATCATGAGCCCTATGTTGAAGAAATAGATCGTGATTTGCTACCTTCAAAATCAGAGGTTGTTTTGGTACAATTCCTACATATTTATTCTTGATCACTTCCTCCTGCTATAGACAACCTTAATCAGTACAAAGCAAAATTTTTATAGTTTGAAACATGTGTGTACAAAGGACTATAACAATTATGTAAATAAATTTTGAATTTCTCCAACAATTTGGAAAAGGAAATATACTTTTTTGTAGGGCATTATCCTACCTTGTACAAGTCCAAGAATTTTTTTTGTTTTGTTTTAGGGAACTCATTTATCATCTTGAGACATACACAGCTTGAAACAAAGGCCAGAAATCTCAAATTATAAGAACTTTGGTCACAACAACATAATTTTGAATGAAAAAAAAGATTGGGATTCCACATGCAACAACATAACAACAAATTGGTTTTACTCCCAAGCCAATTCGACTACCCAATTAGGAAAAAAAGGATTGCTATATAATTGGACAAATTTTCAACCCAGGAAACAACTTATATATCAACTTGTATACAATAACACATCCACCCAATATGGGTACTCATAGAACAATTGAAGTATGTCTGAAATTTCAATGTAACAAAAAAATTACAACAATGAGGGGTACCAATGGATGCAAAATTTCACCATATTTTATTACATATTCTTATCAAAATACCTTCATCGGATTACATATGTTGGCTCAAAACTTTAACCAAAGATACTTGACCTTATGGTAGGACTCCCAATCTCTCTACCTAAAATGCCAGAGAAAAACTTAGTTGGTTGGAATGCTCTGATTGCAGGACATGCCCAGCATGGCTGTGGCAACATTCTGGCTTATACAGGGATTTCAGCTTCCAGAGATGTAGTAGAATGTGTTGTTGAATCTATGATTCTGCTCATGCGATGCCTACAATATCCCGCTTAGGATGTGGCCTTGAAAAGTTGTGATATGCATCCCAAGTTGTGCACAAGATGGATTTTGCACAGGAATGGGAAGTAGTTTACAACTCCTTGTATAATCCTCATATCAAGGAATGATCTGTTTAATCAATTTTTAAACAAATCTTCATTCCTTGTTAAATGTCTACAAAATTCATACTGCAGAGCAAGCTATATCTTTGGTCAGGTGGAGAAAGTGAAATAAAATGACTGTAGGGGATTAAACTTAATAGTAAATACTATTGCCGCAATTATTTTCAAACATAGTCTATTTAATATGTTAACTACTATCAATATACAAGGCTCAAAATTGATAATGGAAAAGTATGAAGAGGTGGTAAACTTGTTTTTACATGCACATCATTTGTGAACTATCGGTAGTTCTCTAGACTGGTTCAACACAATACAATGGTGTATAGCATTTATGCCAAACAACTAGCCCTTGCACTGGGCTATACATTTTTCGTTGTGGAAAGGGATTTGATATTATTATATAGGTTTGGAGAGGAAAGAGGAGAATAAGAATCTTTGTTTTTGTTGGAGAGTCGCTTATGTGAGAGAGAAAAGAGGCTTGTGGTTTCTGTTAGATGAAACATGATCAAAGATACAAAAATATAGAGGGTCACTCCCAAAGAGATATAGATAAGAGATTTCAACAATGCAATGTGAATGGCACCAAACCTTATCCCTCATCCTTCACATTTCATTGATGAAATTGGATTGGAATTGTTGGTGATGGAAGAGTATTGATTTCTATACAGACTGAAGGGACAAAAAAAACACATCTTTAATCAGAGCTTTTTTCTCTACAGGGTGTTGCAAGAAACCTTTATTGGGAAATATAAATAGTGAATCTTTGCCTAACCAGGATTGCATATTTGATCAATTCATATCATAGCTTTGAACATAGATGGTGGCTTGAGGAGCTGCATGGATGTAAACAAAATCAAAGCTTTGACCAGGAGCAAGGGATTTCCATAAACTGTAAGAAGAGCCCCCGATTTTAGACAGACCCCAAATAGGGCCATACAATCTTTGAACTGAGAGCTTGATGTTCTTGACTATTTGTTTGGACTTGTTTGTTACCAATGTCGAATATCTGTAGTAAGTACTAAGTTTGACCCCGAAAACTCCAGGATGAGGTCACCGATTGTGATACAAAAATTGGAGAGTAATATTTTGCAAACAATAAATTTAGATAGTAAGCATGTGAACAAAAAGTTGTTGACAATTTCCAAAGACTGGCCTTGTTCACTGAAAAAGCTAGGATTAGTTGTCTTACTTGGTGCTAGTGGAGGAGAGGATTGGATTGGAGCAAAAGATGGTTTGGGTTCACTTACAACATTAAATTTCTTGTCAATATTATTTAAACACAAACCACAACTAATTTTGGGTTCCCTTCTATGGAGATGAAAATAGATTTTCTGATTATTCCTAAATAGCCACGTAACCAGTTAATCTAAAATTCTTTGTAACACTCCTTTACATGCCTTGTGGGTTTAATTTTGTATTTGCTTCCTATTTGTAACAATACTCTGTTTCGTTTTGTTGGATATACTTGAGAGAAGTAATACATGAAGAATGTACAACTCAAAAGCTTATGTTCAAAAGAAAAATAATAGGTTCTACCAACCAAAAGTAGCTTCAACTACAACACGAGCCTTGCTCTAAACAAGTATACTTAAAATTCCTTTCAAAAAATGTATGAGGGTTCATAGAGGTTAGTGAGGCAATACTATGTGAGGGAAAATTTGGCATGAACTTACCAAATGCATTGCCAAGATTACGATTCAATTTTTGTTTCTTTGCTTGTTGTGTCTGTCCTAAGTCTGATGAACTAGAATCATTTCTTATGTTGTCTATATCATCTTCAGAAGGAGAATCTGCAAACCTGGGTTAGTGAAAGTACAAAAACATTAAAAAGTAAAACCATACAATGCTTGCTTATTTCTTCTCATCTATCATGCAATACAATTAAATTTATTCGGATAAATTTTAAAAATCTATCAACTCAAAATAGCAACACTAACATTCTATGAGCAATCAATTCCATAGTCCATCAATGGTCTATTCTCAAGCAGAGAATCATGCTCACATACAAACTCTGGAATCTCAATTTGTCCCTTCTTGATATCATTCCACAAAAATTCCAAACAACTGATGTACTTCAATTTCCAGTATAATCTGCAATTTAAAAAAGTCAAAAATGAGAACATTCAGATTCTGGATGTCATGACAAAAATTGCAGCTAGAGTAGTACAATCATCTATCATAAACGAAAGTGAATAATACTGCCATCTATTCCTTTATTCAAAAATGATTGTCAACTTTAGTATAACACTCACCCTTCACTTAAGAAGTACCATCCAACTGTGGCTAAAACCAATCGTGATAGAAGTCCAAGATGCAAGAAATAAACTAACTGAAGCCTCTGCTTGTAATCTGTAGGAAGATATTCATAAATCCACCTTAAAATGGATAGTCCAGGAGAGTTTTCTTCTCTCTGGACAACAATGTGTATGTATACAATGTAGAAAGGTCCTTCTGACATAGTAGTAGAGATCTTCTGGCATATATATTTCTTCAGCCTTTCTCCACCAATAACAGGAGTTGTGCCAAAAGAAACAGTAACATTGACAAAATGCAAACTATATTTCTTACAGCAGGGCTATAGAACATGTAATACATTTATGTTGTCCAGATAGTATATGTAGCATGAAAAAACTATAACTAAAAGTCCTTGCACCATGAAATACATGGCAGTAGTTTCAGTGTCCAGTGGCAATTTTGCTATAATGTCATGACCAAGAAAAACATTGTGAATGCCTACTCACTCCACAGAAAAAAAAATGGAAAAACTTACATCATAACATGGTTGCCATGAAGTTTGACCCTACGATGGGTATTAAAACTGTAGCAGAATCACCAAGTTAAAATCCCCTGTCTACTCAAAATCTAATCAAAGGAAGAAGGCACTACTCTTTCAAAGTCCGCACCCAATCCTTAAATGGTGAGTGACAGACCCCAGAAACTATATTTGGAAAAAAAGTATACATAATTACCAAAAACTTTGGAACCTCCATCTAGGAAAACCAAATAACCAACAACTAAGTGTCTGTAAGCATAAGCTTCAAAGTTCATAACCAAATTTTCTGATTTTGAGCTAGCAAAGCTCAAGACTCAAACATAACCCTGTGCTCATTAAGCACCCAACGTTCTCACTGTGGCTTCAGAGGTCCTCATTGTTCACTTCTCATTCACATTGTTAAATTGTAATCTTCCTGATACACTTATAAAACTGAAGTGGCTTCAGAGGTCCACATTGTTCACTTCTCATCTACATTGTTAAATTGTAATCTTCCTGATACACTTATAAAACTAAAGAGTGTCATTTTTATACAATTTTTTTGATGTTGTGCACTATTGTGTATGTAAGTTGGATGCATATTACTATTTATGGGTTATGTAGTATACAAATGTAGCTACTCCCTTTTTTATCAGACTCAAATTCAAATCACAAATATAAGAATTTTTTATGATATGCACTTGTGTGCATGCAAGTTGGATGCATTTCAATTTATGGGTGATGTAGCATACAAGTATAGCTATGCCCAGATTCAAATACAAATTGAATAGTACCACTATGACTAAAATCAATGTTATCACCCCAAGAAACTCTCCTAGGTTGTATCTCAGAGATGCTCGGGAACATTACAAACTCAAAAAAAATGTTGGAAATGGATGAATGGAAGGAATGATGCATATTCAAGCCAGATAACCACTTCTACTATGCTTAACTCCAGACATGGGTGAACACCCCCAGACTACAAGGCTTTAGACCACCAATTACTCACAGTTTGAGGATTAGGTGAACATGGAGAACACTGACCACACCAGCAGATGCACAAGACCATGTGATGGCCGGTTGCAACCAGTAAAGAGGTCTGCAAATCTATTTCCTAATGCACAGATAGGATGACAGCTCTCTGGCACTAAGTAAACAAAAACCTGCATAACACATTCAATGATACATACTAGACTTCAACACAAAGGTGGGATGACAGCCCCTCTAATGCTAAAAATCAAGAGCACATGAACAAATGCATAAAAAGCACAACCTAGAACAGAATAGAAGTGGAAAGTGAGCAATTAACAACAAAAGAAGCTTGTATTAGCTGAAAATGAAGACCAGACACTGCAAGTATCAAAGTAGTTACAGTCTCCAGAAGTTGAACCTTACATCAAAACAACAACCATCAACCCTCATTACATCTGTGTTCTGGGTATATATAGAGTTTCTTTACAAAGATATTCTATTGCTTAATGCGTGGAGGGGTCATAATCGACCACCAACCACATTAACTATCTAAAATGGGCCTCTGCTATGAGCTGCTACTTCAATGAATGAATTTGACATTCTCTGGTATTCTGCAGTCCTTCTTGAGCAGGTGGAGTGCAATATGGAAGACATTCCATGAATGATAAATGCATTTAATTGCTCAAGGTTGTCCTTTTCTTCTCGGCCATTCTATCTCTTGAATGCAATGGTCGAAGATGGAATGCTCTGGGTATTGGTAGGTGATCGCCTTCGTCCTTTGGGAGCACAGAACAATCAAAGGTGGCGTACTACATGGCGGATGGAAGATTTGGTCAGCAGAGCAGGATCAATAGTCGGATCACACAGATCGACAATGGAGATGTCTTGGCACGGAGTATAGGGCGGAATGGAGGAAAAAATTATTGTGAGCCTTCAGATCTGGCAGATGGACGGCAGAGATTGGCTTATAGGAGGTATCAGGAGAAAACATGAACGGACAAATGTGGGCCGTCGAATCGCGGTCGGGCAGATCCGATGGCCATCAGGTGGAAGAATAGCGTGGGAGATAGCACGTGGGGACGACGATTTCGGTGGCAAGCGGTATTCCCCACACCGCGTTCGAAGGATGGCGGTAATCATACGTGGGCGCGCGATACCATTCAACACGCAACACATGGCAGATGTGACGAGAGGAAAACCACCGTGATCGCGAGTTAACGCGCGGGCAACTTGCGAAAGCGAGAGGTGCGATCGCCGTCCGATCGCGGGGTAAGATGATCGGATGGTGGGGAACAGTTGCGCAAGTTTCTACAATGGGAGTTGTTAGATCAAAGTGGCGGAGATCAATGGTTGGGGTTGTAGGGTGGCTTTACGAAGGCGGGTAAGCGTGCGGTCGCGGATTTATAAGGTTTTGTGTGTATTAAAGCCCGGGACTCGGAAAGGGCTTTGACTATGGTTTTGAACGAAAACACGGGAAGTAAAGACAAAGGAGGGTAAGAGAGGTAAAAGGGGAAGGTGAGGGCAACCACCATGAGCCTTTCTTTGAGCACGACCAAGGGCCAAGTTGGCCTCCAGCTTTAGAGAATGTAGCAGAGCTAACAATCATCATTAACAATTAGGATAAGACAATATAACCATGAAATTTCTGGTCCATAGGTACAGATTTCTTAGCAAGCCAAAGGATTAGTGCCAACTAAGGACAACAAGACGAAACTTTGTGGACCTTGAATTGGGGGATAAGTGCCAAGTCCCCATTGTTTGAGCTGCTATGTTGGACATGCAGATAGAGTTGTTTGTGTTCATAGGTGCAAATTCACCTAGCTTTTAGCAATGTGTTTGTGAATGTATGAAAATATTTAATTTAGCAATACGTGCTCAAGGTTCTAGCAATCTAAGTAAGCACTGTATCAAAAGAATGAGTTTTTGGCTTTTTCTTTCAGACTTATGGTTTCGTTTTTCTCCCAAATTCTGAGTTGGTGAAGCTGAGGTCTCAAACATTACTACATGCTTATTAGGTTCATGTATTCTCAATGTGGCTAGGGAGGCCTGCACCAGTTGTTTATGATTTTTTTTGAATTTCTTCGCTATGCTAAAACACTAAGAAAAGAAGTCTTGTTTCCACGAAGGTTATTTGACGAATTTCTGTCAAACAACTGCTACAACAAAGATTGCACAATCCTGAATAACTGGGTTCTTCTCTGCCTACCAACCAAACTACCTAAAGGGAGATTGTTTGACCTTCCCTTAGGTTAGGCAAATAAATTGGGAGAGAAGGAGAAGCCTAACCTACAGGGAGGATGACCAAAGGGAAAAGGAGAGGCTTACAATCCTACAATACTCGGTGCTCTGGCAACAAAACTTTAACTACATGGTCAAATACTAAAATACTCGTAGCTTGAAAATTGTGCCTCGTTATGGAGATGCAGAAGACTCTTCCAAAGATCAGTCAGATTTTTTTTAATATTGTTTTTCTATAATTGTCAAATTTATTATGTCCCATCATATATGGGGCGGCCAATAAATTATACGAAAACCCTTTAGATAAAAACAGAGCTCTGTGAGTTAAAACAAGGACCAACCCGGTAATACCCACAATACCAAACCCTAATTCATCCCCAAAACATAAGAATATACTAGAAGCAACAACAGACCATGAATTCAGGAAAGCCTTGTTATTTTTGGAGTCGCAGTACCTGGAATTTGTTTTCCCACAATTCTCAAGATCCTCCTGTCGGCCTTATCCTTCCCTTGAAGTTCTAATATCTCAAGATCCTCTTGTCAGCCTTATCCTTCCCTTGAAGTTCTAATATCTCAATATCCTCCTATCGGCCTTATCCTTCCCTTGAAGTTCTAATATCTGAAGTTGGTCCAAGTCAGAGAAGTCATCATCATCATCCATCACAAGAAGGGGGAAAGGGCAGACTCACACTCATGCCATTCTTCATTTTCTTCTTCTTCTTGGATGTCGTTGTTGTGTTTCCCAATGCCATAGGCATGAGCTTCCACTATGAGATCGAAAGCCACCACGTACAGGGAAAAATCATCTTCGGCATCACTCTTTGTTTCCATCACTACTGCTTCTTCCATACAATTCTATACTTGAATGTCTTTCCTGTTGTCCTTGCAGAAGACCATACTGGTGTCAAATTTATTTCTTCTTCCAAACTTTCTATATTGTGCTTGCTAATGCGAGGTTTTGGCTCTTGAGAATCTTGCAACTGATCCAACTTGAAATCATTTTCAGGATTTAGTGTTCCATAACCTTCTATAAAGAAACAAGCATTCTCCAGTTATAACCATCAGTGTCCGGTCTTCGCAAGTTTATAGCGAGTCACGACTGCCACATCTCGGCGTATCTCAAATCAACAGATGAGTATAATGCAATCATCTAACGAGAGATTGAATGGTGCATAGTGAGGACATAGAGCAAAGGAGTTCTTGCGAGAGGGAAATGCCTTACGACGTAATTATATTAAGAACATATTTTAATAAATTTAATTATAAACAATTATAAATATTAATAAAAATAAAACTCACACATAGATATATGTATGTTAATATAAACAATATTAGCTAAACATATTTCTTCATTTTTGGTGATGGCATTCAACAATATTGTTTTATTTTTGTGATGAAATATTTTCCTTTGTTATTATTTTTTTAACTAAGCTATATTTAAGTTAAGCTGCAGGTACAGATACTAGCTACTATGTAACTAAGTACACACAAATATAACAACTTAATTTATTTGTAAAGTGATTGGTTGAGTTCTTATTAGATTTTTTCCCCTTTTTTCAATTATTTCCATTTTCATGAAATATAGTTTTTTCTCAATATTTTTAATTTAAGATGACTTATTATTTTATTACAAACTTATTTAAATAAATTTAATTATAAAAAATACATATATTAATAACAAATAACACACATACACACATATTTATTAAAGTGTATATATGTTAATATAGTTAATCATATTTCTTAATTTTTGGTGATGGCATTCAACAATACAACATTTTATTAGTTGTTTTATTTTTGTGATGAAATCTTTTGTTTATTATTTTTATTTTAATTAAGCTATATTTAAGCTAAACAGATAGTACTAGCTACTATATAGACCTTGTTAATTAAAGTTATGCACTTTTTACTGGTAAGGGGTATAAAAATAGATTTCCAGTCCACACTTGCAATAAATGTAGTTTTTATGAGAATATTGTAAACAATTTTTTTTTTGAGAAATAAAATTTTAGTTTTTTATTGGTTGAAATAGGTTTTTTGACAAATAAAAATTTCAGTTTTTTTATTGGTTGAATTTTTATTTTTATTTTCTAAGTGGTTTGAGTTCATCAAAGATCACATGAGGCTTGACTTGTGGCTTGAGAAACCTCAATCCAGGGGCATCTAAGTCATCAAAATCACCTAGAGATGGCACTTGTCTCGGCCATGACCCTTAACATGACTGGATTTTTGCCCACTTTGCCACTGAGTTTCACAATGGTGACCTTCTCATCTATTTTACCCCATGAGTATTGGTTGAAATATTTCAAAAATCTAATTAACCATAATTAAAAGTAAAAAATATAGAAAAATTAAAAATATATGTATTTTTATCCATAAAAAAAAGAATGCCAAATAACTTGCCACAACTGCATAAAATATGACTATATATTTATTTACTCAATTTAATATTTTTTATTTAATATAAAATAATATATGATATTTAATAAGATATAATTAAAAAAGAAAACTACAATATCACTTGGAAATATATTATTTAAAATAAATATATTATTTAAAAAATATTTTAATATGCATTGTAAAAAAAATATTTCTGTATTATTTTTAATTAAAATATTTTAATGTACACTTACTCTATTTAAAAAAAGACATAGGTAATGTCCACCTTAAAACTTAGGAAATGAGAAATATATTTGTAGTAAATATATCATAGTATACTAATGTCTAATTTCAAAGATAAGATTAGTTCAACGTATTAAATGTTTGGCCATTGCCCATGTTTGTTAAGTACATCTCCTTGCCGCTTCAACAATTTTGTTATGCTTGTGACATGCAACATGATAAATTGTGCACTTATATTTATGGTGTATTTCTTTTAGATTTTTAATTGCTCAACACTTGTTTTTAGTCCAACGTAATAAAGAATAATTTGATTGGTAAAAAAATTTGTTAAACAAAAGAAAGAACTAAATTTTAGGTATTGTTTTTCAATCTTTTAAACCATATATAAGTAAATTTTTTATTTAATATTTTATATCTACGGGAAAAAATTAGTTTTAAAATTTTTTATAAAAAAATTAAAAAAAAGTTATAATTAAAATATTTTAATAGTGTTTTACTGAATTTAAAAATATATATATATATATATATAAAATTAACTCTTAAATTTTAATAGTCCATGGAATTTTGGATTGACCGTGAATAGGCGCGTTGTTAAGAGGCGCGTTGTTAAGGGACTCCTTGCGATAGGTCACCCGTTCAAATCCCCATAAATAGTTAGATTAGTCTTAACTAGAAAAAAAAACTCTTAAATTTTAATAATATATTAATAACAAACAAATATTTTATTACCAATTTTATTTTTATATGTTTATAATGACCACAAATAAAAATAAAAAATCTTATTATTCAACATTTACACCCTACATTTAGATGCTATATGTTTGAGTGATCAAATTTTCTAATGTATTATACATTATACATTCAGAGGGATCAAATTGATGAAACGTTTACTTAGCTCACTAGTGGTTCCTGTGTGTTATAAGTGAAGGTTTCACGATCTCTTATCAGTCCCTACCTTTAAGCGCAGTGACAATTCTAAATGGATTGTGGTTTTTTTAAGTGTTTAATAGATTCTTTAGCCATATATTTCGTTGGACATTTTTCTCCACGTATCAAATACTTATAACACAACGTTTTAACCCATCACAAAATTTGACGTTTTATCTTTCCTTATATCAACGTAAGAGGAAATGTCCACTTTAAAATTTCCAATTTAGGAAATGAGAAATATATTTGTAGTAAAATATCATAATATATTAATCTCTAATTTCAAAGATGAGATTAGTTTAACATATTAAATGTTTTGCCATAACCTATAGGCCATAGCCCATGTTTGTTAAGTACATCTCCTTGCCGCTTCGACAACTTTGTTATGCTTGTGACATGCAACATGATAAATTGTGCACTTATATCTATGGTGTATTTTTTTTAGATTTTAATTGCTCAACACTTGTTTTTAGCCCCAGCAAGTTTTTAGTTTAAAGTAGCAAAGAATAACTTAATTAGTAAAAAATGTTAAAAAATAAATAAATAAAATATAGGTATTTTTTTTCGAATTTTTAAACAATACACAAGTAAACTCTTTTATTTAACTTTAATTAAGTTATATTTAAGCTAAATAGACAGTATTAGCTACTATGTAAACCTTGTTAATTAAAGTTATGCATTTTTTTACTTCTAAGGGGTATAAAAATAGATTTCCAGTCCACACTTGCAACAAACCTAGTTTTTATGTGAATATTGTAAATACAATAATTTTTTTTGAGATATACAATTTTAGTTTTTTATTGGTTGAATTATTTTCTTTGAGAAATAAAACTTTCAACTTTTTTATTGGTTGAATTTTTATTTTTATTTTCAGATGGTTTGAGTTCATCAGAGATTACATGAGGCTTGAATTGTGGCTTGAGAAACCTTGATCTAGGGGCATCTAAGTCATCAAAATCACCTAGAGATCGCACTTGTCTGGCCATGACAACCCTTAACATGAATGGATTTTTGCCTACTTTGCTGATTGAGTTTCACTTAACTGTACACCCCATCACCATCTATTCTACCTCATTAATATTGGTTGAAATATTTAAAAAAACTAATTACCTTGATTAGAAGTAAAAAGTATAAAAAAATTTAAAATATATAAAAAAAATTAAAATGTATATATTGCAAATGACTTACCACCAAATGCATAAAATATGATTGTATATTTATTTACTCAATTTAATATTTTTTATTTAATATAAAATTATATATGATATTTAAAAAAATATAATTAAAAAAAACTACAATATCACTTGGAAATATATTATTTAAAAAATATTTTAAAATGGACTATAAAAAATATTTATGTATTATTTTTAGTTAAAATATTTTAATGTACCATTGCTCTATTTAAAAAAAGAAATAAGTAATTAGTCTTAAAGAAAAAATTACCTTCCACCTTGAAACTTAGGAAAGGAGAAATAGATTTGTAGTAAATATATCATAGTTTATTAATGTCTAATTTCAAATATAATATTAGTTCAACATATTAAATGTTTGGCCATAACTCATGGTTATTAAGTACATCTCCTCGCCGCTTCAACAACTTTGTTATGCTTGTGACATGCAACATGATAGATTGTGCACTTATATGTATGGTGTATCTTTTTAGATTTTTAATGGCTCAACACTTGTTTTAAGCCCAAAGTAGCAAAGAATAACTTAATTAGTAAAAAAAAAAATTGTTGAACAAAAGGAAGAACAAAATTTTAGGTATTATTTCTCAGTTTTCTAAACAATACACGAGTAAACTCTTTTATTTAATATTCTATACAATTGCTTTAAAAAATATATTTATTATGAGAAAGCCCATCTTCATTTTAAGTACAACCATTTATGCGAAAACCTTAATTTGAGAGGATTGCATTATAAAGTATTACATGACTTTCAAGAATTTGAGTAGTGCTTTATTAGTCCCTGCCATCTGGCAATGGCCAGGGACTATAGTAATCTGATTTGGTTGATTTAGCATTAATTCGAAGTGCTATTTCAGAGAATGCATTGGTTAGAGCAAGGTTTTAAAATGCTCCGTGCCAGGATGACCAAAGTGCTCAGGTTTGCCATCTTATTTGGCCTCTTCCCGAGGTGGGAGAGGCCGGAGCTTAGGCTATTTTCCTTAGCCGTGTTTATTATTGCTGACCATCAGAGGATTTCGTGTATTAATGTTAGTGTTTCTTAGCATTAGTTTGCATTGTTTGCAGTTTGAATTGTTTGCAATTTTGGTTTGGGCGTATTGGCAAGCAGGTGTTTTGGGCGTATTGGCAGGGAGGTGTTCTGCATGCAGGGGCTACAGCTGTCCGTGCATGGCGCAGCCGAATTAACTGTTGCTTAATCTGGATCAGGTACCCACTTTCGCTCACTCAACCCGCCTATTTCCCTCCTTCGATTGCCCTACCAGCTCTTCCTTTGGTTCACTCTGGTGTCTACTGTCTTCTCTTTGCAAGGAATCGGTCGCACTTTGCAATAAACTATCTCTTCTTGTTTCTTTTTGCACAGTGACATTTACAACAAAACTGCAACATCACTGAAGTTATTTTAATGTTCTGCAGCGGTCTCTTGCAGAGTGGAGGATTTGGAGGAGCCGAGGTCGTACGCTAAGGTTCCTGAGCAGCCGTGGCCAGCCAGCAGCTAGAGACAGATGCCCAGCTGACGATGCCGCGGCAATAGGTTTTTAGAAGCTGGCCGATTACAGGAAAGTGCCCTGAGGAGAAAACCAAATTTGATTGCCATGAAGGGAATAGCAAAAATGGCAATGGCGGAATGGCTGGTAAGATACTAAGTTCAGTAGGTTTTGCTACCGCGCCTCGTGGATGCTACCTTGATGACCCAGAACCACCAACAGGAACCCCCTCACCAGAGGCAGATGCTTGTCCAAATCCATTCATCGCATATCATCCAGGTGCGTACCTGCTGTTCTTTCACAAGCTACATTCAATCAAATTTGTTTTGTAATCCAGGATGATATATGGAAAAGTAAAGCTAAGTGAAAAGCATCTGGTTATAGAAAATTACCGTCACCGGCTGTTACTGGTGTAATTCCGGTAAGGCAGTTGATTGTTGTTGTTTTCCCAGCTCCATTGGGTCCAAGGAGACAAAATAGCTTATCTTTCTCAATGTTTATCCACAAGCCCTAAAATTTGGTTATAAATCAAAAGGAAGAAAAAATAAATCTAATCAGAATGAGCATAAGTATTTTTTCATCAATCTTCAGTTGTATTCTGCTCTTTCATGTAAAAAAGTTGAGTATGAATCATAAGATATCCAATGCCATTCTTATGTGTTAATATACCTTTACAGCATGATGAGGAGCCGTTTTTCTGCATTTGCAGCAACCAACCATATTTCTTATACCAGGGAATGTCTTGATGCCTGAGCAGCCGTGGCCAACCAGCAGCTAGAGACAGATGCCCAGCTGACGATGCCGCGGCAATAGGTTTTTAGAAGCTGGCCGATTACAGGAAAGTGCCCTGAGGAGAAAACAAAATTTGATTGCCATGAAGGGAATAGAAAAAATGGCAATGGCGGAATGGCTAGTAAGATACTAAGTTCAATAGGTTTTGCTACTGCGCCTCATGGATGCTACCTTGATGACCTAGAACCACCAACAGGAACCCCCTCACCAGAGGTAGATGCTTGTCCAAATCCGTTCATCGCATATCATCCAGGTGCGTACCTGCTGTTCTTTCACAAGCTACATTCAATCAATTTTGTTTTGTAATCCAAGATGATATATGGAAAAGTAAAGCTAAGTGAAAAGCATATGGTTATAGAAAATTACCGTCACCGGCTGTTACTGGTGTAATTCTGGTAAGGCAGTTGATTGTTGTTGTTTTCCCAGCTCCATTGGGTCCAAGGAGACAAAATAGCTTATCTTTCTCAATGTTTATCCACAAGCCCTAAAATTTGGTTATAAATCAAAAGGAAGAAAAAACAAATCTAATCAGAATGAGCATAAGTATTTTTTCATCAATCTTCAGTTGTATTATACTCTTTCATGTAAAAAATTTGAGTATGAATCATAAGATATCCAATGCCATTCTTATGTGTTAATATACCTTTACAGCATGATGAGGAGCCGTTTTTCTGCATTTGCAGCAACCAACCATATTTCTTATACCAGGGAATGTCTTGATGAGGCCACGAACTTGGACAGCCACATTTGGACTCCTCGTATCCTCAGTTACTTGCTGTCTGACTAATGATTCCTCTGTGGCAACATCTTCATCATCAGGACTACTTTCAGGTAACAGTGGAACAGATCCTGTACATGTACAACAACCACCGCTTGCAGAAATGAAATCTTCTTAGTGAAGCACATTGATGGGTGTTATTTTTTTCAGAAACTACAATCACATCAGTGAAAAGAGAACAACGATGAGAAAATTAATTAAATTTCTTGATTACCTTCTTCTCGATCGCTGGCTTTTCCATACGCTAAGGTTCCTGAGCAGCCGTAGCCAGCCAGCAGCTAGAGACAGATGCCCAGCTCACGATGCCGCGGCAATAGGTTTTTACAAGCTGGTCGATTACAGGAAAGCGCCCTGAGGAGAAAACCAAATTTGATTGCCATGAAGGGAATAGCAAGAATAGCAATGGCGGAATGGCTGGTAAGATCCTAAGTTCAGTAGGTTATATGGCTTAGCAAGCAGGGAAAATTCATTAAAGCGAAGGCAGTAAGTTAATGAAGCCTCCCCTCAGCTTATAAATTAGCAAGCTTAGTATTCTAATTTTTATATTAATGCTAAAGCGTTATAACATACATAAAGAAACCTGGGAGACCCTCCATTCAGTCCCTCTAGATTTACGTGTCCGAACCCCTCCTATATGTACTAAAGTTATCCCCAACATCTGTTGGGCCATCACCTAAGCTGATTTGATGGGGGTTAAGGTAATTCAGGCCATTTGTACGTGTATTGTGTACACATTTCATTCCATTTCACATTATGCATGCAGCGTCCGCTACGTGTAAGTTACTTTTGTTGTTATATAATAAAGTTAGAAATGATTTCGTGGTTACCTCGCTTCCGCTTCTTATTTTGCTTGGGGTCCACTACATTGGTCTATTTCAGGTACTGTTTATGTTATTACATTGTTTTGATATATTTTAGCCTCTGCAGGGTTTCAGTTTTTTACGTAAGGTGTGTACGATTTAGTTTTTGATATATTTCAGTCTCTGTAGGATTTGAGTTTTTTTACCTAGGCTGTGTACGATTTCAGTTTTCATCTTGGCAATGGTTTTTTTTTCACCCTGGCCAGTTTTTTTACCTAGGCTGTGTACGCTTTCAGTTTTCATCTTGGCAATGGTTTTTTTTTTCACCCTGGCCAGTTTGCAGGAATTAGGTCTTCAGTTGCACCCTTCAAAATTATAAACCTCAGTTGCTATTGTTAAAAAAACATGATTACTTAAACAATCGCTGCATTTGACATCTGAATATTGGTCAAATCGCATTATATCTATAAGTCTGTCTGAATTTATGTAACTAAATTAGGTGCATCAAGACTCCTGCATATTCTTCTTGTACAATCCTCTCATTTTGTTACGGTTGGTACCTCAGAAATCAACTCGCTCCTAGCACCCTGTTAGACATTTACCTTCACTTGTAGCCTCATAGAAAGTATTCGTCGACTTTTCCATAAAAATAGTCATAAATTGGCATGAAAAGGCTGAATTTGGTACGCACTTGAGAATGATGAAGAGAATGGTTTCATAATCAGGTCATGATACATGTATTGCATGGAGGTTATAATGAAAATTAATACCAGGACTCTAACCGAATATAATTGCAATTAGTACTAGCACTCTGTGGTTATTCGCAGGAATTAGGTCTTCAGTTGCACCCTTCAAAATTTTAAACCTCAGTTGCTATTGTTAAAAAATCATGATTACTGAAACAATCTCATTTGCTATTGTTAAATAATTATGATTACTTAAACAATCGTTGCATTTGACATCTGAATATTGGTCAAATCGCATTATATCTATAAGTCTGTTTGAATTTATGTAACTAAATTAGGTGCATCAAGACTCCTGCATATTCTGCTTGTACAATGCTGTCATTTTGTTACGGTTGGTACCTCAAAAGTTTTTGGTGTCTCAGAAGCAATGGTTTTTTAAATGCGTCAAGTATAAGAAATCAACTCGCTCTCTTTTGACAATTTAAGTTGTGTGGCTAGTCATTCAACCCTTGTTTTTCAGTTTCCTAGCCAAGTTGCATTCATAAAGAAAAAGGGGTCTAGTCTCCTGTGCGTAAAGGAGACCTAGGACAATGGATTATTAGTAAAAGCTCATCACCTTGTTCTTCAGTTGGACAGTTGCAAAAGCATTAGTGCATTTGTACATTCCACTGAGATAAATGATGTCAATATATTGAGCTAACTTGTGGAGATTTTCTGTCTTATAGTAGCTACAGGCATCAATAAGCGAAAGCATCTGACTCTAGTAACAGGATGAATCATCCTTCTGTTTTGAAAAGAAAAATTATAAGCTTTAATACAGTCATAGGAAATCCCGTACTCCGTTCATTCGCCACCAACTCTTCGCCTTTACATTTCTGTTGGCCCGTTTTCTTCTACTTTTTTGACATGAGATCAGAACTCCGTTTCCTTTTCATTTTAGTTTATTTAGCAGTCCACATGTGACACACGTGACAGATCTCTTTCACCCCAGGTTATAATTGTCTTGACAGGGGTATTTTTTAATTTTTCCTAAGGTCTGGTGCATTCCTTTCATTAGTTTGTTGTCTTTGACTAGTCATTGGATTGATATACATTGATCAATACATTCTACAGGCATCAACAAGCGAAAGCATCTGACTCTAGTAACAGAATGAATCATCAACTTCCAGCTCCTTTTCAAAATTCCCGTACTCCGTTTATTCGCCACTAGCTCTCCGCCTTTACATTTCTATTGGCCCGTTTTCTTCTACTTTTTTGACATGAGATCAGAACTCTGTTTCCTTTTCATTTTAGTTTATTTAGCAGTCCAACAATATGATTTATATGTGCATATTAAAACACCAATTTATGATTTCAAAGATTATTACTTGGTCTAAAGTCTTCACAAGAGAAGCTGTATTGAGTTGCCTTAGTACAATGTACTGAGACAAACACCATCCTTGGTAAGACCGGGTTGAAAAGTTTTCCTGCCTTTTTAAGAGACCTTTTGTCAAAATGTTCTTCATTATCCATAACATTCTGCCTGTTCATGACTTGTCTAGAGTGTCTTTTTTTTTTTGGCTTATTCTGACTGGATTTTGCAGCAATTAGATACTAATGAGAAGTCCTTAGCCTGTGCAACCTTCACTTTAGACCTTCATATGTAGTTTTATAATGATGCTAACTTGGTTCTTTTGCAGCCTCCCTCATGAAACTTAACTGTCAGGTGTCGTGCTTGTCTTGTATTCTTCACATGTTATAGTCTGTCATAAGAAATGCTTATTTTCAAGGTCAAATGTAAGCTTCAAGGCAGTTTTCATGTTACTAGTGTCTTGAATTGATGATATGCTAGCATTAAGCATCGATTATGCTTTATGTAAACTGCCTTGATTGGATTGCTATTGAAATTCCTTGTTATACCCGTCATCTTTTAGTACGGTACACAGATCAAATTCTTTGCCCCAATATAGTCATCAGTTGTGTGGTGTACGATTTATGCCTACCTACCTGAAGCATGGACTATCGGTTAAGTGGGATACCCCAGGTTACATTTATCTCTCTGTTGAACTGCCAGCTCCTTTTCAAAATTCCCGTACTCCGTTTATTCGCCACCAACTCTCCCCCTTTACTTTTCTGTTGGCCCGTTTTCTTCTACATTTTTGACATGAGATCAGAACTCTGTTTCCTTTTCATTTTAGTTTATTTAGTAGTCCAGCAATATGATTTATCTGTGCGTATTAAAACATCAATTTATGATTTCAAAGATTATTACTTGCTCTAAGGTCTTCACAAGAGAAGCTGTAATGAGTTGCCTTAGTACAATGTACTGAGACAAACACCATCCTTGGTAAGACTGTGTTGAATAGTTTTCCTGCCTTTCTAAGAGAGCTTTTGTCAAAATGTTCTTCATTATCCATAACATTCTGGCTGTTCATGACTTGTCTAGAGTGTTTTTTTTTTTTTGCTTATTCTCACTGGATTTTGTAGTAATTAGATACTAATGAGAAGTCCTTAGCCTGTGCAACTTTCACTTTAGACCTTCATATGTAGTTTTATAATGATGCTAACTTGGTTCTTTTGCAGCCTCCATCATGAGACTTAAGTGTCAGGTGTCGTGCTTGTCTTGTATTCTTCACATGTTACAGTCTGTCATAAGAAATGCTTATTTTCAAGGTCAAATGTAAATCCACATGCACTAAGAACTATTAGCTGTGGAGTGAAAGCAGTGCAGTAAGGTCTTCCCATTTCTATAAGGCCATAGAGTGAAAGCCATATCTCCTAGCCTTTGTCCATGCACTAAGCTCCATGGCAGCCTTAAGAGAAGAGCCTTAGTCTTTGCCTTATAGACAGCCATCTCCATGCCATCTCCATAAGGCCGTAGAGTGAAAGCCTTAAGAAGTAATAGCCTTAGTAAGGTCCATAGGGTAAGGTACTACTTGCCTTAGTCCTTTAAGTTAAGTACTATTAGCAATTAGTATTGCAAAAGCATCACTTATTTCGTGTGGACAATTTCTCATATCTAATTGGAAACTGTTTATTCGATAGTTTAGAACTTTTGCTAGATTTCCAATACACATCAGTAGAGCTAAGGAAAGGAACAATAGAATATTTTATTATGTTGGCCCATTTTCTTCTACTTTTTTGACATGAGATTAGAACTCTGTTTCCTTTTCATTTTAGTTTATTTAGTAGTCCAGCAATATGATTTATCTGTGCATATTAAAACATCAATTTATGATTTCAAAGATTATTACTTTCTCTAAGGTCTTCATAAGAGAAGTTGTATTGAGTTGCCTTAGTACAATGTCCTGAGACAAACACCATCCTTGGTAAGACTGTGTTGAAAACTTTTCCTACCTTTTGAAGAGAGCTTTTGTCAAAGTGTTCTTCATTATCCATAACATTCTGTCTGTTCACGACTTGTCTAGAGTGTTTTTTTTTTTGCTTATTCTGACTGGATTTTGCAGCAATTAGATACTAATGAGAAGTCCTTAGCCTGTGCAACCTTCACTTTAGACCTTCATATGTAGTTTTATAATGATGCTAACTTGGTTCTTTTGCAGCCTCCCTCATGAAACTTAACTGTCAGGTGTCGTGCTTGTCTTGTATTCTTCACATGTTACAGTCTGTCATAAGAAATGCTTATTTTCAAGGTCAAATGTAAGCTTCAAGGCAGTTTTCATGTTACTGGTGTCTTGAATTGATGATATGCTAGCATTAAGCATCGATTATGCTTTATGTAAACTGCCTTGATTGGATTGCTATTGAAATTCCTTGTTATAATATGATTTATCTGTGCATATTAAAACATCAATTTATGATTTCAAAGATTATTACTTGCTCTAAGGTCTTCACAAGAGAAGCTGTAATGAGTTGCCTTAGTACAATGTACTGAGACAAACACCATCCTTGGTAAGACCGTGTTGAAAAGTTTTCCTGCCTTTTTAAGAGAGCTTTTGTCAAAATGTTCTTCATTATCCATAACATTCTGCCTGTTCATGACTTGTCTAGAGTGTTTTTTTTTTTTTGCTTATTCTGACTGGATTTTGCAGCAATTAGATACTAATGAGAAGTCCTTAGCCTGTGCAACCTTCACTTTAGACCTTCATATGTAGTTTTATAATGATGCTAACTTGGTTCTTTTGCAGCCTCCGTCATGAGACTTAACTGTCAGGTGTCGTGCTTGTCTTGTATTCTTCACATGTTACAGTCTGTCATAAGAAATGCTTATTTTCAAGGTCAAATGTAAGCTTCAAGGCAGTTTTCATGTTACTGGTGTCTTGAATTGATGATATGCTAGCATTAAGCATCGATTATGCTTTATGTAAACTGCCTTGATTGGATTGCTATTGAAATTCCTTGTTATACCCGTCATCTTTTAGTACGGTACACAGATCAAATTCTTTGCCCCAATATAGTCATCAGTTGTGTGGTGTACGATTTATGCCTACCTACCTGAAGCATGGACTACAGGGGTACTTTTTAAATTTTCCATGGTCTGGTGCATTCCTTTCATTAGTTTGATTATGCAATAATGGGCATTTGGATTGCAGAAGCTAGCAAGTATCTAATTTCTTGATTCCACTTATTAATTTGAAGTTGTCTTCGACTGGTCATTGGATTGATATACATTGATCAATGCATTTACAATGACTGATACTAACGTACAACAGGTTCTGCAGGTTCTTTTTTATCTTGGTAGTGATATTTTGAACTTTGGTATCAAAACTGTGCATTGGATGCTACCTGACATAAGTAGTCTGAGCAGCTCAGTAGACATTTGCAGTCCCAAAGGTACACACAATCACTTCCTGTTCTATATTCATTTTCATTGTTCAACTTTCTATTATGATTCTGTGACTTGTAATTGCATTGCATCACTAAACATAATATTGCATCGAACACTTAGTCGTCATCATGTCTCCTATGTCTGAGAAACACAAGTTGCAATTAGTATTGCAAAAGCATCACTTATTTCGTGTGGACAATTTCTCATATCTAATTGGAGACTGTTTATTTGATAGTTTAGAACTTTTGCTAGATTTCCGATACACATCAGTAGAGCTAAGGAAAGGAACAATAGAATATTTTAGAGACTGTCTCGAAAAACAAGATAGTGAGGCAATTTTGTCTTATGAACATGAACTACATGAAGCCTCACTTAAATAAATGCATAACATTAGCAACCGTGAAATCTATTTAGACCAAATGGCTAGATTTGCCTCAAACAATATACCCCTAGCATCTAGAGGTCTATGGGGAGATATTTTCTGCATCCATTGGCTCTCAAACTGGCTGAAAATTCCAATTAGGGTTTGGTCCAAAACAAAGATGAGAGTGTATTTGCACTTCAATTCAAGTGTTACAACAAATACTCATGACATATTATTCCATGACGAGGATCCTCTGAATGGGCACTTCGAGCCTTTGGTTCGTAGGCAGCCTACAATTGGTTGTACCTTCCAACAACAAACTGATACCTCAAAGAACAATACTGAACCGCAACCTGAGACAAAATGTCAATCTATTGAAGCTAAATTAAAACCATCTTGTCACTTAAACAAGCACAAGAGAAGTGTATCTTTGCATGTGCTTAAGGACATTGCTCCGAACAATCTGAAAAGACAAAAAATAGGCATTGAGTATAACAAAGTTACAATGAAACAACAAGTCGTTCTAGAAAACATAGAAGATGTTAGTGACTATCATTTAAACAAGCACAAGAGAAGTTTATCTTTGCATGTGCTTAAGGACATTGCTCAGAAAAATTTGAAAAGGCAAAAGATAGGCATTCAATATAACAAAAGTACAATGGAACAACAAGTAGTTCTAGACAACACAGAAGATGTTAGTGACACACTGAGATTTCGATCACTTAGAAACTTGAAAAAACATATTAGAAGCAATGCACAAACAGAAATTGTAACTTCTTGTCCATTAGACAAACAGTCAAAAAGTCTATCTTTGCATTTGCTTAAAGGCATTATTCGAAAAAAATTGAAAACACAGAAAATAAGACTTGCATTCAACACAACAACAATGAAACAAGAAATAGTCATAGAAAACGTGGACTACAATCCATTTGCAACAAGATCAAAGGATCTTTCAGCACAATCAAAGAAATCAGGAAAATCTGAGACACTGAGATTTCGATCACTTAGAAACTTGAAAAAACATGAAGTTTGCAGTGAAAAACATGTAATAAGAGTATATTTGAGTTACAGCTCACATCTTTGTGGAGAGATTGTCAAAATTCTGAATCTCAGGCCTATTTTTGCATTATTTTACACATTGTCTTAATTCCCGGCTTCCTTCTTTGTTACAGGTCTATACACAAATTTGCAATCACCTACACGAGATCGAGACCTAGCCCTTTCAGTTGTTTAAGCAAGGGAGTCTGTTGATTAAGTTGTACCCGCTCGAGCCATTGATTATTCAGTCGACTCTGTTGATTCGGTTGATGCGGATAAGTAGCAAACACAGCATCCGGATCAAACTTATGGTGGTGAGACAACCGGGTCTACGACGGATGCTTCAAATATCCATTTGGATCTGCCATGGTGGTGAAACTCTCATTTTTTATGCTTCTATCGTCTCTGATTTCAACTTGACATTTGTTTAGAGTTGAAGGTCTGCAAATTTCAAATTTCAAGCTTGAAATCACTGAATGCAGTGACTAATTTAGACCCAGCCTTTCTGTAGTGTTCACCCTCAGGTAGATATCCTATCTTCAATAAATTTGGCTGGTTAAAATGTTGTTCTTGTGGTCACAAGGGCCAAAATTAGATTGTGAAGCACAAGCCAATGTGGTAGCACATGTTAGTGCTCTTACTGAAGCTTATGTGAAGCACATATCAATCTGTCTCTTAGCTTGCCAGTGCTCAGAGAGCAGTTGCAAAAATACATGGGGCAGCTATGATTGTAGCTGCAAAGGTGACCTTCTGTATATTAGAGACCATGATACCTGCATAAGTAAGTAGTTCAGTCATCTGCATCCTATGTTTAACAATCTATTCAGGGCATAATTAGAGTCTTATACATGGAGGCACAATAAAATAGAATATAGCTAGTATTACGTAGTGTGCTTTATAAGAAAGGGCTTTAATTACACCATTACAGACTCAGAGATGGCTTTCATTTCACACATTAAACATCCTTACACTGTAGGATATAAGGAGGCATGGTGTCTTTTAAATTGGGTGATTTTGAAACATTGAGGCAGTTTCTTGTGCTTTTGCTCTACCATGGTCTGTGCTTGTGTTTTTTCCAGTTGGGTTGTGCATTATTGTAATTTATTATATGCTTCCCCCAATTATTCCTATGTTCTATCTAAATCAATATTGAGAGGAATGAAATGAACAAATGCTGTAAATTGCCCCATAAGGCATGATAACCTGTTGTCTGAACATGTCTTTCATACATTGATTACTTGTCCTGTCTAGCCAATTGTTTATTAGAATGGCTTGGACCCGCCAGAAAGTGAGTGTAATATAATCTATTGCCCACAACCCTTTTGTAAAATGCGACATCATTTTGATTAGGTTCATGCTCCCAGGTCTGCAGAGCACATATAACCACAGCTCCAAGCCTGTCACACTCAACTGCCAAAACCTCACTTGCAATCTAACACCAAGATTTCATTTGAGATTTGCCCCTGATGTCAGATACATCACCTAATTTCCCATTTACTTTTGCCATCACATACATCATTTCATATGCCATCTGCCTCCGATGTCAGATAGATCACTTAATTGCACCGATTGCTCACTTAACTGCACCGATTGCATATCAAATTCCACACCTTCCATCTTGCAACATTGAAATGGTAAGTTTTTTGTTTTATGGCAATCATTAAATACCGGTTTGCTCCAATAAATGCTCCTCATATTGGATTATATCCCCTCCAATCTGATCTTGAAGTATTTCAGCTCCATTCCAAATCAATCCGTATATGTACTTACTTCTGCACGTGTCAGAAATTTATCCCGCATTCAACTCTTGCGATCTTGCATGGCTTTCCTTATTTGGTTGTACAGTAAAATATTCTCAAAAACTTAGTTCCATTCACACTTAAAACCAGCTTGCAAACATGTTGAACTCTTTTATAAATTGGCAAAAGCAATGCCTAATTTCTCGCCTACAAAACAAAACCACCTTCTGCACCTACATATTGACATACATCTCTCTGCTTCACATAACATGGAATCCATTAGCATAAGCCAACTTACTCAACTGGCAGCATTGTTTCTCTTAGCACTTGTTCTCATGACTCTTCTGATTATGGACATCATAAAAGTAGAAACACAAAGAAAAAAGAAACCAAGAAAACAATAACATCTCGAACGAGGAGCATATGAATCTACAACAAGTACTTGGCATGATTATGGAGTATATTTGAGTTACAGCTCACATCTTTGTGGAGAGATTGTCAAAATTCTGAATCTCAGGCCTATTTTTGCATTATTTTACGCGTTGTCTTAATTCCCGGCTTCCTTCTCTGTTACAGGTCTATACACAAATTTGCAATCACCTAGACGAGATCGAGACCTAGCCCTTTCAGTTGTTTAAGCAAGGGAGTCTGTTGATTAAGCTGTACCCGCCCGAGCCATTGATTATTCAGTCGACTCTGTTGATTCGGTTGATGCAGATAAGTAGCAAACACAGCATCCGGATCAAACTTATGGTGGTGAGACAACCGGGTCTACGACGGATGCTTCAAATATGCATTTGGATCTGCCATGGTGGTGAAACTCTCATTTTTTATGCTTCTATCGTCTCTGCTGAGATGCCAATGATTACAAAACTAGAATATCAAGCTGACAAAGGAGAGGCATTGCAGACTGCCCTGATTGGAAATAACAGCGCTCCAGTGGCAGCCGGTATTCGGATGAAGCCAAAGCTTGAGAGTGAAAATGTCACATAGGATGACAGAGTTAAAGATGATTTTAAGATCGTTGAATCTAAACTCAGGACTGATAAATGTATCATTGATGCCAGTATTCCTTTCAGGGAAAGTACCGTATGCAAGTTTCCAGTTTTGTTTGGCAGCAGTTGCAGTTATCAATTGTTTGAGACAGTTTTCTATATATATGAAAACTTTCTGAAAAGAGTATCAGTCTGCTTGATAGGTCTAATGTCTTAATTGTTAGCATTTATTTTGTATCGGGTCTATTTTATGTTTGTGTCTAACCTGAGAGGTTATATAACGATAAGATTCTTTCACTTATATGAATATGGCCATGTAAACTCTTCTTTTAGTTCACTAATGTGTTTCATTACTCTGAGCACTAGATTTTCAAGCTTGAAACTTGCATCTCAGTATATCCACTGTCCACTAGAAGCTGACTTAATGCATATGCTGGGATGTTATACCTAGGGCAGTGCCACAAATAGTAGAACTCATGCCACATATAACCAAGAATATTCACTGCACAGGGTTCTATCCTTGATAGCTACAGGTCTTCATACTTTCAGGAAGACCATTCCTTTAGACTGCTCTGCTACTGAAGTTTCCTATGACTGTATTAAAGCTTAGATGCTTTCGCTTATTGATGCCTGTAGCTACTATAAGACAGAAAATCTCCACAAGTTGGCTCAGCTTAGTCTCCTTTATGCACAACCTAGTTTCCTTTACGCACAGGAGACTCACTGGTTTTCAACAGATTCTCTGCTCTGCTACTAAAGTTTCCTATGACTGTATTAAAGCTTAGATGCTTTCGCTTCAGCACAAGTAACTAGTTTTAACTTGATGCAGGGACTTGCTGCCTCGCAGCTTCCCTTGTTAAGTATTATAATGGTTTTTTTTCAGAATATTGCATTACAAAATAGTGTATGACTTTCAAGGATTTGAGTAGTTTTTTATTAAGTATTGTAATGGTTTTTTCTTGTGCCACTGAGAAGAGAGATAAAATCAAAATTGGAGTTGAGAGAACATTGTTTTTCAAGCTATGTACACTAAAAAGCTAAACATTAGGTGAGATAGTGTGGTTCTTCAAGGTACATGTGTTAAAATTGAAACTCTAAGTGAATCATGGTCGTGGAAGACAAGTGTCCTCATGGATCATGGATGTACAGATGTGTGAGAGAGTCAGAGAACATTACAAAGATAGTCATTTTGTTCAAAGCCACTTATATTATGTACCTAAAGAATACATGCACTAACCTATTACATTTAAGAGTTTATGTATCTCTGTTAATTTAGAGATAAGAAGGAAAGTTACTCGTTGTAAGTAGGAGAAAATAAATGTTAAGAGTTTATGTATCTCTGTTAATTTAGAGATAAGAAGGAAAGTTACTTGTTGTAAGTAGGAGAAAATAAATGTTATTAGAAGTTGTTATCAAAGAAGAGTTATTTTTTTCTTCTCTTTCTATATAATGGGGTTGTGATTAATGTTGGAAAAGAAGGAATACCTGTTTTTATATGAGATAATTGAAAATTATTAATCCTTAGACTAGATTACTCATGCCTTTTTATAGATGAATAAAATACTAAAACATATTGAAAGGAATTGAATCAACAAATTTATAAAATGAATCATTATATCAAATTTCTAAATTTAAAAATAAAATATAAAATGTTGAATCATTGAGGATAGTCTTTCATCCAACATTCGCTTATATTGCTAATATAGAGATTTTTGTTTCCATTAAAGTTTTTAATCATTTTAAGTCCACTCTATCTTGATTTTACAATATTTTTTGTTTTATAGTTTAAGGTGTTTTCTATGGGAGTATATTTTAATATTTTTAATTACTAATTATGAAATACTCAGATTTTTAAAAAATGTTTTTCACAAAATTTCCATACTCGGTCATTCATTTTGGTTTCAAGATTATAGTTAATTACTGTAAATAGATCGATTTTATATTGGAATATTTTTTAGTATATTTTATTCTTACAATATTAAAATAATATATATATTTGAATATTCATAATATTTTATTAATCTTAATTTTTTAATCAGACAAAATGATGAGAAAATTATAGGTCTAAAACCATTAAAAATGGCTTAATGAAACAACTAAAAGCGCAAACAGATGCAAAAGGAAATACAAACCATCTGCAACCTCCACACTATGCACGGTTCAAGAAATCGTCACTGGAGCTAACCATAAAAATAATATATATAACACACTCAACACAATCCAACTTCTTGTTTCCTTATCAATTTTATGGACAAGTTATATCACATTTCTTTGAGCTAATTGTCGTTGCTAACAAGAGCTCCATCTCAATGCTCCTTGACTTCACTTGAGCACTACACTTTTTGTGTATACCATCTTTTCGCACTCTCTTTTCTCCCATTTTTTATGGCATCGAAAAGAAAACAGTGGTCACCTCTCTTGTTCTTGTGTAACATGATTTCTTTCTTTAATGGAGGGCCGGACCTTTTGTTGATTCACTCATTGTTGGAAGGAACTAATTCCAACTACCCGCAGTTAGAATTCAACAGGAGATTTAATGCAGGTTCTAGAATTTGTTGACAATGGGCAAGCTTCCTTAAGAAGCCATCGCCGCAATAAATCTCCAGAACTTTCTCTGTCCTATGTAAATACCTGATCAGCGAATGAAGTTGCATGTTGTGAAGTTCTAAGCTGTGTGTTGTGTTTATTTGTTGAGTCTCTCTGCTCTATGATATGGTATCGGAGCGAGGTTGAGGGCTGAGAGTGTAAGGTTCTTCTGTGAGGGTAAGTTGCAGAGAGGGCAGAAAACCTGTGTGAAAGGTGCCTGTCTGTGAGTAAAGGGTGTGCTACTGAGAAATCAGGTGAGACCCTGCGTGTAAGAGCGAGTCAAGAAGCCGTGCAAGTGAGGGCTCGGTAAGTGCGGAGGAGAGTCTGCTTTGTGTTGTTGTGTTTTTTCGACCTGGTGTGCGCAGAGCAGTGTCGTGGAGTTGTCGTTGCCTGTATAGTCTGCCACCGTCTAGAGCGAATCTGTTCAGCTGATAATCTGTGTTTAATCGTTGTTTAGTGGTGACCACAGTTGGGAACGCAGTTGAAGGTTTCATGCTGCCTGTCTAGGCGTTGAGGTTTGCTGAGGTGCGTTGTGTTGAAGTTAAGATTTGGAGGTTGTGTGTTTGCTTTGAAGATCTTGTGGTATTTGCTAACTCTTACAACTGTCTGCATCATCTTCATTAAAAAGACTTTGGTTCTGTGATAAAGAAATGCAGCTCTCTTTCTGACTTGTAAAATCATAAGCGCTTTTATTATGTTTATTCGACTTCGGTAAAACAAACGGGTTTTTAAACTGTTGGTTGTACACTTGACTAGTTGTTTCGAGTAGTTTTGTGAGTTCAGTTAATGAGGTTACAGTTTCATACCGTAATGGTCTTTACTTCAATTTCATGGTCAATGCTTAGTATTGTCAGGCTTTTGTAAATAGTTTGTTGAAATCCCGAAGTTGGTGTTGATAAAAAAAAAAGAGGAAAAGTGTTATTATTGGTGATATTAAAAAAGGAGGGTTGTTATTATTGAGTAAGGAAATATTGAAGTTCTAAAAAAAAAAAAGGGTTCTGCATTTTTGTGATTGGAGAAAGTTTTTTTTCATCATGGCAAATTTGTTGCCTGATACTTATTTGAATGAATCCACCAAACTTGATGGAGGAAATTACGTGAATTGGAAATTCAAGATAATGACTATTTTAGAAGGTAATAATTTGTGGTCCATTGTGAGTGGGGATGAGCCCAAACCCACTGTTGTAGGTTCTATTCGAGATTGGGAGAGAAGGGAGACGAAAGCAAAGGTGTTGCTGCGTATGTCCGTAAAGGAAAACATTATTCCTCACATTAGAGATTGAAGACATCAAAAGAAACATGGGATACGTTGAAGTGTTTGTATGAAACAACAAATACAAACCGGATCTTGTTTTTGAAGACTAAGCTTTTATCTCTAAAAATGGAAGCAAATGAAAATATAAGCAATTTCATATCTCGTGTCAAAGGTTTAAGTGATAAGTTAGGAGATACTGGTGAAAATATGTCTAGTACTGACTTAGTCACGATCACATTAAATGGCTTAGTGAAAGATTATCAAATTTTTATTTCAAGTCTTGCAACTAGAGAGAAACCCCCTACATTTGATGAATTGACAAGAATTCTTCTACAAGAGGAGGAGAGGATGAAGAGCTTTAATTTGGGCTCTAGTAGTTCAGATTTGGCATTGGTGGCTAAGGGAAAATATCCATACAGAGGCAAGCCATGGGACAAGAACAAAGGAGACAAGTTTCAAGCAAAACAAAAAGGAATGACACAGTCTAAATTTCCAATCCATGATAAGAGAAATGGTGATTGTTATTATTGTGGAAAACCTAGGCATCATTCTAAAGATTGTTATAAAAGGAAATATAATGAGTCTAGGCAAAGAAACAGAAGGCATAATGGAAATTTTGTGGACAAAGATACCTCAATCAGTGATAGATTTAAAAATCTTAAATTGTTTGTTTCTGATGCTGCATTATCTATGGAAAATGATGATAAGAATGCTTGGTTCATTGATTCTGGTGCATCACTCCATATGTCTTGTAATAAGGAGTGGTTTGATGAATATTATGAAAACAGTGATGGAACATATGTTTGTCTAGGAGATAACAGATCACTTAAAGTTCAAGGTTATGGAGTAATATGTGTGAATTTTCCTAATGGACAAGAGAGACAGATCCATAATGTGATGTATCTTCCTGATATCAAAAAGAATTTAATTTCTGTTTCTACTATTATTGACCAAGATTTGAAGGTGGAATTTGTTAAATCACAGTGTGTAGTGAAAGACATTCAAGATCAGTACAAGGTCATTGCCACAGGAACCAGAGTTGGAGGCTTGTATAAGTTGGATGTGACCAGGAAAAGTCATCAAGCATTGGCTTCTACAACAATATCAACAGTAGATTTATGGCATCAAAGGTATGGACATCTAAATCACAAAGATTTAATTCTACTTCAAAAGAACACAATGGTTGAAGGTCTTCCTGTCTTGAAGAATGGTCATGTTGAATGTGAAGCATGTGTACTTGGCAAGCAACATAGGGAGGAATTTCCTATACATAAAGAAAAAAGGCAAAGGGAAATACTTGAATTAATTCATACTGATGTATGTGGACCTATGCAAACTAGATCTATTGGTGGAGCATGGTATTTTCTTATTTTTGTGGATGATAGATCTAGGTATACATGGGCTTATTTCATAAGAAAGAAGAGTGATGTTTTTGAGTACTTTAAGGAATTTAAGAGTATGGTGGAAAAACAAACTGGTAATTACATCAAAATTTTGAGATCTGATCAGGGGGGAGAATTCAAATCAAGAGAATTTAATCAATATTGTAAAACCAATGGGATTCTGCAACAATTTACGGTGCCACATACACCTTAGCAAAATGGAGTTGCTAAGAGGAAAAACAGAACACTAGTTGAATGTGCACGTAGTATGCTTCAAGGTAAAAATATCTCTAATGTTTTTTGGGCTGAAGCCATTAATATTGCTGTTTATTTGAAAAATAGGAGTCCAACCAAAAGTTTAGAGCTTAAAACACCTTTTGAAGCATTTTATGGGTACAAACCAAAAGTGAGTCATTTAAGAGTTTTTTGGTTGCAAGGCATTTACTCATATTGCAAAAGATGAAAGAAGAAAACTTGATGCAAAGTCAATTAAGTGCATATTTATTAGTTATTGTGATAATCAGAAAGCATACAAGTTGTTTGATCCCAGTACTCATAAACTGCTTGCAAGTAGGGATGTGGTGTTTCATGAGAATGCAAATGAAGGTGATAAAATAAATAATACTAGTGTATGGCATGATATTGATGATTATGTCAAATTAGATACAAGTGTTGAACAAGAACAAGAACAAGCACAGGAACAGGTACAAGTTCAAGAGCAAGTAGCATCAAGCAGTCATGACACTCCAAAGAGAGGAGAGGAGACTCTGCAAAGCCGAAAGAAAGATGAAAGTAGTAAAACTCCAAGAAGGTCATCACGTCAAAGTCAGGTACCTGTAAGGTATAAAGATTATGCATTAATGTCTCTTGTTATGAATGTTGTAGAACCTTCAAGCTATGAGGAAGCTAAAGAATATGAAGAATGGAGAAATGCAATGAATGAAGAATATAACTCTATAATGAAGAATGACACATGGGAATTAACAGAATTGCCTAAAAACAAAGTTCCCATAGGATGCAAATGGCTTTATAAATCTAAATTTAATGTTGATGGAAGTATTGATAAACATAAAGCTAGATTGGTTGCAAAAGGATATTCACAAAAGGAGGGAATTGATTATGAAGATACTTTTGCACCTGTAGCTAAGTTGAACACAATTAGAATCATGATTGCATTAGCTACAAAATATAATTGGAAAATGCATCAATTAGATGTCAAATCTGCATTTTTGAATGGTGAGTTAAAAGAAGAAGTTTATTTAGTTCAGCCTGAAGGGTTTGTAAAACAAGGACAGGAGCATCTGGTTTGCAGGTTAAAGAAAGCTTTATATGGCTTGAAACAAGCACCAAGATCATGGTATGAGAAAATTGATTCTTTCTTTTATGAGAAAGGTTTTATGAGAAGCAAAAATGATCCTAACTTGTACATCAAGGAAGATGAAGGCAAGAATGTTGCTTTAATATCTGTATATGTTGATGATCTTATCATAACAGGAAATGCATGCAAGTTGATTGAAGAAATTAAAAATCAGTTGTCACATGTATTTGAGATGAAGGATCTTGGTGAATTGCATTATTGTTTAGGTCTTGAAGTTTGGAGGGAACCTGGTAAGACACTAATCACACAAAGCAAATATACAAGGGAAATCCTTAAAAGATTCAATATGATTGAATGCAAGGCAACATCTACTCCTTTAGAACAGAATGTCAAATTGTGCAGTGATGATGGAACCAAAGAGGTGAATGGAACTATGTATCGTCAACTGGTGGGAAGTCTGAACTATCTCACCACTACCAGGCCAGATATAGCATATTATGTCAGCGTACTTAGCCAGTTCATGGCTAAGCCTTGTGAAAGCCATTGGAAAGCAACAAAGAAAGTCCTTCGATATTTGAAAGGAACACTTAATTTTGGTATTATGTATACTGATGAATTTGATGTTGAATTGGCAGGTTATTCTGATTCTGACTGGGCTGGAAATCTAGATGATAGGAAATCTACTACTGGATACGTGTTCAATATTGGTTCAGGACCAATATCATGGAGCAGTAAGAAACAACCAACTATTTCATTGTCATCCACTGAAGCTGAGTATAAAGCATTATGCAGTGCTACATGTGAAGCAATATGGCTTAGGAGGATACTTGAAGATGTTGGAGAAACACAACAAGCACCTACAGTAATCAAATGTGACAATCAAATCACTATCAAATTGGCAAACAATCCCATATATCATGCAAGGACAAAACACATTGACACACAACATCATTTTGTAAGAGAAAAATTGCAGTCAAAAGAAATTGACTTATCATATTGTAATACAAATGAAAATGTGGTTGACATATTCACCAAGCCTCTTGGAAAGGCTAAATTTGAAATATGTAGAAGTAAGTTGTCTATAAAAGCGTGCTAATGTGTCATACTTGTTAATACTATAAAAATATCAATTAAATGAGTTGAGTTTCATACTTGTTAATTATAAAAAATAAATGCTAAATTTGTAACAAAGCTAACTCACAATAAATTTTAGTAAAAGCTATAGTGAACAAATTTAATGGGTTTAAAAATATAAATAATGTTATAAAAAGTAAATACTAAATTTGCAAATAAGTCAACTCGATAGTAAATATTGGTAAAAACTATGGTTAATCACTTACAAAATATAAATAACTTTATGTAAAGTTAAATGAAATGCTAAAACTCTTTAAAAATATATATAAAAATAGAATTAGAATTTCTAAACAAATAATTTTATATATTATATTTTGAATAATATAAAATATGTTATTATAATCATAATTAAAAAAAATTATTATTAAAAATTTAAAATATATTTTAAAAAATTTCAAAAAATAATTTTAACATTTTGTTATATGTTATTTTCAAATTTCTATTAAAAAAAATTGATTTTATAAACTTGAAAGGATAGTTTCTTGGGTCGTGGTTTTATATATACGAAAAGATGATCATTTTTACTAGTATTTTAATAATAATTAAAAAATATGCTTACTTTTTATTGCAGTTTTGTCACTACTTAAAAGTTTATGTAAAATATTAATGATATCTTTTAAAGAAAATGAATAAATTAGATAAAAAATATATATTAAATTTTAGAAAAAATATGACATGAAATTGAATTTAAATTGACATGTTTTGTCTTCTTTTACCACCACCTAATTTTTGATGATTTTGTAAATTTAAGAGTAAACTTTCCACCTCCATTTATTTTTATAAAACTTCTTTGCCACAAAAAGGGAAAAAGTGATACACATTAACATGCTTTTACATTAAAATCCAAATTATGTTGTAAACCTAGCTGAGACATAGACCACCAGGCATATCAATTAAGAGTATGTTTGTTATATAGTTGGAATTAAGTGGGAGTGTTGGAACGAACTAATTCCAACTACCCGTAGTCAGAATTCAACGGGAGATTTAATGCAAGTTCTAGAATTTGTTGACAACGGGCAAGCTTCTTGAAGAAGCCACCGCCCCAATAAATCTCCAGAACTTTCTCTGTCCTGTATAAATACCTGATCAGCAAATGAAGTTACATGTTGTGAAGTTCTAAGTTGTGTGCTGTGTTTATGAATTGAGTCTCTCTGCTCTCTGATACTCATTACTGAAATTAATACGATGTTGAAAGTATAATAGCCTTCCGAATACATACCTCTTAACCAACCAACCACTTGAAAGTTTACAATTGATTCAATTTCTCAATGCCTAAGTGTTTCGCAGCTTTATCTTGGTTTGTATCAATGGAATGGCTTATATCGAAGTTTATGAAGTATTCACAGTGAATATGGTTCAAAGCTTTTTTAGGGGTCCAATTGTATGAACGATCACATGCATTATGCCCAATTCATTACTTCTTTGAAGCATGCGTTGAATCCTTCCTATTCAGCAACCAATACCCATATAAGGCCGTTTGTTTCGAACATTGTCAAATCTTGAGCTTTGCAATAATTTGACAACCCACTTTTAAGGCCCATTCAAATGGAATGTGGATATCAGGCTTCTGCTATAGCCCTATCTATGTCTCTACTCTCTCTGCAAACGATGGAACAAAACCAGCAGAGGCTGTCGCGGTACTCTAAATGCAGGGACTGCTGCTCTACAGTGCTAAATCTATGTGGTTGCAGGTTCTAAGAATAATTAAAAAGTTTATAATCAAAAGGAAAGTCAATTATTTGACCTTTCTAATCTTAAACTAACCATTAAATTCTGAAATATTCCAAAATTTACCGTAAACATAAAAATGCCTGCCTGCTTTACAGCATCTGGACTTGTGGTTTAATCAGCTGGTAGTTTAATAGGTGAGATTTGTACACGCGTAAACTCTTTATATTTTTTTTATGTTATTCGAATTATTATTTCATACGCATTTCATGTCAAGAATGAGTTAGTATATAGATAATTTTGATGAAAGTGTTTGGGATATTTCTGTCATTCCTCACATGGTAACACTCATTTTGCTCTCTCTTCAGCGTCATGTTGATATCTTCAATTTCCTACGCTTAAATTTCTTTTATAATGTAATAAATTCAATATCTTTGAACAAATGAGTAACCTTTTCAATGTTATTAGCAATTAAGGCTGAGTAATATATTTTATAGAAAATTATAAAATACAATCCCCTTGCTATATACAAAGAGTTGCGGCTACACATTCATGGAATCGATGAGTATAATTATTATTAGTTTTTTTATTTTTCTGTTTATGTGCTCTATATTGCAACATAATCTTGCACCGGAATTTAATAAAAGAACATCATAAGTAACAGTAATTTGAAGCATTCCAGCCAGCAATCTTTATCATAGAAGGTTGATAGAAGTCTTCGATGTACGGGATGATGATAATTAAATGAGTATATGATTAGAAAACTGGTATATGATATGACTATACTAATTAAAATAGTTGCAGAAAATGACATATATGATTTTCAATGTCGGTTATAACTTTGATTTTTTACATTGATAAACATACCCCATTCTACACTTTGGAAAACTTTTATGTCATAAAATAATGACGGAAGAAAATTATTTTGATCATTCTGCACAACCGTAACCACAATCTTGATGTAATCTGAGTTGGGGAAAGAATTCTCCTACATGTAGCTTCATTTCTCTTTTTATCTCCTGCGTGTAGGTCCATTTCTCTTTTTATTTGCCTTCATCCTTTTTCCGTGCATTATACATTTTTCTGTGTTTGGGCCGAGTTAAAACATATAGTCACACTATGTAAAAAGAAGAAACAGTTGAGAGGAAAACCTGATAAGAAATCGTTAAAGAGGTTTCTAGCTATGAAAACCTTCACATTCAAAAAGCTGTGACGTGCAAGGTATAATCAAATTGTGATGCCAATGCAAAGAAGCAACCATATAAATTTTAAACCGTTGTAATAATAGTGCGCAACACTGTTGTTTATGAGGTGTAGATTAGTTCGGTATTTATGAGATGTAGATTAGTTCGGTAATAATAGTGCACAACAGTGTTATTTATGAAGTTTAGACCAGTTGTAACTTTTGTAGAATTTAGTTTTTACTAAATTCTAGATTCAAATTTTAGAAAGATGAGTTTAAATTTTAGATTCAAATTTGATGGAGATCAGTTTAAAAAAAAAAAAAAACTTTTCAAAAAACATCCAAAATCAATCCTATTAGTAGCATCTCATTAATGAATAAAAGTTCTTCATTAAATACACGGACTGGCTAGGCTCAGCTTAGTTTCATTTACAATGTAAAAACAACACAAGAGTGCACACTATCCACGATTAAGTTGCAGCATTTACCCCTGCTTGAGGCAGCCTCTACTACACAATTAGGTCTGTGAACAGACACTGTTAAGCAGACCAGTTTTATTTTACTGGGAAGTAAGATAACATATAGTCTAGTTTTACTTGGGAGTAAGATAACATATAGACTAGTTTTACTTGGGAGTAAGATAACATACATAGAGGAACTTATATTAATTGCAGATATTTGCAGATTTTTGACATACTCAGCTAGGGGTTAAAAAATTGATCTCTTCACTACTCAATCTAGAAATATTTTAGGAATATGCAATTGACATAAAAATATAAGATTTTTTACCCACATCAGGTGCGGGCCAGCAGCTGGGACAGCTTGGGTAGAGTAATGATACATACATGTGAGACATGTAATGCTGCCCCCACAGGCTCAAGGCAATGGGTGTGGCGACCCTTGGCATGAGTGCATGCAATGGGTGGTGGGAAAGGTAGCAAGGCGAGAGGCTAGGTAAGGTGTAAAGGTAAGCACGGTAGGCAAGAGAGCATCGTTAGAGTTTTTTCCTATGGAAGATGAAGGTGTTGTAAAGGAACGAGAAGGCAATGCCTCTTGCGACCCCTAGCTTGGAGACAACCTGCAACTGTATTCGGGTATGTTTTTTGGCCTTGCTCTTCCATTGCAATGACGTCACGTTTGGGGTTTTATTGTTGGGAGAGGGGGGAAAGTAGGAAGATTACCTGGGGGGTTGAGAATTACTAGTGGAAGTGGGGTAGGCAATTGGTGGCAATTGCCTAGTTCTGCGTCTATATCCTGCGCCAGCTGGGTATTGCCTATGGCTGCTATTGGGATAACCTTATGATGTTTGGTTTGGAGAACCCGACTTCTAGAAACCGCGTCTAGTGTGGGGCTAACCGTACAAGGCAAATGGGTGAGGGCAATGAGCTGGAAGATAGGGGAAGGGGGGAGTAGGCAATAGAGTGCATAGGAGGCAGGCCTTACAGTCGCAGCCAAAACAATTTCCAGGCTAACGGGAATTTCCACTGGGGCTTTGGCAATGCTAGGGACCTAGAATGGAAAGTTGAATATGAGAAAGCGAGTGGCAGTGCTAAAACTTCCTGGGCAGAGGGGGAAGGGTTCCCAATTTCTGCTTGGAATTCTGCTAGGATGAGGGTGGGCTCGCGCACTTGGCTAAGGCAAGGGGCGGCTTACCCGACTGTGACTGGAAGGTGCTGGGAGTGGAGGAGGGGAGCGACAACAGGACGCTGGAGTCAGAGCCAATTTGGGGACCGCTCTTCCGACCATCTTAGCTCTGTGTCTGATAGTGTAAGGGTAGAGGAGAAGCATGGTGTGGCTCACTTCACCGACTACAATGATTTGTTTTGGATTAACAAATTGTTGTTGTCAACAGGTCTCAGGAAATTCTGATATGGCTTGGCCTGCGAGAGGACATGGATGAGGAAGGCGTGGATAGGCCCCTAGGAAGGATAAAGAGCCAAGTATGTCGGAGCCCCACAGGGGAAGAAGTCGGTAGAACACCTTATCACCGAAGTTGTTGAGGCTTACCGTGATGAGAGTGATGAAGGAATCTGGAAACTGTTAAAAGAGTGGGAGGAGGAAATAAAACATGGCAGTAAGACAGAGGAGGATATGGACAACTAGAAGACCTTAGTCCGAGACCCGAGCAACACCAGAGGAACAATTACGCAGTTCAGATAGACCCTATACATCTATTGGTTGATGAAGAGTTTGTTGGGCAAAGCAATGGAACAAATCTCAGTAGGAATGGCAGTGACACTCCAAGGTATGCCAAGCTACAAGCAAGACTTGCAGAAAATTCAATTCTAGCTTTATAAGCAAGACATCAGGTTGGATAGAATTGATTATCACATTCCATTTATCCTAGAACTGAATGAGATGCCTAGATCAACAAGCAAGAACCCGGCACCTGTGGAATCGGCCTCGGAGGACCAGAAGAGCTAGTCACTTCCCCATGTTTACTTTTGTTTTATGCTGATAGCTTTTAATTTTTGTTATGCAAGTATAAGTTTAGATAGATATCTAGTGTATGGACATGAAACAGAGACATATATAGCTTGGCTAGAGAGATTAAGACTTTACAGTTTTTGGATGGCTTACAATGCGGATAGGTGGCCAACAGACTTGGTTTTCCTGCAGAGCAAGTTGAAGCCACCTAGCCAATCTATGAGGCATAAATTTGCCTTTGTTTAATAGAAAATGAAATGGTCTTGCCAAACTTAACAAAAAAAAATTATAATTTTTTTTTATTCAATTTAGGATAATAATAACATAGGATAAAGATATGCATTATAATAACATTTATTAAAAAGATGCATTAGTCTTTATTTAAAAAATTTAAGACATTGGAAATAAGAAAATTGTCAAAAGTATTTTTATTCCATAAATAATATAATTTCCATACATGATTAAGCCCAAAATTGATGTTCCAGGAAAAAGCAAAAACTTAAAGCAGTTAAACTAGCAAACACACACATATGATAATACCTTATCACACATATATCAGGTTTACTGGACATTAACCTATTGTCACACCTAAAGCTAAACCTAATCTTTCTGGATATCGACACCTACCTCAAGGATCAAATATTCACTGCTCAGCACTGGATGAAAAAACTCTGCCAACCAAAAGGGTTGCAATCTTGAACGCTGGGTGCACCAAAATGGGTCCAGGCAACCCCTTGGCAGTTGGGGCTGTTGTAAGAGGCAGCAGTCTGTCCTTCGTACAGGAACTTGTATCCTCCCTTCAGATTGGCATCGATGTTAGAACACCCACATGAGCTGTAACAAGTTTGGTTGCCCTCACAACCTGGCCCTGCCCACACAGTGAAAGAACTGGCACTTGACAGCTGCGCCAAGGCTAAAACAAGGCATACCAACACACAAACCACGGATCTGAGGCGCTTAGGTTCCATGAGAAAGGAATATTTTAGGAATGTAGAAGAAATAAGAGATGTGAATGAGCCGTGCGCTTCTCAGACCCTGGCACATAGGCGACAGTAGACAATATTAGGTTTCAAAGCGTGAATGATGGCATCATTTATTTAATTTATTTTAAGTGGAGTGTTTGGTTATCAATTTCCTTATCTTTAAATATCAGATTTCTCTGTGGATCAAAGTAGTCTGTAGATACTCAGATTTAATTCGATTGACTTGGAGAACGGTGAAGTGGCTGCTCACACTTTCCGTGTAGAAAAAATCAGATCTGTGAGGAGAATTTGTCATGGCGGGTCCCGCATTGACGCGAAAAGTATTACCTCCACGTGCAGAGGAAATGTTGTTTTCTTTGAAGTTGTGTATATAATCATTCCACTTGCACGCGGAGGAAATCTTCTTTTCTTTAAGTTGTGGATATAATCATTCCCCTTGCACGCGTGTTGACGGTTGATTCTGACTCATAAACGACATTTTTTAGACATCGTGTAATGACTTAAAATTTAAATGAAAATAATTCGTCTTTGCTTTTTATTAATTAAAGTCACGGAACAGTTTGAGTTCAATGACCGTTTTTATTATTTAAATTAGCAATCCCACATAATGTTGTAAAGGAAATGTCGTAAGTAATTTGTGGTAAGATATAAATTTGAGAAAAATGGTGAGATATAGAAGATCACTCAATATAAAAAGTAGTAAACAAAATGTCATTCGAAGTTAGAAGATAAAGAGAAACCACTTACATTATATCATATTTATAGATTCTATAATCTTTACAACATAGATTGCCTTTCAATCTTCAAAAATGCTCTTTCAGGTTCCAATAGCAAATATTTGTTTAAAAATGTGCTCTTTTTCAATACTGAACTATCTCATTTGATCAAAAGATTATAGTCTTTTACCACTTGCTCTTAAGCTAATTAGGTTTGCCTTTACTTGTCCTTGCTTAACTTGTTTTGGGCATCTGGACTGGTTTGTGACACAGGAGGTTTATATTCAAAGTTTTTTATCCAAAAATGACAAATTCAAAATTTATCATTGGATGAACAAATTCAAAGCAAAGCTAATAAATAGATATATCAATAAAGCTAGTCACTGACATAACAACTTTACATTGTTTGATAATAGAGAAGTGGATCTTTTGTTGAGCATTGATTAAATAATTATTTTAGCTAACATAGCAACATTAATTCACTATTCAAAGATACCATGGTGAACTCTTATGATAGCGGCCACAAGCTTTCTTTTATTCAACATGATATTCTGCGAGACTTGGCTATGTATTTAAGCAGGAAAGGGTCTATAAATAAACGCAAAAGTCTTTTTATGCCTCATAAAGTAGACACTACTTCGAAAAAGTGAAAAAAGGCTATGAAATGTACATTTGATGTTGAAATTGTTTCCTTCCACATAGGTTTGGTGCATATATTTTTCAGTTACAACTCAAGATTGCATACCTATTAAATTATTTTGTGTTAATTTCAATATAATCATCTTATATGCAATTTTACTGAGGAAATAATTTCAAACTTAAGAGGAAAATTTCCAGTCTTCTTCTGATATACATTTTCCCTAACACTACCAAATTTCTATCAATTACAACTCAAGTTCATTTTCCCTCCCAAATTATTCTCGACCCATCAGATGATTCTATGTTAATTTGGTCACAACCATATTATATGCAATTTTTTGAGAGCATAATTTCTAACTTAGGTGGTAGGGACTAAGCTACCGTGTAGCACTTGTTTATAGTTGTCATGACCAAATAAGGTTTCCATCATTTATTAATCATTTCTCAATGCTAGAGCTCCAATGAATCTTGCGATGAAGGTCAACTCTAGGATATTTGTATGAATTGACTTCCTCTACATTGATAATCTCATACATAAAGTTAGTGTAAATGGTCTTTTAAGATCTAATTATCTGAACATTTATCTCGTCAATGTTTATTGGTATACATGTACAAGAATAGAAATCTTGGAGAATCCTTAGTTACTTCATGAGACAAGAGAGTCACTACATGAACCCTTCATGTTATGATATTAACCTTAAAATTAATTTTATTTGTATAGCAACCCTTCCTAACCCCCCACCCGCTTTAATCAACTAGGAATTCTCAAAAAATCATTTCTAGCTTGTGTATCTCAATAAATCTAACAAAATAAAGGCTATATAATCAAGTTAAAAAGATCATTTACACTAATTTTGTTTATGACAACAACCTAGAGGAACTTACTTCATATAAATACCTAGAAAAGTTTCAAGCTTCAATAAGATCTTAAGTGGAAGTATAACAATGAGAAAATGAATAAATAATGATGGAAGACCTATTTTAGTTTTGAGAAAAATGTAAATGAAAAAATGTTTAGTTTTAGGAGAAAGTGAAACTCTTCTTTCACACTCTCAATGTTCTAGTTATCTTATATGGATGTGAAGTGTAGGGTTGTAGCATCTCTAGAGAATTATAAAGGAATTGAAAAAAGGAGCAGTTTTTATAACTTATAATCTTGATATTAAAAGCAGTATGCCACATCTCATCCCCTTCATAAAAGTAGGCATTTCCTCCATTGAGAGTATGATTGTGACTATGAACCTTATGTATAATCAAAATACAATTAACACGAGAAATGAGAAGTTTCTTACGATTGCTTCAAAATTTAGTCAACACTAGGGTTAGTATAAAGTTGCTATGCCTTTTCTAAACCATTGTGAATAAATGAGGTAGTCATTTCACGCTAAGCCTTTGCTAAACCATTGTGAGTAAATGAGGTAGTCATTTCATAGAATATTGATGCCATTAAGAATAATCATCAAAAGTACAAAGATTTAGGAAAACATCTCTCCAATATTTATGAGCATAGAAACAAATTTCTAAAACAAAATAAATAATTTGTTATCATTTCCCATAAGGTTAAATAAACTAAAGTGTCTAACCTTGCTACTGGAGCAAAGGTTTCACCATAGTCGACACCAAACTATTGTGAGAATCCTTTGGCAACCAACCTTGCCTTATGTTTCTCAATTTCTCTTTTTTCATTCAACTTGGTCTTATATACCCATTTTATACCAATTTTGGTTTTGTCTCTTGGGAGATCAGCTAATTCCCAAGTCTGGTTCTTCTCTATGGCAGCAATTTCTTGGTTGATTGCATCAACCCCACACTTTTCTTTAACTGCTTCTTCAAAATGGGTTGGTTGAGATGAAATAAATGAAAACATATTTGGTTGGGCAAACTCATGCTCTTGCTCATATATTTCTCTTATGCCTTGGTTTCTTACTGTATTTTGAAGATGTTGAATCACTAGTGGATTCACTGCTTGAAGATGTACAATTTTGAAAATTGTATGGCTCTTCTTGAACCTACAATCTTGGTAGTTCTAGTGAATTAAAACACTGATTTGAAGCTTCATCAACATAATCAGATCAAGATTTATTTTCAAAAACTTTAAGATCTCTGCTTAAAGCAAAAATTTTAGTAACTGGATTGTAAATTCTATAGTCCTTTGACTGCTCACTATAGCCTACGAAAATACATATTTCACTCCTATCATCAAGCTTCTTTCTTAGCTACACAAGAACATGTGCAAATGCTACTGATCCAAAAATTCTAAAATGTGATACATTCACCTTCTTACCATCCCATGCTTCTTGAGGTACTGCATCTTAGATATTGGTTGTTGGAGATCTATTGAGAACATACATTGTTTTCGAAACTACTTCAGCCCAATAGTCAGTTAACAACTTCTTTTGATGAAGCATACATTTGGCCACGTTCACGATTGGCTGATTTTTCCTTTCTTCTACTCCTTTTTTTGTGGAGTATATCTTGTTGTGTTTTGCATTATGATTCCTTTTTGTTAACAAACAACTTTGAAGTCATTAGAGTTGTACTCTCCTCCTTTGTCTAACCTAAGGACTTTTAAAGGATTTCCACTCTATTTTTCTGCTTCTGCTTTGAATTCTTTGAATCTTGAGAATGTATTTGATTTATTTTTGAGAAAATAAACCCATGTCTTGCTGCTATAATTGTCACTGAAGGTCAAAAAATAAAGGCTACCACCAATGGAATGTGTCTGCATTGTGCCACATATATCTGTATGGACTAGCTCTAAAGGCTCTTTTTCTCTAGAGGAAGATGTGGGAAAACTATCTCTTTTATGCTTGGATAGAACAAAAAATTCACAATTACAATATTTTTCATTCATAATAGGGAGACCAATGATGATTGATTATTTCTGGAGCAGACTTAGACTCTTGAATGGGATATGCCCATACCTAGAATGCGAAAGCTGAGACTCGTCTATTCTTGACACATTATGGGCAAAAGAATGTGAGAGATTTCGACTTCTAAGAGTCAAGGGAAACCTATAATTCTTGTTTTTTTCAACCTTTTCTATCAGTGTTCTATTGGGCGATTTGACATAAGATGTAACATGTGTTCCCTCGGAATATTACATCATAACCATGTTCCATCAATTGTCCTACACTAATGAGGTTATGCTTCAGATGTGGAACATAATAAACATCAAGTATGTATTTCTGCTGATTTTGTTTAGTAAGAATAAGGACAAAACCTTTTCCTTCCACTTTAATGCAGAAATGATCTCGAAGAGGAATTTCTGATGTTGTGGAAGAATCAAGATAAGAAAACAGATTTTTCTTACTTGTCATATGATTGTTGCAACCACTGTCCAGCAACCAAAGGTCTTCATTGTGTCTGTCTTCAAAAAGATGGCAGGAAAGAAACACGGTTTCAGAGGATTCTCCTTCATTGTTGGAGAGATGGACACTGCCTCTTTGTTGATCTGATTGTTTCTTTCTGCATTCATGTTCATAATCCCAAATTTCTTGCAGTAATAGTATTAGACATTAGATTTGCTCCATGTTCTCCTTCTCTGAGTTTGGTTTTGTGGAGGTCTCCATTTCTCTACTGCATGATGATGTTATGGTTTGCCTCTCCCTCGACCTCTGCCTCGCTTATTGCTGCCTCTATATCCCATGCCTCTGCCAAAAGAGAGTTGTGCATTGAAATCTTGTTCCATGGAATCTTCTGTCAAGTTGAGTCTTGTCTCGTGTGCGAGAAGTGATATAGTCAACTGTTCTACTGAGAAAGTTGTAAATATTTATATTCTAGAATGGGTGTTACAATCATGTCATATTTGTTGGGAAGGATTCGAAGGACTTTTTCAACAATTTTCTTATCTGTAATGGTTTCACCAATGAGTTTGATGTGATTGACTATTCCCATGAATTTAATCATGAATTGATTCACATTCTCTATGTTAGTTATCTTCAGGGTTTTAAACTAAGCTCTCAATGTTTCCAATTTAGCGGTCTTCGTTGTATCATTGCTTTGATACACAACTTTCAAGATTTCCCAACCTTCTTTTGTTGTGGATGCAAGAGTTATCTTGTCGAAGATAGAGTCATCGACTGAGTTTTGTATCCAACATTTGGCTCTGTGCTCTTTCTTTTTGAGTTAATAACTGCATTCCTCTGATTACTGCTCATGATTGCCTATCCTTCTTAGGTAGGCTCTACATAGTCATTTTGAACTGTATCCCAACACTTCTGAGCTTGCATAAATGTCTTCAATTTTAAAGACCAAAACTCATAATCTTCGCTAAGTAAAGTCGAATATTGTGACAAAGAGTTAAAAAAATCATTTTTTTTGGAAAGTAGATATCCAATTTACTTTTACAAAGTTATTTTCAAAGATCTTTTACAAAAACTTTTTGTTTTTTTATAAAAAAATATCTCTTTGGAAAAGAAATACACAAACTTATCTTTCCTCCTAAAAAAGAATTTTCCTTTTTTTAAATAAAACCTTTATTTCTTTAGAAAACCCCTTTTCTTTTTTAAATATTCTTCTTTGTTAAAAAAAAAATTCAAAACAAATTATGTCCTTTCTTAAGAAAATTCCACTTCTAAAACGATTTATAAAATCATCCTTTCTTGACAAAGACCTGTCACAACTAAAAGGATTTAATAACTCGTTTTAAAATTCCTTTTTTGTTTTAAATTTTGACTTGTCGTTTCTTCAAGAAAGAAAGTCATGGAAAACTTTTGTACCTTTTTTATATTGATGGGGCTAACGCTATTCCCTTTGCCACACCATTATTTAAGCTTTGTGGGATTGGACAAAAGTTCCTTTCTATTGGATCACTGTTTAACGTGGACCCTTGAATTTTTTAAACTTTGACGTGACGAAAATACCTCTTTACGCATGAACCTTGAGCCTTGAAACGAACAAGCAGCAATATTTCCAAATCTATATGTTATTTAATCCCTAGTACAACCTCTACATTCGAAGAAGCACATCATGGATGAGAAACGCTATGTTATGGCAATAGAGGATCTTAACCAATACCTTCAAGACGTCGTGGGATCTTCACCAATAGTGTAAGGACCTGCGGTCCGGGTCACCTTCACTGTGCGAAGGACGGGCGAGGAGCTCGTGCGAAATGTGAAGTGAACGAGCCAAGGGCGAGTTTATACGATGTTGGGCGAGTTGAGAGGGTGGTCCCATGAGTTGGGCGGGCCGACCCTCCACTCAGGCGAAGGCAACATGTTGAACGAGTCGGCTTGGGTGTTGGGCATGGGTCGGCTGGGTGACATAACTTGCCACCCGCCCGTATATATTGGTGGAGCGTTTGAGGAGACGAACCATCATCATTCGGCAAACACGAGTTCGATTGAGGAGTTCTGCGATGCGTGGATGAGCTCGCACGACAAGCAGAACTCGGGCAAAAAACTTGTGCAGAAAAGTTGGGTGAGAAACTCGGGTGAGGAACTTGGGAAAAAAACTCGTGCAGAAAAGTCGGGTGAGAAACTAGGGTGAGAAAATCGAGCGAAAAATTCATGTAGGAAACTTGTGCAGAAAACTCGGGTGAGGTCGTCGGGTAGAACTCGAGTGAGGTTGATCAGGCAAGTCTCGGGCAAGGTCGTTCAGGCAGAACTCGGGGGAGGTCATTCAGGCAAAACTTGGGCAAGGTCGTTGGGCAGGAAACTTGGGCAAGGTCGTTTGGGCAAACCGGGTGAGGTTGTTCGGGCGACCCGGGTGAGGTAGTCGGGCGACATAGGTGAAGTCGTTCGGACGAGCCGGGGGAAGTCGTGTGGCGACCCGAGTGAGGTCATTCAAGCGAACTAGGTGAAGTCGTGTGGCAACCCGGGTGAAGTCGTGTGGCGACTCGAGTGAAGTTGTTCGGGTGAATGAGTTTGGGTGAATGGGTGGACGTGCGGACGGGCGGCCGAGTGAGGGTGCGCCGTGCACAACGAAACGAAGAATCGTGCGAATGGGCAACTTGGGTAGGGCGCGTCGTGAACGACGAAACGGTGGAAACAGTGAAGTGTTGGAGTTGTGAACGGAGGTGTGACTCGTGCAGAGGCACCCGTGTGTGGCGACTTGGTTACGATGAGGCGTGCCCAAGTTGGGCAAACAACACGATTGTGCGACGAGGTGAACGAAGGGTTGGTGAGTCGTGCGGCGACCATGTGGAGGCACTGACGAGCTGGGCAACCAAGTTTGTCGAAGTTGGAAATTTGGCTAAGTGTAAATTTGGGGTTTCCCAAGATTTAACTTGTAGTTATAAAATATGATTATATATATTGATTCGGGCAGACTCATATTGCAGGGAGTTGCCCCTCCCTTTATACTGTTGTGCATTTCTATTGTATAATGCTATTTATGTGAATGTTATGGGCTTTCACTATATAAAGGACAAATATAATACTTGGTAACGAAAAATAAACTAAGTATGGAATGTTAGATGTAGTCTACAATCGTAAGTATTGGTGAAAAGAAAACGGTTGGTAGTGCCGCACCTCGCTATAGTGCGGTTGGAAGAGTACCGCCAGTGTAGGGGCATGACAAATAGCTTCTAAACGCAGCACAATCCTTCTATTTCAAATTTGAAATTTGAAATTTACACGGGCGCACCGCGCGAAGCACTATATGATTGTGAATGTGTGGGAGGTTGGCTTCCTAGTGTTTCTTCCATGGTTGTTGGACGACCTGTTGTTTCTTTATTTTGGTGTATGAAACTTTCTTCTCAGACCACTTAGCACGGTGAGAAAAAAATTTTGGAGGTCGTGGTAGAGAACCTCCATAAGTCCAACCTTATTATTAACATTGGGTGGGTTTAGGCCTGCAAACACTAGATGAAGCAAATTTAGCCTTAGGTACAAAGGTTCCATGTGTTCCTCATCATATCTACTATAAACTCTGAAGGGTCTAATGCATCCTATCATGTTAATTTGGATCTACTGTAATGGAGCTTGAGCTTTGAAAGTAAAACGTTTCCCGTTGAAGGCACCAACAGCGTTGTCATCTTTTGCTTGTATATCACACGGATCTAGCAAAGAGGGACGAGGAAACCCGTTCACTAAATCTGAGAAATTCAGGAAGGCAACCTTGCCTCTCAAGCATAAAGCAACCACGTCATGGGATCAAGCTGCCATATGTGGAGTACCCTAGGATCCCAACCAAATCCTCTTTTCCTTTCTGGGTTCACGAATTTTACACACCCATTTAATCCATCTCCAACTATGCATGCCCCTGTAAATGGGATATGATCCCATACCCTCTGCTTTGTTACAAGATTTTTTCTTCTTAAAGAAATTACAGGGAAGAGGAGAAGAGTTTTTCCCTCAAAAAATCAATTACGGAGGTCAAATTTTCAGTTGCGACGATAGCAACAAGAGTTTTTCATTCAAAAAATCAGTTGCAGAGGTCAAATTTTCACTTGCGGCATAACAACAAACCATACTTTAGATTGTGATATCAAAATATATGAAAATGCATTCTCTTGATAAATTGAAGTTGTAGGTCCAAATAAAACAAAATTCTTACTACAATTTATGTTTCACTAAAGGTTGCAGAGTAATTATTTATAAAACCTGTAACTAAGCTTCTTTTATGCGCCCACTACAAATTGCTCCATGATTTTCTCCTCTTCACCTCTCAAACTTACACCCTCGACTCAAATAAAGACTTCTTACATTCATATATATCAAAACATACATATTTGACACATTAATACATGACTGGGAAAAAAAAAACATTAAGGCATAGTATGGGCGCTTGTACAAAATGAGTGATTTTATGAACTTCCAGAGGTTGCAGACTGCAAGTAAGAGTTGCAGAGTAAATTTTTGACCATACATTTCACCAACTCTACATTAAATATTCATTTGAATTTAATTATGTGATGTGTGTTGCAAAATGGACAATTGTTTGACCTTACATTTCACCAACTCTATATTAAATATTCATTTGAATTTAAATCTCTGATGTGTGTTGCAAAATTGAGAACTTGTACTTTGCTCAAAACCTCTGTGCCTCACCTTGCTAACAAAATCCATGACCTACAAAAATCTACTTGACAAGTATGGTTGCTATCAATTTAGTAATATGCGGTGGTTGAGATTAATTTTTCCAACACCCCACTTTAATCACAATTGTCGCCATTGACAATTCCCAAACAGTCTCTGAGATAAACAAAATTTTCATGCGCCAATGCCTTTGTGAAAATGTGAGCAAATTGTTCTTGTGACTTGCAATGCTGCAACATAATTTCGTCATTGTTAATCAACCATTTAATAAAATGATATTTAGCATGAATGTGCTTGGTCCTCTTGCGAAAAACATAGTTCTTTGATAGTGTAATGGCAAAATTATTGTCCCAAAAAATCGTTGTTGTTCCCTCCTGGTCATGGCAAAGATCCCTCAATATTCTTCTCATCCAAACAGCTTGACACACTGCTACTGTTGTGACGACATATTCAACTTCTGTTGTTCACAATGACATTATTAGTTTCTTTTTGAAGGCCCATGAAATGGCTTCTAAACCCAAATGAAAAACATATCCTGGCGTGCTCTTTCTATCATCGACACTTCCCGCCTAGTCATTGTGACTGTAACCAACCAGCGTAAAATCATTTGTTGCAATGTACAAAATTCCATACTCCTTTGCCCCATTGACATACCTTAAAATCCTTTTGGTTGCTTGCCAATGCGTCTCCTTAGGTGTCTCCATGAACCTCGACACCATGCTTACTGCATACATTATATTTGGCCTAGTTTCCATCAAATACATCAAACTTCCCACCATACTTTTGTATAATGTCGGATTGACATTGCTGCTGCAATATTCTTTGCTCAACTTCAACCCCATGACTCTTGGAGTTGGTGCGGGCTTGTGGTTCTACATATTAAACCTTTCCAAAATGTCTGCTACATATACTTTTCTTGGGAAATAAAAATACCATTTTCTGTTTGCTTCACTTCTATGCCCAAAAAATACCTTAACAACCCTAAGTCAGTCATTTCAAATTCAATTTTCATGACTTATTTGAAATCATCGATGAGGAAATCATCACTACCTGTAAAAATCAAATCATCGACATATAAAACAATAATAAGAAGTTTATCATCACTCTCTTTGATGTAGAGAGTAGGCTCATTGTCACATTTGTTGAAACCATTGTCCAACAAGTAAGCATCTGTTATCCTATACCATGCACGTGGTGCTTGCTTCAACCCATAAAGTGCTTTCCTCAACCTGTACAGCTTGTCTTCTTGGCCTTCTACCTCATAACTAGGTAGTTGTGCAACATAAACTTCCTCTTTCAACACTCCATTCAAGAACGTTGATTTTACGACTGTTTGATCGACACCACTGCGTGCACTCTCTCCATCCTCGCAATTGACGCAAATGTCTCTGCATAATCTCTTCCATGTTGCTGCTTGTATCCTTTAACAACTAGCCTTGCTTTATGCCTTTCAATCTTTCCTTCAACGTTTCTCTTGGTCTTATAGACCCACTTCACTCCAATGACTTCTTTTCCTTGTGGAAGGTCCACTAACTCCCATGTGTCATTCTTTTCTATTACTTCTATTTCTTCATCCATTTCAGCAACCCATTTTTCTTCTTTGATTGCATCCTCAAAATTGATTGGGTCATCTACATGACAAAACAATGCAAATAAGGAATTCAAACCAACACTACTATCAACTTCATCTTGCTCATAAATTTCATTTAAATTTTTGAATTTTGGTCTTCTTATGCTTGTGGAATATGGGCTTGACATATCACTTGATGTTGCACTTGAAGTAGATGATGTTGTGTGTCTTTGCGGTGTGCTGGGAGAAACACTCGCCTGAATGCGCGACATTGTCCTATTAATTGTTGACGGTGTCGCTTGGTGACTGCTTTGTTGAGCTTGAATAGGAGTAGATGGAATCAGGGTTAAGGAATTACTTGTTGTTGTCAATTCCTCTTTGTCCTCTTGTAGTATACATGCTTTCACATTGATTGTTTTCTCTGAACTTCCATCCCATGTTTCATCTTCTATGAATTGCACATCTTTGTTGATTATGACCTTCTTGGTTGATGGATTGTAGAGCTTGTGTGCCTTGGATTCATCACTATATCCAACAAATATGCATTTCTCCTCGTTGTTGTTCAACTTCTTCCTCAACTCATCCGGGACATGTGCATACACCACACATCCAAACATTCTCATGTGAGTGACACTATGCTTTCTTCCATTCCATGTCTCTTCAGGAACCACGTTCTTGACACTTTTGGTTGGAAACCTATTAATGATATATGTTGCACAAGCGACAACTTCAACCTAATAGTCATTTAGAAAATGCTTTTACTTCAACATACTCCTTGCTATTTCCATAATGGTCCTACTTTTCCTTTCAACAACACCATTTTGCTGAGGTGTATACCTTGTTGTAAATTGCTTATGAATTCCATGCTCCCTGCAAAAACAGAAGAAGTCTTTGGAGATGTATTCGCCACCTCTATTAGTCCTCAAGAATTTGATGTAGTGTCCACATTTCTTGTCAACAAGAGGTTAGTATTAGCATAAATGCTCAAACACTTCACTTTTCTATTTTAGGAAGTAGACCCATGTCTCTCCTATTCAGCAAATTCAAACCTCCAAAGCTTTGATGAACAAATCTCAATTTCCATAACCAATTTTCATCTTTAACCTCTGCTTGAAAGTTTACTTGCGCAACAACTGCTACATTTGTTTCATTCTCTTGTGAATTCATTGACAATTGTGCTTGGGCAACTTCTTCCTTCAAATCTGATTTTATCTTTAGGGGAAACGTTTTATTGCTTGTCATTTGAAATTTTGCAATCAAATGTCTGCGTGGAGACTTATCCAAAATTGTGCATTCGTCATCTTTGAAAAAGACATTGTAGCCCTTGTGCATGAGTTGTCTAATTCTTATGAGTTTATGTCTCAAACCAAGGAAAAAATAAACATTTGAAATGTGCTTCTTCTTCCCTTTCTTTGTTAGAATATTGACTCTTCCTTTTCCCATGACAAAGACTTTGCTATCAGTCCCTAATGTCACTTCAGATTTCACACTTTCATCTAGATTGGAAAACATTTCTATGTTCCCTGTCATGTGGTTGTTGCACCCTGAATCTAGAAACCATACATCACTTTGTTTTTCTTGTGCTACATTACAAGCTAAAAACATGCTATCTTGGTTCTAATTTTCCTTTGTGAAATTTACACTTGGTTTGTTACTTATATCATGTTGCTTCTTTCTACATTCATTTGCATAATGACCATACTTCTTACAATAATGACATTGAACTTGAGATTTATCATAACTCTGACCTTGTGCTTGATTCTTGCTTGGGCCTTGACTTGATTTTGATTTTGGCTTGGGCCTTGACTTGAATTTTGATTTCTGCCCCTTCCACTTGAGTTTAAAGGGTTGCCTCTTCCACCTTTGTGTGGGATTCTTCCTCTTCCTTTTCTTCTACCTTGACCAAATGAAACTTGCGTCTTGAAAACATGTTCCAATGAGAAGTTTGTTGCTGTCAATTTAGTGATTTGTGGTGGTTGAGATTAATTTTTCCATCTTCCTCTTCTTGAGCTTAAGCTTAACGATATCGTTTGGCGCATTTGGTACAAATTGTTTTTCTGCCATTTTTTTATGTATTTGAAACCGATTGATTAGGTGTCAATATAGAATTTTATTGAAGACAAAATTTTATTGAATCATACTCATGGATTCGGTGAATTTATAAATTAATTATGGGTGATGTTGACTTATGCCTCTATTTATTGACCTATTCGCCATTAATTTCAGAGCGAGAAATCAAACAACGATGGGTTTCTTCGAAGAACTGAAGTCTTAATGGGAGTAGAGGAAATGGGTGAACTGGAAAGATCATTTGAATTCTCTTTAACACTCCAGGTATGGCAGTCTCTCTAGTCCTACCCATTTCTGCTATTTCACTAAGCACACATATGTAACCTGATTTTGGCTATTTCAGTGCTTAAACAGTGATTGAGCTTACTAGGTCTAAAAATGTTTGTTTAGGGTAATTTGTGGCACAAATGAATGGGGATTCAAATGTTTTGGTGAGAGGTAAAATGAATTACAAAATTAGAAAAATGGTGATTGAGCTTACTAGGTCTAAAAATGTTTGTTTAGGCTAATTTGTGGCACAAATGAGTGGGGATTCAAAAGTTTTGGTGAGGTAAAGTGAATTACAAAATTAGAAACATTATAGCCTTGTATATTTTACTTTCCATGCTATGTTGGATTTGAGTTTTTTTTTTTTGTTGGCGGGGTGCGCGGGGCTCTTAGCAGTGCAGGAATTGAATTAAAGGGTTTGGTCTCATAATTTACTATATGCCAAGTAAAATTTTTGCCAATTTGCTTCAAAATCTGACTTTTTGTACCAATTTAATGCAGATTGTAAATAGTTTGGGCATCAATAGTTTATAAATTAATGGGTTTCTATGTTCTTGTTTATGCACAAATTTTATGAAAAGTGAGCATGCAGTGCATTGAATATATTTAAAATTCCAGCTTCCGAATGTTGTCAATGGGATAATGTAGTGTTTCTTACAGGGATAATACTTTGGTATTCACAGAGCGATAGACTTACGAGTCTAGGTGATGTAAGTCTAGGTGATTTTTCCGAAGCGAGGGTTGACTGTAGCATTTGGTCAAAAGAAGAGTGTTTCAAAGAACTTCATTATAATGCTCTATTTAGTAATCGACTTGTATTAAACATGTTTTCTGTACTGTGTTGACACAACGATATAGATGTTTTTTTTTATTACGCTGATAGGCGTCCCTCCTATTGGGGTTGGGCACTTGAATCATTTTGTTAATTAATCTTTTTGATCGGATGGCTTAAATTGAAATATGCCAGTATATTCTCGTCATTGCCACTATATCAATGGATAGAATTCACACCACTAACTTACATGCATGTCTAAACCACATGTTTAAAGTATACTTAAATTAATTTTTTACAAAGAGTGATTAAAAATTTACCATACCATTTGTTAATCACCACCTGTTATGATTAAGACGAAGTGGAAAGATTAAAAATGGTTGTGAAATGTACAAATCACCATCACCATCTGTTTCAATTACCTTAGGAACACCAACAGTTTCATTTCTGCCTAGACATCACTCACCGTTTCAATTCTCCTATACAAAACGTGGTTAGAGGGATGTAAGACATTGATTTAGCGTGGCAATCAATAACAGTTTCAATTTCATATAGCCATCACTTACCATTTCAATTGGCCTCCTCCATGCAGATAACTAGAAGTAGAGTCTAGTGCTCGCTCTTATATTAATCATCGCCAGTTTGATAATTATTATTGGAATTGTTGAAGGATTACTGGAATGCGAGCACTGATTACTCTAAAGATTTGAAGGGCTTCTCTCGGCTTCTATCTGGTAAAAAAGGTGACACATCTTTCATAGCCTTCCTTTTCTATACCTACTATTTTTTCAGGTTTCGACATTGGAGAAACCCTTTCTTAGTGATTGCGTTTTTAATTGTTTCCATCCTCTCTCGGTTGTCTCTCATAATTTGGTGTAGTTGGTGTTTGATTGAATTATTTCCTAAATTCTGACGTATGTAAGAGTTTGGGAAATGATGTAGCTGTGGAGAAGGTGCGGAGAATCAAGTATGATCGAAGGATTCATAATGGATGGAAAATAAGAGCCACCATCTGATCCAGGTTATCTTTTGTTTATAGATGCATGAAAAGAATTACATAAACAATTTGTAGCTTAACCAAAGAGAAACTTAAATGTGCACATGTGAGAAGAAGAAGAAGAAACACATAAGCATGACAAGAAGACAAGAAACTTGATAACAGAGTTCGTCCCTCTTGGACTACACCTCTGGGCTCTACTCGATCAATGGGGAGGCCTTCATTCGTTAAAAATGGCATCAAAAGAAGTTACATTCATCAATTTACAAAATGGAGCATTATACCTCCATGCTGAAAAGTGTCCGAAAATCGGAGATATCAGTTGCAGAAACTTACACTGCCAATGGATTCCAGTCGCCGAGAGGTGCAAAATCCATATAAAACTTGCCCAATTCTGAGTCTAGAACAAAACCACCCTCCTGCAAAAATTCTGCTCAGGCAAGGTTCCACCAGTGTTTTTAAGTGCTCAAGGTTCCACCACCTTGTCTCGAAATTCGTGCCGCTGATCTCCCCCCTTGGCAAAATGGTAAAAAATCAGTTTATATAAAGTTTGGGCGGATTAAACCATAATATGGTTTATTGGTTATTTTTATCAAACCCATATTAATCCCAACCGTATCCCAAAATATAACATATAATATATAATTTTTTACCATTGATGGGGGTCGGGCCCGTACCTCACGGGACCACACCCATCCCTTCCCAACTGATGCATTAAATCCGTGGCAGTTTTCGTGTTTATTATAGTAGGCATGGGTGGCTTTGGGTTGCGGGACCACATACGTGGCCGCCTTACCCAAGCCCCCTGCGCTGTGGTCAACGTTCATTATGGCCGTATCCAACTTTATAACAACGGTCACGGCTATGTATTAAAGGCAAGGGTTAACGAGCCTGCCAGAGGGCATTAAATTCCCGCTCTGCTGCAACCTCGTTAGCCATATCTAACACACGCGCGCGGTGACTTTCCGAACACTCCGTCCCCACCTCGTGTTATATGGCTAACGAGCTTGCAGCTGAGCGGGCATTTAATGCCCTATGGCAGGCTCGTTAGCCCTTGCCATGTATTAACCCATATCCCAACCATAATATAACAGCTCCACGTGTTATGGTTTGTAACCATGCTCCACCATGCCAACGGATATGTATGGTTAATGTGACATATATTTAATATGGTTTTGGTTATAACCATATTTCCCACCGTGGCATATAACCTTGATACGTTGGTTCCATATGTTTGTTTCATATAACCATTTCATGACCTTGCCACGTATTTGTTATACATTGGTTTTTTTTTGGTTATATATGGGTTTTGGTAATATGTGTAACCATATTGTTATATGGTTTAATATATTTTGGGTTTGACTTTATATATAGTTATTTTAATAACTATATAAACAAATTTTGTCATATAGTTATTAATAACTCAAAAATGATTTTTTTTTGTTCTCTTATGCAGGTCTAGAAGGCCACTGGAGGAATGCCAAGTGTCAAGCTGCCATGTGGGTCCCACGTGCTGATTGGGATGCCATGTGGCGCACTGTGGGCCCCATTTTTCCTCTGCCATACCAATCTTTGAGGGGCTCTATCTTTTGCATACGAGCTCAGATTGACGAACCGTTCATGCCATCGCGATCAGGAAGACGAGCCCTTTCAACTGATGCCATCAACTACTCCTTTCTACCATTTTGAATTTCGAGCCTTTATCCATCCCCTTGGTGTCTCGAGATCCTCCTAGATCACCATCTCATCTTACAGGTATCTACACATTTTCCTTTCGTAATATTTTTTCGCTTTGATTCAAATGAGATGACTAGCCTATAGAAAAAAGAAGTTTCTGGTCTTTTTTTTAAACGCTCTCCCAAAATTTTTAATGGTTTAATAATTTTGTATTTAATTTCCGTGGTCAACAAACAATGACATTTATAGAAAAGGCCACGATTTCGATTAACTCTATTGTTTTTTTATTACAAAGCATGAAAATGAAATAATATATAATCATTGGATCTTTCAGATTGACGGACAGTAATGGTGAAAGAGCGCGGAGTTAATTCACGAGGAATGGTTTTGCAACAGTAAAAGTGGTATTTCGGGCGCCCTCAAACCCTTGAGCAATATTGAAGGGTGAGCACCCAATGCCACTCATCGAGCAACACGTAGCAACGAGGAGGAGAGAGGAAACTACTTTTCGGGCGGTTAATCCTCAGGCTACTGGTCCACCCGAAATCCCTTATAGTCGTTGGATCTTGTGCGTGCAGATCAACGGTTGTGGTTTGTCATGCAAGTTGGTTGATCCGGCCAGCGACAACCGTCGGATCGAGCGCCAGATCAATGGCCAAGATCTAATCGCAAATCGCATTAGAGTGAGGTCAAGAATATAGAAAGATGGCCTATTTAAATAAGTTGATATATGAGTTTCTGTGTAAAGACAAAGTATGGCAGAGAATAAAACTACATGCAGATTCCAGCTCGAAGACAGGATGATGGCGAGGAGTTGGAGAATGACCGAGTTTGGTCGAGGGTGCTCAGCGATGTAGAAGAGGAGGGCTGTTCCAGGAAGAAGCTTAGACTGTCCAGAGAACAATGTGTTGTTTTGGAAGAAAGCTTCAGAAAGAACAAGGTGCCCAAACCTGTAAGTTTCTATACACAATATTCACTTACAGGTTACTGCTCTATCATTTGTGTTTTGTCATGCTTTTGGCTGATGTAACTTCTTCTTCTTCCGCAGAAGGAAAAGCATGCATTGGCCTTACAGTTGAATCTTCACCATCAACATGTTGAGGTGTGGTTCTAGAATAGACAAGAAAGGTTAGCTCTAGCCCTTTATTGATTCATTGTATTTTGCATGTTGAAATTCATATGGAAAGTTCCATTTTGGAATGATTAGCTACATAATTTGGCTTGTAACTATGAAGAATGATTTGGAAATCAATTGCTGTGCAAATTTATAGTTCGGAAAACTTTTGATCCGATGGAGATCCTATTGTGTTAACAGTTTTATTGACTCATTTCTATTATAGGTTACTTAAATGTTATGAATTTGTTTCCGGACGAAGCTTAAGAAAATGGAAACGGACTGCAAGCTTCTGAGGAGATATAATGAGGCACTTATAGATGAGAATAGAAAAATTTGCATAGAGCTGGAAAAACTGAAAGCTTTAAAAATATTTCCACCTCTCAGGCCTGCGTCAACCGTTACCATGTGCCCCTCCTGTGAAAGAGTTTCAGCGGTTGACAATAGTAGCCACTTGACTTTGGCGAAATCTGGGTCTATGTTTTTACGCAGCTCTTTCCAGCAATGAATTGTCGGGTATTGATTAGAGTTTCTTTACCCGTAGTCATTGTTTAGCAATGGTGGACACCGTCTCTTTGTCAAACATTTTAGGTTTTCTCTAAAGGTTCACTTTATGAAACATTTAGGGTTTCAGTATATTTTTTATTAATTGACTTCGGTTTAGAAAGTGCTCAAGTCTCTGTTAATTTATTGAATGAGATGAGGCATCTTGATAAACCAAGGAACGTATAGTTGTACAGAGTGGGAGTCTATGAAATAAACATTGTATGTAAAATTCAAATGTTTATGTGAGATCATCTATTTCTCTGAACCTTCTTGTGCTTATGAATTTTCTCCTTTTTTTATTATCAATCTAAACATGTATAATAATCGTTTTCAATTATTATTATTTTTAATAAAATACGATGACAATTTCTCTATTCATGCTCATAGTAAAAGTAAAAGTCATCGTTATTGCTAAAAGCAGTACTTATTGACTAGTCAATGTATGCAAATTAATGCCTACTTAATAACTATCATTAACACGATTTTTTCTTTCAAGGTCTCATGTTTGAGTTATAGAACATAGGCAGGACACACGAAAATATTGTTATTGTAAAATGGTAAATAAAAGACCTTTTTAGGTTATTTTATCGTTATTTTAAAAATGTTATAAAATTATAATTTTATTAATCATTGTTAATTTTTTTTTTTTAATTTATTAAATTTATTAATCATTTTTTAGTTTGAACAATACAACATATTTCTATTGATGATCTTAAACCTGTTAAAAAAACTTAAGTTTTTGTAAGCTCAGACCACTCATCTCAAGATACTTACAGTGTGAGTTTTACCATTTAGTGCCCCTGGTTCCAGCCCTCAAGTCCCAACACTTATACATGGAGTTTTGTGCTTTTTAAAAATGTTTACAGTGTGAGCTTTACCCTTTAGTGCCCCTGGTTCTAGCGCTAAATTCCCAGCACTTATAAATGAAGTTTTGTGTGGCTAAAGGGTTAGTGAAGGTTTTATAAAGGTTAAAGAGAGGGTTTTAGTCCCGATAGGAAGGATTTGAAAGAAAGGCTTTAATACAGTATTTTTCCCTTGGGTTTATTAATTCCCAATGGTTTATAATATAAAATTATTGGTTTTCTTTGTTCTTCAATTTTTTAATATTAATAATTCCTTGGGTTCATAATCCCTTGAGGTTTTAGTGTTATCTCTTGGGTTTAATAATGAGATAGGTTTATAATGTTAATCCTAAGTTTTATAATATTTAAATTTCTTGGGTTTATAATACTAATTCCTTATGTTTAATATTACTCCTACGCATTTGTAATCCCATTGGCTTGTTAAGCCCTTTCATTTATGATATCAATCCCTTGTAGTAAAAAATTATTTCAAAAATATATATACACACGCAGAGAGGAGAGAATGATTCAAAGGAGTCATTAGGGATCTTGGAATCCAGCTAAAGACTTAGACGAAGCTTTAGAGAGGAAGCAAAGTGAGAATTCACAGAGGATTGAGGCTCAGAGAGAATTGAGCAGCAGAATAGTTGAAGAAAGAAACCCTGAAGAAAAACCGAAAACACAGAGAAAACACTGAAGAATGAATTAAAGTCAATTTAAAGGGATGAACGAAGAAGTGTGGTTTCAGTATACGGGAACTGTTGGATCTTATAGATCAACGACATGATGACAAAGAGTGAGAATCGTCGATCTCATAGATCGACAGTCATCACACGATGAAGAAGCGCAGGAGTTAATGCAGAGAAAAGGTGGGTTTATAACCTTAGGTGGTATTTCGGGCGAGGACTAGATGGTAAGTGGTTTGAGCGTTGATCAACCGATTCCATACATATCATGACGCGTGGCAGAGAGTTGGAGTGGGGAAACCGCTTTATCGGGCGGTTAACCCCCGTGTGTGTGGTCAACCTGAAACCAATGTGAATCATTGGATCTTTTGGGAGAAGATCAATGACAGAGAAGTAATGTGACATACAAAGGAGTGGACTCGATGGTGTTATGTGGCATAGTTAATAAGTTTTGAGATCCGAAATCACATTATTGCATATCGGATGCGATAGAGGTCTTTGTTAACAAAACCCGTGGAGAATCACGATTGTGATAAGCGAAAAGGTAAATCTCGAAAAGCGTGCCAAGGTCGTACCAAGGCGGAAAAGGTGTGGTAAGCATATATTTCCTTTGTAAATGGTTTATTAAGAAAATAGTGCCGATAGAAGGTTTATGCGCTAAATATATATGTAACCAAGGTTTAAAGAGGAAAAGGTTATATATGTGTGGCTAAAGGGTTAGCGAAGGTTTTATAAAGGTTAATGAGAGGGTTTTAGTCCCGATAGGAAGGATTTGAAAGCAAGGATTTAATAAAGTATTTTTCCCTTGGGTTTATTAATTCCCAATGGTTTATAATATCAAATTATTGGTTTTCTTCGTTCTTCAACTTTTTAATATTAATAATTCCTTGGGTTCATAATCCCTTGAGGTTTTAGTGTTAATCCCTTGGGTTTATTATTCCTTTGGGTTTATTATATCAATCCCTTGGGTTCATTATTCCCTTGGGTTTATATTATAAAATAAACCATGTTTATTTTAGTGTTTGTAGTATTTATATTTTGGTTTACCAATGTTGGGTTTATAATATTAGTCCCATGCTTGAATGTTACATTTTGACAAAGATTGTCTCACCATGAAAATAAAACATGTTTATTTTAGTGTTTGTAATATTTATATTTGGGTTTACAAATATTGGGTTTATAATATTAGTCCTTGAGCTTAATATTGTTCCCTTGGGTTCATAATCCCTTGTGGTTTTAGTACTGCTCCCTTCGGCTTATTATTCATTTGGGTTTGTAATATCAAATTTGGGTTATTTTATTCCCTTAGGTTTATAATATAAATCATAGCTAAACATGGTGAACCATGTTTTAATGTCACATTGTGACAAGGATTGTCTCACCATCAAAATAAACTATGTTTATTTTAGTGTTTGTAGTATTGATATTTGCCTTTACTCGACATGAAGTTTATAATATTAGTCCCATGGGTTTAATATTATTCCCTTGGGTTCATAATCCCTTGGGTTTTAGTATTAATCCCTTGGGTTTATAATATCAATCCCTTGGGTTTATTATTCCCTTTGGTTTATAATATAAATCATGGTAAACCATTGTCAATCATAGCCAAACATCGTCAACCATGGTTGAATGTCGCATTGTGACAAGAATTGTCTCACCGTCAAAATAAACCATGTTTATTTTAGTATTTGTAGTATTTATATTTGGGTTTACCAATGTTGGTTTTATAATATTAGTCCCTTGGTTGAATGTTGCATTTTGACAAAGATTGACTCACCATGAAAATAAACCATGTTTATTTCAGTGTTTGTAGTGTTTATATTTGGGTTTAACAATGTTGGGTTTATAATATTAGTCCCATGGGTTTAATATTATTCCCTTGGGTTCATAATCCCTTGGGGTTTTTGTATTAATCACTTAGTTTTATTATTCCTTGGGGTTTATAATATCAATGCCTTGGGTTTATTATTCCCTTAGGTTTATAATATCGATCATGGTCAAACATTGTCAATCATAGACAACCATGGCCAACCATGGTTGAATGTCACATTGTGACAAGGATTCTCTCACCATGAAAATAAACCATGTTTATTTTTTTCTTTCTAATATTTATATTAAGGTTTACCAATGTTGGGTTTATAATATTAGTCCCTTGGGTTTAACATTATTTCCTTTGGTTCATAATCCCTTGGGGTTTTAGTATTGGTCCTTTGGGTTTATTATTAAGTTGGGTTTATAATATCAATCATCATCATCTTTATGTTTCTCTTGTGTTTGTAATATCAATTCCTTGTGCTTCTTGATCCGTTAGGTTTTTAATATTTATCGGTTGGGTTCACTAATTCCTTAGGTTTATAATATTAAAGAGTTGTGTTTATTAGTTCCTTGGCTTTATAATATTAGTCCTTTTTGTTTAATATTATTCCCGTTGGTTCATAGTCCCTTTGGATTTTAGTACTAAACCCTTAGGTAATAATAAACAAAAGGGACTAATATTATAAACCCAATGTATACAAACCCTAAGATAAATATTAAAAATACTAAAGCATAATAATAATATTATTATTATTATTATGAGTTTATATTATTATAATAAAATTCATATAATAATATTAAATATATAAATATATAAAAATATAGTTGCTATTATTTCTATAGTTATTAATTATCATAAATAATTGGTCTTTATTGTTATTATTATAATATTTATTATATTATTATTATAATAATAATTATATTTGTATATTATTATAATAATATAATAATAATATAATATTATTATAATATTATAATCAGATATTATTATCGGAGCCTTTTACACTATCGGGAGCATTACATTGCTCCTTTATGTTAAAACCCCAGGACATCAACATTTATCGAAATACACAGGAATACGGGAAAAAACCCCACTCCGAACCCATGGCCGGACTTCAAAAATAATACACTGGCACCTATAATTATCGTCAGGTCCGCTCTTGGTCCATCGCAAGTCCGCTGCGCCACTTCTCCGACCCCTGATAAGCGATCGCTCCGATCTCCGATCGCCGATTGGCGCTTTATCGCTATCGGCGTATCGACATATCACATATCCACTGTCTCTGTGCTTGACCTCTGTGATTAGCGATCAGCGATTAGATCGCGACCGTCGATTTGAATCTCGATCCGACGGTCCACACTTAATCGCGTGATCGTGATTGCACTGATTCAAAGGTCCGTTCCCTGCCACTTCAATGTGCCGATCCGATCAGTCCTATGGACCCGATAAGGGTATAGGTTCCGGTCGATAACATTTCAAGTCCAGATTTCGGATCTGACTGTGTTTTGCATTAAATCTTAGTGTAAAGGAGTTAACGCAGAGAAAAGGCGGGTTTATAACCTTAGGTAGTATTTCAGGCAAGGACTAGATGGTAAGTGGTTTGAGTGTTGATCAACCGATTCCATACATATCATGATGCGTGGTAGAGAGTTGGAGTGGGGAAACCACTTTATCGGGCGGTTAACCCCGTGTGTGTGGTCAACCCAAAACCAATGTGAATCATTGGATCTTTCGGGAGAAGATCAACGACAGAGAAGTAATGTGACATACAAAGGAGTGGACCCAATGGTGTTATGTGGTGCAGTTAATAAGTTTTGAGATCCGAAATCGCATTATTGCATATTGGATGCGATAGAGGTCTTTGTTAACAAAACCCACGGAGAATCGTGATTGCGATAAGCGAAAAGGTAAATCTTGAAAAGCGTTCCAAGGCTGTACCAAGGTGGAAAAGGTGTGGTAAGCATATATTTCCTTTGTAAATGGTTTATTAAGAAAATAGCGCCGATAGAAAGTTTATGCGCTAAATATATATGTAACCAAGGTTTAAAGAGGAAAAGGTTATATATGTGCGGCTAAAGGGTTAGCAAAGATTTTATAAAGGTTAATGAGAGGGTTTTAGTCCCGATAGGAAGGATTTGAAAGCAAGGCATTAATAAAGTATTTTTCCCTTGGGTTTATTAATTCCCAATGGTTTATAATATCAAATTATTGGTTTTCTTCGTTCTTTAACTTTTTAATATTAATAATTCTTTGGGTTCATAATCCCTTGAGGTTTTAGTGTTAATCCCTTGGGTTTATTATTCCTTTGGGTTTATTATATCAATCGCTTGGGTTCATTATTCCCTTGGGTTTATATCATTAGTCCCTTTTGTTTAATACTATTGCCTTAGGTTCATAATCCCTTGGGGTTTCCGTATTAATCGCTTGGGTTTATGATATCAATCGCTTGGGTTTATTATTCCTGAGTCAAACACGGTTTATTATAATGTCGACCATGGCCCAACATGGAATTGTGATAGGAATTGTCTCAATATGTAAATCAATGATGGTTGATCATGTTTATTTTAATGTTTATAATATTAGTCCCTTGGATTTAATATTATTTCCTTGGGTTCATAATCCCTTGGGGTCTTAGTATTAATCCCTTCATTTTATTATTCCTTTGGGTTTCTCATATTAATCCCTTAGGTTTATTATTCCCTTAGGTTTATAATATTGATCATGGTAAACCATTCTTAATCATAGACAACCATTCTTGAATGTCACATTGTGACAAGGATTGTCTCACCATGAAAATACATAATAATCCCTTTGGTTTATTATTCCTTTGGGTTTATTATATCAATCCCTTGGGTTTATAATATTAGTCCATTTTGTTTAATAGTATTCCCTTTGGTTCATAATCCCTTGGGGTTTTAGTATTAATCCCTTGGGTTTATAATATCAATCGCTTGGGTTTATTATTCCTGAGTCAAACATGGTTTATTATGATGTCGACCATGGTCCAACATGGAATTGTCATAAGGATTGTCTTAATATGAAAATCAATGATGGTCCATCATGTTTATTTCAATGTTTATAATATTTGTCTTAGGGTTTATATATGTTGGGTTTATAATATTGGTCCCTTAGGTTTAATATTATTCCCTTGGGTTCATAACCCCTTGGGGTTTTAGTACTAATCCCTTCGTTTTATTATTCCTTTCGGTTTCTCATATTAATCCCTTGGGTTTATTATTCCCTTAGGTTTATAATATCGATCATGGTAAACCATTGTCAATCATAGCCAACCATAGTCAACCATGCTTGAATGTCACATTGTCACAAGGATTTTCTAACCATGAAAATAAATGATGTTTATTTTAGTGTTTGTTATATTTATATTTGGGTTTACGAATGTTGGGTTTATAAAATTAGTCCCTTGGATTTAACATTATTCCCTTGGGCTCATAATCCCTTGGGGTTCTAGTATTAATCCCTTGGGTTTATTATTACCTCATGTTTATAATATCAATCATGGTCAACCATGGTTGAATGTCACATTGTCACAAGGATTGTCTCACCATGAATAAATCATGCTTATTTTGGTCCTTGTAATATTTATATTTGGGTTTACAAATGTTGGGTTTATAATATTAGTCCCTTGGGCTTAATATTATTCCCTTGGGTTCATAATCCCTTGGGGTTTTAGTATTAATCCCATGAGCTTAATATTATTCCTGTGGGTTCATAATCCCTTGGGGTTTTAGTATTAATCCCTTGGGTTTATTTTTCATTCAGTTTTATAATGTAAATAAGTTGGGTTTACTATTCCCTTAGGTTTATAATATCAATCATGGTCAACCATTGTCAATCATAGCCAACCATGGTCAACCATGTTTGAATGTTGCATTGTGACAAGCATTATCTCACCATCAAAATAAACCATGTTTAGTTCGTATTATTTATTTTTGGGTTTATCAATATTGAGTTTATAATATTAGTCCCATGGGTTTAATATTATTCCCTTCGGTTCATAATCCCTTCGGGTTTTAGTATTAATCCATTAGTTTTATTATTCCTTTGGGTTTATAATATCAATCCCTTGGGTTTATTATTCCCTTATGTTTATAATATCAATCATGGTCAACCATGGTTGATTCTCGCATTCTGACAAGGATTGTCTCACCGTCAAAATAAATCATGTTTATTTTGATGTTTGTAGTATTTATATTTGGGTTTACCAAATTTGGGTTTATAATATTAGTCCCATGGTTGAATGTCGCATTTTGACAAAGATTGTTTGACCATGAAAATAAACCATGTTTATTTTAGTGTTTGTAATATTTATATTTGGGTTTACCATATTGGTCCCGTGGTTGAATGTCCCATTTTGAAAAATATTTTCTCACCATGAAAATAAATCATGTTTATTTTAGTCTTTGTAATATTTACATTTGGGTTTACGATTGTTGGGTCTATAGTATTAGGCCCTTCGGTTTAATATTATTCCATTGGGTTCATAATCCCTTGGGGTTTTAGTATTAATCCCTTGGGTTTATTGTTCATTGGGGTTTTAGTATTAATCCCTTGGGTTTATTGTTCATTTGGGTTTATAATATCAATCCCTTGGGTTTATTATTCCCTTTGATTTATAATATCAATCATTGTAAACCATTGTCAATCGTAGCCAAACATGGTCAATCATGGTTGAATGCCACATTGTGACAATAATTGTCTCACCATCAAAATAAACCATGTTTATTTTAGTGTTTGTAGTATTTATATTTGGGTTTACCAATGTTGGGTTTATAATATTAGTCCCATGCTTGAATGTCACATTTTGACAAAGATTGTCTCACCATGAAAATAAAACATATTTAATTTAGTGTTTGTAATATTTATATTTGGGTTTACGAATATTGGGTTTATAATATTAGTCCGTTGGGCTTAATATTGTTCCCTTGGCTTCATATTCCCTTGGGGTTTTAGTATTACTCCCTTCGGTTTATTATCGATTTGGGTTTATAATTAGTGTTTGTAGTATTGCTATTTGCCTTTACTCGATGTGAAGTTTATAATATTAGTCCCATGGGTTTAATACTATTCCCTTGGCTTCATAATCCCTTGAGTTGTAGTATTTATTCCATGAGTTTATTATTCATTTGGGTTTATAATATCAATCCCTTGGGTTTATTATTCCCTTTGGTTGATAATATAAATCATGGTAAACCATTGTCAATCACAGCCAAACATCATCAACCATGGTTGAATATCGCATTGTGATAGGAATTATCTCAGCGTCAAAATAAACCATGATTATTTTAGTATGTGTAGTATTTATATTTGGGTTTACGAATGTTGGTTTTATAATATTAGTCCCTTGGTTGAATGTTGCATTTTGACAAAGGTAGACTCACCATGAAAATAAACCATGTTTATTTTAGTGTTGTAGTGTTTATATTTGGGTTTAACAATGTTGGGTTTATAATATTAGTCCCATGTGTTTAAAATTATTCCCTTGGGTTCATAATCCCTTGGGGTTTTCGTATTAATACCTTAGTTTTATTATTCCTTGGGGTTTATAATATCAATGCCTTGGATTTATTATTTGCTTACGTTTATAATATCGATCATGGTCAACCATTGTCAATCATAGGCAACCATGGCCAACCATGGTTGAATGTGACATTGTGACAAGGATTCTCTCACCATGAAAATAAACCATGTTTATTTTTGTCTTTCTAATATTCATATTAGGATTTACCAATGTTGGGTTTATAATATTAGTCCCTTGGGTTTAACATTATTTTCTACGGTTCATAATCGCTTGGGGTTTTGATGGTAGGGTTACCTCCGCTTACACCCACAGTATGCATGTAAAATGCATGGACACGTTTTTTCCTGGGAATTTAACTCTCTAATGAGTCAAATCTTCAACCATGAATGGTTAAGGCCCTATTCATCAGTTCCTTTATATCAGAACTCAATCACCCTGCTTAAACCTCCTATCGGGACTTTAAACCTCCTCATAATCTTCATTATCTCTTTACCCGCATATATATAACCTTTCCTTTCTTTAGGCTTGGTTAATATATATTTATCACATAAAATCTTCTATCGGCACTATTTTCCTTATAACCATATTAGGGTTTACCAATGTTGGGTTTATAATATTAGTCCCTTGGGTTTAACATTATTTTCTTCGGTTCATATTCCCTTGGGGTTTTGATGGCAGGGTTAACCCCGCTTACACCCACAGTATGCATGTAAAATGCATGGATACTTTTTTTCCCAGGAATTTAACTCTCTAACGAGTCAAATCTCCAACCATGAATGGTTAAGGCCCTATTCATCAGTTTCTTTATATCGGAATTCAATCACCCCGCTTAAACCTCCTATCGGGACTTTAAACCTCCTCATAACCTTCATTATCTCTTTACCCACATATATATAACCTTTCATTTCTTTAGGCTTGGTTAATATATATTTATTGCATAAAATCTTCCATCGGCACTATTTTCCTTATAACCATATTAGGGTTTACCAATGTTCAGTTTATAATATTAGTCCCTTGGGTTTAACATTATTTTCTTCGGTTCATAATCCCTTGGGGTTTTGATGGCAGGGTTACCCCCGCTTACACCCACAGTATGCATGTAAAATGCATGGACACCTTTTTTTCCTAGGAATTTAACTCTCTAATGAGTCAAATCTTCAACCATGAATGGTTAAGGCCCTATTCATCAGTTCCTTTATATCGGAACTCAATCACCCCGCTTAAACCTCCTATTGAGACTTTAAACCTCCTCATAACCTTCATTATCTCTTTACCCGCATATATATAACCTTTCCTTTCTTTAGGCTTGGTTAATATATATTTATCGCATAAAATCTTCTATCGGCACTATTTTCCTTATAAAACCTTTTACAAAGGAAATGCCACAAAACATGCCTTTTTGCTTTATACGGCCTCTGCATGTCTTTCGAGGTTCCACCTTTATTGCAATTGCATATCGTCTCATCCGCGGTTCACAATAATACACACCTCCTCCACCCTCGATATGTGATTAACTGTCGGACATCACAAACGCGCCCATATAACCCTATCGGAGCCTTTTACACTATCGGGAGCATTAATCTTTCGATTTTCCTTTAAAAACCATCCGGGACAACAAAATATTAAAAATACACAGAAATACGGGAAATTCAAAGGAAAACTCCGCCGGAACACAAAGCCAGATCTTAAATATTATGAACCCGAATCTATGAATCGTCGGGTCTGCACCTTTGTTACTTTTCTGCAGTGCTTTGACCTCCGAAACCTCCGATCCCTGATCACCGATCGCTCCGATCGCTATTGGCGTATCGATATATCGCATATCGGCCATCGGAGTATCGGGCCATTAGCAATCGGCACTTCCTTTAGCCAGACCCCTTCCACTTGAATGCGTCGATCCCCGATTACCTTACGGACCTGATAAGATTATCGGTTACATTTGATAAGGTTTCGGGTTCGGCTACCAAATCACATATCACTCTTTCTTTTGGGCAAGGTTCATTCCTCCCTTTGGATGATTGCGATGCAACATTCAATAATAATATTGATTATATTATTATTATAATAATAATTATATTTGTATATTATTATAATAATATAATAATTATATAATATTATTATAATATTATAATTAAATATTATTATTATTATTAATATTATTATTATAATTAGAATACAATATAATAGTAGAGTTTAGGCTTCTGTGATCCATATCAAGTTTACAAAAAAAAAATTCGGCGAAGATCACATGAGACATCATTTGTCGACGCGTTTCGAACCTACCAGTGTGGTTCATCGTCAGGACAAGTTGAAGAAACAGATCCAACCTAGCATGTTAAATAGTCTGAGCAGAGACTCCAACGGCTAAATCGACCAACGGCTAATTTTGACCTACGGTCCATAGGTCAAATACTATTCATAATTTAATATTATTATTATTAATAAATTATTCATCAATTATTATAAAATATATATATCATATAGTTGAGGTTAAAAATTTTATTAAATGGTTAGTTAGAAAAGGTAAATTCTTTGATTTAATAATATAAGTAATTATTTATACTTAATATTATATTGGTAAAATAGCCTTGATAATAATATATTATTAATATTAGTAGTGAAAATATTATTATTAATTTAATATTATTAATATTAATATTATTATTATTATTATTTATGGAAAAAAGTTAAATTAGGTAAGATATATAGATAAATTATTTAGTTTATTTATCTAAATTATTTATTAATAATTATATATATATAAATATGTATATAAATATATTAATAATCTTAGATAAAGTTAGGTAAAAAAAAATAATAATAATAATAATAATTAAATTAAATAAATAAATAAATAAATAAATAAAATAAAATAAATAAATAAATATCAGGACAAGTTGAAGAAACAGATCCAGCTTGGCAGTTTAAATAGACAGAGCAAAGCCCCCAACGGTTAACAAGACTAACAGCTACTTTTGACTAGGTACCTTAAAAAATGCTACCCGGGGACCAGTCCTTTAAATAAATTAATATTAAAAATAATTAAAAATATATAATAGTTATGTTCAATTATTACCTAAAAATAATTCATGTTAAAAGTTAGTTAAGGACAAATAACTAAAAATCATATCTAAGGGGAAAAATTACCCTAGAGGGGACAGTCCCTCAAATAATAATTAAAATTATTTTTAAAATAAATAAACAACTCGATTAGTAAAAATAATTTATAAAAATAGTTAGTTAGAGATAGAGAGACCAATCCCTTAGAATAAATAAATTAATTATGTGAAAACTTTTATATTAATAAAACTTATATGATAATAGTTAGTAATGGTAATAGTTAAATAAACCTGAATAATCCAAAAATTATATTGAATTAAATTATATTAAAATTATATTAAAATTAAAATATAATTAAAACTAAATTATATTAAAATTATATTATTAAACTATATTAAAATCATGTTATAATAATTAAAATTATATTACCCTAGGGGACCAACCCCCTAAAATCAAATGATTTAATTCAAAAAATTAAAATTTTTAAGTTAAATTAGTAATTCAAGATACTTCGTGATAAAATATATTTACAAATAAATTAATAAAAATAAGAAGGAATTAAAAACCGGACCATTAAAATGAGTAAAATAAAAATATATATGTATATATAAAAATATATAGAAGAATAAATAAATAATTAAATAATTAAAAATAATTAAATAAATACATAAATAAATAAAATAAAAATAAAAATAATAAAAAAAAAGGACTAGGTCGAGAGTGCTGGGACCCAACACCGACTGATTTTCCAGCCATCATCTCTATTGAGATTACTCGGCCTCTTTTCAATCTCAAGCGCCTCCCTAAATTTCCGATGATGGAAGTGCGAAACCTTAGCAATAACACTAGCTTCTTCAATACAAACATGATGATTGGTTTTCTCGGCGTGCTCAACCAAAGCGGAAGACTTAGTACGCCTATGCTTAAGATCAGCTGCATGTTCACTAATCCTCTGATTAATGGAGCGACCAGTTTCCCCAATGTAGGGGGTCCCACAGGAACAGGGGATCAAGTACACACCTTTCATATCCTTAGGGTCGATAGGATCCTTCGCTGATCTGAGGGACATGCGAATGGTGTTCAGGGGCCTAAAGGTCACAGGAACATCATGCGACCTGAGAATCCTACCAATCTTATCAGTAGTCCCCTGAACATAAGGAAGAAGGACACCAGGAACTCGCTCCTTTGGTTCTCGATGAGATACCGAATTCTTCGAAGCTTTAACGAAAGCCCTCTGACCTAGGAATCTACTATAACCGTTCTCAACAAAGACATCAAGGAGATGGGATTTTTCTTTCTCAAAACTCTCCTTATCCGAGATCCTTAGGGCCCGAGTAGCCAGGGTATTGAGAACACCCATCTTTTGAGCCGGGAAATGATGGGAACTAGCATGAAGATACTGCTCAGTATGGGTTTTCTTCCAAAAAACTCGGTGGCCGAGGGAACCATCACTATTCCTAGAAATAAGAATATCGAGGAACGGAAGGCAACCATCGACCTCCTGCTCCATGGTGAACTTAATGGCAGAGGATTGATTATTGAGATGATTGAAGAAGAGAACTAATTCCTCTTGGCCGTGAGGCCAGATAACATTGGTGTCATCCACATATCTTCTCCAAAGCTTTGGCAGGAGCCTAGAAGAGTTTAGAGCCTTGGACTCAAAATCTTCCATGAAAAGATTAGCAACAACAGGGAAAGGGGTGAGCCCATGGCAACCCCGCATGTTTGCTCGAAGAACTCTCCCTCAAAACAGAAAAACGTAGAAGTGAGACAGATCTCAACTAACTTAGCAGTGTCAGGATCTGTTAGGCGGTTGATCACCTCCATGGCCTCACTAATAGGGAATAGCTCAATATAATATAATAGTTATTATATTTTTATAATTTTATATTATTAGATTATTTAAGTAATATAATGATAATCTAATATTATTATGAGCTATTCTTATTATTAATTAATATATATTAGGAGTTTATATAATTATTATAATGTTAATATAATATTTATAATGTAATATATATATAAATAATTTGATTGTTAATATATATAGTTATTAATAACCTTAAATTTGTTTGATAATATTTATATAGTTATTAATAATCCTAAATCTGTTTTATAATATTTATATAGTTATTAGTAATCCTAAATATTGATAATAATTAACTCTATGTATACAAACAGTAAGATAAATATTAAAAATACTAAAGCCTAAGAATAATAATAATAATAATAATAATAATAATATGAATTTATATTATTATAATAATATTAATATAATCATCATAAATATATAATTATATAAGAATATAGTTGCTATTATTTGTATAGTTATTAATTATCATAAATAATAATTAATTGGTCTTTATTGTTCTTATTATAATAATATTGATTATATTATTATTATAATAATAATTATATTAGTATATTATTATAATATAATAATAATAATAATATAATATTATAATAATCAGATATTATTATTATTATTATTATTATTAATATAATTATTTACAAACCCTAAGATAAATATTAAAAATATTAAAGCCTAATAATAATAATAAGAGTTTATATTATTATAATGATATTAATATAATAATCATATAAGAATATAGTTGCTATTATTTGTATAGTTATTAATTATCATAAATAATAAATAATTGGTCTTTATTGTTCTTATTATAATAATATTGATTATATAATTATTATAATAATAATTATATTTGTATATTATCATAATAATAATAATGAGATATTATTATTATTATTATTATTAATATCAGATCTTATTATTATTATTATAAGTGTATTTATTATTATAAGTTTATCGGTGTATATCAACTATATTGCAAAATGTGGTTGCATATATGTTTTATATATGCTTATGGGTGTTTATCAATCACATTGGTAAATGTAGTTGTGCGAGTTTATGTTGAGATTTTCTGTTTGGAGAAAAATAGGAAAAATCTCAGGTGATGACAACAATAGAATTCAGGTCCTAGATTAACTCCAGTTTGTTGGGAGGGAGTTAATGCCTCCTATATTTGATGTGAGGGAGTTAATGAGGCTGTTAGATTCTCTATGCTATATAACATGCAACCATTCGGATGGTTGGCTGAGAGAGTGAGAGTTTTATGAAGTTTTTCATTATGTAATCTCCAATTTGATTAATAAATTCCTGATGCCTATGTTTGGTGGACGTAGCCTAGATTGGTTGGGTGAACCACGTTAAAAACTGTCTCTTATGTGCTTGATTGTTCTGCTGTGTTAAGTTTATTTAAGTTTGTTGTGCACCTGTACCAACAAGTGGTATCAGAGCAAGTTGGAGGTTCTGGTGCTGAGAGGATTCTCTGCGTGCGTGGATGATTAAAAACTGCCTGTTGCCTGGATCGTTTGCTGGCAGTTTTTTCTGCGTGAATGCTGGAGGCTGCTGTTCGAGCGTAGATTGCTGTTCGTTTGCGTGGGGCTGTATATTGCTGGAGCTGTAATACCTGTGTGCGTGGAGCCGTTGGCACGTGGTTAATTGAACGCTGGTTGCGGTGAGCGCTGTAATACCTCGTGCGTACTCCAGGCAGCGTGGTGTTTAAATTGCCTGCTGCGTAATTACATGCCGAAGAAGATGCATTTGCTATGCGCGTTGATCCTGAATTTTTTAAGTCGCTGGTGCGTCCAGAAGAAGGTGCATTTGCTGCGTGGAGCCTGAATGGTATGTTCATACTGCGTGGAGCCTGTTTTTTTTGTAAACTGCTGGTGCACATTTGAACTGCATTGGAACACTGCCAGGGTTAATTAGAAGAGTAGAATTCGAATTTATATTTGGTGTTCAACTGCACAGAAAATACTGCATCAAATTATTAATCTGAAGTTTATGAAAAACTAGTGCCAGGCCACCATCTGAAAATTTGTTTTTAATGCCAAACAACTCTGACTTTGGAATTATCGACTTTCCCGTCCATAAAATCCAACTATTGGTAGAATAAAACCAAATTCAACGGAGTTGCAAAATTTCCTTTCATTGCGTACTCAGAGGTCACCAATTTTGAAAACATTTTGATAGCAGAAGAACTGCGCAGAAATAGTGTAATGTATGGTGCAAAAAAAAAAAAAAATTTAATGCAGCATGAAGCTGTTAAAAGGACATATCTTATTTTTTTGAGATGTGTATATGGCAGAAAGTTTTTTTGAAAAGGGCAGTTTTTTTTGTTTTAAGGCAAAAGTACAGAGGCATAGGCGGAAATTTTTTTTGTGTGAAGGGAAGATATTTTGTTTTAAAGGAATAGGCAAATTTTTTTTTTTTTAAATTGCTGGTATTTAAACATTGGTATTGGAGATTATTGTGTTTTTTGATACAAATGGCGAAAACTCAAAGTGCCTGGTTTGAAATTGAGAAATTTAATGGCAAGAATAATTTTGAGATCTGGAAGGTGAAGATGCACGATCTGCTGGTTCAACAAGGTGTGGCGAAAGCACTGTTGGGGAAAAACAAAAGACCTCCTTCCATGACGGAGGATGAATGGGATGAGATGGACGATAGAGCTCTGACCGCAATTCGGTTATGTCTGGCGGACGATGTTCTGTTCAACATTGTGTCAGAGAAATCCGCCGCAGGCTTGTGGTCAAAGCTTGAGAAGCTCTATATGACAAAATCTTTGACAAATCGGATTCTCCTGAAACGACAGCTTTACGGTTTGCGGATGAAAGAAGGTACCTCAATTGATGATCACCTGAATGTTTTTAATACCTTATTGGTGCAATTAAACAGTCTAGATGTGAAATTTGATTCAGAGGATAAGGCAATAACTCTATTATGTTCATTGCCCGAATCCTGGGATCACTTTGTTACTTCCATAAGCTTTAGTACATCAGATATCCTTGAGTTTGACGATGTTGTTGGAGCCTTGTTGGCTGAGGAGACGAGGAAGAGGTCGAATGCAGACACCTCTACATCAGAGGTAATGATGGCCAGAGGTCACTCATGAGAGAGACACTCCGGGGGAAAGCATAGCGACTCTCGTTCGAAGTCCAAAGGAAAGAAGCCCAAGGTGAAGTGCTGGCATTGTGGCAAGGCTGGACATCTGAAAAAGGATTGTTGGAAGCGAAAGCAGGCTGCTAAAGAAGGCTCTTCGACAGAAAAGAAGGAAGCCAACACCACAGATACAGGTTCAGTATCCAGTTCAGGTATGAGTGATGAAGTATTGTCAGTTAATATTTCAAAACATTATCAACATTGGTTGTTAGATTCCGGGGCATCTAACCACATGTGTATTCATAAAGATTGGTTTAAAACATATAGATCAGTTGATGATGGAGTCGTGTACATGGGTAATGATGTCACTTGCATTATTGTTGGAATAGGAAGTGTACAACTACAAATGTTTGATGGCACAACCAAAATATTAACTGATGTGAGGCATGTACCAGATTTAAGGAAAAATTTGATTTCATTAGGAGCACTTGATTCAAATGGATATAAAACTGTAATTCAAGGTGGAGTTATGAAAATCTATAAAGGTATCTTACTAGTGATGAAGGCTAAGAAGGTAGGAAATCTTTTTCAATTAGAAGGTAGAACTGGGTCAGATCATGTGTCGGTGTCTGAACAGGACAGTAGTTCCATTCGCCTATGGCATCAAAGGTTGGGCCATATGAGCGAACGAGGGTTGAAAATTTTGGCTGACCGAAAGTTACTTCCTAATCTAAGATCTGGAAAATTGGATTTCTGTAAACATTGCTTGTTTGGAAAACAAAGTAAACAAAAGTTTAAAACAGGCAAACATACTAGTAAAGGGATACTTGATTATATTCATTCAGATGTTTGGGGTCCAGCCCCTACAGCATCGTATGGTGGCTCGTCGTATTTTGTGTCGTTTATTGATGACTTTTCTCGGAAAGTATGGGTCTACATGTTGAAAAAGAAGTCTGATGTTTTTACAGTTTTCAAGAAGTTTAGAGCATTGGTAGAAAACAACACTGGTAGAACCATAAAATGTTTAAGAACTGACAATGGTGGTGAGTTTTCCTCCAAGGAGTTTGACAGCTATTGCAAGGATGCAGGGATCGAGAGACATAAGACCACGGTTTATACTCCTCAGCAAAATGGAGTTGCTGAACGCATGAATAGGACTCTTCTAGAGAGAGCAAGGTGTATGTTGAGTAACGCCGGGTTGCAAAAGGAGTTGTGGACGGAAGCAGTGGCAACAGCTTGTTATGTGATAAATCGATCTCCATCAACGGCAATAGGCTGCAAGATTCTGCAAGAGGTATGGAAAGGACACCCTTGTGACTATTCTAAACTCAGAGTGTTTGGTTGTGATGCATATGCTCTAGTGCCTAAACATCAGCGAACTAAATTAGATCCGAAATCGAAAAGGTATGTCTTTGTTGGGTATGGTGATGGAACAAAGGGATATAGATTGTGGGATCCTACTACCCGCAAAATCATCATCAACAGAGATGTAAAGTTTAATGAATCCTCTCTTGTACAGTTAGATGTAGATAGAAGATTGAAACAGGATGATGTATCTGATTTCCAGCATATTCAGTTTGACAGCATTTCTAATGATAGTCATAATGACCATAGTTCAGATTCTAGTCATGAACAGGTTTCAGAATCAGATTATGAATGGGGTTCAGATGGAGGACATGAACAGGTCTCAGATGGCGATCATGAAGAAATTCCTACAGTTGATAGACAGCCAATTGTGAAAGCACCAGAAACATTCTTAAGGAGGTCTACAAGGATCAAACGCCCTCCGAGAAGGTATGATGATCATGTTACTTCAGTTGCTTTGATCGCTAATGATGATGAACCTTTGTGTTATCAGGAAGCTGTAGAAGGTTCAAATAGTGACAAATGGAAAGCAGCCATGAAGGAAGAAATGATGGCCTTAGGTAAGAATGGCACGTGGGATCTGGTTGAATTTCCCAAAGGCAGGAAAACTGTGGGATGCAAGTGGGTGTTCAAGGTGAAACGGGGTGTGAATGATACGGAAGACAGGTACAAAGCGAGGCTGGTTGCAAAAGGGTTTTCTCAGAAAGCTGGCATAGACTTTCATGAGATATTTTCACCAGTGGTTAAAATTGTTTCAATTAGAATTGTGTTAGCATTAGTGGCTTTGTTTGATTTAGAGTTGCAACAATTAGATGTTAAGACTCCATTTCTACATGGAGACTTAGATGAGGAGATATATATGGAACAACCGGAAGGGTTTGTTCAGCATCGCAATGAGAAATTTGTCTGCAGGCTCAAGAAGTCATTATATGGCCTGAAGCAGTCGCCTCGGCAGTGGTATAAGAAGTTTGATTCTTTCATGTTGAGTTAGAAATATGTAAGAAGCGAATATGATCATTGTGTTTATTTTAAGCAGTTAAATAATGGCATGTTCATTATCTTAGTGTTGTATGTTGATGATATGCTTTTAGCAAGCAAAAGCATTGAAGAAATCAACAGGTTGAAGACTCAGATGGCAAGGACGTTTGATATGAAAGATCTAGGAGCGGCAAGACAGAATTTGGGCATGGAGATTTTCAGAGACAGGGGCAATGGTAAGCTGTGGCTATCACAACAGAAGTATGTTGAGAAAATACTTTTGAGGTTTGGTATGGATAATGTGAAGCCTGTGTCAGTCCCTTTAGCTTCCCATTTTAAGCTTTCTTCGAGTTTATGTCCTAATACAGATGAAGAAAAGGATTATATGTCTCGAATTCCATATGCCAATGTAGTAGGATGTTTAATGTATGCGATGGTTTGTACTCAACCAGATATTTCACATGCAGTTGGGGTTGTCAGCAGGTACATGGCAAATCCGGGTAAAGAACACTGGTCAGCAGTGAAATGGGTGCTTCGGTACTTGAGAGGCACAAGTAGTTATTGTATTTCTTACAATAAGAGTAGTGAATTTGTTTGCGGATATGTTGATTCCGATTTTGCAGGTGATTTGGATAAGAGAAGATCAACTTCAGGGTACGTCTTTACTTTTGCAGGTGGAGCTCTAAGCTGGATGTCAAAGCTACAGAACATTGTTGCTTTATCCACTACTGAAGCAGAATACATTGCTGCTTCGCATGCTTGCAAAGAGGCGGTTTGGTTGAAAGGTTTGCTTGGTGAGTTTGGTAGGTTACAGGACAACATCAGGTTACTTTGTGATAGTCAAAGTGCAATACATTTGGCTAAGAATCCGGCCTATCATAGTAAATCAAAGCATATTCCAATTAAGTACCATTTTGTAAGACAGGTTATCACTGAAAGAGGAGTCTCTCTTGAAAAGGTGCATACAAAGGAGAACTGTGCAGACATGTTCACGAAACCAGTTTTGTTGGAGAAGCTACGCTGGTGTTTGGCTTCTCTTGGCTTGCAGAAAAGATAAAATAATAATAACAGGGCATCAGGGGAATTGTTGTCAAGGTGGAGATTGTTGAGATTTTCTGTTTGGAGCAAAATAGGAAAAATCTCAGCTGATGACAACAATAGAATTCAGGTCCTAAATTAACTCCAGTTTGTTGGGAGGGAGTTAATGGCTCCTATATTTGATGTGAGGGAGTTAATGAGGCTGTTAGATTCTCTATGCTATATAACAGGCAACCATTCGGATGGTTGGCTGAGAGGGTGAGAGTTTTATGAAGTTTTTCATTATGTAATCTCCAATTTGATTAATAAATTCCTGATGCCTATGTTTGGTGGATGTAGCCCAGATTGGTTGGGTGAACCACGTTAAAAACCGTCTCTTATGTGCTTGATTGTTCTGCTGTGTTAAGTTTATTTAAGTTTGCTGTGCACCTGTACCAACAGTTTATTGCTTGGGGAATCTGGCGTGCAAGTGGGGCTTTTGTCTAAAATGTTTGATATTGTAGGAAATCTTGTGTGTACTGTTTGATTGGAATGAAGTCTAATAAGTTTGATTTTATTAGCAATTGGGATTACGTCTATGGTGGGAAGCGGATACCTTCGCTCCTTGTTTTGGTGGAAAGAGGTTGAAATTTTGGTAGCTTGCGGTGAGTCCGGCGGGCTGTTACCTCTTTATTTTTTCAATTGTGTAAATGAGGAATTGGACTTTTATACTTTTGACCTGTTAACAAGTGTTCTCAATTTTGCATCTTATGGAGATTGATGTGAATCGATGGGAATAAGATTTCCAGCATGCAAGTAGTTATCGTTTCTCTTTTTGGCTTGTTGATGTGGGGTTTTCTCTGGTATTCTCCATGCCTTTTAGCATGTCGATGCATTATTTACTAATGAGAGTCTTCTACTCAGAAGTGGATGTGATTATTTTTTCTTGGCTAGAAGTGAATTTGATTAAAAAATTCTTGGGCTTGTTGAGCCTTTGCGTGGCTGCAGAAAAAGGGCTTTATCGGATTTGTCATATTTAGCATGTTGTATTTCACATATGTATGGTTATAGCGAGAAAAAATAGTTATATTGGGCTGGGTTATGCTTGATAAACTGTTTTATTTGGTGGTCTATTATTGTTGCTATGCCTACTACCATCTGTTTTATTTAGCTATGTATGGTTTTATAGCGAGGAAAAAGAGTTACATTGGGCTGGGTTATGCTTGATAAACTGTTTTATTTGGTGGTCTGTTATTGTTGTTATTCCCAATACTATCTGTTTTATTTAGCTATGTATGGTTTTATAGCGAGGAAAAAGAGTTACATTGGGATGGGTTATGTTTGATAAACTGTTTTATTTGGTAGTTTGATAAACTATTTTATTTGGTGGTTTGTTATTGTTGTTATGCTTAACACTATATGTTTAATTTAGCTCAAACTTGGTTTCCTTTTAGGTTGTTTGTTTTCTTTCTTTTACTGCGAGTGCGGTTTATATGGTGAATGGTTGTTAAACCCAACACCAACTTAATAGGTGAGAATTCCTTGTTTTTAGGGCAATGTGCAATGATTTTATTTTTATAAAATAGGCACTTCGTCCCCCACTGTTGGTGTCCTTTTAGGTTGTTTGTTTGCTTTCTTTTACTGTGAAAGCGGTTTATATGTTGAATGGTTGTTAAACCAAACTGCAACTTAACATGTGAAAATTCCTTGTTTTGGGCAAATGTGCAATGATTTTTTTATTATAAAATAGATACTTCATCCTCTCAAATTGAGTTCATATATATATATATATATATTGATATTGAATGGTGATGGTCAGGCCAAATATCTAATTACTATATGAGATCCGTTCCTTTCTCACACAAAGGAATTCTTTTCATATTGTAATTTTATTGATAAATTTTATAAGGTATACAATGTACATATTCTACTTTATAATTTTAAATTCTACTTTTTACTTTTTAAATTGAATCCTGTATTTAAATTTGAACCATAAATTAAAAAAGAAAGAAAGAAAGAAAGAAAGCATATTCTCAAGAATGATTTCAATTTTTATTTATTTATTTATTTATTATTTTTATATATTTTAAATTTATTTAATATTTAATAAAACATTTATAAAATAATTCTCTTTATATCACAACCATATTGACATTTTAGTAATAAATTTTATAAAAGTGTATATATTCTACTCTTTTAAATATATATATTTAAAAATGTTTTAATTTTATATTAATATTTTTCAACTTTATTAAAAATATTAATATATATATCAAGATTATATAAGGCTAAATGGTAAAGATTTATTAATAAATTTTATGATTTTATTGATAAATTTTATAAAGGTGTATATACACTACTGGTTTAAATACACATTCTTAAAAATGTTTTCATTTTTTTTAATGTTTTTCAATTTTATTAAAAATATTAATATATGTAAAGATTATATAAGGCTAAATGGTAAAAAAATTAATATATGTAAAGATTATATAGTGCTGAATGGTAAAGGATTATGATTGAGGTGCAAAGAAGAGGTTATAGTCTAACTATTTTTGTTTTTAGTTTCTTTCTTATATGGATTTGTAATTGAGTCTTTGATGACTTGACTTCCATCATTTTTTCTTTTTGATTCTCCATTTTCCATCACTCATGTACAAAGTTATCTCACTCGTGACCAGGTGATGTATAAGTTGGTTGTTTGTTTGTGGTTGAATGGGAGTAAGTCAATGTTTGAAATTTCAGTAGGTGACATTGTTTTAGATAAGTCAATGGTTTGTTATTGGAATTATGGTTTTTTAAGTGTTTTTTGTTGCATGATGATGTTTATGATGGATACATATTATTGATGATGTATAACTATTAGTGTAATTACTGCTGAAGATACCTGTCACGTAAGACTAACGTATCTAACATCCAACTCCTCGAGAGAATAAAATAATATTAGTTAAGCTGGAACCAATTCCATATACAAAATATTGAACTGAAAAGACAAGTGACCAATATATCTCAACATCCTTATCAACATAATTAACCAAATATATGGCACATGGAATGACATGGCATATGACACATCATATTACATATCCGCAATGACATTGATAAGGTCTTGAAAAGTTGAAATTTCCAATTTCTATATGTTAATAGGAAATTATATTAAAAAATTTAGAAAAAAAACTCAAATAAAAATAATATTTTTCATTTGGGTATCTATTAAATTCAGGACGATACGATAAATTTGTTATAAATATTTAGATACATGACATTGACAGATGGTATCTAAATCTATAACAACCCTGGTGAAAATTCCATGTAATAAAACTAAATAAAGTTAAAATAATAACCACCATTGATGGGACACTTATTCCAAGTTGAATGTTGGGCAAGAAATCCAGTGTGGGTGTTCATTTGGTTATTAATGGCTGAGGAAATTGGCAAAGGCATGGATAAGGCTTTGGAAAGGAAAATGGCATTTTTGGCACATTTTTTATGAAAACAATGGAAATTAGGAGAAAAGGAAGGTGAAACGTCATAGGTTGCATGTGAGGAGGAAATTGAAGAAAAATAATGGAAAATGAAGAAAATAGAGGCCTAATTGATAAAAAGGCTTATGAGGATCAGTTGGTAACTTTTTGTCAGTTTAATTTTGGATCTCTCTCATTTCTTCTCTCTCTCTCTCATTACTGGACACTTATAGTTTTCTTGGAGCACTCTTGGAGGGTGTGGCATACTTAGATCTTTGGAGAAAGAAGGAAAAGGAAGAGCATGAAAACACAAGAGGACATTAAGATCAGCGGCTAGAGCAGGTTTTCCTTGCAGGTACAAAGTTGCATGTTTGTTTTCCTCACTATTTTTGGCATGCATGACATATGCATGTGATTTATTGCTCATGATTTGTAGATGACATAGAGGGTTTCCTCGATTCATAGTGGATTTGTATAGACTTGCCATTTCCTGGATAGCCATGGTGTTGTGGGTTCATTTTCTTTGTCTTCTGGTTGGTTCTCATGTTTCCTTAGCTTGGGTTGAGTTAGTAGTTCTTGGAGCCTTGGTTGGAAAAACGTTCTCGAGCTCGGCATGAGCTGTGGGTTGAGTTACTAGTCCTGACACCTTGGTTGGAACAAACGCTTTGGAGCCCTGAAAGGCTTGGATAGAGACCTATATGGTGATGGTTTGGTGATGTCTAATTGTGAGGTGGAATCACCGTTTGATGGGTTGAGGTGGTTGGCCTTTGTAAGCCCTAGATGGTTTTGGATTGATGTGTTTTATGAGATCCCACATTGATGATTGGAATATGGCACAGGGGTGACTGGATGAAGAGAGTTTTGGCTCAGCCATGTCTACGGTTGGGTGGTTCATTGAAGTCCCACAATTGGTTTTCCTTTGCATCAATAGTATGAAGTTATTTCTCCTTGTTATTGTATGAGTATTATACTGGTTTATATGTGGATCATATGTCTATGATTTCCTTGGTATTTTTGTTGCTATTATGTTGGTTATGTATGTGTTTCATGACATTATCTATGTATGGATCTGATCGTGTTCCTACTTTCAAATGAATGAATAATGTATCTATGACTTGATGGATGAAATTGAAGCTAATGTGTTGAGGCATCAATGCTTCTTAACTATTCTCAGATGAGTAGGAGACCCCTACTCTTAGATATGTAAGTTACACATGTAGATTACATATGCATGATACATTTGATGAAATGGCTGTCATGGCTAGTAGGGTTCTATTCAAGGTCTTATTTAATTAATTACATTTGTATTTCCATTTCCTTGTCATCTTGTTGTTCTCATAGTTTCATTCAATTATGGGCAATGACCTGGGCTCTGGGCTTGAAAAAGTGGCTCAAATCCTAGGGACGCTCGCACAACACTATGCAATTTAGTTCCTAGACGTTGGTATGCCTTGTCATGAGAGTGTCCAGAGCCTCCTGGAGGCTGTCATGCCCATATAATGGTAGCGTCCATGAGTTAAGTGGTCTAAAATCTCAATGGGACCCAGTGGATGATTGGCAGAAAGGTTAGGATGGTTCCTGAGGGTCCTAATGCTGATTTTGAAGGTCTGTGTGGTGTGTTTCCATCAGTTCCACATCCTTAACATGACTTATGAGGTTGAATCATATCATAGTGGCCTCTCGTCTCATGTTTACCCTGCTTGGCCAGTTACTTGGGTAGATGTGGGAGGAGGGTGTTACAGAGTGTTATCAGAGCATGGTTCACCCCTCATACTAGATGGGTTAGGTGTGTTGGTCATGTATTAGATCAGTTTCATATGTGTTTCTTGCGTTGTGAGACCATGTGCTTGTTGCATTTGTATGGTGTTGATCATGGATATAGTGATGTTTCCAAGTGCAAGTCGACGATGTTGTTGTGGAGTGCATCGTCAAAAGTATATGACTGGTTACATGTTGTTATATATCGCTTACATTTATCATCCTTGTATGATTGGTTACATGTTGCTACCTTTTGTTACAATTATTTCTTGTTTATGCTTGATTATATGTGTTTATGCGTGTGTGTGGTGCATGTTTAGGCTTGTGTGTTGTATGCATATGTGCTGGTGTGTCTTCTATGTTTATGGTCGTGTATTGTCTACATACACTAGTATGGTTGAAGTCATCATGCATGAGGTCATGGTATGTGTGGTTGACATGGTCATGCATCGGTGACTGGACTCTAACTAGAATGATGGTGTTAAGGTTATATGCTTATGAGTTATATTTATATATGTTGTTGTGACTATGTTATACATGCATTATGTTGATTTGTTGATCTTGAAAATGAGATATCCTCTTTGAACTATGTTAAGGTACATTGGATTATGTGATTTGGTTCAACTGACATGATATACCTTGCAGGAAGAATATCAAAGATTCCAAGGAGTATGGTAGACTAAAGTTCTTGAGACTCTCCCTATGGATGGGAAGAGCAGTATGGTGTTGGGAATTCTTCTGATTGTCAAGCTATAGTGAGAAGTTTAAAGGAAAAAATAAGGAGTTGTAAGGAATACAATGATAGCATCATACAGGCATGCGAGAAGCAAGTGGAGGTAAATGTAGTGATACTTCAAACTTTGTCAAATTTGTAGCGACAAAGAACATGTTAGAACAACCATGAGCAGGAGGACAAAACTAATGGGGCATATTGTAGTAGGTCTCATGGTAGATTGTTGGACACTCCGAATAGGAGAAGTGATGGACACGGGTACTATTCTAGTTCTAGTTCACATAGGCACTACGATCGTCATTGTTATCATCCTTGCAGGAGGTGTGATAAGGGATACTTGCCATATGAGTTTAAGAAAGAAAAGCCACCTAATTTTGATAGAGATATGAAGAAATCCTAGGATACAGAGGCATGAGTTCTTAGTATGAGGAAGTTCTTCAGGTTGCATGACTATTCAGAGAACATGAAAGCAAAAGTAGCTACATTCAGTCTAAAGGTAAAGAAGATTTTTGGTGGAAAGATGTGAAGAATGTCAGATGTATTCATGAGGAGGACTTCACTTGGAGTGTCTTCGAGAGGCTATTCAAGAATAAGTATCTTTCGTAGAGATACTTTGATGAAACCTCATGGAGGAGAAGGAAAAAATTCAAAGGTTCGTTAGTGGATTACCGATTGAATTCAAAGACATGATTGAGTTCAATGAGCCTTGATCATTGGAGGAGACCATCCGAAAGCTAAGGAATTTCTATGAACAATCGAAGTGCATATCTGAGACTGAGTCAGATTAGAGAGGTAATGAAAATAACAAAGGAAAATCAGAAAAGAAGCAAGAAATACCTCAGGGTACATGTAATAAAGAGAATGTAGCACCATCTAAGAAGTTTAGTGCATCTGATAAAGGGCAGGGACATCGATCTCAAGAGGAAAGTAAGGAGATAGTGTGGTGTTGGACTTGTGGAGGGGATCATCGCAGGAGAGATTATCTATAGTATCAAGGTGGTAGGCCTCAGATATATAGTTCGCAGGAGGCAAAGACTGTTGGGGATGTTGGTTAGAGTGTTCCTTGTATTTATGCAACATTGGATAACAAACAGGTAGGCCATTAAGCATCTATCATTGAGATGGACGATGATCTTTGTGATCAAGTTATTTCTATTTTGATTTACCTTGGATCTAATTATATCTATGTTAGTCCTAACTTGGTGGATAAGTGTGGTTTTAGTAAGGAATTACATGCAAAATCTTGGTTAGTGGAGTTGGCTACATATACAAAGAAGTGAGTTCACCATTGGGTAAGAACTTATGTATTTTATTTGAAAGATATTCCTACTGTAGCACATTTGAATGTATTATCGTTGGGATCATACAACATGTTATTGGGCATGGATTAGTTGTACCTTCATAGAACCAAGGTGGATTGTTATGACAAAGCCATTGAGTGTGTGGATGCCAATGAGGAACTAAGAGTCTTTAAGAGAAAGAAGAAAGCCACATCAATTAGGATGGTAACAATTATGTAGGCCAAGCATAGTCATAGGAAAGGGTGTGTGTTATTTGCAGTGCACATTTCTAGTGAAAAAGGTAAGGAAGTTGAGAATGCAGATGTTTTGAGCAGGTACCCAGTTCTACAACACTTCCAGCATGTATTTCCTCACGACATTTTAGAGTTTCCTCATCACAAGGAGGTAGAATTTTCTATTGAGTTGGTTCCAGGGGAAACTTTGGCATCAAAAACACCTTATAGGATGAGCACACCTGAGATGATAGAGTTGAAGCTGCAGTTGAAGGAAATGTTGGACAAGGGATACATTAGGCCAAGCGTATCACCTTGGGGTGCACCGGTATTGTTTGTGAAGAAGAAAGATGGTAGTCTCAAATTATGCATTGACTATAGGCAGTTGAACAAAGTGCCCATCAAGAACAGCTATATGTTACCAAGGATTAATGAATTGTTCGATTAGTTGAAGGGAGTAGCAACGTTCTCGAAGATTGATTTGAGATTTGGATATCACCATGTACGCATCAAAGAGGAGGACATTTAAAAGACAACCTTCTGGACTAGGTATGGGAATTATGGTTTTGTTGTAGTTCCATTTAGTTTGACTAATTCTCCAACTACTTTTATGTGCTTGATGAAAAGTGTGTTGTGTCCGTATTTGGATAAGTTTGTTATTGTGATCATCGATGATATATTGGTATATTCTAAAAATGAGGAAGAGCATGCTGAGCATTTAGCATCAGTGTTGATATTGTTGAGAGAGCATGCATTGTATGCTAAGCTCAACAAGTGTAGTTTCTTTCAGACTGAGGTACATTACTTGGGACATGTTGTCTCCAAGGAGGCCATCGCAGTAGACCGAGAAAAAATAAGAGCTATAATGGAGTGGGTGGCTCCTAGGAACGTAGATGAGGTGAGATCTTTCATGGGGTTGGCAAGGTATTACAGGAGGTTCATTAAAAACTTCTCATAGATTCCTTATCCTATCACATCATTGCAGAGAAAAGGTAAGAAATTTGAATGGACAGAGGATTGTGAGGCTAGTTTTAACTAGCTCAAGCAGTTGTTGACACATGCACCAATGTTAAAGATTGCAAATCCAGACAAAGATTTTGTAGTATGCATAGATGCTTGCAAGAAAGGACTTGGAGGAGTCCTTATGAAGGATGGTTAGGTGGTATTCTATGAGTCATGAAAATTGAATGAACACAAGGAGAACTACCCCACATATGACCTTGAGTTGGCAGCGATTTTACATGCGTTGAGGATGTGGAGACACTATCTTCGAGGCAAGAAGTTTATATTGATGAGTGATCATAGTGGTTTACGGTATTTATTTGACCAACCCAATCTGAATGGTGGGCAAGCTTGGTGGTTGGCCATGACTTGTGAGTTCAATTTTGAGATTAGGTACATCAAAGGTAAAGAGAACAAGCTAGTAGATTCTCTTAGTAGCTAGGTACAGGTAAATCACTTAGCAGCTATGAGCTCCTATGGGACAAACTTACATGATAAGATCTTGCAGGTAGGTCAACAAGATGTCAGGTATATGGAGGTTATGCATAGGTTGCACTAGAGTACTGGTACATGTACAGGAAATAGTATAGGTACAGGTGCACCAGATGTGGACTATTTCCTTATAGCAGATGGATTGGTTAGTTTCAGAGATAGGATATATGTGCCAGCTAGTAGTGAGCTCAAGAAGGTGATATTGAGGGAGTTTCATGCGAAACCTTATTTAGGTCACCCAAGATATCAGAAGACATTGATCGCAATGAAGAGTTTTTATTATTGGCCAAAATCAAAGCGGGATGTAGCAGCGTTTGTGGCTAGGTGTTTCCATTGTTAGCATGTGAAGGTATAGTGTAAGCATCCAGGTGGATTGCTACAACATATTGCAATTCTAGAGTGGAAATGGGAGGCCATTTCCATGGACTTCATCAATGGTTTTCTGAGGATAGTGAGACAACATTATTCCATCATTGTTGTTCTGGACAGGTTGACAAAGGTTGTTCACTTTATTCTAGTGAATTCTACATTCTCATCTAGCGATGTAGCATAGGTATTCATCATAGATGTGGTCAGACTACATGGTGTTCCAAAGAAGATTGTGTCAGACATGGATGCAAAGTTCACTTCCAGGTTTTGGAAGGAGTTGTTTGTAGTTTTAGGCATAGGGTTGGCCTTCAGTAGAGCTTAACATCTGCAGACCAATGGACATATAGAGAGGGGCAATAGGATATTGGAGAACATGTTGAGGATGTATGTGACACATCAACATCAAAAGTGGGAAGATTATCTTCAGCTGGTAGAGTTTTCTTACAAAAATGGGTATCAGGAATATTTGAAGATGAGTCCATTTGAGGAATTATATGGGTGGAGTTGCAATACTCTTATCAGTTAGAGTGATCCAGTTAATAGGGTGTTGATTGGACCAGACATGTTAGAGGACATGGAGAAGGAAATGTACGTTATAAACAAGATTCTAAAGGTAGCATGGGATAATGAGAAGAGATATGTAGATCGGAACAGGTTATTCAAGGAGTTCCAGGTTGGGGAATAGGTGTGCATGTGCATCAAACCAAAGAAGAGCTCTTATGGATTGAACCATGTGCCAAGATGGCATCCTAGTTTTTGTGGACCCTTCAACATTATTGAGACGATTGGGTGAGTATCCTATCGACTTGGACTGCATATGATAGTGAAAGTCCATGATGTTTTCCATGTGTCATTGCTTAAGAGTTATATTAAATATTTTGATCATGGGATTTACTAGTTTGTATTGTAGGTGGAACCAGATGGAGAATTCCAGTGGGAGCCGTAGTGTATATTGCATAAAAAGGTTCTCATGATCTGGAACCGAGAAATTGAGCAAGTTAAGGTGCAATGGAAGCACTTTGGGCCCAATGAAGCTACATGGGAGATGGTGGATTAGACACAGGCTATGTATCCTTCTTTGTTAGTCAGTTGAGGCAATGAAGTTTTGGTATGGTGTTTTCGTATATGGATTGGTATATGTTTTGGTACATGTTTTGGTTATGTTTGGTATATGTACATATGTATATCGATGTAAATACGACCATGAGGTATGCTATAAAGCTCCAATAAGCAGTATGGGTGTCATGTCATTATGATGTTATGTTTGTTATTTTATCATGTTGGTCTACTTCTCAGTGGGTTGATCATTGTAAATACTACAACAAGTTAAGTTATAAAGCTCCATCAGGAGTATGTTTTTCTTACAAAATTATTTTGGTTATATGTATTGTTGAACAAAGACGATGGTGTTCCCCTAAGGGGGAGAGTTCTTTAACAACCCTGGTGAAAATACCATATAATAAAGGTTAAGAAAAGAAAAATAATAACCAAGGTTGATGTGACCCCTATTCCAAGTTGAATGATGGGCAAGACATCTTAGTGTGGGTCTTCAATTAGTTATTAATGGCTAAGGAAATTGGAAAAGGCATGGCTAAGGCTTTGGAAAGGAAAATGGAATTTTTGGCACATTTATTTATGAAAATAATTGAAATTAGGAGAAAAGGAAGGTGAAAGGTCATAGGTTGCATGTGAGGAGGAAATTGAAGGAAAATAATGCAAAATGAAGAAAATAGAGGTCTAATTGATAAAAAGGCTTCTGAGGATTAGTTGGTAACTAATCCATGTGGATATTGGTGGCCACCTGCCAATTCCACTTGGACCCCCACCATTCTTTCTTTTAGTTTTTTAGTTTCCGTAATTGTAGCACAATTTTCTATTTTTAGCAGTTTTTCGGGTCCTAATCTTCCAGAGTCGTTTTGAGGCCCTAAACGAAGTTTTTTTGGCAATCTACTGCCAGAGATTTTCTGTCTAAAATTGTCTTTTTCATCGTAGTCCTCGAAGATATCTTTCCAATGGGTTATCATGCACGTCAAATGGAGATAATATGATCATGTCACAACCTCGGGAAGTTGGTTGTCCAACTCACCCCAACAGGGCCCATAAAATCTTGTTGTTACATCTCCTTGGGTTAGGGTTTTGGTTGTTTAGGGTTTGCTCTTATTGTTAAATAATAAAAAATCACTTCAGCTTCATTGTAACATAGTTCAGAGGCAAGTAGCTACCACATCTCTTTTCAAAGAAAAGCTACCATCACTCGAGCTAGTCTTATTTTCATTCTATTTGTAAGCATATTTTAGTATTTGATATTAATGAAATGAAGTGTTATTTCTAATGCATCTTTGTATTTATGGTTATATTTGTAATTTGTTGCATTCCTGTTTAAATCTGGATCAGTGGTATCAAAACAATTTGCTCTTTATCTGTTTTCTTTGCATGTTCCCAATGAGGTCGGGATATAAGGAGTTAGGGCTTGAACTAGTTGAACGTTTGCAAGACCAGCTTTCCAAATCATGACGGCCTATCATAGTGGATGAAAATAAAGATGAGGGGGCAGGAGATCCTATCAAAATATTTTTCGAGGAAGCCCTCGAGCAACAAAGGAATGCAATGATGGACAACTATGCCCAGATCCTTCAGCGGTGACCCAGGGGTGATGCATCTACTTCCAGAAGCTACTCTTGAAGCACCACACCCTTTAAGGTACAAGTTAACTTTGACATTCCCATATTTGAGGGTTAGATAGATGCAAACACTATAGATAAATTGTTAAATCTACTAGAAGGATATTTTTCCATTCCTGATTTTTCCAGCCTAGAAAAGATCACCTTTTCACTTCTCAAAGCAGCTCCCCACATCAAGAATTGGTGGGAAACCTATTGTGAGTAGAAGGATGAAAGCACAAACTCATTGTTTTCAAACGTACCAACTTGGAACTTGTTCCGGGATGCCATCAAGGAGCAGTACTACCCTGTCAGGAGCTATGAGGATAAATACATAAAGTGGACAATGTTGCGACAAGGAAGGGACCAAGATGTGCTAGAGTTTACCAATGTTTTTCATACCCTTCGCACGAAGTTGGGTATCAAGGATTCTGAGAAGCATTTGGTTCTCAAGTACCTTGGTTGCCTGCACAGGTACATCTAGGACGAGATGAAATTCCTAGACATCTCCTCGCTCGGAACGACATACCGATATGCAGTCAAGATCGAGAAAAAGTTTAAAGAGAGGAAGCAAGACTTTGGAACTGTGAATCTAAAGTAAGGGAAAGGTGCCCCCAAACCATAGAATAAAGGACAAAGTTGAGGCGGGGCTGCCCAGGAGAACTCGCCAAAGCCATAAGAAAAGAACAATGCCACGAAGCCAAAGAAAGACACGAGAAATTGGTGTGAATTCCATAAGAGCTCCACTTACAACACAAGTGAGTGTCGGGTCAAGTAGTCACTGGTGGCTGAGCTAAAGGCTTTGGAATCAGATGCATTTTATGACTCTGAGTCAGAACTCGATAAGCGGAATGAAAAAGAGAAGAAGATTATTGATGCAGAGCCCAACATCACCATTGCCACCATGAAGATCCAAAAGGAGGAACCTGAACATCTAGAGGAGGAGCACCTCTTCCACTCCCAGATGTGGGTAAAGGGTTCCCCACTATAGTTCATTATCGACAGCAGGAGCCAAAAGAACCTCATTTCAGCAGAGGTCGTGAAGTGGCTGGGCTTGTCGACCACAACACATCCATAACCATACACCATCAGGTGGCTTAACCAAGGACGAGATCTTCGTGTGAGCCAATAGTGCCACCTTCCATACAACATCAAGCCCTTCATGGATGAGATATTATGTGACGTTGTTCCCCTTGATGTTTGTGATGTATTATTATGCCAACCACACTTATGGAAGCAACATGCTGTGTATGAGTTAAGGCCTCATGCTGTTATTGTTACTTTGGGAAATAAGTTGTAGAGGATACCAGAGGTAGCACCACCTACAACCATCTCTTTGGTTACTGAAAAACATTGCAGTAAGCTCATTTCCAAAATGGGGAAATTTGTTTTCCTGATGATACGCCCTCAGGGAAAGAAGAAGACGGTGGCCACGACCTCCAGATAGGGCCCCTCCGCACGGCAACAACAGATGGACAAGGTCATGGAGGTGTACGATAACATCTTCACCTCCCCCACAGGGGTGCCTCTACACTATCAGGTCAAGCACTCCATCGATCTGACCCCAGTTGTGCTGCTGCCCAATGGACCAATCTATCGACGCTTCGTTCTGGAGAACGAAAAAATCAAGAGGTAGATTCAAGAGCTGCTATAAAAAGGTCACATTTGTCTGAGTTCATCACCCTGTGGGAGCTCGATCGTGTTCATACAGAAGAAGGATGGGACTTGGAGACTCTGTATTGACTACCGGGCAATAAACAAGAACATTGTCTGGAATAGGTACCTGATCTTACGAATATACCTTTAGGACCAGTTGAATGGGGAAAAAATATTTTAGCAAGATCGACTTGATGTCCGACTATCACAAGTAACAATCGAACCCTCCAATGTGTGGAAGACTGCCTTCAAAGCCAAGGAGGGCCTTTTCAAATGGTTGGTTATTCCTTTTTGGTTGATGAATGCTCCTGCAATCTTCATGAGGCTGATGGATGACATCTTGCAGCTATTCACCAACTCATTTGTAGTGGTATACTTGGACGACATCTTGATCTTTAGCCAAGGTTGGGAAGCACACTATAGTTGGGCTGTTGGGCATTTCGGGGTCGAGAAAACTGCGGCAGTACTGCAGAAGTATTTCTACTGGTCGAATCTTTGATAGGATGTCAGGAAGTACATCAGATCCTTCACTGTCTGCACCATTTCCAAACTGAACATCAAGAAGCAAGGCCTCTATACTCCATTGCCTATCGCTAGTCAACCTTGGGAATCCATCTCCAAGGATTACATGTTGGGCCTACCTTCTACTAAGCATGGCAACGACTGTGTTTTTGTGGTCATCGACAGATTCTCAAAGATAGCCATTTTGGTAGCCTGCAAACCACAACAAAAGCCACTGCTAAAATATTCTTTGAACAAGTGTGGGTACACTTTGTGACCCCACAGTCTATCATCTCAGATCAGGATAGCAGGTTCCTCAGTACATTTTGGTCCAGTCTCTAGTTGATGCTAGACACCCAGCTCACTTAGTCCACATCTTTCCATCCCCAAACTGATGGCCAGATAAGGGTCATCAATAGGATGATTGTACACATTCTGTGCATGTACAACTCAAAGCATCCACGCACATGGGATGAGAGCCTTTGTTAAGGGAAATGTTCCCCTAGGGCTTTCGGGTTGAAACCCTAGCAAACTAAAAGTTGTCTATACAGAGAAACACACATTCACACAGCCATTATGCTAATATAAGAAAATTCTATGATAAGGGGCATAACTGAGGTCCTACATTTGAGAAGGTCCTTTAGGGTCCAAACCCTTCTTGGAGTTCCTTTTGCTCCTTTGACCTGCAAAACAACCAATTCAAGAGAGTATAGTAGTATATGGACTAAACATTATAAAGAAACCATCTTCATATTATAAAGAAAGATAGTTAGTTATGAAATTAAACAACCATTCACATATGAATTCTAACATGAATATCATAAACATGAAGAAGATTTATATCAGGAACAAAGACATGTGTTTCTTTTATTATAGACAAATAAAGTACAGAAAAGAACAATTTCACCTGAGTCGTCCTTTCGCAGGCTCCAAGCGAAGCCTTCCTCCGGATTCGTCCAGTCTCAAGCCTTTAACAAACTCCTTCCATGACTTGCTCCATGATATCACAAGTAGTGGATGGACATCAACACACAAGGAAACAAGGGTTTCCTGTACAAATGGGGGAAGTGCAGGAGGCACAAGGATCTTCAGACCTGGTCAGAGAAACCTCAGCATAATAACCGTTCTCTCTCTTCTCTCCTCCCTTAGGCCTTCCCATTGAAGCCTTTTTATACTTCTCCCAAAGTAGTTTTTTAGTTGGGAGTTGGTTGGGAACAGTTGGGCCACGGGCACTAACAGGTGATCAGCAGGTAAAACCCACGATCTCCGCCCGAAATTAAGGAGTTTTATATTTTTTTAAGTGTTTTAATACATATACGCAGGTTGGGTATACACCTACCCACATATACATGCATTTAACTCAGGGCAATGTCGCGTATAAGGGATAAAACATTGTTTTTTAAATTTTTGGACCAGGTCTGGAAGGAGGGGTTGCCCTAGGCCATGAGTGCAGCATCACAAACCATAAGAGTGAGATTTGGAGCTATAACAGATGCCCCATAATATATGAGGTCAGAAGGGGTACGTGATGGCCAAAATGTATTAAGCAAGTACATGGAAAGTAAATCTGTCAAAAACTGAGAAGGACTTCACCAGAGTTCAGCCTGCCAAGCCACAAAAGGAGATCAGAAAGAAACATTGTCTAAGGCGGGCATACCCATGCTCAGAAAAAGTAAAGCATGTTTGCATATCAAGTACAAGGGGATCCACTAAGTATACAAGTATAAATGACTGGAAAATACATAATGGATCATCTGATCATGATCGAACAAGTACATGTCTGAATATCACATATAAGAATGTCAATGATGCTAAAGGATGAACTGGATCACTGATATGAAGAACTGATCACAAAAAGTACCAACTGTTCATGATGGAATAGGATGGTACGACACTGCAAACTCAGGTGCCAGCATATAGAATGTCGCCATGACTGACTGCAACATATAAGGTGGAGTGGTATCAACTAGCAGCAACAGGAGCAACTGTCAAGTGAACCAATGAATGCTGATACAACCTGAGGTCTTCACCGACCGCGGTGGTACATTTCTACACCATGGGAATAAATGATCTGAATTCAACCATGTGAGAAATCGTTTGATTACCGGTCATTGATGTATACCGTTAACAAACGCGAGACTACTCACCGATAATGATAATGAGCGTCAAGGTACCCAGTACAATCCAACAAGTGTGAATAGATGAGCTAGAGTCGAACACCTGTAAGAATCTATCGATCAGGAGACAATGATGGTTTCCCACTGTCGATAGTGAAGGATCTGCCACTAATGACTGCAAACCCCAGGGTACTACCAAATGGACTCTAGAACTTTGCCCCAGAGCAATGAGTCGGAGTCGATAGGGAAAGATCCACTAGAAGGAAGGCATTAAGGCATCCTTCATCAATCTAGCACGAGTGTAACCCGTAGGCCAATAATGTGGAAGGAATCGGACGAAAGAGATGTAGTAACCCAACCGAAGTACGTTTTCGGCGTACACAAGATGTGGCTAGTGCATGACAGAAACCCTCTGAACCAACCAATAATGGAAGCTGACACAGAGGCGAGGTATCCACCAATAGGGTCAAATGGAAACCAAGGTACTACACGAATCCCAATGTGTGATAATGTAAGCTGATGTCGAACACAAGGGAAACCACTCAGTCAAAGACCCATGATACTGATTAATGCTGAGCACAAGGTGACCTATCAATAATGAAAATAGGGCCAGGGTGCAGCTCTAGGCCTGTCCTCAGAGCAAGATGTCGTCGTCGATAAGGACAAGACCCACCAGCAAGAAGTCAATGGAGACCTTCTCAAACCGGCACGAGTAAAGGACCAATATAGCTGATGTGATGATAGACATGACACTGACAAGCAGGGATGGCCGACTAAAAAAAGAGTCAAGAGATACCGCAAAGAGGCCGACTCAGGCTAACTTCCCTTGAACAAAAGCACGACTCAATGTGACTATGTGGCAACATATGATGACTCTGTATAAGTTCGCCATGCAGGAGGCACGAACGAACCCTCCATATGATTGGAAGAGATAACCAATCGGGGGAGAACTGACTCAATAACAAGGTTAAGGCATACCTAAGTCAAACTAAATCCCGCCCAACGGAGGAGACTTTGCTTTGAGTGCTTTGTTCAAGGGCGACATGGCTGACTCTAGCTGCCAACAATAAATGGAAATACTGTCCCATTCCCGCTCTTTTTGGAATATTTAATTTTTTTGTCTTTTTCTATTAAGCTTGAAAAATAATAAAAGAATGCTATAGTATAGTGGAAAGAACGAGTGTCAGTGAAATAGATGATCTAGTTCCTGGGAAAGGAACGTTCCTATGCTCAATGCAGGGAGGTGAAAACTGGTTAGTGACACTCAAAGGTGCGTTCCTTCCACGGGTCAAGGTGTGTCAAGCTGCAGAAGTCAAAGGTATGCAAGGTTGATTTTGCAATCGTCATGGTCAAAAGTTGGCTTAAACACGAGTCCAAGTGAAGTCGGCTCTAGGCCAAAAGGTGCAAGTGGTCAACATGCAATGCAGTAGTACAACTCAACACAAAGGAGCCTCTAGGGTATAAGGCCAGAACGAAGTGAAGAAGCAAATAGGAATGAGTCTTCAACGCATAAGTCATGACGGGACTATAGAGGACTCCTGAGCCTACTCAAATTGGAGCAGCATGGGCAACAAATGTCAGTGAGGTGCTAACTACGATGCCCATGTAAAGGATGGCTCTACCATCGTGTCATGATTTAAAGAATCGGTGAGTGAAGATGGGTTACGAACCATAACATGATGGGGTCGACCCTATGGCAGACGTATCGACAAATGCATGCTAGTATGCATAATGCAACGGAAAAATGGTGTCCCTAACCTATATGCCAGTGAGAAAACGATACCTGCCATGACGGGTCAGCAGTCATGGAACCGTCTCGAAACTGTCGAAAACACGTCCAAAATGTCCTGAAAATCAAACCATTCTCGACATTCCAAGCTCCCAAGTTAAAATTCACATGAGGCCAAACAAAATAAAATTTTGAAAAAATTTTGCATTTTCAAAACCTATAAAAGAGCTTTTGGACTCACCATTTTTACCATTGGAGTTTGAGAGCAAAGATTGGAGCAAAAGGAGCAAACTTCCCATACGTCAAATTCAACCGTTTAGATTCTTCAAAAACCTCCAGGTAACTCTGATACTTGTCTTGCAATTGATTGTGACTAGTTCTAAGATTTTTAATTAATGTTTTACCGTTGAATTCTTTGCCAAAAATTTCACCGCGGCGTATACGCAGGTTGGTAATATGGAACCCGCGTACACGCGGGCCCTATATGCGACTGTGTGCACAGGGACCCGCATATATGCCGCGAACATTTTTAAACAAAAAACTAACGGTTGAAAATCATTTTTTCTTCAGGATGCCAGTCACCTGGCGAGAAAGAGAGCATGCCACGGTAGATGATGAAGTCATGAATGATCCTGATGCTTTGGATGCCCTACGGGGATGTGGTTTGCTTAAATTCTTCAAACTGCTGAATATGAAAGAAAACACACATCTGCTTGAGATGCTCATTGATTACTGGAATATCGAGGAGGATGCCTTTATGATTGACCAGATGCCACTCAGGATAGAAGTGGAAGATATCTATTTCATCACTGGCCTTTCCCGAAGGGGAGAGGTAGTACATTCTCGGGGCAGGACACAGAGTAGTCTCTCGATCGAGGACTACGTACAGATATATTGCCCGAGACATCCCAAGAAGGTTGGGAGCCAGATTTCCATCACACATGTGGTGAGTTTACCACTGAGGATAATCCTGTTCACCATAGCTCGAGTGAACGGGTCAGCTTCTCTGTACTAGGCATCACGGTTAACCATGAGCGTGGCAGTTGACTGTCTCACCACTGTATTTGATTGGTGTACTCCTCTTCTGGCCAGCATGAAGAGCCAACTCACTTCTATCAAGAGGGGACAGACCAAAAACTTTGGCTATGGGACCATTCTGTGTTCTTTCTTTTTTGAGAGGGTCCCCGCACTCCGCCCTAGGGTAGTAGTTTCCATCAGCACCCCATGAGATCCACGCATGGGCCAGTGGGCTGACCTGATGAAACGTCTTGGGGGTGGGGAGGTCCCACGGATTGCATTTGACGATGACTTCTTTACCTGGTGGGCTTAGCAGATCATCACCATAGATGACTACCCCTATGCTGGGTTGGATTTCCGAGGAGATCCCGATCTAGCATTACCACCGACCGCAGCATGGGGCGACATTGGTAAGTATTTTTGATTTTATGATTTTTGTGGATTGTTCAAATATAATAATGAATTTTGAAAAATATTTTTGATGGTATTCAAATGACTAATACAATGGTCATGTTCCAGATATTGGGTCGGTATGACGAGATGGGTTCCCGCGGCATGGATGGCGCGGCCGAGGAGTCGAAGAGGCAGCTGCTAATACAGAACGACTTCTACATAATGTTCAGCGACACTTGGCGAGACTGAGTCACTGAGTACCGATGGCTGCCATAGAGGACCTTCCTGAGGATATGCAGCATCATGTGGTTGGCATGCCACGTGACTGGGTTCGTACTTTTCGGCGTGTGTCCAATGCGATAGTTACCTGCTTAGCCGCTCATCCTGAGCTGGGGCATTAGATATGCCGGACATGATTATGGGCATTTGAGTCCCAATTTTGTATATTTATGGACAAACATATGTACACTCGAGACACTTTATGATATATATATATATATACAGTTCGACTTTTTGATGCTTGATTTTATTGTGATGAATGATTGATGTGCCAGTCTAATTCTTGATTAGCGATAGAATCAGCTAACCAATTATGAGATCTTGGAATGTGCAAATAATTAATATAAGTAAATGATCTTTGCAACAACCTCACCCTTAAATACTGGCGATATAAACATGGATCCCTTACCCGATAAATGTTATTTAATTGTGACACTATCAATTGTGAATCAAGATAAACTACCAACGAGTCAATTCCATAAGAAATTGCCTCGGATAGTAAATTAATGACGGCAGTATACTCAGCCATGTTGTTTGAAGCGGGACCAATGCATACGCCTCTTGATACCATCAATTGACCAGTTGGATAATAGAGTACCCAAGCTGCGAAAGCGAGATTCTGAGTGTGTCGACTAGCACCATCGATGAACCCAAAATAGACCAAGTCATCCATCAACACCTGCCACAGCAGACCAAAAAGTGTTGATATTAAAAACTCTCGATGAGATATGTAAAAATATACATAATATAGAAAGAATCCATTTCCTAATTCCTACTTAAGCAAAGTACTTCTTTAGGTAGAGCCCGTTTCGGGGCTCCGCCAGCTTGTTTCCCTCAAAATCGATTAACTCATACGACCCTTTTTCTAAAACTCGTTTAATAATGAAAGGACCGTACCACATAGGCTTAAACTTGCCTGCCCCCAAGGTGTCCTTATCTTGGTCATAGACCAAGACAAGGTCACCTTCAGAAAAGACTCGAGGACGGACAACTTTATCATACTACGTTTTAACCCTTTTCTTATGAGCCTCATTCATCGTGGCGGCATCTCGACGCTACTCATCGAGATGTTCCAAGTGAAGGAGGCACTCTTCGAGACTTGAAGTCTCTGGAAGGAGCTCAACAGCTAACTTAAGAGATGGAATTTCACATTCAACCGGAAAGATAGATTCCATCCCATAAACCAACTGAAAAGGTGTAAAACCAGTAGCAGTCTTTACGGAGGTTCGGTATGCCCAAAGAGCCGGATACAACATAACGTGCCAATTGGACCGATTTTTGTCAATTGTCCATTGTAGGATCGTCTTAAGAGTTTTGTTGACTGCCTCGACCTGTCCATTGGCCTGAGGATAATAAGGAGACGAATGCTCCTACCAGAAACCCAATTTGAGAGCCAATTCAAACATCAGTTGATTCTGGAAATGACTGCCATGATCAGTGACAATCTCTCGGGATACTGAATCTTGAGATAATCTGATTAAAAAGGAACAATGTTGCCATGTCACTATCATTTTTATAAGTGGGCATGGCCTCGGCCCACTTCGTAAAGTAGTCTACAGCCATGATAATGTACCTGTGATTCGCCGCTGAAGGCGAATTACAAGTTGTAAAATCAATACCCCACTTAGTAAAGGGACCGACAGTGACAATGGGAAAAAGAGGAGCTGGATGTGCACGCATCTTCTGAGTATAAATTTGACAGGGGTGACAGCATTTGACTGCTTCAACACAGTCTTTAAAGAGTGAAGGCCAAAAATAGCCGGCACGCAAGATGCGCTGGGCTGTAGCAAGCCCTGATAGATGACCACCACAAGCTCCACTGTGGTAGTCATTTAGCACTGACTCTGCTTCCTCTAAGGTTAAACAGCGCCGAAGGATTGAATCAACCCCTCGACGGTATAATGTGTCACCAATGATAACATAATTTTTAGCCAGGTGACGTAATTTTCGACGTTCATCCTTGGAGAAAGTAGAGGGAAACTTCGAAGTCTGGAGATAGACAATGATATCTCCATACCAAGGGTCGAGTGAAGAGATGAGGAATAAATGTTCGTCGAGAAAACTTTCCTCATAAATAGTATCCTCTCCACAAGGCAGCTCAGAAATTAGCTTAGCAAAAACCATGGATTTCTTAGACTTGGCAAACAAGAACTCGAGATCAAATTCTTGCAAAATGACTATCCATCGATTATATTTGCCTCCAATCACTCGCCTACTGAGGACAAATTGAAAAGGATTGACTACCGCTAAGACAAAAGTTTTGCATAGCAGGATATAGTGACGAAGCCGTTGGACAGCATGGACAGCTGCCAAAGCCAACTTCTCAACCGGAGAATAGCGAAGTTCAGGACCTATTAAGCCTTGGCTCAAATAATAAATCACATGCTCGGTGAGAGCATCGTCCTCCTGAATGAGAACCATACCAATGGTTGATTCTGCTGTAGCGAGATATAAAAGGAAGTCTCTACCATAATCCGATGGACTCAAAAGCGGGGCAGAGACTAATGCCTTTTTCAAAGCATTGAACGACCGCTACGTAAAGTCATCCCACACAAATGGAACTCCTTTCTGTAGCAGACACATGGACCCTTTAGTGATCTCGGCATAGTTTGCTATAAACCGTCTTAAGAAATTAGCCTTCCCTTGAAGACTTTGAATTTGTCGAATTGAGGACGGGGGAGGCAATTGAACTATTGCCTCAGCCTTGAAGGGATCAACCCGAATCCCTTCATTTGACACAATGAACCCTAACAACCGACCAGACGTAATAGTGAAAATGAACTTGTTGGGATTCAACTAGATTTTATAAAAACGACATCGCTCGAAAACCATTCGAAGATGACTAGGGTGATCAATTCTCTTTTGAGAACGAGCAGCGAGATCATCCAAGTATGCTTCGATGATATGTTTGATGTCGTGGAAAGCATATGACATGGCCCGCCGAAAAGTGGCTCCAACATTTTTGAGACCAAAAGGCATCTTTCTATATGCAAAGGTACCCCAGGGACATATAAAGGCTGTCTTATGTTGATCTTCAGGACGGATAGAAATTTGATTATAGCCAGAAAAACCGTCCATGAAGGAAAAAATCTCATTACCCGCACACTCGTCGATAATCTGATCAATGAATGGCGTGGGGTAATTATCTTTCGGAAAAGCCTTGTTTAGGTCCCTAAAATCGATGCATACTCGGATTGTTCCTTGCTTTTTATCCACAGGGACTGGATTAGAAACCCAATCAGTAAGAGGAATAGGGCATATGAAACCCACCTTTAGCAGCTTCTCAACTTCAGCTTTGATAGCTGCTACTTTCCTAGGATTAACCGGTCGAAGCCTTTGACGAACCGGTTTGGCGTTTTCATACGTCTTGATCTCATGTTGAACTATAGATGGGTCAATGCCAGGCATTTCTTCATAAGACCAAGCAAATACATCTCAAAATTCCTTAAAAAGGTCGATGTAAATTTGAATCTCTTCAGGGGAACATCTGATTCCAATGAAGAGGTTGTCGATCACGTTAGGGTCCCTAGAGATGTTTATAGGTATCGTTTTTGAAATCACCGACATATTACCTTCGGCACGAACGTGTGCTGGAGCCAAAGGATTTGACACTGTACAAACATCACTAGTAAAGAGCTCGGAGAATCTAGATTCTACTTCCTGCAATGGAGGAAGAAAGTATGAACGGTGGTGTAAGTCTTCCCAAGGTCGATCTATACCCATCATTACTTTGAGGATTGCTTCTTCAGAAGGTAAAACTGTATCTAAGCAGTCCAGGGCAGAGGTAGAATCAAGGCTCCAGGCCGGGGCCACATCACCATCTAACTCCTCTTCGGGAAAAGGAGTAGAGTGGTCGTCTACAGAGTTGACGATAAACTGATATCTAAGCTCAGCTGCAGATATAGGGAATGCCATTCCATTTACTTGTCCTTCAACTAATGTGGTCGTAGGTGAAGGAAAGGTCCAAGGGTCTGAAAAATAACGAGTTCGGAAGAACTCTTCTCGAGGAGACTCCTTAGATGATGAAACGACATTGATTCTAGCGATAGGAGAGGGAAGATCAAAAGTACCCATCAATGAGGAATACATCCCCACTCCTAGATTCTCAGTAGGCGGACAAGGGTTATCCACTAAAGGAACAGTAGAGTCAGAGATTGCTTGAGGATCGACTGGACAATAATCCAATTGATCAACCTTAATGATTTTCCCCTCATGAGGAAAGCAAATGACACGAAACAGAGTCGAAACAACGGCGTCCATTTCGTATACCTAGTTCCTTCCTAAGAGGAGATTGTAGTCTAGGTTAGCATCTATGATCTCTACTTAAATATTGACAACCTTCCCCCCAACACATATAGGAAAGGTCAGGATAATCCCATGCGGCTTATGATAATGACCATCGAATGCAGTCAAGACGGTAGGTGAAGGAACAGCCGAAGGCGATCCAATAGCCTTCCAGCATGACATCGACATGACGCATGTGGAAGCTCCTTCATCAATAACGGTATGAAAAATGTTAATTTTCCGTATGTAGACTTTATTTGGAAAGCCATATGATGAGGGAGTCACTTTTTGACATTTAACATGTCAAAAGTGAGCACTAAAGAGTTAGTTGGATCGACTGCCCCAATCGCGGAAAGTAAAGCACTTCGTTGAGCCGGACACGACTGGAGAACCTCTAAAGCGGACATGGCGCATGGACTCTGAGCCAGATCCTTAACAATGGATTAATTCTGGGTGGCCCTAGCATTAGGATTAATAGTCGTACGTTTAGCGGAACCTTTCGATATCCATGGTATAGTCTCAACAGGGGGTCGCTCAATATGAAGGTCGGTATTTCCGGGAGAAGTCTTGTCCTTGGAAATTTTGGCTTCACCGTAATCACGTGGCCAAGTAGCCACATGGATGTTGGAACCCATCATGAAAACATTTGATGATTTTTCCCCTTCTTGGTTGCCCCCTGCAGAGGTTCCAGGGTTTGAACTCGCGCTAGCAAGAAGTTGCTGCCCTTGGGGAAAAGGGTTGGTTAACACAGCTTGAGAACTAGAAGTCCCTTGCTACCCTAACAAGCACTGAGCGTCTTCAATCTTGGGGCAGAGGTGAGTTAAATGGTCTCCACTGCACAACTTGCATGGAAACTTGACTTTCTTTCTAGACTCATTTCTACCACCACCAACATTATTGCCGGATTTATTTGCGTCAGCCTTCCCATCCTGGTTCTTTTTCTTACCTCGTCCTTTCTTTTTCCCATTGGAATTTTGATTTCCTTTGGGGTTATCAGATTGGACGGCATTAATTGAAGAGGTTTGGGAAGTCGGAGGGTTAGACGATGTGACTTGGTTGTTAGAAGCAGTTTGTAAAGACAACTGCTGCAATTGTTTCAACAAGTTCACCGCATTTGTGTCTACCGACCCAACAATACCATCCGCATGGGGACCTGGATTCAACTTGGCTATGTTGACCTTAGACCCAGGAGCATCTGGCAAGTATTTTTGTAGGATCCCAAACTAAGAGTAGATCAATTCTAATTGTTGGGCCCTAAAAATGGCTTGCTCCTCATAATGGACTCCAGACATGGAGACATCCTTAGAGATCTTGGGTTGTAAAGATTTCAAAAACCATTCGAGACGGTACTCCGGAGGGATTTCTGCTTTAATGGGCCTCTTTCTTCATCTCCATTCCTGAATATGGTCAGAAATGTGAGTTGCCTTATCCTGACGAAAAGTGGCCAGAAGTTCAATTACAGCATCATAACGGACAGGCAACTGGAAATGATTTAAGAAAATATTAGCTAAGTTAGCAAAAGATGTAAAGCTGCCCCCTGGCAACTCTATATACCATTTGGCCGCATTACCAGTCAAGGTGCGTTGAAAAAGTCTCAACCTAATCGAGTCATCAATAAGGGAGTTCGATGAGCACCACAAATGGAATGTGGTTACATGGTCGCCTGGGTCTTCACCGCTCTTCCCTTCGAATTTTGGAATGTCCGAAGGGAGTTTGGTTGGGACCGGAGGCCAGGCCAGATTGTATTTGATTGGATCGTTTGTTAACTTAGTGAGATCTGGCAAGTTCAAAGTTGCCAGAAACGGAAGCCTAGGAGGACCTTGGGGATTCCACCTAGACTGGGCGGAGCTCCCAAAGTTCTGAAAAGATTGGCCTAGATTTTGGAAGGCACCAGGCTGCCCGAAGTAACCAGCAGAACCGGCTGAACCAAAAGGCAAGCCTTGTGATCCAGCAAAATTCGGAGTTTGATTAACTTCGGCTGCAAAACCTCCATAACCAACAAAGTTTCCTCCTAAAGGATTATAAGGAGTTGATAACCCCTAATACGGATTCCAAGCCGAAGCTAAGGGAGGAATACTTTGAAACAAACTAACTATGGAGTACGGCCTATTCCCTTGTTGGCTGAAAAACGGATTCCCAGTTCCCGTGCCACTAACCCCAGGGTTAGTCCAACCTTGGAAAGGAGTGTTGCTTTGTCCTATAGAAGAAAAAGGCATGGATCCTATTGTCAGGTTGGAATGTGGTATATGACCACTTCCGAAAGGAAAACCCTAGAATGAAGCCGATCCACCCATCATGGATGTGGCGGCACTAAACGGAACTGATGGAATACCCTGTGAATGGGTGCCAAATGGGAAGAATCCAGAACTAAAAGCATTGGTTTGGGAATTTCCACTCGTGGACGGAATGAAGGTAGACCCAACTAAAGATGTGCTAGCAAAAGATCCAAACAAAGAAGCAGAGGAGATGGAAATCGTTCCTCCCCCCTGTACCGATGTTGGAGTCTGCATAGTTGTAGCACTTGTAGTAGAAGCCATGCTTCCAGTAGTGGTCAACGATGGTAAGCGTGTGATGTGACCTGGACTCGACGGTCTATGAGTCGGAGTCCCAACGTATTGTAATACTTCCGGATGGCTAGATGGTAGGGGAGAATTCGGAGCCGCTAACGACTCTGAGAGTTCTTCTACCTCTATGTTATTCTCTGTTTGAAAGAGAACTCAAGAAAGAACTGGAGTGTTCCTCTCTTGTTCTGTGGAAGTGCTAGGCCTTGTTTGAACACTAATGCCCCCGAGAGGAGGATCAATCCCCGATGCGTCAACTGCCGTGGGACGAAACCCACCAGCAGTATTACCTCTGCGCCTTCTAGGAGAAGGCTCTAAACTTGGTGGTGAAAGACCACAAAGTCTTCGAGACCATCTAGGTGATCGGTCAGCCACTTTGAATTTTTTGTCAAGATCTAACTAAAGACTCAAAAAATTGAAAGCTAGGCCAACTATGAGCACAGAGCACACACTATAAAGTCTCTAAAGATATCAGCCAATCAAACAACTTCCAAGTATTTCTGCTTCGGGTGATTAGGACCGGACACCAAAATACAAGAAAGTGAATTAAGGGGCCTTCCGAAGATAGTCTGGGATGATGAGGGCCCAGTCCTATCAACGAAGGTAACAGAGGAAGTTACGCTGACCTCCTAACAATAGCCTGCGCCGGTGAAAGCCCCCAAGCTTCGCAAGGGTGCCCTCCAGTAGTACCGTTGAGAGTGATGTAACGTCGACCTTAGGTGCCACGGGATTCCCCTCCGCAGCCACCTGTGTAGATCCCTAGGAGTAGCAACTATGGATACCAACTCATCGCAGAAGCCAGGCGGAACAGTGGTGAGGTAAGTTCGGACAAGTAGGAGAGGGGGTATCTCTCTTCCCTGTCTTCACAGACCCTCGTGCTTAACTCCCAGATCCGGAGCTTTCTTGGTCTTCCTAACGCTATTGGATTTTCACTCACTATTCAGACTCCTATGTTTGACAGTTTAAATGGCCTTGGAGAGTTAACTCTCCACTCACCTAATCCAAGGCCCTAAAATCCTAAAACTTGTTGGTGTATCTAACTTGATAAAAAAAAGTTTTAGTGAATTTTAATTAGCGCTTGATTTTAAAATAGGTTGTTCTTTAAGTCACGGGATAAACGGAAGTGAAAATAGTGGTGTTTTGACGCAAAAGAAATTAATAAAAACCAAACTACATGCAAATGCACTTGTTTTCATTTTTCGATGAAAAGAAATTTCTACAAGGTTCAGTGGAACTTCTAATAAAAGAAATTTTTCTTTTCTTTTTGTTAATTTAAGCTTCACACTCACAAAAGTTAACAAAGCTATGGAAGCCTAAAAATATGTGCAAATCTATCCTAATGCAACAAATATATGCTGATGTAAGATTCAAAACTACTCTAAAATCAAGAAATGAAAGTTGCTTGCTTATCAATTTTTATTTTGCCACTTAAAATGTTTAGATGGAATATGAGATGCTACCATTCATTTCGTCTAAACACTAAAAACAAGTTTCAAGACAAACAAAAATGCACTTTCATTGACTAAAAGGAAACCAAATCAAAACAAAGTTCAAAAAAGCAAAACCAAGTTTTTCAAAAAGTTTTCTTCATAAGCAAAAACAAAAATGTCTTTTCAAAAATGCTCTCAACAAGACTGAAACTTTGTGATTGAAGAATAGGCAACAAACACTTTTGCAAGTTGACACCACACAATGGATGAAAACTCAACAAAAATAAATGTGTTTAAAGATGCTCTTAACAATCAAAAGCAGCAATGAAAGCTTTGGCAACAAAGACCAAAAGATCAAAAAGACAAATTTCAAGAAAGTGTCAATCAACAACTTTCATGAAACAAAAAGTGGATGGTCACAAAAAGCGGTTTTGTCAAGCAAACAAAAAGTCACCAAAAACAAGATTTAACACAAAGATTGAGATCAATCTTCCCGCCCTGATGAATCAGAGCAGCCAAGATTCCCAGCAAGAAATCTTGTGTGCTTAAGCAAAAACGATGACGCTTGCAACAACAAAAACAAGACCAACACTTCTTACAATCAGAGAGAATTTGGAACAAGATGCTTGCTGTAAAACTAACAACTGATACTGGAAAGTGACTGTTTAAGACTGAATCAAACCAGCAGACAGACCTTCAGAGACAAAAAGATTTAAAAAATCTTGAAAATTACAAGATATACGCGACTGTACTGATGTACAAATTGCGTGTATACGCGATTGTGCCTAAGGAAACCTGCGTATACGCGGGTTCACTTAAGGAAACATGCGTATATATGCTTCTGTAAGCAAGAAAAATAGCGTATATAAAAGATTTCAAGAAAAATAAAAAACAGTCTGAAGAAACTGGAAAAACTTAGAATTCAAGAACAGACCACACAGCAACAGCAAGCAAACAGGCAGCTGAGCCCTGATTGGCTTGAAAACACCCAAACTAGGAACAACAACAGTGTTGTCCCCAGTGGAGTCGCCAATTCTGTTAAGGGAAATGTTCCCCTAGGGATTTTGGGTTGAAACCCTAGCAGACTGAAAGTTGTCTATACAGAGAAACACACATTCACACAGCCATTATGCTAATATAAGAAAATTCTATGATAAGGGGCGTACCTGAGGTCCTACGTTTGAGAAGGTCCTTTAGGGTCCAAACCCTTCTTGGAGTTCCTTTTTCTCCTTTGACCTGCAAAACAACCAATTCAAGAGAGTACAACAGTATATGGACTAAACATTATAAAGAAACCATCTTCATATTATAAAGAAAGGTAGTTAGTTATGAAATTAAACAACCATTCACATATGAATTCTAACATGAATATCATAAACATGAAGAAGATTTATATCAGGAACAAAGACATGTGTTTCTTTTATTATAGACAAATAAAGTACAGAAAAGAACAATTTCACCTGAGTCGTCCTTTCGCAGGCTCCAAGTGAAGCCTTCCTCCGGATTCGTCTAGTCTCAAGCCTTTAACAAACTCCTTCCATGACTTGCTCCATGATATCACAAGTAGTGGATGGACATCAACACACAAGGAAACAAGGGTTTCCTATACAAATGGGGGAAGTGCAGGAGGCACAAGGATCTTCAGACCTGGTCAGGGAAATCTCAGCATAATAACCTTTCTCTCTCTTCTCTCCTCCCTTAGGCCTTCCCATTGAAGCCTTTTTATACTTCTCCCAAAGTAGTTTTTTAGTTGGGAGTTGGTTGGGAACAGTTGGGCCACGGGCACTAACAGGTGATCAGCAAGTAAAACCCACGATCTCCACCCGAAATTAAGGAGTTTTATATTTTTTTAAGTGTTTTAATACATATACGCGGGTTGGGTATACACCTACCCGCGTATACACGCGTTTAACTCAGGGCAATGTCGCGTATAAGGGATAAAACACTGTTTTTTAAATTTTTGGACCAGGTCTGGAAGGAGGGGTTGCCCTAGGCCATGAGTGCAGCATCACAAACCATAAGAGTGAGATTTGGAGCTATAACAGCCTTCCCTATGTCCAGCACAGCTATAATCTGGCTCTCCACAACTCGACTGGACACAACCCTTTTTAGGTGGGCTTTGGATTCTAGCCACTATGTCCCATTGATGTGGCCATACCATTTGCAACTACTGAGGCATATTCGACTCATGTCCAGTCAGAAGCCGATAAGGAAAACAACTTCATTGGGCATAGCCAACATATCTGCCAGTAGGTCCATGACATTCTGGAGAAATCAAATTCCAAGTACAAGCAGTGACATGATCAACATCGGGTGCCACACAAGTTTTGGGTAGGCGACAAAGTCTGGTTTCATTTGCAGAAGGAACGCCTTACCGGAGCCTATCGTAAACTCAAACCACTCCGATATGGTCCTTACACCATTACCAAGGCTATGGGAGATAGTGCATTTGAGATCAACATTCCCCCATTCCTTGGCCCACACCTAATGTTCAATGTGGACCGCCTTCGACCATACTTCCCACGATTGCTCGACACATCAGACATTGCAGAACAATTGACATGTATAGAGTTAAATCCAGATTTCATGGAGCAAGCCACAAATGATCGGATCATGGATACAAAGATCAAGAACACTTGCCAGTAGAAGATCCAACTGTATTGAGTTGTCAAAGCAGGCCAACTCCTTCACCAGGGAAAGTGCCTAACCAGGGACCAAGTTCAGCTGAAGTTTCCTCATCTCATCGAGGAACTCAACGTTATGGCGACCATTGCTTCCTAAGGAGGGTGGAATGATCCAGGTGGATATTGGTGGCCACCCACCAAGTCCACTTGGAGCCCCACCATTGTTTCTTTCAGTTTGTCAGTTTCCTTAATTGTAGCACAGTTTACTATTTTTAGCAGTTTTTCGGGTCCTAAACTTCTGAAGCCATTTTCACGCCCTAAATGACCTTTTTTTGGAAATCTACTGCCAATGATTTTTCATCTAAAATCATCTTTTTAATTGTAGCCCTCAGAGAGATCTTTCCAATGGATTATCATGCGTGCAAAATAAAGACAATATGACCAAGTCGCGACCTCGGGAAGTTGGATGTCCAAATCACCCAAACGGGGCCCATAAACTCTTTGTGTTACATCTCCTCGGGTTAGGGTTCTCGTTGTTTAAGGTTTTCTCTTATTGTTCAATAATAAAAAGGCCCTTGAGCCTCATTGTAACGTAGTTTAGAGGTAGGTAGCTGCCACATCTCTTCTCAGAGATAAGCTACCATCACCCCAGCTAGTCTTATTTCCATTTTGTTTGTAAGCATATTTCAGTGTTTGATATTAATGAAATGAAGTGTTATCTCTACTGCATATTTGTATTTATGGTTATATCTATAATTTGTTGCATTTCTATTTAAATCCAGATCAATAACCCTTTGTTAGTTCAGTTTTGGAGCTTTCTCATTTCCTCTCTCTCTCTCTCTCATTCTTGGACACTTAGAGTTTTCTTACAACACTCTTGGAGGGTGTGACATACTTGGATCTTTGAAGCAAGAATGAAAAGGAAGAGTAGGAAAGTGCAAGAGGTCATCGAGATCAACAACTACAGCAGGTTTTGCTTGTAGGTACCAAGTTGCATGTATGTTTTCCTCACTACTTTTAGCATGCATGGCATATGCATGTGGTTTATTTGTCATGATCTATCACTAGCATGGAGGGTTACCTGGATTGACAGTGGATTTTCTTATCCTTGCCATTTCTTGGATAAACCTGGTGTTGTGGGTTCATTTTCTTTATTTTCTAGATGGTTCTCATGTTTCCTTTTCTTGGGTTGAGTTACTATTTCCTAGAGCCTTGGTTGGACAAATGCTCTTGAGGCCTATAACAACTTAGGTTGAGTTATTATTCCTAGAGCCTTGGTTGGACAAACGCTCTAGAGCCCTTAGTGGGTTGAGTTACTAGTCCTGGAGCCTTGGTTGGACAAGCGCTCTAGATTCTGGTAGCATTTATGGGTTGAGTTACTAGCCTTCTTGGAACAAATTCTCTGAATCCCTATAATGCTTGGATAGAGACCAATTGGTGATAGTTTGGTGATGTATGACCATGAGGTGGAATCAATGTTTGATGGGCTAAGGTGGTTGGCCTCTGGAAGCCCTGGATGGTTTTGGTTTGATGTGTTTTATGAGATCGCACATTCATGCTTGGAACATGGCACGAGGGTGACCGACGAAATAGAGTTTTGGCTCAGCCATATCTATGGTCGGGTGGTTCGTGGAAGTCCCACAACTGGTAGGCCTCTGCATCAATAATATGAGGTTATTTATCCTTGTCATTGTATTATTATTATATTGGTTTATATGTGGATCATATATCTATGATTTCCTTGGTATTTATGTTGCTATTATGTTGGTTATGTATGTGTTTTATGATAGTAGTTATATATGGCTCTTATCATGTTTTTACTTGTAAATGAATGAACAATTTATCTATGACCAAATGGATGAAATGGTGGCTAATTTTTTGAGGCATCATGCTTCTTAGCGATTCTCAGATGAATATGAGACCCCTATGCTTAGATTTGTTGGTCACAGCTGTAGATTATATATGTGTGATATGTTTGATGAAATTCCTATCATGGCTTGTAGGGGTCCAATAAAAGTCTTATTCAAGTAATTGAATTTGTCTTTCCATTTCATTATTATCTTGTTGTTTTAAGAGTTTCATTCAATTCTGGTAAGTGACTTGGGCTCTGGGGCTGAAAAAGTGGCTCAAGTCCCAGGGATGCCGGCACAACACTATGCAATTTAGTTCGTGGATGCTGGCATGCCTTGATATGAGAGCGTTCAAAGCCTCCTAGACATTGTCATGCCAATATCATGGTAACATCCGGGGGTTAAGTGGTCTAAAATGACAGTGGGACACAAGGGCTGATTGGAAGAAAGGTTGGGATGGTTCATGAGGGTCCTAATGTTGATGTTGAAGGTCGGTATGGTGTGTTTCCATCGCCTTCACTTCCTTAACGCGACTTAGGATGTCGAATCATATCATAGTGGCCTCTCGTTTTAGTTTAACTCTCGTGAAATCAATCATATTGTAATTGTTGAATCTTAACCAAGATCAAGATGACACTAATCTAGATGTACTTGGAATTAGAAACAATTAATATAACAATTTTTTTAATCATGTATGGATATAATGAACTATTTTCCCTAATGGATTTAAGAACTATGCAAAGATTAACTAAAAATCATATTAAATTAAATTAATTAGGCAAGAGTGATTGAAATGAGTCATGAAAGTATTCCAAAATCCTTAAGAACTTACCATACAAGTTTAAATAATGGAAAGAAAAATTGTACAGAAAAATTAAAATTAGAATTCAATGAGTAAATAATTAAAATGCAGATTTTTTTTTTTTTAAGGGTCCACATTATTTTATGAAGAGTTTATATAATAATGGAGTTTTTTGTACAACTTAAAACAATTTGCAACATATTTGAAGAATCATTTATTTCTTCCACTTGTAATACAAGGTATCATTTTTTCAAAAAGACAAAATATTAGCCTTACACTTTAAAATTTTGAAAAAACATATTGTAGAAATATGTTATATTTAATATCTCAATCCCTATATAAGCTCCATGTTAGTCCTAAGACCTGTTATTAAGCCCTATATATTAATTTATCACATTTCTATTGTTACATGCGTATGTCATCTAGAGCTTTTCATTCTAACATTTGATTATAATTGTATCATTTTTCTCATATATATATATATATATATATATATATATATATATATATATATTTATTTATATATACAGAGAGAGAGAGAGAGAGAGAGAGAGAGAGAGAGAGAGAGTGCTAAGATTATCAAATATTGTCTTATACATGGTATCCATTCCAAAATAAGGTTCCCTCCTTGAATTGGACTATAATTGTTATATTCTTACCATTTCTAAGGAACATGGTTCGTAACATTTAGTATTAAAGAATATAAACCCAAAGTTTTGCTACTTCAAATAAGTCATCTTGGAATTTTCTCTATAATTTTGTTATGTAACCTGATCACAAAACAGAAGAAAAGATAGATCAATGACTTTAAAATAAGCCTCTTCGAGGGGGAAATCTCCTTTACATCACATAAATAAATAATTCTTGGATGATTCAAATGACAAGACCTCCTTGATATATATAGGAGTCTAAGGGGTCATGATATAATCAAAGCCAACATAACAATAATAATATAAGGGCACAACAATAACAATATGGGGGATACATGGACACAACAATAAAAATAAGGGGGCTACACTAGTATTATAGGGACCTAACATGCTCCTCTCCTTAAGAAAAGTATTGTCCTAAATGATTGCTTATGTATAAAATTCTCATCCTCCTATGTGGAATCTTCAGTGGGTAAGTTCTTCCACTTAATGAGATAGTCTAGATTGATTAATTTCATAGCTGTCAAGTTCTTTCTTACATGAATTCTTTAGGCTCTAATATGATTTTTCCTTCATCCTCAAGTTCTGGAAATATTGTTTGAAATGGGAGCTTGTCACCAAAAACTTTTTTATGGGAAGATGCAGGTAGCTCCAATTTGTATGTCATAGTACCAAACTTTTGAAACACCTTGTAAGGACCATAATACTTGTGTGATAATTTTTATCCTTCTTAGCTTGCTTGAGGGACATTTGTTTGTATTTTTCTATCTGTAAAATTACCAAGTCACCTATGTCAAAACTTTTTTCACTGCGATATTGGTATGCCTGTTGTTTCATTCAATTTTGCACTAGAGTGAGGTTATTCTTTAAGAGTTTGAGAACTTGTTGTTGATGGTTGATGTGATCTTCCATTTATTGAACCTTAGAATTTTCTCTTAAATATGATGTGATGGACAGTGGAAGATATCCATAAAGTTCCATAATAGGGTCATTTTTCCTACAGTACAGAAGGAAGTGTTATACCACCATTCAGCGAGAGGTAACCACTTGACCCATTGTGTTTTTTTATCAAATACAAAGAAACAAATATATCCTTCCAAGAATTTTTTCACTATCTTAGTTTTCCTGTCAAATTGGGGATGATAAGATGAGTTATAAGCTCATTGAGTACCAAGGCAAGAAAATAATCTCATCCAAAAATTTCCAATGAAAATGGGATCTATGTCACTTACAATAATTTTTTGGTTTCCGTGTAACTCTTGAATTGTTTCCATAAACATAATAACAAATGTGTCGGCTTTAAAAGGATGAGACAATGCACAAAGGTGTGCATAATTATTAAGCCTATCAACTACCACCACTATGAAACACTTTCCTTCAGATTTAGGTAAACGTGTGATAAAATCCATTGAGACCTCCTCCCAACGTTGACTTGGAATGGCTAAAGGTTATAACAAACTTGGGGTCTTAATTGTCTCAACTTTATTTTGTTGTAAAACCAAACATTATGCCACAAACTTCTGAATATCAGATTTAAGGGAATCCCGAAAAATTTTCTTCTTGACCTTGTGGTAATTTTTTAAAAATTTTGAGTGCCCTCCTTAAGGGAGGATGTGTACTTCCATATAAGTGATATTTGTACCATAATGAGTCATATTTCTAGATAAATGTATCAGATATATTGGGATCTTGTTGCAAATTTTGAATGAGTTTCTACACCTCTTCATCATTCTTCCATTCCTTCCTTGCTTTAGATATCCAGTCAAGTTGGATAATAGAAAATGTCATAGATTAATAATTCCATATCATCATCCCTTCTAGAGAGTGCATTTGCAAGAACATTTTTCTTCCCTTTTTTGTAGATGATTTTGAAGTCATAACTAAACAACTTAGGGACCCATTTTTGTTGCTCTCTTGAAGATACTATTTGTTCAAAAAAGTATTTAAGACTATGATGATATGTTTTTACCTTGAAGTTTATCCCCATTAGGTAAGAGAGTCATTTCTTCAGGGAGTGTAGTATTTTCAACATTTCCTTATAATAAATAGGTTTTTGTAAATACTTTCCCTTCATTGGAAGACTTTAAAAAACAATGGGTCTTCCTTCTTGCATTAAAACAACACCAATTCCATTTGGTGAGGCATCACATTCCACCATAAAGGTTTTCTTGAAGTCCGGAGTAGCTAAAACTGGAGCTTGGTATGTTGCCTCTTTAAGATGTTCAAAGGACTTAGTTGCTTCTAGAGTCCAAAAAAATGCATATTTCTTCAGTAATGGTGTTGGAACTGCTATTATTTTACCATAATTATTAGCAAACTTGTGATAATGCCCTTTCAACTTGAAAAATCCTTGAAGATTCTTTAGGGTTGTGGGGATTTTCCATTCCTTGATGGCTTTAATTTTGTTAGGATCTACCTTAACACCCTCATGAGATACAATATGACCCAAATATTCCACCTCATGCACCCGAAAGAAACACTTGGAGGATTTTTCATAGAATTGTTTCTCCTCCAATAGTTTGAGCACCCTATCAACATGTTGAACATGATTCTTCTAAGACTTGTTGTACATTAGTATATCATCAAAAATACTAACATGAATTTTCTAAGGAAGAGTTTGAAAATGGAATTCATCAAACCTTGAAATGTGGAAGGTGCATTAGTAAGGCCAAAATGCATGACCAAAAAATCATAATGACCTGCATGAGTTCTAAATGTTATTTTTAGAATGTCTTCAGTCTTCATTCTAATTTGATGATATCCTGAATGTAGATCCATCTGGGTGAATTAAATTGCTCTAAGTAATTCATCCAACAATTCATCAATTACATGAATGGGAAATTTATCTTTAATAGTGAGCTTGTTGAGCCCCCTATAATCCAGGAGCATATGTCATAATCCATCATTCTTATGTACCATTACTACTAGAGCAAAGAAAGAACTTTGTCTAGGTTGAATTATACCGCATCTAGCATTTTTGCAACCATACATTCAATTTTACTCTTTTGGGCATAGGGATATATCTAAGGTCTAATGTTTGGAGGAACACTTCCTGGAGTCAAGTGAATTGTATGATCATGATCACGAATAGGTGGGAGTATTTTGGGAGTCTCAAATACCATGGCGTGATTGTCCAAGTTTCTTTGGAGATATGAAGAAACATATGATTTCGATGTTTGAACATCTAGTGAGCATAATTGTGCAATTCTGCCTCGTTGTTCTTTCTTAAAAATCTTTGTTAGACCATTAGAATTAATTATCTTCCCTGGTTCCCTGTGATGCCCCTTAATTCAATTTCCTTTCCTTCCTAGGAAAATTTCAAGAAAATTTCTTTAAAATTAAAAGTTATTGTCCACAAATATTTTAACCATTAGACTCCTAATACAACATCAGCACCACCCATTAGAATGTAAATCATTGGAATATTCAATAAATATTCCCACATGGTTATATTGATATTATGGCACATCCTCGAGAAATTTATAGTTCCTCCATTTGTAACCATCACTTGGCACTCTCACGTTAGATATAAAAAGCAATTAAATTCCTTGGCTATCTTATAATGAATAAAATTATGGGTACTACTAGAATAAATCAACACTATTACTTTTTTTTATTGATATATCCCATCATGAGAGTTTGAGGAGTGGTAATTCTTGCCAACGCATTACAAATATGGTTAGATTCATTTATTTTTTTATTTGGTGTTGGTTCACAATGTATATCCTCTTCTTATGATGTTTCTTGTTCCTTTCCTTTCTCCTCTTCATAATCTATGTAAAATAATTTATTCTTAGCACACCGATGACCCTTAGTGTATTTACTATCACAACCATAACAAAGCCCTTTTTCTCTTTTTTCCTTACTGGGTGTCTCCTTTTTCTTTTTGGTGAATCATTTTGGAACTAAATAATGATATTTATGCTTCACTATGCCATTTGAATCACTTCAAACTAATTTTTCAAACAATAGTTATGGAAATTTAAAATATACACACCTTTTTTTCTTGGTTTTTTGGAGCTTGATATTGAAAATATTTTATCTCTATAATTTAGTCTCTCCAAAGTTTCAAATTTTGTCCTGCAGTAGCCCTATGAGTCTTCTTTCCAATGCCACAACTCAGATAAAGATTCAATCCTTCAAGATAAAGTTATTTTGAATCTCCCATGATGACCTAATTATGGACTAGTTCAGTAGAGTGGATTTGTACAAACTTCCATGTGTCGGTGTTTCAACCTTCGACCTTGAAAATGGTACATGAAAAACTAACTTATGTGAAATTTAAGTCACTTTAAAAAAAAATTCAAATCCAATTCTCGTAGAGAGAGTTATAATGATTTTCCCTAGGACACTTATTTGAGACAAAATTTAGAAGCATGCAAAAACCCTAACTTCTACGGACCATATATTAGAAAATATAGCAAGCAAAGGTCTGAAATTCTTACATGAAATTCAATAATATTTGGGCATGATGTAGTAGTAATTTCAGATTCTAAAGCCTCGTATAAAAATGCTATAGTAAAAAATCCAAAATGACATGTTTGAAGCAGCCAAACCATAGAATCTAAAGCTCTAATATGAAATGTTATGTAACCAGATAACAAAATATAAGAAAATATAGATAAACGACTTGAAAATAAGCATATTCGAGGGGGAAAATAAATCTATGTTATTATTAAAATTGTAATTTGAAGACTCTCTATGTTGAGAAGAACACGAATATATTGTAATGCTCATTTAATTTGATGATTAATATATAAGTGACCTTTCTTTTCCCTCGCATTATCTGAAGTAACTTAGCAGTGTTCACTGGGGGCTAAGGGCCTGGCCTCTGGTGGATTCAACTACTTTCCTTGTGTCATACATTTCCAATTCTTGCAAGTGTGATGGTTTGATAGTATTCTTGCTTTCTGGGACTTGTGAGAATTTGTTTTCGGGAGTTAGTCGAGAGAATAGTGAGAACAATGAGGGTTACAAAGAGTCACATAGGTTAATCTTCATGGAGGCACATAAAGGAGGGAGCTCCACTCCCTCCTATAAGGATAACGTAGCCAGTAGAGGCAAGAAGCCTCTATAGAATGACAACGGTATAGAATAGGAAAGGAGCGGGACCCCGAATGAGGAGACAGGAGAAATCAGAACCAAGAAGAAAAAGGAGGCAAAAGACAAAACACAAGAAGCAAAAGACAAAAAAAAAAAGGGACCATGCAAACCCAGGGTGGAAATAAATCCCAGGGTAGTCTTAAATGATCCAGCTCTGCAGGCGCACAGGGATCACATGAGGACTTATGCCATCATCTGCAAATTCATGGGCCTATGGCCCACCGAAAAAGTTCTACAAACTTGGATCAAATATCACTGGAAACCTAAAGGAAGCATTGACCTACATCTTGGGTCAAAGGGGTTCTTCACAGTAGTATTCACAAACATCGAGGACAAAGACAGAGTGTTTGAAGGAGGGCCCTACTTCTATGCAGCAGTTGGCCTCTACATGCGGCCATGGATGATGAATTTTGTCCTGGAGCGTGAAACTTTTACCTCTGTACCAGTCTAGGTAAGGCTCTATTCTTTACCTCTTGATTACTGGAAAATAGAATCGCTAACAGCTATAGGCAACAAATTAGGGAGGTTTGTCAAAGCCTCTGAAGCCACAAGAAGAGGAAAATATACTTCCTTCGCAAGGATATGTGTGGAAATGGATCTATCTGGAGCCCTTCCGGATGAGGTAATCTTGGAAGTTTATGATGAAGAATGGGTGCAAGCAGTAGACTATGAACATATTCCATTCAGATGTCGTAAATGTCATGAACATGGGCACCTTTACAGAGACTGCCCCCTCAGTAAAGCAGAAAACAAGGGCAAAGTTAACACAGTAAAGGATAATGACAATTTTCACAAAGTGGTAAACAAAGGAAAAGGAGGAAAAAGAGGGCCAAAGCAACATCTAAATGACGGGCAAAAGGTCAACCAAAACAAGTTCCAAGTTCTTGAGGAAGAAGAAGAGAATGCAAAAGAAGATCAAGCAATGGAAGTGAGTCCAGAAGAAAATGAGGAAAATGATACACAGAAACAAATAAAGGACATTGATAATCAAAACGAAGCCATGATAAGCGATACAGAGCTGGAGATGGACCCGGAAATGACCCAAAGTGAAATGGAATTGGAGGATCAGGAGCTTCAAGAGATTCTTGACAAAGAACACCTGGATCTAGAAGGGTTCTTAATTCAAGGAACCATGGGAGGGGTAGATTTAGTGCCTCAAGAAGAGCTCAATAGAATACAACAGTTGTTTTTATGGAAAACTCAGACCAAGGGATTTGAAAAGGAAAAAAACAATAGCAAGCAGGATAATAAAGGTGTGAAAACAACCCCTGGATTAGCAACCATAAATCCAGGAAAAAAAGAGGTAGAAAAAAGCAGAATGAGCTCTTGATGGAGTGTGGAAAGCTGATGATAGACTCGGGTAAGATGAAAGATCTAGCCAGCTACTCCTTTACAAATATTTAATTATGAAGTTTACATCATGGAATATTAGGGGTTTAGGCAGTAAAAGAAAATAGAGAATGCTTAGTAATAGAATGAAACAAGCGGCGCCAGACATAATCTTCATCCAGGAAACAAAATGTTCCATTCAAAAATTAAGACAAATTCATAGCAAATGGCTCAATAGATTTGAGTATCTAGAAGTTAAAGCAGAAAACACAGCAGGAGGTATCCTCACTCTTTGGAACCCCCAAAAAATTGGTATAATAGATGCAGAGGCATCTAGGAATTATTTATCAGTTGTTATTCAGCCTGTAGGAGATAAGGATAACTATCTGGTCACGAATGTTTATGGCCCCCAAAGATCAGAGGATAAACTCAAGTTTCTGGATTCCCTGGTGGAACTCAGGGACAGACATGCAGGAATTCCTTGGATCATGGGGGGAGATTTCAACATGATCAAATCTCTTTCAGAAAAAAGAGGGGGAACCAGAGCTCTAAGTAAAGACTCTATCGCATTTCAAACCTTTACAGATAATATGAATCTTGTTGATACATAAACGAGCAATGGCCTTTTTACTTGGAATAATAAAAGAGGAGGAGAAGCTCAGGTCACCTCCAGATTAGATAGATTCATTATCTTAGAAGACCTCATGATTATAGATAAAGAAATAACAATGAGAGTTCTTCCTTTTGTAGGCTTAGATCATTGGCCAGTTCAACTGGAAATCAAGGGCATAGGTACTCCCAGGAACAGACCTTTCCGATTTGAGAACATCTGGCTTTCTCACCTAGATTTCATCAGCAATATTGAAAAATGGTGGTCAGAAGATTTGCAGATTCAAGGAACAAATATGTTCCTTCTGCATAAAAGATTAAAGCACATCAAACTAAGGCTTAAAGAATGGAACAAGAGTGATTTTGGCAATATTTTTGTGGAAAAAAATATGAGGAAATCAAAATGCAGATACTCAATCAAGCTCTAATAACGGAAGGCTTTGATAAAGTCAAGAGTGATCAAGTAGACATACATCATCAAGAATGGGAGAATTTGAGCAAACAAGAGGAAATATTTTGGAGGCAAAAGTCAAGAATCCAATGGTTGAAAGAAGGAGAGCGTAACACTAAATTTTTTCACAGATCTACCATGGCCAATAGAACTCACAACAGAATCTCCTCGATCAAGGACAAGGATGGGAGGCTTCATACTTCCCATGAGGATATAGACTTGGTATTGGTTCAGCACTTCTGTGACATTACCCAGGAAAACAATTCAGACAGAGAGCAGTCCATCAAGGAAATAACCAACAACATCCCTAAGCTGGTGTCCAGAGAGGACAATTTCAATCTCAATAGGCCAGTAATGGAAGAGGAAGTCTGTGAGGTCCTCAAAGGGCAAAGCACCAGGCCCGGATGGATTTAATGTGGATTTTTTTAAAGCTTGCTGGAATATTGTTAAACAAGATATTTTGAATGTTGTAGAGGATTCCAGGTTGAACAAAACTATGCTGAAAGCTCTCAATACCTCCTTCATCTCCCTTATCCCTAAACAAGACCTTGCTCAAACTCCTAACAAGTATAGACCCATAGCTTTATGCAATGTGGTTTATAAGATCATATCCAAGGTAGTAGCCAACAGGCTCAAACCTCTACTTCCTTCACTAGTTTCAGGGGAACAATCAGGTTATGTGGAAGGTAGACAAATTCTAAATAACATTATTCAAGCTCACGAGGTGGTTCACTCGCTGACAAGCAAGAGGTAGGCGGGAATGATCATGCAACTAGACATTGCCAAAGCTTATGACAAGGTAAACTGGTCCTACATCAAGAAAGTTCTAATGGCCTTTGGTTTTGACCATAATTGGGTGAGATGGGTAATGGCCCTAGTGACTTCCTCTAGCTTTTCAATTTTGGTGAATGGTTCTCCCTCTGAGGTTTTCATTCCTTCTAGAGGCCTCAGGTAGGGAGACCCGCTTTCTCCATTTCTTTTCATTCTCATGATGGAAGGACTAGGTCGAGCTATCAAACATGCTAAAGCAACAGGTAAGATCAAGGGCCTACAACTTATAGAGAATGGTCAGGCTCTGACACATCAACAATTTGTTGATGACACAATGCTACAGGGAATCCCCACAGCCAAAGAAGCTTCAGCCTACAAAAATATCCTCGATGTCTTTGCCCGGGCTTCAGGTATGGAAGTTAATCTCTCTAAATCAAAAATCTTTTTCTTTAATACCAATATTGCTATACAGAGAAATATCGCCAGAATTCTAGGTTTTCAACGAGACTCCCTTCCCTCAAAATACTTGGGAGTTCCTCTTACTGCCAAACTGATGCACAAAAGCATTTGGGAACCGTTGATCAATAAGATGCAGGACAAAGTCAGAAAATGGACCAGCAGAGCTTTAAATCTGGCTGGCAGGTTGGTCCTTACAAAGGCAGTTTTACAAGCTATCCCTGTTTTTATGTTATCAGCTCTCCCAGCTCCAAAAGGAGTTCTGCAGCAATTCAGAAATATCCAAAGAGACTTTCTCTGGGGTAAGGAGGAGACTAGGAAGAAATGGGCCTTGGTTTCCTGGGAAAAAATCTGTAAACCCAAGCACCAGGGAGGCCTTGGCTTGGATGACCAGGAGATTCTCAGTAAAGTTTTAGGGGCCAAACTATGGTGGCGATGGGTTCATGATCCAAATGCTCAATGGGAAAGTATTTGGAAAGAAAAATATGCCAACTCCTGGCAATCAAGTGATCTCATAAGAATGTCCGGAATTATAAAAGGGTCATACATCTGGAATAAAGCCTGGGAGAATAGGGGTCTTGTACAAAATAATAGCTTCTAGGAAATCAGAGAGGGAGATCTAGCACTATTCTGGGAGGATAGATGGCAACAAGAACCAATATTGCTAAAAGAGGACTTTCTTAGCCTTAAGAATGAAACAGACATCCAAGGTTTAGGTAAGGTAAAAGATTTCTAGGATCACACTCTGAATCCTGAAAAGTGGAGAGTCTGGAGGAACATTAATTGTGATGACAATAGACCCTTGAAAACAAAAGCAGAAGAACTTAGAAGAATATTGGATCAAAGAATGATCTTAGTAGCAGGGGGGCAGGATCAACTAAGATGGGGCAACAATAAAGAAGGTACCTTTAATCTTAAGGAAGCAAAAAGTATTCTCTTAGAGCTGGATTCCCATGTTCCAGATAAGATCTGGCAGAAACTTTGGAAGCACCAAGGGTGGATGAAGATAAAACTCTTCATGTGGCTAGTTCTTCAAAAGAAGATCTTGACTTGGGACAATATTAGAAAAAGGGGCATTCTGGGGCCTTCCATTTTCCAGCTCTATAAAGCTCAGGAGGAAACAATGGAGCATATACTCAACAACTGCATTTTCTCCTCCTGGTTATGGGATTCTTTCGCCATCATTTTTCAAAAGTCTGATAGGGATAAAGGGAGTATCATTAACACCCTTAACAATTGGAGCAGAAATTTCTCGGACAACGAATTCCTCAGCTTGGCTTGGGCCCTAACGCCAAGCTTCATTATATGGAATGTCTGGAAAGAAAGGAACAAGAGAATTTTCAAGGATGAAAAAAATCCCCCTCAGAGACTGTTCGAGCTAACCTTGAAACAACTTAGGGAAACTGTTAGCTCCACAGTGCGCAATCAACCCAAGAATCCTTCCTCAGAGGCAGATTTAAGAATTCTCAGACATCTGGGTTTGCAGGGGCTCATTCCTCAAAGCCTGCAGAGGATAGGAATCACAAGGGAGGTGGAGAAGGACTTTTGGCATCCTCCTATGACAGGTTTTTTGAAATTAAACATTGATGGTGCTTCGAAAGGGAACCCGGGAACTGCTGGTTTTGGAGGGGTTTTAAGGGACGAAGAAGGAATCATCATCTTTATCTTCCATGGTCATTTAGGCAAAGCCACCAACAACATGGCAAAATTAATGGCCTTGGAACAAGGCTTAGAGTTTCTGAAGCAGGACAACTGCTTAAATGTAATTATTGAAGCAGACTCTGAGTTAGCCATCAATTCGGTGAAAAGAATTAGTTGTGGAACTGAACCAGAGAAAGTTTCAAAACATTGGAGGCTCATCAGGGTTTTCCAAAGAATTCAAAGTCATCTCCTGGGTCTTCACACAGTTAGTTTCAACCATGTGCGAAGAAAGGCCAATAAGCTGGCGGATATCCTGGCCAACCAAGGAGTGAGCTGCACTGAAGGCAATGCATTGAGGAAGTGGCAGGAGATACCTCAAAGCAGACTAAAGGCTCTCTGTAGTGAGAAAGCTGCAGAGGATATGGACATATTTGGTAACAGAGCAAAGGAGGAGTGTATGAAATGACTATAACGCAGAAAGTTTCACCTTTGTTCTTCAGTCGGGTTTTCGGAGGTTGGCCTCAGAAAACCTTGGTTATCGTTAACTAGTTTTCGTAGTTCTCCAGGTGGGCGCACTGCAGAGAGGTTCATAGCAATCCAGAGTTTCATTACAGACACAAACAAATGAATGTGTGGGATAGAAAGCATGGCTTTTCCAGCAACCGCAATTTCCTCTTTTTTCTTTGGCGGGAAGGAAAACAGCTGCACTGGTGGTTTTCTGGCGATCACACGACACTTAAGTGGAAAGTGGTTTTAGTGTTTTGGGAGCGATTCCATTGGGGATCCTACACATGGCAGGAGAGAGAAAATGTTTACCGCCCTCCCCAGGCGCTATTGTTCGGACACCTAGTGTTGTGCAATATGGCTCACAACCATTGGATCTCGTGGAGCAGATCTACGGTCGGGAACGAGCGTGCTGTTTGGTGGGCTGGATCGTTAAACTTTATTTGACTTCGTAGGGCGATTTCTCTCTCATCTGATGGATGGCTCGGGGGTTTGGATGGTTATTGATCTAAAGGCAAGTTTGGTGAGCTTGTGTCCGGATGGCTCTGCTGTTATCTTTTGTTTTTCTGCCCACTAGGCGCTTTCTTTGTACGTATTTTCCAGCGTTAGGTGGCATTCTCTGTTAGGTTGAAGGTCATTTTTTAGGTGGTTAGCCTTTTTTGCCGAGGTCCACGGTGTTAGATGGACTTTTGTATACTATGTAAATTCTTGTTGGCTTAATGATATAGAAGGCACTACTCTTGCTTCAACAAAAAAAAAAAATCATATTCGAGGGGGAAACCTAGTTTACATCACATAAATTAAGAATTCTTGGATGATTCAAATGGAAATACCTCCTTGGTATATATAGGAGTCTAACGGATTACAATATAATTAGATCTTAGATAACAACAATAATTAAAGGGCACAACAGTAATAATATTGGGCTTCTATGGGGCACAAAAATAACAATATGGGGGCTACATGGACACAACAATAAAAATATGGGGGCTATACAACAATAACAACAAGGGGGCTACGCTAGAATTATAGGGACATAACAAATGTTCTGTTGGATGTTTCAAGTCATATATTTTGATCATATTGAGGGAAAATCTATAAAATTATTTATTGGAATTTTAGGATTTTGATTTCCAAACCTCCACTGATATATAGTTTGGAATTTAAGGTTTGTGATCGGTCCTAAAATTTGTTTCAAACAAGTCATATCAATTTTTTTGCTATAATTTTATTTATAGCATTTTTATTCTATGAATATTCACTCAGATTACAAAGAAATATTTAGGATATGATACACATTATAGTTCTTGTACACTATAATTTTGAGATATACTATGTGGAAGTTATGATTTTTGAATGGTCCTTAAATCAATTTCAGAAGAGTGATTATGGAAAATTTGATATAAATTATTATTTGAGAAAACTTCAGACTATGAAAATTAAAATATATAACGAGATGAAATGAGGTGACTCATGAAAAAATCCCTTAATTGTATTTTAATAATTGGACGTGGTATACTATACAAGTTTACTCTTCAAAAGACGAAACAAATTAGCAAGTTTTGGAAAATGAAATTTTTATTAGACCTATGGAATTGCATAATACATACACAAATAGTACATGAAAACAAATCAAATTCATAAAGGCTAAAGTTTTAGTGACATATATATCAAGACAAAGGTCAACCATCTAGATACACATGAGATAGAGGTTTTAAATGTTCATAACATAAAAGTGATATGAATTTTAATTAAAATCTCTTTTTCTTTGAGATAAAAATTGGTGATGAAGAGGAGTACTATTATTATTTTCTCACATTCATCCAAGGAAAGATCCAAAATTTTTTGTACCAATTAAACCTCATGACGTCTCATCCATGGCTCATGAAGAAACATAAGGATACAATTACTAGTTATCCATGTTAGGAAATTAAGTTAATAAAATAAGCTATACTATGAGGGTCGATTTGTCACAACTGAAATGATCAATCGGAAATATGGAACAAAATATGGAAGAAAATAGGGAATAAATTAAAAAAGAATACAAAACATGCTATTACGAAATCTCCCTAGAAGGGATATGGAAATCCAAGGTAATGAGGATCATAAGAAGAAGCATGGTGTTGATACTCAATCATATATGAGGAATATTTTTATCACAAGGAGAGAGCACAAATCTTGAATAAAAATACCATAATAATGACTTTTTAATCCAAGATCCAAATCACTAGGGCCTCAAGTTAGCACCAAGGAACTACTTCATTTCAAAGATCGATATGAGGAAGTTTGATGGTAATGATCCTATAACATGGATTAACCAAATGGAGAAATATTTTGATCTACACCAAGTGACAGGCTTATAAAAGGTAAATATCGCATGCATGTTTCTACAGCAAGATCAAATTCTATGGTATCAATGGTTTTGCGAGAGAGAAAAAGGATTCTATTATATATTGGTCAATTTTTATAAAGGAATTTATAGCATGTCATGGGGATATTCATAGAAATACATTATTTAGTCATTTGGTAAATCTTCAACGAAAAGGTCCACTTAGAGAGCACACTCAAAAATTCCAAATGTTTAGTCTTATGGTAAAAAACATTTTAGATGATAATTTGTTATATCTATCTATGGGAGATTTAAAGTAAATTATCGCACATGATATTTGTCTCTTTGAACCTAAATCCCCAGAGCATGATTTTAGTAAATCAAGGAACATTAAAAGAAAAAATATGAATCATATAAAATTGGTCACAAATAGCTATAAGGAAAGTCATGCTTCCTTTCCTAAGATAAAAAGGCTAACACCTCAACAAATGAATGAAACAAGAGAAAAGTGACTATGTTTCAACTATGAAAAAAGCTAAAGTAAGGGGCATAAAAGTAGTGAAGAGAAATTATTCTACATATACTATGAAGGTGGAGAATATAAAGAAGAAGAAACAACATAAGATCTAGAGCTAAGAGAAACTATTCCAACAATAATGTGTCATGCATTAACTAGCATCATTACTCCACAAGCCTTCAAGATAAAATGATATATCAAAAATAACAACTTAATAGTGTTGATTGATTTAGGTTGTACCCATAACTTCATCAATTACAAATTACGAAATATTCTTAATTGCTTTGTATTTCTAACACTAAAATTTCAAGTAATGATTTCAAATAGAGGTATAATAATTTTTTCAATGAAGTGACATAGTATTGAGCTAAATATGGGAGAATATTTCTCGAATATTCGCATGGATGCAATCCAAATAGGTGATGTTGATGTTGTAATATGAATCTAATGGTTATATTCATTGGGAAGAATAACCCTTATTTTTCAAGATATTTTCATGATATTTTCCTCAAAAGGAAAGGAAATTGAACTTAGAGGTATCTAATGTGAAAGTAAAAAAATATATGAAAGAGATACAATAGTGTAGTTTCATAATTATGCTCATTAGATCTTCAAACACCTGTATCTTTTACCCTGAAGGATTTCCAAAAGAAAACTCAGGAATAATTCCTAGGTATTCAGAGAGATGCCTAAGGGTTTACTACCTACTTGAGAACATGACCAAAGTAATCATTTATTGTGGGAGAGACATGAAGAAATTTTCTTTACTAAGTTGGAGCTCCATTTTCTGTATCATGAAAGCATAATGAGGCAAAAAGACATTCCCAAAGGAGCCTTTCGAATACATGAAGGTCATTATGAGTTTTTTGGGTATTCCATTTGGACTTAATAATGCACCTTCAACATTTCAAAGCTCAAGGAATTCCATTTTCAAACCCTCCCTGATACAATTTTTGTTACTATTTTTTTATGAAATACAATTATACAACAAATTTTGCGAAGAGAATGTGCAACATCTTGATAGTGTCTTAACATTGTTAGGAGAGTAATAACTATATGCAAAGCCTTCCAAATGTGCCTTATGAATCCAAGAAATAGAATAAGTGGATTATATTATATCACATGAAGTTGTCAAAATAGAACCTGACAAAATGAAAACTATGTAAGAATCGCCAATCCCCAGTACCCTACAAAAGCTCACACCGTTCTTAAAATTAATAAAATATTACAACAAATTTAAAATTAAGATATTAATTAACTAAATACATAAATTAAAATTTAACAACTTACAACATATTTTATAAACATTTAAACCTTAGAACTATTACCATTAACAAAACAACCTAATCAACCTAATGAAATAGGCCACTATCCTTTGAAATTCCATACAATAAAAAAGTCCAAACTCGGTCCATACATTTACTCAATTTCCCAAATGCAAATTAATGTGCAAGTAATATTTATTTCTTACAAAATTTAAATTCACATATATTTTTTAAATACATATGTCCAAATATATATAGTTTAGTAAAATTATAATATAATATTTTTATAACGAATATATTATATTATAGATGTATATGTACAATTAACTTAAATAAAAAATTTATTACTCAATGTGTAAATAATATTGATTTAAAAAAATAAATTAGATTCACATATTTTTTTAAATACATAGGTTTAGAATAAATAATTTAGAAAATTTTAAATTATAGATATTTTATAATGAATAAATAATATTATAGATGTATATGTACAAGTAACTTTTTCAATTTTTCATTGATGCAAATAAAATTTCTATTTAAAGAAATTGTATTTAAGGAAATTGTAATAATTTTTTTCGGTTGAAATGTATTTAATTTATTATTAAGTTATTAATGTTTATAGATATATTTAGTGATAAGTTGATACTAACTCATAATATTAGGTGTAATTTACGGAAGAATATTAGGTGTCATTTACGGAAGAATTATTTGGACTGTTAAAAGTGACTCGAATCTGGGTAAAAAAAAATTCAAAAAATCTTGTACAGACAGTGTTTGAATCATATTTTTGAAGGTGGAAATAGATTCAGCAACATCAAATACTTTGGGGCACCTAAAATCTTGAAGTTTGACAGTTGTACTTTGCATTTACAAAAGTCACTACCTAATTTTATCAAAATATAACTAGAGTTTCCATAACTATCAAGGCCAAAAAATAGTATCGTCACACTACCACATAATAATATATCAAAATCTCTCTCTCTATATAAGAATATATATGTTAAAATGAAAATTAAACTTTATAATTAAACTTTTTGTTATATATATATATATATATATATATATATATATATTTCTTTTATATATATATATATATATGGTTTAATAATTTAAAATAAAACTATAATTTAATATATTTAAAAATTATATATATATATATATATATATTTATATTTATATATTTAAAAATTATAATTATATATATATATATATAATTTTAACAATTTAACATATTTTAATACTTATTATAACAATGTCTTTAAAATAAATTAAGTATACTAGCTGTATTTTTTTACCTTAGACCATTTAGTTGATTTGTTCAACCTTAAGAGTGTATTTTGTATATTGCTATGTTAGGATATTCCGACACATAGAAAATAGTTAAGTATAACTTGGTCTAGTGTAGAGTTAGGTAAAGTGTGTTTCCTTACTATGTACTTTTGTAACTTACAATCCGACGATCACGATATGTAGTGATTTGACGGTTCATTCTCTCCTCGATATTACTGACACTTGATCTGTGGCTTAACACCCGATTGGTCCATGCTCTCTATTTAAAGAGCATGGAGGGTCATTTGTAGGGTAACCATTCATGAGAGAAGCTTATGTAAATTTTCATTCTTTTATTAATAAATTGCCTGAAGTGGCTGAATTGGCTTAGGCCATGGACTGTTTCCCTCTTTTACTGTTACTGACTGCTTTCGGGCCAAGAGGACTGTTTTATTGTGCAGTGAGGAACTCCTTTCGTTTGACGCGAAAAGGTTTCCGGTAGCCCTAGCTACGTCATTTTTAAGATATGGAGGTATACAACATTTATTTGTAGTTTTTAGTTATTTTCTCTTTGTTTATTTCGGTCCATTTAGGTCTTTGTTTTTGTTATTAAGGGATCTATACCATTCATTTATGCATATGCTCTTTTCCCCGCGACTCTGTGTGATTTGGGCAAATCAGAAACAAAAAGGAAGGATTTTTTTTTCTCATGCGTATGCTCTTTTCTGCCGCGCCTTCATGTGATCTCGGAAAATCAGAAACATTGAGGAACATATCTAGTTTCCAGCTAAAGCTAAGTTCAAGCCATAAGGTTTGCTTTTTTGTATGTCTGTGTTGGGTTTTGTGTGTTTTGTTTTGTATGCAAAAAAATTTATTTCTCAAGTAAGCATGCACCCCAAAGTTTTAAAGACTTAAAACAAAAAAAAAAAAAACTGCTTCCTCTTTTCCAAAAATTACTAACTTTTTAATCTAGCTCACTTGGTCCAAAGCTACTTTATGAGAATAGAGGTCTTGAGTTCAAGTCTTTCTTTTTGTTGAGATAATTAGATTATGTTTGGTTAGGGGGTATTTTTTTTTTAAATATAACATTATCATTCATTTATGCACATTCCCACACTTCATTGGCATCTTCAACAACTTTTCTTCAAAAAACCATAACTTCTTCATCCGAAAGCCGTTTTCAGAGCTGTTTGTTTTGAATAGCCTAATTTTTGGAGATCTTTCCATTGGAACACATAGTTTCAGCATCTATAGATTCAGTATCTGTTAAAATGGAAAGTCCATGCCAAGTTATTCTTGACAGCACCAACTACTTCCAATGGTGGTCCTACACTGTGGATTTACCTAGAAGTAAAGGTCTTTACAGAATAGCCTCAGGCCAAGAAACCAAACCAAAATATGGAGATAAGGCAGCCAAATGGGAAAATAGGCAATATCAAGCACGTGGCTTGATAGGGATGTCTATTTCTCCAGACTCTTAGATTCCATATCACAGAACTTGGTACTCCTAATGAAGCAATGAAACAGATCACTAAAGTTTTTGGAATTAAAAATGAAGTTAGAGCCCATCAACTCGGAAATGAGTTTCTTACATTGGACCCCAATAATTTTTCTTCCATTGAAGATTTTTTGTCCAAGTTCAAGACCCTTAGACTTCTCTTGGAAGGTGTTAAGGTTAAGAAAGAAGATGGTAACCTTATCTATTCCATTCTTACTAAGTTGGGACCAGCCTACTCTATGTTTGTTTCCACCTTCCATTCTATAAGAGAAGCCTTCATTTCTTAAGGACAAGACTACAAGTCCCCTTCCTTTGATGCCTTTTGTGATTCTTTAATAAGAGAACAAGAAAAGCTGTTACATCTTGGTCTTCTTAATCTTGGAAACTCTTCTAAGAAAGCCTTAGCCACCCAACAACAACCAAATTCAAAGAAACCTAAGAAGCCATATCCTAAAAAAATGGTCCTAAACCGAACAAGGGTCCTAAGACATTTCCATCTCAAAATGAAAAATTATTTCAACAAAATGATAAGGAAAATAAAAACAAAGGGAAGAAGACTGATAGACATTGCCACTTTTGTAATCGAGATGGCCACTTAGAATCCAAATGCTTTAAGAAGATGGAAGCCTTGGAAGCAGCAATGAAGAAGCATAACATCCATTTGGAGCACTCAACAACTTCAACTTCATCTTCAGGAATAGCACTTTCTGCATGTGGTTGTCAAGCATCTTGGTCTGGATATGCACTAAATGTTTCTTCTTCTTCTCATTCTCATGATTGGCTCATTGATTCTGGAGCTTCTTATCACATGACCAAAAACAAAGCTATGTTTTCTTCTTTAAATGATTGTAACACCAAGGGACTGGAACTGGAACTGTTCATATAGACAATGGTCAATTCAATGACATATTATGTGTTCCAACATTACCCTGCAACCTTCTATCTGTATATCAGATAACTCATTTAGGTGAAGGTAAAATCGTTGAATTTTCACCTCACGATGTTGTAGTTAAGGACCTAAGAGATCCTAGATAGATTTTAGCTACTGACATTGCTGATGATTCTACAAGGTTGGTATAATTTAACAACTTTGGGTCATCAAATCTTCCCTCGGTATTTGTTGCTCATAATGATGAAGTGAGCAAACTTTGGCATGAGCGTTTTGGTCACTTAAACTATCGCTCCCTTTAGAATCTATGTAAAGAAAATATGGTGACAAGTCTTCTAATGGTATCTTGCAGAGATGGTGTTTGTTCCGGATGTGTACTCGGAAAACATCATCGAGACAGTTTTGAAAAACATGCCTCTTGGCATGCCTCAGCCCCATTATAGCTTGTGCATAGTGATTTATGTGGTCCATTTCCAGTTGTTTCATTCTCTGGCTACAAGTATTTCTTAACTTTCATTGATGATTTCTCCAGACGCACTTGGGTAAGCTTCTTAAAACTCACGAGTGAAGTATTTAACATGTTCTTGGCCTTTAAGGCCTTTGTTGAAAAACAATCTGGACATCAAATTCTTAAGCTAAGATCTGATAATGGCGGAGAATATGTTAACAACAAACTCATCAACTTTTACACTGAGAATGGAATTCAAATTCAACATACTGTTCCATATACTCCACAACAAAATGGTGTAGTTGAAAGGAAGAATCACACCTTAAAGGAAATGGCTAATTGTATTCTTCAATCTAAAGGACTTAGTCTTAATTTTTGGTCGAAAGCAATTAACTGTACAAATTACATAATAAATTTCACTCCTACTAAGGTTTTAAAGAATATCACTCCAGAAGAAGCATCGAGCTCAATTAAACCAGATGTAAGTCACTTTCGTCTTTTTGGAAGTGAAGCATGGGCCCATATTCCAGATGAGAAACATAAAGCTTTAGAACCTAAGAGTGAAAAATGTATTTTTGTTGGATATTCTAAAGATGTCAAAGGATACAGACTTATTCCACTTAATTCGAAAAATGTTATCATTAGAAGAGATGTAAAGTTTGCTAAAAATATATCAGCCTATGAGCCTAGTTTGGCGGATGTGCTACCTCTCTCTATCCCTTCTACTTTTGAAAATATTTCTTCGTCAGATGATGACAGCGAGGATGACAATCCTTCCCCACCTTCTCAGGATCCTCCTTCAGCTCCTCAGCTTCAAAAATGGGTCTGTGCTACTTGGGATGCAGTAGGTGCTCTTGTCGGTGATCCTACAAATTAGCAACGTACATGTTCTCAGTTCGATAAAGCATCTTCTTTACTAGCTCATCTTCAGCTAATTATGATCATGACACCTTTGTAGAAGCTTCAGGCCATCCAAATTGGGATGCAGGTATGAATGAACAATATCATTCATTATTGGAAAATGATACATGGGATCTTGTTCCCCTTCCAAAGGGACAAAAACTTGTTAGATGCAAATGGGTTTACAGAACCAAGTATGGACCAAATGGAAAAATTGATAAACATAGAGCTTGTCTTGCTGCTAAGGGTTTTTCACAAGTTGAAGGCATTGACTATACTGAAACCTTCTCCCCTATTGCCAAAATGAACTCTATCCACCTTTTTCTTTACCTTGCTGCCTCTTTCAAATGGGAAGTCCATCAACTGGATGTTAAATCTACCTTCTCACATGGGGACTTGCATGAAGAAATCTATATGGAACAACCTATTGGCTCTATACAAACAAACTCTAGCCTTGTATATCAGCTTAAGAAATCCCTTTCTGGTCTCAAGAAAGCCCCTCGGGCTTGGTATGCCAAAATGGATAGCTTTCTTTTAGAAACTGGATTTTCTAGGTGCCATTATGACAACACTGTCTACACCAAGAAAGTGTGCACGTCTCTTATCATTCTTGTTCTTTATGTTGATGATCTTATCCTTACTGGTAGTGATCCCAACCTTATAAACCATGTGAAGTCCAACCTTAAAAAGAAGTTTGAAATGTCAGACATAGGACACTTGCATTATTTTCTTGGTCTTCAAGTCTTGCAATCCAAGGAAGGTATTTCCCTTTCCCAGTCCAAGTATGCATGTGATCTTCTACGCCATTTGCACATGGAAGACTATAAGCCAGCCCCTTCTCCCTTTCAGTTTGGATCCAATCTTTTAGTCACTTGTACTTCCCTTGAAGTTGATGCTACCTTATACCATCAACTTGTAGGAAAACTTATGTATCTGACCTATGCTCGTCCTGACCTTTCCTTTGTTGTTGGCCTTATTGCTTGGTTTATGCAAAACCCACTTGAAAGTCATTGGAAAGTAGCTAAAAGAATACTTAATTATGTTCACGGTACAGTTCAGTTTGGGATTCATTACAACACAGAAGCAACTGCTCTATTCGTTCATTTCACTGATTTTGATTGGGCTGGTGACCCTGATGATTGGAAGTCTACTGCAGGTTATGTATTCACTCTTGGTTCAGGACCTATTACATGGGATTGCAAGAAACAAAGTTCCATTCAACTATGCAAAGATCCAGTCCAACATTAACACAACAAACACATTGAACTGCACATGCACTTCATCAGAAAGCTCATTAATGACCATGTTCTTGAAGTGCAATATTGTTCAACAGATGATCAAGTTGCATACATCTTTACAAAGGCTCTCATAGAGGCGAAGTTTACTAAACTTCAATTTATGGTTGGAGTTCAGGAAGTTGTCACTAAGGGGGGATAGGCTCTAATGCCTCCTTCCTTCTCCTATTGTGTCATATTTGTACATCCTTCAATCCTATCCCAAGTTGTTCTTAAGGGGGGATGTTAGGATATTCCGACACATAGGAAATAGTTAAGTATAACTTGGTCTAGTGTAGAGTTAGGTAAAGTATGTTTCTTTACTATGTACTTTTGTAACTTACAATCCTACAGTCACGATATGTAGTGATCCGATGGTTCATTCTCTCCTCGGTATTACAACACTTGATTCGTGGCTTAACACCTGATTGGTCCATGATCTCTATTTAAAGAGCATGTAGGGTCATTTGTAGGGTAACTGTTCATGAGAGAATCTTATGTAAATTTTCATTCTTTTATTAATAAATTTCCTGAAGTGGCCATGTTGGCTCAGGCCATGGACTGTTTCCCTCTTTGAGGGTTTCAACCATGTCAACAATACTGGTGTATTGATCTGTGATCTCTTTGTGAGCGATGTCTTTTGGTGTTCTGTCTAAGGAACTTACCTGTAAATTCCTACATGCTATCAATTTATCATTGTCCATTTCTCATGTGAGAAATGCTATCAACAACTTAGTCCGCCAATTTCTGCATTTTGTATATTACTACCAATTTATCATTGTCCAATTTCTCTATATGAGAAATGCTATCAACAACCTCGTGCACCAATCTCTACATTTTGTATATTACTACCAATTTATCATAGTCCAATTTCTCCATGTGATAAATGCTATCAACAACTTCCTCTGACAGTTTCTCCATGTGGGAAATGGCGGTATCTACAACCTTCGTCGTTTTCTAATAACGAAGGGAATTCAAACTTTCAAAGAGAAATTTTAATTCTCCAATTTCTCCTTTTGGGAAATGGTATCAACAACCTTTGTCGTTTCCGAAGGCAATTCGATCCCAATAACCTTTAAACGTAAATCTCACATAACAACGAGAAGTATGTAACTCAATCATCCAACATTTTCTACAGATTAAGTAGATCTAAAGGTAAGATATGTGTGTCTTTTTTGCTTAGGTTCTAAATTTTATTCATCTTTTTCGTCGTATGTTATAATCTACAAGAACTTTCAAGGAAGTTTGTTTTGTGGATATTTTTATGTCAATTATTGATTTTCCAAATATCATATCGTCTAATTTTGGATATTATTTTTCTGATTGCAAAATATTTAGAGAATTATAGGTTCACATAAGTTCAGGGTTATTATAGGGCATTTTTATGTCGATTGTTGATTCTCCGAATATTTCACAATTAGATGGACATGTGCGTGGTCAATTATTTGACTAGCCCATGTCCATGTGATTGAGGAATATTATAAGGCATCTAAAACAGATATGGGTGCGGTTAATTATTTCACTGGGGCCATGTCCGTCTGATTGCGAAATATTCAAAGAATAATCAATCTGATATTTCTATTATATTAATGGAAATATCAAATTGTTGATTCTTTGAATATTCCACAATGAGACTGACATGGGTGCAGTCAAATAATTGATGGCTCCCATATCAGAAATCTGATATTTCTATTATATTAAGGGAAATATCAAATTGCTGATTTTTTTAAATTAATGTTGCGAACATCGGCATCGGGATAAAATTGACAAGGGTCTATAAAACCAAAAAATCGTAAAAATCGGAAAAATATTGGTAAAAATCGGCAAAATCATGATACCATAAAATATTGATAAAAATCGGCAAACATCGACTAGGCCAACAAATCATGATTTCGAGATAAAATCGAAATGTTATCGAGATATTTGCAACACTACTTTAAATATTCCGCAATCGCACTAACATGGACGTTGTCAAATAATTAACTACACCCATGAGCATGAGCAATCGACATGAAAATACCTCATCTGCTATTAAAATTTACAATTTGCATATATATATATATATATATATATATATATATATATATATATATATATATATATATATATATAAAATTTTTGGACGTTTGATGCTGTATGTAGACACAAGGACTAATAAACATAAAAAGTACATGGCTTACAGTCTTGTGGTAGCTAGCTATCATTGCCTACACTCCAAAACTGTTTCTTTTCAGAACATAATCTGAAGAGAATTTTCATTCCATCAAAACATTTCCATAGAGTTTCTACCCCATCTGGGGTTTCTAATGGCGGTAATTTGAAGAAAAAAAAAGTGTACTCATGCATACGTGGGGCATCATCATCCAGATCGTCGAACACAATTGTTTGACCAGCTAATCTGCCTGAATAAAAGAATAAGGTGATTGAATTTGATTTGAATAAGTACATGCGTTCAAAGGCAATGGCAGTGAATGATGCATTGGATAAGCCTATCCCACTTAGTTATCCATAGAAAATATATGAATCCATGAGGTACTCCCTTCTAGCAGGAGGAAGCGGGTTCATCCTATTCTGTTCTTTGCAGCGTGTGAGCTTTTGGGAGGGACTGACAAGCTCGCCATGCCAATTGCCTATTCAATGGAGATGATAAACACAATGACTGTGATTCTTTATGACTTGCCTTGCATGGACGACAATGATTTATGGTGAGGTAAGCCTGCAAACCATCTGGTCTTCGGCAAAGACATTGCTATTCTCACAACGGTGCACTTCTCTCATTTGCATTTGCAAATTGTAGACTCCAAAAGCAAAATTTTGGGGAGTGATCGCATTTTGAGGATGTTATCTGAAATGACTATAGCGGTTGGACCTCAAGGGCTGATGGGTGGCCAAACTATTGATCTTCCATCTCAGCGGAATGCTTCTATTGAACTTGACACTGTGGAATGGATTCAAGTTCACAAGACTGCGTTGCTCTTGGAGTGCTCGGCTGTGTGTGGGGCCATCAATGGCGGTGCCCTAGAGGATGAGATTGAGAGAATTAGAAGGTTTAGCCATTGTGTGGGGCTTCTGTATCAGGTAGTGGATGACATACATTATCTCACAAAATCATCAGAGGAATTAGGAAAGTGTGCAGGAAGGGATTTCATTAGTGATAAGGCCACTTATCCCAAGCTCATCGGTTTGGAGAAAACAAAGGAGTTAATAGTTAATCGTTGAATGGATCTAACGACAAGTTATCTTGCTTGGATCCAACAAAAGTTGCACCTTTGTTTGGTTTTGCAGATTATGTTGCACACAGACGGAAGTGAAAAAACCTAGTAAAATCATTGTAGTGTGTGATGTTGTGCTTTGTATTATGTGCGTTGTTGCATGAGTCTGTGTGGGTTGTTTTTATATTTGTTATGCTTTCACAAATCATATCATTGAGTCTAGAGGTTTATTCTACATCCCAGTATGATGTATAACCATGTATGTCGGTCATTAAACATGAAATTTTGTTCATGTTGGCCAAAAAACATAAAAACCAAAACAAAACATTTAAATAATGTTATCTCATAAAAAAATTTGCACATGTAGAAATTGGATCCCTCTTGGCTCATGTTAGATCCATATTTAAGGTGGATCTATGCTGGTATTTATAAGTTTGGATCTCCTTCAATCGTCCAAAGGAATAATCAAATGGTTCTGTTTTGGACCGATGTGTAGATTTATGTCGGATTACAACTATTATTTTAGAGTATTTATAGTGTAGTATGGATGTGTATGTAACAGTCCAAAAAATAAATATCTAATTTAAAATTAATTTAAATGAGAGTGGCACTTACCTAGCTCAATAAACATGTAATTAATTAACTAAATTCAAATTGAATGAATAGAGCTTACCTGTTTACCTGTGGTCGAAGTAGGCTTACCGCAACAAGGTTTTGGGGACGACTCTCCACCCAACCGTAGGCTCAATTGTGCAACGTCTTGCTACAACTGGCCACCCCCAAGCCCTCAATCCACGTACTACTGCCAGTGACTCCTAGGTCTTAGTATACCATTCTCCCAAGAGAATGAAAGAAAGAATCTCGGAAAGATGGAATGCAGGAAAATGCCTCTCACCTTCCTCGCCATCTATTAAATAGAACAAACATTGGAAGAGGAACCACATGCACACACTCCATGTGTCTCATGCAACTTTCTTTTGATTTCTTTCTTTTTGATAGTTTCATTTTCTTGTTTTATTTCCTTCTTTTTGATAGTTTCCTTTTCTTGTTTTATTTCCTTCTTTTTGATAGTTTCCTTATTCTTATCTAGAGCTTTAGTATGGTTATTACTATTTTTATCTTTATTATTTTTATTTATTTTCTTGTATTTTAAATATCGTTTATTATTTAACATTTATGATTTATTATTTTTATTATTTATTATTAAGTGGTTTATTATTTATTATTTATATTATTTATTTTGTATTATTTATTATTTATTATTTTTATTATTTTTATTTATTATTAAGGGGAGGGATATTACATACTCTCCCACTTTAAGGAACTTCGTCCCGAAGTTAAGTTGAATTATTTATTATTTATTATTTTTATTATTTATTATTTATTATTTAATTTACTTCATGTTGCCAACACCCTCTGCTGAACTAGTATAACCAGCAGGCATCGAAAGTCCCTAACACCCCGGGAAATCTCAAGGAATCTCTATCCTTTTTCCCACTTTCGGCACTAGGCTAAGCCTGACCCAGTCTATATCCTAGTCCAAGGCTGGTCCCAAGGCTCGCGCCTGACTCAGACCTCATCTGCCCCAAGGCAGGCATCCGATCCGGTACTCATTGACCCCGGGCATCTCGCAAGGCTGGCCCACTCCCTCTACAACTACTAAGGCGCATAGCCCCAAGCATCGAAGTCCTTTACATCCCTTCCAGACTTCGGCATCCCAATCCAATACTAGGCACCTAGCCTAGAACATCAGGCACTTGGCCTCCTCAAGATGGTCCCATAGCTCTTCTAGAGCTATCCATCAAGAGCTATACACGAGACAAAGGAACCACTGGCATATGTAGTGTTGATTGAGTTTGTCCCCAGCCCATATGGTGTTACTTATTCTCCCTCGTGTGTATGGGCTCACACGAGATCATCAAATAAACCGGTCCTCTCGGCCCATTTGTGGAGTCCTGTCAATCATCACACCTCAACATGCAACCAATGCATTAGCTATACCATCATAGTATCATAGAAAATAATCCACATGCCAAGTCTTGCATGTCATCATGAGAACATTCATCATTATGAATAATAACGAACTGCATGCTTATGCAGGTCATAAATTTGTATGAAACTATCACATGCTTCACCTCATGAAATACCATCATAAGTTATGACATCAACATATTTATATCAAAGACATATCATGACTTCACATAATAAATGAACCACATGTCACTAAACCTCATATTATAGAATCATAATTCCTATGCCACGTTATGCATATCATATCCATCATGAGTATTCAACATTAAGTACTTATCATCACGTAGTAAATGAATATGTCAATATACCTAGACATAACATCATAATGCCTATGCATATCATCATCATCATAAGTATACATCATCACTATTGTAACAACAATATAAATATGAATCACTTGAGCATTATCACCCTCATACCATCATATCATGAAACATCGTTAATCTGAGAAACATTTCAATACTTATCAAATATAGAATAATATTCTATAAGCATTCTTATCATGATTCATCAATTTCATTTACTTGTACAAACGTTGAATACCAAGTATGAACTAACATTATTCTTAATCTCTCATCACTTATTCTTCCTTCCCCAATGAAATTCATTGCTAATATGTTACCATTTGTATAATCATTTAAATCATCAATATCAAGTTAAAATTCCATGATCACTATACATATTTTTCTTATCCAAATAGCACACATACAAGAGGTCATCCTTATTAAGTCTTATTTTATGCTTAATCTACCTGCATGAGGGCTTGTTGCCCCCTCATGATTTATTCATTAGTTGCATAATTTTCATTGTTCATCCTAAAAAGATTTTCTTTTCTCATCAAGTTTCCACTTGATCTCTATTATCGTAGATTCACCCATGTTCAAGTTGGAATAGGGATTCTTCCACTTTAATTTTCACTCATTAAATATTCAGTTTAGACTTTGAAACGATTGGAACCTGTAGGAATTTACAGGGTAAGTTCCTCAGACAGAACACCAAAGGACACTGCTCACAACCAGATCGCAGATCAATACACCAGTATTTTTGACGTGGTTAAAACCCTCAAAGAGGGAAATAGTCCACGGCCTGAGCCAACGCGGCCACTTCAGGCAATTTATTAATAAAAGAATGAAAATTTACATATGCTTCTCTCATGCACGGATTACCCTACAAATGACCCTCCATGCGCTTTAAATAGAAATCATGGACCAATCGGGTGTCAAGCCACGGATCAAGTGTCGGTAATACCGAGGAGAGAATGAACCATCGGATCACTACATATCGTGACCGTCGGATTGTAAGTTACAAAATGTACAATGGTAAAGAAACACACTTTACCTAACTCTATACTAGACCAAGTTGTACTTAACTATTTCCTATGTGTCAGAATATCCTAACATCCCCCCTTAAGAACAACTTGGGATAGGATTGAAGGATTTACAAATATGACACAACAGGAGAAGGAAGGAGGCACTAGAGCCTATCCCCCCTTAGTGACAACTTCCTGAACTCCAACCATAAATCGAAGTTTAGTGAACTTCGCCTCTGTGAGAGCCTTTGTAAAGATGTCTGCAACTTGATCATCTGTTGAACAATATTGCACATCAAGAACATGGTCGTGAATGAGCTTTCTGATGAAGTGCATGTGCAATTCAATGTGTTTGCTGCGCTGATGTTGGACTGGATCTTTGCATAGCTGAATGGCACTTTGATTATCACACCAAAGTGTAGTCGGATGTTGCTACTGAAAGCCAAACTCTGACAGGATCTGACGAAGCTACAAGGCTTCCTTACTAGCTTCTACGGCACCACGATACTCTGCTTCTGCTGATGAAAGAGAAATGGCAGCTTGTTTCTTACAAGCCCATGTAATAGGTCCTGAACCAAGAGTGAACACATAACTGGCAGTAGACTTCCGATCATCAGGGTCACCAGCCCAATCAGAATCAGTGAAACCAACCAATAGAGGAGCTGCTTCGGCACTGTAATGAATCCCAAACTGAACTGTACCTCGAACATAACGAAGTATTCTTTTAGCTGCTTTCCAATGACTTTCACGTGGCTTTTGCATAAACCGAGCAACAAGGCCAACAACAAAGGAAAGGTCAGGACGAGTATGGGTTAGATACAAAAGTTTTCCTACAAGTTGACGGTATAAGGTAGCATCAACTTCAGGAGAAGTACAAGTGACTGAAAGTTTGACTCCAGACTGAAAGGGAGAAGGGGCTGGCTTACAGTCTTCCATGTGAAAGTGGTGTAGAATATCACAGGCATACTTGGACTGAGAAAGGGAAATACCTTCCTTGGATTGCAAGACTTAAAGACCGAGAAAATAATGTAAGTGTCCTAAGTCTGTCATTTCAAACTTCCATTTAAGGCTAGACTTCACATGGTTTATAAGGTTGGGATCACTACCGGTAAGGATAAGATCATCAACATAAAGAACAAGAATGATAAGGGACTTGCCCACTTGCTTGGTGTAGACAGTATTGTCAGAATGACACCTAGAAAAGCCATATTCTAAAAGAAAGCTATCCATTTTGGCATACCAAGCTCGAGGAGCTTGCTTGAGACCATAAAGGGATTTCTTAAGCCGACATACAAGGCTGGAGTCTGTTTTTATGAAGCCAATGGGTTATTCCATGTAGATTTCTTCATGCAAGTCCCCATGCAAGAAGGCGGATTTAACATCCATCTGATGAACTTCCCATTTGAGCGAGGCAGCAAGGGAAAGAACAAGGCGGATAGAGTTCATTTTTGCAACAGGGGAGAAGGTTTCAGTGTATTCAATGCCTTCAACCTATGAAAAACCTTTAGCAACAAGACGAGCTTTATGTTTATCAACTTTCCCATCTGGTCCATACTTGGTTCTGTAAACCCATTTGCATCTAACAAGTTTTCGTCCCTTTGGTAGAGGAACAAGATCCCATGTATCATTTGCCAATAATGAATGATATTCTTCATTCATAGCTGCTTCCCAATCTAGATGGCCTGAAGCTTCTGCAAAGGTGTCAGGATCATAATTTACTGGAGCTTGAGCCAGTAAAGAAGAGGCTCTCTCAAACTAAGAACGTGTGCGTCGCTGATCTGTAGGATCACCGGCAAGATCACCTGCTGCATCTCGAGTAGCACGAACCCATTTTGGAAGCTGAGGAGATAAAGGAGGATCCTGAGATGGTGGGGGAGGATTGTCATCCTCACTTTCATCATCTGAAGAAGAAATGCTTTCAAAAGTAGAAGAGATAGGGAGAGGTGGCACATCCGCCGGACTAGGCTCGCAGGCCGATATATTTTCATCAAATTTTACATCTCTTCTAATGATAACATTTTTGGACTTAAATGGAATAAGTCTATAGCCTTTGACATCTTCAGAATATCCAACAAAAGTACATTTTTCACTCTTAGGTTCTAAAGCTTTATGCTTTTCATCTGGAATATGGGCCCACGCTTCACTTCCAAAAACACGAAAGTGACTTACATCTGGTTTGATTGAGCTCCATGCTTCTTCTGGAGTGATATTCTTTAAGGCCTTAGTAGGAGTGCGATTTATTATGTAATTTGCACAGTTAATTGCTTCTGCCCAAAAACTAAGACCAATTCCTTCAGATTGTAGCATACAATTAGCGATTTCCTTTAAGGTGTGATTCTTCCTTTCAGCTACACCATTTTGTTGTGGAGTATATGGAACAGTATGTTGCATTTGAATTCCATTCTCAGTGCAAAAGTTGATGAATGTGTTTTTAACATATTCTCCGCCATTATCAGATCTTAGCTTAAGAATTGATGTCCAGATTGTTTTTCAACAAAGGCCTTGAAGGCCAAAAAAGTGTTAAATACTTCACTCTTGAGTTTTAAGAAGTATACCCAAGTGCGTCTGGAGAAATCATCAATGAAAGTTAAGAAATACTTACAGCCAGAGAATGAAACAACTGGAAGTGGACCACATAAATCACTATGCACAAGCTGTAAAGGGGCTGAGGTGTGCCAAGAGGCACGTTTTTCAAAACTGTCCCGATGATGTTTTCCGAGTACACATCCGGAACAAACACCATCTCTGCGAGATACCATAGGAAGACCTGTCACCATATTTTCTTTACATAGATGCTGAAGGGAGCGATAGTTTAAGTGACCAAATCGCTCATGCCGAAGTTTGCTCACTTCATCGTTATGAGCAACAAATACTGAGGGAAGATTTGATGACCCAAAGTTGTGAAACTTATACAACCTTGTAGATTAATCAGCAATGCCAGTAGCTAAAATCTGTTTAGGATCCCTTAGGTCCTTGATTACAACATCATGAGGTGAAAATTCAACGATTTTACCTTCACCTGAATGAGTTATCTGATATACAGATAGAAGGTTGTAGGATAAGGTTGGAACACATAATACATCATTAAACTGACCATTGTCTAGATGAATAGTTCCAGTCCCTACAACACTAAGAGATCTATCATCACCAACATATATATTTTTGGTGTTACAATCATTTAAAGAAGAAAACATGGCTTTGTTTTTGGCCATGTGATAAGAAGCTCCAGAATCAATGAGCCACTCATGAGAATGAGAAGAAGAAGATACATTTAATGCATAACCAGACCGAGATGCTTGACAACCACATGCAGAAAGTGCCATTCCTGAAGATGAAGTTGAAGTTGAAGATTGCCCCAAATGGATGTTATGCTTCTTCATTGCTGCTTCCAAAGCTTCCATCTTCTTAAAGCATTTTGATTCTAAGTGGCCATCTCGATTACAAAAATTGCAATGTCTATCAGTCTTCTTCCCTTTGTTTTTATTTGTCTTATCATTTTGTTGAAATGATTTTTCATTTTGGGGCTGAAATTGCTTAGGACCCTTGTTTGGTTTAGGACCATTCTTTTTAGGATATGACTTCTTAGGATTCTTTGAATTTGGTTGCTGCTGGGCGGCTAACGCTTTCTTGGAAGAGTTTCCAAGATTAAGAAGACCAAGGTGTAAGAGTTTTTCTTGTTCTCTTATTAAAGAATCACAAAAAGAGTCAAAGGAAGGGGACTTGTAGTTTGTTCCTTGAGAAATGAAGGCTTCTCTTGTAGAATGGAAGGTGGAAACAAACACAGAGTAGGCTGGTCCCAACTTAGTAAGAATGGAATAGATAAGGTTACTATCTTCTTTCTTAACTTTAACACCTTCCAAGAGATATCTAAGGGTCTTGAACTTGGAAAAGAAATCTTCAATGCAAGAAAAATTATTAGGGTCTAATGTAAGCAACTCATTTTCAAGTTGATGGGCTCTAAGTTCATTTTTAATCCCAAAAACTTTATTGATTTGTTTCATTGCTTCATCAAGAGTATCAAGTTCTGCAATATGGAATCTAAGATCTGGAGAAATAGACATCCCTATCAATCCACATGCTTGATCTTGCCTATTTTCCCATTTAGCAGCTTTATCTTCATCCTTTGGTTTCTTTTCTTGGCTTGAGGCTATTCTGTAGAGACCTTTACTTCTAAGTAAATCCTCAATGTAGGACAACCATTGGAAGTAGTTGGTGCTGTCAAGGGTAACTTGGTATTGACTTTCCATTTCAACGGAAACTGAAGCTAAAGATGCTGAAAATAAGTGTTCCAATGGATAGATCTCGAAAAATTAGGCTGGTTTAAAAAAAACGGCTCTAAAAACGGCTTCCGGATGAAGAAGTTATGGCTTTTTGAAAAAAAGTTGATGAAGTTGCCGACGAAGTGCCGGAATGTGCGGAAATGAAAAAGTCCGCCCCCACAAAATGGAGACTTGAACCCAAGACCTCTACTCTCTTAAAATAGCTTTGAACCAATTGAGCTATACAAAAAATTTGAGAGAGAGAGAGAGAGAGAGAGAGAGGGGGGGGGGGGGGCTTTGGGTTGCATGCTTGCTTTGAGAAAGCTCTTTTTCCCTACAAAACAAAAAACACAAAACCCAACACGGACATGCAAAGAAAACGAACCTTACGGCTCGAAGTTAGCTTTAGCCGAAAAAACTAAATATTTTCAAAAATGAACCTTGCGGCTCAAAGTTAGCTTTAGCCGGAAACTAAATATTTTCCTCAATGTTTCTGATTTTCCGAGATCACCCTAAGGCGCAGGGAAAAGAGCATACGGATGAGAAAAATCCTTCCTTTCTGTTTCTGATTTTCCCAGATCGCACAGAGTCGCAGGGCAAAGAGCATACACAGAAATGAAAGGTATAGATCCGGTAATAAAAAAGGCTAAATAAACGGAAACCGAAATAAACAGAGAGAAAATAACTGTAAACTGCAAATAAACACTGTATACCTCCAGATCTTAAAAATGACGCAGCTAGGGCTGCCGGAAACCTTTTCGCGTGAAACGAAAGGGGTTCCTCACTGGAACAGATGCTCCCAACACAACAGAGTAGTCCTCTCAGCCCGAAAGCAATCAGAAACAGTAGATCTAGGAAACGACAGTTGGATGCAGTTCTGCCGGCTTCAGATTTGGATCACCAACGGACGCGGCCCTCAAATAGCTCTGATACCATGTAGGAATTTACAGGGTTAGTTCCTCAGATAGAACACCAAAGGACACCACTCACAACCAGATCGCAGATCAATACACCAGTATTTTTGACGTGGTTAAAACCCTCAAAGAGGGAAACAGTCCACGGCCTGAGCCAACGCGGCCACTTCAGGCAATTTATTAATAAAAGAATGAAAATTTACATATGATTCTCTCATGCACGGATTACCCTACAAATGACCCTCCATGCGCTTTAAATAGAAATCATGGACCAATCGTGTGTCAAGCCACGGATCAAGTGTCGGTAATACCGAGGAGAGAATGAACCGTCGGATCACTACATATTGTGAACGTCAGATTGTAAGTTACAAAATGTACAACGGTAAAGAAACACACTTTACCTAACTCTATACGTAACTCTATACTAGACCAAGTTGTACTTAACTATTTCCTATGTGTCGGAATATCCTAACAGAACCACTACCATCATTATCATCTATGAATGATTTGGTATGCCCATTGTATTTTGGCAATAACTTCTTTCAATACTAATGACGCGCACTAGTAAGTTGTTTTGTATGAGGTAACAATATATGATCAATCCACTCGTGAGTGAAATTTATTCAATTGCACCCTTTATTAGTTGAATCTCACTTCTTTTGCCAATTTATATGTAATCCTTATCAAAGTCTCATTATAGAATTTCCAACTATATTTCCAACACTATTTCTTCCTACACTTCATGCTCAATGTTTTCCCATTAGTCTACATCATGTATTTATTTTTCAAAAAGTTAAACAATTATTATCCTTGGAACATTTTCCTAGTTTATCATTTGTCATTTCTCACCGATTACAAGTGCTTAGAACTTCCTATAATGACACTTATATAGGCCATCATTTTGACCTTACCAATCATGTTGACCAATCCACTTCGTGTCTACTAGCTTCGAAGATAGAAATATTATTAAATTGGCCTTGTTTTCTCACCTTTAGTCATACTAGTTTATTTTCCTCCTCTCTCTGAAATGTATAAAATTGTTACACTAGGAAATATTGTTACTATTTCTCCAATCACATAACTTATCTTCTCAAATTGATGAATTTTATTATGGATTCACTTCTTTAATTCAATGTTATCATACCCTTCAGGCCCTTGAAAATGACCCTTTTTTTAATTCAACTGCGTTAGTTGATCATTAATGTTGCTTCCACTTCTTAAGGTTGTTGTCTATATATTTTTCCATCACCTTATTCTAATAATAGGTTTTTTTGTTATCCCAAGGCTAGTATCTTGTTATCTTAGGTTTATATTTATTAGTTCCCTGAAATTACACCACTATTTTCTCACACCTTCGCCAAATAGCTAGTGTCTCTTTAATTTACATATTAACTAAACTAGTTTTGCATGTATGCCACTTCATATTTAATGGTCTCTTTTACAAGTTCATTCCAAGCTTTTAATTTTACATTATCAAGTAGATAAGATGCATATTGATTTCTTTGTGGACTCATCAATACCACCATAATTTTATGATCATCTTTGTGAAAATAGGTGTGTTGCAAGGAGCATATAAAGAGGTGTCATCCTCATATGAAATTTCTTAATGTTATGAATTGCTTGTTATCTCTTCTTTACCTAACCACATAATTTCCTTCAGGCTATAGTTTATGAGATATTAAAAAAAAATATCAAAAGAATTGATTCCACTTTTGATTAATGCATGGAAAAGGAGATGCAACCATAACTATAAACATGCACAAAATTGGACAAGAAAAATAATCTTCACTAAGTGAAGATTCACATTAATTTCAAAGGCCACCTAATAGCCAACATAATTCTATGTTAAAACATGACTACAAGGAAAAAGGGGAAAAACATTCTAATAGAAATAAAATTAAAACAGGGTCAATATTTCAAAAATAATTATACCATGAATATTTTCTTACAATTAATCACCAAAATAAAAGAAGAAAAGAGTAGACAGGTTATTACCCATTACTATTTCATGTTCTATAATTTTCCATTTTCATATCTAAATTCCCTTTTAATATAATGAAATGTCGCTTATATAAATTCATTAACAACTTCTATTACTTTAATAGATTATACAATTTACATACAAATACTAAACATACAATTGTAACATTTCACCAATTTCATTTTTCCTAATCCATAATCATCCTTCATGATTGATTTTGAAAATATCCATGTAAAGTCTATCTCCATATAAAATTTATTTTGACTTCTATGATATTGACTATTTGTATATTGTATATTTTAATTTCCTATTTATTTAACAGCTACAAAATAAAAAAAATTATTCATATCTCAAATTTATCTATTATATATCCGACTTGACTTTCATCACATTAGCACTGTTTTGACTTTAAAACCTACATATAAAATTTGTTTTTAGATTTGAATTCATATCGTAAATTTATCGATTTATAATCTGACTTGACTTCCATCACATTAGAATTGTTCTGACTTTAAACCCTATATATAAAAATCAGTTTTTAGATTTTGAAGTCAATACATTTAAAGTCAAATTTTCTCTAAATCATCCCTTAAGAAGTGCTCCTTTTGTGGTATTTCATAATAATGGGTAGGGCAGTTTTATTATTATGCATTCTAATTTTAAACTATATATTTCTTAGATGCACAACAATCTTGAAGCAGAAAATATGTCAAACTGAATTTTGGGTGTCCTTGCATAATGTTGGGTACCCATACTCTCTTTATTTGGCCAAACAGATTTGTTTTTGGTTGGCTTGGTGATTTACCTTGTGCCAGGGACCTTACTCTACTGTGAGATGGCATAATTCTGAGTTCCCACACTTAGGCTGTTTTAGTTGATCTTCCTGATATTTTTGATCAGCTTGCAGAATTTTAAGAATCTATATTATTGTGGATGGCATTTTGGCCCAAGTGTCTTCATAGGCTGTAGATATTAATTACCAAAACTGTTGTTTTAGATAGTTGTTACACTGAAATATGTGGAATTTAAGAAAAACCAATGTCACTGTCATTGTAAATCATTATAAAAATGGGTATTTTCAAAAAAGATATTTTGAATTTTAGTTATACTTCAAACTTTTTAATACAAACCTTTATACTATACATATACATATAATGTATAAGGATAATTCTTAATATTTCTCCATTTTCACTTCAGAATGCTAAATGCAAATTTCATTTTCCAATTTATTTATTTCTCTTAAATTGTTTTAAGTTTCATAATCGTTAGCTATTATAATTTAGTTGAGATTACGGATTTTCATTATAAAGGTAGAAAAGTTTTGCAATCCTGCTGAGGAAAATATTTTTCCAGATTTTGAAGAACAGGCCAACTATGATCATGTTGCTGAAAATTCTACTTTAGTCTAGAAGAACTTTTTGGTACCCTATTTTTGAAGACAAAAGACTATGGTTTGATGTTTCTTTTAGGATGGATGGGAATAGAAAAGATGACATAGTTTTGAGCTCCTATAAAAATAAAATCATTTCCAGCTCAGATTTAAACGATTAGTTGCCAGTTTTAGATTCAAGCTTTGAAGAGTATCCTTTGTAGGCCTGGGTTTCAAGAGGAAACCAGAGGAGAGAATTTCCAACCTTAGTCATGGAAATAACAACACATAATTAAAGAATTACACTTTTGGGTAATTCAGTCCAAACAAAACCGAATGGGAGGATAGCAGAAAACGGAGGCTGGCAGGTTGATTTGACAAAGAACTCAGTCAGCTAGCCAGTCTGCCAACATAATCTTGACTTTTCTGAGAAATGTTTTCCTAATCCATTCTGTTTTGCTATTGATGAATGAGTTAAAAGTGTTTGATTCCAAGAGATGATGTCAACAATGTGTTCAGAGTCTCATTCAAAATCAATGGATCGCTGTTTTAGAGGCACATTTTAATACCTTCTATGACTGGAATCAACTCAGCCTGGCTGTTTACTTTCAGGCCATTATTCTGTAGAAACACTACCTGCTGATATGAAACAAAAGCTCTGCTATAAGGAACAATATTTGCATCTATTGAAAGTAATTTTAACTTTAAAAACACTAGCTGGAAATTATGTAATATGTTAAAAAAAAACTACCACTGACAAAACAAAAATTTCATACGGTCCTCCTCAGAACATTTTTGACAATCTTGAAAAAATTCTGGAATTGTTTCTCCTTGGCAATTGCTTTACTCATGACAAATTCACTGAATTTCATCGTCTTGTCCCATAATTGGTTCACAAAAAGAAACCTCATACACAGTGAAATATATATATATATATATATATATATATATATATATATATATATATATATATATATAGAGCTCAAACTTAATGTATTAGCCCTTGGCTATGATATAATTTTATTTCCCATAACCTCAAGGTAAATAAACTAGTTTTAATGATAAAATAGAAAATTAAAAGAATTTTTTTTTTTTTTGTTTATGTATAAAGTGCACTAGTTATGGTCACTATTTCCCAATCTGGTCCCCTAAAAGTGGGTAATTCTCAACGCTTGGTGTGCCTTAGTACTTCTGAAATTGGAATATTCATAAATTGGTAACGGTGCAGGTGCGCAATCTCGATGTCATCCCCGAAAAGCAAATTCACGGCCACGGTGATTCTTTGTAGACCGCTAAAATTCCAAAGCCCTAAGAAGAATTTGAGAGCTGAATAGTGCGACAGAGTGGCCAACAAAAAAAAACAATTAAGCATTTTTCAAATTGCACAACGTAGGTTTGTAGTGCCAAAGATAGGTGCATGTTTATATTGCTGGTTACCAAAACTAGAAACTTTATCTCTGCACTTCGACTCATTGCCCATGAGTCATGACTCACAAATATGAAGCGCAAATGCCACTCTCTTCTGGCATGTTGCCCAATCAGTCTCTATAATAACATTCATAGTCATCTCTGTACAAATTATAGCACTTCCAGAATGGCTACTGCTATTCTCCAAGGAATCCCAAGGACACAAAACCCAGAAGAGGAAGAGGAACAGGTAGACAAGAGTGAGTATTGGACTTTTATCGATAATATCAACAGATTGTGTAAGGAGGGACGAATGAAGCAAGCGGTGGTTCAATTACATGCTATGTGCGCAAGGAGTATTTGGATGGTTTCTACCGATCTCTATGCTCAACTGTTACAGGCTTGTGCTGATGACCATTCTCTGATAGAAGGCAAACGAGTCCATGCGCTCATGAATAAAATGGGATATTACAAGGCAGACACATTTATAGGGAACCATATTCTCAATATGTACTCGAAATGTGGTAGCATGTCCGATGCCCGTCATTTGTTTGACGGAATGCATGCGCGGAATGTCTGCTCATTTAATATGATGATAGCAGGCTATGCCAAATGCGGAAGAATACAGGATGCACGCAAACTGTTTGATGAAATGACTGAACGGGATGTCGTATCATGGACTGCAAGGTTGGCGTACAACATCTCTTTTGAATTTTGTATAGCTAAAGTCAAACCTTGAATGTAAATACCCCCGCAATACCGTCTAAATTTCTACATGTTTTACATTGTAATAGACAGAGTTACAGGCAGCATGCAGGATCATGAAACAATATCTATTTCTAATTTTCACTGAGAATTTTTTTTTTTTTTTTTTTAAATAAATATGCTAAAATTATTCCAAACAAAGTAAACTCTTTTGACTACATTGAGCAATCACAACTTACAGAAAGTGCCCAGAAAAGCACCGATGCTCCCCTTCCCAAGGGGGCTTCTTTCGAAGATTCTTCCAGCTAAAAAAAATGTTTTGTAAATGGAGCAAGACATGAAGCTGCCTTTCTAGAAAAAAAAAATTCCAACAGTTTTGGAACCAAAATCTCAAAATTTTGTAAATATTGTCGAGTTGTAATGTGCATCGCTAATATAGGGTGATCATACCGATCTCTACTGCATGTCATAGCAAAAAATTTCAAGGTAAACTACGACCTTCTTGCTCGGATTCTAGCCTAAGGTCTGAACCTACTCGGTAACAAAGGTGAAATCCTATTTGATAACTTTTGGCGGAATTGAGGATAAAGCCAAAGCTAAAGAGGAATAATGAGAAAATTTGTAGCCACAACTTGCAGAGCCACATTATGTAAAAAGAAAAAAAGAGGAGAGTTCTCAAGGATCTACTAGGATAGGATATACGCTCCCGCCTTAAACAGAACTAAGGTCACTTGCACACGGACGTAAATTAAAATATATGCAATCTGCGGTTTTTTTAAAGATGTCCATAGGCCTTAAGAGTTGAACCCAAGCTCTGATACCACATGTAATAGTCCAAAAAATAAATATCTAATTTAACATTAATTTAAATGAGAGTGGCACTTACCTAGCTCAATAAACATGTAATTAATTAACTAAATTCAAATTGAATGAATAGAGCTTACCTGTTTACCTGTGGTTGAAGTAGGCTTATCGCAACAAGGTTTTGGGGACGACTCTCCACCCAACCGTAGGCTCAATTGTGCAACGTCTTGCTACAACTGGCCACCCCCGAGCCCTCAATCCACGTACTACTACCAGTGACTCCTAGGTCTTAGTATACCATTCTCCCAAGAGAATGAAAGACAGAATCTCAGAAAGATGGAATGCAGGAATGCCTCTCATCTTCCTCGCCATCTATTAAATAGAACAAACATTGGAAGAGGAACCACATGCACACACTCCATGTGTCTCATGCAACTTTCTTTTGATTTCTTTATTTTTTATAGTTTCCTTTTCTTGTTTTATTTCCTTCTTTTTGATAGTTTCCTTTTCTTGTTTTATTTCCTTCTTTTTGATAGTTTCCTTATTCTTATCTAGAGCTTTAGTATGGTTATTACTATTTTTATCTTTATTATTTTTATTTATTTTCTTGTATTTTAAATATCATTTATTATTTAACATTTATTATTTATTGTTTTTATTATTTATTATTAAGTGGTTTATTATTTATTATTTATATTATTTATTTTGTATTATTTATTATTTATTATTTTTATTATTTTTATTTATTATTAAGGGGAGGGATATTACAGTGTAACTGGGTTAGTTTTTCATAGTACAGTTTCGAGATAAAGTTGAATTAGCATTTCACAATAGTTCTAGTGTGGGTGCATTGAAATAGTGAAACATGGATAGAGTCTTTTGTAATCGAGTTCGAGGAACAACACATATGGAAATATTGGATATGATTAGATAAAACTTTTCTAGGATTTTGTTTGAATTTGGGAATGTTCGAGGGAAGTTTGGTAGGCATGGGTGGCTAGTTTGGATCATGATGTTGAGGATAATTAATGAGTTAGGTCAAATTAGGTATGCTTAAGCTAGCCATGAATAGGAGAAATGACCAAGTAACAACATTTATTATAGGTGCTCCTATATTACCTCCAAAATGGGGACCCACATTAATGCCAATTTTAGTGTAGGCATTTCCTTAATTGTTTGCTCCCTAATTGGGACCAATGTTTCTGCTAGCTTTTACACCAGCCATGGTTATGGTTTGGGGTTCAAAGAAAGAATTAGATGACCCAAATGAGCTAAAGTTCGAAGATGGACTAGGGGGAGGAACCCTAACTCATTGAGTCAATGAAGCAGAGGTTCTAAAGGAAACTAGCAATGAGGACCATGTCGTATCTTTGATTGGTTCCTAGGGGGTGCAATGGTGTTCAAAAAAACATGGATGCCTTGATATCTATTAGTTTACAACTATTTTTTTGACAAAATGTTGTCATGCATGCTTTCAGAGTATAGTGATCATTGTAGTAAGGACTAGTGATCAAAATTGAAGTTGTCATTATTGATTTAGCCTATCATAGAAGTGTAGAAAAATATTTTCTATGTAAATGAAAATTACATTAACTAGCATACCCTAAAATATGAACATTATAGAGGAAGAAGTTACTTTTTTATTATAGTTAAATTTTTTATTATATGTAAATGTATTGAATGAAAAATAATTTCATTGAGAAACTCTATACTCAAATATGCAAAGTTCTTGCCTATGGCACAACTTGCATGTGACATCAGGATTCTTTATATATCAAAGGTTATAATAAACTTACTTTAGACGTTTCTAGTAGTTAACTAGTAGTTAAAAGAGATATGAGGTCTCAATATTTTAGAGGAAGATTAAAAGTTTTACCCATAAATAACTTTTGCTAACAACTCTATGTCCAAATCGTACATACACTTTAATTAAGAGTATTGCCGACATTGAAATAAAAAGACTTAAAAAATCAAATAGAATAAATTAAAAACAAATAAATCCCTAATTGAATATATTTAAAAAAAATATTTTAAAGAGAGACAACTACTCAATAATTCTATGTTTAGGTTGTAAAATCCTTAATGAATACTCAATTTAACCTCAACGCAGTTGAAGTTGAAATGATCATACTAAGAAATGCCACCAAAGAGATCTAATACGAAGTCTGTCCCTCGCCAATCTCCGACGAAAACCAATACAAAGTCTCTTCATTACCAAACTCCAATGACAACTAATATAATTTATAGAATTATGCACACAATGCATAGGTAATTGTAGATTTATGGTTGGGTTTTGTATATTACACGGCACCCAGACATAGCTGGAAAAACTTAGTAAAAGCATTGTATTGTATGCTGTGGTGCTTTTTTTTATGTGTTGTTGCGTGAGTTTGTGCATTGCTTTTAAATATATTACTACTTCACAAGTCATATCATATTTATGAGTTTCGATCTCCTTCGATCATTGGAATGAATAATAAAGTGATTTTGTTATAGACAAATGCCTTGATTTTTGTCGGTTTACAACTATTCTTTCTGTGAAACAACTGTAGTACCTACTTTTAGAGTATTTATATTGTAGTATGGATGTATAACTCGGTTAGTTTTTCTTTGTACTATTTCCAAAGGAACTTGAATTAGCCATTGTTGTTGTTCTAGATGGTGTAAAGAGGTTGAAGTGTTTTCAATTTTTTTTAGTAAGAATTTTAAAACTCGAGTTATAATTGGATAATTGAAAGGGGTGTTAGAGTAAATTTTTAATAATTTTTATTGATAAGAATTTATATCGAAAGAAAGTAGTAGAAATGATAAAGCAAGTTTTATATAAAATTTATATGGTAGACTAATTTTTAGACAAATTAATTTTTTATATTTGTCAAGTTGTACGTTGTTGAGAGATGACTACATGTTTAATTTTGGGTTGAGAAATCGCGATTTATTAGTATTTTATATATCAAAATCATCAGGATTGGATGTTGCCTCAGGCACACCAGTGCTTAACATGACTGGATTTTTCCCCACAATGTTTCAAACCAATGACATTCACATGACGGACTCAATTAACAGTACACCCATCACTATCTATTCTATGCCTCATTGAAATTTTTAGACAAATTATATTAAAAAATATGTATTTTATGTTTGTGCAAGGTAAGAAAATAAAAATAATACTTAGTCTAAATAAGGAAACAAGTAATATTCAATATAAAAAAAGAGAAAAGTGTGAGGGTTTCACACAAAGATAGAGGGTTTCATAACAAACCACGAGAGATATATTGAACTCATGTCTAAAATTAGAAAATAAATGTCTAAAATTAGAAAATAAATGGTTTGTGTTTGTTGGAATATTACGGGAAAGTTTGTATATCAAAACTTCATTTCTAAAATTAGAAAATAAATGGTCTGTGTTTATTGGAATATTATGGGAAAGTTTGTATATTGAAACTACATTTCTAATATTAGAAAATAAATGGTCTATGTTTGTTGGAATATTATGGGAAAGTTTGTATATCAAGACTAGGGATTGTGGAGCAAGAAGGAAGAACATAAATAATAGATTTGTGATATCTTAGTTTCCACCTTTTTCATTTTTTAGTGAGTATTAAATGAGCAAGATCTTGTAGTTTATAGGAGAGGTGTGGGGTAGAATGAAGTTGGGCGATGAAAATAAACATTTTTATGTTATATACAATACTTAAATTATATATACTTTTACCAAATCAGACATTATAAGCTCAAAATGATAGATGACTTTATTTCTAGGAATATTATAGAAATGATTATATAAGATATAAGTGTATTTTTACATAAAGTGATGGACAAGTTTATATATGTGTGGATACTATAAAATAGATTGCTAGAGCACAAGTGGTGGTTTTGAGCTTTCTTAATCTTTACATTTCCAATTTTGTGTGACCATCATATGAGGAATATCTTGCAACTTATAAAAGAGGTGTGGAGTGTAAAAACAAATGATTCTATGCTATAATGTGATTAATGGAATTCATGTCAAGAAAAATAAGATAATATTGTGTTTCTTATCAAGTGAAACATTGTTAATTTTTTCCTCACTGTTAAATGCTATGGAAATTTTTTCTTTAGTATGGGGTTAGAAGCTACAAAAAATTAGACAAAATACATTCAAGAGCTCATCCCAAATAATCCAGCAATATAGAAAAACTTTTATTGAAGGGTTGTTAGGTGTACTATAGGATTCAACAATTGAAGAAGTCCCCCCTGTCCAATATTTATCTCCATGTTCGCACTTCAAGATATATGGTGAACAAACAATAGTAGACAGTAGAAAAATCAAAGAAAACTTGAAAATTTAGTGTAAAATAATTGCAAATTTAAATGCATAAATGTAAAATATTTTATAGTAACATTGAAATGGAGACATAAATTATGAGTTTATTATCAATAAATAAGCATCAATACAATGCATTATGATCACCTGAATCTTGTCATGGGAACCAAATGGAACTATCCTTTGGATCCCTTCTTCCTAGGATACCAAATGTGTCCATTTACAATCTTTCACTTGGAAAAAATGTGAGAGATAAGAGAGGGGTTCAATAGAAGATTAAGAAGATAGTATAAATATAAGGAAATTGGGGTTTCCTTGCTAAGGGGATGGCTTAGAATCTTAGGTAAGCAGTCTCAAATCAAAGATAAATTTACCATGATTTTTTTGCCCGCGTTAAGAAATAAGAAAACAATACAAGATAGACAAAGTGGTAGAAAGAGCCTTAAGTCATTCTCATAAACATTTTATGGATCTCATGATCTAAATTTATAATAAAACAGTGATCATTCTATATCTAGGTGTCACTGACAACTCATCAACGCATTATGACAACACCTCATTAAAAATAAGTTTTACAACTCAAAAATTGTGCTCTCAAACTTTGCGATTGTATAGGGACTTACAACCTAGCATCCCCATCTTCAATCATAAGTTTGAATAATTACACCAATAAATTTTTTCAACTTTAATCTAAAACTATTGAAGAAATCTTTAATAAAGATATTCCTAAAATAATTCTGATATTTGGAATTGAACGATTGTTATGTCTAAGCATTCCCAATGAATAACTTAAATTTTTGTTGTTGAGGAGACCATTTTCTATGCTAGAATTCTCAAATGCGAAATGATTTAATTTCAATCTTGAAGCCTAACATTTGATACCCCCCATTTCAAGTGAATGATGATAGTTTTTTCAATGATTCATCCTATAAAGGATCCAAGAGGTCACTTTGGATTCTTTAGGTGGCAATTTTGTTGGTTGACTACTAACCATCTTCCATGGACACTAGTGGTTTATGCCTTACAACTAACCAATCTTATTTAAATATTGTGTTGGTTTTTGGATCATTAACCAATTTTCTTTGAATAATGTGGTGGTTTTTGCATGACCACTAATCATTTTACTTCAACAATGTGGTCATGTAGGATGACTAGTAACCAACTTGATTTGAATAATGTGGTGGTTTCCTTGGTTTACCACTAGCCTTCATCACTTCATGAATTTACTTCCCTCTTACAAGGTGTTGGTTTATGTCTTTTATAAATTGTGCTCCCCCACATGAGGTGTGGACAATATCATATTTGAGTTTAAAGAATATATAGAATTAGATCTAGGTCATGCCCAAAATCATGTGGAATACTTGGCATCTTTTTTATTTTGTATTTTCTTGTTTTTTATGTGTCTTTATCTATGTGTTAACTATGTGATAGGGCTATGAAGTGATCACCCATGTTGTTCTTAGTTTGTTAGACTATTTCACAAAATCTACTCAATTAATTTTAAAGTTATCATTTTCATGACAATCCCTTGTAATTGATGAATCAATTGTTCAGCTAATTTGACTCTAAAAATATTTAATTAATTTCACTAATTCTAAAAAAAAAAAAAATTGTAAAATAAAATTATTTTAATTTAGATCTGCAAAAATCCTTGAGAAAGATTACATCAAAAGTTAGGTTTGAGTTCCGAAAACAAAAGGTTTATCCATGTACAAAACCCGCAAAAAAAATTACGCTATATGTTTCATAATGTAGACCTGATATCATAAGAACCTTGATAAACATTCTACTTAGCAAAAAGCATGACCACTAGGAAATTCTTCTTGGACGTATTTTGGAGAGGAAGAGTATTACTTTATGGTTTTCATATCTTCAACAAGCTAATGCATAACTTCATCTTTGAGTTAACTAACAATTTTTTACTAGATGTTTTTGATTGATCTCCCTTGGTCAAGTTTATCACCATATTCTTCAGTAGATTGCATTCCCAAGGGTATTCTTAATCACTCCAATTTGAGAATTGACTTGGTTGTCTTTCTCATGAACTTTATAGGTGACAGAGTTTACATATGACATGTTGTATTGGAATTGCTCCTCGTGACTTCTAAGGACTCTTCTGATCTCTTGTAACTCTTTTTCATTCATTGTGCCAATGCTAGAATCCACAGCTATATCCAGATTCTTGCAACCTCCCACTTTACAAATTCATTTCCACACATTTCATGCCCATGTTAACGCATGTATTTGACTGCTCTAAAGTGATATGGGACTGAATTCCAAATGCAAAGAGTTGGACAATTTGGCATTAGATCCCACATTGGCTTGTAATTTCGGGTCCTAATTTTGGGTCCTAGGCACAAAAATTGTCATGGAAAAGTGATTATGAATAATTAATACTAAGAAAACCACTTTGAATGTCAATTTGTCAAATCAACAGTGAAAATAGTTGAATGTTTTACATATTCAAAACAATGGCTTATTGTTTGTCAATGGATCTTTTCAATACTTTGTTTTTCAATGGATCTTCTCAGAAAATATAAGATTCTTATTTTCATCTACCTTTGTTTGGAGATTTCCTATCGCTAAAAAATGATTCATGGTTCCACTTTACATTCAAATATGCCATAACTCCTCACAATTTCTTAAAGGGTGATAGCTCAATGGAAGAACACCTTCTTTCCATTGTGCCCTAACATCAATTAATCAATGATATTGTAGTTTATTTTTAATTAAATGATTTTTATATTGATTTATATTTTTCTAGATCCATTGTTTTATATTGTCTCCAAAGAGACAAAAGTGATATTTCAATGCCTTTAAATATAATTTTTTATTGTCTTCACGGAGACAATAGCTAGAATCCAAACTATTATGTGTGGACAGACAAAAAAGAAATTGTCTCCTAAGAAATAATAATGCTTTTGTTTTATCATCTTTATAGAAATATTTTTTTAAAACAATAATTTGAAGCACTCACTTAAAGATAATATTTAAGACAATAAACAAGTTATTGTATCAAATATTGTTTTAAAAGCCGTATGTATTATAGTGAACTTGTTGTTTAATAAATAAGACTGGTACACCGTTAATGTCAACAATGAATCAATATATAAAAGATTTTGGTGAAAGTGTTTGGCTATATTTCAGTATTTTATAACTTAAAAAAATAGATGTATTATGAAAAACCTCTTCAATGTTATTTACAATTTAAAATTTTGTTGTGAGACTGCAATTTTTTGGGAAAAAAAATATTTTTTTTTTTTTATATTTTTAATATTTCATAAGAAATAAAAAAATATAATCCCTAAACCATGTAAAAGACTTGTTGCTGACTAGTTAACTATAACGATTAGTTTTATTTATATGGCTGAGTTGCGGCTACGCATTAACGGAATCAATGATTATAATCATTAGTTTTTTTATATTGTTGTTTATGTGCTTCTATATTGCAACGCAATCTTCCACCAGAATTTAATAAAAAGAACATCACAAGTAACAGTAATTTGAAACATTCCAGGTAGGAATCTTTACCATAGAAAGTTGATGGAATTCTTCTACGTACAACATGATGATGATAGTTAAATGACCATATGATTAGATAGTTTGTTTATGATATGGCTGTGCTAATTAAAATAGTTGCAGAAAATGACACATGATTGTCAATGTCGTTTACAACTCTGATTTTTACATTGATAAACATACTCCATTCCACACTTTGGCAAACTTTTATGTCAAAAAATAATGACGGGAGAAAACTATTTTGATCATTCTGCACAACCGCAACCATTATCTTAAAAGGAACTCTCCTACATGTAGGTGCATTTCTCTTTTTATTGCCCTTCCTCCTTTGTCCGTGCATTATACATTTTTCTGTATTTAGGCCCAGTTAAAAACATATAGTTACACACGAGTGTAAAAAGAAAGAAATAGTTAAGAGGAAAACCTGATAAGAAAGTGTTAAGGAGGTTTCTAGCTATGAAAACCTTCACATTAAAAGTGCTGTGGCTTGCAAGGTATAAGCAAATTTTGATAGCAATGCAAATAAGCAACCAACCATATAAAGTTAACAGTGCACAACAGTGATGTACACTGGTTGTTTGTGTGGTGTTTAGTGTTTAAATTTTATGGGAATGAGTGTGGAAGAGTCAACTATTATTTATAAGGTATAGACATATTGTTTGTGTAACCTTTAATCTCCACCGAATTTCAAGTTCAAATTTTATGAGAATAAATTTAGAAGAAATAATTAGCTAAGCTCAACTTAGTTCCATTTACCCTATAAAAACAAATGCAACAGTGCACACTATACACGTTTAAGCTGCAGCCGCAAGCCTTGGTTGGGAAAGCCGATACTACACAACTAGGAATATGGATGGACACTGTTAAGCAGGTCAGTTTAGGATAATAATAATATGCATTAAGGATTGAAAAATTTATATAGATGGCTGATTCAAGGAATCAAGATTTGTATTTTCAGATTTTGAAATTTTCTTGAAATTTACGATCTAAATAAAGTTTTCTATTAAAAATATACTAATTTGAATAACCATAATAGCATGTATTAATTTTTTTAGTTTGAATAACAATAATAATATGTATTAAAGATATGTATAAATCTTCATTTAAGTTTTTTTGACATTCAAAATTGGAGAAATTTCAAAAAAAAAATTACAATTATGTATTTTCTATACCTGATTGAATGCAAAACTAACGAAAAGGAAAAAACTTAGAGCAGTTAAGCAAGCAAACAATTGATATTATATATATGATAAAAAATTTTCTGAAATATATAACTATGATGAGATACCTTCTCACAAATAATGTGGTTTTTTACACATTAACCTTCTGTCACACTTTAAATTTAAACTTAATTAGGTCGATAGGTCTTTCTTTTAAAGCAGTGAACCTTACTTTTTCGTCTACCATTTTCATATTGTCCAACTACAATTCGGCATATAATTTGGCCTCTTCCTGTTATGCTTGGCACGCTTGCCCGAAATATGTCTCCATTTTAGAGGACTTGCGCTCCTTCACGAGTCTTAGCTGGACGGGTAATCGTCTCAAACAAGGCCATGAATTGCCACTCGCCAAGATTCACTGCCGCTTATGACGGATCACCGTTTCGACAGGCGCTGGAAGGAGTCGTGACTTCGAGTTCCCTGGGAAAATCTTTGATATCTTCCCCAACTTCGACATTGGCCGGGCATTCTCAGTCAGCCCGCCTTTGTCTTCACAGTTGTCACCATCTGTATCTCCTCCTCTGTGGCCTGAGCCTGGCTGGTCTAATACTTACAGAGTAGGTCTTCAAAATGTTGTCCTCAACAGAAAAATCCGTGGACACCATCGTCATGTAGAGAGAATAGCCTCAATTCCTTCTGAAGCCTCAAGAGGGTTGGCAAGCTCAACGCTTGTGACTTCATCTGATACTTGAAAATGCATCAATTTGTTGTGCATTCTTATTTCTCATTTCCCATTCACATTCCCGTTTGACCAACAAAATGTTCACTGATAGGTATCTCGACCACAGCTGTCTATCTGGAACGACGAGATGCCTTTTATCAACATCCTTACCTAAAAGAAATGTAGGTCTCATTCTCGTTGGTTTGATTCAAGTACAATTGGTTTCAATTTTCCATGCATATGGTATTAATCAATAAGAAAATTAGGTAGTCAACATGCTAAACCATCAGGAAATTTTCCATTGCCATCTTGATTGGTGTATTAGATCAGTGTTGAACTCCCTGTAGTCATGCATCATAAATGTATTACCTTGTCAGAAGCAACTGCTTTCGAAGTTCTCAAGATTCAGTGTTCGATGTATGTGAAATGAGGAAACCTTGGCCAAAGGATTTTGTGTGCTTCTATCAGGTATATTGAAGGAAATCAGTTTCACCCATGTGTCAATCCAATTGGTGTCCATAAAATATTGGAGGTATTTGATACAGAGTTTCTGCTCTAGTAGTTTTCTCATGCTTTTAATTATAGACAATTATGGTCTTCACTTTGCGTTCTCTTTACTCTATAGGATAAGAAAAATTAATATGGTAGCCTTTGTATTTATATTTTCTTCTTCTAGAAACTCTTTATATTGAGTATTCGATATATCATCTCGAATGCGATGAAAAGCACAAGAGCAATATTTTCAACACAATATTGTATTGTGCACAAAATATGAAATTTAGAGTTTCCTTTTCTTCCAGAGGGAACTAGCATATATTTCTAAACGAATTATTGATAAACATAGAACAAGAAAGAAAAAAATCCATGAAACGAGTTTGTGCTTGGGAGCTGGGCACTGCCATTCTTCTTTCCTCTATGGAAATTGAATCGATGCTTTGGTGTGGTGTAGTTTAAACTCTTAACAGCTCTTTACTTGGGCTTTTGTATTAGTATTCTTATTTTATTCAGGGAATCAAGTCTCTATGGGAAATATTTAAAATAGCTTTGGTAAAAGCATCAATTAAATTCTAATGAGAAGTTTTATTCTGTTTCAGGGTTTCGTAAAATTATTATTTAAATGATGTAGTGTAAACTTGTAATATAATGAGTGGAAATGAACTGAAATTTCTAAAAATTGATTTCTCCATTTGTGGTTGGGAGCTGGGCTCACACTTTTTTTTTTTTAATTTAGGATTTGATTTCTTCAGTGGAGCGGTTTCCTGTTAAAGTAGGGGCCTGATTGATGAGATGTTCAATATCCTTGAGTTTAAAAAAAGATATCATTAATATATATATATATATATATATATATATATATTTGTTGTCTATCACAAGTATAATCTTTTAATCTATAGCAAGTAACTTCTACCGAAAACAAATAAACTTTAGACCCGTACTACGTGTAACTTGTTACTTTGAATGAAAATGAAGAAATTCATTTTTTTTTTGGAATTGATATGAACAAATTCCATACTAATTGAATCAAATTTAAGAACTTCGAATTAGTCTTATAAATTCAGTTAACGATGGTGATTGGTTTCATATAATGGCGTGAAATTTCGTTAAACATGGAGCTGGAAGTGCTTCTTTGTAATGGTGCGCTTGGTTTCTTATGGTGGTGTGAAATTTCGTTAAGCATGGAGTTGGAGTTGATTCTTTGTAATGGTGGGCTTTTGAATTGCATTTTATTCTGTGTTGAGACGGTTTTGTTTTATCTGAACCCTTTTTCATAGCCGTTCACATTTGTGATTCATTCCATACTGATACTTATTTTATGTAGCCTGTGGTGTTTTAGAAAACATTTATTTTTTTATCGAAGTTGGCATTCCATTACAGTGAATTTTTTTTTTTTAAAGGACCAAAATTATTTGGTGGGAAATTTTTTATAAGCTTTATTTAATTATAATAATCTCATAAAATTTGTCAACATTGGTCTTCCATTATAGTGAGTATTTATCTTGTTTAGGAGCATAAGAATTGAGTATTTGTCTGGTTTAGAAGTAGCATAAAGATTTGGTGGGGAAATCTTCTCATAAATTTCATTATTTATACTATGAAATTTATAATCATATTATAAACATTAGTAGATAAATATTACGGTAAAACCCATCCCGTAGTTATCTCATAAACTTTATCAATTTTCCATTATAATGAGTATTTGTCTTCTTTTAAAGCAACAAAAAGATTTGGTGAGGAAATATTTTCAAAAACTCCATCGGTTAATAATTATCTCATAAACTATCTGCTTCTTATTATTAAATCTCTCATAAACTATCTCTTATAAACTGTTTAAAATAATTATTATATATCTTATTCGATGTTAGTGGAGAAGATATCTGAAACAAACAATTATACCTAATTTGCAAAATAATTATTATATATATATGATAATGCTTTGAATTTCCAATGAAATTCTTCTTGCTTTGTTGGCATACTGTCAACAATTGCACATGGAAGACATGAATTGGCAAACAACACGAGAGGAGCTCACAGGTGCAGATCACCAGGAGCTCCTACAAGCAAATACGCTGCAAAGACTTCACATTAAACTCCAATAATAAATAGATACACTTTGTTAGGGATAGTAAATCAGATCCTTGAATGATAGGAACTGAATGTCTAAGAAAAGCATAATCATAACTAAGTAACAATAATCACCTAATCTCCATTAATTCTAACACTCCCCTTTAATGGATAAAGGGTTCTTAAACACACCTAATATGTTGCTAAAGAAATCAAACTTCAGTCTTCAACACAAATCTCTTTGGACTGCACTTTTTCTCTGACAAAATGAAATTGAGTGTCTATGTGCTTAGTGTTTTTATTAAACACACGATTCTAGGCCAGTTTGATCTCTTTGGACTGCACTTTTTCTCTGACAAAATGAAATTGAGTGTCTATGTGCTTAGTGTTTTTATTAAACACAGGATTGTAGACCAGTTTGATGGAACTTTGATTATCGCAATTGATAACCGTAGCATCCATCTGTTCTTCTCCTGCATCTTGGAGAAATCTTCACAACCAAACTGCCTCACATGTTGTTGCACACATAGCTTGATATTCTGCTTCTGTTGAGGATAAGGCTACAGTATGCTGCTTCTTGCTACACCAAGAGATGACTCCGGACCCAATGCTAAAGGCATAACCTGTAATTCATCTTCTATCATCTAAATTTCCCGCCCAATCAGAGTCTGTATAACCTGTCAAACTAACATCAAATGAGTCAGAATACAAAATACCAAAGTCTGAAATTCCTTGCAGATACCTCAGTACTCCTTCCACTACAATCCAATGGTTCTCATGAGTTTAAGTCATGAACTGACTCAAAACACTCACTACATAAGCTAGATCTAGTCCCGTTGTAGTCAAATAGATAAGACTACCAACCAACTATCTGTACAATGTTGCATCTGCATATTTCAAACCATCATCCACCTGAAGTTTGTTGTTATGCTATAAAGGCACAAATGTAGCCTTACACTCATCCATTTTGAATTTAGTCAACAAACTCTTAGCATACTTACCCTGGGACAAGAAAGTTTGGCTTGAATCTCTACAAACTTCTAGACCCAAACAGTAATGCATTTCTCCAAAGTCCTTCATCTCAAATTTATGTGATAATTGCTACTTGATTTCTTCAATGAGACTGTCTGCACTCCCTGTCATGATCATATCATCTACATATAAAGAAATTAACACTATCTTCCCCTCATGATTAAACACAATATACAAATTAGGATCATTTTTGCTATGTTTATAACCATGCATGAGGAAAAATGAGTCAATTTTTTCATAACAGGATCTAGAAGCCTACTTTAAATGACATAAAGCTTTCTTTAATCTACATACTAAGTGCTCTTCTCCCTTCTTAACAAACCCCTCAGGTTGCACTAAGTATACTTCTTCTTTTAAATCACCATTTAAGAAAGCAAATTTAACATCTAATTGATGTATTTTCCAATGATGCTTAGTGGCTAAAGCAATAATCAATCTAATGGTATTTAGTTTTGCAATAGAGGAAAATGTTTCCTCAAAATAAATACCTTCTTTATGGGAACACCCCTTTGCAACCAACCTTGCTTAATGATTATCAATAGACCCATCTTCTTTAAATTTCAACTTAAGTAACCATCTGCAACCTATGGGTTGTTTACCATGAGGAAGTTTTACTAGATCCCAAGTATTGTTCGTAATAATAGATTCATATTCCTCCTTCATTGCTTCCTTCCATTCAGAACTTTTACTTGCTTCATAAAAATTAGAAAGTTCTGCAATGTTTAACATATTAGTCATGAGTGCACAATCCCTATATCAAGCTTGTAACTTTTTCAGCCTGCTAGATCTCCTTAGCGGTGGGGGTTCAACTATTCTTCTTTGTTATTCGCTTTGTGGACTGAACTCAATTTCCTCCTCTTTATCCTGTTGTTGTTGTTGTTGTTGTTGTTGTTGTTGTTGTTGCTCACTGATTCCTATTTCAATATCCTCATCTGAAAGTAAGGGTACATGCCATTCCTCATTATCTTGAACATGATTTCCATCATCAACCTGTTCATGGAATACGTCTCTACTGACAAACACCTTGTGAGTAGAAGGATCAAACATTTTATAATCCTTATACTCACTACAGTATCTAATGAAGGTACATTTAATGGCCTTTGAATCTAACTTCTTCCTGTTTTCTTTGGGAACATGTGCAAAAGCTTTACAACCAAATACTCTAAGGTGACTTATTGCAGGCTTGAAGCCAAACAATGCTTCAAAAGGAGTTTTATAATCAAGACTTTTAGTGGGACTCCTATTCTTCAAATATACTGTAGTATTGACAGCTTCTACCCAAAAACCATTAGTTAGATTCTTACCTTTCAACATACTGTGAGCACACTCCACCAATGTTCTGTTTTTCCTCTCAGCTACTCCATTCTTCTGAGGAGTGTAAGGTGTTGTAAACTGATGTTGTATCCCATGCTCTTTACAGTATTTGCTGAAATCCCCTTTCTTGAATTTTATGCCTCGATCTGATCGAAGCATCCTGATGAACTTTCCTGACTGCTTCTCAATCATGTTCCTGAATTGCTTGAAATACTCAAAAGCATGACTCTTATGTCTAAGAAAATACACCCATGTGAATCTTGTACAACCATCGACAAAGATTGAAAAATAGTAGGTCCCGCCTAATGATCTTGTCTGCATAGGCCACATAAATCAGTGTGTACAAGTTCGAGTATATCCCTATGTTTCCTATCTCTAACGCCAGGAAATTTATCTCTATGTTGTTTACTGAATGCACATGCTTCACAATCAATATGCAACTTTTTCAAAACAGGAAGACCATCTACCATACCTTTGTTCTGCAACAGAAGAAGGTCACTGAAATTGATGTGCCCAAATCATTGGTGCCACAAATTTTCAGCAGACTTATCCAATGACATCAATGCTTGCTGTGGTGTACTCTTCACATCCAGTTTGTAGAGTCCTCCTATGTGAATACCTGTAGCAATAGGCTTCATCTGGTCAAACAAGTCTTTAATAATACAATGAGACTTAAAGAATTCTACCTTGAGATCCTGATCTGTAATCTTGGATAGAGAAATCAGGTTCTTCTTAATACCAGGAACGTACCACACATCAAATATATTCCTGATATTTCCATCAAGCAGAGTAACAAGGACATCTCCATGTCCCTTGATCTCATACCCTCTATTTTCTCCAAGGTATACTTTTACTCCAGTGTTGGATTCTCGAAAATTTCTAAACCATTGCTTTTTACCTGTCATATGTGAGGAGGTTCAAGAATCTACGAACCAAATATCTAATTTATCCACCTTAGTAGCTGAAGCAGTCTCAGCCTCAGCCATAAACAATCTGACATCCTGATTCTGATCTGCCTCTGCATCAGCCAAATGACCTGCATGTCTTCTCTACTTGTACCTCTCCCCATTTGCCTTTTTCTTATGGAAAGATTTAGCAATATGGCCTTTCTCACCACAATAAAAGCATTTAGGAGTAGAGTCATGTTTATACGAGGCCATACCTTGTGGTGTCCTTTTCCTTAATGCACTGCCTTTCCTGTGATCAGCCACTGCTTTCCTCTTCGGCTTGAACTTGGTCATCAATGCAAGATCTGGATTTTGAGGTTTGAGAGACAACCTCCTTTCCTCTTCTTATAGCAAAATCCCAGTGAGCTCTTCAAAGCCTGGAGGCTTTTCTCTTGTATTCATTCCCATTATAAACATCTGATAATCATCCATCATGTCATTCACAGTAATCATCACCAGATCATCATTTGCCACGGTCTGACTGATATCAGTTAGTTTATCTTTAACTTCCTTTATCTGGGATATGAATGAAGAAACAGACTCATTCTCCTCCATCTTGATTGAGAGAATCTTCTTCCCAATGTACAAAGTTCGACTGGTGTTCTTGATCTCGTACGTCTATTTGAGAATCGTCCAAATGTCATTTGTTGTCTTGAAATCTCGAATGTGAGGGATGATGCAATCTTTCACTGATAAATTAAGAAGAACCTTCGCATTCTTCTCCCTTTTCTCCGAGTCTTGAATTGTTGTATTCGATCCATTAGTTGCAGTAGTCAGCTTGACCTCATCACCGGTGGCAATGCCATAGGCATTCTGTCCCTCAAGCAAAGTCTGGAGCTTAAATTTCCAATTTGTGTAATTGGAATTATCAAGCTTATTACTCTCATTGAGATAAGCTTCAACAATTTGATTATTCATCTTGAATGAATAAAAATCTTCAGTAATTTAAAGAAACCCAGATCTCCCTTTTAAAAAAGAACTTTACAACCCTCAATATCAGGTAATAATCCCTTCAATAAAAGAATTCCATTTTTTTTTAATTAAAGCTTAAAAAAACTTCAATTAATTTTTTTTTTTAATTGTTTGAGTGATGATTATTTCTGCACCACCGTGGGGAGGAGGAGGAACAACAAACCAAATGTTGAGAGCTATGATACGATGTGGCAAACCAGCATCACCTCACGGAGGTAGCAAACAAACACCACTTTACAATTTTGATTGTCGTTGAAATCGCAGTGCCTCGTGTGCACCAGGCCTCCATGCTCTCACTCACTCGATCCACACCAGTTCGACTTCAGCTTCTGTATTGCCAATTTTTACAATGGTTGACTCAGCCTCCTTAAACACAGGCTTCTCCACACAAAGCAATGGCCTTACATGTTCCCCCTTCAGATCATCTCTGGTGGGTTCCTCCTTGTCATCCACAACTATGGTTAGACACCAACAATGTGTCAACTCAGCAGCGATTACACTAAGGCGCTTTTCAAAAGCTTCCAAGGCTTTGGAAATTAAAAGCCGGAAGATCAAAGCCACTACCTGTTACTTCTGGGAAATTGATGCAAAAAAAATATTCCAATACTGCACCAAATGTGATGATAGGCTTGTGGACGAGTGACAACTGCCATACAGTGCTGGGTCTCCCATGGGCCTCTACCTCTTCACTACCATACAAATTTGTTTATGGCCCAACAACGCTCTCTACAACAGCTTCTTCAAACAACAATCAACGACACAATTCGTGATCAACCAAACTCATGCACCACCGTTTTCCATGCAGATTCCAGGCACACGCAGCCAACAAAACAATCATCGCTGCTTTTCACCTTTGATTCGCGACTAGTCGTTGATGTACACCAGAATCTTATGCAGGAAATAAAAAATGAGCGTAGTCTCCAAGAGTATCAGCGTGATTACTCTTCAGTCTCCACGCAACGATGTCACGTTCCTCAACTTAGTGTACAGGCCTCTCCTTCCTGCAGCTCTGATACCATGTCAACAGTTGCACATGGAAGACATGAATTGGCAAACAACACAAGAGGAGCTCACAGGTGTGGATCACCAGGAGCTCCTACAAGCAAATACGCTACACAGGCTTCACATTAAACTCCAATAATAAATATATACACTTTTTTAGGGATAGTAAATCAAATCCTTGAATGATAGGAACTTAATAACCAAGAAAACCACAATCATAACTATGTAACAATAATCACCTAATCTCTATTAATTCTAACATATACATATTTGTATCTATGATTTCTAGATACAAGTTAAATGGTGTGAGGTTTTTATTTTCCCTGAGGTTTTTATTTTACAGTTTGGGAAAATATTAAAAAGTTTTCGTATTTTTAGTTTGGAACTACATATTTTCGAATTTAAGAATGTTGAATTTTTATATTATAAAAGATGTTTACAATCTAAATCAATCTTAACATTAAGATGAGAAATTTGAATGAATAATCTTATATTTTAGATATGCTTGGTAAATTTAACTTCAATATTTGAATGGTAAAATGAAAAGTATCTTAATTTGAAACCATACTTCAGTATAATTTTTATATTTTTAAAGATGCAAGGATTTTGAAAAATTAAATTATCCAAGAACATCCAAATTGTCCCAAGTTCGTGTAGTTCACACAATCCCCCAAAATTTATGGAGTTGGCACAATCCCTCACATGGAGAAGTTGAAGATGAATATTTTTGGAAAACTAAATTAGTGAGAGAGATTCAAATTCATAGAGCTTTACATTCGTGCCCAAATTATTTCTCTATCCAACATTAAAACTAAACTAACCCCTAAGTGAAAAAAAATAAAATAATATATCTAAACACAAAATCAGTCTCTAATCATCAATGTAATTAATTAAACTTAAAAAATATGAGATCACTCAACGGCGTAGATGTTACTAAAAAATATGAGATCATTGAACGGTGTAGATGTAACAAAAAATATGAGATCACTGAACGGTGTAGATGTAACTTCTAAAATTATCTTCTCATTTAGTTTCCCAGGAGCCTTTCCGAAATATTGATCATTCATGAGATTTTGGAGAAACAATAGATCAGATAAAATGTGAACAGAATTGAAAAAGAAGGAGATGTAGCTCACAGGTGAGGCCTGCACCTCGAGACTACACTCAGAACAGAGAGATCACTCTCGTACACTCTATTACACATCAATGAAAGATTACATCATTTAAGTACAACACTAAGAATTAGGAAGTTGCAACCAAACCCCTAAACTCTAGGAACTAATCCTAAACTAGAGAGAACGTTACAACTATGTAACCATTTTCTCCATTAATACAAAATAATATAAGTTGATTTAGATTGGGCAATAAAATTTGGTGTTCAAATAAGAACGGTAATTTCAGATTGTTACAATGGTTTTTTATTGTAACTAATTTACTCGTTTTTTTCAGATCTAATTCTTTCGAAATCTGAAATCTTTATAATTTTATTTCTCTTCAAATTTGCTTTAGATTCATTAAAGCATGAGAGCTTCTGAGACTCGCCAAAATTCAAGTTCTTCGGAGATTGATGTTAACATTAACATGCCAAATTAATAGCTATGTATAAAAAATAAAAAATAAACAAACAAACATTAGAACTCACCTAAGATATTATTAAAGTTGAAATATTTTTTTTAGAAGTTTAAATAATATTGAAGTTAAAATATATTTTTTAGAAACTTCATGAATGTGAGATGATAATTCAAAATGACATTTTTTTATTTTTTTTAAATTATATAAATTAAATTCACGAATGAATAAGTAAAAGTATATTTTAAAATGAAACAGTTAACAATTTTATTGGCTAGCTTAACTTTCTATTCATTCATTTTTATAATTATCTATTGACATTGTCAAGTTAATGAATTAATGGGTTGAGATTGCATTTCTCATTTTTTTTTTAATTAAATAGTGTTGTATTCTCCTATGAAAAAGCCAATAATATTGACATGTTAAATTCAAATGTACATATATCTTTGAAATTATCATAATTTAACAATCCTATAAACCCCTCTCTCTTTGCACTTTTTAAGTCAATTACTAATTTCCGTGGGTAACAACACCTACCTCCCGTACTAAATATTCACCGCTCAGCACTCGATGAAAGAACTCTGCCAACCAAAAGGGTTGCAATCATGAACGCTGGGTGCACCAAAATAGGTGCAGCCAACCCCTTGGTAGTCGAGGCTGTTGTAAGAGACAGCCCTCTTCCCTTCGTACAGGAACTTGTATCCTCCCTTCAGATTGGCATCGATGTTAGAACACCCACATCCGCTGTAACAAGTTGGTAGCCCTCACAGTCTGGCCGTGCCCACACAGTGAAAGAACTGGCACTCGACAGCTGCGCCAAGTCTAAAACAAGGCATACCAACACAGAAACCATGTATCTAAGGCGCTTAGTTTCTATGAGAGAGGAGTATTGTAGATTGGAGAAGAAATAAGAGATGTGAATGAGCTGTGCGCTTCTCAGACCCGGGCATATAGGCCACAGTAAGCAATATTAGCTTTCAAAGGGTGAATGATTGCAAGATTTATATCAGATTTCTCTCCAGAAATTTTGATTTTCGTGTACTGAAAATACTCAGATTTGAATTGGAGAACGGTAAATTAGTTACTCACAGTTTCCCTGTAGAAAAAATTAGATCTGTCTGAAGAATTTTTCATGGCGAATCCCGTATGTACGTGAAAAGTTTTGCCTCCACGTGCAGAGGAAATCCCTTTTTCTCTGAAGTTGTGGATATAATCATTATCCTAGCACGCGTATTGACTGAGGAATCCTTGCGTCATAAACGATGACATTTTATACATCTTGTTATGAATTTAAAATCAAATAATAATATTTACTTTTTCTTTTTATTGATTAAAGTAATGGACTTTTTAGCCAGTAAGAAGTATAGAAATGGATTTTCAGTGGATACGGGGAACAAACGTAGTTTACTTTGAAATTTTTGTGGAATTTATTAGATTTTATTATGATGTTATGTAACCTGTAATGTAATATTTACGAGAATATTCTAAATTAAATTTAAATTTTAGTTGGTGAAATATTTTTCTGTTTGTTAAGTAATTTGAGTTCATCACAGATTACATGAAGTTTGATTTGTGGTTTGAGAAACCATAATTCAAGGATATCTAAGTGGTCAAAAATATCTACAGATAGCACTTGGTTTGGGCCACACCAACTCTTAACATGACTGTATTTTTGCTCATGGAGTTTCTAACCTATGACCTTCATGTCACAGAGTGACTTAACTGTACACCCTATCACCATCTATTCTACCACGGTGAGCATTGGTTGAAATATTTGAAAAGACTAATTACTTATAATTAAATGTAAAAAGTAACATATATATATATATATATATATATATATATATATATATATATATAATTTTATTTCAAAAATATAAAATAAAGCCAAATAGCCTTCCACAAAGCATAATATATCACTATGTATTTATTTACTCAATTTAATATTTTTTATTTAATATAAAATTATATATGATATTTAAAAAGGTATAAATAAAAGAAATTACAATATCACTTTAGATCGTATATGTTTGAGTGAGATGAGTAATTTTCTAATATATTATACATGGAGAAGAATCAAATTCCAGCGATTAAATTCCATAGAGTGAATTTTTTATTATCAAAATTTGTAATTCTAAATCCCAGAGAGTGAAATTTGTTTGTCAAAATTTGTTCTTTAAAATAGTAGGTAAAGATATTATTGTATATTCATTCGAAATTGATAAAACATTTACCTAAAAAAGTTAAAATAGTAAATAAATACATTATTGTATATTCAGTCGAAATTGATAAAACATTTACTTAAAAAAATTGAGCTTACCTCACTTGTGGTTCCCCTGTTTTATAAGTCAAGGTTTCACGATTTCTTACTAGTCCCTGCCTTTAATCATAGTGACTACTGTAAATGGATTGTTGTTTTTTATTGTTTAATAGATTCTTTAGCCATATCGTATTGGGCATTTTTTCTCCACGTATCAAATACTTATAACACAATGTTTTAACCCATCACAAAATTTGACGTTTTATTTTTCCTCATATCAAGGTGAGAGGAAATGTCCATTTTAAAATTTAGGAAATGAGAAATATATTTGTAGTAAAGATATCATTGTGTATTAATGCGAAATTCCAAAGATAATATTAGTTCAAAATGTTAAATGTTTGGCCGTAAAACGTTGTCATACTTGTGATATGCAATATGATAGATCGTGCATTCATATTTATGGTTTATTGTTTTTAGAATTTTAATAACTCATCGTTTTATTAGTTCAGAGTAGTAAAGAACAATTTAATTAGTTAAATAAATGTTAAATAAAAGAAAGTATTATGTATTATTTTTCAAATTTTTAGACAACACACAAATAAACTCTTTTATTTAATATTCGATACAATTGCCTTAAAAATATTATCTATTATGAAAAAACTTCAATTTGAGAACAATGCATTATAAACTATTGCAGGTTGAAGAGTGATTTATTAGTCCCTGCCATCTGGCATCCGGCAGGGACTATAGTAATCGATATGACCCCTACTTAGCATTACTTCACCCCTTTGCTTCTCTGTTATACGACGGTTATATCAAGGTTAAATCAAAGTTTCAAGGCTGTCTGCCCTCCCCGCCAGGATGCCGAAGGACTGCCATCTTATTTGGCCTCTTCCCGAGGCGGGAGAGGCCAAAACTTAGGCTATTTCGGAAATTTGCGACCTGTTCATTATCGTTAACCGTCACGGTTTGGTATTAATGTTAACATTAATTCGTTTGCAGGATATGCTAACGGGTAACGGGTGCTTTGTTTTGGTTGCAAGGTATGCTGAGCTTTGATGTTAACAGGTGTTGGTGCTGCAGGTGTGCAGGTGTCCGTGCATGCAGGGGCTGTGCGTGCTACATGGACAGCAGCTGTGTAGTTTGATGTCGCCGCTTATTTATTCTATGCACGCACCACTCCATTGCTCATTCGCCACTCTATTCTGTTCTGCTTCTCTTGCTTCCCGCACACGATCGAGTCCCGCCGCTGTGCTGCCAGGCTCCGGGACTGTGAAACTTCTTTTTGTTCTTTCAGTTCTTTAAATTTGAAGCATGGGCCGTGCACCGTGCTGCGACAAAGCTGGAGTGAAGAGAGGGCCCTGGACTCCCGAAGAAGACAAGAAGCTGCTGGCATACATCGAGCAACACGGCCTTGGCAACTGGAGATCCGTTCCAGTCAATGCAGGTAACGACTTCTGTGCATAGATCTGTGTTAGCGTTCAATTCCCTGTAACAGAAGGATGTTTCACAAATTTGCTCGTGGGGCTTTATTTTGTTGTATTGCAGGTCTGCAACGGTGTGGAAAAAGCTGCCGCTTGCGGTGGACGAATTATCTCAGACCGAATTCAGCCTGCAAGAAGAGCAGACCATTATCCAGCTGCACGCTGCACAATCAGACATACATGAGGTAGGTGGAATAAATAACCTTAATTATAACTATCTGATTCCAAAATATTCTTAACATCTAAGATCAAAATAAATTCAATAAACCCAGATAATCTAAACAAAATTCCACTTGTTTTCAGGACAAATATATGTAAAATGTTACCTTGGCGGCTTCTCTGAGTTTGCGAAGTTTTTTGCTGGACTGGAGCTTTGTGAGAGCCCTGGTAAGTGCTCCTACGGGCGGCGCAGCTCCGTCTAGTGTGGCAGTTGGCAGCGAAACTTGCGAATTATTCATAGCCTCGTAAGCTTGTCCTGCTGTCATGGCTCCATCCCCAATCACGGCCACCACATGGTTTTTTTTTCTTCAGTAAATCTCTCCCAACTGCCATACCTGAAAACCCATATAATTCTTGTAACCAACTGTTCATTCCAGCCCCAAATACCTGTCCAGCGGAGATACTGGTAGAACTATGTCCAGCGCCAAAAGCATCGTATTTGCTTTCGTCCCGTTTGGGAAATCCGGCCAAACCAGAGGTCTGTCTGATTGTATGCATTTTGGATCTTCTCCCTGTCAAAATCTTGTGTGGATATGACTGCATCCATTTCCACAGCCTGGTTAAATGCATTCTAGCCAAAATCTCTTTTACAATTCATCTAGAATACAAAATATCTTACAAGTAATCATCGAAGTAATTTCTTATTGGCGGTGGTATTCAACTCACGAAGGCTATTGATAGCACCCACTCTTCTGTTACACAGAGTCAGCGCCATGAACTGAAATGGGTCACTCGCGGACTTTGCGAAGGCAATAAAATCCTTGTCTGGCTACTCGCTTTCTGAGTAAATCCTCCATCCCTTCTGGTACTGAAGCATCAGATACAAATACTACCAAACTTCGAGCCAAATCTCTCTCGTGAAAATGCAATACACCAGCACGGTAGATTCTACCACGGAAGTCCATGAACGCTGGCAAATAAAATTGATAGCCCGAAGCTTAAAATCTGCGTCGAGGCTAAACCATATTTTCTCATCGTCTTCACAAGAATGAAATGCTTCTGCATGAGCGATACGTGGCTGTGTTCATCATGAAAAAACAATCATGTGGGTGCCTTATTGCTTTGACACTCCCACAGGACGGTGGGACCTCCTTTTGTGACGTGGCGTCTCTTGCCTTGCGTGATGTGGCTCGATTCAAGAAGTGCCTTATCCAAACTAGACATAAGAGATTGCATGAAAGATTATCAGAAGTCTCATCGATCTATGATATTTCATAGAGAAAACGGAACCAGAACCAAACTCGTAAATACAAACAAGCCTAGTTAGGTTATTGATATATCTAGTCATATATATAATCAGTTACAACTTACAAAAATAAATCCATAAGCATAAACATGAACCATCACATGGACAAGGCTACTGGGATAGGCTGCTGGGTTTGTCGAGGGCCTATTGGCTGTTGGAGGGATGCTGAAATGTAGTTCAATTCTCACCAACCTGCCATCCATCTCTTTTCCCACCTCAGGTATCCACACATATACAAATGATACAAGGTATCCATAACAGGTCTTTCGTAGACTCGTGGTTGTCTAATAATGCGCATCTGCCAGTATTTCTGAATACGAGAGGACTCTTTGAGAAAAAGCTTCCCCTTTCAACTGGGCTAATCATGGTTTATCTCAATGTTTTGGTTTCTTGTATATATTTCACAGATATGGATTACTGTTTTAAAACTTCACAAATAGCTTGTTTCCACATCGTCGTTGGGAATTCATGCCATAGAGTTATTTTATTCTGAAGAACATTTTTCACAGGAAATCTTCCATGTGCAGGCTTTCTAAATCTTGTTAGAAATGCAATTGCAATAATTGGCTGCCTGCATTATTGAATATCACAAATTTTCAGTGTTCAGTGTACATAGATGTTCATACGCATTCTCTTATGCATCGGTTTCTTTTTTAATATGAAGGGTTTGAAGCGCAAATACGTATGTAATGCCATAATAGCATAACTAGATATGGTTTACTGGTGCTCTATGTGGTTTGGGGAGTTTAACGTTTTCTGATCATGCGACAGAGGGTGGCGGTGGCGGTGGCGCATTAAGTAGCTTGGTAATCACAACAACAGACTGTACAGTCCCCAAAATCGGTGATGCCTGTAATATAACAGACAGGACTACCATCTTTTTTTTGCATGAATTGCTCTCAATCCAGACTCGCCTAGAACATAAACTACGCTGTAAAACTAGTCCCGGGGTTTTCCTGTATACATTAATAATACAAATTTTAAAATAGTAAATAAAGCATACACACTGGATCCTTAATGAAGATTTAGAGCCCTCACAGTCATTACTTTCAATATATAACGTTAACAGGATCTGTATCTGCATTATTTTTCAAAATGTCTAACTATGAGCTTGGTGCTTTTTTGTGTCGCAGGAAAATCCACTCTCACTGATTCAAGAAGTTGCTGCTGGAGATGTCCGTTGGTATCATTGCTCAAGAAGTTGCTGGAGATGGCAGATGAAGCTGAACCGTTCCCTTCGTTTCTGCAAGCAAGAGTTTTTGCTATTTTTTGCATTCGCAGGGAGTTTAACGTGCAAATTAAGAAAATTTCTCTTTGTTCTAAGACAAAACTGGAAAATTGCAGCCTCTCTTTTTGAGTTTGAGAGCTAGAGTTGCTTGCCTGGCCGCTCGCCTGCATGTCTTCACACTGTTAACGATGCCTTGAGACGCTAAGTCAACTTGATGCAGGGACTCGCTGCGTCGCAGCCGCCCTTGTTAAACTTATTAAGTATTGTAAGGGTTTTTTATTAGAGGATTGCATTCCAAAATATTGTAGGACTTTCAATGGTACCTTCTTGTGCTTTTAAGAAGAGAGAGAAAATCAAAATTGGAGTTGAGAGAGAGCATTGTTTTTCAAGCTATGTACCTTAAAGAGCTAAACATTAAGTGAGACAGTGTAGTTCTTCAAAGTATATGTGCCATAAGTTAAACTCTAAGTGAATCATCGTTGTGGAAAATGAGTGTCATCATGAATCATGGATATGTAAGAGAGTTCGAGAACAACATTATGAAGATGGTCATTGTGTTCAAAGCCAATTATCGTATGTACCTAAAGAATACATGCATCAGTCTATTACATTTAAGAGTAGATGCATTTATGCTAATTTGGAGCTAAGAAGGAAAGTTACTCAGCATCAAAAAATTGTTTTTCAGTTTACACAAACAAAAATCAACATCCTCCTTGTAAGAGAAAATAAATATGTTACTAGAAGTTGATATTATTATAGAGTTATTTTTTCTTCTCTCCATCAAGTTGATATTATTATAGAGTTATTTTTTCTTCATTTTAGAAAAGAAAGAGGACCTGTTTTTATATAAGGTAATTGAAAAATTACTAATCCTTACACTAGATTAATCCTTACACTAGATTACTGATGCCTTTTGATAGGGGAAGAAAATACTAGAACATACGAAAAGGAATTGAATCAACAAAATTTATAATCTGAATCATTATAGCAAATTTTTAAGATTAAAAATAAAATATAAAATGTTGATTGATTGGGGATAGTCTTTCATCCAAGCATTTGCTAATATAGCTAATGCAGTGAACTTTGTTTCCATACTTTTTTTAATAATTTTAAGTCCACTTTATCTTGATTTTACAATAATTTTTGTTTTATAGTTTAAAGTGTTCTCCATAAGAGTATATTTTAGTATTTTTAATTAATACTTTATGAAATTGAGAAGTACTCTAGATTTAAAAAAAATGCTTTTCACTAAAAAAATCCATAGTTATTCATCTTGGTTTTAAGATTGTAGTTAATTATTGTAAATAGATGGATTTTATATTGAATACTTTTCAATATATTTTATTTTTACAATATTGAAATATTATATATAGTTAGGTATTTATAGTTATTCATCTTGGTTTTAAGATTGTAGTTAATTATTGTAAATAGATGGATTTTATATTGAATACTTTTCAATATATTTTATTGTGTAAAAATAAAATATTATATATAGTTAGGTATTTATAAATTTTTATTAATCTTAATTTCTTAATCAAAATTATAAAATGAGAAGTTTTTGAAATATTATATATATTTAGGTATTCAAAAATTTCTATTAATCTTAATTTCTTAATCAAAATTACAAAATGATGAGATGAATCACTATGAAAGAAAATTGTATGTGTAAAACCATTAAAAACCGCTTAAAAAACAGATGCAAAAGGAAAGACAAGGCATAAGGAACCTCCACACCATGCACGGTTCAATAAATCGTTCGTAGACTTCACCGTAAAAGGAATATAACACGCTCAACAGAATCCAACTTCTTATCTTCTTAAAACTTTTATGGACAAGTTATATGACATATTCATTTACGCTTTTACCTAATCGTGGTTGCTGACAAGAGCTCCATCCCAATGCTCCTTGACTTCACTTGAGCGCGACACTTTATTGTGTGTATTGTCTGTCTTTTCGTACTCTCTTTTTTCCCATTTTCTATGGCATCGAAAAGAAAACAGTGGTCATCTCTCTCGTTCTTGTGCAGCAAGATTTCTTTCTTTAATGGAGTGCCAGACCTTTTGTTGATTCGCTCATTACTGAAATTACATACGATGTTGAAAGTATAATAGCCTTCCGAATGCATACCTCTTAACCAACCACCCACCTGAAAGTTTGCGCTTGATTCGAGTTCTCAATACCTAAGTGTTTCGCAGCTTTATCTTGGTTTGTATCATTGGAATGGAATGGGTTATATCGAACTTTATTAAGTATTCACAATGGTTATGGTTCAAAGTTGTTTTAAAGGACCAATTGTATGAACGATCACATGCATTATGTCCAATTCATACTTCTTTGAATCATGCGTTGAATCCTTCCTATTCAGCAACCAATAACCATATAAGGCCGTTTGTTTCGAACATTGTCAATCTTGAGCTTTGCAACAATTAGACAACACACTTTTAAAACCCCATTCAACTGGAATGTCTATATCAGGCTTCTGCTGCAATAGCCCTATCTATGTCTGTACTCTCTCTGCAAACGATGGAAAAAAACCAGCAGAGGCGGTCGCTGTCCCCTGGATGCAGGACTGTGTTAAATTTATGTTAATTACAAATTTTAAGAATATTTAAGAATATGATAGTTAAAAAAAGAGATCAATTATTTAAGCTTTCTGATCCCAAAGGGACCATCAAATTCTGTGATATTCCAAAAATCTACCATAAACATAAAGATGCGAACCTGCTCTACACCAACTAGACTTGTTATTTAATAAGTGAGATTTATACACAGTTAAACTCTTTATATTTTTTTATGTTGTTCGAGTTATTTGAATTATTATTTCATAGGAATTTCATGTCAATAATGAGTTAGTATATAGATGATTTTGGTGAAAGTGTTTGTGATATTTCTGTCATTCCTCATATGGTGACACTCATTTTGCTCTCTCTTAAGAGTCATGTTGATATCTTCAATTTCCTACACTTGAATTTCTTTTATAACCTAATAAATTCAATATCTTTAAACAAATGGAGTAACCTTTTCAATGTTATTTTCAATTCCGGATTTGTCCGGAGGTTGTATTTTTTTTTAACAAAAGAAAAATCATATTTTTGATATTTTATAGGAAATTAAAAAATACTATCCCCTTCCTATATACAAAGAGTTGCGGCTACACATTCATGGAATCGATGAGTATAATTATTATTAGTTTTTTTTTGTTGGCAACATAATCTTCCACCAGAATTTAATAAAAGAACATCACAAGTAACAGTAATTTGAAACATTCCAGGCAGCCATCTTTATCATAAAAAGTTGATAGGATTCTTCGATGTACAGGATCATGATAATTAAATGAGTATATGATTAGAAAGCTGGTTTATGATATGACTGTGCTAATAGTTGTAGAAAATGACATATATGATTTTCAATGTCGGTTACAACTTCGATTTTTACATTGATAAGCATGCCCCACTCTACACTTTGGCAAACTTTTATGTCATAAAATAATGACGGGAGAAAATTATTTTGATCATTCTGCACAACCGTAACCACAATCTTGATGTAATCTGGATTGGGGAAAGAATTCTCCTACATGTAGATTCATTTCTCTTTTTATCTCCTGCGTGTAGGTCCATTTCTCTTTTTATTGCCCTTCATCCTTTGTCCGTGCATTATACATTTTTCTGTATTTGGGCCGAGTTGAAAACATATAGTTACACACTAGTGTAAAAAGAAGAAACAGTTGCGAGGAAAACCTGATAAGAAATCGTTAAGGAGGTTTCTAGCTATGAAAACCTTCACATTCAATGTAACCTTCACATTCAATGTGCTGTGGCGTGCAAGGCATAATCAAGTTGTGATGCCAATGCAAAGAAGCAACCATATAAATTTTAAACCGTTGTAATAATAGTGCACAACACTGCTGTTTATGAGGTGTAGATTAATTTTGTAATAGTAGTTCATAACATTGTTATTTATGAAGTGTAGACCGGTTGTTTCCGTAGAGTTTAGTCTTTACTAAATTTTAGATTAAAATTTTATAGAGATGAGTTTAAAAAAATTAAAACTTTTTCAAAAAGCATCGGAAATTTATCCTATTAGTAGCATCTCATTAATGAATAAATGTTCTTTCATCAAATAGACTGACTGGCTACGCTCAGCTTAGTTTCATTTACAATGTAAAAACAAGCACAGCAGTGCACATTATCCACGATTAAGTTGCAGCATTTACCCCTGCATGAGGCAGCCTCTACTAGACAATTAGGTCTATGAACGGACATTGTTAAGCAGACCAGTTTTATTTGGAAGTAAGATAACATATAGACCAGTTTTACTTGGAAGTAAGATAACATATATAGAGGAACTTATATTAATTGCAGATATTTGCAGATTTTTGACATACTGAGCTAGGGGTTAAATAATTGATCTTTTGATTATCTAATCTAGAAATATTTTAGGAATCTGCAATTGACATAAAAATATAAGTGTTTTTACTCTGATTGGGGTGCCGGCACGCAGTTGGGACAATTTGGGTAATGTACTTCTGCTCCCCACACGCTCAAGGCGATGGGTGTGGCGACCCTTGGCCTAAGTGCATGCAAGGGTGGTCGGAAAGGTGGCAAGGTGGGAGCGAGGTAAGGTGTAAAGGTAAGCACAATAGGCAAGAGAGCATCGTTAGAGTTTTTGCTTGTGGAAGACGGATGTGGTGCTACAGAGGAGCAGGAAGGCGAGGGCTCTTGTGACCCCTAGCTTGGAGATGACCTACAACTGTATTCGGGTATGTTTTTTGGCCTTGCTCCTCCATTGCAATGACGTCTTGTTTGGGGTTTTACTGGTGGGAGAGGGAGGAAAGTAGCAAGATTCCCTGGGGGGTTGAGAATTGCTGGTGGCAATGAGGTAGGTAATTGGTGGAAATTGCATGGTTCGATGTCTATATCCAACACCAGCCGGGTATTGCCTATGGCTATGGTTGCAATAACCTCATCTTGTCTGGTTTGAAGAAACAAGGTTCTAGAAACTGCGTCTGGTGTTGGGCTCACCATAGAAGGAAAATGGGTGAGGGCAATGAAATGGAAGATGGGGAAGGGGGGAGCAGACAATAGACTGCATAAGAGGCAGATCTTACAGTCGAAGCCAAAACAATTTCCGGGCTACGATAATTTCCATTGGGACTATGGCAATGCTAGGGACCTAGAATGGAAAGTTGAATATGAGAAAGCGAGTGGCAGTGCTAAAACTTCTAGGGCAGAGGCGGAACGGTCCCCAATTTCTGCTTGGAATTTGCTAGGATGAGGGCGGGCTCGCGCATTTGGCTAAGGCAAGGGGCGGCTTACCCAACTATGACTCGAAGTTGCTGGGTATGGAGGAGGGGAGCGACAACGAGAGGCTGGAGTCAGACCCAATTTGGGGACTAGTCTTCCGAACATCTTAGCTCTGTGTCCGATAGTGTAATGGTAGAGGAGAAGCATGGTGTGGCTCACTTCAATGGAAATATAATACAGGAAAAGAACCAAATTACAGTGATCTGTTTTGGATTAACAAACTATTGTTGTCAACAAGTCTCGGGAATTCTGATATGGCTTGCCCTGCGAGAGGACGTGGATAGACCCCTAGGAAGGATAAAGACCCAAGTACGTCGGAGCCCCACAGGGGAAGAAAGTCAGTAGAACACCTTATCACTGAAGTTGCTGAGGCTTACCGTGAGGGGACTGATGAAGGAATCCGAGAACTATTAGAAGAGTGGGAGGAGAAAATAAAACAGGGCAATGAGAGAGAGGAGGATATGGATAAGTCAAGGACCTTAGTCTCGGACCGGGACAACACTAGAGGAAGAATTACACAGTTCAAGCAGACCCTATATCTCTATTGGTTGATGAAGAATCTGTTGGGCAAAGCAAAGGAACAAATCTTGGTAGGAATAACAGTGACACTCCAAGGTATGCCGAGCTAGAAGCAAGACTTGCAAAAAATTCAATTCCAGCTTCATAAGCAAGACATCAGGTTGGATAGAGTTGATCGTCACATTCCATGTATCCTAGAAGTGAATGAGATGTCTAGATCAATAGCTAGGGCCTGACACCTCTAGAATCGGCCTCGTAGGAGCAAAAGAGCTAGTCACTTCTCCAGGTTTACTTTTGTTTTATGCGGATAACTTCTAATTTTCGTCATGCAAGTATAAGTTTAGATAGAAAGACTAGGAAACATAGACATATATAGCTTGGCTAGAGAGATTAAAACTTTACTGTTTTTCGATGGCTTACAATGCATATAGGTGGCCAAGAGATTTGGTTTCCCTCTGGGGCAAGTTGAGGCCACCTAACCAATCTATGGGGTGTTAATTTGCCTTTGTTTAATAGAAATTGAAATGGTCCTCCCAAACTTAACAAAAAAATATAAATTTTCTTGTTCAGTTTAAGACAATAATAACATAAATTAAAGATATGCATTATAATAACATGTATTAAAAAGATGCATTAGTCTTTATTTAAAAATTTTAAGACATTGAAAATAAGAAAATTTTCAAAAATATTTTTATTCAATAAATAATAGAATTTACATACATGACTAAGCGCAAAATTGATGTTCAAGGAAAAAGCAAAAACATAAAGCAGTTAAACTAGCAAACACACACATATGATAATACCTTATCACACATATATCAGGTTTACTGGACATTAACATTTTGTCACACCTAAAAGTTAAACCTAATCTATCTGGATATCGACACCTACCTGAAGGACCAGATATTCACTGCTCAGCACTGGATGAAAAAACTTTGCCAACCAAAAGGGTTGCAATCTTGAATGCTGGGTGCACCAAAATGGGTCCAGGCAACCCCTTGGCAGTTGGGGCAGTTGTAAGAGGCAGCAGTCTGCCCTTCGTACAGGAACTTGTATCATCCCTTCATATTGGCATCGATGTTAGAACACCCACATGCGCTGTAACAAGTTTGGTTGCCCTCACAACTTGGCCCTGCCCACACAGTGAAAGAACTTGCACTTGACAGCTGCGCCAATGCTAAAACAAGGCATACCAACACACAAACCACGTAACTGAGGCGCTTAGTTTGCATGAGAGAGGAATATTGTAGGAATGCAGAAGAAATAAGAGATGTGAATGAGCTGTGCATTTCTCAGACCCCGCGCACATGGGCGACAGTAGACAATATAGCTTTCAAATGGTGAATGATCCCAACATTTAATTTAATTTAATTTAAGTGGAGAGTGTTTGGGCATCAATTTCCTTATCTTTAAATATCAGATTTATCTGTGGATCGAAGAAGACTGAAATACTAAGATTTAATTCGATTGACTTGGAGAAAGGTAAAGTGGCTACTCACACTTTTCGTGTAGAAAAAATTAGATTTGTCAGAAGAATTTCTCATGGCGGGTCCCGCATTGACGCGAAAAGTTGTGGATATAATCATTCCCCTTGCACGCGCATTGACGGTTGAATTTAAATGAAAATAATTCGTCTTTGCTTTTTATTAATTAAAGTCACGGAACATTTTGAGTTCAATGATAGTTTTTATTATCTATGAGTGTGGGTTAAATTAGCAATCGCACAATATGTTTATGTTGTAAAGGAAATGTGAAAGATATAAATTCGAGAAGAATGGTGAGATATAGAAGATAGTTAATATAAAATTTAGTAAACAAAATGCTATTTAAAGTTAGAAGATAAAGAGAAATTACTTATATTATATCAAATTTGTAGATTTTATAACTTTTACAACATAGATTGCTCCTCAATCTTCAAAGATCCTCTTTCAAGTTCCAATAGAAAATAATTGATTAAAAAGGTGTTTTTTTTCAATATTGAACTGTCTTACTTGATCAATAGCTTATAGTCTTTTACCACTTGCTCTTAAGGTGATTAGATTTGTCTTTGTTTGTCCTTGCCTAATTTCTTTTGAGCATTTGCACTGGCTTCTGACACAGGGAGTTTATATTCAAAGTTTTTTTTTCAAAAATGACAAATTCAAAATTTACCATTTGTTAGATAAACTTGACCCTATGGTGGAGTTGAGGTTGTGTCAACAATTATGGTTAATAGTTGTGGTTTTGGGCACCTAGTATTGGTGACTCATGGTATTGAGCTCATGGTATTACATGTAGTTGAAGTCGTTAAAAGGCTTGTGTATTATCCATTGTAATGAGCCATGGTTGAGTGGTGAAAGCTCAGGTTGTTGGTCAGCTTGGCTATGTTTTAGCCAAGGACAATAATAGATCTATTATTCGCTGGTTTTTGCCCAGTGGGGGTTTTCCAGATAAATCAGGGTGTACATGTTTGTTTCTTATTTGTTATATTTATTTCTCTTGAACCCTAACACCATTGGATGAAAAAGTTTAAAGAAGATCTATGAAATAGATATATCAATAAAGCTAGTCACTGACATAACAACTTTGCATTGTTTGATAGGAGAGAAGTGGATATTTTCTTGAGCATTGATTAAATAATTCTTTTAGCTGACATAGCAATGTTAATTCACTATTCAAAGATACCATGGTGAACTCTTATGATAGAACACACGAGATTTCCTTTATTCAACATGATGTTCTGAGAGACTTGGCTATGTATTTAACTAGGAAGGGTCCAATAAATAAACTCAAAAGGATTTTTATGCCTCATAAAGTAGACTCCATTGAGAAAAAGTGAAAAAAGGTTGTGAAGTGTACATTTGATGTTGAGATTGTTTCCTTCCACACAAGTTTGGTGCATATTTATTTTAGTTACAACTCAATCTTGCATACCTATTAAATTATTTTGTGTTAATTTTGGTACAACCATCTTATATGCAGTTTTACTGAGGAAATAATTTCAAACTTATGGGGAAAATTTCCAGTCTTCCTCTGATATCGATTTTCACTAACACTACCAAATTTTTATCAATTATAGCTCAAGCTCATTTTCCCTATTCTCGACCAATCAAACGATTCTAAGTTAATTTGGTCACAACCATATTATATGGAATTTTTTAAGAGCATAATTTCTAACTTAGGTGGTAGGGACTAAGCTACCCTGTAGCACTTTTTTATAGTTGTTAAGACCAAAGAAGCTTTCCATCCTTTATTAATCATTTCTCAATGCTATAGCTCCAATGAATCTTGTGATGAAGGTCAACTCAAGGGAAAATTTTAGGGGCTAATATTCACAGATAGGCTAATTTTTTATGTTTTTCCCAAAATATGATTCACCAATTTCCATTTTTTCTAAAAATGATTCACCCACATTTTGTAGTATAAAATGATTTTACCTTAAAAATCGCCAAAAATTTATATGGACTAATATAAAATCATTAGAAATATAAATATTTTTACAAATATATTGCCAAACATTTTACAATTTTCATATCAAGGACTAGTAATATTCGCCAAGGTTTCTAAACTTTAAAATAAACTTCCATCCTTAAAATTTTCCTTGGTCAACTCTAAGATATTTGTATGAATTGAATTCCTCTACATTGATAATTGCATACATAAAGTTAGTGTAAATGGTCTTTTAAAATCTAATTATCACAACCTTTATCTTGTCAATATTTATTGGTATACATGTACAAGAATATAAGTCTTGGAAAATTATTAATCACTTCATAAGATAAGAGAGACACTACATCAACCCTTCATGTTATGATATTAACCTTAGAATTAGTTGTATTTGTATAGAAACCCCTTCCCCCCAACTCTAATCAACTAGGAATTCTCAAAAAAATAATTTCTAAATTTTTCATGCCAATAAAATCTAACAAAACAAAGGCTATATAATCAAATTAAAAAAAAATCATTTAATCTAATTTTGTCTATGATAACAAGTTAGAGGAAGTTAATTCATATAAATATCTAGAAAAGTTTCAATCTTCAACAAGATCTTAAGTGGAAATTTAAGAATGAGAAAATGAATAAAGAATGATGGAAGGGCTATTTTAGTTTTGAGAAAATTGTAAATGAACAAATGTTTGGTTTTAGGAGAAAGTGAAATTTGTCTTTCACACTCTCAATGTTCTAGTTATCTTATATGGATGTGAAGTGTAGGGTTCTAGCATCTCCAGAGAATTATAGAGGAATTGAAAAAAAGAGAAGTGTTTTATAACTTATAATATTGATATTAAAAGTAGTAGGCCATATCTCATCCCCTTCATAGAAGTTGGTATTTCCTCCATTAAGAGTATGGTTGTGTCTAGGAACCTTATGTACAATCAAAATACAATTAACATTAGAAAGGAAACATTTCTTAATATTGCTTCAAAATTTAGTCAACACCGGGGTTAGCACAAAGTTGCCAAGTATTTGCTAAATCATTGTGAATAAATGAAGTAGTCATTTCACAAAATATTGATGCCATTAAGGATACTCATAAAAGGTACAAAGTTTGAGGAAAACTTCTCTCCAATATTTATGAGCATAGAAACAAATTTCTAAAGAAAAGAAATAATTGGTCATCATTTCCCATAAGGTTAGATAAACCAAAGTTAGGCTTTATAGATGGTGGCAACCATTATCATCATCAACAACCACATTTACTATTCTTAGCAGTAGTAGTTACCTTCACCACTTGTTCACCATCAACTAGCCCAACATAATATATACATCAATACGCATATATCACCTTTTAAAATGATTTTAAATAAGATGCAAAAATCTTTTTGACAATGATTTAATATATATGTATTTTACAAAATGGGCTTCGTTTTTAAAAAGAGTTAACTTATATGTAAATTTCTAAACCCATTCTTTCTCCTTTTTCAACTTCTTCCTTTACATTGACCTTTTCTATTTTAATTTCATTGTATATATACAAATCCTTATTACAACATCCTCTTCATCCTTCACTTTTATTGTACTATGTTTTTAGCTCTTGGTGAGATTAAAGTATTCTTCAACAAATTCATCTGTATCATTGTTTCCATATTGAAGTTAAAAAGAATCTGTCATATTTGCTAGGTGATAAAACCTTGGGTTGGTTAGAAATTTTTTCAATATCTATTAGAGTTTATAGGTTTAATAATTTGTCCAAGCCTTTGTTTCCTCTTATATTTTTCCATGTCAATCATTTCCTCGTGAAGGGAAAATATGTCACCATTGTTTTATAAATAATTGATGCTCCACTATACTATTTCACTTTTATTTCAATACTTTCCCAATTAGTGCTTGAGCTATTCATGAAGTCATTGGGAGGTGGTTTATACGTGACAAACAAAAATAGCTAAGAGATTATCATTTTTTAGATTTCATTTACAAATTGCTATGAAATGTCTCACTTTTGAATTCATATTGTTGTAGGTGTTTGTCCAATTTTGAACAATATGCCCTAGGTGCTTGCTTTAGTCCAAACAATGCCCTATTCAACCTACACACTACTTAAGGATCTTTTGACAACTAAAAACATTCATGTTGTTCTATATAAACCTATTCTTCAAGCTCACCGTTCAAAAATGTTTATTTTACATCCATTTTATATACATTAAAATTCTTGTGACATGCATATGCTAGAAACATTTTTATTGCCTCTAATCTTGCTATAGGAGGAAAAGTTCCTTCAAAATATATTCGTTCAACATAAGCATATTCTTTTCATACCAATCTAGACTTATTTCCTACAACTTGTCCATCCTCATTTAATTTTTTCCTAAAGACCCATTTTCTACCATTGACATTTTTATTTAATGGACTAGGAAACAACTTCCAAGTCTATTTTTTCTCAATCTAATATAGTTTTTGATTCATGGCTTTTATCCAATGCTCATCTTGGCTTGCCTGAAAAAAATAGTTTGATTCAATCATGGACATCATAGCAATATGTGATTTACTGGAAGAATTCAATAATCTTCTTTGAGTTTGCACTCCTACTTTCATATTTCTAAGAATTTAATTGGTATGTTGATGATTTTATACATATATTGAGGGGGTTTTGGGGTGTGTGCACTTTTCCTCTTCTTCTCCTTCCCCTTCATATTCTTAAACTTGTTCAAATTCATCTTTTCTACCATTTTGATCAAGTGAGATGATATATCATGGATACTTTCTTTTGGGAGGCAATTCCTCATCCACTTTTACATCAAAGTTGTCAACAATTTTGCATCTTTTATTATAGCATATATATCATTTTCTCTGAGTTGAATACAATAAAAACATCGCTTCAAAAACTCTAGAATCAAACTTACTAAGATTGTTATCATTATTATTGATGTAGCAATTGTTTCTAAATACTTTGAAGTGCCTTATTATGGTCACTTTATCATGGTAAAGTCCATAATGTTATTTTTTTGTAGCATCAGATGTTTTCTAGCCTTGAAATTTTGTGGAGAGGCTAGAATACATGAGATCTCCAAAACTGAGAAATAGTTTCTAGAAATTTTGCCTCGAAATGACTTAATTAGATTATTAGTCAGTTTTTAATTAATTCCTATGTTTAAACTTAGGGAATATGACTAATTAATAAGAATTAATTAAGTCAAGGTGTGAAAGTTCTAGAATCTCACACGGATTGAATTAAAGTTAATCCTAGCCATCAATTAAGATCTAATCTTAGCCGTTGAAGTCCTAACAGAGGATTATAAGAAGAAGTTGATGGGAATTTGAAGAAAACACTTGGAGAGTTTGATTTCATGAGCAGATCGATTTCTAGAGTTGCAAAAATAAGTTTTGAGAGAGAGAGAGCCAGTGATATCGAAGCCATGAAAGAGGGGTAGGGATAGTGAAGCTGGAGGACGGATTCCAAATCCGGTGAGTGCATTTGTAGAGAGGCAAATGAGCCACAGTGAGGTTGACGCAGAAAAGTTTAGTAGCTTCTAGAGGCAATTTCGAAATTGCATGGGAAAAGAAAAGTTTCAATGCCAGAAGCTGGGCTGAGGGTCCGGAGGTCAAGAGAGACATTTTCCCAGATAACAGTAGACCAGATGGCTTGAGGAGAAGTTAGTTAGAGCTGAGTGTAGAAGTGACTGTGCTAGTGTTATGTAGTAGTTGCGCAAAGCCAGTTTGGATGACTCAACTTGAGCTTAGGTCAGAGTCGAGATTTGCCTATGGAGTGAGGAATTTTTCTCACTAGATTTTCACTAGCATTTCTCTGTATGGTTTCCAGTTTCAACATACAATTGTACTCAAATTATTTTACTACTGCATAATATTAAAACCCTTAGTTGTTGCACTGGTTTTCCCAAGTTGGGTTTCTCCAGGGACATTGGTCCAAAAATAACTGCATCATTTTATATGTGTGTGCTAGATTTCTTATAGCATTTATTTCTTACGCAATTTTAGTTGTGTAGGTTGTAGTGTGATTGATTCAGTATTTGATGTAGCATACAGTAAATAAATTGTTAACAATTAACTTATCAATTAGGAGAACTATTTCTAGTTGCTGCAATAGGATTTCAGTTTCTAGATCTTCACATGGTATCAGAACACATATGATTGTCTAGAGAGATCAGTAGCGAAGGAAGAGCAATTTTCACTATTCATTGAGGGGCAGCAGATTGAGACCCCACAGGAAACACAGTCACCTTATCCAAGAGGTTGAATTTCTTGAGGAGAATCGATTTTTCTGAGAGATGGACACAAAAATTTGATCTCTCTAGATTGAGAGGTTCTAGAGGCAGAGGGAGTAGGCAATATTTTTCACAAAGAAGATCTCTAGCTAGATGCGGTATTTTTGCAGTAGTTTTCTAGAGTAGAACTAGCGTCGGGTGAAATAAGAGCACACACTGAATGAAAATTTCCCTTAGGGAACCTCTTGTTTTAAGAAGTTTGATTTCCCTTGTGGATCAACAGTTTTTGTGAGAAATGTATCTCACTCGAGAAGGGTGTGTGAATAACCTAGCAGCAACTGAGCAGAATGGAAAAGGAGATTTTCAACATTATTTGTGATGGCCACTGCTGGGCTTCGAGATCAAGACAGGTTGGATGGTGCTTCTAACTATGTCATTTGGAAGGCAAATATGTCCTTCCTTCTAGATAAATATGGCCTGAAACCATATATTGATGCAGTGGTAGTAGTACCCTAGGATGCAGATCAGCTGAAGGAGTACAGAAAGGAGATGGTGTAGGTAAAGAGATTAATTCTATATGATCTCTAGGATCATGTTGTATCACATATAGTGACAAAGGGAATGGCAAAGAGATGTGGGATACACTTTGCATGATGTACCAGGGAAATTCTGAGTAGCGAGATATCTACTTAGAGGAGAATATGAGATGCACCAAGATGAAGAAAGGGGAACACATAGACCCCTTCCCCACTAGGATTCAAGAGATTTGAGACTAGTTATCAGCTGTTGGGGTAACATCTCAACCCACATAGCTAGTGTGATTGGCACTAAATAATGTCCCAGGTAAGTGATAGGTATTTTTCCAAAGTATCTTGGGCAAACACATCTTGCCAAGGTGGGGTAGGATATGGGTCGATTTGCAGCAGGAGGAGTTGAGATGAGAGCCAGTGAAGAGCTCCATCAGTGGCAGCAACAACAGATCAAAGTAGGTGGAGGAGGAGGAGAATGTGGCCCTTGTATCGAAGGATCCTAGTTAGGGATAGAGGGAGAAGTGAACTAAGAAGAAGGACCCATCGAAGGTCAAGTGCTAAATATGTGGTGACCTAAAGTACCTAATATTCTATAAGGAAGAATGACTAGGAGGAGAAGAAAGATCAGGAGGAAACCTTACCAGAGATCAAGAGGTTATCTTCTAGGTTGGAAGTAGACATCACCATGTTTGTTGATATACCCCCAGGAGTGAAGTAGGGTGACTTGGTGTTACAGCTCGAGAGCGCTACATATGGGCAAGATCCTTGAGGAGGTCCACCTCTTGGATCAGTGCCTTGCAACAGGGGCCCGAAGTATTCAGTAGCGGGATGGATTAGTGGCAGTAGATGTACTCATATTCCAAAGTGACATATGCAGAGTCTAGTAGCAGTCAAATGCTGGGGAGCACAGTGCAGAGTTGGCAGCAGTGCAGAGTCAACAACAACGCATATTCCTCAGTGAAAACACATATATTAGTAGTAGTCAGAGACTCACGAGATAGATGCATCATATTGATCATAGTTGATTCAATATTCAAGATTATTTTTAGTTGGTGATGTTATATTGATCATAGTTGATTCAACATTCAAGATTATTTTTATTTGGAGATGTTGTAGTTGCAACAACAACAGATGGAGATTGGGTTGCATTGTAGATGTAGTGTTGGCAACAGTTCAGTAGGGTCAACAACAACACAAATTCATTAGATATTAGAGTTGCACAGTGGTTGGTGGGCAGCAGCAACTAGACATCATCAACGTGACAAGAGATGATGCAAAGATAGGGTGTTGTCATAGCATGTGTAGTAGAGAATTAGAACACATTCCTCACTAAGAGGAGTGCTACTTTTTGTAGCATCGTATATGTTCTAGCCTAAAAATCTTGTGGAGAGGTTAGAATACATGAGATATCCAAAACCCAGAAATCATTTCTAGAAATTTCACCTAGAAATGACTTAATTAGATTATTAGTGAGTTTTTAATTATCTCCTATGTTTAAACTTAGGCAATGTGACTAATTAATCAGAAATAATTAAGTCAAGGAGTGAATGTTCTAGAAACTCACACAGATTGACTTCAAGTTAATCCTAGCCATCGATTAAGATATAATCTTATTCATTTAATTGTCAACAAAGGATTATAAGAAGAAGTCAATGGGCACTTGGAGAAAACACTTGGAGAGTTTGATTTCATGAGCAAATCAATTTCCATAGTAGCACCAATCAGTTGCTAGAGAGAGATCTAGTGAAAGTAGTGAGAGAGGGGTAGGGATAGTGATTTCGAAGGAAATATTTTAGATATGGGGAGTGCATTTACAGAGAGGCAAGTGAGCCATAGTGGCGCTGACTTAGAGCAACGTAGTAGCCTCTAAAGGCAATTTTAAAACTACTAGGGAAAAGCATAGTTTTAGTGCGAGAAGCTGGGTAGAAGGTCCGGAGGCCATGAGAGACATTTTACTAGACATCAGTAGACTAGACGGCGTAAGGAGAAGCTGGTTCAAGCTGAGTGAAGAATTGACTATGCTAGGGAGAGGTAGTAGCCGTGCAAAGCCAGTTTGGATGACTCAACTTGAGCTAAGGTCAGAGCCCGAATTTTCCTGTGGAGTGAGAAATGTTTCTCACTAGATTTTTATTGCCAATATTTCTTTGTAGGATTACCAGTTTCGGCATCTAGTTGTACTCAAATTATTTCACTGTTTCGTAATATTAAAACCCTCAACTGCTGCATCGGTTTTCCCAAGTTGGGTTTTTTCGGGGAGATTGGTCCAAAAATAACTGTCAATTTATATGTGTGCTAGATTTCTTCTATCGTTTATTTCTTCTGTAGTTTTATTTGTGTAGGTTGTATTGTGATTGATTTAGTATTTTTTGTAGCATACAGTAAATAAATTGTGAAGAATTAGTTTAACAATTGGGAGAATTATTTCGAGTTACTGCAATAGAATTCTGATTTCTGAATTTTCACACATAGGGGGTCTTGTCACTTTTTGGTCTAAACTGAGCCTTATTTAGAATATGGACTATTGTATGAACATCCTCAGCCCAAATTGTATTTGGGATATTTCTCTCATCTAAAATTGTTCTTCCCATTTTTTATATTTACATATTTGTTCTTTCAACCATGTCATTCTATTGTGGGGTGTTTGCAATGGTGAATTATCTTCTTATGCAATGTTATCTACGGTAATCATCGAACTCATTTGATTTAAACTCTCCAAACTTGTTTAATTTTATACACTTAAATTTCCATTCAATTTGGTTTTCAACCATGGATTTAAATATCTTGAATTTTTCAAGCGCTTTATACTTCTCCCTAAAAGATCTAACCCATGTAAGCATGCTATAATAATCGATGATTAAGATAACATAATGTTCACCATTTGGAGTCTCAGTTTTGGAGGGTCCACATAAGTCTGTATGAACTAGTTGTAAAGGCTTGGTAGTTGATTTTTCTTTGTTCTTAAAGTTGATCCAAGATCTTTTGCTTGTAGATGTATTAAAGAATTACATGCATAAATTGTAGCTTAACATAGAAATTTAATGTGCACATGAGAGAAGAGGAGAAACACATAAAGCATGAAATAAGACAACAAGACTTGATAACAGAGTTCATTCAACTTGGACTACGTCTCTGGGTCTATTATCGGGAAATCTAGTGTCCACTCGGAGCTGCTAGTCCCACTAAGACTGGTAGCTATCTTAGAAACAAACAAACTAAAACTACTTTCATTTTCCTTTATGAGAAGTAGATAAGAGGGGAACAAAGGACACCAACCTCAGTCTTGCGCTTGGTTCCTTGCTTGGTTCCTCTCCCTTCTGACAGATCCTTGCTGCTTTTCCTTAGTCTACACAGCTTCAAAGAGCACCTATGGAATCAAAGCAGCATAATACTATCGAAGAACATAGATCTACAATCATAAACAATATAGGACCTGGTATATATTGACCACACAAATGCATATATCATCAAACATACAAGAATGTGGAGGAAACCTTGAATAGCTTTATTAATATCAAGAATAGCAAAGAGGATTACAACCAATTTTTTTGACCCAGCGTCATCCTCCCAGCATGAAAGACCTTCTTCACCTCATGAAAATCTTAGGTCACCCAACACTATGATATTCCACCAAGAAACCAACAACACTTCCTTACGAGATACAAAATTCCAGCCTCTGGATCTCTGGGATGAGGGATCCATATATAGATGATTGTAAGGGGGTGAGTGAGCTTCTGGGATTTTGATTAGTGTCTTCTCTCTGATAGTTCTTGATTCCACTTGGAGATTGATGATCTCTTACTCATCCCTGGGCAAATTCAGAAAGGCAAGTGTCACAGGAGAAGTTTCTGGAAGATTCCATGACAATCCACCTTGCAAATTGTCTCTGCCATTTGTCTACTCTCACCCATCGCACCCTACAGAAGGGCTTTCTAGTATGCATCGCACCCTTTACACTGAGCAAGTGAGATGAATCGTACCCTCTGCACTGGGCAGTCTGTATGGTCCAGCTTTAACCAGTTTTGAGCAGTTTTCTATGGAGAACTTCTGGGAGATGATGTAATCAGCTGACCTTGTTCCTTTAAGGTGTGAAGCAACACTTTTAGGGACTTAGGAGCCCTTGGTTTATGGACATGTATGATTGGGGTTGCAGTGCCCAAAAATGTCTATAACAGTTGCCCCCTAAAGCATGAGGTCGTTAATCTTTTGATGTCGGGTGAAATGATTTATCATGAGGATCCAAAGTTTTTTTCGAGCTGGAAGGCGACCTGTAATAAGATACAATACAATACATTATCTTCATAATATTTTTCATGATCTAGTTGAGGCAGGCATTCCCATGCTCAGCTTTATAAATTCATTTTCATGTACATAAGACAGACAACCGTCTGTGTGGCATACTAATGATTCTGATAGAGCCATCATCCTTTGATTCGGATGATCATCTATGCAGCAATGATGTACATTTGATGTCTTTATTTTCCTGAATATATCAGAGCCCAGATGGATGAAACTAGATCTGGGGTCTTCAAACTGGTCCAATATTCACTCGAAGTACAAGTCGATCCATGTGAAAGATGTTTCGGAGTTGAACATGGAAAGACATCACCTGATTACCAGCCAATGATGTAAGCTATTAACAGGTGCGAGAGGAATCACTGATAATGATGATGATCCTCAAGGTACTACAGTACAATTCACGTGGTGTGAAAAAGGGACTTGGCATCGAACACCACGCAAAATCTTTCGGTTGAAGGTCATTGATGTAAACCTGTCGCCGGAAGTGAGAAACTTGCCATTGAGGCATGCAAGCTTCAAAGTACTTAAAGGGTTGTTCCTAGGTCGACTTCTTGGATAATGAGCTGATGTCGACAAGAAGCGACTCGTCGTAGGAGGGCCTTAATGAATCCCACATCTACGACATGAAACGGAGTAAATGATTTTGGAGGTGAAAACGATCTGATGATACAGGGTTCAGGGTGGCAGTCATGAAAGAATGGAGCATGAATGTATTGCAGCGGATGAGACACAGGTGAATTCTCTAAGTGACTTCTCTTGAACATACCGGCGAGACTGACATGGATTGGCTACATTAACCCCAAATATGGATGGTGCGATGGACCAATGGTGATATGATCGGTGAATGGAATAACCCGACCCGACTAGGACGTGGAGTGAAAGTGTCATGTTCAAGAGCAACTTGCTACCAATAAAGTTTCTTCAAGTTTTCTTCCCAATTTTTCCCCAGTCATTGCTGACCAGTACCTATTTATTTTTATCAAGCTTGAGGAGGATAACATATGATTGTTATATAATTTGCCCTTCGAGCAAACCCGTCGCTATGTTTTAATGAGCCTAGCGACAATGAAACTCGTTCTTGTCTGTATGGACAAGTTTGTCGCTATTGGTTTTAACGAGTTTAACGACAAAGATAACTCGGTCCTTTTCAATTTTAGAGAGTCTGAAAGGGACATAAAGGAAACTCCAATAATCATTTTTCGTCATGTAATCCCTTAAGTCCGAAAAAGTATAAAATAATACGAAAGGGATGAATTTTCGATAATTTTAACGAGCTGAACAAAACAAGCGCTTGATCTTTTTGTGTAATAATTCCTCAGGTCCAAAAAGATTAAAATCTAGAGGAGGGATAGCACCCCCGGTAGCTTTAACGAGCTGGAGAGGACAATTGCTCTGCAATATTTTCATATTTTACGAGTCAGGTGAAAAGAGCTTAAAGGAGACTCGTTTTTTGAGGAATGAGTGATAATCTCAGGTAGTAACTGATTCCAGGTAGGTTTGGAATTTTCCAATCACGTCAATGTGACAGGGATGGCTAACAGGATCACTCTTTGCAGATATTCCTCAAAAAGGGGTAAACAATCAAATGGAGGTGAATGATCAGCTAAAACAGAGTGGAGGTGATGATGAGAACACGACCAGGGCTCAAAAGCTAATGATAATGCATTCACAATGGTTATTTACCGGAAATTGGTTCATTTTTTAATGAGCTTAAACTCTGGGGAAAACATTTGCTCATTGCTTAGGTTTAATTTTTAACGAGCTTGAACTCCACATAAAAACTACTCGTGGCGAGGTTTATTTTTTAACGAGCTTGAACCTTGCGGTAACACTGCTCGTGATAAATTTTCATGCCCCCAGCATAATAACGCCAATCGAGGTGCATGCCCCCCAAGCTTCATTGCATTCAATGCAGTGGTTGAAATGAAGGTTTACCTCCGAGATATTTTGAAAGACTCGACTTGGAAAGGGATTTGTTTCATTTTTTAATGAGGTTGACACAGTAAAAGAATTATCCTCATGACTCCTTGTTTCATTTTTTAACGAGGTTGACACAAGGTAATAACCGTCCTCGGAATCCACCATATTTACAGTATTTGATAGAAAATCAAAAACTGAAGGATGATTAAGGTCGCTGGAATAATCTTTGTGGTAATCCAAAAGATGGGAATGATGGTGGTAATCTTCCCATGGTGCCTATCCTATCATCATTGATTAAATGATTCCTTCATCTGTAGAATGTACATGTGACCAAGGATCTGAAGAGGTGCCAAATTCCTTAGACCTATCTATCCAAACACTCGATGAGTGTTGATTTGGGTCTGCCCCCCAGGCCAAGAAAATTGATTGCTACAATATTTCTAAAATGGCAATGATCCATGCTGTCAAAATGTTCAGGAATCTTTTGAATCTAGAAGACATCATATTGCAGGTTCCCACCGTGGCCACTTTCGCCAGATTGTTTGGAGGCGGTAGGGAAAAAGTCCCCATTAATGTAGGGTCTTTTAGTAGGCCTACTCCGACATTTTGAAGTGATTGAGAGCTTCCATGGATCATTGGAATGCTTCCTGTAACTTGTGAACTATTGGGGAGGAAGTTTTGTTGGTCGACGATTGTAATCCCTCCTTGGAAGGGAAATGCAATCTTTCTAAAGTATGTCGACACAACTGCAGCCATAGCATAAATCCAGGGCCTTCCCAGTAGGATGTTGTAATCGAGGTTTCCATCGATAACCTAAACATCAATTTCTACTGTTTTGCCCCCCAGTTCAACTTGCAAGTTACTTAAAATCCTGTATGGAGTGTATGATCGTCCATCAAATTATTTTAACGTCATTGATGATTGTGACAAGGGTGGTGAGCCTAAATTTTTCCAGCAACTCATCGACATAATACATGTAGATGCCCCCTCATCAATAATTGTTCGATGAACAGTTTTGTTGAGGGCTTTCACTTGAATAAGGAAAGCTAGTTGAGCTGGTAACTGAGGGTCATATCCTTTGTGATTAAAGGACGCAAGATTGGAATCCGTTGGGTCAATCCCACCTATTGCCGATAATAAATCCTGCTTTTGGGAGGGGCAATTTTGCAGTACCTCAAGTGTCGACATAGCGGACGGTGATTGGGCCAGATTCTCCACTATATTATAATGCTGTGCTACTCTGGCATGAGGATTAAATGTCGATTTGTGTACTACTCCTTTTGGCGGCTTTATCGTTAGTTCAGGTATGATGGGTGGCACAACTTCGGTCGAAGTTGTTGTCAAACTACTAGGTTGATCATTAGCCTTGTTGTTTGATAGCTGTGGATTATCGTAATCTTTATTCCTTGTCGATATGAAAGCATCATTTTGCTGCTTCGAAACTGACAACATTAGCACTTGGGACGGGGAAGCATTGTCACTAGCAACCAGATTTGTTCCTAGATTTGGAAATGGGTCAGTCAATACTGCCGAGGTTTTTGAATTCTTGAAGAATTTTCTAAGCTCAGTTTTATATGGACATTCTCTTGTCCAATGATCCTCATCACATATAAGGCATGGACGATTTGATTTCCTATCTCCAGAAGGGTTTGTAGAAGACTTTTAAGGGGACGAATCCTCCTGTTTCTTCTTCTTCCCTTTCTTTTTCTTCTTGCCTCTTGGTTGCTTCGTTTCTTTGCCTTTGTAAGTCGATATGGCATTTACTTCTCAGGCGAGAAGTTATTCATTTGCATTTTGACCTGAAACTATACGAGCCTTCTTTGACTTAGCCTTTACGGTTTTCGTGCTAGTCGTTCCTATCACATCGTCCCCAGCATGAGAGTCTTTGTTTGATTTAGGAGAGGGAGGAACAGAAAATTCCAGTCTAGGAGCATCAGGGATTTTATCGTAGAGCGTGCCAGACTGAGTATAAATCAAATCTAAATATTGCGCACGAGCAATGACTTGCTCTTCAGTGACGACTCCTCCCTTTGCCACATCTTCTGTAATAGAAGGTAACAATGACTTAATAAACCATTTAGCCAACAGTTGTTCAGGAACATATGTTTTTACCATTCTACGATGACATCACCACTCATGAATATGATCGGATATGTGAGTGGCCATCGTTTCCTTGAAATTGGTAAGAAGCTCTGTTCTTATTTCGTACCTTATGGGCAACTGAAAATGGGTTAAAAAGGTGTTGGCTAAGGTACTGAAGTTATCAAACGAAGCTCTATGCAATTCGATATACAATTTTTCTGCCGGACCAGTTAACATTCGCTGAAAAAGGCGAAGCCTAATTGAATCATCATTTAGAGTGTTAGATGAACACCACAGATGAAAGGTCATCACATGATTCGATGGGTCTTCACCCAGATTTCCATTAAATTTAGGAATATCTGACGAAAGTTTATGAGGAATCGCTAGCCACCAAGGGGTGTAAGCGATTGGATCGTTTGTTAGCCGATTTAGATCTGGTAACTCTAAAGTTGCCATGAAGGGCAACTGTTGATTCAAGTTTGGCGAAGCATACCCAGGATAAGATGGGATTGCCTAAGCAGTGGGTCTTTGCATACCAGCATAGTGCATTTGATGTTGATAACTTTGGTAAGGTTGATGGGCATAACCATTATGAAATGGTTGATGTTGACCGTTTTGAATATACGGCTACCCATTACTTGCAAAGATTTGGTGCTCAGATCCTTGGTAAACTTGTTGGAATTGCGGTTGTTGATATTGCACCAGCCATGGTTGTGAGACCATGTGTTGTTGTCCAATACTAGCTATTTGACCAAGATGAGGGGTAATGGTACCCGTTTGAGCCTGGGTCACTCCAGTTAAGGAGCCACTAATTGATGATTGTGGTGGCGTCGTAGGGACAAGGGGCTGTTGGATTGCGACCTGAGAGACTTGAGGTTGGCATACAATAGGTAATGCTTGTACTTGCGACACCATCACAATAGCCGGTGTAGTGGGGATATTTGACATAGGCAGACTTTGTTGCATTGAGTATACAACTCTTGGTTGTTGAGGTAGTATTGACATCCAACCACTGGATGTAATTCCAACATAACCTGAATTCTGTTGTGAACTCTCGTACGTTTGTTCTCCCGGAGGAGACAATGAAAGGGAATATTGCCCCCATACGGCGGTAATCCGGTGCTTAAGGGAATGATTTGCCTTTGAGGACCGGACTGCCCAAATTGACATTGCGAAGGATCAATTTGCTAAGACTCAACATAAGAGATTCCAGATATTATTCTGGACGAACAAACGGGAACAAACCATACCATCGAAACAGCCCCTGGATGGATTCCATCCAGCGATTGAGAGCTAGTTGCGACAGATGGTACATCGACGAACATTGTTGGAGTGACAGCAAGAAGTTCTGCCGCTGCTGTGTCAGATGACACAGTCCTAGATGTCAATGGTTGTTCAGACATATCTAGTCTATCCAAAAGATTTCCTAGCGATTCTACAGGAACTTCCGATAATGGTAGACTAATTTCTGATGAAGAAGGATATAGGGTGATCCCAGCTCCAAAATGCGATGGAGTACTAGATTGGGGATCCTCCTCAATCTCTTCTATAGCAATCAACCCAGGTGGGAGAGGTAGACCATCAAGTCTGTAAAATATTTCCGGTGCCGAAGAAGGTATAGATTCTGCAGCGACAGATGCTTGGGGAATAACACCTTCCGAATCAGCTGTAGATGGAGCCGGTTCAGGTATAGAAGTGTTTACCCTCACACTAGGATCAGTCCTACTGTCCTCTGGTGGCTGCAGAGCTTCTTCTGTAGAGGCAGGGATACCAAAAATGTTTGGAGTAACTGGAGTCTCCGAGGGTGTCGGAACACTTGTTCCAACCAGACCAGGGGATTTTGAACCGGTTAAACGAGTTCTCTTTGTCTGGAATCATTTTGATTCTGGAGACAAAGACGGTTGACTCGTAAGCCTCTGCGAATGACGGGGTTTTGATTGAATTTCCTCCACGATTGCGGATTACTCGATCAACTAAAAATAGAGGGGGGAAAATGTTTCCGAATTAAATGAATTTTAGATGCTTTGACATAACTTGTTTTTTCAATTTTTAAGAGTCGAGAAAAAACAAAAGATGACTCTAATTGCCTTTGATTTTTAATGAGCCTGAAGTGACAAGTGCTCAGATGGACCTTTTCCTTTAAGGAGTCTAAAAAGGAACGAAAGAGACTACTCTGGAAATCTAGACATAGGGATTACCAAACCAATCACAAAACTGCAGAATACTTTTTACAGTATGGCAGTCAATCTTCCTGAATGCTATGTTCAATGCATTGTGATCGATAGGGCGGCAGACACGGCTTCCTATGGATAAAGGATATAGCCTATTGTGGTTTCCCAATATATACTCGACGGTACGTGGGAGCACAAGTCCGTACTGGCATTGGTCTCAAAGAGGAGGAATCACCCAACCAACAATGAAAGCGACAGTTACCAGGCTTTACGATGCCGGAATACGTCTCTAGCCTAGACTTCTAGATGTTGTGCGTTAGGTTCCAAAGCGTTTTTATGTTCATTAAATTTATTTTACAGTTGATCTTTCTTAAGAAATTTGCCTTTCAGGTTCACCGCGTGATGTAGATATACAATTCCTAAAATTCAATCTAAGATGATAAACAATCGTTTAATCTTCTTTTTGCAATGAAAATCCTAGCTACTAAAGAAAGAGAGATGATATTCTTTCAACATAGAGCAGAGAGCACACATTAGATGCATTGTCCTAAATCAAACCAGCAAGCAATCTAAATGCAAATGCACATGCATGTATTTGTTTTTAGCTTTCTTAATGTGTGAATGACAAGAAGAATGCTAAGTACAAATCTGAATTATCTTTTCAAAGCAACAGTACTAACAAATTTCTCTTCAAAAACAAAAGGAAGATAATGACGACACTTTGATATTTTGAATTGAAAATTGCTTTCGACACTTGAAAAAATACTAATTCAAATCAAATACAATAGTAATAGTATAATTGACTATAAAGAACAATAGGATTCTTTTCTATCATTGAAAACGACACTTGCAACACTTCCAAATCAAGAAACGACAGTTCGATTACGCTACTTCTTTGTAAAAGAGAACTAAAAATGGCGCACAATACATAAAAACATTCAAAGTTCTTTGCACAATCGAGGCGGAATAATGGAAAGGAAGAGAGTTTCTATAGTGGTATACTGTTCACCGACAGCAAAACTCCTGAATAAAGCTGAAGAGAGTGAACACAGAAACCAAAATCTAAGAGCAGAAGAGGTCTTATCTGATCAGCGCACCTGCAACACAAGGAAAGTGCGATGCAGCGCACCTACTACACATGGGAGGTGCGATGCATCCAGATTCCAAAGAGGAGAAGGTGTGATGGTCCAGGGACGAGACTTCAACTTGGTTTCGGGTCACAGTTTGCAGCCTAGTTCAGGGATTTAGGCCGAGCTAATGATAGTCAGTAGATAGAAATCACAGGGGCTGATCTAATGAGGTTACTAGAGCCACCAATAGGGCAATTAGAAGCTTTGCAAATCAATTTTTCAGTTTATAAACAAAACCCGGAGATAGACTGAAGCAGCATTAATCTACTTTGCACTTGCATAGCGAATGCAGTTCGAAGGTTAGCTGGCTTAACTTCAGGCTCCGTCTATAAGTTTATAAAGCAAACAAATATAGACAAGCAAACAATCTATTCGCTCCCCAGTGGAGTCGCCATTTTGTTATCGGGAAATCTAGTGTCCACTCAGAGCTGCTACTCCCACTAAGACTGGTAGCTATCTTAGAAACAAACAAACTAAAACTACTTTCGCTTTCCTTTATGAGAAGTAGATAAGAGGGGAACAAAGGACACCAACCTCAGTCTTGCGCTTGGTTCCTTGCTTGGTTCCTCTCCCTTCTGACAGATCCTTACCGCTTTTCCTTAGTCTACACAGCTTCAAAGAGTGCCTGTGGAATCAAAGCAACATAATACTATCGAAGAACAGATATCTACAATCATAAACAATATAGGACTAGATATATATTGACCACACAAATGCATATATCATCAAACATACAAGAATGTGGAGGAAAACTTGAATAGCTTTATTAATATCAAGAATAGCAAAGAGGATTACAACCAATTGTTCTGACCCAACATCATCCTCCCAGCATGAAAGCCCTTCTTCACCTCATGAAAAGCTTAGGTCACCCAACACTATGATATTCCACCAAGAAACCAACAGCACTTCCTTACAAGTTACAAAATTCCAGCCTCTGGACCTCTGGGATGAGGGATCCATATATAGATGATTGCAGGGGGGTGAGTTAGCTTCTGGGATTTTGATTAGTGTCTTATCTCTGATAGTTCTTGATTCCACTTGGAGATTGATGATCTCTTACTCATCCCTGGGCGAATTCAGAGAGGCAAGTGTCACAGGAGAAGTTTCTGGAAGATTCCATGACGATCCACCTTGCAAACTGTCTCTGCCATTTGTCTACTCTCGCCCATCGCACCCTACAGAAGGGCTTTCCAGTATGCATCGCACCCTTTACACTGAGCAGGTGAGATGCATCACACCCTCTGCACTGGGCAGTCTGTATGGTCCAGCTTTGACCAGTTCTGAGCAATTTTCTATGGAGAACTTCTGGGAGATGATGTAATCAGCTGACCTTGTTCCTTTAGGGTGTGAAGCAACACTTTTAGGGACTTAGGAGCCCTTGTTTTATGGACATGTATGATTGGGGTTGTAGTGCCCAAAATTGTCTATCACAGGGTCCTGCGCGATCAATGGGGAGGCCTTCATTCATTAAGTGGCACGAGGAAGAAGAGTACAAGCATCAGTTACCAAAAAAAATGATTTTTATACCTCCATACTGAAAAATGGACGAAAAATGTAGAACTTTGATGGAGAAATGGATAGCACCATTGCATTCGTGGCATCGAGAAATGCTGAAACCATATAAAATTTGTCAAAATATGACAAAGTGAAAATCTGACCCTCCTCCAAAAATCTGCCTTGAACTGTGTGCACTACCTCCTCCCCGTGGGCGCACTGATAAGATGCGTTTAAATAAAATAATGGTGATGAATTCTTCAAGGATTATGTTGTGGTGTGTTGGTTGAGGATCCGGTTAATAGGGAGGAGGTCGGGTGGTCAAACCCTGCCTCCTCCCTTTTTATACATCGAATCAAATCCTTTTTTTTTTTAAATTAAAATGTTTGGTTGGGTCGGGCCCCCCTTGGCCAGCCTGCCCACCATACCAACCTCCGATTGGTTCCATGCATTACATGGTTTGCTGTTTGTTAATGTGGGTTGGGTCCATGCCCCAAGGGTCGGCCCACCCAACTCCTGTGCCTCTTTATTTATGGTGGTTCCGTTGGGATGGTTGATGGACCCATGGGAGGGGCCTAGGGTCATGGCCCACCCCTCCACCAATTATTTTATATTGTTATATGGCACGAGTTGGGGTGGCAGGGTTGGTGGCCCGCCACCCTTTTTTTTAATATTTTTTTTGTTATATTAAAACAAAGTGTGCATTTTTGGAAATTCGGTTTTGGACCGAAGGAGTCACTTTAACGAGGCAACAATTTTGCCTGGAATCTAGCCAGAGCTGGCTGGATTCCATTTGCCAAAAAAATTCCAAATTATGTCTTTGTTAATCTCGCCCAGTCAGCAAAAAGTCAACCCAACTTTGACTGCCTCTATCTCCCTCATCCAGACTTGGATTGGAGTGTCGTTCACATCGTTGGAATCAGGGCGACGAGCACTTCGATCTGATATCAAATTAATCATCTTTCTACCACTTTTAATTTTGAGCCTTTTCCATGCCACTGTTGTCTGAAGATCCACTTGGATCAATCCTCCCTACTGAGGAGCTTTTGGATCCCAAAATCATTTACACTTAGCACTCTGTTTGTGTCCTTTCAACCCACACTTTCGATCACCTGCACGCAAAACTAATATATTTTTTTGCAATCATGCACACAACATATGACTTAACAATCCTTCCTTTCCAAGAGTTTATAGCACACACTCCTTGGCCAAGGATTACATAAAAAGTAATCAATACCTCAACTACTAGTAAAGAAAGGCCAAAATATCATCATTGGGTTTTGAAGTGATATGAAACACACCATCACTTTTACATTTACTTGCAACGTATGATTTAAAATGGTGGCCATAACAAGTTACTACCTTACAAAAACCAACTTAACAAAGTAGACCACCGTGAATGGGGTGGTTTCATTTGCTGAACATGTTCACCTTTCGGCTCCTCCAGCGATGTTTCTAGAGCATGGAACATTAGACATGCAGTTTTTTGGTGTCCCTCTTTGTTGCAATGGCTACAGCGATTCTTTTTCCTCCAAACTTTCGGGGTTGCCTTGGGGTGCTTTCCCCTGGTGTTCCTGTGATGAGTGTTTATGGGGCCTTCACTATCACTGGATTGTGAGGAGGGAATTTCATCATCTGTCATTGGTTGGTTACTAGCTATATTAGAGCTTTCCCCCATTTCCTTTCTGGTGTATGTGAGTCCTGCACAACGTGGCAATTCCTCAACTTCAATGGGGTTTATGATTTCTTGGCCTTTGATGTCAAGGCCCTTTCCCTGATACCCCATCTTCTTCAATAGTTTGGATCCAATCCTTGTATCATGTTTTTCAAAAGCAACGAAATCATCATAATGAAAATCATATGAAATCGAGGAATCACTTTTTACCTCTGGATAACGATGCTGCAGCTTTTCCAAGGCCTCATCCTTGGCCTCCTATACAAGTCTCCTTAGCTCAACATTCTCTGCTTGGATGCGGCGGTTGATCTCCTCAAGTTCTTAGAGTCCTACTGCGGGGAGTGCCCTTTTCGTTATGTCTGTTGAAATCCTTGATTCATGGCCAGAACCAGACCCCAAATGTATGGGTCCTCCTGCTGCGATCCCAAGGGCTGCAAACTTCGTTTCATCGCTAGAATTGGACCCCAAGTCAATGGGCCTACTTCATGCAAATCTTGCATCTGTGACCTTCTCATCTTCCTCTGACTCATAATCTTAGTCTTGTTGCACAGTGGTGACAACCTTCTGCTTCCCCTTTCAATCATTCCTTTCAGGTCTTAGTTCAGGGTGCAACTTCCAACAATTTTCTTCATCATGCCTCTCTTTCTCACAATGTGTACAAGAGGGCTTTGCTCCCCTTCTCTTAGCTATTGCGACTCTCTTTGGGTGGTCATCCCGTTCAGGTGTTCCCCTGTTTTCCACATGAATGGCATTTACACTAGCCGAGTCAATGGTAGTAGGTTCAAACAATAATAATGAATGTCTAAAGTTCATCCAACTTGGTTACGAAGTTCATCCAACTTGGACTATGTCTCCAGGCCCTGCTCGATCAATGGCGAGGCCTTCATTCATTAAGTGGCATGAGAAAGAAGAGTACAAGCATTAGTTACAAAAACAAGGAGTTTTATACCTCCATACTAAAAAATGGTTGAAAAATGTAGAAATCTGATGGAGAAATGGACAACGCCATTGCATTCATGGTGTCAAGAAATGCTGAAACCATATAAAATTTGTCAAAATCTGACAAAGTGAAAATCCGGCCCTCCTGGAGAAATGTTCCTTGAACTGCTTGCACTACCTCCTCCCTTGGGTGCATTGATAAGTTGTGTTTAAATAAAATAATGGTGATGGATTCTTCAAGGATTCTGTTGTGGCACAATGGTTGAAGATCCAGTTAATAGGGAGGAGGTTGGGCAGTCAAACCCCGCCTCCTCCTTTTTTATACATCGAATCAAATCCTTTTTTTTTAAATTAAAATGTTTGGTTGGGTCGGGTCCGCATTGGGTGGCTTGCCCACCATACCCACCTTCGGTTGGTTCTGTTCATTAAGTGGTTGGTTATTTGTTAACATGGGTTGGGTCCATGCCCCAAGGGCCAGCCCACTGAACTCCTTTTTCTCTTTATTTATGGTGGTTCCGTTGGGATGGTTGATGGACCAGTGGGAGGGGCTAGGGGTCGTGGCTTGCCACTGCACCAATTATTTTATATTGTTATATGGCATGAGTTGGGGTGGCGGGGTTGGTGGCCCACCACCCTTTTTTTTATATTTTTTTTGTTATATTAAAACAAAGTGTGCATTTTTGGACCAAAGGAGTCATTTTAACGAGGCAACAATTTCTCCCAGTCAGCGAAAAGTCAACCCAACTTTGACTGTCTCTATCTCCTTCATCCGGACTCGGATTGGAGTGTCGTTCACATCATTGGAATTAGGGCGACGAGCACTTCGATCTGATGTCAAGTTAATTGTCTTTCTACCACTTTGAATTCTGAGCCTTTTCCATGCCACTAGTGTTTGGAGATCCACCTGGATCAAAAGGGCACCCAAACTTTCTTTCCAACCTCACATGATTTATAGATTTTATTTCTTGGCTTCGAAATTTTTGGTAACTCCCTCACATCTTCCTTTTTTCTGAGCTCCACAATATGGTAAAAATTAAGGTGTCCTAATATTTGATGCCATAACCAATCTTCACCACGCTTCCTCAAGCAAAATTTCTCACTTTATTCATTTAATATATATACATTACTTTCATTTCTTCTAGCTTTAACATACTTCTCTTATGTCTAATGTTTTTATTTTCATAATCATCAGAGCAAAAGATGACATCATAACACTAGTCACAAATTTGACTTACATTCAACAAGTTGTGCTTGAGACCATCCACAAAAATAACATTCTTAGATTTTTCTCTTCCTTTCACCAAGATGACTATGCCATTTTCCATGATCTTTCTTGGAGCATCAATGAAAAATTTAAAATTGCTTGACATGTCTTCTCTTAGTGACAAGAATTTATTGCGATCACTAGTCATATGCTTGGAGAATGAATTGTCTACATACCAATGGTTTCCTTGGTTTTGGGTGTATAATATGATGCCACATTCTTAATTTTTTTCTTCCTTTTTCTTCCTCCATGGCTTGGGTTCCTGTTGAGTTTACTTGATATGAGAAGTTGATTTGATTTTTTTGGTTCTACAATCAACTACCTTATGTCCATAGTTATGACAATTATTGCATGCCAATTCATCAAATAGAAGAGAAAAAGAATAACATTCCCTAGGATTATTTCTTTGTGAATTTACAATTTTATTATCTTTGCTTGACTGATAATATTTATTTATTTCATTTACTATCTAATTAATTCAAATATATGCTCTACAATTTAAAGCTTTATGTCAAAAATTTGTACATGAAAAATAGTAGCCATAGAAAATATTTTGGTACCTGGGAGCAATATGTCTTTGAGGATATGATTTGTTGATTCTTTACTAGTTTTCTCTTTAAGGGAAATAAGGACTTTGTTGATTTCACACTTGATCTTTGTGGTTTTTGTGATGGTTGTAGCTTGTGCTCTTTGTAGCTACTAATTATTATTAATGTCTTATGTTACCTTGCTATTATGTTCTTCTCATTGCTTCTATTGTTTAAGATTATCTCTTTCAGCTGCATTATTACATGGTCCTTTGAATTCTTCAACAAAGTTGATGGGTTCCTTATCTTCAAGCTTCTTTGATGTTGTCTCTCCTTCATAGACCAATATAGTATTGATGAAATAATATATTTGAACAATTATGATTTCATCTAACTTGTTAGAACATTTAATAAACTTTAGGTTTTGGTTCAGTTGAGTGTTGGTTTTCTCTAATTCTTTTATAAGAGAAACTATTTCTTCTTCTAGCATTTCACACTCCTTACCCTTTTGTTTCGGATATTGCAACAAGGTGTGTTCAATTTCCTTTTCTTCTTTCAACATAGCTTTAAGAAGAGAAAATAATGAATCTTTAGAATTATCCTTTTCTTTTGCCAATTTTACCAGCATCTCTTTCTTATTATTATCCTTTTTCCTAAGCCTTTGAATTTATTTTAAGGAACTGATCAATTCACCTTCTAGATCTACTTTAGTCTCTTCTTCATCAAACTCAAATGTTCCTTGATATAGAGTGTCTAAGGCCATGATCATGAAGTGTTTTTTTCTTTCTTCATCAAAGGACTATTAATATTCATGTTTAGAGGAATCGTTTTCTTCTTGGGTATAGAAAATATTCTTCTTGAAATTCTTTTCCTTATTTAATTTCTTATATTTATTCTTGTATTTATGATAATATTCATTCTTTTCTTCATTCTATGTACATTTGTATGTATAGTGGCCTACTTCTCCATAGTTAAAACATTTGAAGGGAAACTTACCTCTGTATTTGTTATATTCTTTCTTTAATTTTCTGACAAATATGGCTTATCATTTTTAGTTCCATAGCCCACATCTTCTTGATCCTCTTTATCTTCTTGTCATATTTGAAGGTCACTTCCTTTGAGATAGACATGCCTTTTTAGGTTCTCATTTCATAGGATGTTAGTTTTCATGCAATTGATCCAATGTAAATCTGTTGATACCTTGCATCTCCTCAATAGTTGATACTTTGGGATTCAATCTAGTATGAAGAGATATCAACACATTTTGAACTATGAAGGAATCATTCATAGGTTCATAGAGTCCTCTTATGGGGTTAACTATTTCATCCATAAAAAAGAATTAGTTGGAAATTTCCTTTTCCTCATTCATCTTTAATGATTGAAATTGAATTCTTTAAATGTGCAGTTTGGATTTCTTTAATTTACTATCAACCTCATATAAAATCATCATCTTATCTCATATTTCTTTGATTGTTTCATAGTGCATGAACTTAACCAACTCAGATCCATGTAAGCCTCTTAGGATTGCATCCAATGCCTTAACATTCTGAGTGAACTCAAGAATATCATCTCTACTAACTAATACATATAGTGTTTTATAGCCATGATGCACTAAGAGACATTATGTAGGTTCTCATTATTACCTTCCAAAAATTCATAATTTTCTAGTGAACATGGGAGCTTTATTGGTGGAATTTACATCTTGGTTACCAATTGTCTTGAATCTACCTTCGAGTTGTATGAATATTTTTGAAGGAATCTCTTCTTATAAAAATTATTGTAAACTAAGAAAATACTAATATGGGAAGTGAATGAGTATTTTAAATACTTTAACAATTATTTATTCAATTAATCACAATCAATAATATATTAATGCACCAATAACATATCATTTGAACACAATGATTTTACATGGAAACCCATATAGAAGAAAACCAAAAATTATTTTTGATTATGATGTAAATGTAAACTTCAACTTCATATTACATCAAGTTATGTAGGCACCAAACTACTATAAGCTACAAACTCCATTTCTTTGGAACCACCAACTCGTTGAAAGCACCATCTTCCACTATTTGCTGTCATAATTTGTTAGATCCGCCAACCCTTTAATCTTTATAAACACCAACCTAAAAAAGGCTCCAACTACTTAATATGAAAGAACTTACTTTCTTAGCCTTTCATATCCATCTTTCATCAATTTTCAAACTTAGATTTTAAGCTCTTTAGTTAAGATATCACTGAAACAATTCTTAAATCACAGACTTGCTTCTGCTTGCTTTGTAGTCGTGTATTCCTTATTTGACTATCTGATTCAATTAAATATCCTCACAAATATTTATTTCTGATATGTTTTTGATTGTTTTCTTTTCTATAACTTGATTCTCAATTCTTTAGATTTGTAATTCTTTTTCGACAACCACCAATTTTTTGATTCTATTATTCAATTAAATCTCCTTACGAATATTCTTCATTGATCATTTTTTATTAAGTTTCTTTTTTGCAACTTGATTCTCACACTTGAGATCTAAATTTCTGAAACTCATAGCCACTGAATAACTAAACTTATATTATTCTTACTTCTATATACTCTAATCTTTAGCAATCCCATCTTCATTCTCTATTCTAGGTCTATTTCTATTCTCACTCTACAACCTTGTTCCCCCCTTTTCCTCCTTATTTAGATCAAAGTATTGAACAACCACATGTCGACTACAACTTCTACTCTTATTTTTTTAAGAGCCATGCATCACATTGTTTCATTTGGCCTTTTATAGACACCACATCTTTCATTTTGTCTCACAATGAATTATCTATGTGTGTGTATTAGCCACCTTAATGACAAGTTTTATATTCATAGCCCCTTATTTATAACTTTCTAGTGCATATACTCAATCTTATAACCATGGGTTGATCTGCTGCTAACTACTAGATCCTATTTGTCACATAGCCTCCCACCCCCTTGGATGTTCATCTAGTTGTGGAAGGTGTTACATCAAAATTAAACTAATCTTTCAGGTCTATTATGAAGGTTGGGAAACAAAAAACATCTTTTTTCCAACGTTGTCAAAATTAAAAATAGATATTACTCTCATATATAGCATGTCGAGAGCTTCCCAATGATATAAATCTTATCCCAATTCCACTCCTAGATTGGAAGTTATGCCCTTTTAAAGATTTTCTCGTTACAACCTTGCCGCCTCAACACAAAACACTACCATGTGGTATACTTGTGGCCTATGTGGAATTTCCACATCATCAACAGTTCAATGTGGCTCACATCACGTCACTATGCCTTTGCACCATCACATCATTCCTCTAAGAGAATCACATTTCAGTTTTCGATGTCAAAATATAGACTTCCACATCAAATACCAAAGGATTTTCCATTTATCACTCTCCATTAGACCACATCCACAGCTCATAAATGCTACTGATGATCCTAACACTAGACAAGAGGTGCTACTGGGAATTATCCCATCTCTCATCACTAAAATTTATGTTGTGCCTTTTATTACCTCCAACATGGCATCCATGTCATTTTTATCCACATCACCCATTTCTAGTGCTTCATGTTGGCATCATGTTGATGTTAGGGTGATGCCACTCTTCCCTGTGGAATCAGGGAAATTTTTAAGGATGGTAATTTATCTTAAAGTTTAGAAACCTTGGTGAATATTACTAGTCCATAATATGCAAACTTTAAAAATTTTGGTGATATTTTCGTAAAAATATTTAGATTTCCAATGATTTTATATTAGTCGATATAATAATTTGGAAATTTTTAAGGTAAAATAATGGTTTACCATAAAATTTGGTCAAAACATTTTAGAAAAACAAGGAAATTGGCAAATTGTTTTTTTGGAAAAAGCATGGAAAATTATGCCACATCCAAATATTATCCCCTAAAATTTTCCATGTGTGGAACCCTCACAGTGCCATCTATCATCCAAAAATTGACGCCATGAAAACATATGTCCACCTAACCTACCGATGTGGTGTTCATGTAGCCTTTCTAGTTCCTCATTGCCTCTGCCACCTTAGCCAGGGTCATGGGCCCTATTAGGCTAAGCCCCATCATGCCAATATGCATTTTTATGTTATATAAAATTTGATTCCATGGCATAATTTATCTATAATTACATGCCACTCTAAGTATCCTTCTATCAGGCAAAGATGTTGTTCTCTTGTCAGCATGCCACAACATTGTAACACCTCAACGTTACAGTGCAAAAAAGACCTTAGTCTAAGTCTCATATGGCATATCATGGAATTTCATGTTAGGAAATGAGAATGTTCCCATCCCATGTCAACATCAACATAACCCATTCCTAAATGGAACATACATACTACTTGCCAAGGGAGGCATAACGTGATGTGAATCTTCTCATCAAATAATAAGGAAATATCTATCTCATGTACACCAATCTTCATTGAGATCCAAAGTTGTTTATATATATTACTTCACATGCTTACTCAACTAGAATATAATCCTATGCAAGCCATGAACATACTAAGGGACACCAAGGGCTCAGAGGCTCTCCCAAACTATTTTCCTAGGTTTGAACATGGTGTGGCGCATACCCACAATCAGAATGAAAATTTCATTCCAAACAAAAACATTACTAACAATATATAAATGGCTGCAATGATAATGATGACTCACATATGTATCTACAATTAAAAACTAATCAAGTTATGCCATAGTTGTTACTACTTTGTAAGTGGATTACAACAACATCACATTAACCTTTACATACATCTTGTCTTGAACAACACACACGTTGCATAATCCATCCTCATGTAAATAGCTCGGCACATAGGAGTATATCAACAAAATCCTAGATCCATAAATTTGTCATGACCTTGAAATTATATAAAGTAAAGAACTCACTATGCTCAATCATATATCTCAACAAACATTCCAGAGCTAATGTTTTTCTATATACACAACAGATGAATTCAACTCCTAATATCATAACCCATCATCATGAATGTGGAAATTAGCTACCCAAACTTAGAAATGTATAACGATAACTGAAACTTATGAATTCATAGATTAGTCTTGAGTGGGTTTAGTTCACTAGTTAGGGACATATCAAACAACCTACAAAAAAATTAGAGAAAATGCACCCATGTAACTCAAGAAACTCATAAAAGCCATGAATAAATAATTTAGTTGGCCAATCATGACTAACAATGAATCATGCATCCTTATATAAATGACATAGATTTAATCATTGGTTATAAATCCAATAAGGCCTATTACAATACATAGGCTAACATGCATAATCCAATAATTCTTATCTGAATTAGTTTGAGATGGTTGGGAAGGAAGGATTTCCACTCTCCTCCCAACCATAGGCCAACTACACTATAACCTTTCCTCCAGTTGATCATCCTCAAGTCGGATTTATGGTTTGAGGTAGTGCTTGTACAAGGGAAGTTTACGCTAGTGGGTTTTCCATTCACTAAAATTCATACAACCCATAAAATATTAGAAAAGTGTGGTCTCAAATACAATCATATGGATTGGTTCCCACAGTCATAAAGCATAATCTCAAGATCAGAAAGCACCAACTCGAGGCTACGAACTCAATAATCACCTCCATTTTTTCCTTAATCAGCTATACCATGCCCCACCGCTACATATGATTTCTCTGACCATCCTTGAATGTATTCACATAGAGAATAGAACCATTATGATCTAGTGAGCTAAGACCTAGAGCAAGTTCAGAAATTACTCTGGAGGACACCCTGTCTCCCCATGCCAAGTGGTCGCAATTTGTCTCCCACTACTTCTCCTTTTCATGGAGAAATCCCATTGCTCAAATAAGGCTTAAAAGCACAAATGACATGAACCCCCCAAAATAGCTCTCTATGAGAGTCATAGAATAATTTTAAAGACTTTATGTGTATGAATCAAGAAAGTTCCTATAGTAGTTAAGAAAATACTAATACTTAAATGTAAAATGTAAAGGAATTCTTCAATAAGGGACTGTGACTAGGCTCCCTTGGAGCAATTAATACGATGATATGTGGAAAATGAGAGAAAATTATATTAGGTATTGTCTTTGTAAACATAGAAAATAATTCATAAAGTTGGCTGATCAAAGACTTAGGAGAAAGAAAAGAAATTGCTTCAAAACAAGATAATGGAAATTCACAAAATTGTAGAAGAATTATTTATGGAATGAATGAATTCTCTCCCCCTTGCAACAACTATTGTAAAATTATATATTTGCCTTCATATGTTTATTAATCTAACTAGCAAAGGGGTTATTTGAGATTAAAAATTTCATTTAAAGACTTTTTAGGCCAATATTCAATATATTCCTTTACTAACAAGACCATTATGTGATGTTTTACCCTTAGTGAAAATATTTCCTCCTCCATTCCATTCACATTTAATTGTAGTTGTTCCATAGTTACTAATCTTCATTGCCATTGACAAAGGTGAGAATCCATTTCTTGATTTTAACATCCAGAATATTAGTCAAGTTATCGAAATGATTGCCCCATTATGCATTAATCACGCTTAATTCTTCCTTTAATATATCCTTAGGGATCATCATTGATTCCCTAATCATTCATGGCTATCAAGAATATTGAATAAATTTGATGGATTTGAAGAAATTGTTGCTCCTACAGTCATCAACACTCGAAAATTCTGATATAACATCTTGTAATATCTTTTTCCTAGCATATCAACCTGCCTTGATTTGATTGATTAACTTTCCTAGTGGGAGGACTTGTCAGGTGTTCTAAAATATTCTACGAGTATTGATTTTATTAATAAATATTAATAATTAATTTCAGTAAATTATTGATCATGCTCCAAATATTCCTTTAAATATTCAATAAATGAAAAATTATTTGAGATAAATTTCTCAAATGCAAAGAAAACTCGAATGCTTTCTTAATAATCTTTAGTTTCTTATTTATATTCATTGAAACATAGAATATAATAATGCTAGGAGAGGGGGGAGATGGATTATGGACTGAAAAATAGGGTTTACTTTCATTGTTGTCCTCACCTATCCACTGCTTCAGGTCGTGTGTTTAATTTTAGCTTTGTGTTATTTCCATGGTGTGAAAATGCAGTACTCAATTTTCTCTTGGAGCGATCAGAGGGAATCATAACCTTATGTCTATGTGAAAATGGTTATTTCTTTATTGCTTCTTGTTTATGGTCATTGTGGGCACTAGAAGGAAAAGTATTATAGACATTTCACATGCCGATTTCAGCTTCATGCTAAATGTCAAGGACCAAAGTTTGACAAAGGGACCAAATATTATTTTCTTTTGTTGGTCTTTGTTTATTTGGAGGTCGACATGAGGAGTGAGCCCAACATGGATTCCTTTTTATCTCCCTTATTATTCTGTCTAGGTACCTATTTCCTGATCTATAGTAAGGATGTTGGGGTCATCGATTGATCTATTACTTAAGTGCAAAAGGGAGTCTCATTTTCAAGTTGTTCCCAACTACTCCTACTAGTCTATGCAATGCGAGTTAGATGAAGACATGGTTAGAACACTTTCCATATTTTTATGAAGATTTTAAGTGGGAAGTTGTCTATCCTCGAGGAAATGGTTGTATACTCTATCAATATTTTAAAGCATATCATAGAAAACAAGTGGGGAATCTTTGAAAAATATCAAAGTTTGATATATGAAGGGAAGTTGCTTCAGTACACTTCCTAGATTAAAGACTATTGCATCAAGAGGGATTGAAACACAACCTTGAAATTGAGGCTATGTGGAGGAGCTCCGAGACCCATGATGCCTAATTGATCAACTTATCATAAGGATGTAGTGAAAGGAAATGTTTCCCCCCTGCAGAACAACTTCAAAACAAACTAGGGCAATATATTGTTGAAATAATGAATAAAACACCATCTATGGAGATAAGCCTCCATGAGGTAAACCATATTGTTTCGGCTCTTCAATCCAAGGTATTAATATATAGATTCAATTTTTTCTTGCTTAAATCTAAAGCTTTACATTAGTGGTAGTTTTCTTCCTATACTTGAAACTACGATATCTATTTATGCTCTAAAAGTTTTTTAATTATTCAATTTGCTAACTCAAGTTGATCTAGAGAAAGTTATGCATGAGGGACATCCAGTTTGTGGAAGAGTTGGGATCTTTATTACCCCTTGATTTATATAATTTGACGCCACTAAAATTGTGGTTTCAACTATGTCACTCATGGTGAGTCTACCAAATCTTCCCCTCCCTATCTCACATCATAAGGTTTTATGGGAAATAGGAAGCACATTTGGAAAATTCAAAAAGATGGACCTTGAAAGAATAAAGAAAGGCCTATTTGCATATTCCATAATCTATGTATAATTTGACCTTAGTAAAGGGCTTCCAGATCACATTCAATTGAAAGGTACAAAATTTCAGTGGAAGGAAGAGTGAGATTATGAGAACATGGAATTCTGATGTACTATGCATGAAGTAGGTTACCTACAAAATACATGTCCATAGGGAAAAAGGCCATTAAAAATAAAAAAGGGATATGCCCAAACATCTAAAGGATGGAAACCATCAAAATCCCTCTACTCTAAAGATGAAGCTAAAGAAACCGTTGAGCCTTCTCCACACCGAATAAATGAAGATGCACAAAATCAAAATGAAAAAATACCTCACATACAGAATGACATCAAAGACCTCGAGGCAGAGGAACTTGATATGTTGAATGATGAGGCACATATAGAGAATGGGATGGGGGGAATAAAAGGATAACATGTTTCTAAGAGCTCACACTCCCACAAATAAATCCTTCCAAATGAAATAAGGAGAGAACAGGCAATGGTTCTTGTTGAATAAAATTCAGAGGGATGGACAAAAGTGAAAAAGAAATATAAATAAAAGGGAAGTTAAGTGATTATTATCACACTTAATTTATTTTTTTCATTGCATTTTATTATTTTCTTCTCTTTATCCCAATTTCAGTGAGGTGTTTTTTTATATCATGAGAAATAAAATTACGAGTGTCTCTCCTTCAAAAAATAATGAATCTAATACCACCTAATAACTATGCTACTTTCATAATATGTTGTGGTTTGTCCGGTGTGAATAACTAAAGGGGTCATCAAGAAAGGTGTAGGACTAAGAGCTTCTTTCAACTCACTTTTATTCTATTCAAGCTCATATTTTATGCCCCTTGCTTGGTGATATAATGAGAAAGGGAATCCCTTTTAGTCATGTGTAATTTCAGGAGTCCGGTAGGCCCTACACATGAAGTTTCAACTTGAAACATTAATTTATTAGTGTTTTTATTATTTTTCACACACACCTTCTCAAACAACAACTTCTTACTAGCTTTATCATAGTGGGAATTACATGTGGTCAATGATTTTTCTTCATATTATGTTGGTTCTTCAGTATCTAGATCTCCAAATAATTTATGACTCTTGTGAATGCTTAATTATACCCAATTAGTAACAAGACCACTATCTACTTCCATATATGTTGCTCGTTCTAGTGTTGTGATCCATCTGGCTATAATTCTTTCTTTAGATCCAGTCACAATGTGAAACCTTTTCAAGGTGTCTCGAGGGGGTGGTTCTTCTCCATCACCTCCACTAGTATGTCATTTATTATGTAGTTCTCAGATAATAATGTGGTATTATATTTTCTAAGCTGACCAGGAACTCTAACAAGCTTGTGGTGTTGAAGAGGGTTGAGCATTAGTGGGTCTTTTTCGTCCTTTTTTGGTCCTTTCTTTAGAGTTTCTACTCACTTTTATTACTATATCATCAACCATTATCATTATATCCTTCTCCATTGGTGTACTTAATTGATTTTCTCAACTTTCTTCTAAAATCATTGTAAACAAATGTCCATACCTTACAAATGCCAAAATCTTTGAGAAAATGCCTTGAATATCAAATGCTTGGATGGATTTAGCTTCAAAAAAATTGAAAGATTTCAATAATTTAGAAAATTTTGGAAGATGTGAAGAATTTATCAATTTGATATCTCCCACAATGAATTGTAGTGAGAAAATGTACTTTTTTAACTCTTTTTAATTTTTAATTTTTTATTTTAACCAAGATTGGTATTGTCTTTAAAGTTTTGCAAAAAGGTATGTATCCAAAACAAATGTAGGTAACAATAATGGTTCATTTTGATAACCATATATCCTGATATGTGTATGGTTCTCTCTTTGTTTGTGCATTCCTTTCCCCATAGAATAATTTTAGCTTTTTAAGATATTCTTTGGGGCTTGTCAAGGAAAATTTTAGGGGCTAAATTTTGTAGATGGGATAATTTTCAATGTTTTTTCATGAAAAAAAAATTCTAATTTTCATTTTTTCTAAAAGAATTTGACCCAAATTTTATAAGGGAAACTATTTTACCTTGAATTTTAACAATGTTTTATAGAAATTGTATAAATTCGTTATGAATTTGAATATTTTTATATGAAATATCACCAAACATCTTATAATTATCATACTAGGGACTAGTGAGCTTTTCCCAAGTTTCTATGCTTTAAAATAAATTTCTAGCCATAAAAGTTTCCAAAGGGCTTGTGGCCTAACAGCATATGCCTAAATTCTGTGGCAAATTTATCTTGAACAAGTAAAAACTTGAATGGAACCTTGCAGTTCCACAAAATTGGGTTCCAAAATTATACTAGTTCTACCTCAATATTCATAGTACTTTTGTGGGGTAAGCATTGGCACAAATTGCGGAGAAAATAACCATCACCAGGGATGCTGTCATAAAAATAAAATGGGTCTTGTAAAAATTAACTAATTGAAAATAAATCACATTTGACATAACTTCAACCTAGTCAAATACAAAATTCTTGACAAGTTTTTTAAATCCTTTGGGGAAAACATAATTTGGTTCTTGTTCAAGTTGGGTTGATAGTCCTAGTCATAATAATGGGAACACCAAAAAATAAATTTTTGAAGTAGAATACTTCTGGTATGTAACATCCACTAACATTTTACTCCATATCTAGTTGTCTTATTCCTCTTTTGGACGCACATTCAAATACCAATGATATGTAGTTAATCAATGGAAGTTTTTATATCAAGGTGCTAGTGAATCAATGACTGCAATAGATATGATCCTTCCTCCTTTAGTTGTCATATTGTTTGTTTGTTCAATGTACTTAAATATACACGACAGAGCAATGAGGCCTAAATGAAGCTCTTAGATATTAATACCTTAAATTACAATAACATTTAGTAATATATTACTTGATCATGTGTCACCTTCCTTAGGCCATCTGAGAACTATAAATAGAAGTTAATAACTTGCGGAAATTCTTTAAAATTCATACTAATAGATACTTTACATTGTACGATATCAATGTTTTTTATCCTTGAAGATGAGAAAAGATCTTTCAATGAGCCTCAAATTGTGTAAACAATTGATTTTCACTATGTATGGAGGATAGAGTTTATGATATGTTATCGATAAAGACTTTAAATGTGCAGAATATCAAACATGCTAAAATTTGGATATGCATAAATTCAAACATGTGTAACAGTGGATGTGAGTGCGAGGAGTATGGGTGTCCAGAAGGGTGAGTGTGTGAAATAATTAACACTACTACATAAAGGAGGGTTTTAAGACAATATTAGAGGCAATTTTTGGGTAAATTGTCTTAACTTAAGACCAAAAAAAACTTGTGTATTTTCTTAAATATTGTCCTTAAGCGGGTGTCTCAAAAATTATTGACTTAAAGATTATTGTCTTAAAAAATATTGTCTTAAAGATTATTTCCTTAAAAAATATTGTCTCTATAAAGACAATATATAACACAAGCATTATTGTCTCTTAGGAGACAATTTCATTTTTGTCTCTCTAGAGACAACACTCAGATTAGAGACAATATGTCTTTAATATTAGCTATTGTCTCTCTAGAGACGATAAAATAATGATTTAAATATCACTTTTGTCTCTTTAGAGACAATATAAAACAATGAATCCAGAAATATCTCACGATTGAAATAAATCGATATAAAAAACATTTAATTAAAAATAAAGTACAATTTTTTTTATTAATTCATGTTAGCACATAGTGGAATCGAATCACCAACCTCCTACTTGTAAGGCATATGCTCTTCCATTGAGATAGCACACTTTAAAGAATTATGTGAAGAGATATGGAAATCCTTAAAATTACATTTATAGCCATTGATTTAAAACAAAAACTAACATAAAAATAAAAATAAAAATAAAAATAAAAATAAAAATAAAAATAAAAATAAAAATAAATAAAAATAAAAAAATAAAATAAAAATAAAAATTGCAGTTACATGATGAATTTCAGACAAAATTGTTTTGCATATTTCAACATAGTTGATGTTGTGACACCCGTCCTTATCAACTTTGATAAGTAGAAGTGGTTGCTAGAGATAAATCAGAAGCAGTGAGAAAGGCAATGAGATTTCTTGTCGTTCACCATTGCATGATACGACAAATTATATTGTTAAATGGTTCCATGTAAAGTAGAAGGTTTTTCAGATTATATGTGAACTACCAATCTCTCCAAAAACGTTATTATAGATTAATGTTTGATAAGATCACCCAACAAGCCTCCAACCCATATATTTAATTACGATATTTAGATTAATCATATCCCATAGACAATTCCAAAAGGGTTTATTGTTATATTTGAGTATCCTTATCATTTTCAAGGATATTTTATACAAGCCTCTTGGCTAGGAGGATCCTACACACAAACTGTTATTTTCATACACTAAGGAACCATGCTTCAATTGATCTACTAGACACTTCACTCATACTCAAACTCAAAGGCAATGCCTGGCCAAGAATAGTCCTTTCCAAATTACTTGTAATAATACACTCCCTTAAAAGATGCGTACTCTAATTGTTAACATCCTATTTTTAGCTAATCTTCCCAATTTAACAGGGTTTCTACCTAGCTGGAACCTTGCAAAACACCAAAGTTCCACCTATATATATGCCATGTTCCAGCAAAACATCAAAGTTCCACCTACATTTATGCCAAATGTATACGGTGAAGAAAGATTGAGGATTTTATTTAAAAAATAGTGTGATTTTCAATTATTCTCTCTCGCATTATGAAGAAAACAAATGAATAACAACACAACAAAGAAACAAGAAGAAACTTCTTTTGCATCAATTACCTTGCAATTCTCATATTCCACAAACATCTTCTCACTGTCTGTCACAAAGTGTGGAGAAATATAACCACGATCAAATTGCATTCCCTCCACAACATACAGATTATTTTATGCACTTTTTCCCTCTTCAAGTGTCACAACACCTTTCCTTCCAACTTTTCTCATAGCCTCTGCTATCATTTTTCCTATTTCATAGTTATTCACAACACTCACTGAAGCAACATCTACTAATTCATTGTCTTCAACCTGGAAAATAATACAAAATACAAAGCGTTAACTTGTGTAATGATTCACACATAGCAAAATTTCCAAAAATACAAATGTTTCACAAGAAACACCTCAACATTTCATTGTCTTCAACCTGGAAAACAATATAGATTATAAAGTGTTAACTTGTGTAACCATTCACACACAACAAAATTTCAAAAAATACAAATGTTTCACAAGAAACTCCTCAACATACCCTGGAGTAAGGATTAAATGATAATGTTGCATCAACTATTTCCATAATAAAAGTGCACCTCAACCATAAGACTAAACAACTATAGGTCTACAACTGTTACACATCTAACAACACCAAACAACCAAATGTATTCCTCAAGTCAAATACTATATGAAAAATGAAAAAGATTTTGCAACCAAAAATACCCTAGGCATCTAATTCATTCAATTAGATGCAACTCCAAACCAACAAAAAAATAGAAAATGAGCCTACTCAAAAAATGAGGATATAACTTCTTTGAAAGACTTTTGAGTTCTGAAAGAAAGGCCTTTCCTATCATGCCAATGCCCCTAGTAATTTGAATTTGATTTTCACCTACTGCAACAACTTAAACAAAAAGGTTTCATTTCAAATTCTTATTAAGAAATTTAGGATACAATCTTTGTCTATTGGGTCCTTCCTAACAAGCTCATAACAATTGACAAAAGGATCAAAATTTTCAAATACTTGATGACAATTTTTTCATTCAAATACCATCTTAAACTCATTAAATCCCAAACCAAAACTAAAAAAACAAACACCATAAAACCCTACAAAAATGAATAGATCTTAAACCAATACTAGTGGCAAAAAATTACCTTTACACCTTCACTTATTAAACCCTGTGCAAGCACAACAGATGTGGTAGTTCCATCCCCAACTAAATTATTTGTCTTTGTTGTAGCTTGTCTTACCAACTTGGCCCCAATATTTTCAACTAGGTCCTCTAACTCAACCTATCAAAAAGATGAAACCATGGCATTGAAATACATTTCATTAGACTGTCCATTACAATAGAACTTGACTCGGCCACAACTCTTTGTTTTCAGTTGTGAAAAGCTTTATTCATTACTCTCATGTGACTAGTCCACAGGCCAAGTAGATGCCTACGTAACAAATATATCGTCTTTGAACTTTCAGTTTGCAAATTTTTCCTACCAGATCTAAGACATTTAGGAAGGGGAAACTAATACAACATTAAAAAGAAAACCAGAACACACATCTACAAATTACCTGCTTAGCTACTATCATGCCATTGTTTACTATTTTCGGAGAACCATACTTTCTCTCCAAAACAACATTTATGCCCTTCGGTCCAAGGGTGACTCCAACAAGATCAACAAGTTTTTTCACACTTGCTTGCATGAAAATTATAATGGGATTTCAATAAGAGTGCAACTGAATGTAGGATTATATGCCAAAATAATCCTCCACAAAAAATTAAAACTACATATTAACATCAAATATAAGTTGTTTGGAGCGGGATCCCCTTAGGATAGTTTCAGGCTAAAAGCCCATGTTTGAGTCAAATTTTGTAATAAAAATGTAAAGAATCCACATTTTGTGGTCACAGAGCATGAAGGTATTATGTGTCATAAAGGGTAATCTACCCTTAGTTTTCTAAACTAAAGTCAGCTGTAAGAGATCTACCCATGGTCTGCAGACCATGGGATTATATAACAATTGCTAAGCTCTAAGTAGTTTTAAGGAGATAGAATGAAGAATAATGTAAGAGAGTTGTAGCTCTGAAGTAAGAAGTCTAAGTCTTGGGTCATAGCGTAGGTAGAGGCTCTACAGCTGAGTGCACAGAGGCCTAGGGTAGAAGTCTACAACTGAGTGCATGGACCCCTGCAACTGTGTGCGCAGGGTGGACATAGTTTGTAACCACTTCGAATATATTAATAAAGAAAGATATTATGCAATTTCTATGTCTTTGTTATGTTATTGCATCTTGATATGTTGTGTATGAATTTCCTTTATTATTCTTATATAATGCGTGATTGAATATGAGTACATTGGATAATTGAATGTGATCAAGGACATATGTTTACGTGGTGTTAACTATAACTATCTGATAAGATAAGGAAGTCACTTAGATTAATTGGGGAATTTGTACAACACAGTGCCATAGTAGCGCGAAAGTACCTGAGCAGCCAGCTAGGGCTGCACGAAGGTCGATCATACCCTTTCGCGGAGGTATTGAAGGACAGGATAAAGGGTTCGTCTTGCAAGCCCTAGAGCGAAGTGACCTATGCAAAGGCAGGGATAGAGGGAATCAAATGACATCACAACAATCTCAGGGTGCAAAAACTTGGTTCCAGCATCCCCCCATACTACTTTGGGTGAGACTTCAGTTCGCACTATGCAGGTTGATGTCGAAAGGGCCAGTAGTGTAGGGATTTGTTTGGCTAATTTAACATTGAACCTAGGTCAGGCCCCTTGAAGCCATAAATGGTTTTGTTGCCATGACCAGAATCTTCATAAGAGATTTGTGATGTCGTGTCACTGGAATCCAACTAAGAAGGAGATTGGAGACTGGTTGGATAGGAAGATCCATGAATTCGCAGCGCAGGAGAACAGAAACCTATGACTGACAAAGGAACAATGGTTGGACAGATACCTGTATACAGAGATCCATGAGATCTTTTTCTACTCCTTCCATATTGAGCTATATGAGTGGATCACGAAGCTAGTAGATAGCCAAGGAAGGTGGAAACTTGACAGTCCTATTGTGTGGACCCTGGAGCTAACATAGAAATTGGAAGAATCGGAGGATAAGATTGTCCGCGCTGTCGATCATTGGCTCGATCATGTCATAGGAGGATTTGTGACTGAATTCGTGGCCGACACCTCAGTCAGCTACATCGAGGTGGAGCGACGCTTTTTCAAAGGACTACGAGGTAAGTACGTAAAATCTTTGAATAACTGGATTAAAATGCTATTGTGTAAAAAATAGGTTATGCAGCTACCTTGATGTTCAAAACTACGCGAAGCGGAAAAAAGGGTTCGGTCTATAGTCCATTGATTTCACCTCCGCGAGGTGATGAGGAAGAAATAGCAAAGGTTTTTCCACGAAGTGCTATTCAGTTAATAAGACAAGGATTCCCGCGAATACCACCTCCACCCACACCACCTATGACCTCATCAACATCACCTCCAACTTCACCTGTACCACCTCCACCTCCACCACAGTTCAGTATGGAAAATACAGTGAAGCTGCCTTTGTTCAAGGGCTTGGGAAAATTTGAGAACCCGAACCAATTTTGGTTCATTGTAAGAGTTGTATGGGAAGCTCAAGGTGTTACAGATGATCATATAAAGAAGTTGATGCTGGTTAGTTCTCTACAAGATCACGTGCTAACCTGGTATATTAAGTACTCTAATGATAACCTGAATGCTAGGGTGGCAGACATCCAGATAGCATTGAATAAAGAATTCAGTAGGCCTAAATCTGAGGCACAGTTGATTGTGGGATTCAAAGAAATCATGATGCAACCAGTTGAGATGCCTTGGGAACTAGATCAGAGGTTGAAATGTACAATCCATGAAGCCAACATGAACCTAACAGACGGACAACATCACGAGTGGTTTGTTGCTTCGCTCCTGCCACACTTAAGGGTTGTCTATCACAGCAGACGATAACCATTCAGGTGGAGGCTTCGGAGATTTCCATGAGACTACGTGAGACTCTGATACAAGATCCAAACCTAGGGGTTCAGAAGATCCATGCGTAGCTAAAGAATCTGTGCCTTGAGATGAAAAGTTTGAAGCAGGAAAGGATGGTTCTACCATAGGTGCGAAAGGAGGTATGGTGCTTGAAATGCAAGAGTCAGGGGCATGAAAAGGACCATTTCCCGGTCTTTGTGAACTATATTGCAGGAGGGGAACTGATTCCTTTAAGGCCAGAAGCTCAAGTAGGACCTAGCGCGGGGCCTACATTATGGTGCGCTATCTTTCAGGTAGCAGGAAAACATGCCACAGATAACTGTCATTTGCTGCAGAAGATTGTACAGACACTGGAACAGCTGTTTTGCAACTTTTGTAGGTCAGTAGGGCATGATTAGCATACTTGCAGGAGCTATGCGTTGATGATTAATAGGACTCCCACTGATAGGGTTCAAACCAAAATGCGGCCCCCTGACCAGAGCGCAGGGATGGCGCAGACAGGGTTTTAGGGGTGTGGATGAGGCTAAGGCGAAGGAGGACCTGACAAAGGTCAACGATAGTTGATTTTATACAATTGCGGAGGACCAGGACACTATGCTCATGATTGCACCAACCGAACACATCCGTCGTGCAAGTATTGCACTCTGTTTGATCATGAAACGGAAGACCATCCTACGTTGATAGCTAGGATACGTGACAAAGGGGCGCTACCACCTCCGCCGACTCAAAACCTATAGATGATGAGGTCTAAGCCACGCGAAGAGGGTCCAAACATGAATATGGTGCTTCAGAGTGGAATCACAACAGGAGATGACAAAGGGAAACAGCCCAAAGATAGTACATGGGTTCACAAAGCTTTAGCGAAATAGGCTAAGTTGATTTGGAGCACGCATGTGAAACCTTCATAGACCCTAAAAAGAGCTTCGCTGAGGTCTCCACCTTAGGAAGCAAGGATAAGCCTGAGTAGGAGATGGACCCCTCTATGCTCACAACTTTCCTGGAGACCTGTATGAAGTTACTACGTGATAGTAAGGCTATGAAAGGGTTACAAGAGCTCATCAATAGATGCGCTGGAACTACCCTGGGTGAGACGCACGTAGTACGAAAGGTTGGCAAGCATAAAACAAGGATGGGATGGGAGATGAGACTGACCATGCAGATAGGAGAGTATGAGATGGATGAGGTTAGTTTGGACCTCGGGTCAGACGTGAATGTCCTACCGAAGTAGACTTGGGAATGAATGGGGAGACTCGTGCTGCAATGGTCTCTGATTCAGCTAACGATGGCTAATCAGCCGAAGATCATCCCCATGGGGCAGTTGCAGGGGGTGACTGTGGATATTGAGGGAGCGAGCGTGCTAGCTAATTTTGAAGTGATAGAGATAGCGAATGACAACAATTCCTATCCTACACTCCTAGGAATTGACTGGGCCACTGATATGAGCAGCATAATCAATCTGAAGATGCGAAAGATGATCTTTGAGAAGAAATCACTATGTGTAATAGTACCTCTAGATCATGCTGAGGGATCACACTATACGGAACCAGACTGCGATTATGAGAGCGATGACAATTTGGACTGTATCTATAAGATAATGGTGTGAGATCAATATTAGGTGAATCCCACTGTGGATGGATGAATTACATGTGATCGCGAGAGTTCCTGCACTTCAGACTCCGATGAAGAGTTAGAGCACTGGCAGAACCGGTTACATGAAGTGACTATGCTTAACTACAACATGATGACCCAATCACTGCATTGTTTGTCCTCAAAGGTAGGAAATCTGCCTACTTATGATGGTCTGAATGAGGTAGATATCTTTTTGGATGAATTTGAAAGGGAGGTACTAGAAAAGCAGCGCTTCTAGGCGTTGGATTGGGCACTGCACGCTATACCCACAAGATGGTGGGGTACACACAAGGCAAGCTTTGATGATTGGCGCGAATGTAGGAGAATGATGAGAATTTGCTTTGGGAAGCTGAAGATGCGAATGAAAGACAAGTATGATGGGTAGGATGATCCATGCGTGCATTTGGCCAAATGGACCCAGGTTTATGGAGAAAAGCCCCAACCTGAATGGATGCACTTGTTCTATCACACCTTGGATATCATGTCGATGAATTGGTATGAAGAAACCGAGCTCCGCCATGGGAAAAGCGAATGGGATATCCTATGCAAGGGATTCATGATGACATTCAGTTTTTAGGACAGGTTTGATAGTATTGATGAAGAGCTATAAGAAGTGAGAGCAGTAAACTTTAGGATACCACAAGATCCTTTAGACCTGATTTAGCCTGAATGGGCTACTCAGCTGAGTCACGTGCTAGAATTTTATAATGTAATTGTTGAAGAAGAGGACGAGGATCCATGGAAGATGAACATTCCAGAAACAGAAGGTCACCACGAGGTTCAAGGATTGCAGATTGGGAACCCTAGTATAACCACGCTGTTGAAAACAAAATAGGTAAACATTGGTATGGAGGCAAAACCCAAATTCACGAATATTGGAGACCACTAGGACGATGCAACAGTGGATAAGGTCGCTAAATTGTTCCGTGAATATTAGGATTTATTCCCTACCAAGTTTATGGACTTGAAAGGGATAATCGGGGACCTAGGAATGATGAAGATTAAGTTGAAGCCCAAGGCGAAGTTGGTTAAGGAAAGACCTTACTATCTCAATCCGACATATAAGGAGAAGGTCCGCTTAGAGCTAGATAAGATGCTCATGGTAGTAATCATTGATCCCATGGAAGAATCTAACTGGGTAAGTCCAATGGTGGTATAGGAAAAGAAGCAAAAGATGAAATAAGGATATGCGTGGATCTCAGAAAGCTGAATGACGCTTGTGTACATGATCCTTTCTCGACTCCATTCACTAATGAAGTGTTGGATAATGTAGGTGTCCAGGAAGCATATTCCTTCACTGATGGGTTCTTTAGGTAACACCAAATCAAAATCTTGCCGGAGGATAGGAACAAGACAACCTTCGTGACTGAGTGGGTTGTTACACTATAATATGATATCTAACACTATAATGCCGTTTGGATTGAAAAATGTGCCTGCGATCTTCTTGTGCATAGTTGTTGCTACGTTCAAGGAATTTATTCCTAGGTTCCTAGAGGTATATTTTGATGACTAGACTATATTTGGGTTGGTTAAGTGCCAAGTAGCAAGCTTGCGCTTGATGCTGGATACCTGTCGAGGATACCAGATCGCGCTCAATCTCAAGAAGTGTCTGTTTTGTGTCACTTTTGAAAACATGTTGGGACATGTGGTTTGTAGATAGGAACTGATGGTAGAACCCGCAAAGATCATGGTGATACTAAACTTGGAAACACCACAGAGTGCGAAGTAGTTGTGCGCTACTCTGGGACATACGAGATATTACAGAAAGTTTATCAAAGGCTCTGCCCAGATCACCGCGCCTATGGAGAAATTGTTGAAGAAGGATGTCACATTCTGTTGGAACAATGACTGCAATAAGATCTTGGATATATTGAAAGAAAAGATGGTCGCCACGCCAATTCTAGTCTTCTTGGACTGGAAGAAAGAGTTTCATGTACATGTCGATGCGTCATGTATAGCACTGGGAGAAGTACTAACACAAGCTGGCGGAGAAGGCTTGGACCATCTTATTTCTTTCGCAAGACGACGATTATCAAAAGTGGAGAAGAACTATTCCACCATTGAGCATGAAGGGCTAGCTATGGTGTATGCACTCCAGAAGTATAGGCACTACTTCCTGAAAGGCCATTTTAAGATGTATACGGATCACTCTATGTTGAAGTACCTGGTCAATAAGCCTCTGTTGGGGGGCAGAACCTGTAGGTAGCTCTTATTGTTCTAGGAGTATGATTTTGAAGTTGTTGTGAAGCTTGTACGATTGAACGCGGGACCAGACCATCTGTCGCGCATCGAATAAAGGGAGGAACCCACTAATCTAGAGGAGGGATTGCTTGACATGCAACTATTTTTGGTGTGCATCACGGATGGTCATTTTGAGGATATAATACAGTTCCTAACAATAGGTACTAGATCGGAAGGATACACTGTCTAGCAGAAGAAGGAATTAGTGGTGCATGCGGCAGATTTCTCTGTCATTGCCAGACATCTGTACAAGATGGGGACTGATGAAATATTGCGATGGTATGTACCAGATTTTGAAAGAAGCAGCATCCTCACGGATGCTCATGGGGGCACTGCGGGAGGACATTATGTAGGAAGAGCAACCACACAAAAGATTCTATGCACACGGTTGTGGTGGCCAACCCTCCATCAGGACTCAAAAGCATATTGCAAGGCATGTGATGTGTGTCAAATGACTGGCAGACCATCATGGAGGGATGAGATGCCTTTGAATCCACAAATGACATTGAAACCCTTCGAGAAGTGGGTGATAGATTTTGTAGGGTCCATTCAGCCACAAGGAAAGACAAAAGCAAGGCACATTATCACCACGATGGTCTATTTGACTCGTTGGGCAGAGGCGTAGTCGGTGAAGGATTACATGGGTATGATTGCCGCGAAGTTCCTATTTGAGCATGTACTGATGTGATTTGGATGTCCAAAGATTTTGATGAGTGATCGTGGCATGCACTTCTTGAATGAGACAATCAACGTGCTAATGGAGGAATTTCAGGTATACCACCAGAAGAGCACACCTTATCACCTATAGGCTAACGAGATGGTGGAATTGTTCAACAAAGTGCCTAAAAATGTGCTAACCAAGGTTTGTAATGCTCAGTGAAGTGATTGGGATCTACACATACCTGTAGTATTATGGGCTTATCGAACAACATGCAAGAAGTTGACTGGACAAACCCCCTTTAGGCTCGTCTATGGGGTTGAAGCAGTAATGTCTATGGAGTATATAGTGCCTAGTCTACGCATAACAGGGCTCACAAGTATGATAGATTGTGGAGCCCTGGAGGAGAGGCTTGCATAGCTAGATGAGCTCGAAGAAGAGATATTTTTGACTGGATTTCACCAGTAGGTCCAAAAGTACTGCGAAAAGCCATGGCATGATCGACACATCAAGCTATGTAGATTTAAGGTAAATGTCCTATTTTTGTTATATGATAGTAAGTTTGAAAAATTTCTAGGGAAGTTCAGGATACACTGGCTAGGGCCTTATGCTATTAAGGAGATTACCGATGGAGGAGCGGTACAGATGGTCAAATTTAATGGAGAACCCTTCCCTAGAACGTTGAATGGTAGTCGCTTCAAGCCATTCACCGGCGGTCCGACCATGTGACTAGATGATGGTAGCATAGTCTTAGCGCGCCAAGCAGCTGAAAGGAGGCGCGAGAATATAAACTACACTACTCAGGTTGGGGAGCTGCACGATTGGCGAATGGTGCAAAGCAAGGAAGTGTCACTGGGTCTGCGACAATGGAGAGGGAGCTGCGCTACGTAGGGAGAAATCACACAGGTCAGCCAGAAAGTGACCGTTAGAGTCACTGTTCATGAAAAGACGGAAGATGTGAGGCCAAATGGAGTGGGCAACTAACACTTAAGATGAAATTTATGGCTTAGATCCTTGAAAATCTGTCGCCAATCTGGCATTAATGAATCGATTTTGGGGGGAACGGTTGGATTTGGATTCGAAATGCCCTATAAATTACAAGTGGCTTCCCAGCAAAAAACACTTCACATTTTGAGAATTGGGTTATTGCACTCTCAAGGGCACATGAACCATGAATTCTTTCAAGATCTGATAGCGAGTTTGGCGTTTGACCAATTGTCAAAGGAGACATAGGAACTAGTGAATAGAGTCATGTCGACACGTGCAAAAGCTATGGACACCAAAGAAGTGGCAACTAAGGAGAATGTGCAGGAAATTGATATGGAGGCCGAAGAAGCTGCCCCAAAGGTTTCCGAAGTATTGGCAGAGGTTCCTAAGTCCCCGAGAACATCAAGACTGAAGCCAACCCCAACCAAGCAGACTGTAAAGGACAAGAAGGGCAAGTAGCCTACCATACCAGTGTGTGCCTCGCTAAGGCAAAACCCACCAAAGCCCACTACATAGGAGAAAGGCAAAGCTATAAAATTAGAGGTAGTGGAGGAGGACATCGAAGACATCCTGATGGACGATGAGGATGTGGGGGTTGAAGTAGAGGAGGTTGAAACCCAGGGTATGAACCCTATTATGCGGTTGTTATAATATGTCCCTCCACGTAAGCCTATGTCCAAGGTCCCAAAGGACATTGATGAGAGTAAGACTCCCCTGCAAACCACTCTGCTATCGGATGAAATTTCTTTCAACGGTCCGTGTTTGGCATAGGTGTCGATATTGAGGCTTGAAGAATAGGACTTGGTGGACCATGAGAAGTCCCCACACCTGGCGACCGAGTAGCTGATGCGCCACATCATAGACACAAATATAGGAATGACCGCCTTAGAGCCATGGGGGTGGCTCAAGGGGGTAAAGAAGGTAGGATTGTTGAACCTGCTCTGGGTGCCGCACTGTAACCACACCCTGGTGATAGTTTTGGTCATCAAGCAGCGATTGTGCTTAGTGCATGATGGGTGTCTATGGCTAGAGGAGCTGATACCCATCACATATATGTTGATTCACCAGATAACATGCCTGCCGTATACAGGCGAGAATCTAGAGATGATCCTTGGCGTCAAGGGTGGCGAGTAGGCTTTTGCAGAGTCAATGAAGGATAAATTCTAGCTGGTGAAGAAGCCACGTGGGTATGCTATCTCTAGCATCTGGAACCCCACTGTGAAGGTAGCAACGTAGATCCTTGCAGGGAAGGTGATGCAGAAGTGTTGTGTCGAAGAGGTGCTGGTGCCTATCATCGTGCTCACACAACAGTGCACCAAAGGATTCCAGTTTAACTGGCTGGACTACCTTCACGGGGAGTTCCTAGTGAACTGCCACGAAGCACAAGAGTAAAGCAAGACATTCCACTACGCGTGGCTCTTGCTGTCGATTGTGCTGGTAGAGCAGGAGCTACCAGAGGAGAGCCATTTCCGTTCGGTCACGCTAGACCTCCCTGAAGCAGTGAAGTACGCTTCGGTGTGAGTGACCAAGGATGCACAACGAGTGCGGGACAGTAATATCTTATGGATCTTGATGGAGATGAATATCAGGATGTCCATCAATCGTAAGCCGCGATTGTCACCCATGATATACTCTAACCTTCAGAGTTATTCCGAGTTCAAAGCTGATTTCCATTGAGTATTAATCAAGGTGTTGAAGGACCTTGTGCATAAGTGGTACGACTTGTCGTATCTAGGCATAGATGATGCCATTGATGCAGAGATTGATTTATGGACAGAAGAGTGGCACGCTACCACGGATTTGGCGGTGGGTGGAAGCATGTCCGCTGCGCAGAAGGAGGAGGAGGAGGCCAAGTTGAAGATGGCACAGCTAGTCGAAAAGAGGAAAAAGGAGGCCGCTGAAAAGGCCCAGGTAGAGCAGGCAGGAAAGGAGGTAGGAAAACAGATAGGTGGCATAAAGCAGGGCTCTGATAAAGGTGCGCGGTCACCTTCAACTAAGACTGAAGAGGAAGACATAGAGCAGCACGATGCGGAACCTTAGGAGATGTCCACCCGAATTAAGCACCCGAGAGAGCTGGAGAAGGGAGGGCCCAGAAAGAAATCCAAGACAACCAAGACCTCGCTGGACCCTAGCACATTGACTGAGGGTGAGTTACATGATATCGGTGACACAGTCAAATATGTCACCATGGAGACCCTGAAGCAATTTGAACAGCAGCAACAAATCATACTAGGGGCTATCCAGACCAGGTTGCAGGAGTTGCAGACCTGCGCATCCAAGACTACTACGACGTCTACCAACTTGGCCATCGACACTTCAGAGGCTGTCGATATGTTGCGTATGAAGGCTTCCAGTGTGACATTGCTTCCGGATGGAGCACTGACCATGAGCAATGAGGCTGACAGGCCCACTGTCAGTGCCTTAAATGGAGTTGGGCTGAATCTGGAAGCGCTTCCGCATGAAGCACTCCACCTCTTCCAGGATGTAGTAATTGCAAAAATGAGGGCCCGAGAGCACTGTGCCCTCTAGGTAATTAGTGAACAGTGGACCAACAATGAATAGATGGTCCTATAGAGAAATGTTGCCATCGGCACTGAGATGGAGGAAACTAACCAGAGCAAGAAGATCATGCAAGTTGTTGAGAAGGCATGTAGAATGGTCCCAGAGTTGGCCATTCTAGAGGAAGAGCCAGTGGTGGTCCACATATGCAAGTCGGCCACAGGGGTGCACAACACTCGAATGGAGATGGTGTGGGTTCAACTAGATTTTAACCTACAAATTACTAAGCTATAGGTGAGGGCCCAGCCCTCCAGACTGCCATAAGTAAAGGAACAACGGGCGACCACTGTCACAGAGGTAGTCGGGGTGGTGGAAGGTGCAGTAGCAGACTACGCACACTTGTTCGAGTAATCATTTGAGGTCCTGACAAGCTTGACGGAGGACCCAAATGTACAGAGGCTAGAGACGGAAGTGTGCGAGCTACAACAACGCTACGATGAAGTTAAGGGCACAACGTGAACCGTTGCACTGACATAGAGGCTAGCCAAGTTGCAGGAGGCCAAGCAGCTGAAGGAATAGGTGGACATAGTGCTGCAAAAGGAAGTAGTGCTGAACGCGTGACTAAAGCCCTGGTTGGAGGAAGCTAACACAGTCACAAATTATATTGAAGGCGAGCTTGCAACTCTACAAGCGATGCAACAAAAGCTTTAGGCTAATAGTGCAGAAGCAGTGACCGAGAAGATAGTGGAAGATGTGAAGTAGGCGGTAGCTCAGTGCATGGCCAAGGTAGCGGTCATACAAGTTGAGTTGGATGGGCTTCGCGCAAATATCTCTGTTCCTACCGAGTGAATCAAGGGCGAGTCATGATGTTTTTGTTGGGGGCTTGTTGGGAGCGGGATCCCCTAAAGGCAGTTTTGGGGCTAAAAGCCCATGTTTGAGTCAATTTTTGTAATAAAAATGTAAAGACTCCACATTTTGTTGTCATGGAGTGTGAAGGTATTATGTGTCATAAAGGGCAGTCCACCCTTAGTTTTGTAAGCTAAAGTCACTATAAGAGATCTACCCATGGTCCGCGGACCATGGGATTGTATAAAAAGAGCTAAGCTCTAAGTAGTTTTAAGGAGATAGAATGAATAATAATGTAAGAGAGTCATAGCTCTGAAGTAAGAAGTCTATGTCTTGGGTCGTAGCATAGGTAGAGGCTCTGCAGCTGAGTGCACAGAGGCTTAGAGTAGAAGTACGCAGCTGAGTGCGCAGACCCCTGCAGCTATGTGTGCAGAGTGGACAGATTTTGTAACCACTTGGGAGATATTAATAAAGAAATATATTCTGCAATTTTTGTGTCTCCATTCTATTATTGCATCTTGATATGTTATGTATGAATTTCCTTTATTATGCTTATCTAATGCGCGAATGAATACGAGTACATTGGATAATTGAACGTAATCAAGGACATCTATTTACGTGGTGTTAACTATAATTGTTTGATAAGATAACCAAGTCACTTAGATTAATTTGGGAACTTGTACGGAATGCTTCCATAGCAGTGCAAAAGTACCTGAGCAGTAGGCTAGGGCTACGTGAAGGTCAATCATACCGTTTCGTGGAGGTATTGAAGGACAGGATAAAGGGCTCGTCTTGCAAGCCCTAGAGTGAAGCAACCTGCACGAAGGGAGGGATAGAGGGAATCAATTGACATCACAACCATCTCAAGGCGCAGAAACTTGGTTCCAGCATCCCCCCATACTGCTTCGGGTGAGACTTCGGTCCACGCTTCGTGCGTTGATGCCGAAAGGGCTAGTAGTGTAGGAATTTGTTTGGCTAATTAAACGCTGAACCTGGGTCATGCCCCCTCAAGCCAACATAAGTGGACAAGGAACGATCATCGAGAGTGAAGTTTTACATGCAGGTGACCTTCCTTTAAACATGCATTTTTCTCTAACCTGCAGTCTTTTTATCACTGAGCCATCCCAATTGAATTGCAACTCCTTTTCCATGGCTCTTGTATTAACTACCTACTATCTGGTGTGTAATCTCAGAGTCCATCTTTTGATTAAGTGATTAAAAGAAATGGGCAAAAAAACTGAAAGAGAAGACAATTGCCTACTATAATTATTAAACATAGCACCCAGCTTCCTGTCCTTTCGAATGTTGACTAATGAGGTAGACATGGCAATTTTTGTCATGTTTCCTAAAGAAGAGGCCATCTTCTCATATCTTGAATAAATTACAAGATCTTCATATCAGTATCTATGTTTTAAAAACATGAATGCCATTACATAAAACCACTTATAAGTGTTAAAAGGAGAACTAAAGAGCTATCAAGACTTTAGGCAACTTATGGAGCATCAAGAAAGAAACAACCAAATAGAAATCCAACCACAAGCCTCATTTTAATGAGACAGATCTATATATTTTCTTTAAGCTAATACAAAGAAACCCCATCTATATTAATACTAGTACAAAACAACATTAAGCTAATACAAAGAAACCCCATCTATATTAATATTAGCAGAAAACAATCTAAGCTAGTTTCTGTTGTAGGCATCCAGGTTGCATATTTTTAATTTGAATTTTTGACCTCTATATAATGTGATAGGGTAATTTTTCCCTAGTTTTCAACAAAATTTCTCCTTCTTGTACAACAGTTTAACACAATAAATCCAACAATGCACCCCTAGCACTGATACTACTGTACAGTGTTATGAAAATGCACAGTAGAATTTCTTGATAATTAACCTTTGTTTTTCTATTACAGTGGTTAAAATTTAATTCATAATTGCTACTCCATCTTCAGTGATTACAGTGAACAAAGGTATCTGGAATAATAAACAACAATACAATAGTTTTTGGCAATACACTACTCAATATCATATAAACATAGAGTCACAGCATGAAATTCAAGTCAAACAACTTCGGTTCCTGATTGATGAGAACTATGAACGACAAGTTAAATCCAAACCCCACAATATTAGTTACTCTAACCAGGTGTCACAGGACAGGACTTTCTCCATAGATTGAATGGAAGATAAATTCAGTCATTTCCTTTAGATCCAATACAAGAATCAAATCCCGCAACTTGGAAACCCTCCTTGATGCTCAACCCGAATAGGTCCTGCTTCAGGCAACTCTAAATGAGACTGTATTTAGGCTTTGGAACCCTTTGATCAGTGCCAAGTTACTGCTCCACTACCTTTTAAACCTCCAACTAACCATCCACTTTGGGTCCAGCTTTTTGAGATAATACCAAGGCTCATTCTATAACAGGCAACACTAGAGGGACAGGAACAGTAAACAGTAAATACCAAGTGTTTCTGGGAAAACTAGTGTTGATTCGAACTGCTAGTCCCACTAAGATGGGTAGCTATCTTAGAAACAAACAATCAAAGCAATTCGATATTTCCTTTAAGTGTAATAGATAAGAGGGAAGAAAAGAGAACCATCCTAGATCTTCCACTTCGATCCTTGCTTGATTTCTCTCTCCCTTGATAGAATTTAGACTTCCTCTCCTACTTGTCTCGCTTTAAAGAGTACCTGTAGAGTCAAAGTAACAGAAAATCATCAAAGCATCTCTATCTAAAACATCATAAACAATGAAGAATCAGAAACACATTGACCATACAATTGCATTGTAAATAATAAGATTCACAAACACTTGATTATATGGAGGAAAATTCAAAGAACTTTATTAATAGTAGAAGAGAGGATTACAACCCAGCTGTCTGATCCAACATCATCCTCCCAGCATAGAAGCCCTCTTCAACTCATGAAAAGAAAGATCACCCAACAATACAATGTCTCTTCTCACAGATAAACCAACAACACTTCCTTACAAATTACAAAATTTCAGCCTTCAGATCTCTCAGATGAGGGATCCATTTATAGATGTCTTGCAAGGGTGTGAGTCAGCTCTGGGTTTTTGATTAGTGTCATTCCAGTGATAGTTCTTGGTTCCACTTGGAGATTTCATTGATCTCTTACTCATCCCTGGGCGAATTCAGAGAGGCAAGTGTCATATGAGAAGTTTCTGGAAGATTCCATGATCCTCCACTTAGAAAACTGTCTCTGCCATTTGTCTATTCTCGCTTATCGCAGCCCACAAAACACTCTTTCAGTATGCATCACACTTGGCTAGTGTAGCAGCCAGTATGCATCACACCTTGACCATGGAGCAGTCAGTATGGTCCAGTTTTGGCCATTTCTGAGTGGTTTTTCAAGTGGAACTTCTGGGAAATGATGTAATCAGTTTACCATGATCCTTTAGGGTATGAAACAAAACTTTTAGGGGTTAAAGAGTCCTTGGTTTATGGAAATATGAGTTTGGGGTTGGAGTGCCCAAATATGTCTATAACAGTTGCCCCCTAAAGCATGAGGTCGTAAATTTTTTGATGTTGGGCGAAATGCTTTATCATGAGGATCTGAGGCATGCGAATTGGAATGTGACCTGTATAAGATACAGTACAATACATCATCATCATATTAATTTCATGATCTAGCTGAGGCAGGCATTCCCATGCTCAGCTTTATAAATTCATTTTCATGTACATAGGAGAGACAATTGTCCGCTATTGCAGACTGGTGATTCTTCGCATGACGAGTCATCTTCCCTGGCTTAGATGACTATCTGTGTAGCTTCTGTGTACAATTGATGTTTTTATTTTCATGAATATATCATAGCCCGGATGGATGAAACTAGATCTAGGGTCTTTAAACTCGTTCAATATTCGCCCGATGTACAAGTTGATCCATGTGAAAAGATGTTCTGAAGTCGAACATGGAAAGACCTCGCCTAATTACCAACCAATAATGTAAGCTATTAACAGGCATGAGAGGAATCGCCGATAATGATAACGACCCTCAAGGTACTATAGTACAATTCACATGGTGTGAATATATGATCTGATGTCGAACACCACGCAAAATCTTTCGGTTAAAGACCATTGATGTAAACCTGTCTCCGGAAGTGAGAAACATGCCATTGAGGCATGTAATCTTCAAAGTACTGAAAGGGTTGTTTCTAAGTCAACTTCTTGGATAATGAGTTGATGTAGACAAGAAGTGACTCACCATAGGAGGGCCTTAATGTATCACACATCTACGACAAGAAATGGAAAAAAAGGATCTTCTGGAGGTGAAAACAATCTGGTGAGATAAGGTTCAGGAATGGCAGTCATGAAAAATGAAGGGCAGAGGTATTGTAGTGGATGAGGCATTTGCTGGATGGTGAATTCTCTGAATGACTTCTCTTGAACATGTCAGCGACACTGAGATGGATTGGTAGCGTTAACCCCAAAAGATGTATGGTACAGAGGACCAATGGTGATATGACCGGTGAACAGAATAACCCAACCCGACTCAATCATGGTGATGGAGTGAAAGTGTCATGTTCAAGAGCGACCTGCTACCAATAAAATTCTTCAAGTTTTCTTCCCTTTTTCCCTAGTCATTGCTGACCAATACCTCTTTATTTTTTTCAAGCTTGAGGGGGATAACATATGCTTGTTCTATAATTTACCCTTCCGGGAAAACCTGCCGCTATGTTTTAGCGAGCCTAGCGTCAGTGAGACTCGTTCTTGTCTGGGTGGACAAGTTTGTCGCTATTGTTTTAACGAGTTTAACGACAAAGATAACTCGGTCCTTTTCATGTTTAGAGAGTTTGAAAAGGGAAGAAAAGGAAACTCCAACAGCCCTTTTTCATAGCATAATCCCTTAAGTCCGAAAAAGTATAAAATAATACGAAAGTGATGACTTTTCGATCGCTTTAGCGAGCTGAAAAAGACAAGCGCTTGATCTTTTTGTTTGATAATCCCTCAGGTCCAAAAAGATTAAAATATATAGGAGGTATGTCGTTTCTCCTTACTTTAACGAGCTGGAAAGGCCAATAGCTCGACAATCTTTTTATATTTAACGAGTCTAAAAGGAGTTTAAAAGAGACTCGTTTTTTTAGGAACGAGTGGTGTTTTTGGGTAGCAACCGGTTCCAGGTAAGTTTGGAACTTCTCAAAACATGGTAATGTGAAGAGGGTGGCTGACAGGACCACTCATTGCAACTGTTCCTGAAAAGGGTAAACAATCAAGTGGAAGTGTATGATAGGCCAAAAGAGTGGAGGTGATGGTAAGAACACAACCAAGGCTCAAAAGGCTAATAGCAGGGCAATCACAAAGGTTATTTACCGAGGGTGGACTCATTTTTTAATGAGCTTGAATCGGAAGAAACTATGCTCAGTGGCAGGTTTATTTTTTAACGAGCTTGAACCTTGCGGAAACATTGCTCATTTCCAGTCATTTTAAAGATGTCTCTTATTGGTAGGTTTTTTTATTAATAAGCTTGAACTCTACTATAACATGTGCTCGTTGCCTTTTTATGTAAGCTAGAAACAACCAAACTATAAAGCTAACTGCACTAAAGCTAAGGAACTACTGAGGTTAGGTAGGATGGTTTTGTCCTCTGTCAAGGAAAAAACCCTTCCTTTGGTCCATTTGGTGTGCAGACGTCTTTGGACCAACTGCCTAACCCAAGAAGTTGAACTAAAAAGCTAAAAAGCTAAAAAAACGCTAAAAAGCTAAAAAATGAAATTGGTCATTTTTCACTTGCATACAAAGCTTTGCATGCCCCCTAGTATTTAAGAAAAGGAGATTTCCCAAGTCACCATATGGAAGTCTCTGCGGTTAGGCAGGACTTCCTCAGCTTTGTCCATGGAAATAGATGAAGGTGAGTGGCGTGAGCTTCCAATCACATAACTTACAAGGAAATAGCTGTTTCACACCGATCACAGAACCTACAAGGAAATAGCTGTTTCAAACCGATCACATAACCTACAAGGAAATGGTTTTTCAGTCCAATCATATAACCTTCAAGGAAATCTCTCTTTTCATCTGGGTTCGCCTACCGAAGCAGACCAGGGTGCATGCCCCCTAAACTTCGTTACATTCACCGAACTACTCGCGGTAATTAGGTGGATGGAATGAAGGTTGAAGAGACATTGTTGATGCAAAGAGACCATTTAGGGATGACGGTTGATTCATAGCTGTGTTTGAACCAGGAAATGAAAGCTGGTCGACAAATTGCACCAGTTTTCCTTCATGTGGAAAACACATCACTTGAAAGAGTGTGGAAACAATAGCTTCCATGCTATATATATAGTCACGTCCAAGGAGTAGATTGTAATCTAGTGGCCCTTGGACTACCATCACGTTCAAGTGAATGGTTTTCCTTTTCAAAGTTATCGGTAACTTTGGAAGGATCCCTAATGGTCGACTGGTTCCTTTGTTGAAGCCTGACAAATTTTGTGTTTCAGGCAGAAGCGATGGTGAACCAAGCACTTTCCAAGTAGTTGAGGAAAGGATACTCACTGAAGCCCCTTCATCTATGATAGTGCCAGACATGATCATTTTGTAAAGTTGTACTATGACCCAGAATGGTACATTAGATGGAAGGCGGGGTCTTTCTAGTTGATTCCAATCAAAGAAAATGACTAGACTGCTTGTAGGAGGTACTAGATAAACGGCCGGATAAATCACATGAACTGGAGGGCTTTCCTCCTGTTGTAAAGGAACGGGTGGATTACCCCCAATTTCACTAGACTCTGTATCGACAAAAGAATTTGAACGGTGTCACTCTCATTCTCTTTGGAAATTGTATCATCTGACGGTGGACCTTCTGAAGGCAAGATTGGGTCGACTGCCATCTCGACCTGTTGACTTTGGTCTGATATGGACTTAGAAGGTTCACTTTCAACGATAGGTGCTTCGATCGACAGCTAAGTTATGTCAGTCGGGTTTTCAACTAGTAATGGATTTGGTAAGAGTTTCCTGTATCCAGGCAGAAATCGCTGTGGTGAAGCAGGACGATTATGCAAGATTCTCTTGGCCTCATCTAAAAAAGGACAACGGGGAAGGTGATGGTCTCCTTCACATAGTAGACATGGAGGTTTGACTTTTCTTTCCTGTCCAGGAATTTCATTTTCACTAGTTGACGATGTGTTATCAATCTGATTGCCAGAGGTTGATGACACCAGATGGTGTGAATGGGGAGACCATTCTCTCAAAATCCATGGAATGCAAGGACAATATCGATGAAAATGGTTTGCTTTGCAAATTAGACAAGGATATCTAAGAGATTTAATGTGTGAATTTTCACCAGATGATTCGTTGTTGCCCACTTGCTTAACTGGATTCTTTTTCTTCTTCTCCTTCCCTTTCTTCTTCTTCTCAGCTACCTGGTTTTTAGTATCACTAGTTTCACCAAGCAAAGAGGTAGAAGGTGAAGGGACCACTTTAGTGTCATCTGGTTGCTGATTTGATTGCTGAGGAATTACAATGTTTTGAACAACAGAGGTCGAGAATAGCCATACTAGCAGGCCGATTGTGATTCCTGGAAGGGGCAATGTAGCCATGTATGGAGCACCAATATCTCCCCAAGAGGAGAAAGGACTAGGATTCCCCCCAAGAAGGGTTCCTTCATTGGACTCCATTATCTCAACCTAAGATCAACGAAGGAACAGGGATGTTATTCCAATTTAAATAAATTTTAAGACACTTTGATGCAACTTTGCTTTTTCAATTTTTAAAAGTTGAGAAAAAGCTAAATGTGACTCTAGTCGCCTTCGATTTTTAATGAGTTTGAAGTGACAAGTGCACAGATGGACCTTTTCCTTTAAGTAGTCAAAAAGGAATGAAAGTGACTACTCTAGAAATCTAGATAGAGGGATTACCAAACCAATCACAAAACTGCAATATACACCTTGGTGGTAAATTAAAGAGAAATTACCAAGGACATTATGTACGACACTCAATCTTCCCAAATGTTGTGTTCAGTGCATTTCGATTGATAGGCCGGGAGACACGGCTTCCTAAGGATAAAGGATATCAGCCCATTATGGTCTCCCAATATATACTCGATGGTACGGGGGGCACAAGTCTGTACTGGCACTTGTCGTATCAAAGAGGAGGAATCACCCAACCTTCAATGAAAATGATAGTTACCAGGTTTTATGACGCCAGAACACGTCTCTAGCCTAGACATGTTCATTGAGATTTATTTTAGAGTCGATCTTGCTTAGAAGTTTGTCTTTCAAGGTTCACCGCGTGATGTAGATGTAAAATTCCTAAATATACAATCTAAAATGATAAACAATCGTTTATTTTGTTTTAGCAATGAAAATACTAGCTACTAAGGAAAGAAGAGTACGATTCTTTCAACATAGAGCAAAGAGCACACACTAAATGCACTTTTCCTAAATCATCTTTCACACACAATCTAAATGCAAATGAAAATGCATGTATTTGTTTTTCGTTTCCTTAATGTGAGAATGCTCAAAAGGAAAATTAAGTACAGATTTGAACTATTTTGTTCAAAGCGACATTTCGACAATTTCTTTTCAAAACGAAAGGAAGACTAAAATGACACTTTCAATTTCGAATGAAAAACTACTTTCGACACTTCAAATATTAACAATTAAAATAAAATACAATGACAAAAGTACAATCGACTATCTAGAGGAGGAAGACTTTACAACACTCTTCTTTTTGACTCAAAATGACAGTTCAATTAAGCTACTTTTGACAAAGGAGGACAATAAATGATGGACAAATACATAAAAACATTTACAAATCCTAATCAATGGAGGCTGAATAATGTAAAGGAAGGAGGCTTCAACAATGGGGTACTGATCATGAACAACAAAACTACTAAATAAAGCTGAAAATCAGGCGGGAAAACCAACTTTCAAAGAGAGAAATAGTAACACTCAATCATCGCACCTGTCCTCAAGGGAAACAGGGATGCATCTCACCTACATCACACTGGAGGTGTGATGCATATAGGTTGCTAGTTACAGATAGTGCAATGGACTAGGGAGCGATACTGAGTTTGGTTTTTGCTCAAAATTTGCAGCTAAGTTTAGTGATTTAGGCTGAGTTATGTTGGAAAGTAAAAAAAAAGTATAGGGATATGATCTCATGAGGTTATGAGCTACCACAAGGGTGCTTAGAATGCTTGTAAGTCAGATGTTCAGTTCATAAACCAACCCAGAGATTGACTGAAGTAGCATTCATCTACTTCGCAATTGCATAACAAAGGCGGTTTGAAGGCTAGCTGGCTAACTTCAGGCTCCGTCTGTAGTTTATAAAGCAAACAACAATAACAAACAAACAAACTATTCTCTCCCCAACAAAGTCACCATTTTGTTTCTGGGAAAACTAGTGTCGATTCGAACTGCTAGTCCCACTAAGATGGGTAGCTATCTTAGAAATAAACAATCAAAGAAATTCGAGATTTCCTTTAAGTGTAATAGATAAGAGGGAAGAAAAGAGAACCAGCCTGGATCTTCCGCTTGGATCTTTGCTTGATTTCTCTCACCCTTGATAGAATTTTCCACTCCTGTCTTACTTGTCCTACTTTAAAGAGTACCTGTAGAGTCAAAGTAATATAAAACCATCAAACCATCTCTCTCTAAAACATCATAAACAATGCAGAATCAGAAACACATTGACCATACAATTGCATTGTAAACAATAAGATTCACAAACACACAATTATATGGAGGAAAACTCAAACAACTTTATTAATAGTAGAAGAGAGGATTACAACCTAGTTGTCTGATCCAACATCATCCTCCCAGCATAGAAGCCCTCTTCACCTCATGAAAAGCAAGATCACCCAACAATACAATGTCTCTTCTCATAGATAAACCAACAGCACTTCCTTACAAATTACAAAATTCCAGCCTTCAGATCTCTCAGATGAGGGATCCATTTATAGATGTCTTGCAAGGGTGTGAGTCAGCTCTGGGTTTTTGATTAGTGTCATTCCACTGATATTTATTGGGTCCACTTGGAGATTTCATTGATCTCTTACTCATCCCTGGGCGAATTCAGAGAGGCAAGTGTCATATGAGAAGTTTCTGGAAGATTCCATGATCCTCCACTTAGAAAACTGTCTCTGCTATTTGTATATTCTCACTCATCGCACCCCACAGAAGGCTCTTTCAGTATGCATCGCACCTTGCTAGTTTAGCAGCCATTATGCATCGCACCTTGAACATGGAGCAGTTAGTATGGTCTAGTTTTGGCCAGTTCTGAGTGGTTTTTCAGGTGGAACTTCTGGGAAATGATGTAATCAGTTGACCATGATCCTTTAGGGTATGAAACAACACTTTTAGGGGTTAAAGAGCCCTTGGTTTATGGACATATGAGTTTGGGGTTGTAGTGTCCAGATATGACTATAACACCAGGTCCTTGTCAAGACCCCTTTTGTAGGTAATCCCAGATCAGTTTAGGATCAGCCAGAGGAAAATTCTTGTTTTGGGAGGAGCCTAAGGTTCCACTTCCAACATCATGAGGATGGCAAGAATTCTGATTTATAACCTAGATTTTCTTTGTAATGTCCTCCCATCTTGTCTGTTATGCATACTAAACAGTCAGGCTATTGTCTCAATCTGTCAGAGACTTCCTTTAGGACTCCATTAAATTCTCCTTGGTCATTTGCCAATTCATCTCTAAAGTCACGAGACCAATGATATTGTAGGTATGTTGGTCAAATAAGAATGACCTCTAAGATTATTATTAGGGTCTCAGCCTTGAATCCCAACTTAGGATTGAGTGGATGAGAGGGTCATTGAGTGGGTGGTGGGGGGTGGTGGTGTAGAGAGGTCCTTGTTGCCTAAATGAACTACCTATAGATACTTTCTACTACACAATTGAGTTATGCCTTTAAAGGAGGCAGACAAGGGGATTCAAAGAGGACATGTAGGGAGCAAGAAAATCGGTGAAAATAACTATAGACTACAACAATGTAGATACCTCAAAAAATTTAAAATACCAACATTCTTTCCTCAACGTAATTTGAGAAGGATGTGAAGCAATCTACTTGGAAGATAAAAGAGCCATATAGGGGTACCTCTCCTCTCCAAAGGCCAAATCTCTAACAGCACAAAGGTTTTATAGGTAAGAGGTAAGCTTGAACAAAGTCTCTAGTTGAAGTGGGTGAGGTCTAAATCAACTTGTATAATGGCATGTGGAACTATGTGCTTACATCTGATCATCTGGTGGAGCATGATGGTTGATCTATCATCTGATCATCTCTCAATAAGTGATCAACTGGCCTCACCCAAGTTCGGTCTAATTAGATATTTGATCCATCCAATACAATTGGTCTAACAAGATAGTGAAAGAGTGCCATCATCGAAGGATGTCTTGAAAATGAAATTGGAAGCACTACTTTTCCAAAACAGCTAAAGAAGTGTATGCCTTGCATAGCCACATTTGAGAAGCTGGTCCCAAATTGAAAGGTGGCCTTGAAAACTGGACACCTAAATAACTTAATAAGAATAGGTAGGGGTGAACTTAACTGGTTCTCCTTTATTGGAGAAATGCAACCAAGACATAGTATCTTTGGTTGCACTAAAAAATGTATTCTTAGCCTTACTAAGATTAACAACCCCAACTTACGAATGGAAAGCCAAAAAATCAAGCTGTGACTGAAGACTCTCAAGAGAGGAAGCAATTAAGACCAAATCAGTCAATGACAATAAGTACTTAGACCATGGTGTAAAATGCACCCTTCATTGGCATGTGTCATCTCCCTTAGAAACTAGTCAAGCTCATGATTCAATGTAAATCCTGATTAAGATGGGGAAAAGAGTGCAGCCCTGTTTAAGCCCCTCAATGCTTAGAATAAGGTCAGAGAAGCCACCGGTTTTGCAAAACCAACTGATAACTGATCCATAAAGCCTTGGGATGCCTGTAAAGCCCTTCTCCAGATCCCCAATACAAGCTGGGCACTTGTCAAATCACCCGTCTGCCAGTGCTCTAGCTTCTGCTATGGATTCTGCAGTGCAAAATCTATTGCTTTGTCTGTCAATCTCAAGACAGATAGCCTGTTCATTGCTACTAACATATTTAGGATGTTGAATAGATAGCTTTTTCACTCATGTCTAAATAATTTCTTGTGAAACGGGATCCCTGTAAGAACAAATAACTTTTAACATTTTTATTTCATTAATAGTGGTGCTCTCTTCAGGTTTTCTAAATGGAGGAAGCTTAACATGTTCCAAGAATTCCCTCTCCTCCTCTGTATACAAGTCTCCAATATTTAGAAATACCTTATGCCCATCGTCTAGAATATTGCCTACATAACTGAATATTGCCTACATAACTGCCTGCTTGTATGGCACTCAATTGCACTCCCAAACTTGCATATGTGACAATAACCTGCATATCTTGAATCACCACACTTAGCAAACCACCAATGCATTATGCAAAAGCATCTTGAATAATACTTTCTATCTCAATGAAGGAAAAGGTGCCACTAGAAGTCTCTGATATGGAGTGCATGGATGCTGAATCATGATCCGTCCCAAATCCAAAAGTGTGTATAGGGATCTATATGTTATGCTGCTCTGCAAGTTTGCCTTATTAATCCTAGTAACAAGGACTGATAATCCAAAACCTTCCTAGAATTTGACAAAATGGAAACTTGCCTGTGGTTTCCCACATTGTAGGTGTCCTGACCATCTGAGAGTAAAATGATACTACAGACAGGGTTCTTCTCACGTGGGTCTTCTAGCACTTTGGCACCCTTTCTCAATCCTTCAACCATGTTGGTTACACCAGTGGACACTAGGCCAGTCACTGCTTGCAAAGAAAACTACTGACCCTACTCCGACATATGTTGTAGAGGAAACAAATGCCTAGTAATTAATGAGAGGACAATGACTGAAAGGCGGTCCATGGGGCCAAGATTAAGAATCACAAAGTCCACAAAACACTTTAATAGTGCCAGTTTTGTGCCTACCATGCTTCCACTAACATCAATAACAATTACAAGATCAATGGGGCTTGATCTCTGGGCATATCAGGGGTTTGGGATGGATTTCCAGTATTCCAAGTTCTTTGGCTTTGCTGTTATTTTGCACTAGAGCATGGAGCTTTCAGATGTACCAAGACACCGAACTTCTCAAGAATCTCTGAGCATGGAATTCTAGAAAACTCAAGAAATGTTTTTAACTTTATAGATGTACTATCAACTTCTATGCCTTTAATCCCTCCACTTCCTTGTGTCAATTTTCCTCTTGAATCCATAGCCTGTGAATTTCCTGCTACTATCTCAATTTCAACCAAAGTAGGTTCATTCCCATTTTCCCCACCTTGCCCATTTTATTCACTTGACCGATGCTCCAATAGCTCATCAGCAGCAAAAAAAGCAGGGTCTGTAACACATCTTGCAACTTCAGGATGTCAGGGACGAGCAGGTGGTAAACAGGGTAAAATTGTCGTCCTACCATCTTGCTTTTGTGGCCAATTCAAAGGACTTATTCATGATCTACAACACGCTGGTTCTGAATGAATCCCTTGTAACGGAAATTCTTTCCACTTGGCTTGACAAACTGGACACACCCTATTTCCATGCTTCACATTGGAAGCAATGCAAGCAAAGTGGAAAGTGTGGGAACACTCTGCAGTAAATAAGGCATGGCCATGGCCTGGTTTCATTACATCAAGACATATTGCACAAGTTTTCTGCATCATAAAATGTATGCATTAGAGAACCAGATCTATATACACATAACCATAGTTTTACAATTTCTTCAAAACACCCCATAACCACAGTAGGAAATTTCATCCAAAGAGATAAGAAGTTTAGAATTTCATGGTTCTTTTTGCTGAGAAAATTAATCAACTTGAAATTTTTGGAGAGAACAAGTGATGAGGTGTGGCCACAAAAAGGAATTGCTCTAAACTAAATATGACTATCGTTTTGTCAGATTTCTTTTAAATAGAATGGGTTTCCTAAGCAGCACAATACTAAATTCCAATATATGTTCCTTTTATTTTCTTCCATTTTCGAAGTAGTCTTGACCATCCATTAAAACCAAGAGCAGAAAAGAAAACAACAACAACAAAGGAAAAGGCTTGGCATTTTTTTTTCTATCTTCTTCAATGATAGCTTGTAAAGTTAAAATGTGGTAAATGGGTTGGTGGCCCTTTCTGAAGCCTACCCTCTAGCTCTGAGATTGCTCTTCTCCAAATCTGCTAATCAGTGCATATCAATCACCTCCTCATAAAATAATGCATGTGCTCAATCACAACAACCCTCTTATTTTTCAGATCAAGAATAATCATAGATTTATGAATATAAAGAATAATGTTTCATGACCAGGATAAAGGGAATATTTAGTATTAGATTTCCATTTCTATAAATTGTATTCTAATATATGGAGCTTTGACTTGTTGTGTTTAATGTTAGTCATGTGTTTGTAATGTTGGGTTTCAAATATATGATGAGGTTGATATTTGAGCATGACTTGGATAAATAATCGAGCTTCATTCTAACACATGTTGCATCCAACCAATATTTCACCTTCAACCATTAAGAGCACAGAGTATTTGATAGACAAGCATGCCAGAACTAGGAACCACAATTGGATTGGGTTTACCATTTATGGCAGTGTGAACAATATAAATTTACTCTAAAGTTTGTTTCCATGTTGAATTTACAAGAAAGCATTCTTGTTTCTCATGCTATAACATTTTGTAATTAGTGGGGGACAAAAGCTGTCTCTATAGACTATAATCTTCTAAGAAGTTTCATGGTTGATTTCCTACTTATGACATGACAATTGTACCAATTGGCGTTTGTCATTACTCACGATCACAAGTTCCATCGGTAGGAAATAAATTATGAGTCACATAAAGGTGTTCAAGTTGTTGATTTTGGAATCAAAACACACAATGGGAAAAAATTGATCATATGCAGCTAAATCTTGGGGTTATATGTCAAGATTGAAAACACATACTTTTAATTTTTTTTAGTACTTTGTTAATTTATGTCTTATAGCAATCAAACTATATGTTGTATACTTTTTTTCAGGACTCATGAAACCATTCAAGGCAATTTAAGTCAGGATTCACTAATCAAGATCCTGTGGACTTTCACCAAGCCTAACAATGTTGTGGAACTACCTAGAAATGAAGGGTCAACATGGACTCAGAGATAAGATGAAGTAAGAAATCTCACTGGCATGAGAAATTCATTCCCATTTTTGAAAAATTAATGGTTTACCAACAACTATTCATTCAAGATTCTTCTTGAAAATAATATCTTTTGACTTTGTTCTAGGGACATATCATTCAAATTACGCCTCCTGCCCCTAGATCAGTGTAATCTTAGGTGACTATCACCACTAATATGCATAAATTAGAGCCCATGAATTACATAAGTGCTCACAGATGTGGGTCTGATACTCTGCCCACTTGAGCGGACCTCTAGAGGGAAGGTCTCGCTGGGAACCAACCATCTGAGAGGGCCCCGTGACTAGGCAAAGGAGACAATGTAGAAGAAGATGAGAAGCACACCACCAGTACGACACATGAGAAGCGCACAACTCATTTCCATACCTTTTTCTTCTCCCTATTACAAATCACAATATTTAGTATACTATCTAGATCTAAGGTTCTGTTTGCATTTATGGGAAATTTATTTTATGGCATCAAATTATCATCTTCATCTTGATTTCATTTTTCACAATACGATCATACAAGGATCCGATATGGTCATCTTGTAAATCTTTTCCATCATATATACCTCAATTATTCCCTATGAAATCTGCCTTTGTCATTTGCAATAACATTGCCAGTTAGGAAAGAGGTAGTTGGACAAAGGATGATCCCAAAATAATTTGAAATATGATGATCCATCAAAACTGCCAACTAATTACACAGATGAAAAGGGCATACCTTATTCTTCACCATTGGATAATGTGCATTAATGTTGAACATGATCACAGAGTAGGCAAGCACATAAACTGTGTCTATGCTAGTGAAAACCTTTGGGTTGCACTTACATAGCGCTCTGAAAATTTTTCTGTGATGAAATCAACTTTCTGTGCTTCTCCAAGTAATCTAAGGTCTTATAAGAAGGAACTTATTGCCTCATTAAATTCCATCCCTTCAAAATTAAGGGAATCAACATATGCATGCAACACCCTTAGAGAAAAATCATCTATTTCCCCTAAATTTAAGTTGCACAAAATGTCAAAGCGTCTGGAAGTTTCCTCAACAGGTACTGCTGGAAACATGAACCCAAAAATGGAAATGTCAAGAAAAACGTCATATATGTATATATATATATATATATATATATATATATATATATATATGTATTAAGTATGTACACAATTTTTGTTATAAATAAGTTAATAATGCATCTTGCAAGAAAAAGAGAATGAGACACATAAATGACATTTTAGCAGGAAAACCCTGTCTATGTTAATTCTCGTAGATGATTAAATGATCCAAAATCTAAAATTATACTTATTACTAAGAGTACAAACCCACTTACTATGATGCAACATCAAATGCAAGAGGATGATCCCCTAATTCATCATCCATACATAGTTTGCAATAAACCCTTTCTGGATCTAGTTTCCATTCTTACTTTAGAGGGGTGGAGGTTGAGATTACCGACACATACACATATCTGGGGGCTCATTTTTTAGGTTTTAAGTTTGGTTTGAGGGAGGATCTCCAACCTTGAGTGAATAAGGGGTATGGATTCCTTTCTCTTATAAAGAGACAAATGTTTCCAACACCATTCTTAGGGCATATCACCCAGACTTGACGTCATGGACTCCAATTTGACACTTAGAGTTTTATATCGTTTAGAGGTATGGAGGTCAAGCTTACTCAGGTTAGATTGGGCCTTTGGTTAGGTTATAGTGACCTTGAGTACATGCCCACTTACTGTGTTGCAATAAACCCTTTCTGGATCTAGACTATGTTTAGATTGGTAGAGTTGTTTTATCTACTTTAGATATTTACTCAATAGTAGGCAGAGATTGGTACCCATATCTTGCTTATTTATCTTTGGAGGTCCTTTCCCAATATTCCCCCCTTTTGGGAGAGAACTATGCTGGTATTTAGAAGTTTCTTGTTTCTTTTGATCCATCAGTATATTGATAGATCATCTTCACCCATTCAAACACACTTTGGATGCTTCTGGTAACTTTTTCTCTAATAAGCAAGAGATGGATGGGATTATCCAGGAGGATGTGTACAAGTAGTATATCTAGGTCACTTCGATTCCCCTCTTGGGTATTTGAAAGCCAAAATGGACTTTTATGTAGAGCACTTGTTGGCTCTTAGAGAGAGCTTTATAGTGTTGATCTGCTTACACTCTTTGACACTTTATTCATCGAATTAAGATCCCCTTAGGCTAGTTTTGAGTGTGCACTGATAAGCTTCAGGTGGAAGCTGAGCACCAAATGTCACAAGAGGATAAGTTATGTTGGATATGCCATATATAGGAGATAGAGATAGGGGAGCATTGCATTTTTAGGTGTCCCTGTTCCAATGAGATACATGGTCACATTTATTATATTTACGGAGTGCCATAACTCCCTCTCCACCTTTTGTTGGTGCCTAGCCTAGTGATGCCAAACCTTATACTTGGGAGAGGCTGTTAGTTCCACAACTCACATTCTCCTGCCCTCCCCTTGCCCCCTTGATAGGACACTACTAGGAGGATCACAGTTTTCTTCCTAGTGCTCCTAGATAGGGGCAACAAGATGCAAAAAAATTGCAGAACCATTCCAGTTCGAGAGACAACTTAACCCCCTGCAGTGAGACCCATGTGGAGTTGTTGTTCATGCCCGATTGGTATGAAACCCCCTCCTACCACCACATGGTAGAGGGCCACCTCTTCCAAAGAGAGACACATCCCCAAACCAAATCCATCTCCTTTGGCTAGTCGTCTATACAATGTTTCTTTCCTTTTGGTCTCCAAATGGTAAGAGATATTCCCTTTGAACTTCAAAGGAGAACACCCTCTCCTTCATTTGATAGTGGGAATTTATAGAATTTTGGCTCATTTAGAGCATTGTATTTATTCTTTTTGGTGTTGTGTTAGTTATGCTCAAATACTGACCTTTGCACTCCCACTTTGTGCTGCCACTTTTGCACTGAGAAGTCCCGTTGACCTACCTTTGGTCATTCGTTAGACACTAATAAACCTATCTTATCTTATCATGAATGGATATACTTAATTATTAGTTTGAAACATTTAATAAAGACCAAAATTATTATTATGTGCTATTGAGTAGTAGAGTTTTCCATGAAGCAGTTTATATGGGATAATATTAATTGATGACAAGACCTGTCTTTTAGATAATATCAACATGAAAGTACATGCTTAAGGGAAAAGAAAATTCTATTAAAATTCAAAGTATTTACTTCAGGCCTTCACTGTATGCAAACCAAAACCTAAGACTACCTATTTGATTGCCATCATAAGATGAAGAAATGATCTAAACTTCTATGGAATCTTCCTATGGTAAGTTAATAATAGTGCTTAAGGTATTGAGCCCCTCCTACTGCAATTCATAGCCCTAATATATGGACTATTCAGACAATTCAATAAGATTATGATATATGGACTGTTCTGATTCAAGATCTTGCATAAATAAATTCATTAATGAGCTTATATTATGCACACTCTAAAAAAGACTCCATGCACAAAAGCTAAATCCTCAAAATTAGCAGAAGTTGTATTTTTATACAAAAATATTGAAAATCAGAAAATTGTATTACTTCACCTGACTGCCAAACTATACAATTCCTTTTAAATCGTCAATATTCAACCATAAAAAATTGTACTTCATATCATCCACACTAAGCTTCTTTATAACAAAAAAATCAGAAAATGGTATCACCCTTGAGATGACTGTGATTTCCATTGTTTGATACACTTGTTATACCTGGAACGTGCAAGGGTTAACTTTAGAAAACCTCAATAATTCTACTTTTAGAAGACACAAGAGAATGTGTACACTTTAACACTAAGGTGTAAGAAATATACCAAATCTAATATTGTCACACCATATGGCATAAAATAGTAGAGACAAATGAACTGAACAAAGTAATAATTAAATTCCCCATCATATTTTGTAAGTTGTGTAACTCTAAAAGTAGGCCACATTTACAAATCACAAGTAGTCACACCAGAGAATAATAGAAAGCATGAAATGAAAGTAGGAATTAAATCCCATCACCTACTGTAACACTCTCAAAGTAGTTAGCCTTTATAAAGAAGGAATGTGTTGCTCCAATTGCACTTCTGGGACCAGAGAAGATGAAGACAATTTGTCACTAAGCTTAGAGAGCCTTACTAGCAGTGATTGAACTTTATCAGCAATACCTAAAGGGTGGAAATCATTTTCCAATAGATGATACAATTTTTTCACTTCTTGCAGAACATATGTCATGACACCTTTGGAAACCTAAAATATAATAAAGACATAAGTTACCCACATAAGTAGATGCTTCTAGTTTCTCTTCATGAACCTAAAGAGCCTTTAAAGTTAGTACGATTAACTTATATTCACATATCCTCAAATTTTAACTTCTATTTGAAGGCAACAGTTAATATAAACCATCTTTTATAAGCAATAAAGGAGATATGTAGAACCAAAAAGTTTGAGGTGAAGACACTTTTGAATTATTAAAAAATGAAGCACATTATGATTATATGGTACAAAAATTTAGTATAAGCTATAAATATAAGTAGATATAGTAAAATTTTTCCTAATATTGCACCACATTCTATCCAGTTATAATTGAAACCATGTAGCTTGCTAAAACAAAAAATTGTACAAGCATAAAAAGTTCTTAGCAGAATATATGTGTGCTCTGACTTCTCAGCAACATCAAGGAAGGACTTAATTTCATCAATAAATGCTTTAATGATCTCTATACCTATTACTTACCATTCAGATAGAAGTGTTGAGCATGACAACTGCCAAAAAAACATATTATTATTAGACATATTGGAAGAAAAATCCTTGAACTAAGCATAAAATATAATACGTATACTCGAAAAACCTATACAAATGCAAATATAGCAAAAAGTGATAGATGAACTTAAGCCCTTTCATTGAAATAACTTACCAATTCTCTATTATCCATTTTAGAATCCAAACTAAATCCCAAAAGACTGGCCATTCTTGAACTTCTTTCCTTCTCATTCTCCAGTTCAAAATGGTGAGCCCCATGCTTGTGATCATAAGGCATAATAGAAATGGTAGCCAACAATCCAGATGATGCCATCAGCTGCAAATCCTTCTATGCTAAGTATTTATTGTAGTTTTTTTGTAGGATATAGAGCTTGTACCATGCATAAGCATGATACAAATGACTTTCTAATATCCAAAATATCTTTTTAAACTTTGAATAGTAGATTGCCATCATTTGAGGTTTAAGAGTCTTCTTCAGAATCTTGACCATACACATAAGGTCGTGAATATCTTCTATAGAGTGAAAAGCTTCCTACATATCATATGCCATCCGTCATAAGAAATAACATAAGGAAAAAATATATTACAAATAAAAAATTTACCTCACCAACCTGTGAGAGCTCAAGCTCAGTTGCAGCCTTCAGTTGCTCAAACCTTGTATCAAGGTAAAGCTACAAACTCTCACAGAGATTCAGGTCAGGCCTGTCTCTTTGATCCCTGTACTTATTGAAATTCACAAGATGTTTGTGTATTATTTCACTAAGCCAATGAAACTCTGTTGTCCATTTATATTACAAACAGAACTGAAAGGCTCAATGTGCAGTCATCTGTCAATCCGATTAGGATTTTAGTTAGCCATACTAGAATAAAGACCTTATTCAAAATAGTTTTTAACAGGTAACTAAAAAACAACATAATATTTTTCCTTTGTGTAATCATTAGATGTTATATCCACTACACATGCTAGAAGGAGTGCAACATGTGTCTCTGTCATTGAAACAAAATATATTGAACAAACTCTACCATACTTGCCATAGACAAACATTTAAAGCTCCTAAAACAAGATAGCTCAGGATCAATCAATGTCAGTGCATCCACTGCTGGGATTGGGCCAGGAAATTTGGAGTTGTTAGTGAAAGAATTAAGTGGAATACATGTTAACAACCACTACTATAAAATTATACAAATTAAGCAATTGTTCCATATATTACAACACTAGTTAATATGTACTCATTGCATATTATGATTCTAGCTTTGATTGTTACAATTCACTAAGTATATTATGGTCCTATAGGTTTCCCAAAGAAACTTAAACCATGGGGTAATCAATTCCTGATCGAACTTGTCGTTCCTTTTGTCTCCACTGAAATAATTGAGCATCAAGTCCTCTGACATCTTCTCTGCCTCTAAGACCTCAACATCAAGAGCAATCTCAGATGCCTGTGCTTGAGCTCGAGCCTGTTCAGCCTCTCACTCGAGAGATGGAGGAAATACTTGATAACCTCCTCCAAGGAACTGGCATTCATTTGCAGGCATACAATGAAATATTGAATAAGTCCATCCTTTGCAAACCTACCATGCATCATATCCACACAAAGTTGCACATATTTGAATATGATATTTTCCAGTGTCTTTTGTCATGCTTATAAACCATCTTTTTATATGCAATAATGGAGATACGTAGAACCAAATAGTTTTAGGTGAAGAGGGTTTTGTATTATTAAAATATGAAGCACATTATGATTATATGGTACAAAACTTTAGTATAACCTATAAATATAAGTACATATAGTAAAATTTGTCCCAATATTGCACCACATTCTATCTGGTTATAATTGAAACCATGTAGCTTGCTAAAACAAAAAATTGTACAAGCATAAAAAGTTCTTAGCAAAATATATGTGTGCTCTGACTTCTTGGAAACATCAAGGAAGGACTTAATTTCATCAATAAATTCTTTAATGAGCTCTATAACTATTACTTAGCATTTCAGATAGAAGTGTTGAGTGTGACAACTACCAAAAAAACATATTATTATTAGACATATTGGAAGAAAAATCCTTGAACTAAGCATAAAATATAATACTTATACTGGAAAAACCTATACATTGTTATGAAACTAGCTCACAAAAAGATAGAAAAGATAGATCTATGCCTTAGAATTCATCCTCTTCGAGGGAGCAACCTCCTTTGCATGACATAAATGAACAATTCTTGGATGATTCAAATGACAAAACCTCCTTTCTATATATAGGAGTCTAAGGAGTCACAATATAACCCAGCCGACCTAACAATAATAATATAAAGCCACAAAAATAACAATAGAGGGATTCTATGGGGCACAGTAATAACAATATGGGGACAATAGGGGCACAACAATATTAATAAGGGATACAACTATAATAGTAATGGGGTAATCACTAATATTATAGGGATCTAACATGCCCCTCTCCTTCAAAAAAGTGTTGTCCTCAATGCTTGAGTAGTTCTAGATGCTTCTATATAAAATTCTCATCCTCCCATGTGGAATCTTCAGTGGATAAGTTCTCCCACTTGATGAGATACTCTGAAATTGATTGATTTCGTAGCTGTCAAGTTCTTGTTCCTGTGACTGCTTTCGGTTCCAATATAATTTTTTCTTCCTCGTCAAGTTCTGGCAATATTGTTTGAACTAGGAGCTTGTCGCCTATAACCTTCTTTAAACATGAAACATGGAAAACTGGGTGCACTCGAGAAGCTGCAGGAAGCTCCAACTTGTATGCCATAGTACCAATCTTTTGCAACACCTTGTATGGACCATAATACTTTGGTGATAATTTATTATCCTTCTTAGCTTGCTTGAGGGACATTTGTTTATATGGTTGTAACTGTAGGAATACCCAATCACCTACATCAAAACTCCTTTCGCTTCGATGTTGATCTGCTTGTTGTTTCATTATATTCTGTGCCAACATGAGGTTATCCTTTAAGAGTTGGAGGACTTGTTGTTGATGTTCAATGTGATGTTCCACTGCTTGAACCTTAGAATTTCCTCTTAAATATGATGTGATGGATGGTGGCTGATATCCATAAAGTGTCATAAATGGGGTCATTTTTGTTGTTGTATGGAAGGAAGTGTTATACCACCATTGAACTAGAGGCAACCATTTGACCCATTATGTCTATTTATCAGATACAAAGCAGCGAAGATATCCTTCCAAACATTTGTTTACTATCTCAGTTTGCCCATCAGATTGAGGATGATAAGATGAGGTATGAGCTAACTGAGTACCAAGACAAGAGAATAATTCTGTCCAAAAATTTCCAGTGAAAATGGGATCTCTGTCACTTACAATAATCTTTGGGTTTCCATGTAGCTTTTGAATTGTTTCCATAAATGCAGTAGAAATTGTATTGGCTTTAAATGGATGTGATAATGCACAAAAGTGTGGATACTTGGTAAGTTTGTCAACTACCGCCATGATGACACTCTTTCCATCAGAATTGGGTAAACCTGTGATAAAATCCATTGAAATCTCCTCCCAACGTTGGCTTGGAATGGATAAAGGTTGTATTAGACCCGGGGTCTTAATTGTTTCAACTTTATTTTGTTGGCAAACCAAATATTCCGCCACAAACTTTTGAATATCTAATTTAAGGCCATCCCAAAAAAATTCCTTCTTAACCCTGTGGTAAGTTTTTAAAAATCCCGAGTGCCCTCCTAAGGGAGAAGTGTGCAATTCCATAAGAATCTTTTGTTTGAGTTGGGAATTCTTATAGAGGTATAAGCGATCTTTGTACCATAACGAATCATTTTTCCCGCTAAATGTATCAGATGTACTGGAATCATGTTGTAACTTTCGAATAAGTGCCCACACTTCTTCATCATTCTTCCATTCTCCCTTGCTTCGTTTATCCAATCTGGTTGGATAATAGAAATGGTGCATAACAATGCTTCCACATCCTCATCCTTTCTTGTGAGTGCATCTGCCACCACATTTTGCTTCCCTTTTTTGTAGATGATTTCAAAGTCATAACCCAACATCTTTGTGACCCACTTTTGTTGCTCTTCAGAGGACAATCTTTGTTCTAAAAAGTATTTAAGGCTATCATGATCCACTTTTACCTTGAAGTGTCTTCCCATTAGGTAGGGTCGCCATTTCTTAAGTGCATGTAGTATTGCCAACATTTCCTTCTCATAAATAGCTTTCTATAAAAACTTTCCCTTGATTGGACGAATTTCAAAAGGGTATTTCATCTTGCATTAAAACAGCACCAATTCCATTTCCTGAAGCATCACATTCCACAATAAAGGTTTTTGTGAAGTCCGGTGTAGCTAAGACCGGTGCTTGGCACATTGCCTCTTTAAGATGTTCGAAGGGCTTTATTGCTTCTGGGGTCCATGAAAATGCATCTTTCTTCAATAATGTTGTTAGAGGTGCTGCTATTCTCCCATAATTCTTAACAAACTTGTGATAATACCCTATCAACCTGAGAAATCCTCACAGATGCTTTATGGATGTGGGGATTTTCCATTCCTTAATGGCTTTAATTTTGGTAGGGTCTACCTTAACTCCTTCATGAGATACAATATAACCCAGATATTCCACCTCTTGTACTCCAAAGAAACATTTGGATCCTTTTGCATATAATTGTTTCTACTCCAATAGTTGTAGCACCCTATCAACATGTTCAACATGATCCTTCCAAGAATTGTTGTAGATTAGTATATCATCAAAAAATACTAACACAAATTTTCTAAGGAAGGGTTTGAGAATGGAATTGATCAAACCTTGAAATGTAGAAGGTGCATTGGTAAGGCAAAAGGCATGAACAAAAATTCATAATGATCCTCATGAGTTCTAAATGCTGTTTTCGGAATGTCTTCAGTCTTCATTCTAATTTGATGATATCCTGAACGAAGATCCAACTTGGTGAAGTAAATTGATCCATGCAATTCATCCAGTAATTCATCAATGACCGGAATGGGAAACTTATCTTTAATAGTGAGCTTGTTGAGCTACCTATAATCTGAACACATGTGCCATGATCCATCCTTCTTGTGCACCAATACTACTGGAGTAGAGAAAGAACTTTGACTAGGTTGCATTATACCAGCCTCTAGCATTTCTGCAACCATACATTCAATTTCACTCTTTTGGGCATACGGATATTTGTACGGCCTGATGTTTGGAGGAACACTTCCTGGAATCAGATGAATAGCATGATCATGATCACGAATAGGTGGGAGACCTTTGGGAGTCTCAAATACCTTGGAATGATTGTCCAATACTTTTTGGATATCTGGAGAAATAGATGATTCCGATGTGGAAACATCTAGTGAACATAATTGTGCAATTACACCTCTTTGTTCCTTTTTTAGAAGCTTTGTCATACCGTTAGAGCAGATTATCTTTCCCGGTTTCCTTACAATACCCCTTAATTCAACTTCCTTTCCTTCGGCATAAAATTTCATGAAAAGTTCTTGAAAATTAAAAGCTATTGTGCCCAAGGATTGTAGCCATTGGACTCCTAGTACAACATCAGCACCTCCCATTGGAATGGAAAGCATTGGGCTAGTAAATACATATTCTCCCATGGATAGCTTGATATTATGGCACTTTCCAGAGAAATTTATTGGTCCTCCATTTGCAACCATCACTTGACACTCTGGTGCTGGATATAGGAAGCAATTCAATTCTCTTGCTATCTTACAATGAATAAAATTGTGGGTACTTCCTGAATCAATCAACACTATTACCTTTTTCTTCTTGATTTGTCCTTCTATCTTGATGGTTTGAGGAGTGGTAGTTCCAACCAATGCATTACAAGATATGGTCGGATTCATTTCTTCTTTATCTAGGCTTTTTTCCTGGAGTATATCCTCTTCTTTTGACCATTCTTGCTCCTTTTCTTATTCCTCTTCACAATCTATGTAGAATAATTTCTTCTCAGCACACTTATAACCTTTAGTGTATTTGCTATCACAACTGTAACAAAGCCCTTTTGCTCTTTTTTCTTCCAATTATTGTGGTGTCAACCTTATAGGTTGTGGAAGACTAGGGGCAACAACACTTCCATCTTTATAGTTGTGAGTGGTATGCTTCCTGGTTGCCATAATTTTGCTTTCCATTTTTCTTGCTAACCTGAATGCCTTCTCTAATGAATCAAGTTCCCAAAGGTGAACATCATGTTGGATATTATCCTTTAAATTCCCTATGAACACATCAATCCTATGCTCCTCTGGAATATTTTTTACCCTTATGTTCAATGTTTGGAACTCCTCAATGTGCTCCATTATTGAACCCTTTTGTTTGAGACTTATCAATTAGCTAAAAAAAGTGTTGATTTTTATATCCTCATAATGTGTTGTCAATTCTTCTATAAAAATTGCCCAAGTGATAATTTGTTTACGAGAGAAAATTCATTGATACCATACAAACTGATTTGGTTCCAAATATAAAGTTGCAATACGTACCTTTTGTGTGTTTTGCACATTATTGAGATCGAAAAATTGCTCCATCTGTAATATCCATGTTGCGGGATCCTTGCCATCAAACTTCTTCATATCGATTTTTGGAATATGGTGGGTCTTTGGTCCAACATTAGAGTCTATGAAATCATGATTAACATTTCTTTTGTTCTCATCATGAATTTCCTTTACTACCCTTTCACCATTAGTAAGAATTTCTTGTAGAAAGTTTTTCAAATCTGTCTTCAAATCTGTCTTCAAATGTTCCATGCCTATCTTCAAATCGTCCATCTTAGCTTCTACATCTTTCTTTAAACCATCCATCTCAGATTCTGTTACTTTTTGTGCAAGTGACACTTGTTGCACTTGGTCTCGTAATTTTGATATGTCATGTTGCATTTCTTCCTCTTCTTCATGAGTCATGCTAGAGCTTTCAGGCTGCTTACTAGGTGTTTGCATTTTCTTTCTTCGGGGCATCAATTACCAATAATAATTCTTTACTATGCCTTTTGAATTCCTTCAAACTAATTTTTCAAACCAAGCTTATACAAAAATTTAAAAAAAACTACGCACCTTTTTTCACTTTGTAGGACCTAGATATTGAATCTGATGTATCTCTCTAATTTTAGATCATCCAGTTCTGAAATTGTGACCTTCAGTAGCCCTCTGTGTCCTCTTTCTAATGCCACCAGTCTGATCCAAATTGGATTCTCCATGGAAGAGTTATGCCAAATCTCCCACAGTGACCTGATTATAGACTAGTTCAGTAGAGCAAAATTGTACGATGTGCCATGAGTTACTGTTTCGACCTTTGGCTCTTAAACGTATATACAAGAAACTATAGTCCATCCTCTTTCTATAACTTCTTACAAAATTTTAATTCGATGTTCAGAGAGAAAGTTATGATGATTTTCCCCAAGTCACCTGTTTGGAATGTAATTCAGGAGTCTGAAAAAATACCAACTTCCTCAGATCATATCTCTGCAAATATAGTGCGAAACGATCTGAAATTTGGATCGAGGTTCAGTGCGATTTCATCTCAAATGGGTTTTTTTTTAAGCTTCTAAAACATCGCAGAAAAAATGTTATAGCGAAAATGCCACGATGACCTATTTGGAGCAGCGAAACCCTAGAATCCAAAGCTCTGATACCAAATGTTATGAAACTAGCTCACAAAAAGATTGAAAAGATAGATCAACGCCTTAGAATTCAACTTATTCGAGGGGGAAACCTCCTTTAAATTACATAAATGAACAATTCTTGGATGATTCAAAAGACAAAACCTCCTTTCTATATATAGGAATCTAAGGAATCACAATATAACCCATCTGACCTAACGATAATAATATAAAGCCACAAAAATAATAATAGAGGGATTCTATGGGGCACAATAATAACAATATGGGGACAATAGGAGCACAACAATATTAATAGGGGATACAACTACAATAGTAATGGGGTAATCACTAGTATTATAGGGACCTAACATACAAATGCAAACATCTCAAATAGTGATAGATGAACTTAAGCCCTTTCATTGTAATAACTTACCAATTCTCTGGTATCCATTTTAGAATCCAAACTAAATCCCAAAACACTAGCCATTCTTGAAATTCTTTCATTCTCATTCTCTAGTTCAAAATGGTGAGCCCCATGCTTGTGATCATAATGCATAATAGAAATGGAAGCCAACAATCCAGATGATTCGATCAACTGCAAATCCTTCTATGCTAAGTATTTATTGTATCTTTTCTAGAGGATATAGAGCTTGTACCATGCAGAAGCATGATGAAAATGACTTTCTAATATCCAAAATATCTTTTTAAACTTTGAATAGCAAATTGCCATCATTTGAGGTTTAGGATTCTTCTTTAGAATGTGGACCATACACATAAGGCAATGAATATCTTCTATAGAGTGAGAAGCTTCCTACATATCATATGCCATCCGTCATAAGAAATAGTATAAGGAAAAAATATATAACAAATAAAAAATTTAGCTCACCAACTTACGAGAGCTCAAGCTTAGTTGCAACCTTCAGTTGCTCAAACCTTGTATCAAGGTAAAGCTACAAACTCTCACGGAGATTCAGGTCAGGCCTGTCTCTTTGATCCTTGTACTTATTAAAATTCACAATATGTTTGTGTATTATTTCACTAAGTCGATAGAACTGAAAGGCTCAATGCGCATTCATCTATCAATCCAATTAGGATTATAGTTAGCCATACTAGAATAAAGATCTTATCAAAAACACTTTTTAACAGGAAACTAAAAAACATCACAATATTTTTCCTTTATGTAATCATTAAAAGTTATATCCACTACACATGCTAGAAGGAGTGCAACATGTGTCTCTGTCATTGAAACAAAATATACACTCTGTCATTGAAACAAAATATATAGAAGAAACTCTTCCATACTTGCCATAGACAAACATTTAAAGCTCCTAAAACAAGATATCTCAGGATCAATCAATGTCAATGCACCCACTGCTAGGATTGGGCCAGGAAATTTGGAGTTGTTAGTCAAAGAATTAAGTGGAATACATGCTAACAACCATTACTATAAAATTATACAAATTAAGAAATTGTTCCATCTATTCCAACACTAGTTAATATGCACTCACCGCATATGATGCTTCCAACTTTGAATTGTTACGATTAAGTATTTCAAGTATGGTCCTATGTGTTTCCCAAAGAAACTTAAACCATGGGGTAGCCAGTTCTCGATCAGACTTGTCTTTCCATTTCTCTCCACTGAAATAACTGAGTGTCAAGTCCTCTCGTGATTTCTCTGCCTCTAAGTCCTCAACATCAGGAGAAATCTCACATGCTTGTTCTTGAGCTTGAGCCCGTTCAACCTTCTCACTGGAGAGATGGAGGAAATACTTGATAACCTCCTCCAAGGAACTAACATTCATTTGCAGGCATACAATGCGATATTGAATAAGTCCATCCTTTGCAAACCTACCATGCCTCATCCACACAAAGTTCCACATATTTGAACATTATCTTTTCCAGAGTCTTTTGCCATGCTTTGTACCGCTTTGATGTTATCAAGTTGTGAAGTGCCTATAATGACGTTTGCTTCTGGCCAACATTCATCAAAACTCTACATACAATTTACAATAAAGCTCATTAATCTTCTATATCATTATTGAAAGGGTTAGGCACATATTTCTACTTCTGAAAATAGATTACCATGGTTTCATGTGTTCACATCTAGGCACTAAGCACGTGCCATTTATTTTTTATAATTATTATGAGACTACCTAACAAATGAAGACACTATTACATGTTGTTAAATAAAAAATTTTGCTATGGAGGTAGCTCACCTTGCATTTATGTCCCAAAAAGGCATCCAATGCAAGAAGAAAAAGCCAAAACAACATGTAAAGAACAAAATGGGGCTTTGACATAAGTTAATCTATCAATAGGTTGGTCATTTTTTTAAATGATTTTTGTCCACAAGGCTAACTATTCTAGGGGATGAAAAGCACATCTCACTATAGAATTCATGTGCAAATGGAACAATGTGACAAATGAATAGCTCCAAAGTGTTGTAAGAAGCACCCACTAAATTCCAATGACAAAGAAGATATCCCAGCTTTGCACTGCAACAGGTAAAAGGTATATAATGCTACATACTACATTACTAATAATCCTACTCCTATATTCACAACTATAAGTAATAAAGTTTGGTTAATATATGTTATGACATATTATTTCAGATTATTAATTAAGTCTCGCAGGCTAGGTTTTATGTACATAAATAAAGTATTATACAATTGAAAAAAAAATACGAGAGGAAGTGTTGATCCAATACAATATATAGTGTGCAACTTGCAATTACACACTCATCCCTTCATTTTAAAACAACATGGTCATGGAATTGGAAATCTCCTTTGACGAGATTTAGATAAGACTGCTTGATCTCTCTCTAAAGCTTAGACACCATGTATAACAATATACTTATCAATTATAGACCACACTCGATGTAGGTTGTTACCAGCTCAATCCACTATGACACCCCTTCAAATACAATAGATTGACCAATCACCTCTGACCAATGTCCTTTAGAAAATATCATCAAGCAAAAAATCGACAAATATCTTCAATGATGACACAAACCATTAATGGATTGTCCCTCATATAATCAATGGCCAACTTGGAAAATAAATATCACCCTGGACCAATTAATGACCCCAAGAGACTCCTTCATGATCAAATTCAAAATTCAAATATGTTACCAACTCAACCAACCAAAATGAATGCACTTACATAGTAGTAAATATCCTTGGAAATCCCTCGATCAACCAATCCCAAACTAGAGAGGAACAGGAAGATCCACAAGATTAAAGGTTCAGAAGAAATACCACGTAAAACAACTATCTAGGTCATCTTCGATATACCACAAAGAATACCAACATCTAGCAACTATTATCCTTGGAAATCCCCTGACCAACCAATCCCAAACCGAAGAAGGAGCAGGAAGATCCACAGGACCAAAGGTTCAGAAGAAAGACTAGATAAACGACCAACTAATGTGTCTTAGATAGACCATAGAGTAGACCAATAGCTAGAGTGGAAAAAAAAATTGTCATTAGTGTACCTTGAAACAAAAGAACCAGTAGAGATCCCTGAGATCATCTAGAATCAAGATAAAAATTGAATCCAGCTCAGATAATTATGCTTAGATGTATGCACCCAACATCACCAGCAACTTCACAAATGAAGGCTACATTTAATCCATTTACCTCCACACCTACAACCAAAATTACTACCCTTGTAAATTTTATCACTAATGCTTCCAAAATCCAATCTTTTATCCTTAGCATCTACTTCTCGCAAAAGTTGTCATAGATATTTTGAAGTAGGAATATTGTCTGCCATCGGATATTCTATAATTTTCTTCCACCATCCTTGTAGAAATTATGGTGTAGATTTGAAACTACTCATGAAGTTTTAATCAAAATCACAAGACACAAACCTACTCTACTTCTCTGCGAAAGTATGATGAATACAGATGTATTACAATTGCTTTGGTCAACTAAGCACAACCTACAAGTGAATAAACTATCTCTCTGCTCACTCAAAAGATCTAACCTAGACTTAGTCAATTGATGCCTCTGCTTGAGCCCATATTTCCTTGTGCAATTTCTTGAGAAATTAGGCCCTTATTATTTAGGAATTTCTACAAAATGGATTTGACTGCATGCAACACTTGTACACTAAAGACTAGTCTACAACTGATGTTACACTACCTTGGAATCTCCACGACATCCATAGAACTCGAATTATGTGCATGCACTAGCTATTTTGGGTTGATTGATCAGTTAAATAGATGATCATTGAGTTTTACTGAAGTCCCGCCGCACAACTGACCTTCCAGTAGTTCCTCCAATAGTTGGAACTAGTTTAACTTAAAACAACTTGATATAACTAACTTTCATTGCTACAAATTAAAAATCACACATGCTTAATTGAAATCTAACTCTTCTAGCTTGAATTTACTGAGTAAACCAGGTCACATAAGTTAATTGCATCCAAGTTGTCTGATGATGTGAAAATTCAAATTTTCTCAATTTAATCAAGGCAAATCAAATCGAAAATTTCTCACTGCTTTTTTCAACACTCCCTCTCAACAAGAAAGGGATTATCAATGACCCTTATCCTGCACCTGTGGAGCTCAAACTTCCATCTTGACAAATATTTTGTCAAAATGTCAACATCTTGTTCCTTTGTCAAAATGCAGTGTAGCGACATTATCTGCCTCTGCACACAGTCCCGGAAATGGTGATACCAAATATCTATATTCTTGAATCGATCATGAAATAAAAGATTCTCTGAGAACTTGATGCAACTCTTATTATCACAGTATATCACAGCTGGATCCATCATCTAACCAAATAGTCCAACAAGTATCTTTCTCATCCATATCACCTCACATGTTGCTTGAATTGCAGCCATGTATTCTGCTTCTACCGCGCTGAGTGCCACAAATCTTTTCTTCCCGTTATACCAAGAAACAACTATGGAACCAACAATGAAAATTACACCTGATGTACTCTTTCATTCTGATATACTTCGCGCCCAATCTACATCTGTGAAGCCACACATCTTCACCCCCTCTGCCCATCTGTACCATAGTCCAAACTAGGTAGTGCCTCTGAGGTACCATAAAACATGATTAATTGCCTTCAAAAATAATTTGGTTGGCCTAAGCATAGCTTGGCTTAGTTGGTTGATTGCATAGCACATATTTTGTAATTTGTTCCCAAGATACATGTGTGAACCCATTAGTTGTCAATAAATGGCAGCATCCACTTCTACACCTGAAGGGGCATCCTCCTTCCTCCAGTTGGTCACTAGAGGTGTTTCCATGGGTTTACAACTCTCCATGCAAAATCTCTGCCATATCTCATTTGCATACTTTTCTTAAGAGACAAATAGTTCCCCGTCGCCTAAGCATACTTCCAACTCGAGGAAGTAGTGCATGAGACCCATGTCCTTCATTTCAAATTGCCTTGCAAGGTCCTCCTTGCAAGATCTCATCAGTGACTCATCACTAGTTAAAATCAAATCATCGACATATAAGACAATAATAAGCGATTTACTTTCTACCAAGATGTGATACAGGTTTACAACCACATCACTTTTGGTGAAGCCCAAAACAGTGAGATAACTATCGATCTTGGTGTACCAAGCATGGGGTGCCTGTTTGAGATTGTACAATGCTTGCTCGAGTCTATACACATGAGAGTCTTGATCAAATGTCTCAAAACCTTTTGGTTGCTTGATGTACACCTCCTCCTCAATAACCCCATTGAAAAATGTTGTTTTTAACCTGCCAAAGAGGAATTAGGCAAAGAGGGAGGTGGCAGAGGCCATAGTGATACCAAATGGCATAGAAATAAAACTTTAACATGAGAAGAAATGGTAGTAGTAATATTAAGGAATTCAGTGAAGGCACCAAAAGGGCATTGTGAATTGGTGAAATCTCAAGGTTGGTTACTTAAAATCACTTCCAAGTAGTATCAAGAAGTGGAGGACACTAGCATACTTCTTGACACAGTCAAGGCAAGAAGTCAAAAATTGGTAAAAATGATCCAGATGATAAAGGAAAACAAGGTCAATCATCAATGATCAGAGTGTTATGAGCAGGATTTTGTGCAACTGGTAGAGAGGGATCCCATCCATGGGTCAAAGCCCTAATGGTCATGGCCAAGAATGGAGGGGGTACTCAAGTAGAGGCCATGAGGAAGTCAATTTAGTTGGCCAATTATGCAATTGATATTTGAATGTGCATCATGAGGAGAACAATAAGTGAATAGTAGAAAAGTAAAAAAAATAGGTGTTTAGACTATGTATGTCTAATTTTGCTGTTAATTTCTACCATCTGGTAGAATGAAAATTGTTTCAACTCATCCATATCTGCCATAGATCATTGGTAATATTAGGAGAATAAAATCACATATATTTTCAGTCCCACATTAGACACTCATATTTCCAAGTCCTTTGTGTAACGTTCCCTCGTGTCATGTGACTTAGCTCCATGGGAATCAGAGCATGGACCTGCAGAGTGTGCCAGATTACAGGCCACATCCTAGCAACAGTGGCACCAACTGATTGACCCAACCACTAAGGATCTTGTCATAAAGGACTAATTTATATTATTATTAAAAAAATTCTATACAAATAAACTCAGTCCTTTATAAAGAGATTTAAGAGGTGAGTTTGCATTCTTAGGCTAATGGTTAGTCTCTAGGAGCTTTGATCATTGACAACAGTGTAGTCACAATACTTTTTAAGCTTTGATCCATAGAAAAAATAGAATCATACAACAACATTAAATGCACGTGTGCACAACAGTAGCGAAATCAGGGATCAAATACAATAGGATGTCAATTTCAGCAGGCTTCCTTTTTCATCTATGTGTAAGAAATATATATCCTGAGAAAGATAAGAACCATATTTGTATTCTTGAGTTTTGAACTTGAAAATGGATTTCTTGCAAACTTCAAAGAACAAACAACAAACTCATTCTAAGAGAAATGTCATAACACCAACTTAAAAGTACAAAAATCAGTGAGGAACAAGATTATTTAATGAATAATTTCCTCATAGAGATATATAATTTCTTAACAGTAAAGCAACTTTGCAGATTTCATATTTGAGTAACCAAGAAAAAGCCCACTAGAATGGCATCAACTTCTATTACTATATGCTACCGAACCATACATGTGGATCCATCTCTATAGGTTGGGCATCTGCAAAATTCTAAACAAACCCAACAACAAAACCCTAACTAGCAAAGTCAAAGTTGGTCAATTAAGTTAGATTTGACCTCTAATCAATCCTGATCAATGCTTAGTCAACTCAGCCTCCAGTAGCAAGAAAAGTCATCCCAAAATAGTTCAAAAATCGAATCAAACTTTAGTCAACGCTAGTCAAACATGTGGTTAGCTCTTTGACAGTCAAAACTGGTCAATGCAGGGTCAAAGTGTGGTCAAAGAATTTGTTCAGAATTACGGCCTGCCAAGGAGACGTAGCCTAACCCAATCCACAAACAAGAGGAGTCAATGCTTGTTTAACACTGTCCAAAAAGACACCTTGCAGCTTCGGTAAAACTCAGTCAACGCAACCCTAATTAGAAGACATATTTCTTCCTTCGCACATGTGAGAGAGATGTTGCTCCTTTATGCGTACCCAATCAAGTGAGGAGTGAGAGGGATATGAGGATGAGATGGTGAAATGATGCCACAAGGTCTCCTCCTTTTATATGCAACATTGAGGTTAAGTTGGGGGTGAAAATCATTGTTTTTCTTAGAGGTCGATCTTGACAAATTGTCAAAAATACAAATAAATTCATATCTCCATGAATGTATGTTGGAATCAAATGATATTTAGATCAATCCTACACCTCTTGGATAGAGGAATCCAAGAAAAATATCAGCTACCATAAATAAGGTGACCCATATGGAGTTTGGCCCTAGTTTCCAATTTTAACAAGACAGTTAGGCCGAGTTCTTGAAGGCTAACACACTGCTGGATTGATGGTATTTGGGTTTTGTTTTAGGGACTTCTTGCTATAGGGATTCTATGTGCTAGGCCGTATGCCATAGCACCATAGCAGCAACTGCGTAGGATAGTCAAGGGTTGGCATATACCCTAAGGCAGCATCGTAGCAAGGGAGGAGCTTCTCAAGGGTGTGTCACAGCTCTCCAAGGGACTGTTTGGAGACTGTCAAGGGAGTTTAGGGCTGCAACAAGTGCGCTAACCAGAAAAACAACCAACAGCAGAATGTAAACTGAATTATGAGTAGTGTTTTTGGTTGATTGAGCTTATTGTTGGAGGCTGAAGTTGATTGGGTTTGACCAAGCTACTTAGAGGAAGAATTTTTCCTGTTTGACCAGAATTGACTCTTCTAGTCAGGGATTATCTGTTGTTGTAATAAATTATTAGAATTTTAATTTGTACTATCTCTCTCTCTGCTGAACTAGTGAATAATATAAGAAGAACTGATCAAGGGTTTCCCCACATTGGGGTTTGTCCCTGGCTGGTGCCACATATTCTGTCCTCTTGTCTTGGCTTGTCTTCTACTATTTATGTTTATGTGTTATCTGCATTTTACTATCATTCTAATGTGATTTCTAAACTGGATATTGATATTGGGTGAATAAAGATATTGAAGTAAATTGCTCTTAAGCATAGAACATACAAAAAATTAACACAATTAATATCCTCAATCCTAGTTGCTACCTATATCAATCATGAAATTTATGGTTGAGATAAAATCATAATAAAAATCATGAGTTTCCTAAAACTAGTTCACTTCAAAATTAAAAAGACTTGCGTTTGTCCTACTGTTTAATCTGAAATAGGAAACAGAGGTTGGGGAAAATTTCTAGTAACATAATTGCCAACATAAAGAATTTTGCTACATTGAATTGCTATATATTAACGAATTCCCAACATAAGATCCTTTTTAAGCAAATGGTTGTCCGCACTTAGATATTTACATCCATAGTCAGTGAGTTTATGATTATAATTATAAGATACCATCTAGATGACCTTGAAAGAAACTGTCAAAACATAAACTAGTTTCCTTTGTGAATTGCAATACTTGTGAATTGCTTACAAACTATATGTTGAGAATAAGGAAAATAGGGTTAATGATTACATTTTGATCATATGCATCAATGCTCTTGCTGTCAAGAAGTAAGAGGTTGTACTCAATTCCATCTAGAGCAGTCCTCTTCAGTGGAGAACTCCACATTCGAAGGCCTTTTGTACATGGTCAATGTGTGGATGCAACCTGAAATCCATTGCTCCTTCGAAGAAGATGTCAAAGGTATGAACATAAATAGCATTTTGAGATTTTAACATGATAGATTAGAATGAGCTAAATTGTTTAATTCAATTAAAAGAGGAACCTTTGTTTATTGCAAGTATTCAAAGCCAAGAAAGGTTCCCTGGAAAACTTTGCAGAGGCTTATCAATTCGTAAAAAATAAAATAATATTTAAATCTACTATTGAATCATCTGATTTGCAAAAATCCAGTTAGACTTCAGTCAACAGTGGTCAAACCTGCGGTCAGCGCTTTGACAGTCAACATTGGTCAACGTAGGGTTAAAGTGTGGTCAAAGTAGCTGTGCAAAATTGCGGCCTGCCAAGGAGAGGAAGCCTCACCCAATCCACAAACAAGAGGAGTCAATGCTTGGTCAAAGATATCCAAAAAGACACCATGCAGCTTCAGTCAAACTCAGTCAATGCAGCTCTAACTAGAAAACAAATTTCCTCCTTCGCACGTGTGAGAGAGATGTTGCTCCTTTATGCATACCCAATCAAGTGACGAGAGAGAAGGATGTGAGGATGAGATGGTGAAATGATGCCACAAGGTCTCCTCCTTTTATATGCAAAGGTATAGGTTAAGTTGGGGGTGAAAATCATTATTTTCCTTTGCTCGTTGATCTTGACAAATTGTCAAGAATACAAATAAATTCATATCTCTGTGAATGCATGTTAGAATCAGATGATCTTTAGATCAATCCTACACCTCTCAGAGAGAGGAATCCAAGAAAAATATCAGTTGCCATAAATAAGGTGACCCATATGGATTTTGGCGCTATTTGCCAATTTTAACAAGACAGTTATGCTGAGTTCTTGAAGGCTAACACGCTGCTGGATTGATGGTATTTGGGTGTTGTTTTATGGACCATTTTCTATAGGGGTTTCTATGTGATAGGCCAAAGGCCATAGCACCACAGCAAGGGCTACGTAGGGAAGGCAAGGTTGGCATATTCCCTAAGGCAGCATCGTAGCAAGGGAGGAGCTTCTCAAGGGTGTGTTGTAGCTCTCCAAGGGAATGTTTGGAGTCTGTCAAGGGAGTTTAGGGCTACAACAAGTGCCCTAACAAGAACATCAACCAACAACGCAATGTAAATTGAATTATGAGTAGTGTTTTGGGTTGATTGAGCTTACTGTTGGAGGCCGAAGTTGATTGGGTTTGACTAAGCTACTTAGAGGAATAATTTTGCCCTGTTTGACAAGTATTGACTCTTCTGGTCAGGGCTTATCTATTGTTTTCATAAATAATTAGAATTTTAATTTGTACTATCTCTCTCTCTCTGCTGAACTATTGAAGAATATAAGAAGAATTGATCAAGGGTTTCCCCACATTGGGGTTTGTCCCTAGCCGGTGCCACATATTGTGTCCTCTTGTATTGGCTTTTCTTCTACTGTTTATGTTTATGTTCTATCTTCATTTTACTATCATGCTAATGTGATTTCTAAACTAGATATTGATATTGGGTGAATAAAGAAAATGAAGTAAATTTCTCTTAAGAATAAAACATACCAAAAATTAACACAACTAATATCCTCAATCCTAGCTGCTACCTATATTAATCATGAGATTTATGGCTGAGATTAAATCATAATAAAAATCATGAGTTTCCTAAAACTAGTTCACTTCAAAAATAAAAAGACTTGTGTTTGTCTCACTGTTTAATCTGAAATAGGAAACGGGGGTTGGGGAACGTTTCTAGTAACATAATTACCAACATAAAGAATTTGGTACATTGAATTTCTATATATTAATTAATTCCCAGCATAAGATACTTTTTAGCCAAATGGTTTTCCGCACTTAGATATTTACATCCATAGTCACTAAGTTTATGATTATAATTACAAGTTGCCATCTAGATGACCTTGAAAGAAACTGTCAAAACATAAACTAGTTTCCTTTGTGAATTGTAATACTTGTGAATTGCTTACAAACTATATGTTGAGAATAAGGAAAATAGGGTTAATGATTACATTTTAATCATATGCATCAATGCCTTCGTTGTCAAGAAGTAAGAGGTTGTATTGAGTTCCATCTAGTGCAGTCCTCTTCAGTGGAGCACTCCACATCCAAAGGCCCTTTGTACATGGTCGATGTGTGGATGCAAATTGAAAGCCACTACTCCTTCGAAGAAGCTATCAAAGGTATGGATAGAATTAGCATTGTAAGATTTTAACAAGATAGGTTAGAATGAGCTAAAATGCTTAATTCAATCCAAACAGGAACCTTTGTTTATTGCAAGTATTCAAAGCCAGGAAAGTTTCCCTAGAAACTGTTACAGAGGCTTATCACTTCCTAAACAACAAAATAATATTTAAATATACTATTGAATCATCTGATTGAAGAAAGACATGGAAAATTAATAACAAAATACTACGGTTGATGATATCAAGTTAATCAAGATTGCCTACAAAGAAATTTGCATTGTGGCCCACAAACATGCAAGTTTCAGTGCTCATGATAAATAATAATGCAGAATAAAAGGACAAAATTCCATGTATTGACATCCATCAGTTGTGCAATATCCCACTCCTCTAAACTTTATCTCCATATACTACTTCCAGATTGAGGTGTCTAAACCTTTAGTAAAACTTTTAAACTACTGAAATATCAATATCCAAGAACTAACTCCAACATAACTAATATAACATGAAACAACCATACAAACTGGAAATGTCTAGGTCAGTCATGCCTAAGTCACGTTGCATGGAAAATTCACTCAGCTAAAAGCTTAGAACAAAGAAAGACATGCGCTGATTTGGATCTATAATCTCTAAATAAAATTCCAGCTAAACCGAATGTGTTCACCACTTTCCACTAGTCTCTAAACCCTTGAACCAACGAGGGTTTTAAAATTTGACGAACAGATAAAACTATGGTTTGGTAGCTTTTGATGTCGTTCGAGTGAGGTGGGGAGGACTAGATTTGAGTAAAAGTGTGAAATGTTGTCGTCGCCTGGATTATTGAACCAGAGCTACGAAAAGATAGATTGAATACAAAATACTCGATATCATGTTTCATATAACATCCAAAGCTTAATCAGCTCATGCGATATAGAGGATGAAGAACAACTCAAGACATCCAAACAACATGGTACACATTTAAGCAAGAAATTAATAGGACAACCAAATAAAACCCTTGACATGAGTCGCACAAACCCAACATAATTTTTTTCCCACAAACCTTCTCATAAATGGATGCTAAAACTATAAAACATGAAATTCATGGCTTAGACCAACATATAAGGGAGTTACGAGATAAACCCATCGTGGATTTCTCAAATATACTAGCAAATAACAAGGACCTCAGGGTGCATATTCATACAACATGGAAAAAGGGAAAAATGAATTTGCACTGACAATCAGTAATATAACTGCAATACATAGAAAGAAAGATAAGTTTTCGACAATCACATATGTACTCACCTGAGTTTCTAGCTCTCCCACAAAACTCAGAAGGGGATGTTACACCGAATTCGAAAAACTAAATGATCAGCTTGGGGAATTGTTGAGATGTTCAGAGTTCGAATCTGCTGCATGAAAGTCGCGATAGAACTCGCACCTCTTTCTTCAATCTCAGCACGATGTGCACTCTGGAGTCCTTGTTTTTCCTATGTGATCTCCTACTCAAATATCCCAGTTTTAACTTGGGTTAAAAGAAACTCTACATAGCGACCATGTTTTGACTAGTGTGGTCACATTTGATTTCTTTTAATTTTTCTAGCCTTCTCACCGTGGATTGGGAATTTTTCCTTCCTATTGCAATTTTTTTTTTCACTTTCTCACGGAATTTGAGAGAGTGGGAATGGTTCCCGCCAAGGTTTGCAAGTTCCTGCCTTTTGTTGCTAGGACTTCCTCGCACTTGGGTTGGGGTGAGTAGAGCCTCTTAGTCCTTGTTGGTCCACTTTGGTAGGGAAAGAGTTCTCATGTATGTGTACGTAATGATTTTAACGGAGGGTGTTGTATGATTAATTTTAGAGAATATCTATAAAATGGAGAGGGTCATGACATCAATACAAGGATCTCCATGGGGTTGAGGGGTAGGGTATGGGTATTCAAAGTAGTAGTAGATTGTAATTAAGAGTACTGCATATTACTTTTTGTAAGGCATGCAAAAGGTTAAGTTTGGCATGCTTTTTAGAGATATGCACATGTACGTAATGGTGGATTAAATGACTTATGGTGGGGGGATGAGATTGAATCCCAACAAACACAAGCAAGGAGATAAATTTAGGAAGGTTGGTGGTGTGGGTCAATGAGCATTGGGCTATTTAACTTGCTTTGACATGCATTTGTCTTTTGGATAAAAATGTTTTCGATGAACACAAGCAAGTGGTGATTATTTGATTTGAGACATTGCAATGTGGTAGAAGTGTCTCAAAGGTTATGAAAGCGCCCCTTTGGCTCAACAATCACAACTAAATGGAATTTATTCTATTAAATTCAGTTGAGACTTAGACATAGCCCCATCTTCAATAAGCAACCCCCTTAAGAAGGCAATTCAATCCATGAAGGGTGAACATGTCATGTGGCATAGTTGAACACATTTGGGGGAATAATAGCACACTATACTCACATCCACTATGTCTACCGCCCACCTCCTCCTCCAGAGATGGGGCCAGATAACCTTGCCTCTATCACTTCTGATGACTAATTATGCTAACTGGTGTCTTGTTAGTTCCTGTTTATTTTGTTCACTGAGATGATTAACACATAACTCACTAAGCTGACCAAGTAGACAAACCATTGGTTTTGTCATTGAACTGACATATCTTTAATAGACACAACTAAATGCACATGATGTTAAACTAGTAAACCATCATGACATGCCTTTAACAGTAGTAACAAAGTGTGCAAGTTCTGGATTGGGCAAACCAAACTAATATACCTATGATAATAATAATTGACCATACATGTTTGTTGTGATCAACCCTTCAAGTTTTCCATTGCTTCTATACAAAATTAAGCGTGCCATCCAACTCTCAAAGTAACTTTGATACATATACAAATTAAGTTTGTATTTACTTGTTCAATTTGTGTTAAAGTGTTTCCTCTTTAAAGGTCAAAAGATTGGATCGAAAGGAAATTAAGGTATGTACACCTCCATAGATTAATAGTTAAAGCATTGAATGCAGGGAATCCCTTGTCTCACAAACAAGGGGGTCTGATATGTCAACTTCGAAGCTACCTTCATTATAACTTAATATTAAATAATATTCTTGCTTTTTATATTAATATGAATGCTTCTAATATTTAATATATTGTTAATGAGATTACCCCTCGACTAATAAGTGAAGTATTTAATATTGGATGAGAGAGTTGTAAGGCTGAAATTTTGGCTACCATGGGTTAAATTTGGTGTTTGTATTATGTCAATGCAAAATTAGATTTCACACCTCTCGAGGAATCAATCAAAATCATTTACACATACAAATCAAAGGCATTCAATAGATAGTTAAAGTAGTGGTTGGGAGGATTTCATTGTCAGATCCATCCAAGGGTTTCCAAACTAGAGAAACAAGGGCATGTGTTTGATTTATGGGATAATGTTTGAAATATTACTACGAGGAGAGGAGTTGGTGGGAGTCCTTCTTATGGAAAGGCCCTGCACCACTTCCATTATTCCTTAAAGTAGGCTTGAAATAAGTGATTATAGATATATGATACATATAATATGCAAACCACTTGCAACACAACAATATTGAACATTTGCATGAGACATAACTTAATTTATTTTCAATACATTTTTTCTTTAAAAAAGTCAAGATATGATACCATGAAGCAATACAATGTTTCACCAACATTGGGCACCAAAAAAATGACTTGGACCACATATGTTATGTACGATGACAATCATACACTATAAACTATGATTATTAGCCACTCTGACACCCCTCATTTATGGTCACTCATTGAACATGCTCATGAAATTTGAGATCATTGGACACGGTTAACACAATCTAGTATGGTGTGAGGGTCTTGCCTACAATGCAAGATTTCTAACACACTTTACAACAACATTGCTTCACAAAATGCATTTGACATTGCTTTGTAATTTTTCCTTTGTATATGAGAAAGAAACTAAATGTTACTTCTCCCTTATTCAGGATAACGCTCTTGATTACAAATTGAACAATGTATCATGACATTGCCTTTCTCTCTTCGTGTGAACTTGCTCAATTAACATCTAGATACCTTGTGAGATAAAACTCAATGTATGTATTGTATTTGGTATTGTGTCAATTATTCATTTTTTATGTCTTAATATTGTGTTAATGGCCTTCCAATATATTGTCGATCTTGAATTAAAATTTTGACATGGAAAATCCCAATTTTGCAATTTTGGCAATCAGAGGCACAATGCAGGGACAACGTGTATCCATCTTGGTGGACAGTGGGGACACCCAAAATTTTATTGATGCACAGTTGGTGGATTGTAGAGGCATTCATAGATTGATATATATCCTGAACAACGTGGGCGAGAGGGGATGCCCATGCTTCACTTCAGTTATCTTCTTGATTCTTGGTTATATATGTTGAGGATATGGTTGATGGTTCGATATTGAAGTCAAAATCCTCCCTTAACCCTTTAGCCAAAGAGGTGTCTCCACAAGTATCTCCAATAATATCCTATGAATATTCATAACATTTAACTTGGAATTATGGCCCACCATGATCATATAATAATTAATTGAAATAGCACTAGACCCTAATTTAGGGATTGGGTGGATCATATGGTGGGACTATGCTAGTGGGAACCCTAAATAAATGACTTGAAAACCCCTTGATTTTCTACCTTGATGGCATTCATCTCCCAAATTTCTTGTTGGATACACAAGTCCTAGAAAACATGATAAGGAAGATGAGAGGGAGTTGACAAGGACATTATGTTGTCCTAGAACATCATAAAGTGCATCCACATGGATGAACATGAAATGGGTTCATGGGTAAACAAAAAAATTTCAAGGCCATGTTACACCCCCTCAAAACTGCTATCTACATTATTGTAACATGATATGACAATAATATTAATCCCCACATTCAAGATATATATTCATCCAAGTAGATGGAAAACCGAGATTTCTAGGTTTGTATACTTGTTTTTTTAGCAGTTCAGCCATTTCTGCCTATTTTTAGACAAAAAGATCCATTAATGATTAGTACATAGATTTTATGATAATAAAACAACCAATTGCCTAAAGAAAGAAGTACATCCTGTGGATCTTTATATCAATTATAGGTTTGTCCACAATACCTGTTTTTTTCGTAATTCCTTGTTCTCTTCTTTGAGTTCTGTTACTTCAACTTCCAATTCAATAGTATATGCTTGCAAACAAGGAAAAGTTTTAAAAGATTAATATTCCTAGATAAAAATCTAGCAGCAAATACCAGGTTTGTCAAACTGAGGGTTCTGTCAGAATGTTTGCCCAAACATAGTTGGGTTGTTAAAATAGAGACAAGCATCACAAAAATGATATCAATCAGAAAAACACAACGGTTATAGAAAAATCCTTTCATAATGCTTCTCCAAAAATAGTTTATCGATCAGAACCGACATTCTTACAAAATAAGACAAACATATTGCTATGCTCAGTTAAGAGATCAAGGACAATTTACTTACCTTAAGTTTAGAAGGGTTGACCTTTGAGGACAAGCTGACAAGACTTATTCAAAACCAAGCACATGAGGTATCTTACCTTCATTACAAGGTTTGGCATAATGTTACCCTCTAACTCAGTTAAGACCTTTCAGACAAGCACACAGCTAGAACCCTCTTTCCTACAACTTTGTTTCTTCCTTTTGGAGTGTCCGGGTGACCAAGAATACCATTAGGAGGGTTGGGATAATCTTACCTTCTACCTTAGGTAAGACATAGATGATTGGGTAGGAAGACCCCTCTCTCCTACAACTTTGTTGCATCCTTTTTGGAGCACCCCAGGTCACCAGGACAATTATGAGAAAAATCAAAGGCAAACAAACCATGATATCAAATATTTGTATGCCACAAGCATGGACCTCCCAACCCATAGTAAAAATATGAGGACCTAAGAAGCATGGAGTGAACCATTAGTTTCACAATCTCAAAATCCAACCAAAAATAGGCAGGTCACTTGTGCATGCAGTCCATTAGAATTGTCTTATACTTTACTCTTCAATCCTAATATCAAAATCACAAGACACAAACCTACTCTACTTCTCTGCAGAAGTTAATTTACAATTTAGAACAAAAATTTCATACATGCAATAAGAAATAACCACATGCACACAAAATGTTTCCTCAGAAAGAAATATGCTAAAAACCCCAATATTTACTTGCATTAATATGATGAATAGAAATGTATTATAATTGCTTTTCTCAACTAAGCACAACCTGCAAGTGAATAACTTGTCGCTTTGCTCACTGAGAAGCTCTAACCCATACTTAGTAAATTTCTACCTCTTCTTGAGCCCATATTTCCTTGCGCAATTCCTTAAGAAATTAGGCCCCTATTATTTAGTAATTTTTACAAAATGGATTGTGCAATTCCCAAGGTTGATCATCTGACTGCATGCAACACCTGTACACTCAAGACTAATCTACAAATGATGTTACACTGCCTTGGAATCTCCACCACAGTTGGGGAACCCGAATTCTCCATGCACTAGATATTTTGGGTTGATTGATCAGTTAATTGGATGATCACTGAGTTTGACTGAAGTCCCACTGCACAATTGGCCTTCCACTAGTTCCTCAAGTAGTTGGAACTAGTTTAATTGAAAACAACTTGAGATAACTGACTTTGATTGCTACAAATTAGCAATCATACATGCTTAACTGAACTCTAACTCCTCCAACTCGAATTTATTGAGTAAATCGGGTGACACAAGCCATGTCACACAAGTCAACTACATCCAAGTTGTCCGTTGATGTGGAAATTCATATTTTCTCAATTTAATCAAGGAAAAAACAAATTGAGAATTTCTTACTGCATTTTTCAAGACTCCCTCTCTGCAAGAAAGGGATTATCAACCACCCCTATCTTGCACCTATGGAACTCGAACTTCCATTTCAGGAGCATTCAAGGGACCTGAGGTAATGTAGAACCCACTCCTATGCTCTAGTCGAACATGCTGAATTAACAAAGCACCATATTTGCTTAGAGGCTTCTAAGGTCCTCACGAGGATTGATCATTTCCATAACCGAAAACTAATAGAAGCCATTTAAATTGAAAAGAGGGGAAAAACTCTTAATAGGGACGACGGATGGAAGTTAAGCAGCTTGTGCGTCCCTTCTCCTTGTTCATACCCCCCTTAGTTTCCCTCTTCTTTCTTGACTATTTTAAGTTTTTTTTTTTTTTTTATAATATAGTTATATTTATTATAATAAAGTTTTATTTATCAATAATAGCATATTATTAAAAAAAATCATTAAAAAAAAATTATATTCATATGTTTATAAAATTATTATTTTAAATTCAATATAAAATAAACTAAAATAAAATTCAAAATTAACTAATTTGACTTTTGGTCTTTAACGTTCCTTTTTATTATTCATTTAATTTTTATTATTTGACCGTTGGAATTTATCGTTGCATTTATGGGATTTATATATTATTGGTATGTTCATCTTGCTCCTCATCCTGGTCCTGATGATGAACCTAGATCTAGGTTCAAAAGGCATCAAAACTTTGTTATCTATGTGATTTGTCTGAAAGATCTGAGCATTATAGCTTGCTCCTCTGTCAGAATGAAGTGTAGCAACATCATCTGCCTCTAGACATAGTCCCGTAAATGGTGATACTGGATATCTATATGCTTGGATCGATCATGAAATACATGATTCTCAGAGAGATTGATGCAACTATGATTATCACAATTGGATCCATCATCTGACCAAATAGTCCAACAAGTATCTTTCTCATCCATATCGCCTCACGTGTTGCTTGACTTGAAGCCATGTATTATGCTTCTGTCTAGCTGAGAACCACATATATTTTCTTCCTGTCGTACCAAGAAACAACTATGGACCCAACACTGAAAATTCCAATTGATGTAATTTTTTGGTCTGATGGACTTCATGCGCAATCTGCATCTGTGAAGCTGTACAACTTCACTCCCTCTACTCGTCTGTACCATACTCCAAACTGAGTAGTTCCTCTAAGGTACCACAAAACATGCTTAGTTGTCTTCCAAAATAGTTTGGTTTACCTAACCATAGCTTGGCTTATTTGGTTGACTACACAACACATATCTGGTCATGTGTTCACAAGATACATGAGTGGACCCACTAGCTGCCGATAAATGGTAGCATCCATTTCACGTGAAGTGGCATCCTCCTTCCTCTAGATGTTCGTTAGAGATGTCTCCATGGGTTTACAACTCTCCATGTAGAATCTCTCCAGTATCTCATTTGCATACTTGCCTTGAGAGACAAATAATTCCCCATCACCTTGCCATACTTCCAACCCGAGAAATTAGTACATGAGACCCATGTCCTTCATTTTAAATTCCCTTGCAAGGTCCTCCTTGCAAGATATGATCAACTACTCATCACTAGTTAAAATAAAATTATCAACATATAAGGCAATAATAAGCAATTTACCTTCTATCTAGATGTGATGAGGTTTACATCTGCTTCACTTATGGTGAAGCCCAAACTGGTGAGATAACTATCGATCTTGGTGTACCAAGCACGAGGTGCTTGTTTGAGATTGTACAATGCTCACTTGAGTCTGCACACATGAGACTCTTGATCAAATGTCTCAAAACCTTTTTGTTACTCTATGTACACCTCCTCCTTAATAACCCCATTGAGAAATGTTAATTTTACACCCATCTGGTGGATATTCCACCCCATCTATGTAGCCAGACCAAGAATTGATCTAATGGATGAGTACCTTGCTACAAGGGAAAATGTCTCCTCATAGTCAATTCCCTCAACTTGAGAGTACCCCTTGGCCACAAATTTGGCCTTATACTTCTCTATGTTTCTATTTGTTTCCTGCTTCACCTTGAAGATCCATCTCAAACCCACTATTTATTTATATGCTAGTCTTGGGACCTTTTCCAAAACACTGTTCTTTGCAATGGATTCGTATTCCTCCACCATTGCATCAACCCATACAAGTTGCTCTATTTCTTCCTCAAAATAGGATGCCTCAATCTCTATAAGCTCAGTCATAAGAGCCATGTATCCAATGTACCTCTCCGGTGACCTCCTTCCCTTACAAAAATTTGAAGGATATCCCACTTTCTCCCTCGCATTCTGCACAAGTCAATCAACCTCCTTAGTTCTTTTTCTACCTTGTCTAAAGGTTTTACTTTAGTGAACGTCTCCACTCTCTGATCCACAATTTTTGGTTGCTATACAACTTCTTGAGGTTCCTATTTTGGAGCTAAAATCTCATATTTTGGTGGGACCTAAAGCTCCCTCTCAAGAGAGCACCACATAGCTTTCTCCTCATCAAAATTTACATCTCTTCACACAACTATCATTATGAGTGATGGAAAGTACACATGTTAGTTGTGGGGAGTTTATGTGTAACCCACAAATACCCCCAATTTTGCGGTTAACTAAAGCTTATTCCTTGATTCTTTGGAGACATGGCAATAGACAAAGGCTCCAAAAATATTGAAGTGCGACACATCCATCTTTCTTCCTGAGAAAGCCTCTTCCGATGTAATCATGCCAAGAATATGATGAGGACTTCGGTTCCCCAAACAGACATTTTTATTACATGCCTCAACCCACAAATGTAGAGGTAGGCCTTGGTCATGCAACATCACCCTCGTTGCTCCCAAAATGATACGTTTCTTTCTCTCAACCACCCCATTCTGATGTGGGTTGTGGGGTGTTGTCAACTCTCATCGAATGCCTTCTTTCGCACATAAATTTTTAAATTCATTCAACACATACTCACCTCCATTATTTCTCTTGAGAGCCTTCACCTTCTTGTTGGTTTCTTTCTCAACTAGTGGCTTGAATTCTATGAATTTGGAGAATGTCTCATCTTTCTTCCGCATGAAGAGATCCAACACTTATGTGAGAAGTCGTCAATAAAAAGGACAAAATATTTGTGTCTGGTAGTGGAGGTTATCGAGAAAGGTCCACAGACATCAGAGTGGATCCTTTCTTAGACTACATGTGCTTTGTTGTCCCGATCATGGAATGTGGATTTTATGTACTTCCCCAAGGTACATTATTTGCATACATCCTGATGCTTAAGTGCTCCTTTAGGAAGGCTAGTGGTTATTTGTTGTATAGTATTCAAGGTGTCATGATGCAAATGGCCAAGTCTTATGTGCTAAATTTCACATACATCGTGGCCCTGCACTTTCTCTTCTGTAGTGCTTAATGCAACACAATATTCCACATCTAACTTATATATATTCTTCACACAAACTTTGATATTCTTCACCTATCCTATGGCTATGTGTCTCAGGAATGTTTTTCCTTTGTTGAAGATCACGTCATAACCATGGTCTTCCAAAACTGCAACAGAGATGAAATTTTTCTTTAGGCCCAGAACAAATATGACATCCTTGAGCCTGAGAGGTCAGCCTAACCCCTTCTGAAAGGTGACTGTACCAATACCCGTCATGTTGTACCTTCCATCATCCCTGAGCTTGATGTGCATCCAGAGATATTTCTCCTCTAGGTCACTGAAAAAACTCTACACCTTGTCATGTGGAACAATGCACCTGAGTCCAAGTACCACATGCTCCCTAGTATTGTGTTGGAAATGCATGCCATAAGGGTAAAGTCAAGGTCAAACTGTGAAGCCATGGCTTCACCCACTGCTCCTCCTAAGGTCTTCTTGCTTGCCTTTTTCTGTGGGAACTTCATGGCATAGTGCCTGTATTCATGAGAATGGAGGCATTTAATTTTTCAAAAACCTTTCTTCTTTCCTCCTTGGCTAGATTCTGGTTTGGTTTGAGATTTCTTCCCTTTTCCCTTCTTTTCGTTTCCAACCAATGCAAATTTTTCTTCATCCTTACTCTTGGATGATGTCCTATCTCTGGTATTCTACCTTATTTCCTCCAGTACCAAATCATACCATAAGTGTTCGCCATTCGGTAGTTTCTCCCTCCTGTTCACTTAATGTTGATAGCTATGCCAACTCTTGGGAAGGCCCACAAGGGTTATTCTTACCAAGTCATCCTTTGAAATAGTAACACCAACTCCTGCAAGCTCATCACAAACTTGTGTGAACCTCCTTAGATATTGCAGGATAAAGTCATTCTTCTACATCTTGATATTTCAAAGTTTATCCTTGAGCACCAACTTTTTGTGGTCACTACTATTCTAGAACAGATTTTTCAGTGCCTACCACATTGCATAAGGATTTTCTTTCCCATGGAGATTGCTGACAATGTGGCCTCGTGCTCCCTCCAATATTATTCTCCACACCTTGGCTACAACTTTCTCCCACTGAGCAAGGTTTTGGGCATCAAATTCTGTTGGTTTTGTAACATCTCTCTTGATGTATTCTAGCAATCCATTGTCATCGAATACCTCCTGCATGCGATCCTTCCAGTCAATGAAATTAGATCTGCCTTCCAAGGCATACTCTAGACTCAGCCCATTGAAGGTCATATTCTCAACTCTTAAGAGATCTTGCTACACTAAACTACAAATTCGAACCTCCTGAGAAACAAATTCGAAATTCCTGCTCTAATGTGAATCCTGCTATGATACGATGTAGAAATTATGGTGTAGATTTGCAACTGCTCATGAAGTTTTTTCAAAATCATAAGACACAAACCTACTCTACTACTCTACAAAAGTTAATTCACAATTTAGAACAAAAAATTTAGACATGAAATAAGAAATAAAACAAATGCACACAATATTTTTCCTGGGGAAAGCAATATGCTAAAAACTCCAATGCCTTCTTGCATCAATCTGATGAATATAAATGTATTACAATTTCTTTACTCAAATGTGCACAACGTGTAAGTGAATAACCTATCTCTCCACGCACTAAGAATCTCAAACCAAAACTTTGTCAATTTCTGCCTATGCTTGAGCTCTTATTTCCTTGTTTAATTCCTTGAGAAATTAGGCCCCTATTATTTAGGTTTTTTTCCAAAATGGATTGCACAATTCCTAAGGTTGATCATGTGACTGCATGCAACACCTCTACGCTCAAGACTAGCTTAGAACTATTGTTACACTGCCTTGGAATCTCAATCATAGCTGGGGAACTCAAATTCTTTGCATGCACTAGCTATTTTGGGCTGATTGATAAGTTAAGTAGATGATCACTACATTTGACTAAAGTCCCACTCCACAACTAGCCTTCCCCTAGTTCCTCCAACAGTTAGAACTAGTTCAATTGAGAGCAACCTGAGATAATTGACTTTGATTGCTTCAAATTAGCAATCACACATGCTTAATTGAACTCTAATTCCTCCTGCTCGAATTTATTGAGTAAAAGGGGTGACACAAGCCATGTCATACAAGCTAATTGCATCAAAGTTGTCTGTTGATGTGGAAATTCATTTTTTCTCAATTTAATCAAGGCAAAATCAAATTGAGAATCTCTTGCTGCATTTTTCAATAATCCTTCAGATGAATCTAATCCATGTTGCCAATCCAGCACAACAATGTGCTAATAAAAACAACCAATGGATATAAGTAGCGTTCAAAATAAATAAAACAATAAAAAAATGCATATCAAAACACAATCGATGGAGACCCCAAAAAGTACTCCAACTATGTTACCACCTACCCACATTCATTGAAAGTGCCTCCATCACTCCTCTCACAATGTACACCTCTGTTATCGGCCTCCATTGCCCTAAATCCCATTAGTTGTTGTCAACCTCGATCGCTCTACTTCCAAAATAACCCATCAATAGTGTAAAAACGAACCCCTAATCCTTTACCTTTTTTACTAGTGCCTCATATTGAAAATTTTAAGACAAAAGATTTATTTTGTCTTATAAAATTCCCCTCCATGTAGTAGTGTCAAATGCAAATACATACAAGTTGTCTCTAATCGTATCAACAGAGATCGAAGGGACAAAAGAGTAATTAATGTATGGGAAATCTTGCCAGGGAAAGTTTTCACATTCTTCAGAGTCGGCTACCCCCACAAAACAAAGAGCCCAACAAGTCGTTGTCTTTATATAAGATAACATGAATGAAAAGTGAAATAGTAGCATTGGTATAGGCGCGATACAATAGTATCCCACAAGCTGACAAACTTAGGGTGCACTATGAGAGTCAATTTTGTAGTTGCTAGATAATATTTTCTTAAATTGATATGTTTTTGTCTTAATTGTTAATTGTCTTAAATGGGTTTCGTCTTAAGTGGCCATTATCTCAAATATAAAGTTGTCTTAAAATATTTTTGTCTCAATCTGTTTTTGTCTTAAATATAAAGTTTTGTCTTAAAACAATTTTGTCTTAAACTATTTTTGTCTTAAAATAAAGTTTTGTCTTAAAATATATTTGTCTCAAACTCTTGTTGTCTTGAAATATTTTTGTCTTAAATTGTTTTTGTCTTAAATTATATTTGTCTTAAGTTTTTTTGTCTTAAGTATAAATTTTTGTCTTAAAATATTTTTGTCTCAATTTGTTTTCATATTAAATTTTATATTTAGGACAATTCAATTGATATTAAATTTTAATATAAAATAATTAAAATAAAAAGTGACTTTTTAAGACAAAAGATTTCTTTTGTCTTAGAAAAATGTCTTAAAAGTGCCCTTGGTGTAATAGTGGAATGTGAGTGTTTTGTACACAAAAGAAAAATGATTAGGTATGGAAGACTGCGGGGATTAATGTGTAGAGAGGAAAATGGGAAAAGTAGAGAAGATGTCTAGAGCACAGAGATATGAAATATTTATCCACTAGTTCTTAGAAAATGGCTAAGTATAAAATTTAGGTTAAGGATAGACAATGCATATTTTTGATGATGCTATGCAAAAATACATCAACATTTGGCTCCAACTGTATGATAATGACCTTTTGTGGGTTACTAAAAACCAAGAAGGCTTGAATCCAATAAGGCACTGAGTGAAAATATTTCAGCAAAATACATGAGCTAACCAAAAAAATAAAATAGGAAGAATATATACAACTATAAATACTTCTATGATATAGAAAGGACTTGAGAATTTTCAAGTGAAGAAATGCTTGAAATTCTGCCCATAAATGAGCAACTTTAACACTTGGTCATCCATTGCCTTCAAAATGTACGAGTTGTGGAAATTAATATTATTTATCAGATAAGGTCTAGTCTATAGAGCATCATATTTGGTATGCATTGAAGGATTCTCTTTGGCTTTGATCCATATCAGAATTAGTTGGATTTTGAAGAAAACTTTACCTATAGCTCCTCTAATAAAAAATTTGGTAATTGCTTTTTGTCTCTTCTAAATATTTGTGAAAACTTGTTCTCTTTGTTCTTCTAGCTAAACCAATTGATGAAACCTTATTGGCATAGGTGTGATCCCTTCTTCATCTTGTACTTGAGTTGTTGTGATCAATGCATTAATTTGTAAAGATATAAAAATCCTTGCATCTTTTTCATATACCAAGTGAAATGGATATATTTTTTACCTATATTCCTTTTTGCTATGATCCTACTAGCACATAATGCATTTACCACCATTTTATACAAATTCCTCTCATTTAGAGAGAGAAACTTTTTTAAATTTGTACCAAATTTTTATATGTATTTCCCACAAAAATCTAATTCGTCTCATTTGGAGAGATAAACTTTTTTTAAAATTTTTACCAAATTTTTATATGTATTTTCCACAAAAATCTAATTTTCCCACTAATATTCTATATTTCCTATAAAACTCTGTAATTTAGTAAATGTCAATAATTTTCTATAATGGATTTTGTCTCCTAACACCAAAGTTTACGATAATATTTTTTTCCAAAACTTATAAAACATACTTTGTTTGAGCTTGTTTCAATGCCACTGCTCCAAGCAAATTCTCCAAGCAATTAGTCATAATACCTATGTTCGAAAAAGAGTTCTCAAGTGTAATAGGCCTTTTTTTCCTTCCTAAAAATTTCTGCTAGGGTAAATAATATTTTAGTAAGGAATTTGTTTGTTTAAAAACTCGTTTGCCAATAGAATCCATTTTTAAAGATTCTTTGCGGTAGAGCAAAATGTTATGGTCAAACATGCCCAAATCGTTTTTAACCTCTAATATGCTTTAGTCTTAGCCGTGCTGCCATGAAAATGCAACATGCTGTTGCAGATGTTCAGATGCCATATTGGCTTCAGTAAACTCATTTACAGAGGGATCAACATTTATTATGGAATCACATGTGGAAGCAGAGTATTAGTGTTTCGTGGGGACCTTTTCGACGCTGCGAAAGTTGTTAGTGCAGGCTACTAGTTCAAACCATCCAATCTTTTCTTAACATCTTGTCCGGAATTTATAATAAAATTGAGAGTGGTATAAGTATCTTTGAGTAGACTTTTATAACAGTTATCAATTAAAAAACGATACATGATGTAAATGATGTTCGAGTCTAACAAGATATTAACCTAATGTGCATCTACATCGTACCAAAACTAAACTACTATACATAAGGTCAATCGATGTTGTACTTCATAAAAGTAACCAGAGTGCTATATAATATTCAGACAAAAGGCACGAGCAGCCAAATATATTACTTGTACAAATTTATTACTAAAGTAGTCTGTCTTCTTCAAGATATTGCGATAATCCATTAGAACCTGATAAGAGGCATATAAGATATACAGAAATGTTAGGTTTTTCATTACACTAAATTTTTCCATTACACCAAAATTTTTATAGGCATTAGTAAATTTCCAAACTATTATTATTATTTTTCAAGTGGTCCGAGGGTGGATAGAAAATGCTTATTAGTCAGATTGATAAATTCCCAGTGTGAAAATCCAACTAGAAAACCTACCATTCAGTCCTTAGATACTCATCTTTATTGAGTAAATAAACCTTCTAGCTCTCGTTTGTTAGATTGGGAATAATTAGAATCTGAAATGCCACACAACTTCACAGTAAGATTTTGAAATACTCCTGAAAGAAATCTACCATATTTTGAAATACTCCTGAAATCTACCATAGACATAAGAATAAGGGCTTTTATAACCCCTTTTAATAGCAATTTGATTGGGCTTCGATCCTGTAAGTTCTAGGATACTCCCGTTCGCTGCAAAATATGAATGCACGCCACCACTCTTGCTCTCTTGAAACAGAATCAATGCCGACAGATTCTGCGATGAAATATGAAACCCACAAAGTCCCTGACGATGATGACCCATGGACCGCTGGATCTGCAGATAATAGTGTCCATACTGTGCAATTGTGCACGACCAAAAACAGGAAAAGGGCTATGCAGACTGTTGCCAAAATTTGAAGGTAAATTTCATTCAAGTTAGCTGTATGTACGAAATGATGTGCCATTTATAAAAGAAATTATAACGATAGTAAATTAAGATAAAAAAAAAAATACAAATCGATTACGCAAAAAACTATTAAATAGCACAAATTTATTTCAAATCTGAATGTCTCACCAATTATAGATTTTCATCTAATTTTCTTAAGATGGGTCTTCTATAAAGAAAAGAAAATTAACAGACACTGAAGTAGGTCTTCTATGTTCATCATATTTCATTGAATATGGTGATTAAATTGCGAATAATTAAATTTCGAATATAGTGCTAAATTAAAATCTCTTACAATCAAAAAGGATATAACTGTGATCAGCGAAGCACATCCATTCTATTTCACAGTAAAACTGAGTCCTGCAATAAAACTGAATCCCGAATTCACAGAACTGCTGAGCGTGGGTCTGCCAAAGAAGAGAAGAAGACGGAGAAGGACTATGGATTCTACAAAAGCTATGTATCATCATTAACATGTGAATCCCAACAGCGAGTATAGCTGCAGGTTTTTTTCAGCGATGCTCTTCTTACACTGTTAGTGTAATACCAATACTTGCATATCTGTTCTGTTGAATTGGGCAATCTGTCTTCCTTCTCCTCTTCCTTGGCTATACCCATGAACAGCAGCTCTCTTCCGTGTTCCAGTTTCCTGTGTTTTGCTGCGACACACAGGATTACTTTTACCACCGCACTCATCTTTCCCTCCTTCATGTCTTACCGCTTTAGACTCCACTGAAACATAGCATTCGCAGCACTAACTAATACATAATAACAAATATATATGAATTGGGCAGAAAAACTTCTGGTGTCATAAATGCAACAATTGTGCTGAAGATTAATTCCTCCTGACTTCGCAGCAGTTTTCATGGCGTCTATCTTGATTCTCTTCTCGCTCGTAGGCAATTTAAGGGCCATTTCTCCATACCTAAAGGTTCTTGTCGATACTAAATGTTCTTGACGACTAGTCAAATGAATCAAAAAGACAAATTCAAAGACCATTTCTCCATGCCTAAATGTTCATGACGAGTATTCAAATGAGTCAAAAAGACAAATTTAAAGACCATTTCTCCCTACGTAAGTGTTCATGACAAACATAAATATATACGCATTTTATATTGTTATAAATATATATTTTAAATATAAAAATATATATTTTTATGTAATTGAATATTAAAACTTTAAAATTAGTTATATAGATATGTATGAATTTCAATATAATTAAAAATGCTTCTAGGAGGGAATCAGGCAATCTAGACCTACAGATGATTTTGTTTTTTTTTTCTTTTATTTGAATCTTTTAACCGGGTATTGTGATATTTTTTATTTTCTTTTTCATATTTTTTAATGAATAATTGTTGTGGCATTAAATTTAGAGAGTGGATTTGGATAGTGACACAACGTTGGGTCAATTTTAAGGTCACATCACTATTACCAGAGCAACAATAGCTTAGCACATGAGATATTTTCATTATTTTATTTTTTTTTGGGAGGTTTGGCTTAAATCTGTGAATTTTTTTTTGCTATTGAATTTATATTGAGATTAATTTGAAAATTGAATAGAAGAATGGTTTATTATTTAATATGTTAATCTTTTTTAAAATAGAGTTTTCATAATTTTAATTTTATAACTAATTGTTGTTTGTTGTTATAAATAAATTGTTATGATTTTGTATTAAAATAGCAATTGGTTTAAGGTTATAGGCATTATTGTTAGGATATAGTCATCAAGTCTTTTTAGTGTCTCTAAAAGACATTCTAATTACAATTATATATTGATATCTTCCATAACTTTTCCAAAAATCTCACAACAACAAAACATATTTGCATAACATTAGTAGATATTGAAAATTAACTTGTTCAACATGGCATAATTTCTCAAACTGTTCATTTTTTCCTCATTGAAGATTTCAGAGTTTTCAATGAAGAATGTTGGAGAGGCTGCCCATAGATGAAGAGCTTTTAACACTTGGTCATCCATTGTGTTCAAAATGTAGGAGTTGCAGCCATTAATATTGTTTATTAGATAAGGTCCAGTCCATAGAGAATCAAATTTGCTATGCATTGAAGGCTTCTATTTGCTTAGATCCTTAGCAAAATGAGTTTGCAATGAAGAAATATTTATCTATAGTTCCTCTGTTAAAATTTTTGGTAATTGCTTCTTGTCTCTTCTAAATATTCCTAAAAGCTAGTTCCCTTTTTTCTTCTAGCTAAAGCAAATGATGAAGCCTTATTTGCATAGGTGTGATCCCTTCTTCATCTTATACTTGAGTTACTATGATCACTTCATTAATTTATAAAGGTATAAGAATTTGCATGTTTTCTATATACCAAGTTAAATAGATATATTTTTCACCTATATTCCCCTTGCTATGATACATAAGACATTTAACATCTTTATATATCAATTAGTCTAATTTACAACCATTTTATTTGTTCAAATGTATACCAAAGTTTTGTATGTTTATTTATGGATGATATTGCCTTATCCACAATAATTTGGTTGTCCAATTAATATTTCATATTTCTTAATTTTGATCTAATAAATACCAATACTTATTTCTAAAAAATTTATCTCCAACACCACATCTTACAATAATATTTTCTTCCAAAAAATTAATATTTCATATTTTCATTAATATTTCATATTTCTTAATTTTGATATAATAAATACCAATAGTTATTTCTAATAAATTTATCTCCAACACCAAAGCTTACAATAATATTTTCTTCCAAAAAATGTATAACATGCGTTGTTTTAGCTCGTTTCAATGCCACTGGTCCAAGCTAATTCCCGAAGCAATTAGTTATAATTTATGTATGTTCGAAAAAGAGCAGTGCAATGACCCTTTTTTTCCTAAAAAATTCCGCCAGAGTAATTAAGATTTTAGTAAACATGTGTGCCAATAGAATCCAGTTTTAAAAATTCTTTGAGCTAGAGCAAAATGTTATTGTCCAACTTGGGCAAATAATTTTTAAACGTCTAATATGCTTTTATCTTAGCCGTGTTGCCATGAAAATGCAGAATTCGGTTGCAGATGCCACATTGGCTTCAATAAACTCATTGACAGAGTGATCAACGTTTATTCTTAAATGACATGTAAAAGCAGCATATTAGTGTTTCGTGGGGACCTTTTCAACGCTGCGAAAGTTGTTACTGCAGGCTACTAGTTCAAATCACCCAATCTTTTTTTAACATCTTATCGGGAATTTATAATAAAATTGAGAGTGGTGTAATTATCTTTGAGTAGACTTTTACAACGGTTATCAATACAAAAATGACACGTTATGTGAATTATAGGGATCAACCTTTATTCTAAAATCACATGTGAAAGCAGCGTATTAGTGTTTCGTGGGAGACCTTTTCAACGCTGCGAAAGTTGTTAGTGCAGGCTACTAGTTCAAACCGTTCAATTTTTCTTAACATCTTGTGAGGAATTTATAATAAAATTGCGAGCTGTGTAAGTATCGTTGACTAGACTTTTACAACGGTTATCAATTTAAAAAAAAAAAAGGATACATGATGTAAATGATAGGGATCAACATTTATTCCGAAATTAGATGTGAAAGTAGCGTCTTAGTGTTTCGTGGGGACCTTTTCAACACTGCGAAAGTTGCTAGTGCAGGCTACTAATTCCAACCGTCCAATCTTTTCTTAACATCTTGTCCGGAATTTATAATAACATTGAGAGTGGTCTAAATATGTTTGAGTAGACTTTTACAACAGTTATCAATAAACAAATGTACATTATGTAAATGATTTTCGAGTCTAACCAGATATTAACCTAATTTGCGTCTACGTCATACCTAAACTATTATTAAGCTACACTATAATACAAATACAAATGGGTTGTAAGGCAATATTTGAGTAAATTGTTTAGTGTAAGACTAAAAAGACCTTGTGTATTATTTTAAATATTGTCTTGTGAGTGTCTCAAATTATTATTTTAAAATTTTATTTATATAAAAACAATATATAGCAATTTTTAGACAATAGTTGGGACTAAATTGTCTTTATAGAGATTACAATATTATTGATTAATTCATGTTAAGCTAGAGTGGAAAAAAAACAAAGGAAGGTACTATTTCATTCAGCTAGCACCCATTTGGAAATGCATATATCAGCATTGATTTTAAAAAGTTATCGACACATAATGGCATGATCTTTGTAACTATATAATCATACAACCCTTATTTTTAACTTAATAAAAAATAAATCAATGGATATAGCTGAATGTCACACTCGTGTAGCATGACATGCAAAAAAAGAACATATTTCACCATTCAATAGTTTTTTTCTAGATGGTAGTCAAAACCATGTTAAGTCACAATATATTGGTGGAAAAGTCAATATCAAATTCACTCTTTTTACAATAAACAATATGAAAAAAGATCTCTTGTAAAATTTGAATAGATAAATGAAAACATTAGCCTTTGTCGTTGTTGGAATAGTAACCTAAGAAGCTAGCCCATAATACTGCATCATGTCTTATCTGAACTTTAAATATGTTTAAAAATATTGATGAAGTCTTTTCTTTCCTCAATTTCTACTTCAGTAAGCTCAAATTTCATAACCAATCACATCACTCTCTATCAAATGAAAGAATAAATTACAATGCAATTAGCTCATAAATTCTATTTTATAACCAAACTAGGGAAGCACCTTGTCTGCTTTATAGAAGAAGAGGAGAAGTATTACATTGAAACTAGACATGCAAGTGATGTGCCCCACTTCATAATGTCAAAACCTAACCATAATGCATATAAAAAAGTGTGCCCTCACACATGGTTAAGCATGCACTAAATAGAATGCTTACTAGAATATATTGAGTACATGGATTCATGAGCCCAAGTAACCTACTAATTTGGGCCCTATAAATATTTAAAACCTCCTCATGCAATGTGTCATTACTAATTTGGGATCTTTATTACCTAAAAATACTACAAACAAGGTTTGTCACAAGATGATGGAAGAATTGAACTGGATCTACTATGTATGTGCTTTGCTGAAGGAGAATAACTCCCAAGCAATAGGTAAACTATAATAACTCTATTTCAAATCATAATTGAAAAATGGTATGTTGCATAATCATGGATGAACTGAATTGGATGTGTTGGGTACATTATTTGATGAAGAAGAATAACTATAGAGAATCATGTAAAATATAACTGCTCTATTTCAAGTCATAATTTTAAAAAGTGTCTACAACAATTGTGAATCAACAAATAGAGAGCACATATGAGAGGTTGGGTTTCCTTAAATTGATGCAGGTCACCATATTTATGAAAGGGATGACCTAAAATGACTAGTATTTACACTATTAAATTTCACCATTTTCCACACCCAATCATGGTAAATAGAAAAAATCACAAGAATAATAACAAGTTGAATATTCTCCCCTATAGTGTCCACCCTCATTTATTACTATGGTGAAATAAGTTTAGATGGTATCAAAAGTATAGACAAATAAATTCAACACTATCTCCATCACCATTGATATCGAAAAAATCAACACCAGTGACAAAATAAGATACATTTTCATTTGTTACATACATAGGAAAAATACTAGAAACCACTACCAAAATTATTTAGAAAATATGGACTGATAAAAAACCCTAATGTGAAGACTTATAACTTACTGAACATAGAACCAGAGTGTGTATGATAGCCAACAAAAATATCTGACTAGATTTGTACATTCCAATAGATTAAATCGTGCTCTTTTTCAAGTCACACTTGAAAAGGGTTCTACCACAAGATTGTGAATCCACGAGTAAGAGAGAACATATGAGAGGTAATTTTTGAATGAGATTAATGTTGGTAACCATATTTATGAGAGGGACATCCTCACACAAATATTATTTATATTCATCCCTCCTGTAGTGACCATCATTATCGTTGTGTTGATTTGAGTGTGCATGATGTCCATATACAGACCACTCAATTCCAAGTGATTTGATTGTATATGATGTCCATATACAGACCACTCAATTCCAAGGACATAATTGTTTATTGTTGGTTTTCACTTCCTTGTTAGATATTTATGTCAATTCTACCTTTATTCTCGAGAGATTTATGAGTTAAAAGATTTATTTTATGATATATGATGCATTAATGATGAAACTTATTCACTACAAGTTTGAAGGTGATTTGTGCATAACACTAAGTGTTTTACCTTAGAAGTGACGATTGACAAAAATATTATAAATTCCCATGTTACATAGCCTCAAGTCAATGATAAAGGTCTTTCAATTCTGGAGAGTGCAATTCAATTTTTGCAATTTACCTTACATTTGTCAAGGAGAGTCAAGGAGGAATGAATTGTACTTATTTTTCCTTATCTCAATTCAATAAGAAAGGTTTTCTAATAATTTTACCTCAACTCAACTCAACTAGGAAACCATTGTATCCATTTTTCCTTTCGTTCAGTCAAGGAGAAAGGTGCTATAATTATTTTTGTTGGTTGTTTCAGAGTTGAATACATCGTTAGCATGGGTCCATTACGTGAATTTAGATAAAAGAGATAGAATGGAGATGTCAATTTCTTAGACAATCTATGTTGAATCCCTAAAGGGCATGGAGATAGCTTGAGGAACTATGTGGTAGAGAAGGGGATCTCGTTCCTTAGGTTGTGTAGAATGGAGGGGAGTAGAGCTAGATCCTTAGAATTATTCTAGGAGGGAAATACTAGTACATATTTTTTGTTGAAAATCTATATTGAATCCCTAGAGGGAATGTAAACATCCTGAGGAATTGTGTGGTATAGAAGGGAATTTCATTCCTTGGGTAGCTAGATGGTTGGGATTATTGTAGGAGGGAAATACACTAATAGTATCAGGAAATGGGTTTTTTGTGAGGAATGTAGTTAATGGTTTAGTTTTTTTTTCCACTTAGGTGAGAAAAAAACCTTTCTATAGTGTCAGGCTACTACACTAAATACAAAGTATTGATGAGAGCGTTGGTTCAATAACATAAATACCATTCAAATATACAAAAAAAAAAGGAAATAAAAGAAAGGAAACCATGAAAAGTAATGATATCCATATAACATTGGAAAGAAAATTGTTGTTCTAACATAGAGAATGAGTGATTGTAGGTAAAGTGCCCCTTCCTCCTTGGGAGGGTTCTTTTGTGTTCCTTGGAAGTTCTTCCCTTTCCCTAGTAAAGAAATGTGATTGAGCTCTTCATGTGAAGATTTCAAGTAGAAGTTAGTGGCTATGGATTCTCTAAGTGATCACTCGAAACTATTAGAGGTTAAAATATTGTATAAATAGCATAACCTTCCTTTGTCTTCTCTACTTCAAATTCTATCCCATGGCCTCCTTTTAAAGGATGTCTTCAACCTTCATAAAAACTAGCTTCCAATGTAATGAACCAAGTTTGAAGTATGATTTCACATGTGAAGAGACTTGGAAGCATCCAAGAACTCACCATTAATGCAAATCTAGCTTAGATCCAACTCAGTGCTCCTCCTTGAGAGTACCTCTAACACAATTGTTTCATTCGTTACATTGTATTCATGTAAGAATTCACTTTTAGGAGGTTTTCACAACTATTGAAGGAAAATATATGCAAAATTAGAACTACTAAGTCATGCAAATGCATGAAAATCTATGTTGCATAAGTTTTGGTTCTTTATTGAAGGTTGTGGTAGATTTTTGTCTAATCGCACTTTACTAGTACTATTATTGACTTATAGGGTAATCATGGGTATAAAGTTGTGAGTAAATTTTAAGTGATACAAATTTCACCACGATATGTGAGATTAGGAGAAGTCATGTAGCTAAAATACATCATTATTTTCTTTAGCTACTACTATTGAACTTATTATTTGTAGAGAGAGACAAAAAGACCATGAATGTAAGTACATCCCCTTGAGGAAGAATGAGAACCTAGCTACAAAAAATCATCCATAGAAATATTGTTTTCATTCAATAAATGAGGAAGACATGTCAATGCTCGTGAAATTATCAAAATATTTTTACAATAGTTGACAAGACGTAGTTAGTTATTTTATGAGCATAAAAAGAGTGCAAAAGAGTGAGCAGATGAAGTTGGGTTACACTTTTTGGCAAGCACATGAGTTAGGAGGTAAAAAAAGGAAACTGGATCGAACTATATTTTATCTCTCAATCGAGTTGTTTGAGTTCTTAAAATAAATTCTCAATCAAGATCCTACATAACCAACAGTTACATAGGAGCTCAATCGAGCTATTTTTTTTAAACTTCCTACCCAAAACACAATGGGGAGTTTATGGTTTAAAGGGCTCAATCGAGCTACAACTCAATCAAGCCTTTTTTTTAGCCATGTCAAGAGCTCGATCAAGGGTTTGTTAAACCCTCAATCGAGCTATTTCAAATTTTACCTTAAGCTCTCGATTGAGCTTTTTAAGTGCTTAATCAAGCTATTGAGGACCTTAAAAATGCAGTTTTAGCTACCCTTCTGCAGATTCCTCTGCAACACCATTTTGTACCATAGCAAACTTTAGGTAGAATTTTTCCTTATCTCGCAAAGTTGATGATGTTGGATTTGTGAGGGAATCCTTTGTCCAATGGTATATGAGTTTGAAATTTTTGAATTCATATGATATTTTTCATCTAATTTATTTTAAACATAATGCTTGAATTTTTTTGTATAGTTTCAAAGGGGCTGAATAAAAAATCATTATCATAAAATATATAAAATTTAAAAAAATTAAAAAATACAAATATCTTTGTTTACGAGTACTCTTCAAAAGGGTAGTTTTGGTTTTGGAATTTATTTGAAGAGTAGAAAAAAGTATTATGTGAAAACATGTGTCTCCAAAATGCAATTGAAATATTACTTCTCCAAATATGAAAAATAATTAAAAAATTAATTTTGCATTAAAAATAAAATTAATATGAAAAACTTAGTTCTCTCTGTGTACATCATGCTCATCTCTCTCTCTCTCTCTCTCTCTCTCTCTCTCTCTCTCTCTCTCTCTCTCTCTCTCTATATATATATATATATATATATATATATATATATATATATATATATATATATATATAGAGAGAGAGAGAGAGAGAGAGAGAGAGAGAGAGATTAAAAATTACACATTTTAGACTAACTTATGCTACATGAACACACACATACCGCTTAAGATGTGCCATAATTTGCAAGGACAAGTATTGTATTTAATGGAAAATTGAGAGATTAGTAAAACATATCATTAGGACAACCACATATCTATCAACTAACTTTTTTTGCAAAAACTATCATTAAGACAACAACATATATCTCCACATATTGATTTTTTTTACTTTGATTCAAAAGTCACAATACTTATATGAATTTTGAGGGCTTCAATTCAATAAAAGAGGAAAAAATTGAAATTTCATCGCCACATTTGGCCCAAACGTGTAACCCATCTTCCTGCACTCACCAAAAAGAGAACTAGATATCTTGCAACTAAACAAATTGTGAAGTAGAAATATATATCACCCTTGGGGTTCCTGATAATATTAAAGCACTATCTTGAGGAGAATGTTCCCTAGACTCTGAGACAAACACTACTGTTGAGTGTTTGTACTTGGTGGCATTAATGGCCTATCAGGCCTAGGGGTATCCAACTTGAACTAGAGACTAAAATTGTGACAAGGTAAGACCTATTGTGATGTGGATAGCTTCTTATGTTGAACATCATTGGGGGCAATGAAAGCAAACAAAAATGATGACTTTATATATGTCATTTAAAGTTTATCGTTTGTATGAGTAATGATAATCAAGATACCTAAACATTCCTAGAAGAAAGAGAGTTGATGTTGACAAGAATGATGATGCAACCACAACGGTGAAAGCTTCCCTTGAAATAAATTGAATATGTACCATGTATTAAACTATAATATAGGTGCATTTTGATAATCGTTTATGAGGTCGAGAAAAGGAAAGGGGGGTGATACTTGAGACGTCCCTTGGGCAGAGCATAATTGATATATCACAATGGTGGAAAGTATAAACCAACTACATAAAAGAGATGGTAATCTATTAAGTTAATTGTTGAAGTGGAGTTAGCAGGATCCTTCATTCAATGATGAAGGATTCAATCCCAAACTAGTTACCTGAAATAAGGAAGTAGAAGTCTAGACTAACCCTACTATTATCGAATAGAGAAGAAAAAAAAATTGGCATAGAAATTTAATCCTTTAAATGGGAATTAGGAAGAATAACTATTTTCATATGATAATCATACATAACAACTCACGAGCATAGTTACATAGCCATCTACCACCTTACAATGCACAAATTTCCAAACACGAGTCTTTCTGACCCAATTAACCTAGAATTTTCCCAAATTAGTAGGATAGATTTCCTTCATGCATCTTGTGAGATTAACCATTTAGAGAAGCATAATTCTTGGAAGGAAAAAAAGTTTAAGTAAACCATGACTTGTACCTGGATTGGCTTATTGTAACACACAAAATTTAGTTTTCAAGAACTGATTCTAGAAGGAGTCAAGAATCAAGATAGTTTCCTATCCTTAGCTTGGGCGTAGTTGAAGCCCAAGATTAGTAAGGACTATTAGAATTCTTAGGTTCAACAAATGTGCACAATATTATGAATATAGTGGTGATCATATGGGATTTATATTTGTATGGCAGTATTTTATATCTTCCAAAAAGCGCAAGAATATATTGTTCAAAACATGCAAAAATATCATAAAAACCAATTTCATGTTGTTAGGAAATTGGAATACAATTATAGAATTTTAGTCATTGTATTTTTTAAAACATATTTTATTTAAGTGTTAATATTTTTTATATTTTCATGAATATTAAGGAAAAAAATTTCTTTCCTTCTCAATCATGATACAAGTCAATATGTTAAGGTAATAAAACAAAAGTATTTATGTAGACTCTAAATCTATGCCTTAAATTTCTTCCCCTCAGACTCCTAACAAATTATGAATTTTATGTTGAATGAGTGCATAAATGTCCTCTTTGTAAGGGACTACTCAATTGGATACAACATGAGCTCAAAAATGACAGTAACTAAAGTAAAGAGAATAACTCCTTTAGATCTTTGTGTATATACTATATTGTTCCATTTTACCCAAAATTATTTAAAAGTACTCTCCTCAATTGGAGATAGCTTCACTTGGAACCGAGGCCATATCATTTGTTCCACTAACTAAAGATAACATAAACAGAGGAGAGGACGCAACACCTAAAAGGCCTTTAGGTACGCTCTTAATTTTTGTATTCCTTCTTTTCCTTTTATGTTATACTTGTGTGTGGATGTTGCAATTCTTTTGATCATTTATCTTTAGCAAAAATAAATATAAAACCTGCTACACCCAAATTCAAAATATCATTTTGAAGCAAGAAACACACCTACTATACAAGTAACTTGCATCAAAGATTAAGGAAATGTATTTCAAAATTTATATTAGAAAGAAAACATTTTTAGGCCAACATCAACCTTATTATAAAACAAACTATCATGAAACACCAAGGAATTTTTTCTCAAAAGTTTACAAATTGTTTCCATATCATCTCCTAGGTTTTCTCTACCAATTTCTATACCAAATACATTACGTGACATAGAAATGGTTCACCCAATATTTTGCAAGAGACTTGTTGATGTACTATTTCGAGAAGCAATATCAATATGGAAGAAATGACAAGTAGTAGAATTATAGCGTTATGAATTAGTATATCTCACCAGGAAGTATTAACTACAAAGTGGATGCTCATAAGGTTTGTCTTTCTCCAGCCAAAACCAAACTACATCATGCTCATCCTCTGCAATATACACAAGTAATTGAAAACATTTATCATACAAAAAAGTATAGAAACTAAACTAACATTCCACTTCAAAGCTCGTAAAAGAAAGATCTACAAATTTACATTGTCACATACGATATGTAAATAAAATTATAATATTCTGGAAAAAAAAACTATAAAAATAACAAATAAAAGTTGATTAGATTTCAATAGAAGAATAATAAACATACCATTAGGAAAACTAGGTGGAAATAATATATGTTTATTTAAGTTTAATATATTTTCCAAATCCCTTTCCTTCTCAATGTTGGGATCTCCTTCAGTGAATCAAAACTGTAATGCTACAAATATAGAGCATTACTACCAAGACTAGATCGAAGGAGAGTGGGTGCTTCGATAGGTCAAATGTTGGGGCCATGGCTTCACGCATAGCCCTGATTCACCCCAAAACCATCATCTACAGGCGAAAGGTCTAAGTATTATTCCAGATTAGATTCAACTATTAGGAACCATTTTGTATGTGTGTAAATAAATGTTTGGTTCTTTCTTTTTACTATCCATGTTGATTCCATCGAAATGTGTAGATCCAATAATTCTGGCGAGTGCCCATTGAATCAACAAATCAAACCATTTTCCTAGAAGAATTGAAATGGTTATTTTAAATTTACTACCATTTGGATGACTAGTGTTGACTTTGGGGCTTCATCTACCATTCTTACTCATTACGTCTAAGCAGTTATTATTGAGGTCTCTATCAAAGTGCTTTCAAAAGTTGATCTTTCAAAGAGATTCTTGGATCTATCAATAGAGGAGGTGAAAATCTATATGCACCAACACTAAGGGGTTTCATGGGTCCATACACAAGGGTAGAAATTAGATCCATATTTATATTAGAGGCAAGTAGGGTAGGGGTTCCCAATAACAATGATTTATGTAGAGGTTACAAAAATTGATGACGCAAGAGGTAGTCCACATATTTCAATGGGAACAAGGAGGGGATCAAGATCTCCATTGGAGATGGATAGGGAAATTTACTACAAGACTAAAGAAATTTCCATGGAGACCATAACAAATATGGTGACATAGCTAGGGTAAAACTCAAGCTACCTCTCATGGAGCTCAAACTTCACATTTCAATTTTACTATTTTTAGGAAAAATTATATGTACTTATTACCAAGCCAAGCATTTGGTTAATTATTAATACATAAATTTATCCTTTAATTAACTAAAAACATTGAACACCTACATTATATCCATGTAAATTATTTTTAAGTCAGTAACTTCCTCCCTAAATTACACATAATCTTATAAGGTTTAGAAGTATCTTTTCATATAAATGAAATCCGTCATTAAGCACAAAGGGTTAGCTCCACCAATCACTGCCAAAGGTGTTGGGGATTTGGCTAATTCATATACAAAAGTGAAGCAATTAGATCCATATTTATCTTAGAGGAATGTACAAGAGGGTTTCCCAACAACAGTGATCTTTTTAGAGGTTATAAAGCTTGATGACACAAGAAGCAGACTACATGTTCCAATGGGCACAAGGAGGGGATCAAGATCTCCATTGGTAATGGATGGGACACTTTCTAGCAAGACTAAGGAGGTGGCCATGGAGGCCATAATAGAGATGGTGACATGACTAGGGTAGAACTATATCTTCCTCTCATAGAGCTCCAAATTCACATTTCATTTTTCAACATTTTAATTTTACTTTTTTCATAAAATTTTGGATGTACTTAGTAACAAGCTAAATATTTTTATTTGAATAATTATCTACAATGCAGAAATCTCTCCTTTCATTAACTAAAAGGATTGAACACCTATACTATATTCATCTAAAATGTTTTGAATTCATTAACATCTTCCCTAAATTACACATATAAACTGATAAGATTTAGAAGTATCTTTTCATATAAATTAAACCCATCATTAAGCACAAAGGGTTAGCTCCACCAATTGTCACCAGTGGTGTTGGCTAGTTTCATGCAAGCAAGTTCTGAGTTCAAATCTTGCTTGGTTAGGCGCACTAGTCTACATCAAAGATTTTACTAAGGATGCCATCCATGAATGTGGAGAAGCATCCCTCGGGTTTTCCCACAAGGTTTTACTTGGGAAAAAAATGAAACCTATAATTTCATACAAACAAAAGGTAGTTGCTCTGATCAAAATTAGAATTTAATTTTCATAGATGCAAAATGAATTCTTTAAACAAATATGAAGATCTGCATGTACGTTCCTAATCAAGAATAATTAACTAGATTTTATTGACTAGAGAAAGACAGTGTAAGATAATGTGCCCTAATGAATTTTAAACTAAGCATATTTATCCATTCATCTGATCAAGCAAACCTCATGTCCTATACCATAGCAGGAATGGGAAATAATAAGGATATATATAAAGTAAAAAATATTTCCGAGTAATGTTCAAAGGCTCTATCTAATTTCCCCATCATGACTAGATAGAAATTGTATGTTCCATGCCACATCATCCAGCTGCATCACCTCCACCCTCCCAATAAATAAATAAACAAATTCCCAATGCCATCAACTGGGAAAGCATAGGATGTTACCATATCCAATACATGACCATATTGGACAAAAAGGAATAAAAATTTAGTAATATCCAAGACATGCCCATATTGGACAAAAAAAAAAAAAAAAAACATTTTGTAATAGTTGACAAATGAATTTACAAATCAGTGAGTATGAGGCAGTAAAGAAGACTTTGATATATATAACACAAAATATTGGGTAATGAAGGAATCATATTACCATTAACAAGTAATAATATGTTAAACAATTATAAAGTATTACCTATAACGTTTAGATACCAATACACAACACTACACTTGCCAATTTAGAGCTCTAACTATCTCTAATTTGTAACCTATTGCTAGCATTTGTCCCTTTTCTCAAAATTTCCTTGCGGTCATTATTAGATTATTTATGTAAATGGTTGAAACTTGGAGGATTTTAAAAAGAAAATATATGAATCTCAAATATGTTTTAAATAAGTAGTGAGCCTATCTTATTTAATCACTCAAAACCCTTTGTTGTGAATAGGAGGAAAATCCATGTTTAATTCCCCTGAATTACATTAAATTTCCACAACCATCCACTGTGAAAGGCACACTTGCTAATTTTTAGCTCTAAATATTGTAGAGAAATATTGAAGGTCGTAGATGCTTGGGCATGATCACACAATTACATGTTGCAGTCATTAGGGAAATGCCAAGTTTTGAACTATAATTGAAACTCTAACCGAAGAAGGTACTTGAAACCCATTTCTTCTTTTTTGCATAATCAGTACCAAAATTATAAATAGAAAATCATGAGGATACAAATGCATATCCAGTTACCAAATTTTGCATGATTCTCTACAGATCAATGTCCCTTTGTTAATGAGCCAAAGGAAAAGTCTAGATAGGAAAAGGTTCAAAATTCTTGGCTTACTAACATGGTCATGGATTAATTGTATTCTAATTGCTAGTGTTCAAGACAAAAATGGAGAAATTTCCAAAATTTTTATGACAATGGTATTTTTGGACTTGTACATATACCATTGTTATTGCACACGAGAATCCATTTTTCTCTCTCTCAACCTGGTACCTTGGATCCTGAATCAAAAACATCCCACCAACATTACCTTATCGGACCTCAACACTTCAATACTTTTGAAACTAAATCCACCTCTCCTTCTGAATGTTGACATCCTTTTTAAAGCATTGTTTTTCCCATCAATGTTCTTGTAAAATCGAGGGTAGATTCCAGATTTTGTGCCTAGTCTAGAGGCATGATATAGATCCTAACAACCTCTGGGTCCTGCAAATGGATGCAAGGATGGCCCTATCCTTTGGGAAAATAATGTATCCTTGGTGTCATAGATAGACTCCACTAGTCAACCTCATGCTCCTATTTTTCCAAGCAGAAAATTGCCTCCACTTCATTAACAAGCCCTTTGCAAACAACCTCTATGAAATTTACAAGGTCTTTATCCTAAAACTTTGATTCAGTGCATCTTTTTCCCATTTCCCTATTTCATAATTCTTCTTTCATTTCCCTACCCTTTAGCTCCTTGACCCCAATCTTTTATTTCTACCTTTCATTGCCTTAATCCCTAACCAACCCCTTGAACCTAGTAGTATTAGTTTTTATTTTAAGAACATTAAAATAATATTTAAGACGAAATGTTTAAGACAAGAAATTACTTTTATCCTAAAAAGGTGTCTTAAACTACCCCATTCTATAGTAGTGTCATATTTGTTTTGAATCCACAACAAAAACTGAAGTATTTGTTTTTGTACTTTTGTTTTTTCACGTTAGGAACTAGGCTAATTTCTAACGTTGTAGTTCTAATTTTTTCCATGGCGGTTTCCTTGATTTCATTATACACCTAATGCAGGAGATTCTTAATGACTATATCTCAGATCCTCTTGTAATTGAAGATGGTATAAGCCTAGATAATATTGATAAAAATTGTACCAACTTGTTTTTTATTTTTTTGTCTTCATTTTTATGGAAAAGGAATGGATTTAGTGGTTTTGTAATGGAATAAACACCATGATCAAGGAAGTCTGTGAAATTTATTTCAAGTTTAGATGACGATTTGTTAAGAATATTTTGTCTGAAATTTATGTCTTTAAGAGAATATATAGGGATAAAGATACACATTTTTTCTAGATTGATATTCCTCCAATATTTCTATCCCGTGATATCATCAAATGTGAAATATGAATAGAATTAGTTACTGCGACATTTAATGCAATGTAGTGGAGCTTCGTGTCTCTTGATATGCTTCTAGTGACCTACGAATCACTGCCCTTTGAGCTAATTTGGTCCACAATTTCTTATTCCAGTAGTATGTTTATAGATGTAAAAGGATCCCTAAGGGATTGAGCATGGATGTTGAAGGGGTTGATGAGAGGTTCGTTAAGGGTAGAATCTATAAGATGCAATGCATTGTCGATAATTTGGATTTATTGGAAGAATCAAACACCTGCAACCCAATTGCTGGATTGGATTTTTCTAATATCACTTCCAATAATAAAGTAGATCATAAGAGTGTGATCAACTAGGACAATGCTAAAATTCATCTTGTTTGGTTTTTCAAAAACGAAAAACTCCCTAATTTCAATTGTATTGTGTCTCAATGTGTTTCTCTTGGGAGTTCCATTTTAGAAAAGTTAGCGATTGAAAATGAATATTTGGATAGAATTAGAGAATAAGTTTTTGATATGGTTCAACAAGAAAATGGTCAATTATGTAAGGGAAAAAATGCATGGCTGCTAGTTTTAGGATGTTTATTAAGTAAGAAAAGCATGGCTTTAGTTAATATTTTTTATGCCAGGTATAGTTATATTCCATTTCCTATTCCTCTAAAACCTTTTACTATCCATGTAGGCATGCTTTATATATTGGATTCCACTACATACCTTAGAATTACTAGAACTACTTCATTCTTAGAGGCTATTGGGGATTTTTCTCAAGAAACCCCTAATCATCTTGATGTTGTACAAATTTCTCAAGAAAGTCGTCAACATGTTGATGTTGCACAAGTTTCTCTATAAAATCCTGATCATGTTGGTGTTGTACAAGTTTCTCAATAAAATCCTAATCATCTTGGTGTTGTACAAGTTTCTCAAGAAAATCCTAATCATGTTGATGTTGTACAAGTTTCTCAAGAAACGTGTGGGTTAAAAGATGCACATCAATAAGATAATATAGAAGTCGGTTATGAGAAATATGAGGATCAGTCATCCTTTTGAAAGAGAAAAAGGGCCATACCTTCTGATGTGAGTTCCAAGAAATTAAAAAGCTCAGAAGTGAGTGCAAAAACACCCACAAAAATCTTCGAAGTGAATACATAGACACCCAGTAAATTTGATCTTCAACTTATAAAATAAAATACATTGGATCTATTGTATACAACCATTGTATATAGTTTATGCAAGGAAAATATTTAGAAACTATTGTTAATCCAACCATAAATTTGGAAAGCAGATATAATAAAACTAAGGGGAGAAGTCTAAAATTTTAAGATTCCTAAACATTGAACTATGCACTTGACATACTAAAGCCATAAATGAGAAGTTACAAATTCCATATTAAACTCATAAATGAGAAGTTACAAAAGCCAAAGGGAGCTTGCATATCCTATTATCTTGATGGAAAATGAATAAGAAGATTTATTGCCAAGGGACAAAGTACTAGGGTGATTAGGGTATGTTAGATGCAAAATAGACATAAGTTTTCAAGAATCACTTTTAAGAAAAGGGATGGTGTGAGATAGTTTACTCCAACTAAATCACATGTCATTGGGTGAAGTTGTGCATCCAGTGCTACTTAAACCAATTGTTTCAATGACAATTTTATAAGGTGATATTTAACCATACCATGATCAGGTTTTAGAATAGTACACTTCTCCTCAATCCCTAAAAATATCCATATATAGCCAACATTATGAGGTTTTCGATTATCAATTAGCAATGAGTATATAATATAATTTTCCAAGGACTAACATGAGCGATTTTGGTGTATTTTCATAAGAAATACTTGCAATTATGTGCAATCAATGAACAGAAGAATGCATAATTCACAAACGACAAGAAATCTCCAAAGAATAGCTTTTTGGAATGATGAAACTAGAACTTGGTAATAACGTGATCCTTAAACATAGATACCATGATTACCCCTTTATACCACCCAATGAAATAGTAGGTAATAGGGCTGAACTTGGACAAATTTGAACTTTACCTTGATATTCATCAACTAACTTCAAGGTTCCATTTCAATGAACCTTGTGACTTTGTTCCAACGCAAGTGGTCATATAGAGAATTGGATTTACATTAGGCTAGTTTTAGCATTTTATAATACCAAATAATATGCTTAATTTCTTGTATGACACCACAAATAAATTAAGTGTGTGGATACCAATATGGATAAATAACTAAGTCCAAACCAATAAAGTATTGATCATGTAAGAATCCTTTTTTGAATTTAATGGGAGGATTTAAAAAACCTTAAGTTTGTTGCACCAATTCAAGAGCATAAATTGACGTCTATAGGATTTTTCATCTTGACATCAATCTACAAAATTCCCATAAACCATTGGTAGCCATTCTCAAACTTATATCTCTAGAATGGTTTGGAATGATTCCACTTCTAATCCTTCCATCAAAATAATTTTATACACGTTTCTTGCTTGAATTGGCCTTTAAATTATTTCCAACACACCTCTATCCTAATCTCTTTCTTGCAAATATTATATAAGTCTTTTTTTTATCTTAATGTTCCTTTTGACAAGGTAAGTGGTAATAAACAAAGGATGAATGAAAAAAATGTAAACATTTCATACAAGCATCAATGACTGCCAAAGAGTGTGTTCATTGAAGCAAATTCATGTAATGAATTAATCACCCTCCTAGCTTAAGTATGGATTAACAACTCAAAAATTCTAAATATTTTAGGCTACAGATGATTCCAATGACCATACTTCAATAGAGGTTGATGCAGACATATCTTCCTATAAACTAAGGAATCTCTTACACCTTTCACTTTAAGGTGTTTTTGTCAAAAATGGGCCTCCTAAGGAATATTATAAAATAATAGTGAAAACAATAAAATAAGATTCGATTACCTCATCAAATTTTGGAGGGAAAAAATGGAAAAAATAATTTTCAACTTATCTCCCGATAGTTTTACTCAAATTTCAAGTGGGATCACTCGTTGGATGTGGGATTTAATTCCTTATCCAAGGATTAACCATATTACTTAATTTCGATGGACATTTCTACATGGAAAACGAGAAATACATGAAAAAAATGTGATAGAAATCACATTTTTTTCATGTATTTCTCATTTTTTATGTAACAAGTTCCATCGAAGGTATGCAACATGGGTACTCATTGGATGAAGAATTAAATTATTTACCTAGGGGATAAAAGATATGATCAAAAATCAAACTTCTCAAAACCACTCGAAACTAGTGCCAAATCATAGAGTTCATCGTTTTGATAACAACGCTGCTTGAATCACCTCAATATGACACTGTATGCAAAAGTTATCGTGCTTTGAAGTTTTTTCCAAACAACTAAAAAGTTAAATTTTAAGGTTGACTAGGTTGTTGACTTGGCAGATAGTACAAGTGATGTGGCACTGAATTCATAATTGACTGTGTGGATACAATATGTAGTACGGGTTAATCACATGTTGACACATGGCATGGCCCTATAGGGCAAGTTGGCAGTTTGTGATTGGTTATTGGATTTTGATGTGGATCAATTAGGAGGCACCACATGGCCCAATTGTAGGGTTCCACATGGCATCGAGAATATGTGCTAAAATTTTAATGGGTCGACCAGCGGGCCTCCACGTGATTCAACCCCATGACAAACCAATTACATTTACCATACTCCATCATTGAATGACACATGAGACATTAAATATATGTCGACATATTTTATTTGAAATTAAAATGTTTCGACAGTTGGGGAGGGGGCAGAGCAATCGGCCCCAACCCCTCATCACACGACAATCTAGATGACCCAACGCGAAGGTGGAGGGGGAAAGCGGTTAGCTCGTCCCTTGGTCACATTTAAGCCACACAACCACAGACATGGTGGAAGCGAAGAGGCCAAGTGGTTAGCCCTAGCCCCAGGTCCTTTGATGAGCCCATGTGGCTGATAGTGCGGGTGTTGGAGCCATAAGTGAAGGCATGCGGCCCATCCCCTAGCCACATGGCATCACATGACTGACAACGGAGCTAGAAAATTGGTGATAAGGCCTTATTGGCGCAATTAAAGAGGCAACAAAATGCACCCTTTTCAACGGGATTTTCACCATTCCCGCACCAATTTGTCGCTCAAAGGTCTTCCAAATGAAGGGATTCATTGCCTAGTTAGACTTTTTGGTCTTTTTGCAGAACAAATAGTAGAGAAATGGAGAAAGAGGCCTAACTTGGAAATTTTTGAGTCTTTTTGAGCCCAAGAAGAGCATAGACAGGTGTTTTTGGGTGTTCTAGATAGAATGGAAACATTATTTGTGCGATTTGACCATTGTATATTTGTGTAATTTCCATTTTTAGCATACAATAAAAAGGGTCAACTTTGGAAGTTGGTCCCAAAGACGTATCCCAGGAGGGGTGGAGTCCATCATCAAATTGTTGTTTGTGTGATGCTGCATATTGTGTATTTTTCTCTGGTTATTTCTGCAAAACTTAACTAAAAACCACTAAGTTTATGTGCTTTTGAAATAGATTTTTTGCTTATATGACATAAACTAGCTTGTAAACTTTTTCAAGAAACCTTAAAGTTTTTAATCTGAGATAATTTTGGTATCATAGCATGGGTTTTTCGATGTTTTGACTATCTTTTCAAGTTTTTTCTTGATGCTTACAAGATCTAAGTTGAAGAGAGGATGTTATGAAACTAGCTCAAGAAAAGATAGAAAAGATAGATCAACGCCTTAGAATTCAGCCTCTTCGAGGGGGCCACCTTCTTTACATTACGTAAATGAACAATTCTTCGATGATTCAAATGACAAAACCTCCTTTCTATATATAGGAGTCTAAGGAGTCACAATATAATCCAGCCGACCTAACAATAATAATATAAAGCCACAAAAATAACAATAGAGGGATTCTATGGGCACATTAATAACAATATGGGGGCAATGGGGGCACAACAATATAAATAAGGGGTATAACTACAATAGTAATGAGGTAATCACTAGTATTATAGGGACCCAACATGCCCCTCGCCTTCAAAAAAGTGTTGTCCTCAACGCTTGAGTAGTTCTGGATACTTCTGCATAAAATTCTCATCCTCCCATGTGGAATCTTCAGCAGATAAGTTCTTCCACTTGATAAGGTACTCTGAAATTGATCGATTTCGTAGCTGTCGAGTTCTTGTTTCTATAACTGCTTCCGGTTCCAATATAATTTTTCCTTCCTCGTCAAGTTCTGGCAATATTGTTTGAACTGGGAGCTTGTCGCCTATAACCTTCTTTAAGCATGAAACATGGAAAACTGGGTGCAATCGAGAAGCTGCAGGAAGCTCCAATTTGTATGCCATAGTACCAATCTTTTACAACACCTTGTATGGACCATAATACTTTGGTGATAATTTATTGTCCTTCTTAGCTTGCTTGAGGGACATTTGCTTATATGGTTGTAGCCGTAGGAATACCCAATCACCTACATCAAAACTTCTTTCACTGCGATGTTGATCTGCCTATTGTTTCATTCTATTCTGTGCCAACACGAGGTTATCCTTTAAGAGTTGGAGGACTTGTTGTTGATGTTCGATGTGATGTTCCACTGCCTGAACCTTAGAATTTTCTCTTAAATATGATGTGATGGATGGTGGTTGATACCCATAAAGTGCCATAAATGGGGTCATTTTTGTTGCTGTATGAAAGGAAGTGTTATACCACCATTCAGCCAGAGGCAACCATTTGACCCATTGTGTCTGTTTATCAGATACAAAGCAACGAAGATATCCTTCCAAACATTTGTTTACTATCTCAGTTTTCCCATCAGATTGAGGATGATAAGATGAGCTATGAGCTAACTGAGTACCAAGACAAGAAAATAATTCTGTCCAAAAATTTCCAGTGAAAATGGGATCTCTGTCACTTACAATAATCTTTGGGTTTCCATGTAGCTTTTGAATTGTTTCCATAAATGCAGTAGAAACTGTACTGGCTTTAAATGGATGTGATAATGCACAAAAGTGTGCATACTTGGTAAGTCTGTCAACTACCACCATGATGACACTCTTTCCCTCAGACTTGGGTAAACCTGTGATAAAATCCATTGATACCTCCTCCCAACGTTGGCTTGGAATGGATAAAGGTTGTAATAGACCCGGTGTCTTAATTGTTTCAACTTTATTTTGTTGGAAAACCAAACATTCTGCCACAAACTTTTGAATATCTGATTTAAGGCCATCCCAAAAAAATTCCTTCTTAACCCTGTGGTAAGTTTTTAAAAATCCTGAGTGCCCTCCTAAGGGAGAAGTGTGCAATTCCATAAGAATCTTTTGTTTTAGCTGGGAATTCTTACAGAGGTATAAGCGATCTTTGTACCATAACGAATCATTTTGCCAGCTAAATGTATCAGACGTACTGGAATCTTGTTGTAGCTTTCGAATAAGTGCCCACACTTCTTCGTCATTCTTCCATTCCTCCCTTTCTTCATTTATCCAATCTGGTTGGATGATAGAAATAGCGCACAACAATGCTTCCACATCCTCATCCTTTCTTGAGAGTGCATCTGCCACCACATTTTGCTTCCCTTTTTTGTAGATGATTTCAAAGTCATAACCCAACATCTTTGTGACCCACTTTTGTTGCTCTTCAGAGGATAATCTTTGTTCTAAAAAGTATTTAAGGCTATCATGATCTGTTTTTACCTTGAAGTGTCTTCCCATTAGGTAGGGTCGCCATTTCTTAAGTGCATGGAGTATTGCCAACATTTCCTTCTCATAAATAGCTTTGCTTAAAAACTTTCCCTTGATTGGACGACTTTCAAAAGCAATGGGTCTTTCATCTTGCATTAGAACAGCACCAATTCCATTTCCTGAAGCATCACATTCCACAATAAAGGTTTTTGTGAAGTCCGGTGTAGCTAAGACCGGTGCTTGGCACATTGCCTCTTTAAGATGTTCAAAGGCCTTTGTTGCTTTCGGAGTCCATGAAAATGCATCTTTCTTCAATAATGTTGTTAGAGGTGCTGCTATTCTCCCATAATTCTTAACAAACTTGCGATAATACCCTGTCAACCCAAGAAATCCTCGCAAATGCTTTATGGATGTGGGGATTTTCCATTCCTTAATGGCTTTAATTTTGCTAGGGTCTACCTTAACTCCTTCATGAGATACAATATGACCCAAATATTCCACCTCCTGGACTCCAAAGAAACATTTGGATCTTTTTGCATATAATTGTTTCTCCTCCAATAGTTGTAGCACCCTGTCAACATGTTCAACATGATCCTTCCAAGACTTGCTGTAGATTAGTATATCATCAAAAAATACTAACACAAATTTTCTAAGGAATGGTTTGAAAATTGAATTCATCAAACCTTGAAATGTTGAAGGTGCATTGGTAAGGCCAAAAGGCATGACCAAAAATTCATAATGACCCTCATGAGTTCTAAATGCCGTTTTCAAAATGTCTTCAATCTTCATTCTGATTTGATGATATCCTGAACGAAGATCCAACTTGGTGAAGTAAATTGATCCATGCAATTCATCCAGTAATTCATCAATGACAGGAATGGGGAACTTATCTTTAATAGTGAGCTTGTTGAGCTCCCTATAATCCGGACACATGCACCATGATCCATCCTTCTTGTGCACCAATACTACTGGAGCAGAGAAAGAACTTTGACTCGGTTGAATTATACCAGCCTCTAGCATTTCTGCAACCATACGTTCAATTTCACTTTTTTGGACATAGGGATATCTGTACGGCCTGATGTTTGGAGGAACACTTCCTGGAATCAGATGAATAGCATGATCATGATCACGCATAGGTGGGAGACCTTTGGGAGTCTCAAATACCTTGGAATGATTGTCCAGGACTTTTTGGAGATCTGGAGAAATAGATGATTCTAATGTGGAAACATCTAGCGAACATAATTGTGCAATTACACCCCTTTGCTCCTTTTTTAGAAGCTTTGTCATACCATTAGAGCTTATTATCTTTCCTGGTTTCCCTGCAATACCCCTTAATTCAACTTCCTTTCCTTCCGTAGAAAATTTGATGAAAAGTTCTTGAAAATTAAAAGCTATTGTACCCAAGGATTGTAGCCATTGGACTCCTAGTACAACATCAGCACCTCCCATTGGAATGGAAAGCATTGGGCTAGTCAATACATATTCTCCCATGGATAGCTTGATATTATGGCACTTTCCAAAGAAATTTATTGTTCCTCCATTTGCAATCATCACTTGACACTCTGGTGCTGGATATAGGAAGCAATTCAATTCTTTTGCTACCCTACAATGAATAAAATTGTGGGTGCTTCCTGAATCAATCAACACTATTACCTTTTTCTTCTTGATTTGTCCTTCTATCTTGATGGTTTGAGGAGTGGTAATTCCCGCCAATGCATTACAAGATATGGTCGGATTTATTTGTTCTTCATCTAGGCTTTGTTCCTAGAGCATATCCTCTTCTTTTGACCTTTCTTGCTCCTTTTCTTCTTCCTCTTCACAATCTATGTAGAATAATTTCTTCTCAGCACACTTATGACCTTTAGTGTATTTGCTATCACAACTGTAACAAAGCCCTTTTGCTCTTTTTTCTTCCAATTGTTGTGGTGTCAACCTTATAGGTTGTGGAAGACTAGGGGCAACAACACTTCCGTCTTTATAGTTGTGAGTGGTATGCTTCCTGGTTGCCATAATTTTGCTTTCCATTTTTCTTGCTAACCTGAATGCCTTCTCTAATGAATCAGGTTCCCAAAGGCGAACATCATGTTGGATATTATCCTTTAAAGACCCTATGAACACATCAATCCTATGCTCCTCTAGAATATCTTTTACCCTTATGTTCAATTTTTGGAACTCCTCAATGTGCTCCATTATTGAACCCTTTTGTTTGAGACTTATCAATTGGCTAAAAAAAGTGTTGCTTTTTGTATCCTCATAATGTGCTATCAATTCTTCCGTAAAAATTGCCCAAGTGATAAATTGTTTACGAGAGCAAAGCCATTGATACCATACAAACTGATTTGGTTCCAAATATAAAGTTGCCATACGTACCTTTTGTGTGTTTTGCATATTATTGAGATCGAAGAACTGCTCCATCTGTAATATCCATGTGGCGGGATCCTTGCCATCAAACTTCCTCATATCGATTTTTGGAATATGGTGGGTCTTCGATCCAACATTAGAGTCTATGGAATCATGATTAACATTTCTTTTGTTCACATCATGAGTTTCCTTTATAACCTTTTCACCATTAGTAAGTATTTCTTCTAGAAAATTTGTCAAATCTGTCCTCAAATCTGTCTTCAAATCATCCATCTTAGCTTCCATGCCCTTTATCTTAGATTCCATGCCATTTATATTAGATTCCACGCCATTTATCTTAGCTTCTGTTAGCTTTTGTGAGCGTGACATTTGTTGCACTTGTTCTTGTAATTTTGATATATCATGTAGCATTTATTCCTCTTCTTCATGAGTCATGCTAGAGCTTTCAGGTTCCTTACTAGGTGTTTGCATTTTCTTTCCTCAGGGCATCAGTTACCGATAATAATGCTTTACTATGCCCTTTGCTTCAAACCAAGCTTATGCAAAAATTAAAAAAAAATTAAAACTACACACCTTTTTTCACTTTGTAGAAGCTTGATATTGAATCTGATGTATCTCTGTAATTTCGAATCATCCAGTTTTGAAATTTTGACCTATAGTAGCCTTCTGAGTCCTCCTTCCAATGACACAAGTCTGACCCAAATTGGTTTCTCCAAGGAAGAGTTATGCGAAATCTCCCACAGTGACTTGCTTATAGACTAGTTCAGTAGAGCAAACTTGTACGACGTGCCACGAGTCATTGTTTCGGCCTATGGATATGAAAAATGCATACAAGAAACTACAGTCCATCCTCTTTCTGTACCTTCTTATGAAATTTCAATCTGATCCTCAAAGAGAAAGTTATGATGATTTTCCCCAGGTCACCTGTTTTGAATGTAATTCAGGAGTCTACAAAAAGACCAATTTCCTCAGATCATATCTCCGACAATATCACGTGAAAAGCTCTGAAATTTGGACCCAAGGTTTAGCGCAATTTCTTCTCAAATGGGTTTTTGTTGCGACTTCTGAAACGTCACAGAAAAAAAGTTATAGTGAAAATTCCACGATGACCTGTTTGGAGAAGCGAAACCCTAGAATCCAAAGCTCTGATACCAAATGTTATGAAACCAGCTCAAGAAAAGATAGAAAAGATAGATCAACACCTTAGAATTCAGCCTCTTTGAGGGGGTAACCTCCTTTACATTACATAAATGAACAATTCTTCGATGATTCAAATGACAAAACCTCCTTTCTATATATAGGAGTCTAAGGAGTCACAATATAATCCAGCCGACCTAACAATAATAATATAAAGCCACAAAAATAACAATAGAGGGATTCTATGGACACATTAATAACAATATGGGGGCAATGGGGGAACAACAATATAAATAAGGGGTATAACTACAATAGTAATGGGGTAATCACTAGTATTATAGGGACCCAACAGAGGAGGAGTACTTGAAGAACCAAATCCTTAATTTGTTCAAGAAGGTCTCAAACTCCAATAATTCCACTAGTCATGGCACACGAAGAAGGAAAGGAGCATATGTTTAAAGATGAGAAAGATTTTAGAAATGATTTGTATGATATGTCTGAGATGGTGAGATTCTTGTATTAAAAGAGAACAAGAAAGCTACAACGAGAGTGTTCAAATAAACAAAAATTTAATTGTGGTGATGGGAGAAAGCCTCCACCACCACCTCCTCCTTCACCTCCGACTTCACCTCCATCTTCACCTCCTTCTTCACCTCCTTATTCACCTAAACATACGCCTCCTAGATCTCCAAAAGGACACGTTAATTCTCCTTTTATTAAGCCTGATTTCAAGTTTTAATTGTTTATGTACAATGGATACGTAAATTCTAAAAAGTTGGATAATCGGGTTAGTCAAATTGAATTCTGTTTCAGGATTCAAGGGATTAAGGATGATGTGACCAAGATCCAACTTGCTTCTTTTTGTTTGGAAAGTGCAGCTCTCATTTGGTGGGAGGCCGAAACTCAAGAAGATTTGAAGAAAAGTGGTAAAATTATCTCTTATTGGAATGAATTTGTAGCTACATTAGGAATCAAATTTTATCCATTAGTTTACATGGAAATATAAATTATGGATTGGAAAAATTTTAGACAAGCTAAATGTCAGAGTGTTCAAAGTTACACACAATAATTTAGAATAAGATATTTAATCTTGGGTGTAGATTTTCCTTCACAAGACACTCTCCTTAAATACATAGGTGGATTACATAGGTAGTTGAGGCATAGTACACTTATGTTTAATCTCACCAATATAGATGAAGTATGTGTTCAAGAAACTCATTTAGAAGCAAGCAGGAAGAATGTTCCTCAAGAGACTAGTAAGAAGCCACCCAAATATGGAGAGAAAGGAAAGAGGAAGATTAAAGGAAAAGGAAAAAATAATGCTACAGTCAATAAAGAGGGAGAGAAGCTTACTTGTAAATATTGTTCAAAATAAGGCCATGATGAATACCATGTTGGAAACTACTTCCATAAATGAGATCAAAGAAGCTCAATAACAAGGGGAAACAAAATACTGTTGCAACAACTCAACAAGATCAAGGATCTGATCTAAGTGATGAAACTGAAATCACATCCATGGGAATGAAAGGAAAAGATTCTATTGCAAGTACTAGTTCCTCTAGTAAGCCTATTGAGTCTCAAAATGGTAAAGAAAGAATTAATATTTTCCATATTAGGGTCATTACAAAACATACAAAATTTGATACCTTGTTTGATAGTGTTTCCCTAGTAAATTTGATTTTTGAAGCAATTGTCAAGAAACTAAACTTAGAAACTACACCTCATCCTAAACCTTACCCTTTGGGTTGGGTATGTAAAAATTCCAAATTTCAAATGACAAGAAAATGTAAACTTAAATTCGCCATCAGTGCAAAATTTATTGATGAGGTAGAGCTTGGTGTTGTACAACTTGACATATGTGGAATTGTTTTAGGAAGTCCATATTTGCATGACCGAAAAGCCATATTTTTTCATCATGACTACAAATATCATCTTCTTAAAGATGAAAATGAGTATATTGTTAAAGCCCATCACAAGAAGATGAGCTTATCTCTTGTAAGTGTTGATCAAACGAAAAGGCTTGTAAATGCTAGTAAGAATTTTGTATCATTGATGATCAAACCCAAAGATATTGTTGAATTTGAAGCTTTCCAAGGATTTGATTCAAAACTGAAGCATGATTTGGTTGAATATGTTAACACATATGAAAAGAAGTTTCAGTATTCTGAAGGGTTGCCTCCTAAAATAGTAATCCAACATGAGATTCATTTGTAGCACAGTGCACCTCTTGCATACATTGGCATGTATAAAATGTTAGTTTTGGAGAATGCAGAAATTAAAATGAAAATTCAAGAGTCGCTTCAAAAAACAGTCATCAGGCCTAGCACATCTCCTTATGGGCCTCCTATTGTCTTGGTTTTGTTAGAAAATTATATATTACAGAGCAATGGAACACATAAAATATTACTGAAATATAAACACAGAAAATGCATAAAACAAGAGAGACACAGATATACATCATTCGCCCAGTTTGGGCTATGTCCACGGACAAACAGCCAATCCTTCCTTTTATATTATCCAGCAAACTGAAGAGATACAACCTACAGTAGCTCCGCTGTAATTCCCTCTTCACTCTCAATCTACTCTCTCTTCCTCACTCAAAATACCGATCTACATAGATGGAATACAATTCCCTCATATATAGCGAGGGGTTTCCTTCTAGGGAAATAAACCCTAAATTAAACATAACTTCTACCATCAGATATCTACCTCATGAACGACCTAGATTGACTACAAAATCACAACATTTTACAAGGAAATTTTACATCTATTTTTAGCTTCGAGGGTGCTACCCCCGATCCCCCCACCAAGGGGGCTCCCAAAGGTCATAGCCCCCCCCTGGACCCCCCCTGCAGCGAATATTTTATAGGCGATGTTGCCACCCCATTACAAACTGGGGTCTAATCCAGCGATAACTTTGAATACAGAAGATAATCAGGTTCCACACCCAACAATCTCCCACTTGGAGATTGATTATAGCAACTCCACCACTACATCTACTGGATAATGACTCCACTTTGGACCTAACTGTTTCTAATATTCTTCATCATACTTGAAGACCAAATGAAATTGAGCAGATTCTCAGTTTCTCACTGGTTACAACTTTTGTTAACATATCTGCAGGATTCTGGCCAGTGTGTACCTTTTCCAGCTTCAACTATCCATCTTCCAATGCTAACCGTATGAAATGGTACTTGAGCTGTATATGTTTAGTCCTGGAATGAAATGCAGAGTTCTTTGCGAGATTTATGGCACTCTCGCTATCACTGTATAACCTGCCCAACTCCTGCTTCTTACCCAATTCATCCAGAAACCTTTGTAGCCAAATCATTTCTTTATTAACCTCTGTAGTAGCAACATACTTTGCTTCTGTTGTTGAGAGTGCAACAACACTTTGCAGTTTTGAGACCCAACTCAGAGTTTTTCCACCTATAGTAAACACATACCCTGTTGTGCTCCTCATGTTATCTCTATCACCTTCCATATCTGCATCAACATATCCCTGTAGAGCAATGTTTGAACCACCAAAGCATAATTCTTGATTTGTGGTACCTCTCAAATACCTAAGAATCCACTTCACTGCCATCCAATGTTCTTTTCCTGGATTGTTCATGTACCTCCTTACAACTCCCACTGTACAGACCATTGCATACATTAAGCTTTCAACTGCTGATGCATATGGAACTTTAGACATATGAGCCATTTCTTCCTGAGTATTGGGACACTCCTCCTTACTTAATTTGAAATGGCTAGCCAAAGGTATAGTAACTGGTTTGGAATTCTACATATTAAACCCTTTCAACACCTTTTCTATGTACTCACATTGAGACAATTTTAATTTGCGATTCTTCCTGTCTCTAATTATTCTCATACCAAGGATTTGTTTTGCATCACCCAAATCCTTCATTGCAAATGAGTTCGCCAATTTTCTTTTCAGCACATTTATTTCCTACATGTTAGAACCTGCAACAAGCATGTCATCTACATACAATAACAATATAATATAGCTGCCATCATTTTTCCTTTTGAGATAAACATAATGATCAGAGTGACATCTAGTATAACCTTGTTTAGTGATCCAAAAGGATCCTAGAAAACCCTCTAATTCTTCAAACATTCAAAACTATCGAAAAAGAAGAACTTGTTAAAAAGTCGGATTACACTTTTAGGAGGCAAAAACATGGAGAAAACAATGACAACAGGCTTATCGGAGGCTTAAAACAACTTTGTATCGGAGCCATCAGATCTGGCCGATCAACAATCTAGATCTGATCAGCAAATCGCAATCGGTGATGGCAAGCGGAGGCTATCGGGGGCTATCACATGACAGTGGCAATCACAATCAGCGTGGGTCAACAAGGACTGTCGATCGAGCACACAGATCGATAGCCCATGTTAACGCACGATATCGCAATTGACAAACACAGAGGAGAGATTAAAATCGGCCCAGGATATGTGTGATATGCGATTTCGATCGCAACATCGCATCAAAGTATTTCAATAGAGTGGGACCAATATAAATATGATTCGTGATAGCTGGACCCGATGATAATATAGATGATATTATATATATTTTGAGATCCAGAAACCAAGGTTTTCCTTTGTATTTTGCATTTTTGTTAAATAAAAGAAATACAAAGGAAAATAGTCGATGCGATGAAACCGGACCCGAAAGGGTTTATTAATGCTATTATAAATGATTTCAAGTCCGATAAAGCCATTTGACAGGGTTTTTCAGTGTTTAATGTATTTCTTAATACAAAGGAAACAAGTGGGATTTTGGGAGGACCAAAGGCAAAAAGAGGTTTTGGCCAGGCTCCGCCTGAGCCCGTACACTGGCTGCCACGTGTCCAGGCATTGGAAAGAGGAAACCACCCTTTTCAGGCGATTAACTTCCGTACACCTTCAACACTGGAAATGAATCTCAGTCGTTGGATCAAGATCGCTCAGATCAAGAGTGGAGATGCGATAAGTGCTATAAAGGTAGACCTAATAGGACCATAAAGCGGAATTTATAAAATTTGAAGTCCGTTGAACAGTGTTTTGGCGGATTTTTCCGTGTTTTGCAGCATTTCTCTATGTAAATAGAAAACGACCATTTTTGGGATTTCAAAGGCCCGATGACCCATTCCGTTATAGAGCAGGTGGCCACCATCCCTGAAAACGTTTAGCAATGATTGCTAATGCTCAGAGGGGGATCTGAGCAGACAGAGGTTAGGAAGCCAGAGAGCCCGACAAGGAGAAACGAATAGACAATGCAGATTGGCTTTAAAGCCATAGAAGATAGAAGACAAGTGTAGACAGTGATGAGACAGAGAAAAGACAGAGACAGAGAGTGATAGAGAGAGTCTATGTAACCAGAGAGGCTTGAGAGGTTCAATCAAAGCTCTTGCTATAGTAGTTGTTTTGTGTTGAGACCCAAATTGAGCTCATACTTCTATAAAACTATGTTTTTGAAGACATAATAGAGAGGTCACCACTGAAGGCTAGACCAGGAGACGTAGCCCAGGAGTGTTGGGTGAACTCCTTATTAAATTGTTGTGTTTATGTGTGTTGTCTATTACGTTCTTTAATTTCTTCATTGTCTATGTATTCCGCAATCTTATTAATCCATTTCACAAAGTAACATAGGGATATCCATGCACATTAGTCTTTAATACCTTAATAATTGTCATAGATCTCATTATCAGATCACGTGGTATTAGAGCTTTGGGTTTTCTAAGGTTAGACAAGCTTGTGTTGGATTGTTGAATGCTAACTCGGTCAAAACTCAAATTAGGAGAAGGAGAAGTGGTTCAGACTAACCCAAAAATAGGAAGAGTCTATCCTAGGAGGAAAATGGCAGAGGAAATTCCCTTGGAATTAGACTCTCAGTTCATGGATAGTTTCATGATCATGAGAGCCATGGTAGAAGAGATGTATCGAGAATTTAAGAAAGGTCGAGGTGAAGATACTTCAACCTCGAAACAAGACAAAGGAACAGAGGAACCTCTTCTAGATGGCCACTCAGAAGGCAAAGGGAAAGGGAAAGAGCCTCCTCTATCAACACCTCCTTCTAGCCCTTTGACTAAATTAGATGTAAAATTTGATTTGCCAATATATGATGGAGAATTAAATGCAGAAAATCTAGATAACTGGATTAGACAAATTGATGTATATTGCAGGCTGCAGAATGTCGATTCAGAAAGGATAAAGATTCAGTTGGCCAGCCTTCACCTTGGAGGAACTGCCCTAGTGTGGTGGGAAGGTAGGACACAAGCTGATTTGAAGAAGCATGGTAAAATTCTTTCTACCTGGAGTGAATTTGCTTTTTCCATTAAAAGACAATTCTATCCACTAGCTTATATGCAGCAAGCGATGATGAGTTGGCAAAGTCTTTGACAATTAAAGGGGAAAAGTGTACAGAGCTATACCCAGGAATTTAGAGAAAGAGCTTTAAGTCTAGGCATTTCTCTCGATTCACCTGAAACTTTGCGGAAGTATATAGGTGGTTTCCATAGCTATTTGAGGCACACCATTCTCATGTTTAACCCTACTAGCATAGATGAGGTATCAGTTCATGCTACACATCTGGAGGCTAGAAGCAAGAATGTGAACCCAGAGATTGGGGTATTATCAAAACCCACTACAAGCAAGAACAAGGAAAAGAAGAAGCAAAAATGGAAAGAGAGGAAGGCAAAAGCTATACAGAAAGACAAACCTTCATGCACTCACTGCAATAATGGTGGACACGATGATGAACATTGCTGGTCTTTGCATCTGGAGTTGAAACCCAAGAAGTTTGATGGCAAGAAGAAGAAGACTGTTGTTGCTATTCAGAAAGATTTGGGGTCAGACTTAGGTGACGAAACAACAGTCATAGCTACAGGTATAAAAGGTAAAAATTCTGAAGAATATACTAGTAATTATGCAAAATCTATTGATAATGAAGAAAATGAGAGGAAAAGACATGAGCTTTTTCATATTAGAGTTATTTCCAAGCATCAAAAGGTTGATACTTTATTTGATAGTGGTTCACAAGTAAACTTGATTTCTGAAGCAATTGTAAAGAAGTTGGGACTACTAACCACACCTCACAAGAATCCATATCCATTAGGTTGGGTACGTGATAAAGCAAAGCTACAAGTGACTAGGCAATGTAAACTTAGGTTTGCATTTGGGTCAACATTTGTAGATGAGGTTGAGTTAGATATAGTTCCCTTGGATATATGTGGTATTGTTTTAGGAAGTCCTTACTTGTATGATAGAAAAGCCATTTTCTATAGAACTGAAAATAAGTGTCAACTCAAAAAAGATGGAATAGAATATATTGTAAGAGCTCATCAGCTCAAAAATAACTACACTCTCATTAACTCACGGCAGATGAAAAGAATTACAAATTCATGCAAAATTTTTTTACTAATGGTTGTAAAGGAAAAGAACCCTGATAAAACCAATGTATTTGAAGGGTGTGATGCTAAACAAGAAGCTGATTTAGAAAAAATTGTTTTCGAATATGATATCCTATTTCAAGAACCTAAGGGTCTGCCACCCAAAAGGGAAATTGTACATGATATTCATTTGCAGCAAGATGCTCCATTGCCTAACAGTGGAATGTACAAGTTATCCACTTTAGAGAATGCAAAGATAAAGAAGCAAGTACAGGAGCTGCTCGAGAAGGGGTTCATAAGGCCAAGCATATCAACATGCGGATCTCCAATTGTGTTGGTGAGAAAGAAATATGGTTCGTGGAGGATGTGCATTGATTACAAAGCACTGAATAAAATAATGATCAAGAATTGTTATCCTCTTCCTCGCATAGATGATCTATTAGATCAATTGAAAGAAGTTGTTTACTTTTCCAAGTTGGACTTGCGTAGTGGCTACCATCAGGTCAGAGTTGCAGAACAAGATGCATGGAAGACTGCTTTCAAAATAAAGCAAGGGTTGTATGAATGGCTAGTTATGCCTTTTGGCTTAACTAATGCTCCTGCCACTTTCATGAGAGTTATGAATGATGTACTCCGACATTTTATTGATGATTTTGTAATTGTATATTTAGATGACATTCTTGTTTTCAGTAAAACATGGGAAGAACATTTGAAGCATGTAAAGCAGACTCTAGATGTTTTCAAAAAAGAAAATCTCTATGTGAAGTTATCAAAATGTGAATTTGGCAAAACATATTTAAATTATTTGGGTCATATTGTAGGGGGTGGTGAATTGAAGATAGATCCCTCTAAGGTTGAAGTCATTGTGAACTGGCCTAAACCCAAATCTGCTACAGAAGTTAGGAGCTTCCTAGGAGCAACACAATATTGGAGAAAGTTTATTACTAACCTTTCCTGGATTGCAGCTCCCTTACATGCTTTGACAAGATTGAACAAGGTGTTTCAGTGGGGAGGCAAACAGTAGAAAGCCTTTGACACCTTGAAAGAAAAAATTAGTACAACACCAGTACTAGCATTGCCAAATCTTCAAAGACCATTTGAGATTGAAATAGATGCTAGTGACTATGCCATGGGAGTAGTGTTGATGCAACATGGTAAACCCACATGTTATCATTCTGAGACATTTAATTTTGTAGTAGTTAATTATCCCACATATGATAAAGAATTGTATGCATTAGTGAAGAGTGTGAAAAAGTGGAAACATTACCTATTGGGCAACGAAACAATTATACATATTGATCATCAACCACTTCAATATTTACACTCACAAACTAAATTGCAACAATCAAGACACTATAGGTATGTTAGGTCCCTATACTACTAGTGTAACCCCTTATTGTTATTAGTACAACCCCCTTATTATATTGTTGTACCCATGTAGTCCCCATATTTTTATTATTGTGTCCCATAGAAGCCCACTATTGTTATTATTGTGCCCTTACATTATTATTGTTATGTCGGCTCTGATTATATTATGACCCCTTAGACTTCTATATATAGAAAGGAGGTCTTGTCATTTGTATCATCTAAGAATTGTTCACTTGTGTAATGTAAAGGAGGTTGCCCCCTCGAAGAGGCTTATTTCTAAGGCGTTGATCTATCTTTTCTATCTTTTTGTGAGCTGGCTTCATAAAATTTGGTATCAGAGCTTTGGATTCCAGGGTTTCACTGCTCCAAATAGGTTATCATGGCATTTGCACTATAACTTTTTTTCTATGAAGTTTCAGAAGCTAAAACAAAAACCCATTTGAGAGGGAATCGGTCTGAACTTTGGCTTCGAATTTCAAATCTTGTCTCACTATATTTGATGAGATATAGTATGAGGAAGTTAGGGTTTTTGCAGACCCCCGAATTACATTCCAAACGGGTCACCTTGGGAAGATCGTCATAACATTTGGTATCAGAGCTCTAGATTCTAGGGTTTTGCTACTCCAAATAGTTCATTGTGGCATTCTCACTATAACCCTTTTTTTGTGACATTTCAGATGCTACAAAAACAACCCATTTGGGCTAAAATTGTTCTAAACCTCAGTTCCAAATTTCAGAGCTTTTCGCACTATACTTGCGAAGATATGATCTGAGGAAGTTGTCCTTTTTGCAGACTCCCAAATTACATTCCAAACATGTGACCTGGGGAAAATAGAAATAACGTTTGTTTTGAGCATCAGATTGAAATTTCGTAAGAAGTTATAGAAAGAGGACGGACTGTACTTTCCTGTGTATATTTTTCAGATCCTAAGGTCAAAACAGTCAAAGATGGGTTTTCTATAGCAATTTCATCTAGTCATTAGGTATAATAAGGGCATACACAATAAATTTGTAGATATGTTGTCCAAACCAATCATAAATTCATCTACTATACTTAAGCATAACTCAGTATTGCATGAAAGCTACATTGAACAATATGCTCAAGATATAGATTTTAAAGATGTATATGCAACTTTAAGTCATGGAAAACAAGTAGAAGAATTGGATTATCATGTTAAGGACCAACTCTTGCATTATTTGGGAAAGTTATGCATTCCTCAAACTGAAAGAGTTAACATAATCCGAGAAGCACATACTTCTCCAATATCAGGTCATTTTGGTGTAAGTAAAACAGCTGCACAGCTGCAAAGATTTTGTTGTTGGCCAAGAAAGCATGAAACAATTTCTAGATATATTAAAGGGTGTACCATGTGTGCTAAAAGCAAGCCCAGCAATAGAAAACTAGGCTTGTACACTCCACTTCCAGTTCCTTCTCATCCTTGGGAAAGTGTTTCCATGGACTCTGTTTGGGGACTGCCAAAATCTAGAAAAGGTCATGATTATTTATATGTTATTGTGGATAGGTTCAGTAAAATGTGTATTTTAATACCTTGTAACAAGAAAATTACAACTGAACAAACAACAAAGTTGTTCTTTCAGCATGTATGGGTTCATTTTAGGTTACCCACTTCTATTGTTTTTGACTGAGATTCCCGATTTGTTGGGAAGTTTTGGTCAAGTCTATAGGAGTTGATGGACACCAGATTGAAGAAGATCACAACCTTTCATCCATAAACAGATGGCCAAACAGAGTTGGTCAAGAGGACATTAATCTAGTTGCTTAGAGGCTATTGTAGCAAGCATCTCAAGCTTTGGGATGAACATTTGTGTTATGTGCAACATGCTTACAACCATGCTAAACACCCTTTTACACAGAGATCTCCTTTTGAGATTGTTTTGGTTTCACACCAAGGTATCCCTTGGATTTTGTCTTTGGAAAAGACATAGTAGTTGATGGACACAGTGATGTTGACAAAGCAACCAAGTTCATTGAACAGATCCAAGAAATTCACCAGGCAGTGTAGGAATAACTAGAAAAGAGTCAGGCCAAGTACAAGGCAAGGCAAGATAAGCATCGAATTGAGCATAACTTCCAAGTTCGTGATAAAGTCTGGTTGTACATCAGCAAAGACAGAATGCAAGGTGAAGGAAAGAAGATGAAGCCAATAAGGTATAGGCCTTTCAAGATACTTGAGAAAATTGGTGAGAACACTTTTCACCTTGATTTGCCAGCTTACATGCACATCTATTTAGTAGTTAATGCAAAGAACTTGAGACTATTTGAACCTTCATTGATTGAAGATCCTGAAGAGCAAAGTCAGTTGCCTTCTATTGATGATCTGTTGCTTGAATATCTCAATGAGTTGCAGGAAAATACAGTTCTGGACAGGAAGGTGAGAACTATGCATAGAGGCGATGTTGAGTACCTCAGAATCGGACTCAAAGGTTCAAAACCAAGCAGTGCAACATGGATAGAGATTGGAAAAGTGAGGAAGTTGTATCCTCACTTGATTGATGCTTAAAAACCAAATTTTGGTGATCCAAAAGCATTTTCAGTGGGAAGGCGTGATCCAAATGGATCCTAGAAAACCCTCTAAGTCTTCAAACATTCAAAACAATCGAAAAATAAGAACCTGTTAAAAAGTCAGATTACACAATCGAGAGGCAAAAGCATGGAGAAAACAGTGACAACAGGCTTATCAGAGGCTTAAAACAACTTTGTATCGAAGCTGTTGGATCTAGCCGATCAACAGTCTAGATACGATCGGAAAATCGCAATTGGAAATGGCAAGTGGAGGCAATTTGGGGCTATCACATGATAGTTGCGATCGCGATCAGCGCAGGTCAATGAGGACCATCGATGAAGGGTGCAGATCGATGGCCCATGTTAACGCGCGATATCGCAATTGGAAAACACAAAGGAGCAATTACAATCGGCTCGAGATATGTGCGATATGCAATTGCGATCGCATCGGAGTATTTCAATAAAGTGGGGCTGATATGAATATGATTCGCGATAGCTGGACCTAATGAAAATATAGATGATATTATATCTATTTTGAGATTCGAAAACCAGGGTTTTCCTTTGTATCTTGCATTTTCGTTAAATAAACAAAATACGAAGGAAACAGTGTCGATATGATGAAACCGAACCCGAAAGGGTTTATTAATGCTTTTATATATGATTTCAAGTCTGATAAAGCCATTTTATGGGGTTTTTTAGCGTTTAATGTATTTTTTAATACAAAGGAAACAAGTGGGATTTCGGGAGGATTGAAGGAGGAAAGAAGTTTTGGCTGGGCTCCGCTCGAGCCCGTACACTGGCTGCCACGTGTCCATGCCTTTGAGAAAGAAAACCACCTTTTTCGGGCGATTAACTTCCATACGCCTTCAACGCCCGAATTGAATCTCAGCTGTTGGATCAAGATCCCTGAGATCAACGGTGGAGATGCAATAAGTGCTATAAAGGTGAACCCGATAGGAGCATAAAGAGGAATTTATCAAATTTGAAGTCTGATGAATAGTGTTTTGGCAAATGTTTTCATGTTTTGTAGCACTTCTTTGTGTAAACAGAAAATGACCATTTTTGGGATTTCAAAGGCCCGATGACCCATTCTATTACAGAGCAGATGGCCACCATCCCTGAAAGCATTTAGTAATGATTGCTAGCGCTCAGAGGGGGATCTGAGTGGACTGGGGTTGGGAAGCTAGAGAACCCGAGAAGGAGAAACGAACAGACAGCACAGATTGGCTTTAAAGCCACAAAAGACAGAAGATAGGGGCAGGCAGTGCTGAGACAGAGCAAAGACAGAGATAGAGAGTAATAGAGAGAGTCTGTGTACTCAGAGAGGCTTGAGGGGTTCAAGAAAAACTCTTGCTGTTGTAACTGTTGTGTGTTGAGACTCAAATTGAGCTCATACTTTTGTAAAACTCTGTTTTTGAAGACATAATAGAGAGGTCACCACTAAAGGTTGGACCAGGAGACATAGCCCAGGAGTGTTGGGTGAACTCCTTATTAAACTGTTTTGTTTATGTGTGTTGTCTATTATGTTCTTGAACTACTTCTTTGTCTATGTATTTCGCAATCTTATCGATCCATTGCACAAAGTAATATAGGCATATCCATGAACATGAGTCTGTAATACCTTAATAATTGTCTTAGATCTCATTATCAGATCATTTATACATAAACCTATCAAATTTTAGATACCACTGCCTTGGACCCTATTTTAAGCCATACAAGCTCTTCTTCAACCTACACACTAGTTTCTCCTTACCTTTTACCTCATATCCTTGTGGCTGCTGCATATATATCTCTTCCTCCAAATCCCCATGGAGAAAGGTTATCTTTATATCTAACTGCTGAAGATGAAAATCTTCAGCTGCTACTAGAGTTAAAATAGTTCTAATTGAAGTCATTTTAACAACAGAAGAAAATATCTCACCGAAGTATATACCCTTTTTCTGTGCAAACCCTTTCATCAGAAGTCTAGCTTTATACCTTTTTCTACCTCCATCTTCTTCCTTCAACTTGTAAACCCATTTATTCTGCAACGTTGTTTTACCTGCAGGAAACCTTACTAAGTCCCAAGTCTGGTTATGTGCCAAGGAGTCCATCTCTTCTTTCATCACTTGCTCCCACTTCTTCCTGGTTTCTACCTATACCGCTTCTTCATAACATTCTGGTTCACCAGAATCAGTCAACAATACATAATATAATGAAGGAGAGTATCGTTCAGGGGGTCTACTTATCCTAGTAGATCTTCTAACACCACTTTCAGGTGTTTGAGGTGCTTGTTGCTTTTGTGGTTGTTTTTCTGGATGTTGATCATTATGATTTTCAGGCACGATCACTTTTTTCTGTGATCTCGTCAAGCACTGTGTATTCTCTGTTTTCTTTTTTCCGTTTCTTTTCCTGCAGCTGATCCTTATACAAAACCTTTTCATTGAATATGACATCTCTACTCCTAATGATTTTGTGTTTTTCATAATCATAAAAGAAATAACCAAAATCATTAACACCATATCCAATAAAGGTACATTTCTTTGATTTTGCCTCAAGCTTTGTTCTATTTTCTTTATTAATGTGGACAAAGGCTTAACAACCAAAAGTCTTTAAAAAAGAGTAGTTTTCCTTCTTACCTGTCCATGCCTCCTCTAGAATACCACCATCCAAGGAACTTGAAGGCCCTCTGTTTATTAGATAATCATCAGTATCTACAGCATCTGCCCAAAATTGTAAAGGCAATCTTGCATGCAATTTCATGCACCTTGCACGCTCCATGATTGTCCTGTTCATCCTTTACGACACACCATTTTCTTATGGCGTTCCTGGAACTGTCTTCTCTCTACGAATTCCATTCTCTCAATGGTACCTATCAAACTCTTTGCTACAATATTCACCTCCATTGTCTGATCTACGACACTTCAACCTTCTTCCTCTCTCATTTTCAACCAAAGATTTCCATTTCTTGAAAGTATCAAATACATCAGATTTATTTTGAATACAATAAATCTAGGTTTTTCTAGTTGCATCATTAATAAAAGTAACATAATAACGAGACCCACCAAGAGATGATACCTGAGTAGGTCCGCATACATCCGTATGCACAAGCCTCGACTTTGAGGAATCTGACTCTCTTATGTTTTCCATAAACACAATTCTCACATAATTTTAAATCAACATGCTTCAAACCTCATAGCAAATTTCTTGAGTGAAGAATCAGCGTCCCCTTCTCACTGATGTGTCCGAGCCTATGATGCCACAATGACGTATCTTCTCCTGTAGATGTTAAAGCATTAACATAATTAGAAATACCATTGCATAAATAAAATGTAGCAACATTTTCTCCTTTTGCTATTACCAGGGATCCTTTAGTGACCTTCCAGGTTTTATCTATAAAAGTAGTCATACAGCCTTCACCTCCCAAATTCCCTACTGAAATAAGATTTTTCTTCAGATTTGGAACATGTCTTACCTCCTTCAATAGCCATTGATTTTCTTTCTGTTGTTTTATGAAAACTGTACCCATTCCAATTATTTTACAGGGTTTATCATCACCCAATCGAACTTGTCCAAAATCTCCTTGAACATAATCATGAAAATGTTTCCTATTAGGTGTGGCATGGAATGAGGCCCTTGAATCTACCACATAGGCATCAATAATATTTTCTAGACAAAGAATCAAAGCATATTGCAACACATCACCTATTAAATTCACTTCATGATTATTTTCTTGTTGCGCGTCTCCTTCTTTTCCCTTCTGAGACTTGCAGTCTTTCTTCAGGTGTCCTTTATTCCTACATTTCCAGCACACTATCCCTGATATGGACTTGGATCTACCTTTCCTTGACTTACTATGATATCCTGGGCTCTTTCCTCTTTCCTTTTTTCTTCCCCTAGTCTCTGCAGTCAAAGCATTACCTGATGTCTCATCGGAGCTTTTCCATCGCATTTCCTTGCTAAGGATTGCACCAACAACATCAACAAACATTAAAGTACTAGATCCAGTGACATAGTTACTAATGGCCATAACTAAACCATTCAAACTTTCTGGTAATGAGCACAGAAATAACAAAGCCCTAACTTCATCATCAAAAGTTACCCCTGTAGAACTTAACTGACTAGTAACTGTATTAAATTCATTTAAATGATTAGCAAGAGATCCACCTTCTGACATTTTCATATTAGATAAACGCTCCATAATAAATACCTTATTTGAAGCCGATGGTTTTTCATATAGTTTGGCCAATGTCGACATTAAGCCCTTTGTTGTTGTTTCCTTTGAAATATTAAATGCTACCGACGCTGCTAGGCATAGCCGTATTGTTCCATGTGCCGTTTTGTCGAGAATATCCCATTTTGTGTCTGTCATACTTGTCAGCTTCTTTTCCTTTCTGCTCAATGGTTGGTACAGATCTCTCTGATACAGATAATCTTTCATCTACATCTTCCACAACTAGTAGTTTTGGCCGTTAAATTTTTCGACCCTAAACCTACCATCTTCCACCATTGCTCCCACTCGAACTAGGAACCCTTCTCTCCTTCTAGTTTACTAGCCAAACAAACCTTTGGCTCGGATACCAATTGCTAGAAAATTATATATTACAGAGCAGTGGAACACATAAAATATTACTGAAATATAAACACAGAAAACGCATAAAACAAGAGAGACATAGATATACATGGTTCACCCAGTTTGGGCTACGTCCATGGAGAAACAGTCAGTCCTTCCTTTTATATTATCTAGCAAACTGAAGAGATACAACCTACAACAAATCTGTTGTAATTCTCTCTTCGTTCTCAATCTCCTCTCTCTTCCTCACTTAGAATACCGATCTACATAGATGTAATACAATTCCCTCATATATAGCAAGGGGTTGCCTTCTAGGGAAAAAAACCCTAAATTAAGCATAACTTCTACAGTTAGATCTCTGCCTAATGAAGGACCCAGATTGCCTATGAAATTATGAAATTTTACAAGGCAATTTTACATCTATTTTTAGCTTCAGGGGTGCCCCCCCCCCTCCCCAGACCCCCCCTATAGTGGATATTTTACAGGTGTCATTTCCGCCCCATTACAAACTGGGGTCCAATGCGGTGATACCTTTGAATACAAAGGATAATCAGGCTCCATACCCAATAAGTTCCAAATAAGGATGGTAAACAGTGCATGTGTGTGTATTTTATAGCTTTGAACAAAATCATAGTAAAGAATCGTTATCCTCTTCCTCATATTGATTATTGCTAGATCTGTTAAAGGAATTTATTTATTTCATTAAGTTGGATTTGACAAGCGATTATCACTAGATAAGGATTGTTGAAGGTGATATTCGGAAGACTTCTTTCAAGATTGTTGCGGGTGAGACCACCCTAGGGCTTTGGGTTGAGAACCCCAACAGAACAGAGGGAAAACCACAACAAGAAATGCTCAGGAAATCAACCTAAATGCTTATTCTACTAAATTGTGCAGGAGTATCCTTACCCGGATGTCCTACATTTGGGTAGATCCTGCAGGGTGAAAACCCTCAGCTTCTCCTAATGTTCTTGAAACCTGAAAATTATTCAAATGGAACATATAAAACAGTAGAAACATAAATCACTTTCATGATATTAACCTTAAATCATATAAATTAATGACTAATTATACATCAATATAAAATTCATAAACGAATTACAGCATAACTTGATGCATAAAGCATTCAATATCGGAAACATAACAACATATCTTTTATTGAAGTTAGCTACAAGTAAAGTGGAGAAATATGACCTGAGTCCTTCTCCGACTCCAAGCAGAACCGTCCTCCAGATCCATCCTTTCCTGGTCTTCAGCAATCTTCCTCCATCACCAATACAAGGATATCTCAAGCAAGATATAGGATATCTATAACAAGGAAACAAGGGTGTCTTGAAGCTTTGGGGAGTGCATGAGGCATAGGGATTCGTCAGACTTTATCATGGATAACCTCACTATAGTATTAATATCTCATATCTTCTCTCTTAATTTCTTCCCATGGAGGTTTATTTATACTTATCGAAATTAGTTTTTTCAGTTGGGAAACAGTTGGGCCACGGGAAATAGGAGGTGAGTAACAGGTAAAACTAGTGAACTCCACTTGAAATTAAGGAGATTTAATTTTTCAAGTGTTTTAACACATGTAAGCGGGTGGAGTATCTGCTGACCCACGTGTACACACTTTTATCACAGGGCAAAGTAGCGTATAGGGAATAAAACATTGTTTTTTATATTTTGGACCAAGTATGGAAGGGGGGGTTTCCCTAGGCCATAATCAGAGCATCAGATCTACCAAAAGTGGTAAATGGTTCTATAACAGATGCCCCCTAATATATGAGGTCAGAAGGGGTACATGATGGTCTAAATGTATTAAGTGTGTGGAAGGAATCATGCCAAGGCTAAGGAGGAGTTCACCAAAATTCAGCCTCTCAAGCTGACGAAAGAGATCAGAAAGAAACTGTTGTTTGAGGTGGGCATACTCATGCTCAGAAATATTAAAGCATGTTCACATGTCAAGTATAAAAGAAGATCTAATATGCATACAAGTATAAAGGAACTGCAAATACATAATGTATCATCTGATCACAATCAAGGAAGTACATGTCTGAATATCACATATAAAGAGTTGATCAATGATGTTGAAGTATGAAACTAATCACTGAAGTCAAGAAACTGATCCAAATAGTACCAAGTGAACATGATGGAATAAATGGTACAACACTGCAACTCGGGTGCCAGCATATAATATTTCATTGTAAGGAACTGCAACATATAAGGTGGATGGCATCAACTAGCAGAAACAGGAGCAATTGGGAAGTGAACAATACATGTTGATGCAAACCCGAGGTCTTCACCAACCGTCATGGTACATTTCTACACAATGGAAATGAATGATCTAAAGTCGACCATGTGAGAAATCATTTGATTACCATTTGTTGATGTATACCATTAACAAACGCGATGCTACTCACCGATAATTATGATGAGAGTCAAGGTACCCAGTACAATCTAACAAGTGTGAATAAATGAGTTCTAGTCAAACACTTGAAATAATCTATCAATCAGAAGACAATGACGTTTTACCACTATTGATAGTGAAGGAATTTACCACTGATGACTGCAAACCCTAAGGTAATACCAAATGGACTCTAGATTTCTTTCCCAGAGCAATGATCCAAAGTTGATGGGGAAAGATCCGCTAGAAGGAAGGCATTAAGGCATCCTTCATCAATCTAGCGTGAGTGTAACCCATAGGCCAATAATGTGGAAGGAATCAGACAAACAAAGATGTAGTAAACCAACCGAAGCACATTTCCGGCATACACAAGATGTGGCTAGTGCACGATAGAAACCCTCTAAACCAACCAATAATGAAATATGACACAGAGGTGAGGAATGCACCAATAGGGTCAAATGGAAACCAAGGAACTTCACGAATCCCAGTCTTTGATAATGAAAGTTGATGTCGAAGACAAGTTAAACCACTCAGTCAAAGGCCCATGATACTAATCGATGTTGAGCAGAAGGTGACCTATCAATAATGAAAATAGGGCGAGGGTGCGGCTCTAGATCTGCCCTTAGAGAAATTTGTCATAGTCGATAAGAGCAAGGCCCGCTAGTAAGAAGTCAATGGAGACCTTCTCAAACTGGCATGAGCAGAGGACCAATAAAATTGATGTGATAATGAACATGACGCCGACAACTAGGGATGGCCGAGTGAAAAATAGGTCAAGAGACACCACAAAAAGGCCAACTCAGGTTTACTTCCCTTGAATAAAAGCACGACTCAACTGTAACTATATGGCAGCATATGATAACTTTATATAAGTTTGTCATGCAAGAGGCATAAGAAAACTCTTCATATGATTGGAAGAGGTAACCAATCGAAGCAATACTGACTCCATAACAATGTTAAAGCTCTCCTAAGTCAAATTAAATCCCATCCCGATGGAGGAAAGACTTACATTTGAGTGCTTTGTTCAAGGGCGACAAAACTGACTCTAGTTGTCATCAAATATGGAAATAATGTCCCATTCTCGCTCTTTTCAGCATATATAATTTCTTTTGTCTTTTTCTTTTATAGAAAAATTGAAAAATAATAAAAGAATGCTATAGTATAGTGGAAAGAACAAGTGTCAAAAAACAGATGTTTTAGTTCCTGGGAGGGGAACATTTCTATGCTCAATGCAAGGTGGTGAAACTGGTCAAGGGCACTCAAAGGAATTCACTTTCCACGGGTAAAAGGGTGCATCAAGTCGTAGAGGCCAAATGATTGCAAGGTTGATTTTGCAGAAGACATGGTCGAAAAGTGGCTTAAACACGAGTCCAAGTGAAGCCATCTCAAGGCCAAAAGGCGCAAATAGTCAATATGCGATGTGTTGGAAATAATACTGAGAGGGGGGGGGGGCGGGTGAATCAGTATTATCAAGTCAAATATTTCCTTTTTCAATTCCAGAAGATATACGCTACTTCAGTTAATAAAAACCACGTATATACGCAACTACAGATAAAGAAACCCGCGTGTACAAAGCAGACTTATAATTTCATTTATCTTTCAGATGTCAGTTATTAATCTGTGTATCAGGAGTAAATAAACAGTACCAGAATCAGTGAAATAGTGCAGAAGACAATCACACACAAGAACACAAGATATAAGGAGGAAACCCAATGTGGGTGAAAACCCCCTGCTGCAATTCGTTTCTATCTTCCTTTATTAAGAAACTTCTTTTACAATGTATTGGTGCAGTCCTTTACCAGCACGCAGGCTACAACCTGCAGAAGGCTACAACCTTCTCTCGTTCTCCAGACTCTCCTGGAAGGGAGCTCCAACCCCCTTTGCTCTTGTACTAGCTAAGATACTAGTACGTAGGCGCCAACCTACAATCTTCTCTCCTCCAGGTACCACGTTTCATACATTTTCAGACTGGATACTCCTGAAGCAAAACACATAATCTGAAGGCCACGTTTCATCCAATTTTCATACTGGACCCATAACTATCATTGAAGCTCAAAACAATCAATACTAGCCTCATCAATCTCTGAATCACTGAAACACTGAAATCCTGTCGACAACACAGTCACCAGAGAACCGAGTAGACAACAGAACTCTGCAATAACAATCAGACCCATCTGCAACTTCAAATATTATGCTTCATAATGTATACGCTACTACGATGAATCAAAACCGCGTATATACGTGCTTTTTCCAAAGGCAACCCGCGTACAGATCTAAAAATATATTCTTATAACTTTGCAGCTGTACCAGACATCAGTCATACTCATAACATTTATATTACATGCGTCAGTATGCAGATCTAGAATAAGCATAATCAACCATATGAAGATAGTTCATTTCAAACCATTTGATCCCGATCTCTCCTTAGATCTTGTTCTCCATCAACCGGTGAGATCCCTCCTTAGCAATGCATCATCAACCCATAACCTGCATACTGGATCTCATCCTTCCTCAGATATTCAAGACTTTTCAGATACACTTGCCTAATGATCTTCTTCTCCTTTTATAGTCTTAGGCCTTGCTCAATACCACGGTCCAAAACCATAATAAATCAATACCAAGAGCCCAATACTTGGGATCGACACATTTGTCGAGATACCATGGTCCAAAACCATAGGTTCAAATACCGAGGACTAACTACCACGGACCAAAAGTAAGCTTTCTGACATGTACGCGCTTTTCTGTTCATGAAACTGTGTGTATACCCTACTTGGTATATAGCGAACCTGCGTGTATACGCTACTTGGTATATAGTGAACCTGCGTATACATATTTTCTCTTCATACTTGTAACTTCTGATCATCAATTCCTTGCTGCTATCCTTCTGCATTATGATTTGTCATCAGTGTGATTTGCCATCAAGGACAACACTTGTCTCATAATGCCAACAATCTCCCCCTTTGGACTTGATGGCAAAGCTAACTTGTCACACTTAGAACTTGATCTTCTTATTCCTTTGAGTTGTCCTGCATCCCATGCATTTAGTCACATCTGTAGATTGATCTAGTTATATGTAAGTGAGATGTTCTTCTATGAGAGGGTTGCCATCAAGTACAACACATGCATCATAATGCCAACAATCTCCCCCTTTGGACTTGATGGCAACAACACCAAATCACTCTCCCCCTTTGACATCAAGGGCAAAGGGTGGACCAAGATATTCTCTTTCCTTGATAAACATTCTGCTGTCCATACTCCCCCTGAGTACCTGCTGAAATTTCTGAATGAGCTCCCCCTTTGTAAATGCCAAGGTGTACCAATCTGTCCATGCTCCCCCTTAGTACATGTTGAGTCTCTGCACTGCTGAAGTGAGCTGTTCATGCTTTCCCTGACTGTAGGCAAGATCTGCAAAGAGATGTTCTTCAAGAGGAACCATGACTTATACATCATAAAAGACCTTCCTATCACCAAAAGACTCAATACATCCATTTCCCAACCTCGTGGGGATATACTAGAATTGACTCATCCCCCCAACCAAGTGGGGATACATTAAAAGTTTACACATGATAAAGCAAGAACATTACATCTTCATCCCAGGCATAGTGGGGAAACCAATATAGGCTGTTACATGACCTTGATACCATGAAAGAGATACCACAAAAAAATATATGACATAGAGACGAAATATCTAGAGCAAGACTTATGAAAGTCACCAATAACTGATATCGGCAGCATCTGTCAATCACCATTCAGATCAGCAACCAAGAGATCCTTCTGTTCTCCCTCTGCCTTTGTTCTACCTGAAACCAACAACAACTGTGAACTAGAACCAAATGCTTATAAGATAATGCCAACAATGCATCATTGGAAGTTTATCTGCTCCCCCTGAACCTGTGCCAGATAGTCTCTATCAGACCCATATCAAAATCTTCTCATTCTGAGTTTGACCCACAGATTTCCTTCAAATTATCATATACGCGACTGTATCCACATAAACAAGCATATATACGCAGATAGTCCTTATGAAACTCGCGTACAACCATTTCCATATCAGCAACCTGTAAATGTCCTGTAACAAGGTATGTCTGAACATAGATGTCAACTCATCCTTTTAAAACATCATCATGAAATCATTCACATTATATCATATGTGAAACCACCATAGCCATTTCATCAACATCAAGCTCTACATGATCCAAGTATCATTACTTGGGAACATCTGCATCAATCAACATATGTAAGTATCAACCTATCATCATATAGATAAGAACTCATCATCATGTCTCCAACAAAGCGACTTTGAGTAGTCATCCATGTATCTTGAGCTCAAGCTCATTTGACAAAATTTCTTGATATCAGCAACAATCCTTATCCACAAGAGTGCCTGCATCATAACTGTGTGATCTTTATGCATATGACGACAGCAGCATATGAGTGACTCATCATCAAGTGAGGAAGATGTGTATTCAAGCTTTGTACTTCTCCTTATCCTTATGAAGATCACCATGTAAGCACCATATATGCATCATCAAAGAGTCAACCATAAATCTGATCTGAACATCTACTAAGTAACCCCAAGAATCATATGAGATTTTATCATGGACAACTCATAACCACATCATAGCAAGATATATCATTTAGCCATATAAGCATCATCACCAAGGACTATTAACCATAATGCCAACAATGAATTATTAAAGGCATATGCTCCCCCTCAACCTCTGCCATCTATTTACTGTTAGATCTGATCATGCATATATCATTAATAAGCATTAAGACATCATCATCATTAAGTTAGTATCAAAGCCCTTCTAAACATCTTACAAGTATCAAGACATTTTCACACATCCTCAGCAGACTGTAACTATTAGCCAATAGAGCAAATAATGGACTGAATCATATCAAATCCTTTTCCTGAACCTGTCCCTACTGCATTTCTCCAGACAATCATATACGCGACTGTGCAGCAACCAACTCGCGTACATACGTGACTTCCCTTTATGGAACTTGCGTATAAGATTCAGGATGCTGAAGTTTTATACTTTCAGCTCCCTCTGAGTCTGTTATGTCTGTGCTGTGTTGTGTCTGAGTACATTGTGCTGTGCCACATCTGTCTGACTGTACTTCCTTCTTCTTCCATATCTTCAAGTGTGATGATGTTTTCTCCTTTTGGTGTGATGTCTGTCCTTTGTTCCTACATTCCTTTGCTATATCTCCAAGCTTGTTACATGCATAACATCTTACATGTTTCATATTCCTCCTGTAGCAATCAGCAGCTTTGTGACCAAACATATTGCAAGCAAAGCAATATCCATTAAAGTACCTTGAATGTGATGATCTTTCTGCATGATGGTCTTGAACCCTTCTTCTTCCATATCTAGCTGCAATATGTCAAAGATTATGACATACATAACATTCAACAATATTCATAGGAGGAGTAAAAGATTTTCTTTGAGGAGTCTCTTTCCTTGATTGTTGATGGGGTTGACCTTTCATCTCCTTGTTGATCATTTTAGATTTCTCTTTAGAGTTCCTTGCCTCACCTTGTGAACTAGATTCACCTTCAACAGATTCATGAAACCAAGACCAGTCTTGATAGCAGGAGACCTTTAACTACTAAGAATATCATCCAAGGCTTTAGTATTATCTTGAAATCTCAACAGTTTATCCTTTTCTTCTAATTTACCTTTCAAGATATTTACCTCAACTTGAAGTTGTTCCTCCTTTTCCAGACATTGTTTCTTCATGTTTTCTTCAGCATTTCTTTCCTCTTCCATTTGTTGCCTTAGTTTGAGAATCTCCTTTTCTTGTTCTTCATTCACATCCCGCTGCATTTGACGAATTCTGAAGGCACATTCCAGCTGAGATTTTAAGCTGATAACTTCGTTTTCTTGTTTTTCAATAGCTTGGAGTAGATCTTTATTCTGCTTCTTTGATTCTTCAAGATCTTCCTTTAGTGAGCAGTTCGTGGCTTCAAGACTTTCATAGTAACTGGATCTATCTCTGAGTTTCTTGATGGTTGTGCTTCTTTCATTGACTTCATCTCTTAGTGATGTTGCTTCATCCTGCAACTTTTGATATTTGTCCTTGAATAACTTCCTTACCTTGTTTCCTTCCTCTAGTTGGGCCTTTAGTTTGGTAGCTTCTTCTTTGAAGTCACATTCCCTTTTGTTCAATAGATCTTGTTGATCTCTGATTTTATCTGAAAGCCTTTTAAATTCTGCCTCTATTTGATATCTTTCTTGTTCACCCATAAGAGCAAATTCAGTTGTTTCGCTATCACTTTCATCTTTTCCAAATGGATAGATAGTCGGGACATCATAGGATAGAAAATTCATACCTGATAGTTCATCTTCATTCTGAAATGATTCTGAATCTGATTCTGAATCTGAAGAGCTTCTTATACCTAATCCCCAATCAATTCTCCCACTGTCATAGTTCTTCTGAGATGTCTTCTTCTTCTTAGGTGCTTTCTTCTTAAGCTTCTTTCCCATAGTTCCACGGATCTCCTTCAAGCGATCAAGCTTCTACCAAAGGACTTGCTCTGATACCAATTGTTGGAAATAATACTGAGAGGGGGGGGTGAATCAGTATTATCAAGTCAAATATTTCCTTTTTCAATTCCAGAAGATATATGCTACTTTTGTTAATAAAAACTGCATATATACGCAACTACAGATAAAGAAACCCGCGTGTACAAAGCAGACTTATAATTTGATTTATCTTTCAGATGTCAGTTATTAATCTATGTATCAGGAGTAAATAAACAGTACCAGAATCAGTGAAACAGTGCAGAAGACAATCACACACAAGAACACAAGATATAAGGAGGAAACCCAATGTGGGTGAAAACCCCCTGCTGCAATTCGTTTCTATCTTCCTTTATTAAGAAAATTCTTTTACAATGTACTGGTGCAGTCCTTTACCAGCACGCAGGCTACAACCTGCAGAAGGCTACAACCTTCTCTCGTTCTCTAGACTCTCCTGGAAGGGAGCTCCAACCCCCTTTGCTCTTGTACTAGCTAAGATACTAGTACGTAGGCGCCAACCTACAATCTTCTCTCCTCCAGGTACCACGTTTCATACATTTTCAGACTGGATACTCCTGAAGCAAAACACATAATTTGAAGGCCACGTTTCATCCAATTTTCATACTGGACCCATAACTATCATTGAAGCTCAAAACAATCAATACTAGCCTCATCAATCTCTGAAACACTGAAACCCTGTCGACAACACAGTCACCAGAGCACCGAGTAGACAACAGAACTCTGCAATAACAATCAGACCCATCTGCAACTTCAATTATTATGCTTCATAATGTATACGCTACTACGATGAATCAAAACCACGTATATACGCACTTTTTCCAAAGGCAACCCGCGTACAGATCTAAAAATATATTCTTATAACTTTGCAGCTGTACCAGACATCAATCATACTCATAACATTTATATTACATGTGTCAGTATGCAGATCTAGAATAAGCATAATCAACCATATGAAGATAGTTCATTTCAAACCATTTGATCCCGATCTCTCTTTAGTTCTTGTTCTCCATCCACCAGTGAGATCCCTCCTTAGCAATGCATCATCAACCCATAACCTGCATACTGGATCTCATCCTTCCTCAGATATTCAAGACCTTTCAGATACACTTGCCTAATGATCTTCTTCTCCTTTTATAGTCTTAGGCCTTGCTCAATACCACGGTCCAAAACCATAATAAATCAATACCATGAGCCCAATACTTGGGATCGACACATTTGTCGAGATACCATGGTCCAAAACCATAGGTTCAAATACCGAGGACTAACTACCACGGACCAAAAGTAAGCTTTCCGACATGTACGCGCTTTTCCGTTCATGAAACTGCTTGTATACCCTACTTGGTATATAGCGAACCTGCATATACGCGACTTGGTATATAGTGAACCTGCGTGTATACCCTACTTGGTATATAGTGAACCTGCGTATACATATTTTCTCTTCATACTTGTAGTCTGATCATCAATTCCTTGCTGCTATCCTTCTGCACTATGATTTGTCATCAGTGTGATTTGCCATCAAGGACAACACTTGTCTCATAATGCCAACACGATGCAGCAGTACAACTCAACACCAAGGAGCCTCTAGGGTATAAGCCCATAAAATAGCGCAGAAGAACGAGAACGAGGCTTCAACACATAAGTCATGGCGAGACTAAAGACGACTCCCAAGCCTACTCAATATAGCAGCATGGGCAACAAATGTCAGTGAGGATCTAACTAAGATGGCCATGTAAAGGTTGGCTCTATCATCGCGTCATGATTTTAAAGTTGGCGAGTGAAAATGGTTTGTGAAACGAGACATGTTGGGGTCGACCCTATGGCAAATATATTGTAGTATGGAGGCTAGTATGCAAAATGCAGCGGAAAGTGCTATTCCCTAACCTATATGCTAGTAAGAAAACGATACATGCCACAGTCATGGGACCAAAACGTTTTCCTGAAGAAGTCTCCAAAATTTCCTGTAAAGACAACCCATTCCTGACACTCCAAGCCAAAAGTTCAAAAAGTCCATAAGATGAAAATCAACTTTTGGAAAAATAATTTTATTTTTCAACTTATATAAGGACTTCTGGACTCACAGTTTTGTCATTTGTGTTTTGAGCAAGGAGTTGTGGAGACAAACTCAAACAACTTTCCTCCATCCAATTCAACCATTCAAATCGCTCCAAAACTTCCAGATAACTCTTATATCATGTTGTTAATTATTTGTGATACTTTTTAGATGTTTTTTTTCAATTTTTGATTGTAGAAAAATATGTCAAAAATTTCAACTCTGCATACACGCGGGTTGAATACAGGTAACCTGCGTATACGAGTGCCCTACACGTGACTGTGTTAAAAGGCAACCCACGTGTGCATGAGTAAAAAATTTAAAACATAAATCTAATAGTTTTAAATGTCTTTTTTGGGAAAGATGACCATCACGTGGAGAGAAATGGAGCATAGTGTTATTGATAACCAAGCACTGGAGGACCAAAATGCCTTCGATGCTTTAGGAGGTTGTGGCTTGCTAAAATTCTTTAAAATGCCAAATATGAAAGAAAACACATGATTGCTTGAGTTGTTGATTCATTACTAGAGTGCATAGGATGATGCATTTATGATTGATCAAATGCCCCTAAGGATCGAGATCGAAGATATTTACTTCATTACCAGTCTTTCTCGAAGGGGAGACATAGTGCATTCTACTAGCAAGACGAGGGGTAGTCTTAGTGTAGAAGACTACGTCCACATATACTGTCCTGGTCATCCTAAAAAGATTGGAAGTCAGATTCCAATCAAGAACATAGAGAGCTTGTCCTTGAAAATTCTATTATTTACCATTGCTAGGGTAAATGGTTCTGCTTCTTTACATTATGCCTCACATGTATCTATGAACCTAGCAATGGAATGTCTCACCACAGTGTTTGATTGGTGCACACCTCTGCTAACCAATATGAAGAACCAACTAGCTTTCGTTCAGAAGGGTCAGACAAAGAATTTTGGATATGGCACAATCTTATGCTCATTCTTGTTTGAGAAAGTACCTGGGCTTCGACCTAAGGTGCTATCGACCATCAGCAGCTTGAGAGATCCACGGATGGGTCGAGGGGCTAACCTGATGAAACACCTAGGGGGTGGTGATGCCCCCAGGACGAATTTTGACGACGCGTGTTTCGCATGGTGGGATCAACAGGTCATCGCAGTCGATGACTACCCTTATGCCGGGATGGATTTCCAAGGAGATCCAAATTTAGTATTACCACCAGATGCAGCATGGGGCACCATAGGTAACAAGTTTTTTATTTTATTTTTTTTTTTTTTTGGATTTTTAATATAAATGAACTTAAATATATTTTAATGAGACTTTTATCACCCCAAGAAACTCACCTAGGTTGCATATCGGTGATGCTCGGGAACATTACAAATTCAACAAAATAGTTGGATAAATGGTGGATGAATGAAACAAATGCTGCATATTCAAGCCAGATAACCACTTCTACTATGATTGACCCCAGACATGGGTGAACACCCCCAGACTACAAGGCTTTTAACCACCAATTACTCACAGTTTGAGGATAAGGTGATAATGGAGAAGACTGACCACACCAGCAGATGCACAGGACCCTGTGATGGCCAGCTGCAACCAGTTAAAAGGTCTGTAAATCTAGTTTCTAATACACAGACAGGATGACAGCTCTCTATGCATTAAACAACAGAAACCTGCATACATGTTCAATGATACATGCTAAATCCTAACACAGAGGTGGGATGACAGCCCCTCTAATGCTAAACATTAACAGAACATGAATCAATGCAAACAGGCACAGCCTGGAACAAGAAAGAGAAGTGGAAAGTGAGCAATTAACAACAAAAGAAGCTTGTATTAGCTGGAAATGAAGACCAGACGCTGCAGGTTACAAAGTAGTTACAGTCTCCAGAAGTTGAACCTTACAACAAAGTCACCTTCATCTAACACTCATCCTTGATTACATCTCTATTCTGGGTATATATGGTATTTCATTACAAAAATATCTCTGCTAACCTACGCGTGGAGGGATCATAATGGATCACCAACCCGCTCTAACTGCTTGGTATGGGTCTCTGCTATAGCGTGAATGTGTCAGTAAACAAAATTGATCTTCTCTGATATTCTATTGTCCTTCTCTGGCAGCTGGAGCATTAACTGAAAGACGCCCCATAACTAATAAATGCAGTGATCTGCTCAAGGCTATCCTTTTCAATCTTCGGCCACTCTCTTAGTTGAATGCGGTTATTCGGGTCATAAACAGCGAAAACGCTGCAATACTGCTAAATCCTGCCCATCACTGCTTCTTTTGGACTTTAAAAGGTCCATTCAAGCATATTTTCCCTATCGGGTCCGCCTTTCGGGTCGCAATCGCACATGATAGCCGGTTGATCCTCTGTTTCCTTATATTTTCAAATACATTAAAAAATGCTGCAAAACATGAGAATTTCGCCTTTGGCGGACCTGAAAATAAATGTATTTCACTTCTCAGACCCTTTCGGGTCCGGGCTTCATCGCTATTGGCATTCACCAAGGCCTCCTTTATATTTCATTTATACACAAAAATGCGCCAAATACACTGAAAATGGCTTGCGCGCGGACCTAAAAATATATCAAAAATCATTTATAATCGCCATCGGGTCCGACCCATCGGGTCACAAGCATGCCTTAAATAAAAGCCCCGCCCCTTTGGTTTTGCCGATAGCGAAAAGCCGATGTGATGTGAGCCGTTGATCTGTGCACGCGATTAATGGCCGTGATCGAATCGCTATATCCCAATCGCAATGCCACTGCCAATACCGCCGATACCACCGATCCGTCGATGCTCCGATGCTCCGATCGCAATCGCTGATCGGAAGTATTCTGGGCATACTTGTGAAACCTCCTCTGCGACCCGCTGATCAGATCATCGGCGATCGCTGATCGGTGGGGTCCCGCGTCGCTGCCACTGCTTGCCTGCGCCGATTACAACCCGCCGACGTGATCTGGACCGTTGATCGGCCAAATCCAACGGTTGTCGCGAATTTGGACCTTTAAGCCTGCGATTTGGGTTTTTGCATGGTTTTGCAGTGTTTTTGCCTCCCGATAATGTATTTCCGCCCTCCCAAGGGCTTTTCCTTTGCAACCATTTCGATCGGTGGAGGCCTTAAGAGGATTTTGAAGGCTTTTGGGGCACTTTGTATCCATTTTTGGGCATCCTTCTGTGCGCAAACAACCCAATCAGGACTACATTTGATCCTCAAATGTTGGATTATGTAGTAGAGCTAACAGAGACAAGACACTTACAAAATATATGATCATGTTTCAGATGTGGGGCCAGTGATACCTAATGTATTTCCCCGACATAGGCGTCGTGGAAGAGATGCCAAATGGGCTACAGCTGAGACAGAGAGATTTCTTCATGCAGTTCAAAGGAACTTGGTGAGACTGACTCACCAGGTACACATTATAGCCATATACAACCTACCCGAGGAGATGCATCGTCGCGTGGTAGGAGTACCACGGGACTAGGTGCGGCTATTTCGGTGTGTAGTCAATGTGATTGTTTAGTTTTTAGCTACACATCCTGAGCCAGCCAGATAGATGATCAGATATTTTTATGATTAGACATGATGATGGGCATAAGCCCAAATTTTGTAGGGCATTTTGTCCAGATTTTTGTATATTATTTCGGACACAAACACTCTATATATATACATGGGATATTATGATGATCATATATACAAGTGATACTTCAATTATTTTTTATGTTTTTCAATTTGATGAATGATTTATATGCCACTCCAATGCTTGATTAGCAATAGAATCTGCTAGTGAATTTTCTAATCGTGCAATGTGAACATATGTGATATAAAAAAATAATCATTGCAATAGTCTCACTCTCAGAAATTGGTGATACAAATAGGGATCTCATACCCTATAAATGTTATTCAGCTGAGATACCACCAGTTATAAGTCTAAATACACCATTAACAAATCAATATCAAGAGATATCGCTTTAGATAGAAAATTAATAACAACAATATGTTCGGCGATATTATTCGAAGCAGGACCAATACATACTCCTCTTGAAACCATCAACTGGCCAGATGCATAATAAATTACTCAAGCCGTGAAAGAAAGGTTCCGGGTATGCCTACCCGCACCATCAGCGAATCCTAGATATACTGAATCGTCCATCAATACCTGCCAAAGTACTTAAAAAATATCGACATCACTAAAACCAACAGATAGATATGTACAAACATACAATATATAAAAATAGGTAAGTGCTCGGCCGAAACCTAAGCAAAGTATTTTTTAAGGTAGAGCCCATCTCTAGGCTCCGCCAACTTATTTCCTTCAAAGTCAATTAATTCATTAGCTCCCTTTTTCAAAAATCACTTGACTATAAAGGGACCATACTACATAGACTTAAACTTTCCTACCTCCAAGGCGTCTTTGTCTTGATCGTAGACTAGGACAAGGTTGCCTTCAGAAAAATTTCTAGGACAGACAGCTCTATCATACCGAGTTTTTACCCTCTTTTTGTGGGCTTCTTTTATTATGGTGGAATCTCGACGCTGCTCATCAAGATGCTCCAAATTAATGAGGCAATCCTCGAGACTATAAGTCTCTGGAAGAAGTTCAACAGCTAGCTTAAGAAATGGAATTTCACATTCAACAAGAAAGATAGATTCCAACCCGTAAACTAGCTGAAAAGGAATAAAGCCAGTGAAAGTCTTAACTGATGTTCGGTATGCCCAAAGTGCCTGATACAACATGATGTTCCAATTGGATCTAACTTTGTTAATCTTCCTTTGCAGGATGATTTTAAGGGATTTGTTCACGGCTTCAACCAACCCATTGGCTTGAGGATAATACTTAGATGAATGCTCCTGGAAACCCAACTTGAGAGCCAATTCGGACATCAGTTGATTTTGGAAGTGACTGCCATGGTTAGTGACAATCTCTTTAGGGATACCAAATCATGAAATAACATGATTGAAGAGAAACAATGTCGTTGTTTCACTGTCGTTTCTAAAAGTAGGTATGGCCTCAACCCACTTTGTAAAGTAGTCCACAACCACAATAATGTACTTGTGATTTCCTGCCGAAGGCAGATTACAAGTAGTAAAATCAATGCCCCAGTTCGTGAAAGGAGCAACAGTGATAACATGGAAAAGCGGAGCTGGGTGTGCGTAGATTTTCCAAGTATAGACTTGACAAGGATGGCATCTTTTTACTGCTTCAATACAATCTTTGAAAATCAAAGGCCAAAAGTAGCATGCTCACAAAATTTTTTGGGTTGTTGCAAGCCTTGATAGATGACCGCCACAAGCTCTAGTGTGGAAATCATTAAGAACTGACTCAGCTTCTTCCAAAGTTAAAAAACACCTAAGGATTGAACCAATCCCTCGGCGATATAATCTGTCACCTATAATAACATAATTCTTAGCGAGGTGATGCAACTTTATAGGTTCATCTTTGGAAAAAGCAGGCGGAAACTTCGAAGTCTGGAGATATATAATGATATCCCCATAGCAATGATCTTGTGAAGAAATGAGAAATAAATGTTCATCGGGAAAATTTTCCTCGTGAATAATTTCTTCCTCACAAGGCATATTTGATGTCAAATATGCAAATACTAAAGATTTCTTATATTTAGTCGACATGAATTCGAGATCAAATTCTTGCAAAATGAAAATCCATCTATTATATTTTCCCCCAATCACTCGCCTACTAAGAACAAACTGAAATGGATTGACAGCTGCTAAGATGAACATTTTTCAAAGTAGAATGTAATGTCGAAGCCGCTGGATAGCGTGGACAACTGTCAAAGACAATTTCTCAATGGGAGAATAGCATTGTTCAGGACCTACCAAGCCTCGACTTAGATAGTAGATTACATGCTCACAGAAGGCATCATCTTCTTGAACCAGAACCATACCAATGGTTGATTTTGTTGCTACAAGATACAAGAGGAAATATCTGCTATAATCAGGTGGACTCAATAACGGAGTAGAGGTTAATGCTTTTTTCAAAGCATCAAAAGATTGTTGTGCAAAATCATCCCATAAAAATGGGACTCCTTTCTTAAGAAAACACATAAATCCTTTTGTGATCTCGACGTAATTGGCTATAAATCTCCTCAAGAAATTTTCTTTTCCTTGGAGACTTTGAAGTTGACATATGGAAGACAGAGGAGGAAACTGAAGTATTGCCTCAATCTTAAAGAGATCAACACGAATTGGCTCTGTTCACATGATGAATCCTAACAACTGACCGGATGTGACTGCGAAAACACACTTATTCGGATTCAACCGGATTTTATAAAATCAACACCGCTCAAAGATCAACTAGAGGTGCTTAGTATGATCAATTATTTTCGAGAATGAGCAGCTAGATCATCTAGATATGCTTCGATAACGTGATTGATGTTGTGAAAATCATAAGGCATGGCTTGCTGGAAAGTGGCTCCAACATGTTTGAGGCCAAATGGCATCTTTTTGTACAAAAACGTACCCCAAGGAAAAATAAAGGTTTTCTTGTGCTGATCTTTTGGACAATTATTAATTTGATTGTAACTAGAGAAACCATCCATGAAAGAAAAAATTTCATTACCTGCACATTCATCAATAATTTGATCAATAAAAAGCATGGGGTAATTTTCTTTCGGACAAGCCTTATTGAGGTCCCTAAAGTCAATACATACTCGGATTGTTCCTTGCTTTTTGTCTACAGGGACTCGATTAGAGACCCACTCAGTTAGAGGAATGGGGTATATAAAACCTGCCGTTAGAAGCTTATCAAACCTCATCTTTAATAGCTACTGCTTTTTTAGGATTGACCGGTTAAAGTTTTTGATGAATAGGTTTAGCATTTTCAAATGCCTTGATCTCATGATGAACTATAGATGGATCTATTCCAAGCATTTCCTCATAAGACGAAGCAAGTACATCACGAAACTCTTTGAAGGGATCAGTATAAATTTCAATTTCTTCAGGGGAACAGTTAGCTCCGATGAAGGCATTTTTGATTATGTTAGGATTCCTAGATATGTTCATTGGTACAGTTTGTGAGATAACAAACATGTTACGTTTGGCAGAAAACTATGCTGGGGTCAAAGGGTTTAAAACTATATGAACATCACTAGTAGAAGCAATGTACAAACTTGACTCAATTTCTTGCAAATGAGGGAGGAAATATGAACGGTGACGTAAATCATCCCATGGTCTATCAACACCCATTATTTCTTCTAGAATTTCTTCCTCAAATGGTAAGACTGTGTCTAAGAAATCTTGAGCCGAAGTTGAGTCAAGGGTCTAGGCCCGAGCCACATCTCCATCTAACTCCTCTTCTAAGAAAGGAGTAGGATGGGAGTCTATAGAATTAACAATAAACTGATAAGAAATTTCTGCTACAGACATAGGACATGCCATTCCACCTACTTTCCCTCCATCTAATGTGGTGTTAGATGAAGGTAAATGCCAAAGGTTCGAAAAATAATGAGTTCGAAAGAACACTCTTCGAGAAGGCCCCTTGGAGGATGAAATAACATTGATTCTAGCTATAGGAGAAGGAAGATAAAAAATACCAATTAAAGGAGAGTACATCCCAACTTCTAAATTCTCTATAGGTTGCCTGGGATTGTTCACTAATGGAATAATAGAATCAGAAGATGCGTAGGAGTCACCCTGAGAATAGGCCATCTGATCAATTTTCACAATCCTCCCCTCACGAGGAAAACAAAAGATGCGAAATAATGATGAAACTATGGCATCCATCTCGTAAATCCAATTTCTGCGTAGGTGGAGGTTGTAATCCAGGTTCGCATCGACAATTTCACCCTCAATATTTACCACCTTTCCCCCAACACAGATGGGAAAGGCTAGAATAATCTCATGTGGCTTATGAGAATGTCCATCAAATGTCGTCAATAGAGTCGGTGAAGGAATAGCTTGAGGTGATCTAATGGCCTTCTAACATGACATGGACATCACACATGTGGAACTTCCCTCATCGATAACAATTTGAAATATGTTGGTCTTTTGATATGCAGACTTTATCTGAAAATCCATATGATGGGGAAGTCTCTTTTTGACGTTTGAAATATCAAACGTGAGCACAAGAGAATTTTTTAGATCTACTGCTCTGATTTTCGAGAGTAAGGCACTCCTTTGAGTAGGGCACAACTGTAGTACCTCTAACACTGACATAGCACAAGGGCTTTGAGCCAGATCTTCTACAATCGAGTAGTTCTGGGCTTCACTAGCATTAGGGTTAATGGTCAAGCACTTTGCGGAGTCTTTCGACATCCGAGGTATAGACTCAACGAAGGGCCTATCAATATGGAGTGGCTCTGAAGCATAGGAAGTAGACTTGGCCTTAGATGATTCTGATTCCCAATAATCACATGATCGTGTAGCGACGTCGATATATGAGCTCATCATGAAGACACTTGACGAATTATCCCCTTCCTAGTTACCCCCTGTGGGGGTATCAGCATTTGAGTTTGCGCCAGCAAAGTAATTGTTGCCCTTGGGGAAAAGGGTAAGTGAGGATAACTTGGGAGATAGAGGACCCTTGCTGCACTAACAAGAACTAAGTTTCTTGTTTCTTAGGGCAAAGATGATTCAAATGATCCCCATTGCATAACTTGCATGGAAATTTTACTTTTTCCTTGGACTCTTTTCTACCTCCTTTGGCATCATTGTCAGTTTTGTTTGCATTACCCTTCCCATCTTGATCCTTTTTCCTACCTCATCCTTTCTTATTCCCATCAAATTTTTGGTTTCCTTTGGGGTTGGAAGTTTGGATGGCGTTTATAGACATTAGTTGGGAAGGTGTAGATACAAACAACGATGCCTGCATTGAAGAAGCACTTTGTGAAGACAACTGCTGCAATTGATTCAGCAGGTTAGCCATGTTGCCATCAATTGATCCGACTAGCCCATCAGCATGGGGACCCGTCTTTATTTTGGCTATATCCACCTTGGATCTAAGAGCGTCAGGTATAATTTTTTGAAGAACCCTAGACTGAGAATAGATCAGTTCTAACTTCTGGGCCCTAAAAATAGCCTGCTCTTCAGTGAAAACACCAGACAGGGACATGTCCTTAGAGATCTCAGGTTGTAATGATTTAAGAAACCATTCAAGATTGAATTCTTGTGGAATATCGGCTTTAATGAGCCTCTTCCTTCTCCTCCATTCCTGGATATGATCCGAAATGTGAGTTGCCTGATCTTGTTGGAAATTAGCCAGACGCTGAGTTCTGGCATCATATCGGACATGCAATTGAAAATGGTTGAAAAAGATAGTAGCCAAATCGCCGAAAGAAGTGAAGGTGCCCCTTGGAAATTTTGTGTACCATTTAGTCGCGTTTCCAGTTACGGTACATTGAAATAATCTCAACCTGATTGAATCGTCTATCAGGGAGTTGGACAAGCACCATAAGTGGAAAGTGGTTACATGGTAACCTGGATCTTCACCAGTCTTCCCCTCGAATTTTGGTATATCTGAGGGAAGCTTGGTTGGGACCGTAGGCCAAACTAGGTTATACCTAATTAGATCATTAGTCAATTTAGAGAGATCTGGAAAGTTTAACATTGCCAGAAAAGGGAGTCATGGTGGACCCTGAGGATTCCACCCTGTGTGGGTGGATCTCCCAGTGTTCTGAAAAGAATGGTCTGGATTTGTAAAGGCACCAGGTTGCTCGAAGTAACTCGTAGACCCAACTGAACTGTAAGGAGCCCCTTGTAGTCCAGAAAAGTTCAGAGTTTGACCAACTCCTGCCAAAAAACCTTCGTTACTAGTAAAGTTCCCCCCTAAAGAAGTGTTAAAAGGAGCAGAGAGAGCCTGATAAGGGTTCCATGCATTATCATAGGGAGAAAATTTTTGGAAAGACATAACAGAAGAATATGACATATTCCCTTACTGTTTGAAATAAATTTGATTTTTGGCTCCTAGCCCACTAACTGTAGGGTTTGTCCAACTTTGAAATGGATTATAGCTTTGACCCGTAGAGGAAAAAGCTATCTATCCCAAAGTTGGATTGGAATGTGGTACATGACCACCCCTAAACAGGAAACCCTAGAAAGAAGATGATCCACTTGCCATGGATGTCGAGGCAGCTAATGGAATACTTAAAGGAACCGAAGGAATCATACTAGTTGACATTCAAAAAGGGAAAAAGCCAATGCCAGAGGCAACATCTTGAGAACTTCCACTCAAAGATGGAATGGAAGTAGAACCAAATATAACAGTGCTAGGAGTAACAGAAGGTATATAAATAGTTCCTCCTCCTTGTATGGATACAGGAGTGTGCATACTCATAGCACTTTTTGTGGATTCCATGCTTCCACCAGTGGTCATCGAAGGAAAACATCAATATAGACCTGGGCTTGAAGGCTTGTTGGTCGAAGTCTTGACGTATAATAAAACATCTAGATAATTAGGACAAAGAGGAGAATTAGGAGCCATAATAGACACAAGATCTTCAACCTCAAAATTGTCTTCTCACTGGAAGAGGACTTAAGAAAGAAGTGGAGTGTTCCTCTCTAACTCTATACTTGTACCATGTCTATCTTGCGAATCAATAACTCCAACTGAAGGATCAATCCCCGATGCACCTGCTGCCACCAGTTGAAAACCTCTGGCAGTGTTGCTCCTACGCCTTCAAGGAGAAGGCTCAAGAATCACAGGTGATAGCCCATGATGTCTCTTGGACCGATGAGCCAATCAATTAGCGACTTTGAATTATTTTAAAGAGATTTACTTAAAGACTCAAAAAAATGTAAAGCTTGGAAAACTAAGAGCAAAGAGCACTGCTTACTACAGCTAAGTGGATGAGGATGAAATGGAAGAAAAGGTGGTGAAGGAATTTCAATGATCCAGACTTAAATAGGAACGCAATAAATTACAGAGATAACCATAAACACAGATATGCAGTGGATATAATACTTCACTTCATTAATGTAAAATACTGAAATATGCTTACAAGCAGTAATGGAAATAAACTAGCTAGGGCGATGGTAGCTTATCTCTGAGAAGAGATGTGGTGGCTACATGCCTCTAAACTGTCTTACAATGAGGCTCGAAGGCCTATTTATTGTTGAGAAACAATGGAAAACTCTTAACATTCCAAAACCTAACCCTAGAAGATGAAACGCCAAACTATGGGCCCCGTTTGGGTAAATTGGTACATCAACTTCCTGGGGTCATAACTTTGGCATACGATCTCCGTTTGACACATACAATAGCTCGTTAGAAAGATCTATCCAAGCACTACACCAAAAAATGTCGTTTAGGGCCTCAAAATGGCTCCGGAAGTTCAGGACCCGAAAAACTGCTAAAAATAGTAGGTTCTGCTACAATTAAGGAAACTGAAAATGTTGAGAGAAATAATGGTGGGGGTCCAGGTAGACTTGGCAGGTGGCCACCAATATCCACCTGGATCATTCGAGGAGGCATAATTATGTTTTCTTTGAGATATTTCCACTGATGTTGAGCTGGCAAAAATATGCGTTGGCATTATTTGGATTGTTGGTCCCTACTGCAGTGTCATCATGAAACCTTATGCTTTCTGTCTGCAATTGCCTCCCATCAATTGCATTGGAGTTTAAATAGCCACCACTACCTGTTTTCAGATTCTCATGAGTTGACTCGACACACGTGCAGTGTGAGCTTCAGCTGAGCGCTGTTTGAACTGGAGGAGGGTGGCCAGCTAACTGGCCACCAATATAGTTTAATTGCAACCATCTCACTTGTCCATGCAGTTTTTAAACTATACCCATGCAATAGAGGAATGAGTTTAGTCACTTACCTGTTAGTCAAGAATTGCGTGCTGCCATGCTGTTGCATGCTTAGGCTTTGGAGTTCTATCCATGGATTTCTGCTGCTGGCTCCCATTGCTTTTGGATTGGTGGCTCAGCTTCCTTGTACAGGTGATCTTCAATCAAGATCCTGCTCCTTGCGCGTTCTACACATCTGTGGCTGCACCGATTCTGCTTCTGGAGCTTGATTTTTAAGGGTATCAGCTGCTATGCTTTGTTTCTGTCTTATGTTTGATTGTTTTTCTTGTGCAAGCATCCTCTGGCTAGATCTATGCTACAAGAGTCTGCTTCAACCTTCAGATTTGCATGCTCATGCTGCTGATGCTAGATTTTAATGGGACAATGACTTGTTTTGTCCATATCTCCCAAACAGTAGACTGGATTGACCTGAAATTTTCTGAGCATGTTTCCATCATCATTATGCACCTCCCATAGAAAAATTGTGGTCAATGGATGCACAGATTTTGAGAAAAACTAAAAATGGCTTAAGGTGATGGAGGTCAATTTCTTAGAAACCATGCACTGGAATTGGCTGAAATTGCTTGAGCATGTTACTATAACCCATATGCATCTCCCCATGAAACAAGTTTTTAAATGGATGCATAGATATGAAGAAAATACAAAAATGGCTGAAGGTGATGGAGGTTGATTTCTTGGAAATCGTGCATTGGAATTGGCTGAAATTGCTTGGGCATGTTGCCATCATCCCTATACAACTCCCCTGAAATAGTTGTTTAAATGGATGCATGATTTTCAAGTTAGGGAAAAAACAAATCTCTGCTCTATGTATTTTTGTATCAGAGCATTCTGATGTTTTTGGACAGTAAGAAAAATGAGCTTCGGGTGTGATGCAAGCTTGGAAATGATGGAAGAGAGGTTTGAAGACTACAGGAGGATTTATAAACCCTTTATGAAGCTTCCCTATTCCCCAAACTGCTTTTAAAATCCATTTCTAGCTCTCTGTAATTTCTATAGGAGTCTCCTGTAGAAAACACAGTTTTCAGAAAAGAAGCACAGTGAGGTGGAAAGAATGTCAAGAATGATGGAGAAGGGTGAGGGAAGGTAGGATAGGTGTTGTTATTGGTTTCAGATCTTTCTTGGCACCTGTTGCTGCTTCTTGAAGTTCTCCTGCAAACCTGCAATACAACTGGAAATTCATTTTTTCTTTTTCTTTTTCTCCTTTTTTTTTTGGAAACAACTAGGGCACCTCAAGGAGGTTTTCACCCTAATTGCCTGCCCTGGGCGCCTCCAAGGGAGGTTTTCACCCAGGGATCTTATTCTCTTTTTCTTTTCTCTTCTTTCCAACCCATTGACCGCCTCATGGAGGTTTTCAATCAATGAGCCAATCTGAGGTGCCTCCGAGGAGGTTTTCACCTTAGATTTTTATTTTTTCTCTTATTTTTCATTTTTTTCTTTTTTCTCTACCCTACCCTACTTGAAAAACAAAATCATTTTCAAGTATAAGAATACTTCCAATGGAGCCATGTGCACATCGAGATGATAGACAAAATGATGTGGAGGCTTGAAATGTATGCTTTGACATGTATCCAGATTTCAGAGACCAAATGATTTCACTTTGAAGGGATCAATCATAGTCGAGGAAGAGAGTACTGCTACAAATTAATGACTGTCTAGAACCATATTTGAATATAGTTATGATGTCCTTGGTCCTTTTGCTGATCTGGATCATTCTTCATGTTTTCTTCTATCATGACCTTCACATCTTCCTCTTTTTGCTGATTTTTCTATTGAATACATGGAGGATTTGATGGTAACCATGAGGGAGCTCTCTCGATCTCTGATTTTGATGTCCTCTCTTCATCAAGAGAAACCAATGGTTCTTTGATCTTCTCTTTTACATCTTCTTCTGCTGGATGTGGTCCTTCAATGATATCAATATAATCTCTTTTTTGGAATACTCTTCCTGAGCTATGGTGAATATCATTGAACTCAAGAGGATTTGTTTGGAAGTGTTGTACCTCAACATTGTAATTAGTTTGAGATACTCCAATGTACGGGTTTGGAAATGGTGGTTCCCCACCATATACTTGTTGGGCTTGTCTGCTATTCAGGTTCAGGTTCAGCTGGGCAGGCATTTGGGGTTGCCTTGGAGGAGCAAGAGGCAATGGTTGCGGTTGAGCAGGTGGTGGAGGAAAAAGAGTGGGAGGAGAGCTGTACTGGGGCCTCCACGCCTAATGAGATGCATTCCACTAAGGCTGTGGCTAAGCATAGGGGTGAAATGGATGAGCAGCTAGTTGGGCATGACATGGAGATGTGAAGGACCAAGGAGGAGGCATGGACCAGGAAGGATGAGCAGGGGGGCCCCAAGAAGGTATAGAAGTGACTTGGTTGGGGTTGTAGTATGCCTGAGATGTCCCTTGCATCCCCTGTTGATATGGTCTAGGTCCATGCGGCCTCCTTTGGTCTATGTAATAGGTCTGTTCAGTGACTTTTGCGGCCCCTTGGTATACAACTTTAAGTCTGGGCAAGGAAGGGCACTTGTCTGTAGAATGATTTTCTTCACAGATTGAACAAACCTCTGTAGATTTCCATGGGCATTCATTCCTAGGATGCCTCCTGGTGCACCTAGGACAAAAAATGGCCAAAGCCCTCTCTGCTTCCTCTTGTTTTCTTTTGATATGCATGGCAAGAATCTGCCTCATCTCGCTCTTGAAATCTTCCAGCCGATTCTCAAATTCACTTCTAAGAGATGAGTTGGAAGACAAGGTACTGCTCCCAACATTTCTGTTTTCAGCCATTGGCTCCAGAGGAATGGGTTTCTTCTTCTTCTTCCCCTATAGGTTCTTCAAATATGTCTGGCTATTACCTAAGGGTGTTTCTTGATTGCAGCCACCGAAGAAGAGAGAAGGTTGGTTGTGTGAAGCAGTGGGGGTGTTGGGCAAACATTTTTCTGAATTATCTCTACTCCTACGAGGCATGAAAGGAAATCTCTTTTTGGGTGATTTTTGTTTTTTTCTTCTTGTACCTGCAAAACTGAAATGGATTGAACAACAAATTGCAACTAACTGAAATGAATCTTGCTGAAATGAAATTGCAAAATTGAAATGAAAGCAAGGAAATGACTAATCTACTTTTACTGAAATGGAAATTGTAGAATTGAAATGAAAGCACGAAATGACTAATCTACGCTTGCTGAAATGAAATTGCAGAATGGAAATGAAAGCAGGAAATGCCTAATCTACTTTTGTAGAAATGAAATTGCAGAATTAAAATGAAACAACTACTCTACTTTTACTAAAATAAACTACTTAGCAGAATGTTGCAGTAGAAAATAGAAGAAAAGCAGTAATCACAAAATACTCTGATGTTTCCCCGACAGCAGTGCCAAAAAGATGGTGGTGAGCTCTAATATTGCAGCAATAATGCTGCAACTCTTAGGGCCTCCTTCTTTAATTTTATCAACCCGGTAATTCGTAACAAACTTGGAAGCAATGGTGCTGTATGCACAAGTAGTAGCTCTTACTACAGGTTGTCACTTGATCAGCTGGCGCAAGTTTGCTAGGAGCTTAAGCCAACTTCTATGAGTTCTCAGAAGAATCTTTAACTGTGATGAAAGGAAACTAACTCTACAAGGGTTATTCTACTTGCAGAAAGAGAAAGAAAACTGAAATGAAACACAAATCCTAGCAAACCCTAGTTTACCCACTAACCCTACTTGTGCAAGAAAAGAGATGGAAACTACTGAAATGGGTGCCATTAACTACTGAAAAGGTAAATTAGACTTATTCAAGCTACTTCTGAAGAGAAATGAGAAGAAATCATCTTTTTGTACTTTTGAGTATTTTTATGTGGAATTATTATGCTTATGATTTGACTGGTTGTGACTGTGCAGAGGTTTGGTGGCAAAGGAAGATGGAGTTGGCTTTTGCAAATGGTGAGAAAGGTGTGGAGAGGTCCTAAGAAGCCCCTAGTACCCTTTTGAAGACTTCCATTTCGATCAGACTTCAAAAAATCACTCACAGGAAGTTCTACAGGAGGTTCTATAGGAGGATCTATAGAAGGAGGCTGAAAGTGGTTTTTGGAAGTTTGAATGTGGAGAAATGATGGGAAAAGGGAAATGAAAGCTGGATGAAGGTGTTGAGGGGTCTATAACTTGTCAAGGAAGATCAAGAACGAAGGAGATAGTTGGATTTGTTCAAATGGTAAGAAAGCAACTTTATGAAAAAACGCAGAAATTAGGGCAGATTGGCGAAATGTAGCGAATGAGTTGGGAAATCTAGGAGTAGTGAGTTGGTGCTGGTTGTTTGATGGAGGAATGATGAGTTGGAATGTTCTACAAGAGATATGCACACTTACTTCTCAAAATTGACCAAAGCAAGAACCAAAAAACAGAGTTTTGTCTATCTTAACCTAATTTTTGACCTAAAACCAAAAAAATGTTGAACAACAGCTTATGAATAGAAAATCATGTGAGATAAATATGGTAAAAGGGCATAAAATGATCTAATCAATTAAATCTGAACCAATATCAACTCTTCCAAATCAAAGTGTCACACTAGTAGTTGCATGAAGGAGAAAAAACTGTGTTTTTGGTGGCAGCAGTAGTGCCTTGACCTCAAATCATGGTCCCAAGGAGGGAGAAAGGAGATCAAGACCTACTATTAGCCTTTTTGGATATTTTTCTATTACTGCAGCAAACTACTTAAGCAACTTGAAGCAAAATCAACTAGTCTAACCATCAAAAGCAACCTAATCCAATGAAGTAAAATGAGTATATGCAGTAGAAATTAACTCATGAATGGAAACAAAAACATATAAGTGCACAAAGGAGGTGTTGGGAAACTTGGGTTGGGCCCTAACCCAAGAGCTTTAGCCCTGTAGAAAAAAATCAGTGCTGGTTCAAAACTTCATTCATCTTTATTATCAAAAATAGCAGTTACATCACATAAAACTGTCTCAAAAAGAGCTCAAAAATGAGCTGAGTACAATGCTGCACCAAAGTGAAAAAATAGACTAAGAAATGGATAACATCTAATTGAGGCTCTAAGCCCCCTATTTATACAAATGGAGTCCTCCAAAAGTCCTCCTAAAATCAAGGAACTCGGCTTCCTAGAACTAGAGATAAACAACAGTCCTTCTTTACTTGCTCGACTACTACTTGGAAAGTGGACCTTTGTGCTTCGAGTCTCTGATGGAGAATTCAAGGTAAGGGTTCATAAATGAAGGGGGCACACACCTACAAATCCTCTCCCTTGTTCTTCCTCGAATTTGGCTGCCAAATGCTCATTAAACCTTTGATTTTGTCTCAAAATTGACCAAAAATCTGCATAAAGCACACATTAGACTTTTTGGCATAATGACTAACCCAATTCACTCTATTAGCATAAATATAACCAGAACATTCAATAAACTCATGAGAATGGTGGATTAAGTCAAATTAAGAGGCAAAATGAGCCCATATAATTACCCATTTCTTGGGCTCATCACTAGGAGTACCCATGTTGCATACTTTCAATGGACCCTACACGACGAAAAATGAGAAATACATGAAAAACATGATTGAAATCACTTTTCTTCATGTATTTCTCATTTTTCATGTAGCAAAGTCCATCAGAAGTATGCAACATGGGTACTCCTTGGATGAAGGATTAAATTTTGCATCCAATGAGTACTCTCGCTCAAAATTTTAGTAAAATCTTAGGGATATAAGTTAAAAAGGCGAGTTAAAAAAGTAGTTTTATTATTTTATTAATTTTTTTATATTTTTACTTTTTTACTCCAAAAATGGTGAATCATTCCCCATGGTTTACATCATCATCTTGAATCCTATTGGTTCTTAGAAACGTTATTTTGTTGTACATTTTTCTTAGGAGGCCCATTTTAGACCTCAAAAGTCCCCTAACGGCCTTTATGTAGATGATCTTCTTTATACAAGAAATATTATGTTAGAATATTTCAAAGGAGCAATGTAAACAAAGTTTGATATGCCAGATCTAGGAGTCATGAAATACTTCGTAGGCATTGAAATTCACCAATTTGCTAGTGGTATTTTTGTTGGTCAACAAAAATATGCCACTAATATCATAAAAAATTTCATAATGACCAATTGCAAACCTACAGATACACCAATTTCTCAAGGCACAAAATTGAGCAAAGAAGATGTAGCACCACCAGTTGATTCCACATTGTATAAAAGTCTAGTTGGTAGCTTGTTATATCTCACTTCAACTAGACCTGATATTATGTTTGCAGCAAGTTTTGTCTCCATGTTTATGTAGTCACCTAAGATTTCTCATTGGAAGGTTGCAAAAAAGGATCTTAAGGTATATTGCAGGGACAATAGATTATGGTTTGTTCTATACACATTTTGAAAATTGTTCACTTTCAACTTATTCAGACAGTGATTATGTAGGGAGTTTAGATGATCGCAAAAGCACCTCAAGGTATGCTTTTCATCTTGGAACCAATCTGATTTCATGGGAATCCAAGAAACAGTCAATCGTTTCAATATCTTCTACAGAGGCAGAATATGTAGCAGCAAATTCAGCAACTTGTCAAGCTGTGTGGTTGAGAAGATTATTGAAAGATATTTCAAATATTGAGAAGGAGCACCCTCTAATCTACTATGATAACATTTCAACTATTTATTTATCAAAAGATCATGTTTTCCACAAAACGAGCAAGCACATTGACACTCATTTTCATTTCATCCATGAGTTTGTCAATAATGGGGACATAGTACTTGATTTTTGTGGTTCCAAAGATCAACTAGCATATATTTTCACAAAGCCATTGGGAAAGAATGTATTTGAATTTCAAAGAGAACAATTAGGCATTGTAAGTGTCACTACATATAATATTTGAGATTAGGTGGGGATGTTGAGATATTAATCTCACTATCAATTAGTTGTTGGTTAGGTGTCATCACATTTGATTTTATTGTCTACTAGGTGTCATAGGCAGTTCAGTTTCACTTTATTTCTACTCCATAGGTGTCGAGTTTTACTGCAGTCAATTATTATTGATGTTTACAATGTAATCTATTTAATCATTAAGAATATTGAGAAGAGAAATCTCTGCTCCACTTTTCAATTTCATTCTTTGTCATATAGCCACCCTTCGATCTTTTTCACGCAGCACTATCTTGGATGTATTTTGTATTTTTTTTTTTAATTATTTGTTCGGGATGTTTTTATGAGATTATGGGTGTGTTTTACCTATATAAATTAATTTAGTCCCTACATAATTATTAGAATCAAATAGCTCAAACTCACTATTTAAACAAAATCCCTCTATGAACCGAATCGCAAAAAACATTCATTCCACCAGAAAAAAATTATGATTTGTTTTTGCTAGGTTGGGAGAAGGTTGCCTAAAGGGGATGTTTTGGTAGTGTTTTATCAAGATGTTTTGGTTTTGAATTTGATTGTAGACTATTGTGTGAAAATTTTCATTTTATTGGAATAAAATTATTAGTATAGATCTATTTTAAATATGGATGTAATATGAGTCGTGAGGGATCTAATTTCTTCAATTTTTTTTTTATGAATCGATATTATTTAAAGTATTTGTATCATTTTTTTATTTTTTTATTTTTAAAATTTTTTATTTTAGTATACATATCAAAATTTCAACTTTCTTAAAGTACGAACAAAGTTACACATCATAACAGACTACCAACTAATACTTTTATATAATGTAGAATCAACTGGTGGTGATATATCTTGTTTGCTCAGCTTGGTGCCTTGAGAAATTAGTGTATCATTTGGTTCACAATTGGTCATTCTGAAATTTTCGAGGATGATTGTGGCATATTTTTGTTGACCAACAAAAATTCCATTAGAAGATTGCTAAATTTTAATGCCTAAGAAGTATTTCATGACCTCTAGATCATTCATATCAAATTTTGCATTGCTTCTTTGAAGTCTTCTAACATCATATTGTCTATATAAAGAATATCATCAACGTAAAGGCATATAGTGTTGGCTCATGGTTTTTTTTTATAAAAGACACTTTTGATGAGATAGGTGTCGATGCGACTGTACCAATCTCTTGGAGCTTGTTTCAAGCCATACAAATCTTTCTTCAACTTGTGAACCTTATGCTCTTATCCTAGAACTTCAAAACTAGGAGGTTTCACCACATAAACTTCTTCTTGCAATAAACCATTTAAGAAAGTAGATTTTACATCATGTTGATAGACTTTCCATTTGTGTTGAGCTTCTATGGATAAAATAATTTTGACAGTGTCTAACCTTGCTACTGGAGCAAAGGTTTCACCAAAGTCGACACCAAACTGTTGTGAGAATCCTTTGGCAACTAGTTTTGCCTTATGTTTCTCAATTTCTCCTTTTTCATTCAGCTTGGTATTATATACCCATTTTACACCAATTTTGGTTTTTTCTCTTGGGAGATCAACTAATTCCTAAGTTGGGTTCTTCTCTATGGAAACAATTTCTTGGTTCATTGCATCAACCCAATGTTTTTCTTTAACTTCTTCTTTAAAATGGGTTGGTTGAGATGAAATAAAGGAAAACATATTATGTTGATCAACCTCATGCTCCCACTCATATATTTCTCTGATGATTCTTGTTTTCTTATTGTCTTATGAAGATTTTCAATCACTCGTGGATTCACTGTTGGAAGATGTGTTGTTTTCAGAGTGGTAGGGCTCTTTTTAAACCTGCAATCTTGGTAGTTGTGGTGGATTTAAGGTTTCATCAATATGATCATACAAAGAATTATTTTCAAAATATTTAACATCTCTTCTTAAAACAAACTTCTTGGTAACTATATTGTAAAGTCTACAGGCCTTTGATTGTTCACTATAGCCTACGAACATATGTCTTTCACTCCTATCATCAATCTTCTTTCTTAGCTTCTCAAGAACATGTGAAAATTCTACAGATCCAAAAAGTCTGAAATGAGATACATTCACCTTCTTACCATCCCATACATCTTGAGGTACTACATCTTGGAGAGTGGTTGTTGGAGACTTGTTGAGAACATATAATGCTATCAAAACTGCTATAGCCCAATATTCATTAGACAAATTCTTCTCACACAACATACATCTAGCCATATTCATGATTATCTAGTTTTTCCTTTTTTCTACTCCATTATTTCATGGAGTATATATTGTTATGTTCTACATGATAATTCCTTGTTATTGAAAAAAATATTTGAAGTCATTGGAGCTGTACTCCACTCCTCTATCTAACCTAAGGACTTTTAAAGACTTTCCACTCTTTTTTATTGCTTGTGCTCTGAACTCTTTGAATCTTGAGAAAGTATCTGATTTGTTTTTAAGAAAATAAACCCATATCTTCCTGCTATAATCATCAATGAATGTCAACAAATAAAGACTGCCACCAATAGGCCGTGTTTGCATTGGGCCACATAAATCCATATGGACTAGCTCTAAAGGCTCTCGTGCTCTCATAGAAGATGTCAGAAAACTATCTCTTTTGTGTTTTGCTAGAGTACAAATTTCACAGATACAATCTTTTTCATTCATAACAAGGAGACCAATGACCATTGAATGTTTATGAAGTAGACTTATGCCCTTGAATGGAATATGCCCATACCTAGAATGCCATATGTGAGACTCATCTATTCTTGACACATTGTGGGAAAACGACTATGAAATATTTCGACTTCTAAGAGTCAATGGAAACATTCTATTCTTGCCATTTTCAACTATTAATATGAGTCTTCTATTGTGAGGTTTGTCATATATACAACATGTGTTCCCTTGGAATATTACATCATAACCATGTTTCATCAATTGACCTACACTAATGAGGTTATGCTCCATATGTGGAACATATTAAACATATAGTACATATTTTTGTTGATTCTTCTTGGTAAGAACAGGGACAATACCTTTCCCTATAGCTTTAATATGGGAACAGTCTCCAAAAGTAATTTCAAATGTTATGGAAGCATCAATGCAAGAAAGTAGATTTTTGTTACCTTTCATATGATTGTTGTAGCCACTGTCCAGCGACCAAAAGTCTTCACTATGACTATCTTCAGAAACAAGGCCGGCAAGAAGAATTATTTCAAAGGATTCTCCTTAATTGTTGGAGAGATGGACACAACCTCTTTGTTGATCTAACTATTTCTTTATGCATTCATGTTCATAATGCTCAAATTTCTTGCAGTAATAGAATTGGACATTAGATTTGCTCTATTAATTGTTTCTCTCTATTTGGTTTTGTGAAGGTCTTGATTTCTCTGCTACATGATGATGTTTTGATCTACCTCTGCCTCGATCTCTGCCTCACTTTTTGTTGCCTCTATATTCTCTGTCGTCGCCTCTACTAAGAGAGAATCATGATTTGAAATTTTTTTTATAGAATCTTCTGCCAAGCTAAGCCTTGTTTCATATGTCAGAAGTGATTCGGTCAACTGTTCTACTAAGAAACTTGTAAAACCATTAGATTCCAGAATGGCTATTACAACCATGTCATATTTCTTTGGTAGGCTTTGAAGGAATTTTTCAACAATATTCTAATTTGTAATGGGTTCACCAATGAGTTTAATCTCATTGACTATTCCCATGGCTATATTCATGAACATTTCCACATTCTCTATGTCTGCTTAGTGACTTGATATTGTTTAAAAAAAATGGGGTTTTATTCAAAAAAAAAAACTTTAAATTGTTATAAAAAGAAAGGTGTTGCATGTTTTCAAAGGGTATATTCCAAAACATTTATTTGTTATGCACAACCTCACAGTATGAACACTATTTTCTCAAGATCCAATGGCACATGGATCATCATCATCAGTGACTTTGAGATTATTCCAATTCTAATAAGTTCATATTCTAATTAGATGGAGAAATTAATATATAAGTAAATTTTATTTAGAAAAACGGTCCATTTTACAATAAAATGTGTAATTCCTTTTTTTTTCTCAAACTAAATTAGATTCATGCCACATGGCTCCCTATCCAACAATTTCCTAGGGATTTGAGATTAGTCCAATTCTAATATATTCAATAATTAGATGGGGAAATTAATATATAAGAAAATTTTATTTAGCAAAATGGTTCATTTCACAATAATATGTGTATTTTTTTTTTCTCATGTTAAAGTTGACCCATAACCTTTTTATACATGGTTAATCAAGTAGATGCGTATATTTGTAAGACATTCTTGGTGTTGCAACAATTATTTTTGTTATATTTATAAAGCCTTCGACTATATCAACCACATTAATATTTTTAATGTGGTTGTACTAGTATATAAAGATATTATTACTTATAATTTTATTAAAATCACACACACACACACACACACATTTATATATAACATGCAAAATTGTTTATTATAATATAGAAATTTCATATGTTTGTAATTAAATTTAAATATCAGGATATGAAATATAATGGTTATAAATGTAAAATATTATTTTAATTTTCATATCAACTGAATAATGATATTGTCTTTCGGATTAATCACATTATGATGATTTGGTCAGTGTTTAGAACCATCTAATGTGGTTCATTCTCAGGAAAAAGGTGAAAAAATCAAATCAATCTTTCCAAATGATTTAATCTTTCAATAATTCCTTGTTCTTGTGGGATTCCTTACATTGGTGACACTGGTCATTCCATCAACCAAAGAATCCATGAACATGAAACAAACATTAGGCACAATCGTTCCTGTTCCTCTGCTTTAGCCGAACATGCGGTGAAATCCAAGCACCATGTATGCATTAAGGATTCTCGTGTCATCGCAATGGTTGATCACTTCAATCATAGGAAGCTATGTGTGATGACCACTTCAATCATAGGAAACTAAGTGAGGCTATTGAGATCGAGAAACATGCAATCAATCTCAATAGGGACAATGGTTGAAAATAAAGTAGGAACTGGATTCCTGCCCTCTCATCTTGATTTCTCATCATATTTGTTTTCCAATTTTTTTTTACCTCAATTTATTTAATTTAATTTAATTTATTTTGATTTTGATTTTTCATAGCTTTCTTAATTATTCTCTGATATTTGAGTTTTTAATAGAATTATTATAATTAATTTAAAAAAAAAACCCTAGTATTTTATATTAATTTAATTCAATTCAATTGAAAAAAAATTTGATATTATAAATTGTTATTAAAAATAAAAATAAAATAAATAAATAAATTATTATTCTTCTAATAAGCTAATTGTTAATGACTATCTTTCCAAATGATTAAATAACAGAGCATCTGTGTCCAGTGTTAGTTGTTGTCGTTAGGAATTAGTTAGGAATTATTTGTTAGGAATTAGTTACTAGGAATTAGCAGAAAAAAAATGATTTTATTATTTATTTAATTATTTATTATTATTATTTTATCTTTATTTTTTATTTTTTATTTTTATTTTATTATATATATTAAATTGATATCAAATCAAATTAGCAACATGAATCACAAGAGTCTAAGATCTAGAATCAATCTAGTAAGGTTTTAGAATTTTTCCAACGTTTCAAGTGGACATTCCACCTATCATCAGGAACTAGAAAACTAAATAATTACAAACAAGTTTTTTGAAGACTTAAATAGAGGGAAGCTTACCAATTAGTTGTTTAAAAAATAATATTAAATTAATAACATAGCCATTCATAAATTAGTAAAATTGAGTGAACAACAAGCAAGGCAGAGGCAGATTAGAGGCATTTCAGTTATATGAGAGACTATAAACTTGACTTGATATCAATGTAATATCTCACTATAGATATGGATCACAAGAGTCTAAGATCTAGAATGAATTGAATCTTCATTTATAACTTATTTATAGATAAAAATTATCAAGTCACTAAACAGACATAGAGAATGTGGACATGTTCATGACTAGAGTCATGCGAACAGTCAATGAGATCAAAGTCATTGGTGAAATCATTACAGATCAAAAGATTGTTGAAAAATTCCTTAGACTCTTAAACTCTTGTGATCCATATTGATAATGAGATATTAAATTGATATCAAGTCAAGTCTATAGTCTATAGGCATTTCGAGGGCTGTCAGCAAGTTGGCACTCGATACATGGAAAATGATACCCATTCATTCCCTCGGGTACACATCCTTATTGACTAAATAAACATTCGGGCTCTCATAGGTTAGTGTGGGAATATTTTAGAATTCGACATGCTCACATTCGACATGTCAGTAAATTAAAGATCAAAAAAAAAAAAAAACGATTACTGAAAAAGAAAATCATAATATGTCCTAAATGGGTTTCATTTTCAAAGTCACTTGATTCTAAACTATTCTACTGAGAAATTTATTTAGATCACAAGATCTAAACTACTTATAGAAAATCTTAGACTCTTGTAATCCATATTGATATAAGATCTCTAGAATTGTTTCTATCGAATAAGGCTTATGCCAAGCAATGTATTTGTAGAATAGTTTAGTGATAGCAATGTTCTTAGGTAGGGTTCAAAGGAATTTTTCAACAATCTTTTGATCTGTAATGGTTTCACCAATGACTTTGATCTGATTGACAATTCCCATGACTCTAGTCATGAACATGTCCACATTCTGTATGTCAGTTTAGTGACTTGATATTTTTTATCTATAACTTATTTATATATATAAAAAAAAAAAAATTGTTTTAAAATTAAAATACGTGTAAAAATTCCAAGGATCACCTGACTTGATATCAATTTAATATCTCATTATCAATATGGATCACTAGAGTCTAAGGTCTCATTACCAATATGGATCACAAGAGTCTAAGATCTAAATCAAGTGAATCTTAATTTATAACTTAACACCTCTATTTTTATCACAATTTAAAGTGTTTTTTTTATAATAAAATCCCTTATTTTTTAAACAATATCAAGTCACTAAACTGACATAGAGAATGTGGACATGTTCATGACCAGAGTCATGGGAATAGTCAATCAGATCAAAGTCATTGGTGAAACCATTACATATTAGAAGATTGTTGAAACATTCCTTTGAGGCCTACCTAAGAACATTGCTATCAATAAAATATTCTAAAAATACATTGCTTAGCATAAGCCTTATTCGATAGAAACAATTCCAGAGATCTCCTATCAATATGGATCACAAGAGTCTAAGATCTCATTATCATTATGAACATTATCATTTATCATTATTAAATTCTATATGAACAACTTAATCTTGTGATCTAAACAATTCCAAATGATCTAAAAATTACCTGTGATCTTCTATAATGAGATCTTGGCAAAGATATCATTATCAATATGAATCACAAGATTCCATCAAAAAATCTTTCACTAAATTGTTCTACCTAAGAAAATTGTCCTACAATTTGTTTGTAGAACGTTGTCTTAACATGCCCTAAATATCAAGTCACTAAACTTATTTATGTGAAATTGTATTTTTATTCTTAAATTTGTTAAGTTTTTATATGAGAGACTGTAGAATTCATTTGATATCAATTTAATATCTCATTATCTATATGAATCACAAGAGTCTAAGATCTAGAATCAAGTGAATCTTAATTTATAACTTATTTATAGATAAACAATCTTTTATTTTAAAAATCAAATACGTATAAAAAGTCCAAAATTTTATATGGAACATCAAATTCCACACCTATCAGCGAGTTGGCAACAAAAAACAATACCCATTCATTCCCTTGGGTACACATCCTTATTGACTAAATAAACCTTCAGGCTCTCATGGGTTAGTGTGCGAATATTTTAGAATTTGACATGCTCACATCTTCGTTATAAGATTTTGAAATATTCCTGAAATTTGCAGCACACAAAAGAATAATTGCTTTCAATAACAATTTTATTGAGCTTCGATCCTATAAGTTCTAGGATACTACCGCTTGCTATCAAATATGAATGCACTCCACACTTTTTACACGTATTTGACTTTTAAAACAAAATATTTTTTATCTATAAATAAGTTATAAATTAATATTCACTTGATTCTAGATTTTAGATTCTTGTGATCCACAAGAGTCTAAGATTTTCTACAAATAGTTTAGATGTTGTGGTCTAAACAACTTAATATTGTATAGGTCTTAGACTATCAAAGACAGAGATATCATTATCAATATGGATCACAAGAGTCTAACATCTTCTATAAACAGTTTACATCTTGTGATCTAAAAAAATTTCTCAGTAGAACAATTAAGTGAAATATTTTTTGATGGAATCGTCTTCCAAGCTAAGTCTTGTTTCATATGTCAGAAGTGATCCAATGAATTGTTCTACTGAGAAATTTGTAAAACCAATGGATTCTAGAATGGCTGTTACAACCATATCATATTTCTTAGGTAGGCTTCTAAGGAATTTTTAAGCAAACTTCTGGTATGTATTGGTTTCACCAATAAGTTTGGTCTGATTGACTATTCCCATGACTCTAGTCATGAACATGCCCACATTCTAAATTAAAATCTATAATCAAATTTATAGATAAATAAAATAAAAAAATAAAAAATAAAATCAAATGCGTGTAAAAAGTCAAAACATTTCCATGGAACGTCAAATTCGAGGCATGTCATCAAGTTGGCACTCAATACACTGAAAACGATACCCATTCATTCCCTCCAGTATACATCCTTATTGACTAAATAAACCTTCGAGCTCTCATGGGTTAGTGTGGGAATATTTTAGAATCCGACATGCTCACATCTTCACTATAAGATTTCGAAATATTCTTGAAATTTACAGTGCACAAAATAATAATCATTTTCAATAAAAATTTGATTGAGCTTCGATCCCATAAGTAATAGGATACTCCCGTTTTCTATCAAATATGAATGCACTCCACACTTTTTACATGTATTTGACTTTTAAAACCAAATATTTTTTTATCTAGAAATAAGTTATAAAGTAAGATTCATTTGATTCTAGATCTTAGACTCTTGTGATCTAAACAACTTTCTCGGTAAAAGATTTTAATGAAAGATTTTTCGATGCAATATTATTCCAAGCTAAGTCTTATTTCATATATCAAAAGGGATCCAGTCAACCATTCTACTGAGAAATTTGTAAAACTATTGGATTCCAGAATGGTTTTTACAACCATGTCATATTTCTTAGGTAGGATTCCAAGGAATTTTTCAACAATCCTCTGACATGTAATAGTTTCACCAATGAGTTTGGTTTGATTGACTATTACCATGACTCTAGTCATGAACATGTCCACATTCTCTATGTAGTAATTGTTAATAGATCTATAAAGGAAATTTTCAACAATCTTTTGATCTGTAATGGTTTCACCAATGAGTTTGATCTGATTCACTATTCCCATGAATCTGGTCATGAACATGTCCACATTCTCTCATGGAAATTTTTGGGCCTTTTACACCTATTTGACTTTTAAAACAAAATACTTTTTATCTATAAATATTTTATAAATTAATATTCACTTGATTCTATATCTTAGAATCTTGTGATCAATACTGGTAAAGAAAGCGAGAAATGCAGAGGGAGAATATAAAGAACATACCCAGTAAAATTAACCATGTGATTGTACCGAATCTAACACTAATTGCTAAAATATCATAATACCTAGTGAAATTTACCTTGCATTGTTTCAAATGCTTAGTGGATGTAAACGTTTAATATGTTCTACGGAGAAAGTTGAGAGAAAACAAGAGTATCCTAGAACTTACATGATTGAAGCTCAATCAAATTTTTATTGAAAATGATTATTCTTTTATGCACTGTAAATTTTAGGAATATTTCAAAATCTTATAGTGAAGATGTGAGCATGTTGGATTCTAAGATATTCCCACACTAACCCATGAGAGCTTATGTGAGCATGTTGGATTCTAAGATATTCTTGGTAGAAGAATTATCTTGGCTTCCCATTTTAACTCCATTTTAAAATATCTTTTTAAAATATCAGGTCAAGTTCACATAACTCCATTTTAAAAAAATTAGAGAAGACCTATCTTAATTTCACATATTTCATAACTAAAATAAGATGCAAATCTATAATTGCTAAAACTTTTGCATTTGAAATACATTTGTTCTATTTATAAGTCTTTTTGGGTAATCGTTTTGGTTTTTTTTTTTGGTTTTGATCTCTAATTTACTACATTTTAATTTCTTTTATAAATGGCAAATCCCTTTGTACATACAACACTGAAATTCCTCTGATCTACATATGCCTCTCTTGTTGTTCCCTCTATATCCTTTGATGTTGCTTCTACTAAGAGATAGTTGTTCTTTGAAAGTTCTTTTGATGGAATCTTCTACCAAGATAATTCTTGTTTCATATGTCAGAAGTGATCTAGTCAATTGTTCTACTGAGAAACTTGTAAAACCATTGGATTCGAGAATGGCTGTTACAACCATGTCATATTTCTTAGATAAGCTTTGAAGGATTTTTTCAACAATCTTTTGATCTGTAATGATTTCATCGATAAGTTTGATATGATTGACTTTTCCCATGAATCTAGTCATGAACATGTCTACATTCTCTATGTCATTTTGGTGACTTAATAGTGTTTAAAAAACAAAGAGTTTTATTAAAAAAAAAAAAACACTTTAAATTATTATAAAAGTAAAAGTAAAGGTGTTTCACATTTTCAAAGTTTTTCAAAGGGTAGATTCCAAAACTTTTATTTGTCATGCACAATTGCACAATATGAACACTATTTTCTCGAGATATAGTGGCACATGGATAATCATCATCAGTGACTCTGTGGGTTTCATAATTCATGGCAGAATCTGCCGGCAATTCATTTTGTTTGAAGAGAGAAAGAGTGTGGAGTGCGTTCATACATGAGAGCAAATGGGAATATCGTAGAACTTAGAGGAGCGAAGCTCAATCAAATTGTTACTAAAAGGGATTATTCTTTTGTGCACTGTAAATTTCAGGAATATTTCAGAATCTTATAGTGAATATGTGAGCATGTCGGATTCAAAAATATTCCCACACTAACCCGTGAGAGCCCGAAGGTTTATTTATTCAATAAGGATGCATACCCAAGGGGATGAATGGCTATCATTTTTCGTGTATCAAGTGTCAACTTGCTGACAAGCCCGGAATTTGATGTTCCATGGAAGTTTTTAGAATTTTTACATGTATTTGACTTTTAAAATAAAATTTGAAACGTTGAAACAAAATTTTTCAACAATCTTTTGATATGTATTAGTTTCACCAATGAGTTTGATTTGATTGACTATTCGCATGACTCTAGTTATGAAAATGTCCACATTCTCTATGTCAATCATCTTCAGGATTTTGAACTGAGATCTTAATGTCTACAATTTAACAGTCTTCATTGTATCATTACCTTGATACGCAAATAAAATATCCCAAGCTTCTTTTGTTGGTTATGTGTCGGTTATCTTGTCAAAGATAGAGTCATCCACTAAGTTTTGTATCCAATATTTGGCTCCGTGTTCATTCTTCCTGAGTTATGCAATGACATTCCTTTGATTATTGTTCATTTGTGCTAATGCTTCTTGGGTAGACTCTACATAACTGTTCTCAGAGGTATTCCAACAATCTTGGGCTTGCGAAAATGTCTTCATTCTTAAAGACAAAAACTCATAAATTTTGTCAAGCAAAATCAAGATCTGTCGCAAACAACTGGAAAAAGCCATTTTTCTTAAATATAGATGCAAGTCTTTTTAGTAAAGGTCTCTGATAAAACTCTTTCACTAAACCCTTTTTACTTTTTATTTTTAAAAATCATGCACACAATTGTTTTGGAATCTACCCTTTGAAAAACTTTGAAAACATGCAACAACTTTCTTTTTATAACAATTTAAAGTGTTTTTATTTGTATTTTGAATAAAACCCATCATTTTTTAAACAATATCAAGTCACTAAAATTTGCTTCACTTTTCTATATGAAAACATTTGTTAAGTAAGACTTTGTAATTGCTTAATACTTCCTCATTCATTAATTACATGAGCCCTCTTCAAAAAACTTTACCTTTAAAAACTTTTTCGATTCTTAAAGCTTTGAAAACTTTTGCGATTCTTGAAATTACTTTAAAAGGGGCTTAAAATGCAACTTTGGTGCACTACCAAGCAGGGATAGAATTTGATGTGCAATTTGTCCATCATGCAGTGATTTTCCTGTTAAATATGTTTAAGAATTTCCTATAAATGTTTCTTGTGATGTGTCATAAATTTTGTGAAACTTATTTTTGATGGTCTACTACTTTTCAAAATCATTATCAATACCATATGGCACTTGCATGAAAAACATAAATAACTTAAATTCCTCTAGCTATGATCAATAGAAATTGTAGCGGGAAACAGGATTATCACTGAAAGTGGTTCTGCGCAGTTCAAACCCAACATAAATAACTTAAATTCCTCTTGCTATGATCAATAGAAATTGTAGTGAGCAACATGATTATCATTGTGATGCAGGAGTATCCAATTAGGGAGGCAACAACTGGACATGTTGTTTTAAGAATTTTTTTAAATTTACTTTTCAGTTTATTTTTATTGTTATTTCTTTTCAAGAAGGTTGTCACAGCCAATGTCGTTACTTTTTATTTTTTGAAAGTAAATAGATTAGGGAATAGTCTTAAATAAATTAATACTTGAATAACAGCAAAAGGGAATGTAACTGCAAATTGCAACTGTAGGTAGTTCCTCAACTGAATGAGGCTACCAGTAGCTTAAATACACAATCAAAAGATGAACAAAGGGTTGCTGCCAACAAAGGAGAATAGAAACCAAAGAATGTAAACTCTGACAGAATATTTTAAAACAATAAAGAGAAGCATTTCAGGTATCAAACAGTTGTTATTATGAATGACTATAATCTGGTACTGTGCACGAAATTAACTACATGATTGAGGGACTGTTAATGAGACTGTGCATCACATCGAAGCAACTAAACACTACAAGAGAATTCATTCAGGTACTTCACGAAAGCAAATCATTGAAATTCTTACAAGTAGAAGATTTATCATTTCTATAAATATATATACATACATTGCATAAATATTTGTTATAGTTCAGAGACAGCATCCTATAACCCAACACAGGTTCATAGCATAAGGCATAGTGCCTTCCAAAAAAATTATACAATTGCCAAACAACCTTCAGCTATTTTCATTATAGACCAAGAAGGGTTCTTGTGACCCAGGACCAACTAAACAAACAAAGACAGGACCATGCTCAACAACTAGAGCCGAACTGTACAAAAATTGCGTTCAAATTCACAACCAAAATCTCAGTAGAGCCACGGTCACCAACGACCAACTAACGACCCAGAACTTTTGACAGACAGACAGAACTGAGGACCAACAAAAATGAGACTTTGTCTCTACAAAAACAACCTACAGGACTGTATAAGATAAACAAGAAGGACCCTACCCAGTTCAAGTGGAGACCAAAATGGAAGAGTGAAGAAACAGTAACCATCAAGGACCAAACCCTTGCCACCACCACAGAGGAGCGAATTACCTGCACAGTCAAGAGACAACGATTAGAGAGGCAGCATAACCAGTTATATGGAGAATAAACCAAGAGAAGGGTAAAGATGAGTACCCTGAAGGTTACCTGAAGTGGATAGCAGATTCCATAGTCGAACCCAAGACCAACAGCACACTAAACAACGATGGCCCTTAAGGTGAGCCAAACCACCAGAAACTGCAACCCACAACTAGAGGACCAGCAACGACGGTTGGTCACAAGAGAATGTAACCCATGGCTAGAGGGCCAACCACCACCAAGACCAACAATGTTCGAGCCATGGCCACAGAGCCATGAAACCCCAGTTGCTCACAAGGAGCGAAATTGTTAGTAGAAGAAAAGCAAAGAGGGAGCCTGAAATCGAAGCAGAGAGGTTACCTTGTGTTAGAGTCGAACTGTCACCAGGGAAGTCGGGCGAAAGGAACCAGGTAAGGGCATAGAGGAGCAGAGCGAAACCAACAGCAACAATAACCCAAGCTACAACCAAAACCCGTGCCATAGAACCATAACACGGTGACCAAGACAACCTCGAAAAGGTGGCGGAGTTAATGCTCCATTAAAACCTCACCAAAAACCCCAGTTGCATACGAGCGTGGGAAGGGATCATGTGGGCCAGTTGCCACGAAGGCACCCACCTCAGCTTTTGGGGTGAGTCATCAAATTTTGGTATCAGAGCAGTTCTTTCCTTAGGGAAGAAAAAAATTATGGAGGTAGGAAGAAGGGGTAGAGGTAGAGCTATTCGGAGGGTAGCTGACGAAGGACTGCACAAGGAAATCAAGATCCTAAGTGCCATATTAGCAGCAGTAGAAGCAGGGAGGCACAAGGATCCAAAAGGTGGTGACGATAGTGAAGAAGAAGCTACAGCTACGACAGATGGGTCCGATGAGGAAGGGCCAGAGATAAAATTGTTGAAATATGTTCTGTTAGCAAGCAACAAACTGAAGCCTAAACTATCAAACTATGATGGCAGTTTATCCACTAAAGTATTATTGGACTAGATTAGCGAGTTGGATAAATACTTCGAATGTGAGGAAATCAATGAGGATAGGAGGGTCAGATTTGCAGCTACAAAACTGAAGGGGCATGCAACACTGTGGTGGGACAGTGTGCAGGCAGAGCGAAGGAGATCAAATAAGCCACCAATTAAAAAGTGGACCAGAATGATCGCCAAGATGAAAGGTAAGTTTTTACCTAAAGACTATCAGATTGCTCTATATAGACAGGTACAGAACCTGAAACAAAGAGAAATGACTGTGAAAGAATATACAGAAGAATTTTATAGAGTGAATCTGTGAGCGGGTTATGTCGAAGATACCCCAGAAAAGACAACAAGGTTTGTGAATGGATTACGGATGGAGATACTGGATGAGATCAGTATTCTCTCTCCCAAATCTATAGAAGAAGCATATCAAAGTGCTTTAAAAGCAGAGGAGAAGATCACCAGGAAACAAAATGCCAGGAGAGGACGTGGATCTAGCTGAGGAAGGGGACAGTCCTTTGGTAGAGGCAGAACTGCCAACAGCAGTGAGGAAGGCAGCAGTTCAAAAACTACAGGGTCAACTGATAAAGAAGGTAACACTAGAGGGGGAAGGCCTTACCAGCAAGGGAGAGGTAACGATAGAGGCAGAGGTAATGTCTATCAGTGTTACAAGTGTCACAAATGGGGACACTGGTCTTTTGAATGTCCTGAAAGTGATCAAGCAGGACAAAGAGGAGAATATGTTGCTCAACTAGAGGAAGCTGAGGCCCCACCTCAAGAAGTAGAAACATGCCTGAAACAGGAGAGGCCTTGGTGTTGAACAAAGTCTTATTGAAGCCAACTAAAGATTTAGCTGATCAAACACAGTGGAAAGCCCTATTCCGGACTGTGTGTAAGTCACATGGGAAGTGTTGTAAACTGATTATTGACAGTGGAAGCACTAATAACCTGGTAGCCATAGAGATGGTAGAGAAATTGGGTTTAAAAAGACTGAAACACCCAACCCCATACCGGGTGTCTTGGTTACAAAAAGGGCATCAAATGCTTGTTGATGAGCAGTGTGAAGTGGAATTTCATATTGGCAGGTATAAGGATAAGGTGACATGTGACATTATGCTGATGGATGTGTGCCATATACTGCTAGGTAGACCATGGCAGTATGACAGGAAGGTAGTGCATGATGGGAAGACAAACTGTTATAAGTTTGCGAAAGATGGGATCAAGCATACATTGGTACCCATGAAGGAAGAGGACACAATAGAGAGTAGTGGGACAAAGGCATTATTATTAGGGGGAAAAGAGTTCCTACAGCAGATTGGAGATGATGAAATAAAGTTTGCAATTGTGTGGAGGCCAAGGACAGTGTTAATTCATACTGAAATTAAGGATTTGCCAGAGGAAATTCAAGATATGTTACAGGAATTCAGCGATATAGTAGTAGATGATTTGCCAGATAAGTTACCCCCAAAACAGAGTATCAGCCACCATATTGATTTCATCCCAGGAGCTAGTTTACCCAACAAAGCTGCTTACCGAATGAGTCCAAAGGACAATGAGGAGATTAGGAAACAGGTACAGGATTTGTTGGACAAAGGGCTGATTCAGGAAAGTTTAAGTCCGTGTGCAGTTCCAACAATCTTAGCTCCCAAGAAAGGAGGAGAGTGGCGGATGTGTACTGACTCTTGAGCAATCAATAAGATTACCATTAGATACAGGTTCCCTTTACCACGAATGGATGATATGATGGACTGCTTGAGTGGAGCAGCGTATTTTTCAAAGATTGATTTAAAAAGCGGTTATCATCAGATACAGATTCGAGAAGGAGACGAGTGGAAGACTGCTTTCAAAACCAATGAGGGCCTGTATGAATGGCTGGTCATGCCATTTGGATTGAGCAATGCACCCAGCACATTCATGCGCTTAATGAACGAGATGCTGAAAGAATATATCGAGAAGTTCATTATTGTGTATTTGGATGATATCCTTATTTTCAGTAAGACTAGGGAAGAACATTTCCGACACGTCAGGTGTGTCTTGGAAAAATTACAGCAAAATAAATTGTTGTTAAATTTGAAGAAATGTACGTTTTTTAAGAAGGAGTTGGTTTATTTGGGATTCGTGATTTCAGAGAATGAGTTAAAGATGGATCTGGAAAAGGTTGCAGCCATAGTTAGCTGGCCATCCCCAAAAAGTTTATTTGAAGTACGGAGTTTTCATGGGCTAGCAAGTTTTTACCGGAAGTTTATAAAAAAATTTAGTGGGATTTGTGCACCCATGGTGGACACCGTCAAAAAAGAAAATCAACCTTTTCATTGGACTAAGTCGGCTGAAAAGAGCTTTCAGCTGCTGAAAAAGAAGATCACCAAAAGACCCATTTTGAGGTTACCAGATTTCAACAAACTTTTTCAAGTTCATTGTGATGCTAGTGGGACAACCATTGGAGTGGTACTGAGTCAAGAGGATAAACCGGTGGCCTATTTCAGCGAGAAATTAAATGAGAGTAGACAGAAATATACGTCCTATGACAAGGAATTCTATGCAGTGGTGCAAGCGCTGAAACATTGGAGACACTACTTGTTGGGAAATGAATTTGTTCTATTTTCAGACAATTCTGCTTTGCAATATGTCATGCAACAGCATAAGCTGAATCATAAACATGCGAAGTGGGTGGAATATCTCCAGAGTTTCACGTTTGTGTTGAAACACATCAGTGGACAAGCCAACAAAGTGGCAGATGCGTTAAGCAGAAGAAGTTTGATTTTACAGGAAAGCAGAGTGCAGGTGTTGGGCTTTGAACATCTCAAAGATCTGTATGAGACAGATGCAGATTTTCGGGAAGCATATGAAGCTTGCCAGAATCCGTTGTTGAGAGACAACAGTTTGTGGTTAGATTATAACATACAAGAAGGATTGTTGTTCAAGGGAGGACAATTGTGTATTCCAGAATGTTCAATGAGGGAGAACTTAATTCAGGAGAAACATAGTGGTGGTCTAGCTGGACATTTTGGCATAGACAAGACTTTGGACCAGGTAAGTCATTTCTATTATTGGCCAAAGATGCGGCGAGATGTACAACGGTATGTGGCTAGATGTAAGATGTGTCAGCTGGCAAAGGGACACAGTCAAAATACGGACTGTATACACCCCTACCTGTTCCGGATAGGCCATGGGACTCAGTCAGTTTAGACTTTGTCTTGGGTTTGCCAAGGACACATAAAGGATACGATTCAATCATGGTAGTAGTGGATCACTTTACTAAGATGGCACATTTTATTCCTTGTAAAAAGACCAGCGATGCCACGCATGTAGCCCATTTATTCTTCACAGAAATTGTCAGACTGCATGGCTTACCAAAGTCTATTATTTCGGATAGGGACGTGAAGTTTACGGGCCATTTATGGCGGACTTTGTGGAAGAAATTAGATACTAAACTGAACTTCAGCTCAGCTTATCATCCACAGACCGACGGGAAAATTGAGGTAGTAAACCGAAGTCTGGGAAATCTGCTACGTAGTCTAGTTGGAGAGAATTCACGACAGTGGGATCGCGTACTCGCACAAGCGGAGTTCACTTATAACGATTCACCCAACAGGAGTATAGGCAGAAGCCCTTTCCAGATCCTATACAGCATGCACCCCCGTGGAGTGCACGAGTTATGAGATTTGGGTCAGTTGGAATGGAGGAGTGCTGACGGAGAAGATTTCGCCAAAATTATTAATGATCTTCACGAACAGGTGAAAGCTAAATTGCAGAACAGCAACCAAAGATATAAGCAGAAGGCAGATTTAAAACGACGGGAAGTGCAATTTAATGTAGGAGACCTGGTACTGGCACACCTACGAAAGGAGAGGTTTCCTAGAGGAGAATATAACAAGCTCAAATTGAAAAAGATAGGGCCTTGCCAGATACTGCGGAAATTCTCTGCCAATGCATATGAACTGCAATTACCCCTGAGTATTGGGATCTCACCCATTTTCAATGTAGCAGACCTATACCCTTATATTTCTGCTAATACGGACGACAGTTCAACAAGACACACACAGGACAGCTAGGGAGACAAAGAGATAGGGACATGGATCAGACAGATGCCCCCATCCAAGCCTTTGGAGATTGACCAAATACTAGATACTTAGGTAGCCAGGCAGACGCGCCGAAAGGAGTACTTACAGTACTTGGTTAAGTGGAAGGACCGTTCAATTGAGGACAGTTCTTGGTTGGATGCTGGACAGATTCAACGTGTCGGCTATTTGATTGAAGAGCTCATGGATAGGAGCCATGAGTTTCATTCACCCCAGGAGCCTGATGCAGGAGCATCCAATTAGGGAGGCGATAGTTGGACATGTTGTTTTAAGAATTTTTTTAAATTTACTTTTCAGTTTACTTTTATTGTTATTTCTTTTCAAGAAGGCTGTCACAGCCAATGTCGTTACTTTTTATTTTTTGAAAGTAAATAGATTAGGGAATAGTCTTAAATAAATTAATACTTGAATAACAGCAAAAGGGAATGTAACTACAAATTGCAACTGTAGGTAGTTCCTCAACTGAATGAGGCTACCAACAGCTTAAATACACAATCAAAAGATGAACAAAGGGTTGCTGCCAACAAAGGAGAATAGAAACCAGAGAATGTAAACTCTAACAAAATATTTTAAAACAGTAAAGAGAAGCATTTCAAGTATCAAACAGTTGTTATTATGAATGACTATAATCTAGTACTATGCACGAAATTAACTACATGATTGAGGGACTGTTAACGAGACTGTGCATCACATCGAAGCAACTAAACACTGCAAGAGAATTCATTCAGGTACTTCACGAAAGAAAATCATTGAAATTCTTACAAGTAGAAGATTTATCATTTCTATAAATATATATACATACATTGCATAAATATTTGTTATAGTTCAGAGACAGCATCCTGTAACCCAACACAGGTTCAGAGCATAAGGCATAGTGCCTTCCAAAAAAAATATACAATTGCCAAACAGTCCTCAGATATTTTCATTACAGACCAAGAAGGGTTCCTGTGACCCAGGACCAACTAAACAAACAGAGACGGGACCACGCTCAACAACCAGAGCCGAACTGTACAAAAATTGCGTTCAAATTCACAACCAAAATCTCAGCAGAGCCACGGTCACCAATGACCAACTAATGACCCAGAACTTTCGACGGACAGACAGAACTGAGGACCAACAAAAACGAGACTTCGTCTCTACAAAAACAACCTACAGGACTATATAAGATAAACAGGAAGGACCCTACCTGGTTCAAGTGGAGACCGGAATGGAAGAGCGAAGAAACAGTAACCGTCAAGGACCAAACCCTTGCCACCACCACAGAGGAGCGAATTACCTGCACAGTCAAGAGACAATGATTAGAGAGGCAGCATAACCAGTTATATGGAGAATAAACTGAGAGAAGGGTAAATATGAGTACCCTGAAGGTTACCTGAAGTGGAGAGCAGGTTCCATAGTCGAACCCAGGACCAACAGCACACCAAACAGCGATGGCCCTTAAGGTGAGCCGAACCACCAGAAACTGCAACCCACGACCAGAGGACCAACAACGAGGGTTGGTCACAAGAGAACGTAACCCACGGCCAGAGGGCCAACCACCACCAAGACCAACAACATTCGAGCCACGGCCACAGAGCCATGAAACCCCAGCTACTCACAAGGAGCGGAATTGTTAGCAGAAGAAAAGCAAAGAGGGAGCCTGAAATTGGAGCAGAGAGGTTACCTTGTGTTAGAGCCGAACTATCGCTAGGGAAGTCAGGCGGAAGGAACTAGGTAAGGGCACAGAGGAGCAGAGCGAAACCAGCAGCAACAATAACCCAAGCTACAACCAAAACCCGTGCCATAGAACCATAACACGACGGCCAAGACAACCTCGAAAAGGTGGCAGAGTTAATGCTCCATTAAAACCTCACCAAAAACTCCAGTTGCATATGAGGGCGGGAAGGGATCACGTGGGCCAGTTGCTACGGAGGCACACACCTCAGCTTTTGGGGTGATTCATGACACTAAAAGTGGTTCTGCGCAATTCAAACCCTATGGTGGATATTTGGAGGAGGATTCTTAGACACATCTAAGAGCAAGGTCACACTTGGCTTGCAACTATGTGGCCATAATTAAATAATAATTCCATGCTTCATGGAAAGAAGAGATTTGGCACCAGCAATAGCCATAGACTAGGGTAACCTATAAAATAGAAAAATATTTTCAGCTTTGTTAATGGGATTAATGGAGAATTTGGTTTTCGTATATTTTTGGTGTGTTGGAGTGTAATTTGAAAGAGGGATGCTTAGCTCAATGCACTAGTGATGGAGTAGGAAAATCTCATTTTCCTTTTGTGGCATTTCACTGCCCATTGGAGATAGAGTGAAGGATCTTGTTGGATGCCTAAATCTTCTAGAGAAAGTTGACCAACTCGTAAACACGACCAGTTCCATCCCAAGCTAGGGATTCCTAAGTATGAAGGGTGGTCTGAGGATTTGCATGGCATCACTAATGTAGTCCCTGGAACTCACTTCAAAGGCGCAGTTCCTGGAGCTACTAGTTTTTCCCAAGTCACTTCTTTGTGGAAAACCATTTTTCATGCAAGTTCGCATTTTGGGATGCTTAATAAGTCCACATTAAATTTCACATTATATTCTATCAAACTCAATGCGAAAATGATAAATTCAAATCCATTTGTTTTAAGAGTTTCAATGCCATAATGATAAATGCAGATCAACTTGAGTTTCAATGCCATAATGATAAATGCAGATCAACTTGTTTTAACATCTAGGCTTCCAATGTACCTACATTCTCATTCTAACCATTTTTATTATATAGAGATGGATATAATACTTCATTGTAGATCCTTTTGTTTTAATATCTGAATAGCTTATATTGTTTTCAAATCTTTTATCTAAGTATTATCATCTGCATTTCGTTGCTATCCTTCCTACAAATAGGAATTCGTGTTATCTCAGGAGTCCCGGGTTTCTTCTTTATTCCATAGTTTCTTAATTATACTAGAAGATCAAATAAAACAATCAATCTTCTATGTATACTAAATATTTCTGACTTTATTTATCTTTGAGGTTTTTCATATGTCCAGAGTTTCTATAAATAAAAACAGGGAATCTATTAATGATGAAAAACATGATTGATGATGAGAATATGATGAAATGAAAAATAAAATAAAAAATATACTTCCCTATTCCGATGTGGATGAAGTCTATAATGGACGAACCAAATAACGCGTTAATAGTGAAAAGGATGTCTCTAATTGACATTATTAAATGTCAAGGGCATTTTTTTTTGGTAACCTCTTGGGTGGAAATCTATTAAGATCCATGGAAGTTAAGTTACATGTGTTTTTTTGTAGGTACTGATTACAGGAATCCCTTAACCTCTTTGTAATTTTTTAAAGAATATTAAAAAGTTAGGCAAATTCAAGCAAGATTTGGCAATGAATCGCTTAATTTCCTAAATATGTGCAAATTAGTTGAACATCATATATTTTGGCACATTAATAAGCGAAATAAATTTCCATCACACATTTCAATATGGGTTGGTCTTTACACGGACTTGTCTTGAGATAGGGAAAAAAAATTAACTTTTTTTTAAAGAGTATTATAGTATTATGCACGGATTTGTTCAGATACTATTATAGTTAATTTACTAACTCCAATCTCTGAATAATACTCAATGATGAGTAACACTTAGGGTAGGTCGACCACATCTAACTATGTACATCAACTTAAAAATAGTATTAAGTAAATAATTTTTTAATGTTTTTTATGAGTGATGATAGGTGTCCTGATTTGACTAAGTTGTGTTGTCATTCGGGTCATATCATAGAGCCACGTGGCATGTATAATGCAAGGACAACGTACTAGAGTTCCAACATAAACATAGTCTGTGACCCTAGATGGGGTAGAGGGCATGAATCTCGATGGAATCCTAAGGTGGAGATGAATATCTAGGTGTTGTCCTGTGATCTTCCTTTTTTTTTCTATTTTATTCGAAAACCTAATTGAAGCCATTAACAATTTTGTCTCTATGCTTTTAGATAACAATTCATATGCAGGGTTATTTTAAGGCTTTCAAAGGTTGTAAGGACCAACAAATTGAATCTTTATAGATACTTTTATGGTCTATGAATATATTGATGGTGATCATGTTATAGAACAATAACTATTTTACTTTGAACTTTTATAATGTATATAATGTATATAGAACTCTGTGAATTACATTATTTCCTTTCAACCATGTACATGAGAGGCTTCTTCCCAAATTTCCCGTTATGGTTTAATTGTGTAAGATTGGATTGGTCATGTCCCTAATAATCTTCCCCTTTCACATTGAATGTCTATAGATTGTGGTGGACTATTGCCTTGTAATTTTCTTTGAATTGTAACCACATTTACTTCAAAGTAAATTATATTATGATTAGTTTCTTATCTATCTTATGAAACCTCTAAACTTTCAATCAAATTTTAAATGTTATTATAAATATATCTACTCTCGATGAAAAATGCACTATTGTAGATATCTCCAAGAATTACCTATTTATAATTATTTAAAATAGATTGCAAACTCATTGTTCATTTTTTAGTAGATCAATTATTTTGGTTGCAATTTAGTTTTCACTGGGTCACAGATTTGAACCTCATGGGGAGGGATGATGATGATGAGGATGGAAGCCACCTTATGGAGAACTAAACTATCCCATGGGTGTTCCAAGCTCCACTCAAATTCACACAATCTAGGTGATAGCGTCCCACTAGTGGGTAGTTAGTTCTTCCATCGAGTAGACTAAGTGACCCCAACCTATGCTCAACCTAATTTCTGAGGAAAAAAAAAAAATTATGTATGTTTTTTCTTTCTTCTGAATACAATCATGTGTTAGCTCTTATGGCATGCTTAGGTAATCTATATCATGTTGTCCTATCTTTTTGGTGAAGACAATATTTGTTGTATTTTTCCAAAGACATCAACAACATTTGATCTACAACAAATCATTATATGAAGTAAAGATTTTGTGGTTGTACTTTGCTTTATGACATATTTTATTCTATGATCAGTTGGTGTCATTCTTTATCGAAGCCAACCAACAACAAATCATTCTATGATTTTGAATGCTTTACTTCTCCTCTACTTTGAGTCAAAATTTATTTTAATTTAAAATCAACTAGTGATTCTTGAAATTTGTTTTAAGTTTAAAATTATAACAAGATTGCCAAAGTAGTCCCTATTGCATGGTCTTTGCTATGAGGGACTGTGTATGATTGTTTTGAACAAGACTTATAAGTACTTTCAATCTTTGGCAATTAAATTTAAGCTTAATTTAATTGTTAATTTGGTTATTGAGAAATTTTGATATAAAAATAGATTTCAAGATAACAAATATATTATCATTATTAATTATAAAGGGTTATAAAGATTAAGGATTCAATAAGTCATTTGTGTGTTATGGTAGTTTTGTTTTTTCTTGTAATAAATATGTGAAATGTGTTATTAAGGGAAATTTTTTAATAAAAAAGTTATTGGTGAAAGGTTAATTTATTATCAAAACATCACATTTGAAGGGAAAACTTTTAAACATAACGTTCCTCGACTGGAAGTATAAAGGTCCAAAACGTCAAAAAAAAAGTGTGTGATGGTAAAGAGGAATCCAAATTCCAACCCTAGTACCAAGTCGTGCTCCCAACTTTCGTACTTTAAAAAAATAAACTTCTCCTTCCAGATTTTGACATTGTCTTTACCGTGATTTTTTTTTACTTTTTGTACCGGGTGGAAAAAATTGAGGTGAAATCTTGATTTGTTTTATTTAAACTAGTTTTTTGACTGTATATATAGATTCAGCCCGTGAAAAACCAGTAGAGCACTTGGATTATGCAGAGGTTACCCATCAAACTTATAATTTCAATAAATTTTTGTAAGATTTTAGAAAAATTACACTGAAAAAATCCATCAGAAAAACTTCCAAACAATCTTACTAAAACAACTCAAATTAAAACTTTGGATACGCTTCCCCTTCATTTTTTTTATGCCTCGGATTTGATGTTGACTCTTTGCTCCAATTGAAAGTTCACCACGTGCTTCCCTTTAGAATTTCAAGCTCCGTGCGAAACAGTAACTTGGGTTGCGTTTGACAAGGCTATGCTGTCATCGCACTTCACTATGCCAAATGCCAGCACTGAAAGACGCTTTTTGCAATTTTTTTTTTTTCCATTATTATTATTATTCTTTTGTGTTCATCCGACTTAGCAAAGAAAGTGCGATGATCACTCAAAAAAAAATGTTTTAAAAATAAAAAATAAAAAAGCATGGGTTAGCTTGCAGTGGTTTTTTTACGATCTTTTTCTGATTTCTCTTTTTAGAGTCTTTCTATTTGAGCTCTTCTAAAATTTTGTATTCAAAAATAAATTAAAGGTGGTTTTTTTGGGAGTCTTATATAATCTGGGGCTCTGAGACTATGATAAAAATGCAAAAGCAAAAAATAAACAGAGAATGAATACAAATCTCTAATGGAGCGAACAATATTTCTCATCCTTCAAAATCAGTTAAATAAAATTACATAAGAAACAAAGATAAATGACTAAAAATTTCAACCAAATTCGACTAAACTCAAGAAATATAACACTTAACAGAGAATAAAATAAATATGAAAACACAAACAATGATATTAATATCTCACCAAATAAACAAATCATTGTTTCATCCAAAGCTAATGGGTCCTTCACATACCCAGATACCCACTTAAAAAAATGTGTACTTAAATATATATAAAAATATATTGACCAAGAAGCCATATCCCTGAATGGTCTCTATAGAGACTTTAAATTCGCAAGCTTAGGCACAGTCTCAAACGGAAATTCCTCTCGTTCTTAGTACTTAACAGTTATCGGAGCAATTTCTGTTTTTGCAAATTCAACGAAATCAATGAAATAAAAGAGTGAATTTATTATTATTATTTATTTTTAAGGTCACCGCAAGCCAGATATCAAATTTGTATATGAGATCCCCTTGTTTGTAGGATAAGGGACCCACCCTCTGCACGCGACGTGCATGACAAGACGGCTGGGGCGGTTGGCTTTCACACCCCCCAGCCGTGTTCGAATCCTGCGGCGGCTCTCTCTGCTATGCCGTATTCTGCTGGCTTCGGCCATATCGATTGTAAATATCTGTAGGCTTGGGCCATATGAAGATTTCTCTCTGAAAAAAAAAAAAAGGGACCCACCCACCTCACCACAGCGATTTGATTGTTAAATCTAAGAAGGCATACATACTCTACCCCTCTGGTTTTAAACTTATATATAAATTGCAGACATCAACCAACCAAAAAAATGCCTACTATGAAATATGAAAGGGTGAACGTTAAATTTACTTTTTCAAGTTTTTTTATAAATCACTTTCAACATTTCAAATTTTGTTTTGAAGGTCAAATACATGTACAAAAGTCCAAAAAATTCCATGGAACGTCAAATCCATGGCCTGTCAGCAAGTTGGTACTCGATACACGGAAAACGATACCCATTCATTCCCTCGGGTACGCATCCTTATTGACTAAATAAACGTTCGGGCTCTCATGGGTTAGTGTGAGAATATTTTAGAATCCAACATGCTCACATTTTCACGGCAAGATTTTGAAATATTCTTGAAATTTACAGTGCACAAAAGAATAATCGCTTTCAATAACAATTTGATTGAGTTTCGATCCTATAAGTTCTAGTATACTCCCGTTTGCTCTCAAATATGAACGCACGCCACACTTTTTCTCTCTTCAAACAAAATCAATGGCCGGCCGATTCTGCGATGAATTATGAAACCCACCCAGTGACTGATGATGATGATCCATCTGCCGCTGGATCTCGAGAAAATAGTGTTCATACTGTACAATTGTGCATGACAAATAACAAAATAAAGGCTCTGCCCGGGTTGCCAAATTTTGAAGGTAAATTCCATTTCAGTTAGCTGTATGTACGAAGGGATTTGCCATTTATAAAAGAAATTAAAATGTTAGTAAATTAAGGATGAAAACCAAAAGAAACAAATCGATTACCCAAAAAAAACTAATAAATAGGACAAACTTATTTCAAATCCAAAAGTTTTAGCCATTAGAGATTTGCATCTTATTTTAGTTAGAAAATATGTGAAATTAATATATATTTCTTATAAAGAATTTTTTTTAACGGATATTGAATTAGGTTTTCTGTGTTTATAAATCAGTATAGATATGTTTTAAATACAGATTTAATATGAACTTAAAGAAATTTAATTTTTTCATGTGTAAATTTGAGGGATCCAATTTATTCAGATATAATTTTTTTTATGACTGGATATTATTTAAATGTTTCATATAGTTATTTATTTGTTTTAGATATTTAAAATATATATATATATTTTGGTTGATATGCAAAGTTGATAAATGTTTCATATAGTTATTTATTTGTTTTAGATATTTAAAATATATATATATATTTTGGTTGATATGCAAAATTTCAACTTTGATGAAAGGTGTATAAGGTTAGATTGTATATTTAAAAAAGGAATTGTTTTTAGTGCTATTTTTTGGATTTTCCTGTGCCCTAATCTGACGGAAAATTTTTAGATGAAATCTTGATTTGTGTTATTTAAACTGGTTTTTTGACTATATATATAGATCAGCACCCTGAAAAGCCCCCTATAACACTTACATTGTGCAGGGATTACCCATCAAACTTGTGAGTTCAATAAATTCTTACAAAATTTTAGAGAAATTAAACTTGAAAACCCCAAAAAAAAAAGAGCTTCTAGAAAATAGACAACTCTTTACCCCAATAAACTTCACTGAAACATAGCATTAGCAGCACTAATTAATTAATACATAATAACAAATATATATGAATTGAGCAGAAAAACTTCTGTGGTCATAAAAGCAACAATGGTGCTGAAGATTAATTCCTCCAGACTCAGCAACAGCGTTCATGACATCTCTCTTGATTTTCTTCTCCCTCGTAGGCTACTTAAAGACCATTTTCTCCATACATAAAGGTTCAGGACGAGTATTCAAATGATTTTAAAAGACAAAATGTAAGAAGTGTAAGTGGTTTTTGGGGTTTTTTTTTTTTTTTTTTCTTTTGTTTAACTTTGGGATGCTGCCTATAGTATCTTGTTAGGGAATTCTCGTAAAGAATGATAAATTATTAATATATGGTTGATATATTGTTATAATGATATTTTAAATATAAAAATATATAATTTTATGTAGTTGAATATCAAAATTTTAAATTATATATATATGAATTTTAATATAATTAAAAGTATTTATGGAAGGAATCAATGAATATAGAAATAATGTTATGTTTTTTAGTTTAATAGTTTTTATATTTCTCAGAAGTTTTGTTACATTTTCAAAAAAATAATTATGTTTTTGTAATGAATGATTGTTGTTGCACTAAATTTAGGGAATTGATTTGTATTTGTCCCACAATGTTTGGCTTATCTTTGAGGTTAAATAGAGTAATAGTGATTTAATTTCTTATATGTTTTAACTATATTTTTGAGGATTGGTTGAATCTAGTGAAATTTTTTTGGTATTCAATTTAGGTAATAGAAAAATGATTTATCGTTCAAAGAAATCTATTTTGAAATAGAGTTTTCATAATTTTAATTTAATTATCAATAATTATTAAGTGAATGGTATAGGTTTAATCTCTATGAAATATTGTAAAGTATTCTTAATATTAGTTATATAGTAAAGATTGAAAATAAGTTTCTTAATTAAAAAAATATATATTATGTGAGCAAGTTTCATATCAAATGAGTTATGGTTATTTAGAGATATGATATTGATTAGTCATAATATTGACCAATGGAATTATAACAAAGATTATTTACAACTTGAGAAATCCCAAAGTGAAAGTGAATCTCTATGCTTAAAATTTTTGTTGGGGACCTTTATTGGCTACTATTCTCAAATGCAGTTTGACTCATCACTATTATTGAAAAAAACCATTCCACCTTAATTACCGGTTGATGATACGTAACAAGTTTTCACTCAAATTTTGACTCCTCCCACATACCTTTAGTCTTTGGGTATATATTATCTTTTTTAATTATTAATAATAATAAATATTTAAAATAAAATTATAATTTAATTATTTTTAAATTTTTAACAATCTAAAATAATAAATAAATTAATGTTTAGATATTTATCATGGGCTATCGAATAAATTAATGTTTAGATATTTATCATGGGCTATCGATATTTGTTATCCATTTAATTTATATAACATATATCCATAAACGTGTTTAAAATAATTTTATTCCTTCTTTCTTTTTCTTTTCTTTTTTCCGAAGGTGGCAAAACCTATCAAACTCAGGTGTCAAACCAACAGTGAGGACAGCCATCTCTCGCTGCTATCCGCGAATGTCGGTTTGACTCATCACCGTTATCAAGGAAAACCACGCCACCTGTAATAACCCGCTGGTGGTCCGTAAAGGAGCAGGCTTTCACTCCTGGCAGATGCCTCTGGGTCTTGGGCCGTTAACCTGTTTCCTTACGTCCGAGGAAGACGAGCTCTTACCAAGCAGAAGCAGTTTTACGGCATACTCCAGGGCGAAAAATAATTTTATTCCTTACATATAACTTCCACCTTCAAATTCTTATAAATTTCATTCTAACAATTAAAAAATAACAAATTACACAAAAGCCAATTGGCCTCCACGTTAGAGGTAATTGTTACACATCATGTGTCATAACCAAAGTTTGTTAATTATGATGAAATTTGTTCATTTCGAATTTCGTACAAGAGGGAAGACTAGGTAAACATTTCGGAAGGGGAAGGGAAATGGCAGCGTTTGACTACCGTTCAATCTGGAAGCTATGTCATCAACTCATCAGCAATAACAACTAGCAGTAGAAATAATGCATGACTTCCGAGCCATGGAAGACCAGTATTGATACGTTCCACTGAAGCAATCACTCGGCCAAAAGACATAGAAAACGACGATTCTCGCACATGGTCGGGTTAATGCGAGGTATGGAATGACCCACCCCAAAGCATAGTACCATCAGCCTTGCAGAAATCGGAGGACACTCAAAGTCACCGCGCATTACAATTATCAGAAATGCCTGGACTTTTAGCGGTAATGGCGACACTATTCACATGAATTCCTTGTCCAACCATGTGCCTTTTCGGACATTGTTGCCAAAAGTGAACATATATAGTATCTATGGTAGGGGGACCGCGGTGTCACCATGGTTCATCGATGCACAATGAAGATTTATGGCCGTCGTGTACATACATCCCCCACGCCGACGTCTAGTTGATCGCTACAGCCTGTCAGAATGTACAACGTTCTTTTTGGGTTTTACAGTAGTAATTTGTTGGTTTGATCCTGGGTTCAGTTTAAATTGCGTAGTCTAACGAAGTTGCAATTTCTCTCAAAAATGGAAATTTTGAGAAAATGTTAGAAACACTAGCTACAGCTGTTTATGTAACCCAGTTTTAAATTTATGGATTATGGAAACTAGAGCTGTGGAGGTAACATACCCTTAAATGTTTACTTTTATTTTTATCTCGATCAACATAAGACTGGATAAAGAGTTGGTTTAACAATTCTCTTTTTACTAAATACAAGTTGGTTTAAATTTTCTTTAAAGATGCCCTCGCAACAAAGGTTGCACCTAGGGTCCAACGTTGTCCGTGAATTTATGGAGATTGCATTGAGGCTTAGTTAATGTTTAATAGATCACTCTCCGTAGCGGTGGACATGGCATAATTCGTGTTTTTTTGTGTAGGAAAGGTAGTGGAGACAAACCACAAAATAACACAAATAAATTACACATAATAACATTAGTTGTCACTGTTCTATTGATTACATGATACTTGATGATTATAATGAACTTGGTGAAAGGTATTTAAACCTTTTCCATTAGTGGTTCCCCTAAAATAACTTGGGATGCAACCACATACTAAATTCGACTATGACTTAACTTGACTTAACATGACTCCCAAAATTTAGCCAGCTTTTCATGCGTGAATAATTAGCTTATTATAACTTTCCCCTTAATTATGACTGCTAAACTAAGACATGACTCATAAAATTCAAACATGCCTGCTGGTCTATGTCTTAGCTAGACTTACAACACTCAAGTTTCTTCTATGAAACTCAAACACATCTTTTGCTAACAGCTTAGTAAATATATCAATCCATTGATCACTTTTCCTCCTTATAAAGGGATTGTCTTAGGAGAAAATCAGAATGCATCCAAAGCCATTCCTTTAATCCAGAAGGATGACAATGCTTTAGGCGTTGATGGAAGAATTCAAAAAGCTAGTGAGCAACTTAACTGGACAAATACTACAATAAAAGGCTTAGAGATGAATGTTGCAAAATCTATAGAAGTCAAGGAACAATTTGATATAGTCCAAGTATCAATAAATGATGTAAATAAGTGTCTTAACAATGTACAGTTTGATTCCAATATTATTCGTTCTTATGCTAGAGATTCTTTAACCAAGATAGAAGGAATAGAAGAAAAACTAGTTGATCATTTTGATTCAACTAAGCAGTCAATAGCTGGTTTCACAGATAAAGTTGAAAGGATGAATCTACCGAAGAATAAGAAACCAATTCCAAATTCCTTCCTTGTAAAAAGAAGCATAAGAATTCAGGATCCTGTGAAATCTGTAGATAGGTTTCCTGCATTATTTCCTAAAGAAGTAGCCATGTCATCTTCCGATACCGAGGCTACACATAAAATCACCATTGCATCCTTATTTAAGGATGAAGAAGCAGATAAAGGGAAAGAACAAAAAGACTTAGATACACATATCTTTCCCATATATGAACCTCTGGAGCACAGGTTCAATAAATACCCTGCACCGGACATAGAAGGAAAAGGAAAACTTCCTGAAGCACACACCTTTTTCCCTCATTCCCACAGAGAGTGGAATATAGATAACATGAGTGGTTGTCAAATAAGGCAAATTATTGACATAATGTACACATAATATAAACTCATGTGTCTTAGGGGTAAAAGTGAAATAGATGCTTGCAGGACTATTATCCAGTGTTTTACAAGGACACTCCTCAGGTGGTGGGAGACAGAATCCTCTCATAAGCGCATCGAAACAATGGAAGCTGAAGTCCTTAAAGATGAGAAAGGAAATGTAATCCGTAATCCAGATGGCACAGTCATTAGCAATATGATTGGCGCACTTACATCAATGATTCTTGAACATTGGTGTGGAAGTGAAACAGAAATTGCTGATAAAAATGAGGTTATATTGATGAATTTAAAGTGCCATAAGATGTCCCAATATGATGAATTTCATAGAGACTGGATGCAGAGAATCTATGAAGTCAAAGACTCCAAGAATCTGTTATGGAAACAGGTTTATCTTGCTGCCTTGCCATCAAGGTTTGTTGACTACATCAGAATGCAGGAAATATTTCAACTTCCCTTTGAGTCTTACACTTGGGGTGAGATAGATTCTCACATTACAAAGCCTTTGGTCAACCTTTGAACAAGCTCAAAAGTAAATAAGTATTTGGAGAAACTCTCCAGATTGCCAGATAGAAAGTCCATCTGCAGCAAGTATGGAATTACAGCTAATGATCCTTTGGTTAAAAAGAGAAAAGGAAAAAAGAGAGCCAAAAGAGAGTTTAAAGAAACTTTATATAAAAAAAGAAGAAATTATCCAAATGACAAAAAGAGAACTCCAAAACCAGCACAAAGAAAAAGAGGGTATTATAAATATGTTCCAAAAACCCATTATTATCGTCCCACTGACATACACCTGCACACTTCCAAGCAGGACAAATGGAACAAACTTACTTGTTGGTTATGCGGCCAGAATGGCCACACTTCCTCTAGATGTCCCCAAGGAGAAGAGTCAAAGTTAAATAGAGGAAAATGATCTCAGGAGATTGCCAGAAAAGCTAAACAAGTAAAACAAGAAGGAAGAGAACCAATGTTATGCATGAAATGTGGTTCTCAGTCACATAGAACAGAGCAATGCAAAAATCTTGTTATCAGAGAATGTGCACAATAGCACCAGCTAGAAGAATCATCCTATGATTCCTTTAGTACTTCTTCAACAGAATAATTACATGCTCACATGGAGAAATGTTCAGATTCCTATTCTTCAAATTGTTTATGTTCTGATTCAGAAGAATGTGCTTGTCATGCTCAATATGAATCTGATTCTGCATATTCCAGCAATTCCAGCGAAGAAGAACCAGAGAGGTTCAAGCCTCAGAAAGAAAAAGTACTCATGGCTGCAACTGATGAAGACGAGCTGAAGATTTTATCACACATCAGAACCATGGAGGATGGAGACATGAAGAATCGCCTGATTGAAGCATTTACAGATCAGCTCAAATCTAAAGCTTCAAAAGAAGCAGGTAAGAAACCCCTATTTATTGATGCATCTTATGAAAGAAACACCAAGTCATTCCAGAAGCATCATCAAAAGCTTGGACAAGTGAGATCACTGACTTTGGGGGAAGTAAATAGAGAAATTCATTATCTTAAAACAGAAATCTCTCAGATGAAAGTTCAAATTGAAGAACTCCAAAAAGGCAAAAGGGTGGCTAGAGCTGAAAGCCAACCATGGGATAATTAAGAAATTCAGATTGCTGAAGGGGTGAAAGATCCAAACTTTGGATTTAAAGACATGAGGTTACTCACAATCTCTTATCAGCAACACCATGTCAGAATTAACATCTGCATCAAAGGACAGATATTCAAGATGACTTCTCTTCTTGATTCAGGAGCAGACATTAATTGTTAGGGTCCCACCCTAACCCCCTTATTTATGTGATGGGATCACGTCATAGTCAAGAGTCAATAAAGCCCATATTAATATTTGTAAGTGGTTAACCCGCAATTAATGACGGGACCACAGTTAGTTGCAAATGGGCGGTAGTATTAGATAGATGGTAAATGGGCGGTAGTATTAGATAGATGGTATTAATAAAACCCACGGTATTGGCCCATGGTATTGCATATATGAGTCATATATAAAGGATAGAGACTCCCTGCGAGGAGTATCGTGTCTTGTTTTTGTAATCGAGCTCTGCTCTATTGGAGGTTGCCCCCTCGAAGAGGCCTGTGAACATTTCTCTCTGAATAATAAAATCATTGCTATTCTATGTTCTGGGTATCTTTTCTTTGCATATTCTGTGTTCTGGGTATCTTTTTCTTCGCATATTCTGTGTTTGGGTATTACTTTGCAGGTTAAGAGCATAACAAGTGGTATCAGAGCACTTTCCAGGGCTCGGTGGGATCTCCAAATTTTAGCAAATTTTTTTTTGGCTAGAGACGTGTTCCGGCGTCTTTAAACCATGGGATCTGTTGTTAAGCGCATAAACCTGCGGATTTGGGGAGGCATGCACGCAGGAAATACAAGAGGTGGTCACATCTGTTGGACTCCCTTGTAACCCCTGTGGGTACCCCTTCGAGTAGTAGCGCATTAGACAGAACCGCGCACGGACTGTCTTCCACGTACCCTCTGGGTATATAGGAAGCCCCCTAGCTCCCTTGAAACCTCGCCATAGATAAACCTTCAGCCGTCTTTTGGCTACAGTACACCGAGAACAACACTCGGAGAGATTACTCGCCCGTACGATAGGGTAGTCGGGTTGTACGGCTAAGGGTACGGTCGATCCTCCTTAGTTAGAGCCCTGAAACATTGGGCCGAGTACTACTGTCAGACCCTTATGTATATTGCGATCTGTAGCACCTGACACTCCTCAAGACCATAGTTCCCTTTCTATCGGGGGATCACACATCTATTCCAGATCAGCAAGTGCAACAGCAGCAGACATCAGTCCCGCAGCTCCATCAGATCAGCAGCAGCAGTTGTTCCACCATTCAGATCTCTCAGATCCACCAGATCGGAGTAGTTGTGAAGGGTTCCTGTACCTGGATATAATTTTCACAGGACTTTTGGCGGCATTGACATTTTGAGGATTTGGCGACTGCAGTATTGATCAGGAAGGAGTAAAACTCCGTTAGGAGTTTTCCAAAAAAAAAAAAAAACGAGTCTGAGATCTTGCGGGGCGCTTATTGGTGACCTAGCCCATCAGAATCAGGACGACGAGCTGAGCAAGGTGGTAGCATTCAATTTCTTAGTAAAAAAAAATTTGGCGGTCCCAATTTTTCATCAGGTTGGTGTATGGTAGAAACTCGCGCTCAAGCAATGGCCAATGAAAGGATGGACAAAATTGAAGACCAGGTGAACTCCATCCAATTTTCTGTGAACGAAATACAACATGAGATTAAAGGAATAAGTATCCAGATACAGAACGCACTGAAGGGCAAGGAGCCAGCCCACGAGGAGGCGAATAATGGTCATGAATACCATGAGGGTGAGTCTAGCCACTCTCCCCACGTCTGGCACACCCACCCACCACCCAGTCAGCAACCTCCCATGTTGGATATGAATAAATTTGACGGTTCTCACACATCCGCATGGCTAGCACAAATGGAGCAGTATTTCCAATTGAATCATATCATAGATGAGGGGACTAAGCTTATGGTGGGCACCATGTACTTGGACAATGAACGCTGGCAATGGAAGGAATGGCATCAGCGTTGCAATGGACATTTTCAGAATTGGACCCAATTTGCCAAAGCTCTTCGAAATCGCTTTCAACAGGAAGACTCTTTTTTGAGGCGTCTCACTAAGCTCCGACAGACGGGTATAGTGGAGGAATATATTACTGCTTTTGAAGCCTTAGCCTTCCGCACTAAGGGTCTCACAGATGAGTTCTACATGGAATGCTTTATCAGCGGTCTTAAAGAAGCCATCAAAGCTCAGGTTCTACTCCACCACCCTCCCACATGGACAGAGGCTTGCCAGGTAGCTCGTAAGGTGGAACGTGCATTAACAGCCCAATCCAGCCGCCCCAACTTCCCCACTAAAGGTCGTCCCTCACAGGCTCCCAACACGACTCAGACACTTAAGATTCAAAAGGTGTCACCTGCGGAAATGGCCAAAAGAAGGAAGCAAGGACTATGTTACCACTGTGATGAAAAATATTCCCCGGGTCATAAATGCAAAGAGCCCAAGTTTTTTCAAATAGATGCCACTGACTATAGCTCCACCGAGGAAGATCCACCACTTGAGGAACCGGAGGCGATCGAAGAAGATAACCAAAAGGAGATTGTATCTAATGAACCAATTATTTCGCTAAATGCATTGGCAGGAATTTCTTCCCCTCAAACTCTCAAAATCAGGGGTTTTCTTAAACATCGCCCAGTAGTAGTCTTGATTGATACTGGAAGTACCCATAATGTCATCCATCAAAAGATCGTTGAAGTAGCACATTGTTTTGTCCGAGCTGTTTCTAACTTCCAAGTCCAGATTGCCGATGGGGGCACCATGAAATGTGAAGGTCGCTATGAAAATGTCAAACTTCAAATGGGGGATTATCAATTGAAAACCCACATGTTTGCAATACACATGGGGGGTTGCGACATTGTCCTAGGCACGGAATGGCTCCGCACTCTTGGGCCAATCACAATGGATTTCCAGGAGTTATATATGAGTTTTAAGCAGAACAACTCCACACATACCCTCCGTGGACTACAGGCGGGAGCCCCCTCTATCATCAGCTCGCATAGGATGGAAAAATTGTTAAAAAAGGGCCATCATGGAGTGGTAGCTCAATTTAATGCCATCCAGGTAGTCGACACCATGTCTCTGCCAATTCATCCTGAGATGCAACAGATTTTAAATAAACATCGGACGGTCTTTGACAAGCCTCATGAGCTTCCACCCTCGCGAGGGGAACATGATCATAGCATCACATTGGTTCCAGGGGCCCAACCCCCAAATGTGCAGCCATACAGATATCCGTTCACCCAAAAGAATGAAATAGAAAAAATCATCAAGGAATTGTTGGAAGCAGGTGTCATTCGTCCCAACATTAGTCCTTATTCATCCCCAGTGGTCATGGTCCTCAAGAAAGATGGGGAGTGGCGGATGTGTCCTGACTTCAGGGCCCTCAATAAGTTGACAGTCAAAGATAAATTTCCCATCCCGGTGGTTGACGATTTGCTGGACGAACTCAATGGGGCTCAATTCTTCACTAATTTGGATCTTCGCTCAGGCTACCACCAAATTCGCATGAAGGAAGTCGACATTCCCAAGACGGCTTTCAGAACTGATGAAGGCCATTATGAGTTCCTGGTCATGCCATTTGGTCTCTGTAATTCCCCCTCTACTTTTCAGAGCCTTATGAATCACCTCCTCAAACCATATCTCAGAAAATTTGTCCTTGTCTTCTTCAATGACATCCTCATCTATAGTGGCACTTGGGCGGCACATCTTCAGCATGTAGATCTAGTCTTGCAACTGCTCCGCACGCATAAATTATTTGTCAAGATGTCTAAGTGTTCGTTTGGCATGGAAGAAGTTGAGTATTTGGGCCACATTGTGGGGCGTGAAGGTGTCAAGGTGGACCCCAAAAAGATCCAGGAAATGCAAGAATGGCCTCAACCTAAGACCTTGAAAAGCTTGAGAGGATTTTTGGGTCTCACAGACTATTATCGTAAATTTGTCTACAACTATGGCCGCATAGCGAAGCCCCTAACTCAACTCCTAAAAAAAAATTCCTTCTTCTGGAACGAGGAAGCACAACAGGCATTTACCGCTCTCAAAACCGCCATGTGTTCCACTCCCGTCTTAGCACTACCTGACTTCACAAAATCCTTTGTAATTGAATGTGATGCTTCGGGTACAGGTATTGGAGCGGTCTTAATGCAGGAAGGGCGACCATTGGCCTTCACTAGCAAACAACTAAGTGGGAGGAATCTGGGCCAATCTACCTACGAGAAGGAAATGATGGCCATCTTACATGCAGTCGAGACCTGGTGACCTTACTTGTTGGGGCGACGTTTCCAAATCCGCACAGATCATCACAGTCTTAAATATTTTTTGGAGCGACGCCTATCTTCCCCACAACAAAATAAATGGTTAGCCAAAATGTTGGGATATGATTATGAGATCATTTACAAGAAAGGGAAAGACAACAGTGTAGCAGATGCATTGTCGCGCCAATTTGAGGAGGAAAGTACTTTGCTCGCAATTTCCCTCCCCATTCCAGACTGGATTGAAGAGGCTCGCAGGGAATGGTTTTCACATCCTGGGCTCTCCCAACTCATTTCTCAATTGCAGGTAGATCCTAATTCCAACAAGGGCTACTCGTGGCAGAATGATATTCTTCGCTATAAGGACAGAGTCGTAATATCACCAACATCCACCCTCAAAAGTTGCATTTTGGCAGAATTGCACTCATCTCCCATTGCAGGACATTCGGGCTTTCAGAAGACGTATGCTCGCACCAGAAGATCATTTTTTTGGACCGGCATGAAACATGACATCCTTACTTTCGTAGCAGAATGTGACGTCTGTCAACGCCACAAAGGGGAAACCGTCAACACACCAGGCACATTACAACTGTTGCCCATTCCGGCGTCAATTTGGACGGAGGTCTCCATGGATTTCATTACAGGTCTTCCAATGTCTGGGAACAAGTCAGTCATCATGGTGGTTGTGGACCGATTGTCGAAGTATGCTCATTTCTGCGCCCTACCCCAACCGTTTACACCAACTTTGGTTGCTCAAACTTTCATGGATCAGATCTTCAAATTGCATGGCATGCCCACTTCTATTGTGTCCGACCGTGACCCGATCTTCACCAGTAATTTTTGGCAGGAACTCTTCAGAATACAAGGCACTCAACTCAAACTCGGTACTTCATATCATCCGCAAACAGATGGTCAAACCGAAGCCGTCAACAAATGTCTAGAAACCTACCTTAGGTGTTTCACTTCAGAAAGGCAACACCTTTGGGTACAGTGGTTACCTCTGGCTGAATGGTGGTATAACACCAACTATCATGCCACCACCAAAATGACTCCCTATGAAGCAGTCTATGGTCAACTTCCGCCTTCCCCTACTTCTTATCTCACGGGGTGCTCCAAAGTACAAGCCGTGGATCAACTCCTACAACACCGCGCAACCATGCTTGCCCATCTGCGCGAGAATCTTCATCAAGCCCAGAACCGTATGAAGCAACAGGCCGACCAACATCGCTCAGAGCGCCAATTTCAAGTAGGGGATCAGGTCTTTTTGAGGCTGCAACCATATAAGCAAACATCACTCAAAGACAAGGGTTGTCAAAAGCTCTCTCCAAAACTCTACGGACCATACCAAGTACTTCAGCGCATTGGAGAAGTGGCTTACAAGTTGGCTTTGCCACCTACAGCAAAAATCCACCTAGTTTTCCATGTACCGTGCCTCAAGAAAGTGATTGGGAACAATTGCCGAGTTCAAACCAGTCTACCTGAATTGGACGAAGAAGAGTCAATCTGGCTTCAACCTGAACAGGTTCTAGACACACGAGACAAGCACCTGCGCGGCCACATGATTAAGGAGGTCCTCGTCAAATGGAAAGACACGTCTCCAGAAGATGCAACTTGGGAACCAGCCACTATTCTTCAGCAGTTTCCGCAGCTTCAGCCTTGAGGACAAGGCTAGTCTTAAGGGGGAGGGCATGTTAGTGTCCCACCCTAACCCCCTTATTTATGTGATGGGATCACGTCATAGTCAAGAGTCAATAAAGCCCATATTAATATTTGTAAGTGGTTAACCCGCAATTAATGACGGGACCACAGTTAGTTGCAAATGGGCGGTAGTATTAGATAGATGGTAAATGGGCGGTAGTATTAGATAGATGGTATTAATAAAACCCACGGTATTGGCCCATGGTATTGCATATATGAGTCATATATAAAGGATAGAGACTCCCTACGAGGAGTATCGTGTCTTGTTTTTGTAATCGAGCTCTGCTCTATTGGAGGTTGCCCCCTCGAAGAGGCCTGTGAACATTTCTCTCTGAATAATAAAATCATTGCTATTCTGTGTTCTGGGTATCTTTTCTTCGCATATTCTGTGTTCTGGGTATCTTTTTCCTCGCATATTCTGTGTTTGGGTATTACTTTGTAGGTTAAGAGCATAACATTAATATCCTTAACATGAAAAATATTCCAGCGAAATATTGAACTGCTGCAGAAAGAATAGTTGTTGGTCTAGGAAATAAAAGACTGCAATATGAAGTACCAGAAACTTCAGTATGCTTTGATACACACTGTGTTTATCTAAAGTTTGCAGTTGCTGATATACCAGTAGATTGTATACTGGGAAATGTTTTCCTAGCAGCAGTAGAGCCACATGGATCTCTCAGGCTCAAAGGTGGGAAGGCCGGATATTTTATCTCTGTCCCCACATCAAAGGGTCCTAGAAAGAAAATTGAGCTTCCTTATATTTCACATCCCAAAATTTCTACAATGGTCTAGATAGTACAAAATATGGATAAAGCTGAAGCTCGGTTGTTAGATCTAAAAGATCTAAAATCTACTCTGCAAGTAGAAGAACAACTCAAAATGCCACAGGTCAGAAGAAAGATTGAAGGTCTGAAGAAAGAAATTGAAGATGATTGCTGCTCAGAGGAGCCAAATGCTTTTTTGCATTGAAAGCAACACACTGTTAAGCTCCCTTACAAGGAAGGATACACAGGTAAACCTTGTAAGAGTCGAGCCATTCCTATGAGCAAAGAATATAGAGATCATTGCCAAAGTGAAATTCAATAGCTCTTGAACAGAAGATTGATTAGAGAATCCAACAGTCCCTGAAACTGCTATGGGTTCTATGTAAATAAGAGAGGTGAACAAAACAGAGGTATCCCCAGATTAGTCATAAATTACAAACCTCTGAACACAGTCCTAGCTGATGATACCTATCCAATCCCTCATAAAGGTGATCTAATCAAGAGGATAGCAGGAGCTAAAGTATTCTCAAAATTTGACCTACAAGTAGGATTTTGGAAAGTAGCCATCTCTGAAGAAGACAAGTTCAAGACTACCTTCAGTATACCAGCTGGACATTGTGAATGGAATGTCATGCCTTTTGGGTTGAAGAATGCTCCTTCAAAGTTTCAGAAGGTAATGGACAATATTTTCAGACCATATTTTGATTGGCTGATAATATACATTGATGATGTATAAATATTTTCAAGAACCATTCAAGACCATTTTAAGCATGTTCGTATATTCAAAAATTTGGTTAAACATAATGGTCTTGTGTTTAGCAAGAAGAAGATAGAGGTTTTCCAAACCACTATCAAATTTCTAGGCCATACAATCTGCAATGGCTAGATTTCTCTGTAACAACATGCATTAGAATTTGCGGATAAATTCCCGGATGTAATCACAGAAAAGAACCAACTTCAGAGGTTTTTGGGTTGTTTAAACTATGTCAACAAATTCTATCAAGACTGTGCCAGTGACAGAAAGATACTAAATCAGAGGCTAAAGAAGAATTCTCCTGAATGGAGTCTAGTGCATACAGCCGCAGTCATTTTATATGTTGTTGATGATCTTGCACCCAAAATTGTTGAATCTGATGCAAGCAACATAGGATGGGGTGGCATTCTTAAGCAAAAGGTTGGAAAGAAAGAACAAGGAGTACAATTTGCTTCAGGAGTGTGGAATCCAGCCGAGCTGAACTACTCCACTATTGAAAAATAAGTAAAAGCAGCATGGAACTGCATCAGCAAGTTCGAGGTTTATCTTATCAATAAACCTTTCCTTCTGAGAACTAATGCATCTGCCCTGCAGAAAGTCCTGACAAAGGACATCAATAAAGCCGGAGAAGCTAAGTTTTCCAAATGGAAAGCTTTATTTGCAAATTTTGATTTACAAGTAGAACACATTAGAGGTAAAGATAATAATTTACCTAATTTCTTGAGCCGAGAATACATAGAAGAAAAAGATCATGTCATGGTGATCATTACTAAGTGGGACCAGCAGTAGAAACAAGAAGTCTTAAGGACTATCCCAGATGACCAAGACTGGGAAACGTACAAAAACAATCGGAGACCCACATGGCAGCTGTGAAATACAAAAGTCCTAGATGCTAATTTACAACCCCACACTGACATCCAACACTTTGTACCTGAGAGAAAAGTGTACCCTAAGGGTCGTAAGTGGATCCATGACATGATATATGACAAAGCCAAAAGAGATGCTGGAATTTCCCATCAAGTCCTCGAACAAAACTTTCATGATATTGCTGGCATCTGGTGCCATGGAGGTCGCAATATGAGTATTTATGAAAAATACTTTTGTATTTATTGGACCAGGGATCTTTGGAATGAGCAAGGACATTGGCCTATCCAGCCATGTGCCAGGTGGCCCAAAAATGATCCCAAGATTATTTTTCCTGATACTGTTTATGATTTTGTAGGTTATAAAAAATTATGGTGGGATTTCCTAAATGTTGACGATAAAGAAGAAAACCACTACACAAAGCTGAAGTTTAGTACACTAGCAGCCTCACAGAGAAATCAACAGTGCCAGTGGTTTCGGGAATGGTGGAGTGATTACGGGGTAAGCAGAACTGCTATGGACCTAGTATACCATGAAGAATATGAAAGAAAATACTGTGAATGGTGCCCTGAACATGGAATTGGAGAATTTTTTCACACCATATATAAAACTGTCAAAGAAATGACAGTTAAGGAGTTGGATCCATTTCATAGACTAAATTATTCACTCCAAGAATACATGAGGCAACATCTAGAATGGTTAGTCTTAACCAAAGTACAACATCAAATTATCTTGGGGAAGCCAATGATAGTCCGCAGGATTTATACTAAAGCCTGTGATGACTTACTATATAGAAGAGACAAATTCCCTGATTTAACCGTATTTTGATCACTGTAATAAGTACTAGTCACAAGGGCTTAATTGTGGTCAGTTTCTCGTGAGATTTGCTATTCCAAAGCATTCACTGTGTAAATATTCTTTTCTCGTGGACTTTCATGAAAAAGTATCCACTTTGTTTAGTCAACCCAATGCTTGATGGGGCCCAGTCTTTCCCGTGGGATTTTACGGAAAAAGCATCCACTTTGTTTTGGTCAGCCTGCATGAGGCCTAGAAATAATGTTGATTTTGGATAAAAATCTACGAGTATGATTTACTTTGACGTTACCCGAAAGAAAATATTCCATCCATTGGACTAGAATCTTTGTGCGGACGTCGTCTCAGTCTTATTCGAAAGTAATGATTCCTTCCACTTTTAGGACAAGTCACGGATGTCATACAGTGATGTTTGTCCCCCCTCCTTTCCTATATAACGAGGGTAAGGCCCATTACCAAGGCATTCACATTTAGAGTTCCATAGAGAGTCAGTCTGGGTTTTGTGTCTGAGTCGAGTTTCTCTCCTGCTCTACATCTGCGGACATCACATCTGATCTGCTTGCACCATGAGAAGAACTCAAGTCCTTAGGTGATTTGGAAGCCTGCGCATCAGTGTGCTCGGCACTAGTGAGAACCTAAAGTGGCTGAATCATTTAGAGTATCTATTAGTCTGTAAATGTGTGTGGTCTGAATCTGAGGCAGAGTTTATCTATCACCAGGAAGCCTTCGGTATTGCTGGTTCCTTGAGAACGGCATAAGTCCGATAAACACGAAGATAGTCGATCTCTGTAAAGATCCTCCTCTATGTAATCTTTGCATACATTCTGGAATAAAATGAGTACCCCATTCATCTGAATACTATGTCTGTGCATCAAAATTGTTTGCTAAGGTAGTAGTTGCTTTTCTATCTTCGTTCGAAGTTCACAGGAAGTTCGCCAAATGAACGAAGGGACGCCAAGGCTGTGTAAGGCGAGGAAGCCGTTGAGAAAGCCGCAAGAGCATGAAAGTTCCCAGTAGGTTCACCACTGGTTCACTAGGAGTTGGTTGCAGAGCCAAACGAAGAGACTTAGCAAGTAGCAAGCTCGTGACAGGAGCCCCTGCTTAAAATTGGTATCAGAGCCAGTAACGTCTGGTTCATAAGGTCGGTATTCAAATCTTTTTACTCATATCTAGAATGGAATCTTTTAGAAAGTCTGTTTCTTTCCGAGAAATTGAAGAGAGAGAGTCTAAAGCAGAAGAAAACCCTTTGAGGGATATGTTTGTGTCAAGTTCTAGTCGTGTACTAAATTCCGTTGAACTTGAGTATGAAGAATCACAACCTTTTGCTAGATGGGCACTGCCCGCCATAGACCCTTCACAAGTCTATAGTGATTTTTCTATGTTTCATCTAGGAGCCTCAACTAGAATAAGTATTAAAGAATCTGCTAGTCAGATAGAGGAAAATGCCGATTGTATCCAGACTATTGCTCTGTTGAATCCTAAAGAATTACAGGCCAAAGCAAAGAGGTTGAAAACAAAATATTTGCACTTAGGATGTATTCGGGTAGGAATCAATCCTTTGATACATAAAGGATTACAAAATTTTGTGCTAGCCACTGTGAGAGGTCTCGCGCACAATAAGTACACAGATTCCTTGATTGGCGGGATTGTTGCACCTTTGTCTGATGGACCAGTCTACTTTGACTTTTTCCCAAATTTCTCTGTGAATACTTTTGACGAAACCATAAACGAAATCCTTCAGCTTCAAATATAGACTACTGGTTTCGATATGAAGAAAAAGAGAAATAACTTAGGTATCCAGGTCAAAGCTTGTTTCTAACATACCAATACTCTTTGGCCAGCCATCCGCCATGCACCCAACCGTAAATCAAAATCCGGTACAATCGTTCTCACTGATGCCAAAAACCAAAAGATTGAGCATCTGACTATTAAATGGGAACATCTTACTTTTCCAGAACACTGGGCTGTCAATAATCCTAAGCCATTATTGCCAAGAAATATTACCTCTGCAAATATCACAGAAAACCCGAACTCTACTGTTATTTCTTTCCCTCGCAGATCCACTATTGACCACAGAAGAATTGAAGCCACCTGTAACTCATCCAAATATTACAGAGACCCTTGTACAGTAGATATTGCTTGTTCTACCTCATCTTTTTGTAAACATACTTCTTTAATTGATATAGCCCAACTCGTCAATTATTCTTCTCTGGAAATAAAATGCCCAGAATGTCAAGAGCTGGTAAGTCTGCTTACCTTAGCTGAGTCTAATATCCATTCAAACCATAATCCTAGATCTGGTGTTGCTCCTCCATCTACATCTATCAATCCTTGTCCAAATCCTAAATGTACTGACATACCTTTTCCTCATGAGCAAGATCCAGATCATGTGCTCATGATGCATGAAATCGTCACACTAGAAGACGAAGATCCAAGGATGAAAGAAATGATGTGCCAAATGAGATTAGCCAAGCCCAGATATGGTTTGGGATACCTTGAACAGGCAAATGGCCTGATTCCAGAATGTAGATTTCGCTCTATCCATTCTGACTGCAAAAATCCTGCAGTAATGGAAATGCACAAATTCTATTCCCTCATGGATGGATGTTTGAAGAAAGAAATTAGTGCAACATGGATGAAAGCCATGCTAAATTGGGATCTTTACACCAATCCTCAAGCTGATGAGTTTGATCAGAACTATACTCCCCATGAAAAGAAAGAATTGTCAGAGGCCTGGAAATATTATATGGACACTAATAACACTTGGATATCTTTCTAATCCTGGAAAGATAATGTTTGTCCATTACATGTTCTGACTAGATCCTCCAGTACGTCAGCCAATAAGCATGCCTGGACTGCATTAGTTGGGTCTACAGTTGAAACCCCTAGGACTTTTCCTCCTTATAAAGGGATTGTCTTAGGAAAAAATCAGAATGCAGCGAAAGCCATTCCTTTAATCCAGAAGGATGACAATGCTTTAGGCGTTGATGGAAGAATTCAAAAAGCTAGTGAACAACTTAACTGGACAAATACTACAATAAAAGGCTTAGAGATGAATGTTGCAAAATCTACAGAAGTCAAGGAACCATTTGATACAGTCCAAGTATCAATAAATGATGTAAATAAGTGTCTTAACAATGTACAGTTTGATTCTAGTATTATTCGTTCTTATGCTAGAGATTCTTTAACCAATATAGAAGGAATAGAAGAAAAACTAGTTGATTATTTTGATTCAACTAAGCAGTCAATAGTTGGTTTGACAGAAAAAGTTGAAAGGATGAATCTACCTAAGAATGAGAAACCAGTTCCAAATTCCTTCCTTGTAAAAAGAAGCATAAGAATTCAGGATCCTGTGAAATCTGTAGACAGGTTTCCTGTATTATTTCCTAAAGAAGTAGCCATGTCATCTTCCGATACTGAGGCTACACATAAAATCACCATTGCATCCTTATTTAAGGATGAAGAAGTAGATAAAGGGAAAGAACAAAAAGATTTAGATACACAGATCTTTCCCATATATGAACCTCTGGAGCACAGGTTCAATAAATACCTTGCACCCGACATAGAAGGAAAAGGAAAACTTCCTGAAGCACACACCTTTTTCCCTGATTCCCACAGAGAGTGGAATATAGATAACATGAGTGTTGGTCAGATAAGGCAAATGATTGACATAATGTACACAGAATATAAACTCATGTGTCTTAGGGGTAAAAGTGAAATAGATGCTTGCAGGACTGTTATCCAATGTTTTACAGGGACACTCCTCAGGTGGTGGGAGACAGAATCCTCTCCTAAGCTCATCGAAACAATGGAAGCTGAAGTCCTTAAAGATGAGAAAGGAGATGTAATCCATAATCCAGATGGCACAGTCATTAGCAATGTTAGCCTCCTATTGCAACAGGTTTCATATTTCATGATTGAAAGTGGAAGTACCAAAAATGTTCATCTTTTCCATGCTGCAAAGGTTCCATTTTTGAAAGGTTGCTCAGTTAAAAGAAAACCAAACAGCCTAAGCTTGGTTTCCCTAAAGTTTAAATTGCTTGTCTTAGAATATAGAGAATAATATTTGGCCAAACAATTTAAACTTGGCAGATGTGCAGATATATAGAGAATCTTGGGAGCTCAACAGTTCAAGCTGAGCCCCTGGCAGAAATAAGGGTAGTTTTTAGATAGGAAGGCTGTTGAAAAGAAAAGAAATCAGGGTTTGCAAATCTAAGTGCACCCTTCCTGGAGTAACAAAAAATGCTAGGTGTTGTAAAAAGGGTACGTAGCTTGGGGTTGCAGAAATAAGATTGTCTTCATTTTGGGTCTGACAAAGACAGCTTATCTCATTAGTGGCAGAGCTAGCAAAGCAGTGTTGTAATGGCAGAATTTTGGGAAGCATGTCTAACTTCCCTTCTCTTCCCCCTCAAAATTCCTAACTAACATACCCTTAAGGACCTTGGGATCTGCCCAAAAGTCTTGATTCTGCTCCATTTCTGTGAAGCATCAAGGTAATGTTGGCTTTCTTAAATGAAAAGAAGCCACATTTCTTGTCTAAAATCACTTTTTTCACTTTCATTTGTCCCTACATCTAAGTTTTACTGTTAAAACTTAGTCTTCTGCTCTTCTTTCACCTCACAATCCATATTAACTCTTAATTTTATTATATAGCTCCCTAACCACTCCCCTATCCCTATTTACTACAAAAAATTATATAAAAATCCCAAAAATTATTAAATAGCCCTCCCATAGGCACTATAGCCATATGTTGTTCCGGGAAATAGTAGCCCACTTGGGGCTCCTATTAGCCTTTCTCTCCCCTGACCTAGGAATTAGCATAACCCCTCATTAGGCTAATAGCCTTTACCTAATTCCCTGCTCACCAAAACCCTCACATTTCCCTCCCCCCCTCAGCCACTATCCCCTAGGGCTTGATGTTTGAATCTTTATTAAAACATGCAATTAACCCACCGCGCGCATATGAACCTTACCCGCAAAACCCATCTCTCCGAAATTTTAAATCCCGCTAGCGCACATCACACAAGTCATAGTTTTAACCCACCCCCGTGCATTATTAAAAACATGATATTCCCTGAATATTCCCCTGCCCTAACCTTCCGTTTCTTTGTCCGCCCCGCCAGTCGTTAGATCTGGCCCGTCCTAGATCTACGGTGGGCGGGCCTTCTCGCGCGCCAGCTGCCCGAGATTTAGCATCCAGGAGTTCGGCGGTTTTTGCCGTTGTACTCCTGCCACGCGTCAGGCTCTAGGGTGTGGCGGAGCCCCTCCCCCCAAAACCGCCCAGGCGCTAAGGCAGTGCACCCAAAACCGCTTACCGCTCTCCCCTTGTGACGCAAGCCCCGCATCACCCGCTTGCGTCTCCCCCTTCTCAGTCACCATGAAACGTCGTCTGCCACCGTGTCCCTGCCATCACATTGCCACGTAACCCGTCCGTACATGATGATGTCATCTGCTGACGTCATCCTACCACATCACCCATCCGTACCCTAGGACCCGCCAATGACGTCATCCCGAAAAAAAAGCGCCAAAGGCGCCAAATGTCAATTTTTTTGCTTAAAAGAGCATGGACGACCATTGTAATTCATTTTTATGGGTTCATTTGAACGTGCCGGTCCCCTGTTCCATTCATTCTCTCACTCCCGAAGCTTCAAAGCAACCAGGCAAGCTACTGCGGGCTGCAATTCAGCTTCATTGTCTATCTGCGCACCAGTTTGTCCACTTTCGGCGCAGTCTAAACCAGGTATTTGTCATGTCCTCCTCTTTTTCACTCCTGCTCGTTCATTTTATCCACTGCACTCACTGTAAACCTGTAAAGTTCCCCAATTTGTAGTTCTGTTGCGCCTGAGACTTCATCAAACCTGCTGGAGGCCCCTCACTTCAGAAAAATCTCAGAAACCTTATGCCATTTATACTTTTGCGGGCGAATTCTGTTTAAAGCTTGGCCCCCAGTAAAAATTGCTCAGCAGCTCAGCATTGCCCAATTTTACCCCGTTCCGCTGTTCAAATCCGTCCACTAAAACTGCAATTGCCTTCTGCTCCCCTGCATTGTTCCTCACAGTCTTTAGCTCCAGAGAATTCACCAAGAAAAGTGAAGTTGACCCAAAACTCCTCCAAGTTGGTCTCTAACAGCATAAGCTCTCAAGCCGTTCAACTACTATCACGTTTGAAGTTCAGTTTGCCTACTCTTGCTAGTCATTGCGAGCAAATTTGATAGCCAATTGTTTCATAAGCCCTCCTTTCAGCTCAAGCACTCAAAGTTGCATAATGGCCGCTCCATCTGCTCTAAATGTTCCTCCCAACAACCCGCCCAGTAAAGAGCTAGAGTCCATGCCCTTGGCTGATACAGATTACCTCATTCAAGACTTTGTTGCTAAAAGAAATCATCTACGCGCCTACTTCCAACTGAGAAACAGCTTCCTAGACAAAACTGACAAGTATTACATATGGGAGTCCAATCTGCCCTATTATTTCCTCCCTTCTGTGAATATTTTTCTTGAGATTATTCATCTCTGTGCTGCAAATTATGAACCAAGTCAGAGAGTTGTCAAGTCTTCATCTGGAAGCATACTTTTCTACACCACTCCCGACTCCATCAACCAGATGTTGAACTTCAAAAAAACTGAGACACTATTGCCCTTCTCCATAAATAATTTGCTGCAAGAATCCTCATGGTTCCCTGGTACCAAGATTTAAATGGTTGCTGAGACATTTATGAGGGTAGATTGCCAACCAAAGGAACCACCTCCATTTCCTTATGATCATTTCAATGAGGTGGGCAAATTACTAGTAGATATGATATCCTATGTTTTGGGATTCACTTCAACTGAACTTATAGATGAGACAGTGTTGGTTATATTGTCTTCTTTCAGCCAAGGACAGCCTCCTGCTGTCAAGTATAATTATGCCAGGTTCATATTAGACAGAATCCATGACCAGCTCACAAGACTAGATAGGCAGGGAATTTTCAAATAGTCCTCCTACATCTATCATCTCTTCATGTTTTACCAATCTGACATCTTCCAATGCCCTACCAAGAAACTGGATTCAAGGGGAGAAAGGAGGTATGTTGTCTTCTGGTCATCAGTTTTCCACCAAGTTCAAGACTCCCCTTATTCATACTGTGAGTTCATTGACTAGTTTTTATATCCTGTGTCCTACCTCCTAATGAAGGTTCCTCCTCCTAGAATAACCTATGAAATGCAAAAGATCTTACAGCTGTCTAAGAATTTCAAATTAGGTGATTGGTACCTATATCAAAACCATGCTGTCATCAGAATTTATGGCTGTGAGCTGTGTCCTTACAGGCTTCCGAGACATGTGCCAATGAGGCTGTTTGCATTAGAATACTACAGGCAACTTATAAATTCAGATTTGACTCACTTCCACAGCACTAAGAAAAAGGCACAACTGAAATTCAGAGACCGCCTAGGCCCCTTCATCATGAACAAGAAGGATGGTTGGCAAGAAGCTGATCTAATACTCAAAGATAAATTTAAATTGAAGAGGAGTTTCTGGTGGGTCCCTTATGACCCGCTTGGTTTTATTAATGCCAGAAGGGTCAAGTATAGATTGACACCATATGACCACTGCAAAAACCCTCAAGTTGAACCATATGCTAATCAAGATGCTTGGGTACAAGGAACTTTACTCGAAGAATGAACTCAAGAGGAAATTTTCGAACAAACTGCTAAGGATCTTGAAAAGACTCTTGACTTGGACTCTGATGACCAGGTACATTTCAGGCTGCCATACGAAGTGGAAGAGGGCCCGTCTACAGCTGCATCTTCACAGATTGCCCAAGGAGCTTCTACATCAGCAACAGGTACAGCCAAAGGGAAGGAACCGATGGAAACAGAGCACACGGCCAGGGAACAGTCGGTCACCTCAACGGAGCAAACTCAAGGGCAAGCCCTTCCACAACAAACAGAGGTACTACAAGTGCCACCTTTGCAAACTCCTGCCCATGAAGAGAGAGGCAGGAAAAGAGACCGAGAAGCCTCCACACCTGCCAATGGGTCTACACAGCAACCTGAGTCAAGAAGGCAAACATGGGACTCCCCAATTAAGGAGGAGGTCAGTGAAGAAGTTATAGAAAGCCCAAGTAGGGAAACGAGCCTGCATACACCAACAAACTCTTTCCAACAAGAGCAACAGAGATAGCAAGAGCAAGATATACAACGCGGATTGGAGGTATCTTCCTCCACACAGAAAGGCAAGAAACCAGCCAACACCAAGGCCAGCTTCAAAGAAATCAAAGCTCAAAACGAGCAACTGAGAGTACAATTGTATGAACAATTCTTGAAGGCAACACCTGCCAAATAAGAAAGACTGATGGCAGCATTTGATATAAAGCAAGAAAATATGTTTTTGACCCACTTCAGGCCCAAGGTTCAGCAGTCATAGTTAGCTGCGGATTTTGTTAAGACGAGGCTAGAGGTCCTGTCCAAAGATATTCACCCCATGGACCAAATAGAACTACACAAGCAGACAACTGAAATGCTTTATGCTACGCTTGCTGAGAAGGCCACACTGGCCCATGAGTTAAAAGAATCATTAAATAATACCAACACTCAGTTGGATTTTGAAAGATTGTCCTCCACGGCCAAAGACAATAGAATTAAAACACTGGAGGAGATCATTGTGGACTTAGGTCATGATCCTAAAGATCCTAAGGGTGTGAGAACCCTTATGAAAAAGAAAGACGATGACATTGCTGCATTAAAAAAGAGATTGAGGTTGCTTCCTACTGAGCATCCTCAAACAGGGGAACTGCAGAAAGAAAAAGAAGCTGAGGATCAACTGGATTTGATCATGAAATTAAACCAAAGAGTGATTGATTTGGAAGGGGAATTGGAGAAGGCACTGCAAGAAAAACAGGGAGATTCGACCTCCCAGCTGCCTCAAACACTTCCAACTGGTGTTACTGTTCCTCCAACACAAGCAACGGCCACCCCTCCAATTATTCCAACAACCACAACAACTACCAGTGCTACAGCAGCAACAACAACAATTCCTGAGTCTAGCATGAGCATGGACAAATTAAAAAGGGCTATCAAAGAAGTAGAGCTTCAGGCAACAGAGATTAAAGAAGCCAAAGAAAAATCGGCTGAGCTAGAAACAAAATATGACAAATCTAAAATTACAGTGGGTGAGCAATCTAGAGAAATCAAGGCCCTGAAGGATAGAATCAAAACCTTGGAGAAAGAGTTGTCATTGGATAAGACTTTGGCTGAAATAAAGAAAATCATGTGGGCCAAAATAAATCAGTCAATCATTGGCCAATGGAGGTCAATTCAGGCAATATATGAACAAGTGGAACTGCTTGCTCGTGCTAAGACTGAAAGCCAGAGAGCCAAGGCAGCGTTAGGAAATATGCCTGACCAGGCCAACAGAATGATCAATTTTCTGAATCATCAGACTAGGGAAGAGCTGGCAACACTCCATATCATGAGCAGAACAGATGCCACACTGACAGCAAAAAGTGTGCTCACATTGAGAAGCCTAGTGCAAACTCTGGAGGCAAGATGTCGGGATATACAAAGAGATGTAGACAATTTTGACGTAAGGCTTGCAGCATTACAAACCAAGGGATTACCCAGCCTGCTGACCAGTGCTGGAAAACTATTGACATGTGACCAGTATTCTACCAGGCTCAATAATTTTGTCAATAATCAGCTTACTGCTGCATCAAGTTCCGCAACAGAGACAGGGCCACCTACAGGACAGACGCTCTACGACAAACTGGAAAGCCTATTTTACCTGGAGCACGAGGTCAATCATCTGTTTGAGATGTCGCCTAGTTATTACAAGTACACAGAGGCCGATGAAACACTTGTCAAAATACAAAGACATCAGTGGCCTTCTGAGAATTGGTGGTAAGCAATGCTGGCCGTATTACCCAGGTGATTTCAGTTTTTCCCCCTTTTTTTTGTTTATTTCAAAATCAAAGACAGCTGCAGGTCATCAGCGAGCACAGGTTAAGGCGCAGAATACGTTGAACAAAGTAAAGAAGGAACGCACAGGACAGGTGGGAGCAGGTACAAAGAAATAACGATGAGATGGCGAACCTAAGAGCGTGGATTTCCAAGAACGCAGCCCAGCCGACTCGAAACAACTCAGAAGTCAAACACTCACTGACAGAAAGAACAACTATTGCGTTTGTATTTACTTCAGCATTTACTTTTCATCAACCCTTCCTTAGGAGTTGGTAGAGAAGTTATGAGCTATTAACTTCTCGTCTAGATATTTTTGTATTCAATTTTTGTATAAATACGACCGTCTGCATTGTTAGAAGGGTTGGTCGGCTAATGTATCTCAAGTGAGACTCGCACTGTATGTCTGATACTTTTTCTATAATCAAAGACTGCTCAAAATTTTTGGAGAACAATGGTATGCGTTGTGTTAAATGGTTGAAGATGTGAATGTGGAATTCTTGCGCTGCTGTATGAATCAATAAGTGTTCCTCATCTCTGTTATTTTCACCTCATATATGCTCAAATCACAGAAAGAAAGATTAGCTTAAAATTTGTTTAAATACACTCTATGCTCAATTTCTGTGGTCTCTTAATGTTTTCCTTTTGACTTAGGCATGAATATGAATTCCTTTATGGCTCATGTTTCACCTTTTCACATGTGAATGACTGTTAACTAGGAATTCTTAATTGCTCCTAGGCAGAGCTCATTCATCTTCCTTCTGCTAAACACGTTTGAGAGATTCTTAATTGCCTCTCATGCCTTAGCTTTCACTCCATCCTTTTAGCTTGAAAGATTGTTTCATATGCAGCTACCTTGCTCCATGTTTGTCTTATGACCAAGAAAACGCACCAGCGGTCCTACTCTTCGACTCCACGCCCAATGGTTTGAAATTGACCAGATAATGTTTTGCCTCTATACTTGAAAGCACTATCCTTCCCACCAAAAACAAACAAAACCCCCTGAACTCAAAACCTAGCCTAAAATCCTTTTCAACAAAGCTAAATCATAAAGAGAGAGCCCTCTCTGATTGCAGGTTGGCTAGAACCTGCAGTCCAAAGTTGGTCTGTGGTTACCTCGGCCGTATCCTTTTCCGGAGCTTAAGGACAACCTGAGTGATAACATAATGGCGACTCCACTGGGGACTTCCTCAGATAATTTCACAAAGAAAGTTGGAAAGCTCCGTTGGGAAGAACCAAACCTTCACAACCATTTTTTCAAGTCTAGTTCTGATCTTTGATGGTGGACAGAGATCAGGCACTCCAAAGTTGATCATCCACCTGGCGGCTCCACATCATCTGCATAATCAAGGCTCCACTGGAGGAACGAACCTGAGAGAAGACTCTTCAAAGTTTTGAGCGGCTTTACAGCCAAATAAATCCCATTTCACAGTGTTAATAGTCAGGTCAAATGACTAGGTATGGGGAAGATGAGGTTGAACAAGCTGTAAATGAATTTAGAAAGTTGTTATCAGAATATGAGCTTGATGAAAATTTTCTTAGACTATTGTTGATTAAGATCACTGCAATACAACAGCCTCAAATCAAAATGTGTCTTCTTGATTTGGTCGTGGAAGAACATGAAAATGAGATTGAACTTTGCATTCTCAGATCCAATCATATAATTTTCAAGATCCTAGAGTTTTTTTTCAAGAACTTCCTTCTCCTGGTCATAAGGAAATTGTATTACCTTCTGACTTACAGATTAAAGTTGATCATGTTTTCAAGAGAAAGAATGAAGTACTGGCTGCAGAGGTGATTACTAAGGCTGCAGCTCTTCCATCAGACAAAGAAAGCCTAGAAGAAACTCTCCCACATAATGCTTTTATAGATCCTATAGCTGATTACATGGAGGATCTTTTCAACTCTAAATCTTTAACATATTGTCTCTATGAAGACCAAGACAGTCAGCAAATACCTTCATATGTCAGAATTTTGATTATGGGAGCACAGGACCAGACAATGTTTCTGATTTCACCAACTATCAGTCAAACAGTGGGTTTTCTTCTTCAAATGCTGAAGTGGCTGCATTGGTTGTTTCATTTTGCCTAACCAGCAAACAAGTGCTGATTAAGGCAGGTAGGTAGGATTTGAGTTTTCTGTTTGTATAGCAGCTTGATGCAGTGGATGCCCGAAGTGAAGGCCATAAGCTCATCAAATCTACTTTCATATATATACAATATCCAGCCAAAAGGAAAGGTTTTTAAAGTACACAAGCAGTTGAAAAACAAGGCAGCCTGACCTGCTGATCTTGGCCTTCCACAAGGGAAGGCCATCCCCAAGTGGAGCCACTGTTGGCCTCCTGTTGCAACAGGTTTCATATTTCATGATCGACAGTGGAAGTACCAAAAATGTTCATCTTTTCCATGCTGCAAAGGTTCCATTTTTGAAAGGTTGCTCAGTTAAAAGAAAACCAAACAGCCTAAGCTTGGTTTCCCTAAAGTTTAAATTGCTTGTCTTAGAATATAGAGAATAATATCTGGCCAAATAGTTTAAACTTGGCAGATGTGCAGATAGGTAGAGAATCTTGGGAGCTCAACAGTTCAAGCTGAGCCCCTGGCAGAAATAAGGGTAGTTTTTAGATAGGAAGGTAGTTGAAAAGAAAAGAAATCAGGGTTTGCAAATCTAAGTGCACCCTTCCTGGAGTAACAAAAAATGCTAGGTGTTGTAAAAAGGGTAGGTAGCTTGGGGTTGCAGAAACAAGATTGTCTTCATTTTGGCTCTGACAAAGACAGCTTATCTCATCAGTGGCAGAGCTAGCAAAGCAGTGTTGTAATGGCAGAATTTTGGAAGCATGTCTAACTTCCCTTCTCTTCCCCCTCAAAATTCCTAACTAACATCCCCTTAAGGACCTTGGGATCTGCCCAAAAGTCCTGATTCTGCTCCATTTCTGTGAAGCATCAAGGTAATGTTGGCTTTCTTAAATGAAAAGAAGCCACATTTCTTGTCTAAAATCACTTTTTCACTTTCATTTGTCCCTACATCTAAGTTTTACTGTTAAAACTTAGCCTTCTGCTCTTCTTTCACCTCACAATCCATATTAACTCTTAATTTTATTATATAGCTCCCTAACCACTCCCCTATCCCTATTTACTACAAAAAATTATATAAAAATCCCAAAAAATATTAAATAGCCCTCCCATAGGCATTATAGCCATATGTTTGGTCCGGGAAATAGTAGTCCACTTGGGGCTCCTATTAGCCTTTCTCTCCCCTGACCTAGGAATTAGCCTAACCCCTCGTTAGGCTAATAGCCTTTACCTAATTCCCTGCTCACCAAAACCCTCACATTTCCCCCCCCCCCGCAGCCACTATCCCCAAGGGTTTGATGTTTGAAGCTTTATTAAAACATGTAATTAACCCTCCGCGCGCATATGAACCTTACCCGCAAAACCCATCTCTCCGAAATTTTAAATCCCGCTAGCGCACATCACATAAGCCATAGTTTTAACCCACCCCCGTGCATTATTAAAAATAGGATATTCCCTGAATATTCCCCCGCCCTAACCTTCCGTTTCTTTGTCCCCCCCGCCAGCCGTTAGATCTGGCCCGTCCCAGATCTACGGTGGGCGGGCCTTCTCGCGCGCCAGCTGCCCGAGCTTTAGCGTCCGGGAGTTCGACGGTTTTTGCCGTCGTACTCCTGCCACGCGTCAGGCTCTGCGGTGTGGTGGAGCCCCTCCTCCCAAAACCGCCCAGGCGCTAAGTCGGTGCGCCCAAAACTGCTTACCGCTCTCCCCCTGTGACGCAAGCCCCACGTCACCCGCTTGCGTCACCCCCCTGCTCAGTCACCATGACACGTCGTCTACCACCATGTCCCTGCTATCACATTTCCACGTAACCCGTCCGTACATGATGACATCATCTGCTGAAGTCATCTTGCCACATCACCCATCCGTACCCCGGGACCTGCCGATGACGTCATGCTGACGTCATTCTGAAAAAAAAAGGCGCCAAATGTCAATTTTTTCGCTTAAAAGAGCGCGGATGACCGTTGTAATTCATTTTTATGGGTTCATTTGAACGCGCTGGTTCCCTGTTCCATTCATTCTCTCACTCCCGAAGCTTCAAAGCAACCAGGCAAGCTACTGCGGACTGCAATTCAGCTTCATCGTCTATCTGCGCACCAGTTTGTCCACTTTCGGCACAGTCTGAACCAGGTATTTGTCATATCCTCCTCTTTTTCGCTCCTGCTCGTTCATTTTATCCACTGCACTCACTGTAAACCTGTAAAGTTCCCCAATTTGTAGTTCTACTGTGCCTGAGACTTCATCAAACCTGTTGGAGGCCAGAAAAATCTCAGAAACCTTATGCCATTTATACTTTTGCGGGCGAATTCTGTTTAAAGCTTGGTCCCCAGTAAAAATTGCTCAGCAGCTCAGCATTGCCCAATTTTACCCTGTTCCGCTGTTCAAATCCATCCACTAAAACTGCACTTGCCTTCTGCTCCCCTGCATTGTTCCTCACAGTCTTTAACTCCAAAGAATTCACCAAGAAAAGTGAAGTTGACCCAAAACTCCTCCAAGTTGGTCTCTAACAGCATAAGCTCTCAAGCCGTTCAACTACTATCACGTTTGAAGTTCAGTTTGCCTACTCTTGCTAGTCATTGCGAGCAAATTTTATAGCCAATTGTTCCATAAGCCCTCCTTTCAGCTCAAGAACTCAAATTTGCATAATGGCCGCTCCATCTGCTCTAAATGTTCCTCCCATCAACCCGCCCAGTAAAGAGCTGGAGTCCATGCCCTTGGCCGATATAGATTACCTCATTCAAGACTTTGTTGCTAAAAGAAATCATCTACGCACCTACTGCCAACTGAGAAACGGCTTCCTAGACAAAACTGACAAGTATTACATATGGGAGTCCAATCTGCCCTATTATTTCCTCCCTTCTGTGAATATTTTTCCTGAGATTATTCATCTCTGTGCTGCAAATTATGAACCAAGTCAGAGGGCTGTCAAGTCTTCATCTGGAAGCATACTTTTCTACACCACTCCCGACTCCATCAACCAGATGTTGAACTTCAAAAAACCTGAGACACTATTGACCTTCTCCATAAATAATTTGCTGCAAGAAGCCTCTTGGTTCCCTGGTACCAAGATTGAAATGGTTGCTGAGACATTTATGAGGGCAGATTGCCAACCAAAGGAACCACCTCCATTTCCTTATGATCATTTCAATGAGGTGGGCAAATTACTGGTAGATATGATATCCTATGTGTTGGGATTCACTTCAACTAAACTTATAGACGAGACAATGTTGGTTATATTGTCTTCTTTCAGTCAAGGACAACCTCCTGCTGTCAAGTATAATTATGCCAGGTTCATATTAGACAGAATCCATGACCAGCTCACAAGACTACACAGGCATGGAATTTTCAAATATTCCTCCTATATCTATCATCTCTTCATGTTTTACCAATCTGACATCTTCCAATGCCCTATCAAGAAACTGGATCCAAGGGGAGAAAGGAGGTCTGTTGTCTTCTGGTCATCAGTTTTCCACCAAGTTCAAGACTCCCCTTATTCATACTGTGAGTTCATTGACCAGTTTGTATATCCTGTGTCCTACCTCCTAATGAAGGTTCCTCCTCCTAGAATAACCTTTGAAATGCAAAAGATCTTACAGCTGTCTAAGAATTTCAAATTAGGTGATTGGTACCTATATCAAAACCATACTGTCATCAGAATTTATGGCTGTGAGTTGTGTCCTTACAGGCTTCCGAGATATGTGCCAATGAGGCTGTTTGCATTAGAATACTACAGGCAACTTATAAATTCAGATTTGACTCACTTCCACAACACTAAGAAAAAGGCACAACTGAAATTCAGAGACTCCCTAGGCCCCTTCATCATGAACAAGAAGGATGGTTGGCAAGAAGCTGACCTAATACTCAAAGATCAATTTAAATTGAAGAGGAGTTTCTGGTGGGTCCCTTATGACCCGCTTGGTTTTATTAATGCCAGAAGGGTCAAGTATAGATTGACACCATATGACCACTGCAAAAACCCTCAAGTCGAACCATATGCTAATCAAGATGCTTGGGTACAAGGAACTTTAGTGGAAGAATTAACTCAAGAGGAAATTTTGGAACAAACTGCTAAGGATCTTGAAAAGACTCTTGACTTGGACTCTGATGACCAGGTATATTTCAGGCTGCCATACCAAGTGGAAGGGGGCCCATCTACAGCTGCATCTTCAAAGATTGCCCAAGGAGCTTCTACATCAGCAGCAGGTACAACCAAAGGGAAGGAACCGATGGAAACAGAGCGCACGGCCAGGGAACAGTCGGTCACCTCAACGGAGCAAACTCAAGGGCAAGCCCTTCCACAACAAACAGAGGTACTACAAGTGCCACCTTTGCAAACTCCTGCCCATGAAGAGAGAGGCAGGAAAAGAGACCGGGAAGCCTCCACACCTGCCAGTGGGTCTACACAGCAGCCTGAGTCAAAAAGGCAAAGAGGGGACTCCCCAATTGAGGAGGAGGTCAGTGAAGAAGTTATAGAAAGCCCAAGAAGGGAAACGAGCCTGCATACACCAACAAACTCTTTCCAGCAAGAGCAACAGAGACAGCAAGAGCAAGATATACAACGCGGACTAGAGGTATCTTCCTCCACACAGAAAGGAAAGAAACCAGTCAGCACCAAGGCCAGCTTCAAAGAAATCAAAGCTCAAAACGAGCAACTGAGAGTACAATTGTATGAACAATTCTTGAAGGCAACACCTGCCAAACAAGAAAGACTGATGGCAGCATTTGATATAAAGCAAGAAAATATGTTTTTGACCCACTTCAGGCCCAAGGTTCAGCAGCCACAGTCAGCTGCAGATTTTTTTAAGACGAGGCTATAGGTCCTGTCCAAAGATATTCACCCCATGGACCAAATAGAACTACACAAGCAGACAACTGAAATGCTTTATGCTATGCTTGCTGAGAAGGCCACATTGGCCCATGAGTTAAAAGAATCATTAAAGAATACCAACACTCAGTTGGATTTTTAAAGATTGTCCTCCATGGCCAAAGATAATAGAATTAAAACACTGGAGGAGATCATTGTGGACTTAGGTCATGATCCTAAAGATCCTAAGGGTGTGAGAACCCTTATGAAAAAGAAAGATGATGACATTGCTGCATGAAAAAAGAGATTGAGGTTGCTTCCTACTCAGCATCCTCAAACAGGGGAACTGCAGAAAGAAAAAGAAGCTGAGGATCAACTGGATTTGATCATGAAATTAAACCAAAGAGTGATTGATTTGGAAGAGGAATTGGAGAATGCATTGCAAGAAAAACAGGGAGAGTCGACCTCCCAGCCGCCTCAAACACTTCCAACTAGTGTTACTGTTCCTCCAACACAAGCAACGACCACCCCTCCAATTATTCCAACAACCACAGCAACTACCGGTGCTACAGCAGCAAAAACAACAATTCCTGAGTCTAACATGAGCATGGACGAATTAAAAAGGGCTATCAAAGAAGTAGAGCTTCAGGCAACAGAGATTAAACAAGGCAGAGAAAAATTGGCTGAGCTAGAAACAAAATATGAAAAATCTAAAATAACAGTGGGTGAGCAATCTAGAGAAATCAAGGCCCTGAAGGACAGAATCAAAACCTTGGAGAAAGAGCTGTCATTGGATAAGACTTTGGCTGAAATAAAGAAAATCTTGTGCGCCAAAATAAATCAGTCAATCACTGGCCAATGGAGGTCAATTAAGGCAATATATGAACAAGTGGAACTGCTTGCTCGTGCTAAGACTGAAAGCCAAAGAGCCAAGGCAGCGTTAGGAAATATGCCTGACCAGGCTAACAGAATGATCAATTTTCTGAATCATCAGACTAGGGAAGAGTTGGCAGCACTCCATATCATGAGCAGAACAGATGCCATACTGACAGCAAAAAGTGTGCTCACATTGAGAAGCCTGGTGCAAACTCTGGAGGCAAGATGTCGGGATATACAAAGAGATGTAGACAATTTTGACGTAAGGCTTGCAACATTACAAACCAGGGGATTACCCAGCCTGCTGACTAGTGCTGGAAAACTATTGACATGTGACCAGTATTCTACCAGGCTCAATAATTTTGTCAATAATCAGCTTACTATTGCATCAAGTTCCGCAAAAGAGACAGGGCCACCTACAGGACAGACACTCTACGACAAACTAGAAAGCCTATTTTACCTGGAGCACGAGGTCAATCATCTGTTTGAGATGCCGCCTAGTTATTACAAGTACACAGAGGCTGATGAAACACTTGTCAAAATACAAAGACATCAGTGGCCTTCTGAGAATTGGTGGCAAGCAATGCTGGCCGTATTACCCAGGTGATTTCAGTTTTTCCCCCCTTTTTTTGTTTATTTCAAAATCAAAGACAGCTACAGGTCATCAGCGAGCACAGGTTAAGGCGCAGAATACGCTGAACAAAGTAAAGAAGGAACGCACAGGACAGGTGGGAGCAGGTACAAAGCAGTAACGATGAGATGGCGAACCTAAGAGCGTGGATTTCCAAGAACGAAGCCCAGCTGACTCGAAACAACTCAGAAGTCAAACACTCACTGACAGAAAGAATAGCTATTGCTTTTGTATTTACTTCAGCATTTACTTTTCATCAACCCCTCCTTAGGAGTTGGTAGAGAAGTTATGAGCTATTAACTTCTCGTCTAGATATTTTTGTATTCAATTTTTGTATAAATACGACCCTCTGCATTGTTAGAAGGGTTGGTCGGCTAATGTATCTCAAGTGAGACTCGCACTGTATGTCTGATACATTTCTATAATCAAAGACTGCTCAAAAGTTTTTGAGAACAATGGTCTGCGCTGTGTTAAATGGTTGAAGATGTGAATGTGGAATTCTTGTGCTGCTGTATGAATCAATAAGTGTTCCTCATCTCTGTTATTTTCACCTCATATATGCTCAAATCACAGAAAGAAAGATTAGCTTAGAATTTGTTTAAATACACTCTATGCTCAATTTCTGTGGTCTCTTAATGTTTTCCTCTTGACTTAGGCATGAATATGAATTCCTTTATCGCTCATGTTTCACCTTTTCACATGTGAATGACTGTTAACTAGGAATTCTTAATTGCTCCTAGGCAGAGCTTATTCATCTTCCTTCTGCTAAACACGTTTGAGAGGTTCTTAATTGCCTCTCATGCCTTAGCTTTCACTCCATCCTTTTAGCTTGAAATATTGTTTCATATGCAGCTACCTTGCTCCATGTTTGTCTTGTGACCAAGAAAACGCACCAGCGGTCCTGCTTTTCGACTCCACGCCCAATGGTTTGAAATTGACCAGATAATGTTTTTCCTCTATACTTGAAAGAACTATCCTTCCCACCAAAAACAAACAAAATCCCCTAAACTCAAAATCTAGCCTAAAATCCTTTTCAACAAAGCTAAATCATAAAGAGAGAGCCCTCTCTGATTGCAGGTTGGCTAGAACCTGCAGTCCAAAGTTGGTCTGTGGTTACCTCGGCCATATCCTTTTCCGGAGCTTAAGGACAACCTGAGTGATAACAAGCAATATGATTGGCGCACTTACATTAATGATTCTTGAAAATTGGTGTGGAAGTGAAACCGAAATTGCTGATAAAAATGAGGTTATATTGATGAATTTAAAGTGCCATAAGATGTCCCAATATGATGACTTTCATAGAGACTGGATGCAGATAATCTATGAAGTCAAAGACTCCAAGAATCTGTTATGGAAACAAGTTTATCTTGCCGCCCTGCCATCAAGGTTAGTTGACTACATCAGAATGCAGGAAATATTTCAACTTCCCTTTGAGTCTTACACTTGGGGTGAGATATATTCTCAAATTACAAAGACTTTGGTCAGCCTCTGCACAAGCTCAAAAGTAAATAAGTCTTTGGAGAAACTCTCTAGATTGCCAGATATAAAGTCCATCTGCAACAAGTATGGACTTACAGCTAATGATCCTTTGGTTAAAATGAGAAAAGCCAAAAAGAGAGCCAAAAGAGAGTTTAAAGAAACTTTCTATAAAAGCAGAAGAAATTATCCAAAGGACAAAAACAAAACTCCAAAACCAGCACAAAGAAAAAGGGGGTATTATAAATATGTTCCAAAAACCCATCATTAACGTCCCACTGACATACACCTGCACACTTCCAAGCAGAACAAATGGAACAAACTTACTTGTTGGTTATGTGGCCAGAATGGCCACACTTCCTCTAGATGTCCCCAAGGAGAAGAGTCAAAGTTAAATAGAGGAAAACGATCTCAGGAGATTGCCAGAAAAGCTAAACAAGTAAAACAAGAAGGAAGAGAACCAATGCTATGGTACGAGGACCGTGGTGTCACTATTGTTCATCGATGCACAATGAAGATTTAGGGCCATCGTGTACATAAATTCCCACGCTGATGGCTAGTTGATCGCCACAGTCTGTCAGAATGTACACCGTTCTTTTTGGGTTTTATAGTAGTAGTTTGTTGTTTTGATCTTAGGTTTAGTATAAATTCTCTCGATTAACATAGCACTAGATAAAGAGTTGGTTTAACAATTCTTTTTTTACTAAATACAAGTTGGTTTAAATTTTCTTTAACGATACCCTCACAACAAAGGTTGCACGTAGGGTCCAACCCTCTCCATCAATTTATGGAGATTGCAATAAGGTTTAGTTAATGTTTAATATATCACTTCTCTTGTTGCACGTAGGGTCCAACCCTCTCCATGAATTTATGGAGATTGCAATAAGGCTTAGTTAATGTTTAATATATCACTTCTCATTGTGGTGGACATTGGGATATTAATATTTACTTTTAATTCGTGTTTTTTTATGTGTTGGAAAGGCAAAGGAGGAAAAGCACAAAATAACACAAATAAATCACACATAATAACACGAGTTGTGGCTTTTTTATTGATTACACAACACTGTTAGGATATTCCGACACATAGGATATAGTTAAGTTCAACTTGGTCTAGTGTAGAGTTAGGTTTAGAGTTAGGTAAAGTGTGTTTCTTTACCGTTGTACATTTTGTAACTTACAATTCGACGATCACGATATGTAGTGATCTGACGGTTCATTCTCTCCTCGGTATTACCGACACTTGATCCGTGGCTTGACACCCGATTGGTCCATGAGTTCTATTTAAAGCGCATGGAGGGTCATTGTTCGGGTAATCCGTGCATGAGAGAAGCTTATGTAAATTTTCATTCTTTGATTAATAAATTGCCTGAAGTACCCACGTTGGGACAGGCCGTGGACTGTTTCCCTCTTTTAGGGTTTTAACCACGTCAAAAATACTGGTGTATTGATCTGTGATCTGGTTGTGAGCGGTGTCCTTTTGGTGTTCTTTCTGAGGAACTTACCCTGTAAATTCCTACATGGTATCAGAGCTATTTGAGGGCCGCATCCGTTGGTGATCCAAATCTGAAGCCGGTAGAACTGCATGCGGCTGTCGTTTCCTAGATCTGCTATTTCTGACTGCTTTCGGCCCAAGAGGATTGCTCTGTTGCGTTCGGAGCATCTGTTCCAGTGAGGAACCCCTTTCGTTTCACGCGAAAAGGTTTCCTGTAGCCCCAACTGCGTCATTTTTCAGATCGGGAGGTATACAGTGTTTTTTGCAGTTTACTGTTATTTTCTCTTTGCTTATTTCGGTTTCGGTTTATTTAGCCCTTTTTTTTTAACCGGATCTATACCTTTCATTTCTGCGTATGCTCTTTGCCCTGCAACTCTGTGCGATCTGGGCAAATCAGAAACAGAAAGGAAGGATTTTTCTCATGCGTATGCTCTTTTCCCTGCACCTTAATGTGATCTCGGAAAATCAAAAACATTGAGAAAAATATTTAGTTTTTCGGCTAAAGCTAACTTTGAGATTTGTTTTTTAAATTTCTAGTTTTTTGGCTAAAGCTAACTTCGAGCCGCAAGGTTCGTTTTTCTTTGCATATTCGTGTTGGGTTTTGTGTTTTGTGTTTTGTAGGGGAAAAGAGCTTTCTCAAGGCAAGCACGCAAACCAAGGCCCCCTCCCCCCCCCTTTCTCTCTCTCTCTCTCTCTCTCTCTCAAATTTTTTGTATAGATCAATTGGTTCAAAGCTATTTTAAGAGAGTAGAGGTCTTGGGTTCAAGTCTCCATTTTGTGGGGGCGGATTTTTTTCATTCCCGCACATTCGCGCACTTTGCCGGCAACGTCAACATTTTTTTTTCAAAAAGCCATAACTTCTTCATCGGAAGCCTTTTTCAGAGCCTTTTTTTTAAAATCGCCTATTTTTTCGAGATCTATCCATTGGAACACTTATTTTCAGCATCTTCAGCTTCAGTTTAAAAAAAAAATGGAAAGTCCATGCCAAGTCATTCTTGACAGCACTAACTACTTCCAATGGGTAGCCTACATGGAAGATTTACTTATAAGTAAAGGTCTCTTCAGAATAGCCACAAACCAAGAGAAGAAACCAAAAGATGAAGAAAAGGCTGCAAAATGGGAAAATAGACAAGATCAAGCTCGTGGTTTGATAGGGATGTCTATTTCTCCTGATCTTAGATTCCACATTGCAGAACTTGAGACTCCTCATGAAGCATTAGAAAAACTCGCTAAAGTTTTTGGGATTAAAAATGAAATTAGAGCCCATCAACTTGAAAATGAGTTGCTTCCTTTGGATCCTAATAATTTTTCTTGCATTGAAGATTTCTTGTCCAAATTCAAGACCCTTAGATATCTCTTGGAAGGTGTTAAAGTTAAGTAAGAAGATGGTAACCTTATTTATTCCATCCTTACTAAGTTGGGACTAGCCTACTCTGTATTTGTTTCCACTTTCCATTCTACAAGGGAAGCTTTCATTTGTCAAGGAAAAGACTACAAGGCCCCTTCCTTTGACTCCTTTTGTGATTCCTTAATAAGAGAACAATAAAAACTCTTACACCTTGGTCTTCTTAATCTTGGAAATTCTTCCACGAAAGCGTTAGCCGCCCAGCAGCAACCAAATTCAAAGAATCCTAAGAAGTCATATCCTCAAAAGAATGGTCCTAAATCAACTCAGCCTCAAAATGAAAGATCATTTCAGCAAAATGATAAGACCAATAAAAACAAATGGAAGAAGACTAATAGACATTGTAACTTTTGTAATCAAGATGGCCACTTAGAATTTAAATGCTTTAAGAAGATGGAAGCCTTGGAAGCCGCAATGAAGAAACATAACATCCATGTGGAGCCTACTTCAACTTCAACTTCCGGAATGGCACTTTCTGCATGTCGCTGTCAATCATCTCGGTCTGGTTATGCATTAAATGTATCTTCTTCTTCTCCTTCTCATGAGTGGCTCATTGGTTCTGGAGCCTCTTATCACATGGCCAAAAACCAAGCCATGTTTTCTTCTTTAAATGCTTGTAACACCAAAAATATATATGTTGGTGATGATAGATCTCTTAATGTTGTAGGGACTGGAACTATTCATCTAGACAATGGTCAGTTTGATGATGTATTAAGTGTTCCAACCTTATCCTACAACCTTCTATCTGTATATCAGATAACTCATTCAGGTGAAGGTAAAATTGTTGAATTTTCACCTCATGATGTTGTAATCAAGGATCTAAGAGATCCTAAACAGATTCTAGCTACTGGTATTGCTGATGATTCCACAAGGTTGTATAAGTTTCACAACTTTGGGTCATCCAATCTTCCCTCAGTATTTGTTGCTCATAATGATGAAGTGAGCAAAATTTGGCATGAGCGATTTGGTCACTTAAACTATCGCTCCCTTCAGCATCTATGTAAAGAAACTATGGTGACAGGTCTTCTAATGGTATCTTGCAGAGATGGTGTTTGTTTCGGATGTGTACTCGGAAAACATCATCGGGACAGTTTTGACAAACGTGCCTCTTGGCACGCCTCAACCCCTTTACAGCTTGTGCACAGTGATTTATGTGGTCCACTTCCTGTTGCTTCATTCTCTGGCTGCAAGTATTTCTTAACTTTCATTCATGATTTCTCCAGACGCACTTGGGTATACTTCTTAAAACTCAAGAGCGAAGTATTTAACACATTTTTGGCCTTCAAAGCCTTTGTTGAAAAACAATCTGGACATCAAATTCTTAAGCTAAGAACTGATAATGGTGGAGAATATGTTAAAAACACATTCATCAACTTTTGCACTGAAAATGGAATTCAAATGCAACATATTGTTCCATACACTCCACAACAAAATGGTGTAGCTGAAAGGAAAAATCGCACCTTAAAGGAAATGGCTAATTGTATGCTGCAATCTAAAGGACTCAGTCTTAGTTTTTGGGCCGAAGAAATTAATTGTGCAAATTATATAATAAATCGCACTCCTACTAAGGCTCTGGAGAATATCACTCCAGAAGAAGCTTGGAGTTCCATTAAACCAGATGTAAGTCACTTTCGTGTTTTTGGAAGTGAAGCATGGGCCCATATTCCAGATGAAAATCATAAAGCTTTAGAACCTAAGAGTGAGAAATGTACTTTTGTTGGATACTCTGAAGATGTAAAAGGTTATCGACTTATTCCATTTAAGTCCAAAAATGTTATCATTAGAAGAGATGTAAAATTTGATGAAAATAAATCGGCCTGCGAGCCTAGTCCGGCGGATGTGCCACCTCTTCCTATCTCTTCTACTTTTGAAAACATTTCTTCTTCAGATGATGAAAGTGAGGATGACAATCCTCCCCCACCTTCTCAGGATCCTCAACTTCCAAGATGGGTCCGTGCTACTCGGGATGCAGCAGGTGATCTTGCCGGTGATCCTACAGATCAGCGACGTACACGTTCTCAGTTTGAAAGAGCCTCTTCTTTACTGGCTCAAGCTCCAGTAAATCATGATCCTGACACTTTTGCAGAAGCTTCAGGCCATCCACATTGGGAAGCAGCTATGAATGAAGAATATCATTCATTGTTGACAAATGATACATGGGATCTTGTTCCTCTACCAAAGGGACGCAAACTTGTTAGATGTAAATGGGTTTACAGAACCAAGTATGGACCAGATGGGAAAGTTGATAAACATAAATCTCGTCTTGTTGCTAAGGGCTTTTCACAGGTTGAAGGCATTGACTACACTGAAACCTCCTCCCCTATTGCCAAAATGAACTCTATCCGCCTTGTTCTTTCCCTTGCTGCCTCTTTAAAATGGGAAGTCCATCAGATGGATGTTAAATCTGCCTTCTTGCATGGGGACTTGCAGGAAGAAATCTATATGGAACAACCCATTGGCTTCATACAAACAGACTCCAGCCTTGTTTGTCGACTTAAGAAATCCCTTTATGGTCTCAAGCAAGCTCCTCGGGCTTGGTATGCCAAAATGGATAGCTTTCTTTTAGAATCTGGCTTTTCTAGGTGTCATTCTGACAATACTGTCTACACCAAGAAAGTGGGCAACTCTCTTATCATCCTTGTTCTTTATGTTGATGATATTATTCTTACTGGTAGTGATCCCAACCTTATAAACCATGTGAAGTCCAGCCTTAAAAAAAAATTTGAAATGACAGACTTAGGACACTTACACTATTTTCTCGGTCTTCAAGTCTTGCAATCCAAGGAGGGTATTTTCCTTTGTCCAAGTATGCTTGTGATATTCTTCGTCATTTTCACATGGAAGACTGTAAGCCAACCCCTTCTCCATTTCAGTCTGGAGTCAAACTTTCAGTCTCTTGTACTTCCCCTGAAGTTGTTGCTACCTTATACCGTCAACTTGTAGGAAAACTCTTGTATTTAACCCATACTCGTCCTGACCTTTCCTTTGCTGTTGGCCTTGTTGCTCGTTTTATGCAAAACCCCCCTGAAAGTCATTGGAAAGCAGCGAAAAGAATACTTCGTTATGTTCAAGGTACAGTACAGTTTGGGATTCATTACAGTGCCAAAGCAGCTCCTCGTGAAGGGTATTTAAATATTTTGGACTAGTGACTGGCCTAAAATAACTTATGCAATCACACATTAAATTCTATTGTGACTTACCTCGACTTGACTTGACTTAACTTGACTCCCTAAATTTAGCCCTCTTCATGCGTGAGTAATTAGATTATTTTAACACTCCCCCTTGATTACGACCGCTAAATTAAGACATGAGTCATAACAACTCAAACATGTCAGGTGGTCTATGTCTGAGCTAGTCTTACAACACCCAAGTTTTTTATTTGAAACTCAAACACCTCTTTTGCTAATGACTTACTAAATATATCAGCGAATTGGTCACTAGATTTACAAGGCTTCAAGTGAACTTCTTCATTGCTCACAAGTTCTCTAATAAAGTGATATCTAGCATCAATATGCTTACTCTTTTGATGAAACACACTATTATTGGATAGTGCAATCATTGAGGTGTTGTCACAATATATTGTTTTTGATCCTTGTTGTTTATGCTTGAGTCCATCAAATACTCTTCTTAACGACACTGCTTCACATGCTGCTAATATTGCTGCTACATATTATTCTTCTGCTGAAAAAAGTGTCACAATAGGCTCCTTCTTAGATGCCTATGAAATAACACTTGAACCAAGATGGATGACATAACTAGAAGTGTTATTCCTATCATCCAAACTACTTGCAAAATAACTATGGATGTATCCAATCAAATCCTTCTTTTGTGTGCTTGCATACATAATTCCACAATCTCTAGTCGCTGTTTTGTATCTCAGAATTCTTTTTCCTTCTCTCCAATATGTGTCTTTTGGAGGCTCCATAAATCTGGAAATCAAACACACTCAGTGCCTAATATTCGCTCTTGTAGCTATGAGATACATGAGGTTGTCAACCAATGTTTTGACTAGAGTTGGATTGACATCTAATCCTTCATCATTCTTGCTTAACGTTGTATTTGTTGCAAGTGGTGTAGGGACATGTTTGTAATTTTCCATCCTGATTCTTTTCAACAAATCTCTAGCATATTTATTTTCACAAATAAAGATTCGTTTTTCAGATGCTCAACTTATATGCCAATAAAATATCTCATGATACCAAGATTTTTCATCTCAAATTCCTTCTTCATGGCTGCTTTAAATTCATCTAACTCAAAATCACCTGTATAAATCATCTCATCAACATATAAGAAAACAATCAAAATTTGTCCATTCTGATTTACCTTTGTGTATAAGGTAGGCTCAATGTTGCTTCTGCAAAATCCATTCTTGATCATGTAACTATGAATTCTGCTATAGCAAGCTTTAGGCACTTGCTTGAGCTCATAAAGCAATTTCTTCAACTTGTAAACTTTATCTTCTTTACCTTCAACTTCATAACCTGGAGGTTGCTGCACATATATTTCTTCTTCTAGAATCCCATTCAAGAAGGTTGATTTCACATCCATCAAATATAATTTCCACTTGTTTTGAGCTGTTGTGGTTAGAACTTCTCTTACATTGTCCAATCTAGCTACCAGAGAAAATGTTCTCCATATCTATCCCTAGTTGCTGCGAGAATCCTTTTGCTACAATTCCTACTTTAAATTTGTCAATTTCACCTTTTTCATTCAACTTTGCCTTGTACATCCATTTCACACCAATGAGATTTTTTTTTCCTTTGGAAAATAAACCAAATCCCATGTATTATTCCTTCAATAGCTTCAATTTCTTCATCCTGGGCTTGCACCCCATTTTCATCTTTGATTTCCTCTTCAAATGAAGAAGGTTGGAATGACAACAATGCAAAATTTGAACTAACATCCAAATCATCATAAATGTCTTTCATACTTCTCATATTTCTCTTACCATTGCTTTATTCATCACATGATTGATTGTTCAGATAATCTCAATCTATTGATCTACTTGAAGATCCATGTTGCTCATAAAATCTTGTAGTCCCTACTGGTGTGACTTTGTTTGTTGTCTGTTATTTTGATCCATGGTGCTCGTGTTTTTCTACATCATCCTCTTCTAGCAATGGTGCTTGTGCATCAACTGTTTTGTCTATAGTCCCATTGCATGACTCTTGTTCTTTGAATACAACATATCTGTTAATTATCATCTTCTTGGCGACAAGGTTATACAATTTGTAAGATTTTGATCACTCACTATAACTAGTAAATATGCATTTTTCACTTTTATCATCCAATTTCTCTCTTAGTTCTTTAGGAACATGTGCATAAGCTACACATCCAAATACTCCGAGATGAGATACATTACAAGGCATACTTGACCATGCTTCTTCAAGTACTTTGTTCATCACACTCTTTGTAAGATATTTGTTTATCACATAAAAAAAGCATGCAACTGCTTCTGCTCAATACTCATTAAACAAGTTTCTTCCTTTTAACATGCTCCTTGCCATGTTCATAATGGTTTTGTTCTTTCTCTCTGCTACACCATTCTGCTGCGGTGTGTAACTGGTTGTAAATTGCCTTATGATTCCTTATTATTTGTAGTAATCATGGAATTTCTTTGAATCATATTCTCCACCATGATCTGACCTCAATACCTTGATCTGTCAATCACTTTAGTTGTCTTCTAAGACTTTGAATTCCTTGAAATTTGCAAAGGTTTCAAACTTCTGCTTCAAGAAGTAAACCCAAGTCTTTTTTCTATAGTCATCAATGAAAGTGAGGAAGTAACAAATTCCACTAATTGATTATGTCCTCATAGGTCCACAAAAAACTGTACGCACTAGCTCAAGAGGTTTATTTAACCTGGATGCAAATCCCTTTGGAAAACTTTCACGGTGCTTCTTTTCGAATATGTAACACTCTTTTCGAAGATGTAACACTCACAAGTAATAACAAGTTCTTTGATGGGAGGTAATCCTCTAACCATCCGTATCTGTTGTAAATATCTTAATCTAGAATAGTGCAAGTGTCCAAACCGAAAGTTCCATAACCAATAATCATTATAACATACAATTGTAAAAGAATTGACCTGATCACTATAATTGATGACTAGAGGAAAGAGTTTGGTCCTCGTCATCTGCACCTTTGTTATGAGCTGCTTAATTAGGGGCTTGTCATATATAACACACTCTTGTCCTTAAAATATAACTATGCATCCCTTCTATGTGAATTGACCAACACTTATTAAATTATGTTTGAGATTAGGGGCATAATATGTCTCTGATATTTTCTTCAGCTCCCCTTGCTTGGTCAGAATGTTGACCACTCCTTTGCCATCATCCATGGTATGGCAAGTTAGGAAAAAAGAGTTATTACTCTCTGTAGTAACATTGTCTCTCTGGTTTCCTTGATCAACTATCCTCTTCGTGTAATCATGGGCATAGTGACCAAATTTATTGCAATAATAGCATCTCACCTTGGATTTATCATCTCTTTGATTATTGTTGAGTATTTTATTGTTTCTTCCACTTTCATGTTCATGATCTTCTCGGCCATCTCTTTGACCACCATGTCTTCCACCTCGTCCTATGCCTCTCGATCTACTTCTACCTCGACCTCTGTCTCTTGAAATAGAAACTTGGATTTTGAAAGCAGTCTCTAAAGTGGAATCCTTATTTTTGTCTATCCTTGTCTCATGTGATAGAAGTGATCCCATCAACTCATCAACTATTAGCGATGTAAAATCCTTGGATTTCTATGGCTGCTATCACAACATCAAATTTTGTAGAAAAGGATATAAGGACCTTCTCAACCATTGTTTGATGTTTAATTTCATCACCATAATATTTTAACTGATTTATGACAGTCATCACCCGATTCATGAAAGAGTCGATATCCTCTGTCTCCTTTATCTGCAGACTTTCAAAATCTCTTCTAGCATTCTGCAACTTAACAATATTGACTTTGGCCATACCTTTATAGCATGTTGCCAAGGTCTCCAATGTTGTCTTTGCTCAAGACATGATCATAATATTCTGGAACATTGCTCGGTCCACTCCCTGTTGGATAAGCCGCAACACTTGTGAATTCTTCTTTTTTTCTTTCTTCCATGGTTCTCTCTCTACATTAGTGAGGGCTAGTTCTTCTTCTAGTTCTTCTTCTTCATTTTTAGGTTCTAAAAACTCAAATTGGACATAATCTGAAACATCATGAGGCTACAATATGGTTTCCGCCTTAATGGCCCACACATCATAATCGTTGCAGGTAAATAGTGGAAACTGGGGATGGAAATTTGAAAGAGCTATCTTTTTTCAAAGCTTCTCTTCAAATAATAAAACCCTCTTTTACTAGAGGACTTTATAAACCCTTTTCAAGAAAAACCCTTGATTATTTTTTTTAGATATAAAATCTTAGAAATAAATTATATAAAAAAACCTTTTATGATACACCCCTTTAGTACCATACTATAGCCTTTATAGATAAAACTTTTATTATAAAAGGACTGTTAAAAAAAAGACTTTTATTAAAAGCCTTTGTAAAAAACTTTATGATCCTCCCATTAACACTTTGCATATCACATTTAAAAAAAACATGTCAAGTATAGTGCACATGAGTTTAGACTTTGGAACGACGAGTTTGAATGCCTCGTATGAGTTTCAACACATCGTATGAAAGAAGTGAGCCACGGGTCCCATGTGAAAACATTTTGACTTTCGAATTACAATGCCCCTTTTGACTTAAGGTCACAAATTCTTAATATGTGAAGAGATCTGAGCACCCTCAATACATAGAAACTGCGTACATAACTCGAATTTTGGCAGACTCAAAGTTAAACGAAATATGTGCAGTTTTTGTACTAATTAGGTGTAAATTTTGCCAAATTAACAGTGTGACAATTTGGAAACCTAATTAAGAAAAAAAAATCGTCAACTTTATTTTCTTGGCCCTCCTCTCACTGGCTCTGCAAGCACCATAGATCTTGTGGTCCTTTCTCAGCTTTGATACTAATTTGTTGGAAAAGAAGAGGAGACAAAACAAAAAATAACATAAATAAATCACACACAATAACACGAGTTGTGGATCTTCTATTGATCACACAACATTTAATGATTATAATGAACTTGGTGAAGGGTATTTAAACCTTTTCTATTAGTGACTCACCTAAAATAACTTGACATGCAACAACAAACTAAATTCGACTATGAATTAACTCGACTCGACTTGACTTAACTTGAATCCATAAATTTAGCCAACTCTTCATGCGTGAGTAATTAGCTTATTTTAACACTTTGGCGATTCTTGACAAAGAATGAGAATGAAAATGAAAAAGAAGATTAGAGGAGAGGATTTCTCTTCTCAATATTACGAATCAGTTAAATAAGATTACATTAGAAACACCAAAATTTAATGACTATAGTGAGACTGAACTAAACTAGACTAACTAAAACTTAACTAGGACACTTGGATGGACAATTTTGACACGTAGCAGGTGATTGAAATTAGATTCTCCAACACTCTCCCTTAATTACAGCCACATGAAAAATTCAATTAAGGTGTATGGTAGTCTATGTCTCAGCTAGGCTTACAATTTTAAAAAAAATTGGCTTCAACAACATTTACTTTTCTTCTTCTCTTTTTCCATATGTTGTAGCTTCTAAAATGTTTTAGCTTTTTCTTCTTGTTGTATACTTCACATTTTAGTTTCTTCATTTGTTGGTTCAAGTCTTCCATTTTTCCAGACTTTCTAAAGATGTCCTGGACCTCTTCAAAAAATGACTTGTATGTGGGTTCCTTCCACATGTTATCTTCTGTAGCGCATTTTTTATCATTAATCTACTGCATACTAAGATGAGAATTAAATTTTATCTCTTCAAAACTCCAATACCTAAAAATTTCATTGATGTGTTCATCATGCATGTTGTCTTCAACATTCATTTCTACAACTTCTATGTAGACCTCATCTAAACATGGTGTTGTAAGTCATGCCTCAAGGAAATTTAATTCTTCTTCATAATCGTCTTGTTTACCTGCACATTGGAAATCAATGGTAAGGTAAAAACATCTACAGAACCACATTGGTTATGTTCCTTCTTCTCTGCAATGAGAGCTTTATCCTATTGTGATCCCTTATTTGCCTCTGCCTCTATCTCTATCTATGTCTCTTCCACCTTTTTACTAACTCATGCTACTGCAAACAGGTTGTATTCCACTTGATTTTCAGACTCACGTGGGTTTTTCTCACTGAACAAAATCATGCTAATTTGATGTTTTTGTTGCATCATCTGCAACCATTCATCTTTAGCCAATAATTATTCATCAAAATTTACAACAAAAATGTTAATTGCTAGATTCACCATAGCATTGAATGTTCCAATGGAAACTTTACTGTCATTAGCAATCTCTATTGTTGGATTCACTAAATTTTTATCAACAAGCTTTGTTGCTAGATTCAAAAAATTATCATCAACGAGCTCTATTGTTGGATTCACCAAATTTTCATCCACTTGCAGTTATGCATAGTGGGATTCACGAGACTCTTCATCTTCAGCTAGATTTCTCCCCCTTACACAAAAACTCCTTTCAATGGTATCCCATGATTCCTTGGATTCCTTGGCATCTGGAATTAGGGGAAGAATGTTGTCATCTACAAATTATTTTATGCATTTCAATGCAAAGGTGTCATTTTTCCTCTTCACTTCCAATTCTTTTGAAAATATTTCATACATATCTAGTTGTTGCTTCGACTTTCTTATCCTATTTATTATTTCCCATTGGTTGAGTTTTGGCACATTATGACTCGACAAGCCAATCAACTTAAAACATAGCAACTACCTACAATCAAAAACTTTGTGGTGGCTTCTCTGCTGCTTAACTTCCAGAGAATAGACAGGTGTACAAATTATTTACTAAGGCGACACTTTCACAAAGCTTACAAAAAAAATACATCACAATGCCTAGATCTGATTGGAAAAATGACCTTTTTTTTAAATATCCTTTTTGAAAAAAAATAATGCAGTGCCTGCTTTTCAATTTCCTTATTTGAAAAACCCTTAAAAAAACTCCAAAACAAAGTCCCTTTTTAAAAAAATCCTTATAATCCTTTTTTTCTTAATTCACCCGTCACCCCTCTAAAGGATCAATCCCTTTTCAAACAAAATATTAAAATAACATTTTTTTTTAAATTTAAAAAAATATTTAGAAATAATTTTTAAAAATCCTTTCAAAAGCTTTTCAAGTAACATTTAAAAGGAGGCGTCGATCTCAAAAAAATGAATCAACATTTCGGCTCATAAAAAGGAAGTGAATCACCATTTAAATGAGTGCAATAGACTTTTGAATGTGAACCTTTGAACTTGTTGTAGCAACTACAACCACCCTCCAAACTTTTTGCCTGCACCCAATTTTGGAGCCTCCCTTGAGAGTTTCACTTGATGACTCCACGTACTCGGGTTCACTCCGTGAGCTCATGCGAGTCCTTACATCCGCCTTGCTTGTTCATTTCATTCAAGTTTCTGCATGCTTGCGACCATGTTCTGGTTATGCTCAAGGTCTTCACTTCGTGTGTACTTGTTGTACTAGCTATGAAAGCATCTGTTGCGCTCACACACAGAGTCACATTCATTGTCACACAAGCGTCGTCAATGCTGATTAGCGATCAATCACGAGTGTTGAACTTGTCACTTGCACCATCGGTCAGTCATGTTGAACATGTGCGTCTGGATGTTTTGAGTCATTTCGTCGTCGAGTATTGTGAGCGTGTGTTTGCATGGTCACCTATGCATCTTTCGATCGTTCACACACTTAGTCATTTTGCTGAATTTCTGATGACCAGGCTCCCCTCTGATAGCTGGGTCATCACCCTACCATTGGCTCGATCAAATATCACCCAGAGTAGCACAAAAGCACAAATCATGTCTTTCCAAGTTGCATTGATCGCAAGCAATTCAATCAATTCTCATGCCAGCCAACCAGACAGTCAGACCCGAGAGCCATGTCGGGACCAACTCCCCTCCAAAATTGCGGAGAGGCTACTGACCTTGCTCACTCTGTTGACTAAGGAAATTGTCCAGACAGGCTGGACAAACACCAAGTGCCCACCCCTGTCTCCCTGATAAAATTGCGTAGTTTTCCCAGTTAGTCTCCCGAGAGTTGACTAGTTGCTCATCCAAGAAATTGTGGAGTTTTCATGAGAAGACCTTCTACTGCTCAGTAGTCTGCTCAACTCTGAAATTGCGTAGATATGATCAGTAGGTCGGTCTCTCAGCCTTAGTGTAGTTTCCCTCGCCAGCAGCTCCTAGAAGCAGACTACTAGTTCCCTCCAAGAATTGCACAGTTTCTGCTAGTAGTGACCAAGTAGCCGACTACCAGTTCCCTCTGGGAATTACGCAGCTTTTGCTACCAATGACCCAACAACCAATTGCTAGTTACCTCTGGGAATTGCACAGTTTTGGCTGCTATGATCCAACAGCTAATTGCTTGTTCCCTCTGGGAATTGTGCAGTTTTGGCTGCGAGGCTCACAGGCAGTTCCTCCCAAAAACCGCACAATCTCTACCTGTTGACTATTGGGTCCCTATAATACTAGTGATTACCCCATTACTATTGTAGTTATACCTCTTATTAATATTGTTGTGCCCCTATTGCCCCCATATTGTTATTACTGTGCCCCATATAATCCCTCTATTGTTATTTTTGTGGCTTTGTATTATTATTGTTAGGTCGGCTGGATTATATTGTGACTCCTTAGACTCGTATATAAAGAAAGGAGGTTTTGTCATTTAAATCATCCAATAATTGTTCATTTATGTAATGTAAAGGAGGTTGCCCCCTCAAATAGGTTGAATTCTAAGGCGCTGATCTATCTTTTCCATCTTTTCTTGAGCTGGTTTCATAACATTTGGTATCAGAGCATTGGATTCTAGGGTTTTTATGCTCCAAACAGGTCATCGTGACATTTTCACTATAACTTTTTTTTTGTGCGAGGTTTTAGAAGTTGCAAAAAAAAACCATTTGAGAAGAAATTGCGTTGAACCTTGTGTCCGAATTTCAGAGCTTTTTGCGCTATATTTATGGAGATATGATCTGAGGAAGTTGGTCTTTTTGCAGACTCCTGAATTACATTCCAAACAGGTGACCTGGGAAAATCATCATAACTTTCTCTCTGGAGATCGGATTGAAATTTTGTAAGAAGGTACAGAAAGAGGACGAACTCTAGTTTCTTGTATGAATTTTTCAGATCCAAAGGTCAAAAGAGTGACTCGTGCTGGCACGTTGTACAAGTTCGCTCTACTGAACTAGTCTATAATCAAGTCACTGTGGGAGATTTCACATAACTCTTGCGTGGAGAATCCAATTTGGGTCAGACTTGTGGCATTGGAAAGAGGACATAGAGGGCTACTGCAGGTCACAAATTTAGAACTAGATGATCAAAAAGTACAGAGATACATCAGAGGCAATATCAAGCTCCTACAAAGTGAAAAACGATGTGTAGATTTTCTTAAATTTTTGCTTAAGATTGGTTTGAAAATTATTTTGAAGGAATTATTATCGGTAACTGATGCCCCGAGGAAATAAAATGCAAACACCTAGTAAGGACCTTGAAAGCTCTAGCATGACTCATGAAGAAGAGGAAGAAATGCTACATGATATATCAAAATTACAAGAACAAGTGCAACAAGTGTCACGCTCACAAAAACTAACAGAAGCTAAGATAAATGGCATGGAATCTAAGATAAAGGGCATGGAAGCTAAGATGGATGATTGGAAGACAGATTTGAAGATAGACATGGAAGAATTGAAGATAGATTTGAACACAAACTTGAAGACAGGCATGACAAATATGAAGATAGATTTGACAAATTTTCTACAAGAAATACTTACTAATGGTGAAAAGGTAGTAAAGGAAACTCATGGTGCGAACAAAAGAAACGTTAATCATGATATCATAGACTCTAATGTTGGATGGAAGACCCACCATATTCCAAAAATCTATATGAGGAAGTTTGATGGCAAGGATCCCGCAACATGGATACTAAATATGGAACAATATTTCGATCTCCATAAGGTGAAAAATAAACAAAAGGATTGATGTGTTCATAGGGTCTTTAAAGGATAATATCCAACATGATGTTCGCCTTTAGGAACCTGATTCATTAGAGAAGGCATTCAGGTTAGCAAGAAAAATGGAAAGCAAAATTATGGCAACCAGGAAGCATACCACTCACAACTATAAAGACGGAAGTGTTGTTGCCCCTAGTATTCCACAACCTATAGGTTGACACCACAAAAATTGGAAGAAAAAAGAGCAAAAGGGCTTGTTATAGTTGTGATAGCAAATACACTAAAGGTCATAAGTGTGCTGAGAAGAAATTATTCTACATAGATTGTGAAGAGGAAGAAGAAAAGGAGCAAGAAAGGTCAAAGGAAGAGGATATACTCCAGGAACAAAGCCTAGATGAAGAACAAATAAATCTAACGATATCTTGTAATGCATTGGCGAGAATTACCACTCCTCAAACCATCAAGATAGAAGGACAAATCAAGAAGAAAAAGGTAATAGTGTTGATTGATTCAGGAAGCACCCACAATTTTATTCATTGTAGGGTAGCAAAAGAATTGAATTTCTTCCTATATCCAGCACCAAAGTGTCAAGTGATGATTGCAAATGGAGGAACAATAAATTGCTCTGGAAAGTGCCATAATATCAAGCTATCCATGGAAGAATATGTATTGACTAGCCCAATTCTTTCCATTCCAATGGGAGGTGTTGATGTTGTACTAGGAGTCCAATGGCTACAATCCTTGGGTACAATAGCTTTTAATTTTCAAGAACTTTTCATCAAATTTTCTGCGGAAGGAAAGGAAGTTGAATTAAGGGGTATTGCAGGGAAACCAGGAAAGATAATCAGCTCTAATGGTATGACAAAGCTTCTAAAAAAAGGAGCAAAGAGCTGTAATTGCACAATTATGTTCGCTAGATGTTTCCACATCGGAATCATCTATTTCTCCAGATCTCCAAAAAGTCCTGGACAATCATTCCAAGGTATTTGAGAGTCCCAAAGGTCTCCCACCTATGTGTGATCATGATCATGCTATTCATCTGATTCCAGGAAGTGTTCCTCCAAACATCAGGTTGTACAGATATCCCTATGTCCAAAAGAGTGAAATTGAACGTATGGTTGTAGAAATGCTAGAGGCTAGTATAATTCAACCGAGTCAAAGTTCTTTCTTTGCTCTAGTAGTATTGGTGCACAAGAAGGATGGATAATGGCACATGTGTCCGAATTATATGGAGCTCAACAAGCTCACTATTAAAGATAAGTTCCCCATTCCTTTCATTGATGAATTATTGGATGAATTGCATGGATCAATTTACTTCACCAAGTTGGATCTTCGTTCAGGATATCATCAAATCAGAATGAAGATTGAAGACATTCCGAAAACAACATTTAGAACTCATGAGGGTCATTATGAATTTTTGGTCATGCCTTTTGGCCTTACCAATGCACCTTCAACATTTCAAGGTTTGATGAATTCAATTTTCAAACCATTCCTTAGAAAATTTGCGTTAGTATTTTTTGATGATATACTAATCTACAGCAAGTCTTGGAAGGATCATGTTGAACATGTTGACAGGGTGCTACAACTATTGGAGGATTGGCAATTATATGCGAAAAGATCCAAATGTTTCTTTAGAGTCCAGGAGGTGGAATATTTGTGTCATATTGTATCTCATGAAGGAGTTAAGGTAGACCCTAGAAAAATTAAAGCCATTAAGGAATGGAAAATCCCCACATCCATAAAGCATCTGCGAGGATTTCTTGGGTTGACAGGGTATTATTGCAAGTTTGTTAAGAATTATGGGAGAATAGCAACACTTTTAACAACATTATTGAAGAAAGATGCATTTTCATGGACTCCGGAAGCAACAAAGGCCTTTGAACATCTTAAAGAGGCAATGTGTCAAGCACCGGTCTTAGCTACACCGAACTTCACAAAAACCTTTATTGTGGAATGTGATGCTTCAGGAAATGGAATTGGTGTTGTTATAATGCAAGATGAAAGACCCATTGCTTTTGAAAGTCGTCCAATCAAAGGAAAGTTTTTAAGAAAAGCTATTTATGAGAAGGAAATGTTGGCAATACTCCATGCACTTAAGAAATGACGACCCTACCTAATGGGAAGACACTTCAAGGTAAAAATGGATCATGACAGCCTTAAATACTTTTTAGAACAAAGATTATCCTCTGAAGAGCAACAAAAGTGGGTCACAAAGATGTTGGGTTATGACTTTTAAATCATCTACAAAAAAGGGAAGCAAAATGTGGTGGCAGATGCACTCTCAAGAAAGGATGAGGATGTGGAAGCATTGTTGTGTGCCATTTCTATTATCCAACCAGATTGGATAAATGAAGCAAGGGAGGAATGGAAGAATGACGAAGAAGTGTGGGCACTTATTCGAAATATACAACAAGATTCCAGTATGTCTGACACATTTAGCTGGAAAAATGATTCGTTATGGTACAAAGATCGCTTATACCTCTATAAGAATTCCCAGCTAAAACAAAAGATTCTTATGGAATTGCACACTTCTCCCTTAAGAGGGCACTCAGGATTTTTAAAAACTTACCACAGGGTTAAGAAGGAATTTTTTTGGGATGGCCTTAAATTAGATATTCAAAAGTTTGTGGTGGAATGTTTGGTTTGCCAACAAAATAAAGTGGAAACAATTAAGATATCGGGTCTATTACAACCTTTATCCATTCCAAGCCAACGTTGGGAGGAGGTTTCAATGGATTTTATCACAGGTTTACCCAACTCTGAGGGAAAGAGTGTCATCATGGTGGTAGTTGACAGACTTACCAAGTATGCACACTTTTGTGCATTATCACATCCATTTAAAGCTAGTACAGTTTCTACTGCATTTATGGAAACAATTCAAAAGCTACATGGAAACCCAAAGATTATTGTAAGTGACAGAGATCCCATTTTCACTGGAAATTTTTGGACATAATTATTTTCTTGTCTTGGTACTCAATTAGCTCATAGCTCATCTTATCATCCTCAATCTGATGGGCAAACTGAGATAGTAAACAAATGTTTGGAAGGATATCTTCGTTGCTTTGTATCTGATAAACAGACACAATGGGTCAAATGGTTGCCTCTGGCTGAATGGTGGTATAACACTTCCTTCCATACAGCAACAAAAATGACCCCATTTATGGCACTTTTTGGGTATCAACCACCATCCATCACATCATATTTAAGAGAAAATTCTAAGGTTCAGGCAGTGGAACATCACATCGAACATCAACAAGTCCTCCAACTCTTAAAGGATAACCTCGTGTTGGCACAGAATAGAATGAAACAACAGGCAGATCAACATCGCAGTGAAAGAAGTTTTGATGTAGGTGATTGGGTATTCCTGTGGCTACAACCATATAAGAAAATGTCCCTCAAGCAAGCTAAGAAGGATAATAAATTATCACCAAAGTATTATGGTCCGTACAAGGTGTTGCAAAAGATTGTTACTATGGCATACAAATTGGAGCTTCCTGTAGCTTCTCGATTGCACCCAGTTTTCCATGTTTCATGTTTAAAGAAGGTTATAGGCGACAAGCTCCCAATTCAAACAATATTTCCAGAACTTGACGAGGAAGGAAAAATTATATTGGAACCGGAAGCAGTCATAGAACAAGAACTCGACAACTACGAAATCGATCAATTTCAGAGTATCTTATCACGTGGAAGAACTTATCCGCTGAAGATTCCACATGGGAGGATGAGAATTTTGTGCAGAAGTATCCAGAACTACTCAATCGTTGAGGAAAACACTTTTTTGAAGGCGAGGGGCATGTTGGGTCGCTATAATACTAGTGATTACCCCATTACTATTGTAGTTATAGCCCTTATTAATATCGTTGTGCCCCTATTGCCCCCATATTGTTATTACTGTGCCCCATAGAGTCCCTCGATTGTTATTTTTGTGGCTTTATATTATTATTGTTAGGTCGGATGGATTATATTGTGACTCCTTAGACTCCTATATATAGAAAGGAGGTTTTGTCATTTGAATCATCCAAGAATTGTTCATTTATGTAATGTAAAGGAGGTTGCACCCTCGAAGAGGTTGAATTCTAAGGTGTTGATCTATCTTTTCTATCTTTTCTTGAGCTGGTTTCATAACACTGACGCTCCTTGCATCCCGGCCCGTTCCTCCATAAAATTTCACAATTTTTTCCTTCCAACCCCTACTACCCACTAGTTCCAAAACTGTGCAAATTCTGCCTACCTTGCCTTCCTGCAGCCCAAACTGTCCCTCCCAAAATTTATGCAATTTTTTCTTCCAACCAAGCGAGGCTTCATAGAAAGTCACTGTCAACTTGGATTGCCCATCTCCATAACTAAACGACTCTTACACAATTTTCATCAGTAGTGCCCGGAGCCATCATTCTGCTTCACAACCTTGCTGGCTGCCTCGGTCACCTGCATCCGAAATGGACATGTGTCATGGTAGACCAGGAGGTTTTTGGATTTAATGTCATCTCTTCATGAGTGACTGTAGGCACAGGTACACTAACAAACAGGTCGCGACAACAAAAGGGATCAATGAAGGGAGCACATGGAGAAGGATAGGTTCACCAACAGACGAATGAATGATGCCTGCGAAGAGGGGTGCTCACGAACGGATGATCATGCAAAGGTGTGTTCACATAGGAACGGACATGCAAACATGCAAGATGTGCTCACCATTGGACAAATGGACGAACATGCACCTTCGCGAACAGATGAGTCTGTCAAGCCCCCCAACATGCATGTAAGGAACAACATGCCAAAGCTTCATCAAGCGAGCCAAATACCATTGAAGACTCCGCGCACTTCGCCATGTGGAGGTGAAGCTGTGATACACCATGAAGACATCCATCACCCAGTAGAACTCTAGGTCGACATGCACTCCAGCAGCAACACGAATGTACTGGCACTATCATGTTGAGTCATGTCACCCACATCTCTACTATGGGCTATGCTGTTAATCAATTGTAATGTAACGTGGAAGTCCAAGAGACCCACTTGTTGTACAAAGAGTCATGTAAAGTCGAAAAGTCATGGAAGTAAAATAGTCATGAGGGTAGTCAAACAGCCAAAAGGGTTAGTTTCACCCTTGGCTATAAATACCCCCTCATTTGTACATGAAACAGAATTTTCACCTCTGCTCCACCTACATAGCCAAGAGAGTTTGTAATATTTTCTTTGAGGAGTAAGTAGTGACTCCAACGCCCTGCACTCAGGGTTAGTGATGTATGGTTTAATGATGTGTCTTGGAATTTTTGTTTAATTTAGAAGCCTACTAACAAGCTAGCAAGTTTTCACACATGTATTGTAAAATGTTGTAAGAATAATCTTGAGCACTTGTAATGCATGTTGCTTTAACTTGTGTTGAATACTTGCACTATTTCACTTGTTGTAATATATAATCTGTTAATGGAAATGCATTTTATATGTTGTTAACATTGTCTCACCCATGGTGACTATCTTCCCGGGCATCAGACAGACCTTTCACATAAATCTTTCTGTAACAACCATTGCACTCATTTGGACTCCTCCACTGAGTGTTGTACATGTTATCTTACCTTGTGTGTTGTGATTGTCGCATCTATGTCGATTGCACCTTGGAAAGCTATGCACATCCTGTTGTGTTGTTTGCGCCTAGCTGAGTTGGGACTGCATCCCAACCATCTTAGGAATCACTCTCACACTCTCCCCTTACAGTGAAAGAACCATTGAAACAAGTACACTAGCATTCACCAGGCACACGAACCTCACTTCTCGAAGGTAAGGCAGACCATTCTCCTATGCTGACAAGTAAGAGTTAAGGAAAATCCTTAAGAGAATGGCAACCAGGCCATCATATCGGATGGGACTCCCACACCAAATGGTGTGAGGTCTAGTTGGGACTTCATACCAGGGTGATCCCTTGAATGTTGGAGGGTCCAACACTGTCAACATTTCTGGCACTAGAATGAGAGCAACTAGTTGTATATGGCTAAATATCCTCTCACACTCATTCATAAACCATTTGGTCAAGTTAGTAACTCATAATCCCTCTCACCTACATGCGACTCTGCAGTTGGTTACTCCTCACCTCCCATAATTGAACACGAGATTCCATATCAACACCTTCGCTCCATCCATCCCATCACTCCCCAGTTTGCGAAAGCAGTCAAACTGATCCTAGGCATATAGCACCTTCCACACACATCTAGGAAGCCAAAATACACTCACAGAAAAGTTGTTGTATCATCGGTGGAAGAAGAAGTCCTTGCCACACTTGAAGGCCTAGAAGAAGCTATTGAAGATGTAGAGGAACCCCCAATATTCTAGCAAGGTGAACAAGACACTCTTGTGATTTTGGGATCAAACTTTGGTATAGGGGGCGGAGGGGAAGGTAGTAGAGGAGGTGGAGGCAGAGATGAACCAACATACTCATAGCTGGAACCATCAGACTCCAGAAGAGAGGAAGAGGATGAAGAATAAGAAGAGATGGCTAACCCAAATATTGAATCAATGACTGAGGGACCATTGGCTCTCTCGGTCGTTCTGTAAAATATGCTGAGGCGAGCGGAGAGAATGAACATCAAGTTCGACCCTGAGAGCATAGTGAAGGTGGAAGACCACTTAGAGAACGTCTACCTATAGTTGCAGACCCTTAAGGTATGTTATGACGATGTAGCATGTAGATTGTTCCCATGTACCTTGGATGGTCATGCAACTTCTTGGTATCACAACCTTCCACCGAACTCTATACAGAATCAGGTTGCATTCAAATGCACGTTCCTTGAGAAGTTCATTCATGAAAAAACTCCAGCCATGCTACTCAAAGATTTGGGAAGCCTCAAGATGGAGGGAAAAGAGAAAGTGAAAGATTTCAAACAGAGGTTTACACATATATTGAACAAGTTCGCAGCAGACACTAAACCTCATGACTCCATCACCACTGATTATTACACTTCCGTACTACTGACCAGCGTTGAAACCAACACTATTGGAAAACTGTGAAGAGGCCATCGATGTTGAGAAATACCTGCGTGGAGTTTGAGTCATCAAGGATGACGAATCAACAAAATAATCCAAGGATGTGAGCAGGAACTCCCAAGAAGTGGCGAGTAAGGGTAGAGGCAAGGAAGCAATCGATATTGAGACCCTCACTCATCTTATCAAGATCTTGACCACTAAACTGTCCAAAATTAAATAAGGTAAAACAAACACATTTTCAAGTAGTTACTAGGCCAGGCAAAGACAGCCAAGCAGCTCATCAACCACTGGCTAGTTCATTTCGAAAACTGCGTAGAAGCCTATGTTCCAGCTTAAAGAGTGTGCAAATCCTAAGTTCTATTCCTTCCACGAGGAACATCACCCCAAGAAATCTTGTTCAGACTGGAAGCGAGTCACAAATGCTTTCTGCAGTCATACACTCAATGTGAGAGGTAATATGTAGGAGCAGCCAGAAGACATTGATGAAGAAGAAGAGGCTAAACCTGATGAGCCATCAAGCTCTAGGCTTGTGGTGAACGCATATCAGTGCTCGCAAATGATGTCAAAGGCGAACACCAAGAAGTATCCCCAAAAGAAAACTGAACATTACAATCTTAGAAGTAAAGGGTATCCCCCTAAACTTGGGGAGATGTAAGAAAAGATAAGACTTCTGATAAGGAAGGTCGATCCACTAGCCACCCCAAAGAAGAAAACTCAAAGCAAGTCGAGGATGATAGTGGCAGACAAAAGCGCATCCATGAGTAGCAAGTTGCAAAATACTCTGCCAGACGACACGAACACCCATTCTACCTCGAACACCTCGGTAAGACTACCACCTCTAGACTACAACATTGTTGATGACATGAATAAAAATTGAGCAAACATTAGTTTTTTCGAGTTGGATAAGATCCAGAGTCAGCGAGATATCCTACTCCGCACATTGGGGCAGACAACAACAAACAACACAACCTCTAATAGCAAGGGAGAAAGCACACCTCCCAGATCACTTTCCACTATGCTCAATACACTCCGGATGGTAGAAGAAAACTCAGGTTGCCCTCCATTCCTACTTTCATTTGAATTTTTCAACTGCAATGTTCACAACGTTTTGGCAGATTCCGGCGTGGAAGCTGTTGGGCCACCAAATTAGCATAGAGTTTCACTCCTTTTTCACCTTTATCCTCATTTTGTCACCTCATTTCATCACATTATCATTATATTTTCATTACCATATGGGTTCATAGTTTCATTTTCCAAAGTTATTTATTTTATGTATTTAAGGTGAATTTATGATTAAAACTTAGAAGAATAACATGTATTTTCTTATACCTAAAGGTGGAATGAGTTTGGTGACATGTGTAGGTGATTTGGAAAGTTCCAAGACACTCTTATGTGGCATCCAAGACTCAAATTCGAATTCTCTTGAAGATTTGAAGGAGATTTGGGATAGGGGTCAAGCATATCTCATGGAGAAAATGAATGGATAAAGGAATATGTGTCTCATATTGGTTGTAACCATATGAAGGATTTGTGGATCTAGGAGGAATTAGTGGATCTCCATTAATGAGTTAGTTAATTATGTTTTTGTATAAATAATAGTACCTCCTCCATTCCAAAGAGAGGACTCTTGGAGCATGTATCGTAACTTATGATGGAATAGAATACAATTTTATTTCTATAGTTTTAGATATAAATTGTCTTAACGTAGTATATGAATTTATGGAATATTTTGTGACTTTCTTTTTAAGAGAATTGAGCTCACTCTAAAAGGATCAAAGAAACATTTTATTTCATTATAGATTTTATTTTCATTTATTTACATAGATGTTTGAAGATTTTTCATTATTAGTGAATGAATTTGTAATGAAGAACAACAAGGACCTCCTAAGTTAGGAACCTCTTATATTATTTGTTTATGCATCTTAAGCTATTGTCCATGAGTATTTTTTTATTTCTTTTCATTGTTATAGCTCCAAATCTCACTCTTATGGTTTGTGATGCTGCACTTATGGCCTAGGGCAACCCCTCCTTCCAGACCTGGTCCAAAAATTTAAAAAACAGTGTTTTATTCCCTGTACGTGACTTTGCCCTGTGTTAAACGCGTGTACACGCGGGTCTGTCATACCCAACCCGCGTGTATCTATTAAAACACTTAAAAAAATATAATTTCCTCTTTTTCGGGCGGTGATCGCGGGTTTACCTGCTGGATCACCTGTTAGTGCCCGTGGCCCAACTGTTCCCAACCAACTCCTAACTAAAAAACTACTTTGGAGAGGGTATAAAAAGACATCAAAGGGAAGGCCAAGGGGAGAGAGAAAGGAGAGCAAGATTATTATGCTGAGATTTTTCCCTTAGACCAGGTCTGAAGTCCTTGGTGCATCCTGCACTTCCCCCATTTTGCATAGGAAACCCTTGTTTCCATGTGTATTGGTGATCATTCATCCTTGACATCATCATTGAGTAGGACTTGGAAGGAGCTCTTGCTGGAGGCTGGAGGCTGGAACGAATCCGGGAGGAAGCTTGCTTGGAGCCTGCTGAAGGTGTTCAGGTGATATCTTTCCGATATATGTACTTTATTTGCCTTTATATATAAAGAAACACGTCTTTGTTCCCGAATAATCTTTCTTTATGCTTATGAGATTCTTGTGTTGCATTCTTATGAAAGTAGTTACTTAAAGATTATTTATAACTAACTTTATAGCATAAAGATGATTTACACATAAACTTCTATACATGTACTGTTGATTTCTTTGATTTGTTTGTCTTGCAGGTCAGAGAAAGAAGAAGGGAACTCCAAGAAGGGTTTGCACCCTAACGGTCTTCTCGGACGTAGGACCTTAGGTATGTACCCTAAAACATTAGAATTTGCTTAAAAGTAAAAAGATGGCTGTGTGTGTGTGTTTCTTTGTATAAGCAATTTTCAGTCTGGTAGAGTCTAAGCCCAAAGGACTCTAGGGGTACTTTCCCTTCAACCAGAATTGGCGACTCCGCTGGGGACAACATTCTTGTTGTTCCTAGTTTGGGTAGTCCTCAAGCCAATCTAGGCTCAGTCCCTCTGTTTGTTGGTTCTGACTGTTTGATATTTTCTTGAACTCCAAGCTGTTCCAGTTTTTCAGTTTGTGTTTTTTATTTTTCTTGAAACACTTCATATACGCACTTTTTCTGGATTACAGAAGCGTATATACGCAAGTTGCACTAAGTAAACCCGCGTATACGCAGGTTTCCTTAGTTACAGTCGCGTGTACACGCATTCTGCAAATAATTGCAGGCGCGTATATCACATAATTTTCAAGATTTATAATTTTTCTTTTGGCTGAATGTCTATCTGGTGGTTTGGGTCAGTTTAAAGCAGTCAATTCCCAGTGACAGTTCTCTGTTTAACAGGGGGCATCTTGTTTCGAACTCTCTCTAGGAGTGCTAGTCTTGTTTTTCGTTGATTGCAAGCGTCATTGATTTTTGACACACAAGGTTTCTGTTTAAGAATCTTGATTGCTCTGTTTCGGCAGAGTGGGAAGATTGTCTTAAAATCTTTGTGTCCATTTTGTTTTCATGACATTTGTGTTTGCTTAACGAAATCATTTTTATGACCATTTGCTCCTTCGTTTCGGGAAAGTTGTTTGTTACCATTTCCTTGAAACTTGTCTTTTGATTTCTTGGACTTTCATTGCTGCTTTTGATTGTCAAAAGCGACTTCGAACACATTTTATTTTTGTTGAGTTCTCATCATTTCATTGGTGTCAATTCACAAAAGTGTTTGGTTGTTTGTTTATCAATCATTGGTGTCAGTATTTTTGAGAGTTTTTCCTTTGAAAAAGACTTTTTGGTTTGATTGAAAGAAAATCTTTTGAAAGTTTTTGAGTTTCGCTTTCTTAAACTTGCTTCTCATCTGATTTCCTTTTTTGCGAAGTGAAAGTGCTTTGTTTTTTATCTTAAAACTTGTTTTTATTGTTTGGACGAAATGATTAGTAACAAATCATCTTCTATCTAAGCATTTCAGTGGCAAGACAAAATTTGGTAAAGCAGCAACTTTCCTTCTTTGTTTTTAGAGTAGTCTTTGAATTGTGCATCCACATTTAGTTCTTGCATTAGGGAAAGATTTGCATCTCTTTTTAGGCATATTTAGTTTTGTTAGTTTTTGTGAGTGTGGAGTCTGAAAAGAAAAAGGAAAATTTTTGTTTATATTACAAGTGCCTTCTGAACCTCATAGAAATTGCTATTCATCGAAAACAAAAGTGCATGTGCATGTAGCTAGGTTTTATTAATTTCTTTTGCGTCCATAAAACACCACAAGTTTCACCTCCATTACCTTTGACTTAAAGAACAGCCTAATAAAATCAAGCGCTTAATTAAAATCCACTAGAACTTTTTGTTTTAGTTATTACACCAACAAGTTTAGGATTTTAGGGCCTTGGATTAGGCGAGTGGAGAGTTAACTCTCCAAGGCCACACAAAACGTCAAACATAAGAGTCTGATTAAAGAGAGTAAATCCAATAGCATTAGGGAGACCAGGAAGACTCCGGATCTGGGAGTTAAGCACGAGGGTCTGTGAAGACAGGGAAGAGAGATACCCCCTCTCCTACTTGTCCGAACTTACCTCACGACTGTTCCGCCTGGCTTCTGCGACGAGTTGGTACCCATAGTTGCCTTTCCTAGGGATCTGCATAGGTGGCTGCGGAGGGGAATCCCGTGGCACCTGAGGTCGACGTTGTATCACTCTCGACAGTACTTCCGGAGGGCACCCTTGCGAAGCTTGGGGGCTTGCACCGGCGCAGACTGTTGTTAGGAGGTCAGCGTAACTTCCTCTGATACCTTCGCTGATAGGACTGGGCCCTCATCATCCCAGACTATCCTCGGAAGGCCCTTTGATTCACTTTCTCGTATTTTGGTGTCCGGTCTCAATCACCCGGAGCGGAAATACTTGAAAGTTGTTTGACTGGCTGTATCTTTAGGAACTTTTTAGTGTGTGCTCTGTGCTCCTAGTTGGCCTAGCTTTTAATTTTTTGAGTCTTTAGATAAGATCATAACAAAAAATTCAAAGTGGCTGACCGGTCTCCTAGACGGTCTCGAAGACTTCGTGGTCTCTCGCCACCTAGTTTAGAGCCTTCTCCTAGAAGGCGCAGAGGGAATACTACCGGTGGGGTCCGTCCCACGCCGGCTGACGCATCGGGGATTGATCCTCCTCTCGGGGATATTAGTGGCCAAGCAAGGCCTGGTACTTTTGAACAAGAGAGGGACGCTCCAGTCTTTTCTCAAGTTCGCTTTCAAGCGGAGGATAACGTAGAGGTAGAAGAACTTTCAGAATCATTAGTGATTCCAAATTCTCCACTACCATCTAGTTACCCAGACGTATTGCAATACGTTGGGCCTCCATTATATAGACCAGCGAGTCCAGGTTACGCTACGCGCTTACCATTTATGATCACTACTGGAAGCATGGCTTCCACAAGTGCTGCGACTATGCAAACCCCAACATCGGTGCAAGGGGGAGGAACCATTTCCATCCCCTCCGCTTCCTTGTTCGGATCGTTTGCTAGCACATCTTTGGTTGGGTCTACCTCCATTCCGTCCACGAGTGGAAATGCCCAAACCAATGCTTTTAGTACTGGTTCCTTCCTTTTTGGCACCCAATCACAGGGTATTCCGTCAGTTCCGTTCAATGCCGCTACGTCCATGATGGGCGGATCGGCTTCATTTCAGGGTTTTCCTTTTGGAAGTGGTCATATTCCACATTCCAACCCAACGGTAGGATCCATGCCTTTTTCTTCAATAGGACAAAGCAGCAATCCTTTCCAAGGTTGGAATAACCCTGGGGCTAGTAACGCAGGAACTGCGAATCCATTCATCGGTCAACAAGGAAGTAGGCCGTATTCCACGGTTAGCATGTTTCAAAGTATTCCTCCCCTCGCTTCGGCTTGGAACCCATATCAGGGGTTATCGACTCCTTACAATTCTATAGGAGGAAACTTTGCAAGCTATGGAGCTTATACGGCAGGAGTTGGTCAAACTCCGAATTTTGCTGGACCACAAGGCTTGCCCTTTGGTTCAGCTGGTTCTACTGGTCACTTGGGGCAGCCTGGTGCCTCTCAAATCCCAGGACAATCTTTTCAGAACTTGGGGAGTTCTGCCCAGTCTGGGTGGAATCCCCTAGGTCCTCCTAGGCTTCCATTTCTGGCAACGTTAAACTTGCCAGATCTCACTAAGCTAACGAACGACCCTATCAGATACAATCCAGCCTGGCCTCCGGTCCCAACCAAACTCCCTTCGGACATCCCAAAATTCGAAGGGAAGAGTGGTGAAGATCCGGGCGATCATGTAACCACATTCCATTTGTGGTGCTCATCTAACTCCCTCATCGAAGATTCGGTTAGGTTGAGACTTTTTCAGCGCACCTTGACTGGTAATGCGGCTAAATGGTACATAGAGTTGCCAGGGGGCAGCTTTACATCGTTCGCAGACTTAGCTAATATCTTCTTGAATCACTTTCAGTTGCCTGTCCGCTATGATGCCGGAACTGAACTTCTGGCTACCTTTCGTCAGGATAAGGCAACCCACATTTCTGATCACATACAGGAATGGAGACGGAGAAAAAGGCTCATTAAAGCCGAAATCCCTCCGGAGTACCGTCTAGAGTGGTTTTTGAAGTCTTTGCAACCTGAGATCTCCAAGGATGTCTCCATGTCTGGGGTCTATTCTGAGGAGCAAGCCATTTTCAGGGCCCAGCAGTTAGAACTGATCTACTCTCAGTCTGGGATCCTCCAAAAGTACTTGCCAGATGCTCCTGGATCTAAGGTTGATTTAGCTAAGCCAAAGCCAGGTCCGCATGCGGATGGTATCGTGGGGTCTGTAGACTCAACTACAGTGAACTTGCTAAATCAATTGCAGCAGTTGTCATTACAAACTGCTCCTAACAACCAAGTCACAATGTCTAGTCCTCCTGCTTCCCAAAATTCTTCCATTAACGCCGTCCAATCCAATAACCCCAAAGGAAATCAAAATTCCGATGGGAAAAAGAAAGGACGTGGTAAAAAGAAGAACTCGGATGGGAAGCCCGATGCAAATAAATCCGGCAACAACGCTGGTGGTGGTAAGGGTGAGTCGAGAAAGAAAGTCAAGTTTCCTTGCAAGTTATGCAGTGGAGACCATCTAACTCATCTTTGCCCTAAAATCGAAGACGCTCAGCGCTTGTTAGCACAGCAAGGGACTTCTAGTTCGCAAGCTGTGTTGACTAACCCGTTTCCCCAAGGGCAGCAACTTCTTGCTGGCGCGAATTCGAATCCTGGGACCTCCTCTGGGGGCAACCAGGAAGGGGAAAAAGCATCAAATGTTTTTATGATGGGTTCAAACGTTAACGTGACTACTCGGTCACGTGATTATGGTGAAGCCGAAACATCTAAGGATAAAACGGTTCCCGGAAGTAATGACCTTCATATTGAGCGACCTCCTGTTGAGACTGTACCTAGGATACCGAAAGGTTCCGCCAAACGCGCGACAATTAACCCCAATGCTAGAGCTGCTCAAAATTACTCCATTGTGGAGGATTTGGCTCAAAGCCCATGTGCTATGTCCGCTTTGGAAGTTCTCCAGTCGTGTCCGTCTCAGAGAAGTGCTTTACTCTCCGCCATTGGAGCAGTCGATTCAGCTAACTCTCTAGTGCTCTCTTTTGACATGTCAAATGTCAAAAAGAGACTCCCTCATCATATGGCTTTTCAAGTAAAGTCAACATACCGGAAAATCAATATTTTTCGCACCGTTATAGATGAAGGAGCTTCCACATGCGTCATGTCCATGTCTTGTTGGAAGGCTATCGGTTCACCTTCGGCTGTTCCTTCACCAACCGTCTTAACTGCATTTGATGGCCATTCTCACAAGCCGCATGGGATTATCCCGGCCTTTCCTATATGTGTTGGAGGGAAGGTCGTTAATATCGAAGTTGAAGTCGTAGATGCTAACCTAGACTATAATCTCCTATTAGGAAGGAACTGGGTGTACGAGATGGAAGCCGTTGTTTCGACTTTGTTTCGTGTCATTTGCTTTCCTCATGAGGGGAAAATCGTTAAGGTTGATCAATTGGACTATGCTCCAATCGATCCTCAAGCAACCTCCGACTCTACTGTTCCTTTGGTGGATAACCCTCGCCCGCCGACTGAGAATTTAGGAGTAGGGATGTATTCCTCATTGATGGGTACGTTTGATCTTCCCTCTCCTTTTGCAAGAATCAATGCTATTTCATCATCCAAGGAATCTTCTCGAGAGGGGTTCTTCCGAACTCATCATTTTTCCGACCCTTGGACCTTGCCTTCACCTACGACCACATTAGTTGAAGGGCAAGTTAATGGAATGGCGTTTCCTATATCTGCAGCTGAGCTTAGATATCAGGCTATCGTAGACTCTGCAGATAACCATTCTACTCCCTTTTCCGAAGAGGAGCTAGATGGTCATGTGGCCCCCGCTTGGAGCTTTGATTCTAACTCTGCCTTGGACTGCTTAGATTCGGTTCTACCTTCTGAAGAAGCAATCCTCGAAATTATGATGGGTATAGATCGACCTTGGGAAGACTTACACCATCGCTCATATTTTCTTCCTCCATTGCAGGAAGTAGAATCTAGATTCTCCGAGCTCGTTGGTAGTGATGTTTGTACGGTATCGAACCCTTTGGCTCCAACACACACACGTGCTGAAGGTAATATGTCGGTAATCTCAAAAACGATACCTATAAACATCTCTAAAAATCCTAACATCATCGAGAATATCTTCATCGGAAGTGAGTGTTCCCCTGAAGAAATTCAAATTTACACCGACCTATTCAAGGAATATCGTGATGTATTTGCTTGGTCTTATGAGGAAATGCCCGGCATTGATCCTTCTATCGTCCAACATGAGATCAAGACGTACGAAAACGCAAAACCGATTCGTCAAAGGCTTCGGCCGGTTAACCCTAGGAAAGCAGCGGCTATCAAAGCTGAGGTTGAGAAGCTGCTAAGGGCGAGTTTTATATACCCTGTTCCTCTTACGGATTGGGTTTCGAATCCAGTCCCTGTGGACAAAAAGCAAGGAACAATCCGCGTATGCATCGATTTTAGGGACTTAAACAAGGCTTGTCCAAAAGACAATTACCCCACGCCATTTATTGATCAAATTATTGACGAGTGTGCGGGTAATGCGATTTTCTCCTTTATGGATGGTTTCTCAGGTTATAATCAAATCTCTATCCGTCCTGAGGATCAGCATAAGACTGCCTTCATATGTCCCTGGGGTACCTTTGCATATCGAAAGATGCCCTTCGGTCTTAAAAATGCTGGAGCCACCTTCCAGCGGGCCATGTCTTACGCTTTCCACGACATCAAACATATCATCGAGGCATACTTAGATGATCTCGCTGCTCGTTCTCGAAAGAGAACTGATCATCCTAGTCATCTTCGATTAGTCTTTGAGCGATGTCGTTTTTACAAAATCCGGTTGAATCCTAATAAGTGCGTTTTCGCGGTTACATCAGGTCGGTTGTTAGGGTTTATAGTTTCCAATGAAGGGATACGGGTTGATCCCTTCAAGGTTGAGGCAATAGTTCAGTTGCCTCCCCCGTCTTCAATTCGTCAACTTCAAAGTCTTCAAGGGAAGGCCAATTTCTTAAGAAGGTTTATAGCAAACTATGCCGAGATCACTAAAGGGTTCATGCGTTTGCTACGGAAAGGAGTTCCATTCCTGTGGGACGACTTTGCGCAGCGGTCGTTTGATGCTTTGAAAAAGGCATTAGTCTCTGCCCCGCTTTTGAGTCCACCGGATTACGGTAGAGACTTCCTTTTATATCTCGCTGCCGCAGAATCTACCATTGGTATGGTTCTAGTTCAGGAAGACGATGCTCTTGTCGAGCACGTGATTTATTATTTGAGCCGAGGCTTGATAGGCCCTGAACTCCGCTATTCTCCTGTTGAGAAGTTGGCCTTGGCAGCAGTCCATGCTGTCCAGAGGCTCCGTCATTACATTTTGCTACGCAAAACTTTTGTCTTAGCGGCGGTCAATCCATTCCAATTTGTCCTCAGTAGGCGAGTGATTGGGGGCAAATATAATAGATGGATAGTCATTTTACAAGAATTCGACCTCGAGTTCTTGTCCGCCAAGTCTAAGAAATCTATGGTCTTCGCGGAGCTAATTTCTGAGCTTCCTTGTGGAGAGGATGTTGTTTATGAGGAAAGTTTACCCGACGAACATATATTCCTCATCTCTTCACAAGACCCTTGGTATGGAGATATCATTGTTTATCTCCAGACTTCGAAGTTTCCCTCTACTTCCTCCAAGGATGAACGTCGCAAGTTACGTCACCTGGCTAAAAACTATGTTATCATTGGTGACACTTTATACCGTCGAGGGGTTGATTCAATTCTTCGACGTTGTTTAACCTTAGAGGAAGCAGAGTCTGTTCTTAATGATTGCCACAGTGGAGCTTGTGGTGGTCATCTATCCGGGCTTGCTACAGCCCAGCGCATCTTACGTGCCGGCTACTTTTGGCCTTCACTCTTTAAGGACTGTGTGGAAGCGGTAAAACGCTGTCACCCGTGTCAAATTTTTACTCGCAAGATGCGCGCGCATCCAGCTCCCCTTTTTCCCGTTGTCACCGTCGGTCCCTTTACTAAGTGGGGTATTGATTTTACGACTTGTAATCCGCCTTCAGCGGCAAATCACAAGTACATTATCGTGGCTGTAGACTACTTCACGAAGTGGGCTGAAGCCATGCCTACTTATAAGAACGACAGTGACACGGCAGCTTTGTTTCTTTTCAATCAAGTTATCTCAAGATTCGGTATCCCAAGAGAGATTGTCACTGACCATGGCAGTCATTTCCAAAATCAGCTAATGTCCGAATTGGCTTTTAAATTAGGTTTCCGTCAAGAGCATTCGTCTCCTTACTATCCTCAGGCCAATGGACAGGTCGAGGCGGTCAATAAAACTCTTAAGACGATACTCCAACGGACAATCGATAAAAATCGGTCCAATTGGCACATTATGTTGTATCCGGCTCTTTGGGCATACCGAACCTCCGTTAAAACGGCTACTGGTTTTACTCCTTTTCAGTTAGTTTACGGGGTGGAATCTATCTTTCCGGTCGAATGTGAAATTCCATCTCTGAAATTGGCTGTCGAGCTTCTTCCTGAGACTTCGAGTCTCGAGGAGCGCCTAGTTCATCTGGAACATCTCGATGAGCAGCGTCGAGATGCCGCCACGACGAATGAGGCCCATAAGAAAAGGGTCAAAACTCAGTATGATAAGTCTGTCAGACCTCGTGTTTTTTCTGAAGGTGACCTTGTCTTGGTCTATGACCAAGATAAGGACGCCTTGGGGGCAGGCAAATTCAAGCCTATGTGGTACGGTCCTTTCATTATCAAACGAGTCTTAGAAAAAGGATCGTATGAGTTAATTGATTTCGAAGGAAACAAGCTGGCGGAGCCCCGAAATGGGCTCTATTTAAAGAAGTATTTTGCTTAGTTTTACCAGGCAATGGCTTCTTTGTATTTTATGTATATTTGTACATATCTTATCGAGCGTTTTTCTGATATCAGCACTTTTGGTCTGCTTTGGCAGGTGTTGATGGATGATTTGGTTTATTTTGGATTCGCCGATGGTGCTAGTCGGCACACTCGGAATCTTGCTTCCGCAGCTTGGGTACTTTATTACCCAACTGGTCAGTTGATGACATCGAGAGGCGTGTGTATCGGTCCTGCTTCAAACAATATGGCCGAGTATACAGCTGTTATCAATTTATTATCCGAGGCAATCTCTTACGGGATCGACTCGTTGGTAGTGTATCTTGATTCTCAATTGATAGTGTCTCAGTTAAATAACATTTATCGGGTTAGAGATCCATCATTATATCGCCAATATTTAAGGGTGAGGTTGTTGCAAAGATCATTTATTTACATTAATTATTTGCACATTCCAAGATCTCAAAATTGGTTAGCTGATTCTATCGCTAATCAAGCATTAGACTGGCATATCAATCATTCATCATCATAAAATCATGCATCAAAAAGTCAAACTGTATATATATATATATCACAAAGCGTCTCGAGTGTACATATGTGTGTCCAAAAATATACAAAATTGGGACTCAAATGCCCATAATCATGTCAGGCATATCTAATGCCTCGGCTCTGGATGAGCAGCTAAATAACTAACTATAGCATTGGCCACGCGCCGAAAAACGCGAACCCAGTCACGTGGCATCCCAACCACATGACGCTGCATATCTGGAGGAAGGTCCTCTATCTCGGCCATCGGTACTTGATAGCTCAATCTCGCCAAGTGTCGCTGCACGTTGGCGAGGGTCCTTTCCGCATCCGCAGCCGCCTCTTCGGCTCCTCGGCCACGCCGTCCGTGCCGTGGGAATCCATCTGGTCGCACAGGCCCAATGTCTGAAACATGATCATCATATCAGTCATTTGAATCTCATCAAAAAAATATATTTTTCAAAGTTCATCATTATGTTTGAAAAATCCTAAAAATCATAAAATCATAAAAAATCAAAAAATCTTACCGATCTCGCCCCATGCTGCATCTGGTGGCAGCACTAGGTCAGGATCTCCTCGGAAATCCAGTCCAGCATAGGGGTAGTCGTCTATGGCGATGATCTGTTGCTCCCACCAAGCAAAAAAGTCGTCGTCGAATGCATTCCTGGGCACTTCCCCACCCCCCAGACGTTTCATCAAGTCAGCCCACCGGCCCATACGTGGATCACGTGGACTACTGATGGGAACTGCTACCCTGGGGCGGAGTGCAGGAACCTTCTCGAAGAAAAATGTGCATAAAATGGTCCCATACCCAAAGTTCTTGGTCTGTCCCTTCCTGATAGAAGCAAGCTGCTCCTTCATGTTGGCAAGTAGAGGAGTACACCAGTCAAACACCGTGGTGAGACAGTCCACTGCTACGCTCATGTTTACTCGTGATGCCTGATGTAGTGAAGATGACCCGTTCACTCGAGCTATGGTGAACAGGATTATCCGCAGTGACAAACTCGCCACGTGTGGGATCGAGATCTGACTCCCGACCTTCCGATGACCTGGGCAGTAAAGTTGTACATAGTCGTCTACGCTGAGACTATTCCGGGTCCTGCCCCGGGAGTGGACTACCTCTCCCCTTCGGGAAAGGCCCGTGATGAAATATATATCTTCCACTTCTATCCTGAGTGGCATTTGATCAATCATAAAAGCTTCTTCCTCGACATCCCAGTAATCAATAAGTCTCTCGAGCAGACGCACATTTGCTTTCATATTCGGCAACTTAAAGAATTTTAACAATCCGCATCCCCGTAAGGCATCTAATGCCTCATCATTCTCCATAACTTCATTATCTACAGCTGAGTGCTCTCTTTCACGCCATGTGAGAGTCATCCTGGAAGAAAAAATCAAATTCATCCATTAGTTTTTTATATAAAAATTTTTCGCTGCGCACACGCGGTTTACCCTATACACAGTCGCGTGTAGGGCCGTCGTATACGCGATTTATATACATCCAACCCGCGTGTACGCCGCAGAGCAATTTTTTGCAAAAATCTAACGGTGAAACATTAATTAAACTTCCTAAAAACTATCACAATTGATTGCAAGACAAGTTTAGTGCTTACCTGGAAGTTTTCGGCAAGTTTGAACGGTTGAATAAGTCACGGGGAAAGTTTGCTCCTTTTGCTCCACAATTTGCTCTCCAAGTCAAACGGTGAAAATGGTAAGTCCAAAATTTCTTTTTATAAGTTTTGAAAATGCAAAATTTTTTCAAAATTTTATTTTGTTTGGTTTCATGTCACTTTTAACTTGGGAGCTTGGAATGTCGAGATTGAGTTGTTTTTCAGGACATTTTGGACATTTTTCGACGGTTCGAGGCGGTTCCATGACTGCTGACCCGTCATGGCAGGTATCGTGTTCTCACTGGCATATAGGTTAGGGACACCATTTTTCCGTTGCATTATGCATACTAGCCTCCATTTGACCGATACATCTGCCGTAGGGTCGACCCCATCATGTTATGGTTCGCAAGCCATTTTCACTCGCCGATTCTTTAAATCATGACATGATGGTAGAGCCATCCTTTTACATGGGCATCCTAGTTAGCACCTCACTGACATTTGTTGCCCATGCTGCTTCGTTTTGAGTAGGCTCGGGAGTCCTCTGTAGTCCCGCCATGACTTATGCGTTGAAGACTCATTCTTCCTTGCTTCTTCGCTTCGTTCTGGCCTTATACCCTAGAGGCTCCTATGTGTGTTGAGTTGTACTTCTGCATTGCATGTTGACCATTTGCACCTTTTGGCCTATAGCCGGCTTCACTTGGACTCGTGTTTAAGCCCACTTTTGACCATGACGTCTGCAAAAAATCAACCTTGCATACCCTTGACCTCTGCAGCTTGACATACCCAGATCCGTGGAAGGGACATACCTCTGAGTGTCACTGACCAGTTTTTCACCTCCCTGCATTGAGCATAGGAACGTTCCTTTCCCAGGAACTAGAGCATCTGTTTCACCGACACTCGTTCTTTCCACTGTACCATAGCATTCTTTTATTCTTTTTCCGGCTTATCAGAAAAAGACAAAAAAAATTAAATATTCCAAAAAGAGCGGGAACAGGGACATTATTTCCATTTATTGTTGGCAGCTAGAGTCAGTCGTGTCGCCCTTGAACAAAGCACTCAAAACAAAGTCTCCTCCGCATGGGTGGGATTTAGTTTGACTTAGGTAAGCCATAACCTTGTTATCGAGTCAGTTCTCCCCCGATTGGTTATCTCTTCCAATCATATGGAGGGTTCGTTCGTGCCTCCTGCATGACGAACTTATACAGATTCATTATATGCTGCCACATAGTCACATTGAGTCGTGCTTTTGTTCAAGGGAAGTTAGCCTGAGTCGGCCTTTCTGCGGTGTCTCTTGACTCATTTTTCAGTCGGCCATCCCTGGTTGTCAGTGTCATGTCTATCATCACATCAGTTATATTGGTCCTTCACTCGTGCCGGTTTGAGAAGGTCCCCATTGACTTCTTGCTGGCGGGTCTTGTCCTTATCGACGACGACACATTGCTCTGAGGGCAGACCTAGAGACCGCACCCTGGCCCTATTTTCATTATTGATAGGTCACCTTGTGCTCAGCATCGATCAGTATCATGGGTCTTTGACTGAGTGGTTTCCCTTGTGTTCGACATCAGCATACATTATCACACATTGGGATTCGTGCAGTACCTTGGTTTCCATTTGACCCTATTGGTGGATACCTCGCCTCTGTGTCAGCTTTCATTATTGGTTGGTTCAGAGGGTTTCTGCCGTGCGCTAGCCACATCTTGTGTACGCCGGAAACGTACTTTCGGTTGGGTTACTACATCTTTTTCGTCCGATTCCTTCCACATTATTGGCCTACGGGTTACACTCGCGCTAGATTGATGGAGGATGCCTTAATGCCTTCCTTCTAGCGGATCTTTCCCTATCGACTCCGACTCATTGCTCTGGGGCAAAGATCTAGAGTCCATTTGGCAGTACCTTGGGGTTTGCAGTCATTAGTGGCAGATTCCTCGCTATCGACAGTGGGAAACCATCATTGTCTCCTGATTGATAGATTCTTACAGGTGTTCGACTTCAGCTCATCTATTCACACTTGTTAGATTGTACTGGGTACCTTGACGCTCATTATCATTATCGGTGGGTAGTCTCGCGTTTGTTAACGGTATACATCAATGACCGGTAATCAAACGATTTCTCACATGGTCGACTTCAGATCATTTATTCCCATGGTGTAGAAATGTACCACGGCGGTCGGTGAAGACCTCAGGTTGTATCAGCATTCATTGGTTCACTTGACAGTTGCTCCTGTTACTGCTAGTTGATACCATTCCACCTTATATGTTGCAGTCAGTCATGGCGACATTCTATATGCTGGCACCTGAGTTTGCAGTGTAGTACCATCCTATTCCATCATGTTCAGTTGGTACCTTATGGGATCAGTCTTTGATTTCAGTGATCCGTTGCATCTTTCAGCATCATTGACAGTTTTATATGTGATATTCAGACATGTACTTACTCATTATGATCAGATGATCCATTATGTATTTTTACAGTCATTTATACTTGTATACTTAGTGGATCCGCTTGTACTTGATATGCGGACATGCTTTACTTTTCCTGAGCATGGGTATGCCCGCCTCAGACAGTGTTTCTTTCTGATCTCCTTTCGGTGGCTTGGCAGGCTGAATTCCGGTGAAGTCCTCCTCGGTTTTTCGGCAGAGTTCCTTTCCTTGTACTTACTTAATGTATTTCGGCCATCATGTTCCCCTTCTGACCTCATACATTAGGGGGCATCTGTTATAGCTCCAAATCTCACTCTTATGGTTTGTGATGCTGCACTTATGGCCTAGGGCAACCCCTCCTTCCAGACCTGGTCCAAAAATTTAAAAAACAGTGTTTTATTCCCTGTACGCGACTTTGCCCTGTGTTAAACGCGTGTACACGCGGGTCTGTCATACCCAACCCGCGTGTATCTATTAAAACACTTAAAAAAATATAATTTCCTCTTTTTCGGGCGGTGATCGCGGGTTTACCTGCTGGATCACCTGTTAGTGCCCGTGGCCCAACTGTTCCCAACCAACTCCTAACTAAAAAACTACTTTGGAGAGGGTATAAAAAGACATCAAAGGGAAGGCCAAGGGGAGAGAGAAAGGAGAGCAAGATTATTATGCTGAGATTTTTCCCTTAGACCAGGTCTGAAGTCCTTGGTGCATCCTGCACTTCCCCCATTTTGCATAGGAAACCCTTGTTTCCATGTGTATTGGTGATCATTCATCCTTGACATCATCATTGAGTAGGACTTGGAAGGAGCTCTTGATGGAGGCTGGAGGCTGGAACGAATCCGGGAGGAAGCTTGCTTGGAGCCTGCTGAAGGTGTTCAGGTGATATCTTTCCGATATATGTACTTTATTTGCCTTTATATATAAAGAAACACGTCTTTGTTCCCGAATAATCTTTCTTTATGCTTATGAGATTCTTGTGTTGCATTCTTATGAAAGTAGTTACTTAAAGATTATTTATAACTAACTTTATAGCATAAAGATGATTTACACATAAACTTCTATACATGTACTGTTGATTTCTTTGATTTGTTTGTCTTGCAGGTCAGAGAAAGAAGAAGGGAACTCCAAGAAGGGTTTGCACCCTAACGGTCTTCTCGGACGTAGGACCTTAGGTATGTACCCTAAAACATTAGAATTTGCTTAAAAGTAAAAAGATGGCTGTGTGTGTGTGTTTCTTTGTATAAGCAATTTTCAGTCTGGTAGAGTCTCAGCCCAAAGGACTCTAGGGGTACTTTCCCTTCAACCATTCATGAAGTAGTATTCTAGAAGAAGGACAAATCTAGTTCTCCTAAGTTAGGAGCCACTTCTCCTGCTTATTACGTAATAAATTAAAAATTACTTAGTTAAATTTTATATTTATAATATGCAATTATAATTAGTTTATAATTGCATTCCCTTCAATTTCCATAACTTATCTTCTAAAGCTGATTATAGTTGCGTTTGAGGTCCCATATATTTTGATTTGCTTCTAAGTTTTATGAAACCCTCGGGTTGACAAATAAATAATATGGATTTAACAGACAATTAAATCATCCATAATTTTGGTGTCGTTGTCGGGGAAGCAAACTTAGATGTAACTAAGTTAGGAGGATTGTTTAGGAAACATTTCATTTTAAGGTAATTTTCATTTGGGTTTAGATGCATTTAGGAATTTTTAAAAAAGTTTATTCGCATTTGCATATAGAAAACATAGAACATTAAAATCGAGAACCCCCATTCATTCAAAAAAAAAAAATCCAATTGTAAAAACAAGATCTGAAGAGCTTCGTGCTATAACAATTGAAGAAAATAAAAAAACAAAAGATCACATTCAAATTTGGTTTCAACTAGTCAATCTTCATGATCATGTCCAAGAACTCAATAAGGTTTACTTTTCAAACTTGGATACGAGTGTACTCATGATTTTGTTGCGCAAATGGATGCATTGGAAATTCTCTTAAACTTAAGAGAATGTTTGATTTCTTTTTCAATAAAATAGGACTAACAAATAAAAAAACAAGTTTTTTTTATTTTTAGGACAAATTTGTGATTTTGTGCTGCAGTAAGAACCATTGATTTAGTAACCCATGGCAGGAAAACATTGCAATACAACAAATGATTGTGAACAAAGAGCACAAGCGGAGGTGGAAGAATGATAGTTTCAGGTAAGAGATCGGTTCTTTTCATTTTATGTTTTGCATCCAATTTAAAAAAAGAAAAACGAATCAACTAATAAAAACTGGAGTATGCTCTCCTCTTAAGCTTTGTGTGACCTGGAGGATCAAAAAAAAAAATTCATGTTAGTATATCTTTTGTTAGAAAAAAAATTTATTCTCTTTCATTATTTTTTTCTTTTTAAAATAATAAAAATAAATAAAAACACAAAAACGAAAATGAGAATAAAGTAAACAAAAAAAAATTCATGGAAGCCAAGGAAACAAATCGCTGCAAATGTTATGTGCGATTTTTGAAAAAATGAAGGATAGTTGTGTATTCTCTTGATTTAAAAAAATAATAATTTCACGCAGTAGTTATCTGAGTAGAGACCAAATTCACAGAGGTTAAAAATGTCATTTTTAAAATGCATTTTGTGACCAAATGAAAATGAATATAAAAAATCTAAATCATGGGTTTTTCTCAACAAGTTGCGTTATGTTTAGCATGGTATATTTTCTCAAAATTCGTAACCATTTGAAAGATTTTCAGGGTTCTTTGGAGCCTTATTTGCAAGTTGCTTGAAAAAATGGTTTTCAATTAAATGCAGCAGCAGCCAAGGCCATGACCATCCAACCGCCCTGTCACAGAGCCATGGCCAACCACCCAGCAACATTGTCAAGATACAAAGAAAAAAATCAATCAATAAATTAAAAAAAAATGATAATTTTTTTTAATAATTAAATAACAAAAAAAAAATTATTAAGAAAAAAATAATTTTACTGCAAAAATTTTCAGAAGTGATATTTTCTCCATGCTTACAACCTGCAATAAAAAATATATAAAAGAAATCATAAACATTTCCCAAGCTTTTATAGAATAAAAACTGGTTTAAAAAATCCACTTTCTAGGAAAAAAGGATGAGTTCAAAAGATATGGAGAATGATTGGCAAATATTTTGGAATCCCATTCTCCTAAAAATCTTGGAAATGATGAATTCAAAAGATATGAAAAATGATTTGGAAAATATTTTGGAATCATATTTTCCTAAAAATCTTGGATTTAGATCAGCCACTTGTCAAGTTGTTGTTTCAATTTTCATTTTTGAATAATTAAAATTTCCAAAATTCCATTAAATTTATATATGTGACTTTTGACATATTGGTAAATCATTCAAATTACATGATGGAGGTCATGAGTTCAAATCTTGTGGGGATTGGAATTTGTTTATTATTCTACAATTTTTACACAACATTAATTAAACAACAATTTTTCCACCACATGGCAACACAACATTGGCCAATATTGCACATTCATCACCCTATCATCAATCAAACAGTCAACATGTCACATCATTCATTTTCCATGTCACCCATTGCCACATCACTATTACATAGTCACCCTCCATCTGCCAGCTCATTTTTCAACACTGAAAATGGATCAAGAAGAAGAACGATAAGGGTGCTTCATCTATAGGATTATTGTTTTGCAAAATGCCTTGAAGAGAATCCTGTAGATGGAAGATTGAATCCTATAGACATGTGTTTTTGTTTCATAAAGTATTTTTATATGATCATGTTTCTTTGAGTCTTGTAGTTACAGAAGCCAATGACATCACAAACTGTAAAATTTTATGCCATGGCTTAGCCAAAGAAGATATATAGATTTTTAGATTCAGGAAGGGTGCAATCATGCAACTGAGAATCCTTACGACAATCTTCATTGTTTCACCCAAATTTCAAATAAGCACAACTTTCTCATACGACATTGGATTTCGACGATTCAAGCATCGATGGAAAGATATCGATGAGATATACACAATGAGAAAGATATCTAGATAATTTGAACACATTTAAAGAATGAAGAAATTTTTGACAAGATATAATAGGTAAAATGAGGCACTAGTTTCGACACATGTATAAATTATTTCGGTTTTTCTGTCATGAATTTGTTTTATTAGTACCAATTCTAAATTTTTTTCTTTTTTTGTAAATGTCATAAATAGAGAGATTGATCACCTCTCTCTGATGATAAACTTACATTTCATTGCAGAAAAAGTACTAAGTTTTTGTAGGTTCTAGGAAGATAAACAAATGACCACAAGAAAACATTATCTTTTAATGACCCCATTTCAAGCACGAGGACATGCTTTTGGGTAAGCCAAGGGGGAGAATGTCATCATATCTATCAAATAATTGAAAAGCCTCTCAAAGACCACATTTCTTTCACAAGAAAATGATCGAAGCAGCAACAAAGATGAAATATAAATGCATGAGCACATGATGTCAGATCATATCCATCACTTGCAAGCCTTTCATATGTCAGTGTCTCCATTGCATCCATGCTTCTTCAGTCAATAAAGCATTCAACTCATTTCCCTTTACATTCGTCATTGTATTACTCATTTTTCATTAAATAAAACGTTAATTGCATTATCACTTTTTCAGTCAATAAATTTTCCTTCAAAGTCATTTTCCTGCCTCACTTGCACTAACCTCTAACCCATCAATAAAAAATATTCATCTCCTCTACAAAGCTTATTCATTCCATTTCCTTCCAATTTTTCGAAATAAACCTTGATCCACTGTAGAACTTCTCATCCATAATCCTTCAAAATTATTGTTTCATGCTCAAGTTAGATGATGGAGGATTTCTTAAGGCCTCCCTTCTAACAAGTCTTGGCCTATCGACATCAGCACATTATCTAGGTTCATGGCAAGAGTCCTTAGTAGTACCTTGAGGCTTGTATTCCTTAATGACAGGTTGTCTCACCAGAAATCATGGGAATACAACAATGTCCCTTGATTGTTGGATCTTGCAAGTGGCTCGACATCAGCTCATCTATTCGCCCTTTGCAAGGTGTACTTAGTTACCTTGGCACTCGTTGACATTAATGGTGAGTTTCTTCCCATTGTTTAATGACATGAATCAATGGTCGGTAATCCAATGATTTCTCTTCATGCTCGACATAGACACATTTACTCACATGACTAGAATTGTACCATCGGGTGTTGTAAAGATTGAAGAATATATCATTTTAATAGTTTACAACAAATCAATTTGTTATAGTAGCAATACAGATTCAAACCTTGTCATCAGCAAAGAGAACACAAAAGAAGAACCAAATTCCTTTGTTTACATAATCCATGATCCAACAACATTAACAACCACACTCTTCATCATCCATAACTCATGTACATTGAGGGTAAGTGAAGGTATGTGGTTTTCTAATTTTTAGTCATGCAATTCCTTAAAATACTTAAAATTGTAACTTTGGAAAGTTCCTCACTTCCCTTTTCACATTGTCATATCTCTAGTCGGAGGGGGAATTCATGTTCATACCTCATATTCACATTTCGCAATATATATCTGTTGGCTCCTCGAATGGTTTATTTATTAAACAGTCGAGTACCACATTAAATTGTCAACCCAGGAAAGTCCTTTTGTCTCAAAGGTGACTTCGTACTGTATGCACTTAATTCTAAAAGTATTAAAAGTTGTAGTATAACTAAATCTACTTTTTATCAAACCCTTACTCTGTGTTACAACAATTATGAGCTATTGCAGAAATGAAATGAAAACAATGAACTAAAGGTAACAAATCTGCCGAAAGAAATGATGGATGTCTTGTAACAGAGGATCAAGACCCTATCCTCAGGGTAAGGATGTTCAGCACCTGCCCCCGTGATCAATTTGCCAATGCACACTGCAATCCCTAGTCACCGGTGACACACTCTTGTACAGCGCCAATTGATTAAGAAAAGAGAGTATCAGCAAAGGGAAATATCAGAAGCAATGCCACACAAAAGTCACACACACACTCAACAGAAAAGAAATGGGTGAATCTTGTGAAGAAGGTGGGCCCTGTCCCTCTCACAAGATTCCCCAGGACACAAATACTAAGTAAAAATGCTCAGAACAATGCTTTATTCATCTGTCAAAATGTCAAGTTACAGTAGAGGTTTAGAATTGCTCTGTAATACAGTACCCTTGTTACCCCCCCTTCCTTACTGTAGATGTCTCCTCTTTATAGAGGAGACATCTATTACAATAGATTGTCGTTACCCGTTTAGTTGACCTTTTTGTACAAAAATAAGAAATGTTGTTACAACAGTATGTGATTTTATCATATCGGATCCTTTTGTTGTTGCACAGCTGACAGATTTTGACCGTCCCTTTGAGATCCTCGTACAATCCTTGGTTGTTCCACCATTATTGCTGATCTGGTGAATCTTAACTGTTCCCGTAAAGCTCTCGTGCTGCTCCTAGTGTTCCAATATCTGCAACTGTGTTTTGTCAATTTTGGACAATGGTTGATCATGCTATATCAGCATCTGCAACGTATTGTTCTGGCCGCTTCAGACGGTTACTCCTCCTGCTGGCCAATTGTTGTTCCAGATATCTCGGCCATTTGCAAAATGAGGATTTACCTGGTTTAGTCAGTTGTTGTTTCTGGTATGGCAGCAACTACGCAATTGTTGTTTCTGGTGTTCCAACAACTGTGAATTATAATTCTGCAGGCTTTAAACCACTTAGTCAACTTCCAAGGATTAATTATAAAGATAGCATGAATATGTGTTGATTAATTAAACTTATAGTAAATGAGGAGAGTTACTTCATACCTTTGGAATAATCAAGTCAAAATATTATCAAGGCTTTCAACTTATGGGCTAAAGAGGGTAATATAATAACAAAATACAAGGTCAAAAGTAGACAATATGGTGTCCTAACATCCCCCCAGCTGAAATGGTTGCATGTCCTCATCCAACGTTTATTCTGAATCGGAGTCGGAATACTGGGATGAAGAGTGTAAGTGGCTGATATAGTAGCTAAAGAAGGTGTTGTCCATCTTATTTCTGAACCCACAGACATTCTGTATTTGCTGCCATACTGCCACCTCCTCCTTTTTGGTCAGTTTGTAATGAGCCTTGTATTGCTGACCAGGTATCCACAATAGCGGAAAATGAAAACAGTACCCAATCCACTTTTCAGCACACTGTTCCATACATCTAACATAATGGGGTATTCATGACATTGCTACTGGAAGATGGAGGGGATTGTAAGGATGATATTCCTGTCTCTCTTTCGGACAATGCTCCCAAAATAAATTGTTTGCTTTGATGGCCATATCTCCCTTTGTTTTCACATAACACTGGCAGTCCTGTAAGACTGCTGTTTGTAGTTGCCTCATATGATCAAGCATGTCGAGTTTAGTTAGATTCTGTTGATGTTGTGCAATAAAGAGGCCTGCATTCCGTGGTTCACTTCGAATCCAGAGGAGGAAATTCTGCTCATTATGTGTTGCAGACATAAAAGCATTTTTCCAGGTGAGTTGGTTGGTAAGGAAAGAGATGAAAGCCCTTATTTGGATATCACCAGCGATGGGAAGTATATTCATCACTCTATCTTCAGGCATAGCCTCATTGTGAAGATAGAGTTCACAGAGCAAATTTTGATCATTATTTGGTGCTTCTGTGAATGTTTCAATAAATTGATCAGGTCTAGCAACTTGATAAGGTCTTCCATCTTTGATTGCCTTTATTTGTAAGAATTCTAAGCGTTCTCTTAAAAATGTTGTATAGTTGAAAGAGGGTTTTCTTGTAGCCAGTACCCTCTGGACCAAGTCAAAGATATTGGACAACCTTTCTTTTAATCTCCTGTTTTCTTTGCGTTGAGCTCGGAACTATTCAAGTGCATCCCAATTTTTGTATGCATAGCTGAACCAGGTTGACTTTTGCTGTTGGAATGCTTTCCCTTGTGAAAGCTCATATTCTGTTCTCCAAGTGTCCTTTAGTTCTTGAAAACTAAAGGTCTCAGTATGAGCATTGCTGACACTGGGAGATTCAGTCTGTGTAAATGCATCAGTAAAGGATTTATGTTCTGTAATGGTTTGGATAGGCCGGGGTGGTTTTATATCCTCCTCTACAATTCTTGAGGGGCTTGCTGGTTCTTGTGTAGCAACAGGTTGTTCTATTTCTTGTTTTGCCATTCTTAGAGGGCCTGCTGGTTCTTGTGTAACAGCAGGTTTTTCTGTTTTGACTACAACAGGGGGAGTTTGTGAGCTGGTTCCAGTCATCGGAACTTCGACTATCTTGTATCCCGCCTGAGTGTAAAGCTCACCACACTCACTGCACATATATTCATTGTATTGGCTCTTTTCGGTTGCAGAGGCTACCCGTGCTAAGGTGTGCAGATTGAGTTCATTTTGATAAGATTCCTTAACCATTATTATCTCCTACTGATAATCCTTAATTTGAGACTTTAAAAACTCAATTTCTTCTTGCAGGGAGGCTAAAGTGGGCGGGGCTTGTGTATCTACAGATTCAGGTGGAGGCGGGGGTTGTTGTTCATCATCAATTTGATCATTGGCGTCCCCAACAGGTGGTTCTTGTGTATCACCTGTTGGGTCAGTGGCTGGTTCTTGTGTATCAGCCACATGCAGGTCATTATCTTCTTGTTCCCCAACAGGTGGTTCTTGTGTATCACCTGTCGGGTCAGTGGTTGGTTCTTGTGTGACAGCCACTTGCCCAATATCATCTTGGGTGTCTATTTTGGATTTTTCGGCAGCTGGTTCTTGTGTAGCAGCTGCCTCTTTTGAGGAAAATAATGTCACAAAATTGTCAATGCTCTGCATTTTAGCCGCAGAGGCTGAGGGAGATGAATGTTCAGGGCTTGTTAGGATGCGGGATTTTAGGATGATGGGTGGAGAACTAGGGGTAATGGTTTCAGTTGCTACAGACGATCCTGTTCATCGTCTTGGTAAGGAGACAGGAAAATCAGTGATTTTTCTCTTGCCACTCCTTTCTTTTAAAATAGAAGAGCTATCAGCCATAGCAACCTCTTTAAGTGAAGCCCTGGTTCTTCTTCTTTTTGGTGGGGTTACAATTTCCTGCTGCTTTTTCCTTTTGCGAAAGATGATGGGTTTATTATCATCGGAATCATCAGTGGAGATATGGAGTACAGGGGTGGATGGTTGAGCTTCATTGGGGGATGGGGTCCTCTGCAGGGGTGTTTCTATTGCTGATTGTTGATTTTCAGTCGCGCGTTAGGAAATTTCTTGGGATATTTTCTCTGATTGTTGGGGAATTTCCTGGGGTATTTGTTCTGGAGGTTGGGGAATTTCCTGGGGTATTTGCTCTGGAGGTTGGGGAATTTCCTGGGGTATTTGCTCTGGAGGTTTAACGAGGGGGGTTGGGTGGTTTAGAGCAAAGCCTCCATTTATCAAAATTTGGGCTAAGCAATGGTGTTTCAGGGACAGGAGCTGATGCTTCGCATTTACAGTATAACGTGACATATTTTTTAGACAACCCAATAGATAATAAGGCATATTTACTAACTGACCATGCCTCAAATGATTCAACAAAACCAAGTCGTGTTGGTAAATTACCTGATAACGACCTTCGCATGTCAAATACTGCTTAACAAACTCCGCGACCTTTGGCCATGGTGGTGGCAGTGACCGAAGTGTGACCCCTCTGCCTTTGGCTTCAACATGTTTGCCCGGTAGGAGAAAGTCTTGCTGCGTATTCAGGATAAGATGTCTACTACTAAACCAGCGCGTACCATTGGTCGATAACCCGAAGACTTGGGCTATAGCTTCTTCTGTCACTGGAATTTGCACTCCTTGGACGATGGAAAATCCTTCTCTCAAGTTGCATGCAAACTCTAGAAATTGCTGCGAGTTGAATTCCGACAGTCTTCTGAAATATTCTACCCATCCTGCTTGAAGAAAAATCTGATAGGCTTCCGGGTAGAGTTCCAGAAATGCTATTGAACCAGGTTCATACGTAATTAGATTTCCTCCCATATTTGCTAGTTCAAACACAAACACAGTAAGAGACGAGTAGTCGAGATTGAGACAGAGTAAACTGTTGCAAATGAGGATATGACGCGGTACAATACAGTCGAGGTGAGTTAGATAGTACCGGGAGAATTAGGGGTGGCGGTGGTTGACGTGTTTTGTTATCATAACAATATTTTGGTAATCCCCCAAATCTATGGCTGAATGATCTGATTGGTAGTACAATGATTTTGGTAGTCGTATCAACATCTCCACATTAACTATAATTTAATACCCACACTTAAACATGTGTACCTTTATATTTACCTTTAGTTGTTTGCTTCATAAAGTCTTATCTTGTCTTTTGTTAGACCAATAATAATTAAAAAGGGTCTGAACTTATAAAAATATGGGCGGTCTTTATTATTGGCAGGAAGTGGTAATGGGGAAATGTAATTATCGGGGTGCATGACTGGTTCCTTTGATGATGAATGATGTGTTCCATTAGAATAATGGTTCATTTTTCGGGAACACAAATAAGGAGGTTGATAAAAAAAATGAAAAGGATTGGTGTTAAGCATTAGAATATAGTGTTTCGGCAACGGGGAATGGTGTTGCAACGGAAATTGGTGTTGCAACAACGAGAAAATGGAAAGTGGTGTTGCAGCAACGGGAAAATGGAAAGTGGTGTTGCAACAACAGGAAAATGAAAAGTGGTGTTGCAGCAATGGGAAAATGGAAAGTGGTGTTGCAGCAACAGGAAAATGAAAAGTGGTGTTGTAGCAACAAGAAAATGAAGTCGCAACGGGGAGTGGTGTTGCAGCAACCGGAAATGGTGTTGCAGCAACAGGAATTGGTGTTGCAGCAACGGAAAAATGGTGTTGCAGCAACAGAAAGTGGTGTTGCAGCAACGGGAAAATGGTGTTGCATCAACAGGAAGTGGTGTTGCAGAAACAGAAAAATGGTGTTGCAGCAACAGGAAGGTGGGAGAGAAACGATTTACGATATGAAAGATGTTTCCAGGCTGAAAAGTGATTCTTTTGGATTTTTCGTTCTCAGCGATCCTCTGAAACTAAAATCTGCAAAATAATTAATTGTAACATGGTAACACTTGACAGGGATTATTAGTTTGAAAAAGAATCTAATCTAAAAATAAAAATAAATATATAAACAGGAAATTAAGTGCATTAAGGGATAGTAGACTCCCCCAAAAAGGCATAGTGTATCTCTGTCATGCAAGTGGCTTTGAAATCTTCCTTAGAAATAGGCCGTTGATACAAACGAGTCGATACCCATTCACTAATAATGGTGTTCTTCTATCATCAATCGTTAGAAGTCTGACTGTTCCATTTGGAAAAACAACATCTACTTCATAAGGTCCTAGCCACCTTGTTCTTAATTTCCCTTGAAAGTTTTCAAAACGGGAGTCGTACAGTAAGGCCCAGTTACCTTTTTAGAACTGCTTGTGCTTAATAATTTTGTCATGCCACCTAGTTCTTTGCTGTTGTATCATGGTTGTCTGATGGATGGCATCCAATCTTTTTTCATCCAATTCCTGAAGCTGCTGCAACCTAGCTGTTTGTGCATCTGTCAAATCGAGGTTAACAGCTAAAGCAGTCCTTAAGGTTTTAATCTCAAATTCCACAGGAAAAACAACATTTTTACCATAGACCAATTCATAGGGTGAAAAACTGGTAGTGTTTCTCCAAGTGGTTCTGTAAGCCCATAATGCCTCAGGCAACCTTTGAAACCAATCCCTCCTATTCTCTTTGACTGTCTTTGTTAAAATGGCTTCTATGACTTTGTTTGTACTCTCTACTTGCCCATTTGATTGGGGGTGATAAGGTGTAGTCATCTTATGTTTAATGTGATGTTTCTGGAGCATATCTTTGAAGCTATGAGAATTAAAAGGAGGTCCTCCATCTGTGACTAGCTTTCTAGGTAAACCAAACCTAACAAAGATTTCTTCAAATAAAAAGTTTAACGCAGATTCTTCATTAGGTTTGATAAGTGCCTTAGCTTCTACCCACTTAGTCATATAGTCTGTGCAAACCAGTATATAAACTCTTTGATTGGATGGAGGATTGATGGGACCTATAAAATCTAGCGCCCATCTTTCAAAAGGTTCAAGTATTACCTGGGGATTAAGAGGCATTTCATCCCTATGATTAGGCTGGCCCATTCTCTGACAGCTATCACAAGCCTTGACATATTTCCTTGCATCCTTAAAAAGTGAGGGCCAATAGTAACCCATTCTGAGAACTTTATGTGCTGTCCTTTTGTCTGCAAAATGCCCTCCACAAGGGCCATCGTGGCAAGCCTTTAGTATATCATAAATTTCATCTTCTCTGATGCATCTTCGAATTTCCTGATCAAGTCCTGTATGAAAAAGACACCCACTTATCCAGCTGTACCTAGCACTTTGCTGAATGATCTTCATTTTCTCTCTGTGCGATATTTGTGATGGTAGTTTTCTTGCCACATAATAATTGGCAATGTCTGCATACCAAGGTGAGTAGATACTGCAAATAAATATTCATCAGGAAAAGAATCATCTACTGGAATGTTTTCATCAGTCTTTAATCGAGAAAGAAAATCAGCAACTACATTTTCTTTACCTGGCCGATCTACAATTGTGATATCAAATTCTTGTAATAATAATAACCATCTGGTAACTCAAGAATTTGTAATTGATTTGTTCATTAGATATTTAATGGCCGAGTGATCAGTGTGCACAAAAGTAGTATAGCCAGTAATGTAATGTCGAAACTTGTTAATAGCATAAATGACTGCTAAAAATTCTTTCTCGGTGACTATATAGTTAAGTTCAACAGGGGTCATATTTTTACTAATAAAATAGATTGCATAGGGAAGATTGTTCTCTTCTTGACCCAAGACAGCTCCTATTGCAGAATCTGAAGCATTAGAGGATATATGAAAGGGGAGTGCCCAATCAGGTCCTCTTAAAATGGGAGCTGTAGACAATTGATGTTTGAGTTCATTAAATGCTCTTTGACAATCATCAGTCCACTTAAATTCAGCATTTTTCATAAGTAACACAAACAAGGGAGAAGCTATTTTAGAAAAATCTTTGATAGATCTTCTATAATATCCAGCATGTCCTAAAAAACTTCTTACATCAGTTTGTGTTTTTGGGATAGGAAAAGTCTGAATTACTTGTACCTTAGCTGGATCAACTTGCATTCCTAGGAATGAAATGAAGTGTCCTAAAACAATACCTTGATTCATCATCATATGACATTTTTCAGTACTTAAGGCAAGATGTGCTTCTATACACCTTTTAAGTACTTTTTCAAGATTTTGTAAGGCATCTTCAAAAGTCACACCATAAGGAGTAAAGTCATCCATAAATATTTCTAAGGAATCATTAAGCATATTAGAGAAAATTCCTATCACTGCCCTTTGAAATGTTGATGGGGCATTACATAGTCCAAATGGAAGAACTTTATAGGCAAAAGTTCCCTAGGGGCTAGTAAAAGTGGTCTTGTCTTGATCTTGGGGTGCAATCTTGATCTGATTATAACCACTAAACCCATCCAAAAAGGAAAAGAATTTCTTGCCTGCCAAATTATCTAGTACCTGATCAATAAATGGTAAGGGAAAATGATCTTTCTGAGTAGCCTTATTCAGAGCTCTATAGTCCACACATACTCTCCATTTTCCATTTTTCTTAGGTACTATCACTAATGGTGAAACCCATTCGCTATCAGATATAGGATATATGAATCCTGCATTCAACAGTTTTTGAAGTTCCCCTTTCACAATTTCCCTTAGATTGGGATTCATTCGTCGTTGGGGTTGGCAGACTAGGCGGGATCCTTCTTTAATATAAATTCAGTGAGTACATAATTCAGAAGAAATTCCCTTCATATCTGTGTAATCCCATGCAAATGCTTGTTTATTTTCGTGGAGTAACTTCATTAACTATTGTGTTTCAGCATCTGTTAGTTTAGGGTTTATATTTAATGTTTTGCCAGGCTCAATTTCGACAGCTATACTTTTGGAGGGAGTGTCAGCTAATGTGTAAGACAAGTTTTCAGTTTTAAGATTCTGTTGTGATTCAGATTCCAAGATTGTAGTCAAGTGGTCATGTAATTCAAAGTTAACCGAAGAAGGTTCAGAAATAAAACTACTAATTAATTCATCCTCGGTCGAATTTTTAAAAGTTAGGGATTGTCCGACAGTCAAAATGGGTTGAATTTCATCATCCTCATAATCTAACCATACTGAATTGTCATTGTTAATCATAGGTGTGGCATGAGGGTATAGAGTAAGCTGCTTGGTTTCAGATCCATTAGAGATTGTCATTGATCCTGACCTACAGCTGATGAAGGCATCTGCCGTAGCCAGCCAAGGTCTTCCTAAAATCAATGGATGACCCCCCAACTTATTTTTGGTCTGTAGTACAACAAAATCAGCTGGGTAGTTCCAAGATTCTACTGAAATTATCAGGTCTTCAATGACCCCTTCTGGTTTAATTGTGGAGCGGTCAGCCAGTTCTAGAATGGTTGGGGTTTCCCTAATAAAAATTTTTAGCTGCAATAACTGTGTTGTTTCAAGTGTCATGATGTTTATTGCAGCACCGAGATCTACCAGAACTCTGGAAACAAAGGTTTTACCAACCTGGACTGTAACTGTAGGGTGACCAGGGTCACCATATTTTACAGGGGGATTTTTTTCTGACATGAGAGCAGCTAGATCACCCATCACATGAACTGTGAGGGGGTCTTTAGCTTTTCTTCCAGGTTTCTTAATACAAATATCTTTAACAGTTCTAGCATAAATCGGTACATCTCTTAATGCTTGTAAAAGTGGAATTTTAACATACAAATTCTGTAATTCTCCTAACAAATTAAAAGCAGGTGGCTCAAGGGTTTTGGTAAGAGCCAAACGTTCAGGGAATGGTGGCTCTGCTGCTTCAGCAGTCTTTTTAGAAGATGTTTCAACTGTTTCGGCATTCTTTTTAGAGGATGATCCAACTGTTTCAGCATTAGGTGATTTTTCTTTTCTGATTTCTTCTTTATCTGAATCAGAAGTGATGTCATCAATAATGGGTTCCAGTATTCTTCCTGAGCGTAAATGAATGTCATTGCATTGCAGAGGGGAAACTAGTTGGTTTTGAACATCAATTACTTGCAGAGCTTTATTATTATTTGGGTTGGGGTTAGGTTGTACAGGTAGCTGAGGTCTTATTGTCTGATTATTAGGTGGGGCATTTGATGGTAAGGAGAGAGTTTGCTGATATTGAGGTAATTGGTTTGGAAATGGGATTTGTGGAGCTGTCCAACTTGGGTTCCATTGATAGGGTTGCTGAAAAGCCCAGGGATTCCACATTGTGGGATCAACAAAAGGAGGATTCGGTTGCTGCATGGGTGGGAAATTCATCTGATTGAAGGGTGGGTACTGCATTTGATTGAAGGTTGGGTAATTTGCTTGAAAAGGAGGATGATTATTCCAATGATTAAATGGCATGTTAGAATTCATACCTTGTCCTCGTGGTTGCCATTGTCTTCTCTGTGTGAGGAGGTACACTGCTTCAGCTTCCTCTTCGGTTGGCTGCAGTGCTGCTTTTATTCCTGGCAGAGAAGGGCATTGTTGGGTCTCATGGTCCTTTTCACAGATAGTGCAAATTGGTACCTTGTCGAGGGGACATTCCCTTAGTGGGTGTTTCTCCCTGCATTTAGAGCAGAAAATAGTCAGAGCAACTTCTGCTTCTGCCTACTTCTTTTTAACCTGCAAAGTATCAATTTGTGAAGCAAAAGAGCTTAACATTTCAGTTTTAAATTCTTCAAGTAAGTTACCTATTTCGGCCCCTGTTTCTCCTCCACTTGCTGATTTCTGGACTCTTGAATACGTATTGTCCTTGCTCCTTGGTCTGCTTGCTGCTCCTCTTGAACATCTTTTATAGAGATCAATAATCTCATCATAGGATTCATTAGATATGTCTCCTTTCCCAAGCATGTTTAACATATCTAAACAATCATCTCGTACCCCTCTTAGCAGTATTGATTTAAGAATATCCTTACTCATCTCAGGATGATCAGATCGCTGTAAATTATATTGTAATCTTTCCACGAAGTCTTCTAAACTTTCGTCCTCTTTCTGAGTCATCTTGAATAATTCCTCCTTTCTTTCTCTTGTTCGACAATAGTCTTGGTATTTAGCCAAAAAAATTTCCTTCATCTGATCCCATGTTGTAATCACATGAGCTCCCAGGCTCATGAACCATCTTAATGCATTCCCTTTTAATGTAGCTGGAAACAATTTTAATTTCTGAGCAGAATTAATATAGTCATAGCTTCTACACAGTATATCGAATTCAAAGAGAAATTCATCAGGATCTTCTGTGGATAACCCATGGAAGTTGGGTAATGCTGAAAGAGGGATATTCTTCATAGGAGTTGCACCTCTGGGGAGGTCTCCAATGGGGAATTCCAGGGTAGAGAGAGAATTTTCTCCCCTTCCCTCTATTCTGCGTCCTCCACCAAAAAGTCCTTCATTGTTATCCTCCATTGGTTGTTTCCCTGATGCGCTTGCTCGGTCTTCGGAGTTTTCTGTTGGGATCTCAATGTCCTGTACTGGTTCCTCCACCTTAACTTCCTCTATCGGTCGTTCGTCTTCTTCCTCCGGTTCCTCAGTGTATTCTGATGATTCTAGAACCCTCTCTGGCCCTACTACTTCCTCTGTCTGAGAAGAGTGTTGGATTTGTGGCCTCCGAGAGCTTAGCCTCTGGGATGTCTCAGCTTTTGAAATAATATCGTCAATAAAAGTTTTTCTTCCTCCTCCTTTGCCTTTACTGCCTGAATGGTTAACCTTCTTGCGTCCTCTCATGCATCATGCCTTTCTAAAAAAAGAAAAATATGTTAATACCTTTAAAATTTTCAGTCACCTTCCCCGGCAACGGCACTAAAATGTTGGCTGCTTGAATGGTTTATTTATTAAACAGTCGAGTACCACATTAAATTGTCAACCCGGGAAAGTCATTTTGTCTCAAAGGTGACTTCGTACTGTATGCACTTAATTCTAAAAGTATTAGAAACTGTAGTATAACTAAATCTACTTTTTATCAAACCCTTACTCTGTGTTACAGCATTATGAGCTATTGCAGAAATGAAATGAAAACAATGAACTAAAGGAAACAAATCTGCTGAAAGAAATGATGGCTGTCTTGTAACAGAGGATTAGGACCCTATCCTCAGGGTAAGGATGTTCAGCACCTGCCCCTGTGATCAATTTGCCAATGCACACTGCAATCCCTAATCACCGGTGACACACTCTTATACAGTGCCAATAGATTAAGAAAACAGAGTATCAACAAAGGGAAATATCAGAAGCAATGCCACACAGAAGTCACACACACACTCAACAGAAAAGAAATGGGTGAATCTTGTGAAGAAGGTGGGCCCTGTCCCTCTCACAAGATTCCCCAGGACACAGATACTAAGTAAAAATGCTCAGAACAATGCTTTATTTATCTGCCAAAATGTCATGTTACAGTAGAGGTTTAGACTTGCTCTGTAATACAGTACCCTTGTTACCCCCCCCCTTCCTTACTGTAGATGTCTCCTCTTTATAGAGGAGACATCTATTACAATAGATTGTCGTTACCCATTTAGTTGACCTTTTTGTACAAAAATAAGAAATGATGTTACAACAGTATGTGATTTTATCATATCGGATCCTTTTGTTGTTGCACAGCTGACAGATTTCGACCGTCCCTTTGAGATCCTCGTACAATCCTTGGCTGTTCCACCATTGTTGCTGATCTGGTGAATCTTAACTGTTCCCGTAAAGCTCTCGTGCTGCTCCTGGTGTTCCAATATCTGCAACTGTGTTTTGTCAATTTTGGACAGTGGCTGATCATGCTATATCAGCATCTGCAACATATTGTTCTGGCCGCTTGAGACGGTTACTGCTCCTGCTGGCCAATTGCTGTTCCGGATATCTCGGCCATTTGCAAAATGAGGATTTACCTGGTTTAGTCAGTTGCTGTTTCTGGTATGGCAGCAACTACGCAGTTGTTGTTTCTGGTGTTCCAGCAATTGTGAATTATAATTCTGCAGGCTTTAAACAACTTAGTCAACTTCCAAGGATTAATTATAAAGATAGCATGAATATGTGTTGATTAATTAAACTTATAGTAAATGAGGAGAGTTACTTCATACCTTTGGAATAATCAAGTCAAAATATTATCAAGGCTTTCAACTTATGGGCTAGAGAGGGTAATATAATAACAAAATACAAGGTCAAAAGTAGACAATATGGAGTCCTAACAATATCACATTCATATTCCATTATCACCTTTCATATGTCATATATGTCCTTTATACACACGTAATCATAACCAACATACTTTTCCAAACAACTACTATTGCATTATGATTCAAAATGTTACATGTTTTGCAAATGATGATCATAGAATGAATGGTTGATTAGAAGTTTTCAAAGTATTTTGATGCAACACCAAAATAATAACAGTATTGTTACAAAAGAACCAATAATAATAAAATTTGGTTGCCACACAAGAACCAACCAAAGTAATATGTTGCAATCAAATATTTTTCAAAAGGACACTTTGCAAAAGGAACAAAGTTATCAAATGATTATGTGAAGATGAAAGAAGAATTAACATCAGCCAAAGTTCATATAAAAGGAAGACAATTCAAAAGATCAAATCATGATTAAAGTAAATCAATGCAATATATTGCATGAGGACATGGAATAACTTATGTTGGGGGCTATGTTGGGCTGCCAAATTAGCATACACTTTCACTCCATTTTCACCTTTATCCTCGTTTTGTCACCTCATTTCATCACATTGTCATTATATTTCCATTACCATATGGGTTCATATTTTCATTTTCCAAGGTTATTTATTTTATGTATTTAAAGTTAATTTATGATTAAAACTTATAAAAATAACATGTATTTGCTTATACCTAAAGGTGGAATGAGTTTGGTGACATGTGTAGGTGATTTGGAAGGTTCCAAGAGACTCTTATGTGGCATCCAAGAGTCAAATTCGAATTCTCTTGATGATTTGAAGGAGGTTTGGGATAGGGGTCAAGCATATCTCATGGAGAAAAATCATGGATAAAGGAATATGTGTCTCATATTGGTTGTAACCATATGAAGGATTTGTAGATATAGGAGGAATTAGTGGATCTCCATTAATGAGTTAGTTTCTTAAGTTTTTGTATAAATAGGAGTACCTCCTCCATTCCAAAGAGAGGACTCTTGGAGCATGTATCATAAATTATTATGGAATAGAATACAATTTTCTTTCTATAGTTTTAGATATAAATTGTCTTAATGTAGTATATGAATTTATGGAATCGTTTGTCACTTTGTTCTTAAGAGAATTGAGCTCACTCTAAAAGGATCAAAGAAACATTTTATTTTCATTTAATTACTTAGATGTTTGAAGATTTTTCATTATTAATGAATGAATTTTAGTTTAAATCTTATCAGCATATGAAATGACAAACAAGGGTCTAAGTTAGGCTCTGTTCCATTTGATATGAGTAATAATTGAAATTCATTATCTTTTTCTAGTTTCAAGTGATTTTTTGAACTTCCAGTTTTCCAACAATGGTATTAATGATGAATGAATTTGTAATAAAGAAAACTAAGGACCTCCTTAGTTAGAAGCATCTTAAGCTATTGTCCATTAGTGTTTTTTGATTTCTGTTCATGAAGTAGTATTCTAGAAGAAGGACAAATCTAGTTCTCCTAAGTTAGGAGCCACTTCTCCTACTTATGACATAATGAATTAGAAATTAATTAGTTAAATTTTATATTTGTAATATGAAATTCTATTTAGTTTATAATTTCATTCTCTTTAGTTTCCATAACTTATCTTGTAAAGCTGATTATAGTTCCATCTGAGGACCCATATATTTTGGTTTTCCTCTAAGTTTCATGAAACCCTCGAGTTGACAATTAAACAATAGGTATTTAACAGACAATTAAATCACCCAACAGTAGCCAATCTCATTCCGCTCTCCATTACCAAGAATATCAATGCACAATGGAGCGATACATCTGCACGGATCATCTAACTTGATCGAACATCGGTACTAACCATTGGTGAACTGCGAGATGTAATAATCTGACTATCCCGTGACAGTCGAGTCCACCATTGCATCAACATAATTGTTGTGGACATACTGAAAGAATATGGTATATTACTCAGCAGAGACTGGTCTAGCAAGCTAGATGGATATTTCGCTACATACTGGTCTCACATGTGGCTTCCGTACAAGGGAAAGTGAAACCAAATCTGGGTAGAATCCGAGAGTTACATGAAACATAATGTCACTCCCCTCAATGGCGAGAATGAACCGTTGGCCTTCGCAAAACTCATGTTCGGCAACTGCCTCCTTGAGACAACATTGGGGTGTTATCCTACACAGCCAACTCCAATCCCACTAGATGTGTAGTTGGGACTCCTTCCTTGCTGAACTGATGGTAATGAAACTTGTACAACACATTGTACCAATAGTAGAAGTAGTAGCAGCAATAGTAGTAGCAGCAGTACTAGCAGATCATGTCGTATGTGTACAAATGAGTTGTGTACCATGTACTTTGATAGATCAAAGACACATGACAACTCAGGAGCCAAGTGTGTTCTGATCGACCGTTGCAACAGGAAGCATATGGTTTCAAGTCGCTTGGAGTTCGAGTGCATGAAAAAAGTAGCAGAATATGAAGCACTCATGTTGGGCTTGCAGAAAGCCATCAACCTCAACATGACCATACTCAAAGTGGTAGGTGATTCAGAGTTAGTGGTACAGCAGGTACGTAACACCATTCACTATTTATCAACGCATTTCAAGAGTCAAAATTTACCAACAAGAGGTATGTCGACTAATATCAAACTCCCAAGCATTTAATATCATTTTTGTCCCATGCACATCCAATGCAGGTGTCAATGCACTAGAGAATGCAGCTTCAAGGATGTCAACAATTAGGGATATATTTACTATTGAAACCCTGTACAAACCATCTATCCTAGACAACATAACTAACTTGTGTGTATTTAATGATGATCAACAAATACTGCATTTCATGGCCAACATTGATGTCTTCAAAGATGTGGCAATAGACGATGACAAGCATGAGCGCTCTCTGCAAGAAGAAGCTAGTAACATGAAAGGACACATTATCACAAAAGGTGTGGCAACATTGGAAAATCTATATGACTTTCAAGAACATTTTTAGGGGCCAAGGAACAGAAAGATCCACAGTTCCACCATGAGGCACGACCTGATAAACTTGGGAATAGAACAAGATCTGAAGTTTCTCAATCTTGGTACATGTTGTACACCATAAGAGTGGAAAGCCTTTATCCACTTGTTCAAACAGTACTGAGATGTGTTCACATGGATTTTTGATGATCTGAAAACTTATGACACGTGGATCATTCCACATATCATGCCAATCAAAGATGGGGTCAAGCCATATCAACAGAAGTTGAGGAAAGTACATTCGTCGCTTGAACCCCTGATACAAAAAGAGCTTACTAAGTTGTTGGATGCACATATCATATACAAAGTTCGACATTCCACATGGGTCTCAAACGTTGTTCCTATACGAAAGAAGTCTGGGGAAACCCACTTCTGTGCCGATTTCCAGAACGTAAACCGCGCCTCAGACAATGACAACTACCACGTGCCATATATGGGCCATATTTTTCAAATAGTATCTGGGGCACATATGTTTTCTCTTCTTGATGGTTTCTCAGGATACAATTAGGTTCTGGTAGTAGAACCTGATAGACTCATAACTACTTTATGTACCAAGTGGGGTACATTCGCTTATAGACTAACGTCGTTTGGGCTTGTAAACGTAGGCGCAACATTTCAACACGCCATGGTCATCTCCTTTCGCAGACTCATTAGATAGAGTGTGGAGGTATACCTCGATGATGTAACTATTTTATCAAGAAGACGAAAAGAACACATACTCCACCTTAAGAAAATATTTGAGCGATGTCAGAGATATGAGATTTCCTTGAATCCCAAAAAGAGCGTATTCGCAATGTTGAAGGGGAACCTCCTCAGGCACATCGTTGCCAAAAGTGGGATCAAGGTGGATCTAGACTAGGTCCAAGCCATTACACTGATTCCTTACCCAGTCAATAAGAAATCCATGCAATCCTTCTTGGGAAAAATAAACTTCCTCTGAAAGTTCATCTCGGATGATGTGCAAATAGTTAAGCCCGTATAGGACATGATCAAGAAAGATGTAATATATAGCTAGGGTAAGAAGGAAATGTATGCATTCGCCTGCATCAAGTAGGCCATTGAATAAGCACCTGCGCTCTATAGCCCAGACTTTAAGAAAGATTTCTTGCTATACACATTCACTTCCGATAACTCACTAGCTATAATACTCACTTAGAAGGACAAAGCTAATGATGAATGTCCCATCTCCTTCATGGGTGCAAGCATGCACGGACCAAAGCTCAACGCCCCACCATTGTTAAAAAATCTTATGAAGTCTACAAGGTGGTGAAACACTTCAGGCCCTACTTGTTGAAGAACCACTACATAGCCTTCATCCCCCACCCAACAGTCCACACACTTCTTATACAAAAAGAACTGGGTGAACAACATGTGTACTAGATGACAGGCTTGCAAGAATATGATCTTGAAATCAAGCTAGTGCACACAATCAAAGGACCAGGGCATTGCAGACTTGGAGCTGAAGTAGTGCACACTCCGGAGAATGAAGAAGAGCTCATTGGTTAGGAGTAGGAGATTGAGATGTATGACATAAGGCGAGCAACACCTACTGGAGACGAGACCTCTTGGTACACAGATGTGCGCCAGTACCTTGAGCACAACACCATACCCTCTCACTTTTCTGTCAGAGAGAAGAGGACATTGCGCCTGAAAGAATTAGCATATGAGCCTGTGTCCACACTGGGAAGCCCCACGCGAGTACTTAGGCTTTTCCTCTGTGTGTTCAAACTCATCCAAGTAGTAGAAACAAATAAGGGGAAAACCTAAACGAGCAAACCTATGTCAGAGGCCTTACATGCTTCTCTGAAGGAACAACCACTTTTGCTCTCAATAAGTTCGGATCCATCCTCTGCTCCAAAAATAAATAAGTGCCTATGCACAGTCCTCTTGAAAAATAAAAAGGTGAAAGAAGAGAAAGGCTTCATGTGCAGAGAGGTGAAGCATGCAACTCCACCAGGGTACTGACCAAGCTTGTTGGCAGTGGAGCAATGTGTGTGTTCCTATGTGACTCTGCCGGGGTACTTTCCAGGTCTGCTGGCAGCAAAGCAACACCAGAGATGAAAACTTATACTCTGCAAATATTTGACTCATGGGATAAACTACCCTTCCCGAATTCGAAACTATGAGATCAAGTTGAACTTTTGATTATGATTGACTGAGTTTTCAAAGGGTGAACCATGTATGTCCATGGGGTAAGTGGGGAAGCCGAAGTAACTTGCACAAAAATTCAATAATCTTTGGAAGACCAAGGCCTTGTTCTAGCAATGAACCAAAACAGAGAAGCTAGAGTTCTAACAGTGTGTCACCAAGTGTTGTAGCAGCTACAACCACCCTCCAAAATTTTGGCTTGCACCCAATTTCGGAGCCTCCCTTAAGAGTTTCACTTGATGACTCCACGTACTCAGGTTCACTCCGTGAGCTTGTGCAAGTCCTTACATCCACCTTTCTTTTTTATTTCATTCAAGTTTCTGCATGCTGTTGTCCAAGTCATGCTTGTGACCATGTTCTGGTTATGCTCAAGGTCTTCTCTTTATGAGTACTTGTGGTATTCTCTATGAAAGCATCTATCGCACTCACACACAGAGTCACATTCATTATCGCATAAGCATTGTCACGGTCGATCAACGATCAATCAAAAGTGTTGCACTTACTGCTTGCACCATCATTCATTCATGTTCAACATGTCTGTCTAGATATTTTGATTCATTTCATCGTCAAGTATTGTGAGTGTATGTTTGCATGCTCACCTATGCATATTTCAATTGTTCACACACTTAGTCATTTTCCTAAATTTATCACGACTAAACTCCCCTCTTATAGCGAGGCCATCACCTCACCATTGACTTGATCGAATATCACCCAGAGTAGCACAAAAGCACTAAGCAAGTCTTTCCAATGTGCGTTGACCACAAGAAATTCAATCAACTCTCATGCTAGCCACTCAGATAGTCAAACCAGATAGCCACTCCGGGACTAACTCCCCTCCAAAATTGCGTAGATGCTACTGACCTTGCTCACTCTACTAACTGAGGAAATTGCACAAATGGGCCAGACAGACTATAAGTACATGTCCTTGTCTCCCTTAGAAAATTGTGCAGGTTTCCCAGTCACTCTTCTGACAGTCGACCGACTGCTCATCCATGAAATTACGCAGTTTTGATGAGCAGGCCTTCTGTTGCCCAGTAGTTCGCTCAATTTAGAAATTGCGCAGAGATGTTTAGAAAGCCACCCCCCATTCCTCAGTGTAGTTTCCCTTGCCAGCAACTCTTAGCAACAGCTAGTTCCCTCCATGAATTGGGCAGTTTCTCCTGCCAGTGACCAAGCAGTCGACTGCCAGTTCCCTCTAGGAATTGCACAGTTTTTGGTGCCAATGACCTAGCAGCCAACTCCCAGTTCCCTCTGGGAATTGCATAGTTTTGGCTACCAGTGACCCCATAGCTAGTTGCCAGTTCCCTCTGGGAATTGCACAGTTTTGGCTGTCAGGCTCACAGGAAGTTCCTCCCAAAAAATGTGCAATCTCTGCCTACTGACCCTCCCTGCAGCCCGACCTGTTCATCTAGAAAATTGAGTAAATTTTTCCTTCAAGCCACTATTTCTCACTCATTCGGGAAACTGTGTAGATTCTGTCTACCTTGCTTTCCTGCAACCTGGAATGTCCCTCCCAAAATTTGCGCAATTTTTCCTTCTAACTGAGCTAGGCCTCACCAACTGTCACAATCGACTTGGATTTCCCATCTCCGTCACTCAGTGAATCTCGTGCAGTTTTCATCAGTGGTGCCTAGAGCCATCATCCTGCTTCACAACCTTACTACCTCTCCCAGTCACCTGCATCTGAAATGCTTATGTTTCATGGTAGACTAGGAGGTTTTCAGATTTAATGTTGTCTCGTCATGAGTGACTGCAGGCAGAAGTACACTAACAAACATGGCGCAACAATGAAATGGATTAATGAAGGGAGAACATGCAGAAGGATAGGTTCACCAACAAACGAATGAACGATGTATGCGAAGAGGGGTGCTCATGAACGGATGATCATTAAAAGATGTGTTCGCAGAAAAACGAATGAGAAAACATGCAAGATGTGCTCACCAATGGACGAACAGACGAACATGCACCTTCACGAAGAGATGCGCCTGTGAAGCCTCCCAATATGGAAGCAAGGAACAACATGCCAAAGCTTCATCAAGTGAACCAAAGACCATCGAAGACTTCATGCACTTTGCCATGTGGAGGTGAAGCTGTGATACACCATGAAGACATCCATCACCTAGCAGCATTGTAGCTCGACATGCACTCGAGCAGTAGCACCAATGTACTAGCACTATCATGTCAAGTCATGTGTTGAGTCATGTCATCCACATCTCTACTATGTGCTATGTTGTCATCAATTGTAATGTAACATGGAAGTCCAAGAGACCCACTTGTTGTACAGAGTCATGTAAATTTGAAAATTCATGGAAGTGAAAAAGTCATGAGGGTAGTTGAACAGCCACAACGATCAGTTTCACCCTTGGCTATAAACACCCCCTCATTTGTACATGCAACATACTTTTCACCTTAGCTCCTCCCACATAACCAAGAGAGTCTGTAATCTTTTCTTTGAGGAGTAAGTAGTGGCTCTAATGCCCTACAAAAGAGGTTAGTGATGTATGGTGTAACGATATGTCTTGGAAATTTCAGTTCATTCAGAAGCTTGCTAACAGGCCAACACGTTTTCATACATGTATTGTAAATGTTGTAAGACTAATCTTGAATACTTGTAATGCATGTTGCTTTAACCTGTGTTGAACACTTGAAATATAATACATAATATGTTAATGGGAATGTGTTGTATATGACGTTAATGTTGTCTCGCTCATGGTGGCTACCTTCCTAGACATCAGACAGACCTTTCACACAAAGCTTGTTGTAACAACCGTTTCACTCATTTGGACTCCTTCATTGAGTGCTCTACATGTTATCTTACCTTGTGTGTTGTGACTGTCAGATCCGTGTGGACTGCTCCTCCGGAAGCTGTGCATGTCCTAATGTGTTGTGTGTTCCTAGCCGAGTCGGGACTACATCCCAACCTACTTGGGACTAACTCTCACCCTCTCCCCTTACAGTGAAAGAACCATTGACACCAGTACACTAGCATTCAATAGACATGCGAACCTCACTTCATGAAGGAAAAGCATACCACTCTCCTGTGCTGAAAAGAAAGAGTTGAGGCAAATTCTTGAGACAATGGCAACCGGGCCATCATATCAGATGGGATTCCCACACCAAACGGTGTGAGGTATAGTTGGGACGTCATACTGGGGTGATCCCCTGAATGTTTGCGGGTCCAGCAACATAAAAACATCCTTGAGCTCTTCATGTTGACCAATGTCTCCTGCTTAACCGACCAAAATCTACCATGATGTTTTCTTATCAATTAATGACCTTCATGATGAAGATGGCATGCGTTGAAACGTAGAAGTTTCCCTTCACGATAAAATTCGGCTGTGTTGAAATGTAGAATTTGAGAAAATTGTAAGTTTGGTAGGGTCAACACACTTTCTCACTGTGGAGGGGTGCGTTGATCATTCAAAAAAGATATTTAAAGAAAAAACTTAAAACTTCTCTCTGCCTCATCTTCAACTGAGGGGAGATAACAATTTTCTTCGTCCTCTTCACAAAATCAAGTTCACACCACTTTCTTCTTAAAAAAATGGAGGCTTCTTCTCCTCCTCGAATTCTTGGTTTATGCTACTCTCTATGGAGTATTATGCAACCTGAAACTTTGATACCATGATAAAGAATGAAGAGAATAATGTGGAGCAGAGGATTTCTCTTCTCAATATTATCAATCAGTTGAAATATATTACATTAGAGGCATAAAAATTAAAATCCTCTAGTGAGATTGAACTAAACTAGACTAACTCAAAGTGAACTAAGACACTTGGATGGATGGTTTTGACACCTAGTAGGTGGTTGGAATTAGATTATATGACAATTCTGTTGTTGAATGGTTATGGTAGTATTCTTAAATTATTGTAAGTCTTTTGATACATTACATTTGAACCTTCCATATGCATATAGTTGTATGGTATTGTTGGCTTTTGGGATTTTCTCCACCTCAGGGTTGTGATAGGCCTTGAATCAATGGTTCAAATGTTAGGTTTTGGAATCGACAATAGATCAGTGACAACGTGGTTATGGGAATAACTAACTTATTTTCTCGATGCTGCTCTATCTTGGTTGGGTCCATCGCTTGATGAGGGTTAGATCTGCAACAACAAAATGAAGGAAAAATATTTTTGCTTCTGATTATTGTGGCTCATAAAGGCGGTTTCCTGCCATGTGAATTTTTGAAGCCATTTCCCTTCTTCATAGTCTCATTTTAGAGTTTGAAAATTGTTTGTATATACATATCTTTTTTTTTGTTTTCCTTTATTCCAGTATGACAAGGGTTTGTTGTAGGTGAGAAACCATCCACTATTTATGGTATTGCAGTTTGATATTGATTACTTGAGGGAAATTTTCATTTAGGGGAAACAAAACCATACACCAATTTTTTTGTTGAAGAAGACTACCAAGGTCAGCTTTTAACTAGTAATTTTATGGCTACAACTTAGCGAACTTCTGTCTTGGTTCATAATCTCAATTATTTCAATAATATCTAAGCTTACTTGTTTATATAGGTACTAGGCTTATTCTTGCCTCCACATATTTTTTATAAGCCACACTCAAAACTCTTGCCCATTTCTTGCTTCTTTTTATGCTATTCCTTGGTTTTGGGCCTTTCTAATGAATTTCTTATTATGAAATTACAAATTAGCCTCTCTTTAGCTTTTGTGAACAAAGATGGTTTTGAATATCTATTTTACACTTGCATGAGGGTTTCTAGGTTCTAAAAATCTTTTTTTGTGGTTTTATTTAATACCATGTTTTTGTAAGACCAAGACCAGAGTCATGGAATTGTTCGAGCTTTGAGTTTTGTTGTGTATAATTTTGCTCCAAGTCTGGTTGTTGGCGATGCGGCTTGAACACTTGTTTCAGTGAATGTCCTATCGTCCATTTCAATTGTTTATTGCAATTATAACTTTCACTATCACATTTTCAAGGGCTTAAACAATTATACAATGGTTTAGCTATTTCTCTCATTTGGTAATAAAGATTTACATCCTTCAACCATCTATTTGTGATTGATGTGGAGATTTTATTCTTGACTTAACCGTCTCATGTGAGTTTATATATATACTTAAATAGTTTCTTAGGTATGTATTATTTTTCTTACAATGACTCTCATTCTCAGAACCGTTCATTCATTATATATATATATATATATATATATATATATCTATATATATATATATATATATATATATATATATATATATAATGAATGAACGGTTCTGAGAATGAGAGTCATTGTAAGAAAGATAATACATACTTAAGAAACTATTTATTTATTTACTTTCTTGTCTTGTTTATTTTTTTATTAACCTAGAAAGGGGTTTCCAGTTTACAAATATTTCTCATCTATTTGACTATTGGGTCCTAATTCAACTAGTTATAAATCTTCATTTTTCTCAACAATATCTAAATAAGTTTCTTTTATTAGTATTTTACAAAACTCACATATAGCCAAAAATCTCTACTTATACTCTACGAATTAGTATTATTACAAATTTGTTATACATGTGGGACCTAATTTCGAGAGCTACCATTTATCTTCCAGATTAAATAATAAAGAATCAAGGATTGATCCAAATTAATGGACATTTGTCTGTTAGGACTTGGAACTAACCTAATTCAACCATAATGTACGCCTAATTCATAATATCATAATTCAAATTAAAGATATTTATGTAGAAAAAGAAAATATAAATAGATTTAGGAAACATTCCAAGAACACATTTCATTTACCTATTTGCAACTAACCAACCTGCCACAAAAATCATAGGGGAAAGAATGATCTGCCCAACCCAAGAGAACCAATATCCTCTATTACGACTCTCCCCAAGCGAGGTTCACATCAAGGAGATTTTTCATGACAAAGACCATACCAGGTTGTAGTGTTGTTTTAGTCAATCCTAATTGACTGAGATTACAACATTTAATTGTCAACCTAGGGTAGGTCTTGCTGTTTCAGTTGCATTTGCACTATTTTTTCCAATACACTACAACCAAGAATGAGAAAATGGAGAGAACAGTAAAAGATGTCGATGAATCAAATTGCTGAATCAAATCATTCATCTAGAAATAAAAACAATACATAGAATCGAATCACACTTTGCAACTACCAAAGTAAGGGCATGCCACACAGTGACTAATATCTACTCCAGCTGGTTACTACCATTCTGTTGATTAACTTAGTGTAGCAACATACTATAAATTGGAACAACAGAAAATGTAATTCACAATTTGTACAACAACAACAAGAAATCATATAACAATTAGCGAAAACAGAATGTACTCTACCTCTATCACTGCAGTCCCTGCCAAAGAGGACGACCCTTCGTCCTTAGTAGGGAGCAAAAATAACACAAAATTAATTAATGAATCAGCTGGAGAGTAATAACGACATCATCGTAATGATTAATTCAGAGTTACAGAAGAAGAGTAACAATACTCTTCTATATGCAGTGTCCTTGTACATAGGAAATTGAGTTTCTTTTATAGTTATTACATAACTGAAATTACAAACACATCACTCATGAGAATCTCACAATTCTCATGTTGATAAAAAAAAAAAATAGTTACAACCTATTTCTAAATACAAATATAGATTAGTTAGGATTGCAACTGCTTGGGTCTGTTTCTTCCAAAATAAATAGGTCCTAATGTTGATAGTTGTTATGTGGAATAGTACCCACACTTGCCAACTCCAGTGCAACAACATCCTATGAGTGAATAGTGGTTCTGGATGTTACGACAATCACTGGCGACAACACCCTAGGTGCAACAGCGGAGCTTTGTATCATTGCGTAGTGTAACAACATCCTGTAACAGCATTCAATGTGTAACAATAGCCTGTAACATCATACGGGGTGAAACAACGAGCTTCTCTACCTTGCTCTGTAATTGATCAGTGTTCCCTGTCTACTCCATGACCTTGTTCCCGTGAGCAACACCTGAAAAGGAGAAGAGATTCCCAAAATTCTCCTCCAATGCTCACCCTAGTTAGCCACAAAAAGGAATAAAGTATCGTATTATTCAATAAAATATAGAAAAATAACATGATAATAGAATAGGTTATAAAAGTGAGAAAAAGGGGAACTAATCATGTAAAGTTCATAGGCCTGTAGGATAAGAGGATCAAAACTGGGGAAAGAAGGTGCAGAAAATAGGTAAAAAGCCACACTTGACATCTCCCCCCGACTGAAGCAACTGCATGTCCCCATGCAGAATCTCATCTTCTCCTGCTATGCCCCCAATGGAAGTCTATAAAATTGTAAGAAATAGTCGTGTCTTCACCCAAAGCTCTGTACCCTTGAATGGCCCTCAATTGCTTTGGCCAGGATTCTTCTTCATAATCACATAGGTGGTAGTCTAGATGATACTATTCTACTCACAACCAAATCAAAGGAAATTTAAATCTAAGCCTAATCCAAAATGCCCCCAATTTCTGCATGATTCGAGCATACTTAGGCATCCATGTCACAGTAGCCATGAAATTTTTGTATTCAAAAGGATCCCCTTCTTGCAACTCAGCGCTACAGGCCTTGGTGCATTTAAGACATGCTGCTAGCGCTCGACTTTTCATATGTGCATGCAGATTGAGGCAGATCCTCACAATCCTTTTCCTATAGACGGCTGAGTGTTACCTAATCACTATGGTGCTCAGGAATAGCTTAAACTCACGCCTAAGTTCATGAACCATCCCTGGTTCAACTCTGACCCACAATGTTGTCCTTTCTTCGTTAGCTTCTATTGATTTCATGTCTAGATGCCACTCAAGCTGGTTCCTTATAAACGAAAGGAAGACCCACAACCGCAAATCTCCCATATAGGAGAAGACACTTGCTACTATTTTCACGATGACATACTCACACATGATATTATGCAAAAATAGCTCGCAAATAAGATCTATTCATCAAAATCGTAGGAGTGAACAATCTCAAGAAAAGTCCGTGTTGAAGAACCCAAATAAGACCTATTCTCAAAAATTTATTTTAATTTAAATAAATAATATCCTTCCCAAAGAAACACTGGATATTATGGGGATGTCCACCTGCATGCTAGCAGGTTTAGGGCAAGGTCATGGAGCTTGGTCTTGTTATTCATCAGGCTCGATACCTGTCGATGTAGCTAATACAGTTGTTCATCCCTCTTCTTCATGGCTTCCTTGTGCCTCTGTGCTTCCCATTCTCTCTCCCATTCTCCCTTTAACCACTTCTCTCTAAGGGAATCCATCATCCCTTTGTGGGCCTTGAGCGAGATTACCCCCTGTTGTAGAGAGAGCACTTGATGCTTCCATTTCTGTAGCTCTGGTAACAACATCTTTTTAGAACACCATCCTTCATCAACACTAGGTGTTCTCCCACATGCACTATCAATTGACGGTGTAACAACCTCCTGAGGGTGAAACTGCTCTGCATCAACTACTAGTTCTTATGTAACAATAGCTTCATAAATGGATATTGTTACAGTTTCCTTATCTCCCTAATCAACTTCCATTCACACTGTTGGTTCTTGTGTAACAGTAGCGTAATCCACAGACTTTTGTATATTTCTTTTCCCCAGGTAAGCTTCTATCTCCAATACTGGTTCTTGTCTAATAGCAGTGTCAACCACAAGATCGTGGATGTTAGCTTCTCCTTCCTTTCCTTGGAAGAATTTTGTCTTCACTGCTAGTTCTTGTGTAACAACAGTGCCAGCTAAGGGCTCCTGTGTATCCACTATTAGATCACTTTCTGTGGACTGTGCAATCTTAGTTGTTGGTTCTTTTGTAATAGCAACATCCTCAATAGGTTCTTATGTGTCATCTTCCCAGATTTCAGTTTGTGTTTCCCTCAAGATGGTCTCTAATGCACAAACTCTAAACCATGTTGTCACTAGCTTCTTAGCACAGGCCATGCACACAGTGCCCAGGACATCTCCCCTCCTGGCCCTGTCCATGGCCTCAGACAAAGTGTCTAACCCTAGGGCTCTTGCCTTTGCCTTCCCCTATTTTAGTTGTTCCCTTTGCTCTCTACTGTCGTTTTCTAAAATTTCAATTCTTAACAGCAAGGATTGAGTTCTACTCTTTCTAGGTGGATAAGATTCCTCTGGCTGAGCCTGCTGCTCGTCGTTCTACTCTACTACCTCTTTGTTCTTATTTGACATGGATGGGGACTCTAGGTGCCTGCTAACCCTTATCCTCTACTTTGGCCGCCTATCACCAATTGGTTTGACGGCTGACCTCTTACCAACTCTTACTATTAAAGGCTGTGGCTGCTCCTTTGTTAATGTTGGAGCTTCCTCAGACATCCCTGTTTTCCTCCTGCGGGTGGTCTTGGCCTTCTTCCTCATGAATTCTTCCCAATTCCTACCCTAGCGACTTAAGGCATCAAACACAATGAGCTTGATGAGGCCATGGTTGGTGACACATGTTCATGTATGTGCAACTGTTTTCACGGCCATAGCCATATGCCTAATGTTTCCCAGCAAGAAGTAGGGCAGATTGATCAGCTCTGGATGCCAAAGGTGATTTAGTAATGGAAAGTGGTAATTGAACACAATTTTTTCCCTTCCCTCACAAGTAATGTACTTGACGAGGTAGAGGACAAAATCATCCCATGGTTGGGGAAGTAACAACCTATCGATCCCCCTCCCTTTCTTTACTAGTGGCTCTTCCTCTTGGAGGAAACCCCCCTTCAGGTTGGGGTCATTAACATTCCTATTAAACCACTTCTCTGTTTCCACTGGTAATATCTTCACTCGAGCAATCACCTCTTCTGTAACCTCCAGCTTCAACCCCCTAACCTCTGTCTTGTTTCTCTCTAAATTCTTTGAAAATTCCATGGTAACTCTGCCATCTGATCCCTCCAACCTCTAGAATAACTCAAACCAACCTACATCCTTGAAAATCTGGCATGCTTTGGGGAAATTCTCCAAGGCTTTTGTGGACCATGGTTCATCTCGAATTACTGTTCCAGCCATTGCTACGCAAATTCGGTGTTTTTTTTCTTGCTTCTACTTTCCTTCAGAAGTTTCGGGGTAGTCGACACACTACTTAGTTGTTTCATCCTACAACTGTTCTTTTTTGACCTCTTTGAGCACTTTGAATGGGGATGCAATACTCCAGTAGCCGTAAATGGTAGGGTGGTGCAGGTGAGTATTTCAAATTAGGATTTTGCAATCATGGTTCATACTTCACAGTAATATTGCTTTATTAATGCTGGGTTATGGGAGGTCTCATCAAAGGTAAACTTCCCCTTTTTGGTATGATTGGGCATTAAGTAACAATAATTACCAGGTCACCATGACTTACTTCTAGGTTTTTTGAATAATCACCGGCCATGTGAAGGTCATGTTGCAATATGATTCGCTCCCCTCCAGCTTAAATGTGACATCCGTCCTTGGTTGTCAAAAGTCATGTTAAGTTGCCATAATTATTGAATAAAACGAATAACAATATTACCTTTGTATGACGTACCTGGGAGACATGGGGAGAAGTCATGGGTGGCGAGACGCGCAAACCTAGCTCCGATGGTGAGACACGTGAACTTAACTCCGATGACGACTAGTATATATTATTAATTTTTAAAAAAGTAGAGAAGAAAAGATCATGTAACAACACTATCGTAAGGATGCTTTGAAATAACAAATGTTGTTACAAACTGTGTAATGGCCGCCACAAGGTGGTTTTCAACTACTACAGAAATTGTCTGTCTACGCCTGGGAAAGGTTTCCACGACCATATTATTTATTCATTAATTTTTTTTTGAAGGTGTAACAACCACCAACTGTACTTGATTTTCAGTTGTTACACTTATTGGAAAAATTAGAATTTTTGCAGCATGGGGGGCCTTTCCCCTGTTCCTCTAATCTGAAGAAAGGAATTTGTATCCTGTTCATTTGTCTGCGAAGTGCCCTCCACAAAGTTCCTCGTGAGAAGACTTAAGGATGTCAAAGACCTTATCTTATCTAACACAATGTCTGATCTCGAAATATGGTCCAGTGTGATAGAGATTCCCATCTATCCAGGTATAGGTAGCACTTTTCTCTATAATATCTCTTTTCTCCTTGGAGGACAAATACTGTGGAAACCCCCCTGCAGCAAGATAATTGGCTATATTTGCATACCAAGGTGAGTAAGTAGAAATATAAAAGATATGTTCATCAAGGAAAGAATCCTCAGTATGAATGCAATTGTCATCAATAGTTAACCAAGAAAGAAACTCAGCTACTACATTATCCTTTCCAGGTTTATCAACAATTGTGATATCAAATTCTTGTAACAACGATAACCAGTGTGTGATTATATCATTGGTAATTGGCTTATTCATTGAAAAGAAAATGGAATAATGGTCAGTGTGTAAAAATACTTGATATCCGGTGACATAATGTCAGAATTTATTGATGGTGTGCATGACTGCTAAGAACTCCTTCTCGGTCACTATGTATTTGAGCTTAGTTGGGGTTAGTTTTTTTCTTATGTAGTAAATAGCATAAGGTTTCTTATCCTCTAGTTGGCCCAAAACAACACCTACAACAATATCAGATGCATTTGTAGCTATGTGAAACAACAGTTCCCAATTAGGTCCTTGCAAGACCGGAGCTGCTGATACACAACATTCCAGCTTTAAAAAGGCCTGCTCACACTTCCTTGTCCACAAAAAGCCGACATCCTTCATGAGCAAGGAAAATAATGGCGATGCAATTTTTGAAAACTTTTCTATAAATCTCCCGTAATACGCTTCATGCCTCAAGAAACTAGTACCTATTTTTGCATCTTGGGCGTTGGAATTTTGAGAATTACCTCTATTTTTGCAGGGTCTACCTTGATTCCTTTAGTAGAAATGTAATGTCCAAGCATGATCCCTTCAATCTTCATCATGTGACATTTTTCAGTGCTCAAAGCAACATTAGTTTGTACACATCATTCCAACACATTTTTCAAATTAATTAATGATGTTTCAATAGCATCTCCATAACATGTAAAATCATCCATGAAGATTTCAAGGCAATCATTCAACAAGTTAGAAAAAATCGCTAGTATTTCCCTTTGAAAGGTTGCTAGCACATTATAGAATCCAAAAGGAAGTACTTTATATGTGAAGGTTCCCCAAGGTCAAGTAAACATCGTTATATCCTAATCCTCCAAGGTAATCTGTATCTGATTGTAGCCACTAAATCCGCCTAAAAATGAAAATAATTTCTTTCAGGAAAGAGTATCAAGGACTTGATCTATAAATGGAAAAGGAAAATGGTCCTTTTGAGTGGCCTTATTGAGTTCTCTGTAATCTACAAAGACTCTCCACTTGCCATTCTTTTTAGGAATGTTGACAAGCGGTGAAACCCACTAACTGTCAGATATCGGATAAATAAAATTATCACTCAGGAGTTTCAGTAATTCTTCTTTCACCACCTCCTTTAGTGCAAGGTTCATGTAGCACTGTGGTTGTTTGACTGGTTTGCAGCCATCCTTAAAATAAATATGGTGAGTTCATAGGTTAGGGTGGATCCATTTTATATGCTTGTAGTCCCATGCAAATGCATTTTTGCATTTTTGTAACAGTTGTAACCACAGTTGGTTTTGCTCAACAGTTAGGTTGGGGTTAATATTCCAAAACATTCCAATTTTTATCTTAATTGGACTGCTATCAATATTCAGAGTGGTTCTCATTTTTTCAAAATCTTTATCTTCCACCTCTTCTTCCTCATTCACATTTTTAATAGAAGCGACAAGAACTAACTCATTGAAAAAACCATTCATGGCATCATCTTCTCTCTCATCTTTGAAATACTGGGCTTTCCCTAGAGTGAGGAGTGGCAGGGAAAGATCTGACTCAGGATCAAACTCATCCCACCGAGGGTTCTATACATCCACATTTGGTTTTGGGGGTAAAGATTAAGGTTCTTTGTCACCTCGTCATCTAAGATCACCATAGGTATAGATCTGTAGCCTATAAATGCATCCGTAGTGGCCAGCCAAGGTCTCCCTAAGATGAAAGGACATCCCCCCAAATTGAATTTAGGTTGTAAGATAAGAAAGTCAGCCAGATACCTCGAAGAAGCTATTGTAATCAATATATCCTCTAACACCCCGTCAGTTTTAACACGGGACCTGTCCGCTAAATCAAGTACAATAGGAGTATGTCTAAGTTCTTGTAGCTTGAGAGTGGTAAAGAGGCCCTTTCTCATTACATTAATGGTAGCCACGAGATTAATCAACATGTTGGCTATGGGCTAATCATTAATGTAGACAATAATCGTAGGATTTTTTGCATCACTATACTCAGTTAGAAGAGGTTGAGCAGACATTAATTCAGATAATTTCCCCATCACATGTATGGTGGTAGGGTCTTTAGGCTTTGTCCTAGGTTTCTTGATGCACAAATCTCTCATTGTTTTAGCATAAATAGGTACTTCTTTAAGGGCTTGCAAGAGAGAAATTTGTACATGCATATTTTGCAACTCCCTAAGAAAATCATATTCGAGTTTTGAAGTCATTCCAGGGTCAGCTAATCTTTGAGGATACGGAGGGTCCCGAGTTACAATAGTCGAGTCGGATGTTGCAGGTGTATCAGCCTTTCCCAAGTTGGTTGTTGCAGTAGTAACAGTTCTTCACAGGTTGGCTGTTACAGACATAACAACTTCCTCTATATCGGCTGTTATAGGCACAACAGCTACCACAGAGCCTCCGATATCTCTTCTGGATGGTTAACATTCCTCCTCTGTAATGATAGGGGAGTGACTTGGTTTAATTACATTTCCCAATCAAAATTGAATTTAATTAAGCCCCGCGGGGTAATAAGGTAGGTCTAGAAGGTAGTTGGAGCCTCTATGCCCTAAGCTTCTTTATTGTTCGGGTTTGGGTTAGGTTGCGCAGGTGGTGGAGGAGCAGGATTTTGGAAAGGAGGAAACTGCAACTACTATTGCATGGGTAATCCAGATAAAGATGGATTCTGGGCATTTCCTCTCTAGTTCTGATTCCAAGGATATGGTTGATATTGAGGATATTGGATAGAGGGAGATGGAGACCACTGGTTCTAGGGTGAAGGAAATTGTGTTGATGAAGGAGTAGGATATTGCCATGGATATTGTTGAGTATTATATGCATTGTTCCACGAATTGAAAGAGGAAAAATATTGACACACGCCTCGAGATCGTGGTTTCCATGGCCTCCATGGTGTGATGAAATAAGAGGACTGTACCTCTTTTCTTGACTCTCTAAGTATTGTCTTCATTCTAGGAAGCTCCATACATTGCCCTGTCGAATGTTCTAGCTCGCAAATATTACACAAGATGATGTTGCTCAATTCACATTCCCTCAAAGGATGGTTCTTTTAGAAACTCAGACAAAACACAGCCAAAGGTGTATTAGCTTCTACTTGTGCCTTCTTGATCTTCACTGTCGTTATCTGGGCAGAGAGAGTACTGAGGATATCGGTCTTGAAATTCTTGAACAAATTTCTGATATCTGCTCTGGTTACTCCTCCTCCAGTAGATTTTTGTATTCGAGTAGAGGCATCTCGAATTGTGTTCCTCCCCTTAGACTATCCTCTAGATAATCTTAGACATAGCTTTACAATTTTAGTGAATGGTTCTTGTGATATATCCCCCTTCTCTAATAGGTTGAGGGTGTCAAGGAAGTCGTCCCTCATTCCTCTGATAAATATAGTCTTCAATATTTCATGGTATAAATCGTTGTGTTTAGACCTTTGCAGACCATAGTGGAACCATTCTACATAGTCTTCTAGGCTCTCATCCTCCTTTTGTATCATTCTAAATACCTCCTCCATTAAGTCTCTCATTCTTCACTAGTCTTGGTATTTTGATAAGAATGTCTCCTTCATATCATTCCATGTTCCAATGGAAGTGGAGCCCAGTCCCGTGAACCATCTCAAGGCACCCCTTTTAAAGTAGCAGGAAATAATTTCAATTTATGAGCATCTAAGGTATAATCATAACTTCTGCATAAGACATCGAACTCAAATAAAAAGGTGTCTGGATCTTCCACAGTCATCCCCTCGAAGGATGTTAAGGATGATAGAGGAATATTTTTCATAAGAGCTTCCCCTCTGATATCTCTGATTGGGAACTCAAAGGTAGTAATGTTAGCATCTGTTTTAGAATTTTTGTCACTGTTTTCCCCCATGACTAATCCTTCTAACCCTTGCTGTAAAAAACGTCCTTCAAACTGTTCTTGTGATGGTCTTCCCAGTGTAATTGATGGCTGAGGTATCCTCAGGGCTAGCTGTTTCACCACACTACTTGTATCTCGGTATTGATAAACCAGTAGGTTCTCTTCCATCTCAGGTGTTTGATGTTCCCCCTTAGTTTCCCCTTGTCCCTCAGTCCTCAAGTTGTGGCTACTAGCTTCCCCCTCCTTCTCCTGGATTGGATTCTTGTTCTTGGGGGTGTGGGTGCTAGCTTTAGAATGATATGGTCCCGAGATAAAGGAATCATAGGTTTCTGCCTATGGGAGTAACAACTTTTTGTGGCCCTGTTTTCCTTACATCCCTTTGAGGGTTGGACTGTTCTTTTTTTGCCTTAGAGATTAGTTCCGAGATAAATGTTTTGCTTCCCAAATCTACATTCTTCCTTTCCTTTTTACGACCCATTTTTCCTATGACTAATTAGAGTGGGGGTAGTTTTTCTATCTCTATAATTCCTACAGTTGCACACATGGACCCTATGTGTATTAATTCACACCCTAAGTGTCTCAGTCTTCGACAATGGTGAGCCCGCCCGGGTATGTTAGAGCGATACGCAGGTTCCTACCTCTCGTCTTACTGTCCAAGGACTAAAGAGATGAAGACACACTAAACAAAACACTAAAATATCCTGCCCTAAGTTCCTTAGTGGTAAAAATAGTGAGCCCGCCTATGTATGTTAGAGCGATGCATAGGTTCTTACCTCTCATCTTACCACCCAATGATTGTGGACTAGGACCACTCTATCCTCAAGCAAACAACTTAGCTGACTGTATCATCAACTTCCATCCCCGGAAAAGGCACCAAAATGTAGTGTTGTTTTAATCAATCGTAATTGACCAAGACTGCAACATTTAATTGTCAACCTAGGGTAGGTCTTGTTGTTTCAATGGAGTTTGCACTGTTCGTGCCGATACACTACAACCAAGAATGAGAAAATGGAGAGAACAGTAAAATATGTCATTGAATCAAATTGCTAAACCAAAACATTCATGTAGAAATAAAAACAATCCACAAAATCGAATCAAACTTTGCAACTACTAAAGTAAGGGTGCGCCACACAGTGAGTAATATCTACTCTGCCTAGTTACTAACATTTTGTTGATTAACTTAGTGTAACAACATAATATAAATTGGAACCGCAATGAATGTAATTCACAATTTGTACAGCAACAACAAGAAATCATATAACAATTAGCGAAACCAGAATGTACAATACCTCTATCACTGCATTCCCTAGCAAAGAGGAGCGCCCTTCCTCCTTAGTAGGGCGCAGGAATAACACAAAAGCAATTAACGAATCAGCTGAAGAGCAGTAACAACATCACCATAATGATTAATTCAGAGTTACAGAAGCATAGTAACAATACTCTTCTATATGTTGTGTCCTTGTTCATAGGAAATCAAGTTTCTTTCATAGTTATTACATACCCAAAATTAGAAACAGATTAGTCATGAGAATCTCACAATTCGCATGTTGATCAAAAATAAAAATAGTTACAACCTATTTCTAAATACAAATATACATTAGTTAGGATTGCAACTGCTTGGGGATGTTGCTTCCAAAATAAACAATTCCTAATGTCGACAGTTGCTATGTGGAATAGTATGCACACTTTCCAGATCGGGTGCAACAACATCCTGCGAGTGAATAGTGGTTCGAGATGTTACATAAATCGTTGGCGACATCAACCTTGGTGTAACAATGGAACTTTGTATCAATGCATAGTGTAACAACATTCAATGTGTAACAACAACATGTAACAACATACAGGGTGTAACAATGAACTACTCTACCCTACTCTGTAATTCATCAATGTTGCATGTATAATCCATGACCTTGTTCCCGCGAGAAACACCTGAAAAGGAGAAGAGCTTCCAAAAATACTCCTCTAATGCTCACCCTAGTTAGCCATAAAAAGGAATAAACTATCGTATTATTTAGTAAAATACTAAAAAATAACATGACAATAGAATAGGCTATAAAAGTGAAAAAAAGGGGAATTAATCGTGTAAAGTTCATAGGCTTGGAGGATAAGAGGATCAAAATTGGTGAAAGAAGGTGCAAAAAATAGGTAAAAAGCCACACCTAACACCGGTCCAACCCAAAACATTTTCGGACCCCAACAGGTCTAGTCTATGGTTTCAATTGAGTACAGAAGCTTTAGTTTGGAATTCCATTGGCCAACCAACTTAAGAATTCTTTACTTGATACTCTCATTCCTCTCTCAACAACATCTTATTTGAGAGTATCAAGGTTACAAACTTATTCTTCTCCCTTGGGCCCCCTCCAACCAGGATCTAAGATGACATGGTTGTCTCGGGATTTTTCTCTCTCACCCTCTTGGCTCCCTTTCTGCAAACTGAGATAGTTTGTCTCTAGGGAGAGGAATTTGGGAAAGCAACCACCTCTACCGGTAATTGTCTTTCAACTATATGGGATATGAAACTCTCTTTTAACATTACTTTCCACTGTAAATTCCGTGCTTGACTATATAAAATACTTATTAATGAAAATTAAAGAAAACATTTATGTTCACCACTTATTCATATCCATCCTCTAACATGGCCCATAGTCTTCCAAATAATTTAACTAAAGTAACTCAGAATATCTACAAATTTACTAGGGGATATTACATCCCCCTCGAGCGAAACATTGTCCCTAGTGTTTTCCTTACTATTAGAATAGTCTAGGATATGCCTCTCATATAAAATTTTCATCCTCTCAGGTAGCCTCTTCTAAGATAAAGTGCTTCCATTGCACTTTATTCTAGGTGATAACTCACTTCTGTAGCATTATTTCTCTCTAATTGATAATACACAAAGGCTCAACTGTAGGTTTTAACCCCGTACATAAATTACCTACATATGAATTCTAAACACACAGTAAATAAAAAATGCAAAAGCATAACACATAAAACACATATACACAAATATTTTCCCTTGAATCCCAAAACCAAGAGTACCAGCTTGATTTTTCATTATGCTCCTTTCAATTCTACAATACATATTTATACATGCCAAAGCATCCAATACCATGGACCGAAAACCATCGCTTCCAAAACCATGTGCAAAATAGATGCACAAAACCATAGGTAGGTCTGCCCAACCCAATATAGGGTCCAAAACCAAAATTTTCCCGGGTGCTGCCTCGGACCCCATAGAGTGGGGTTACCTACACCCCTAAAACCCACTCTGACTCCCCTCGCTATGCAATCAGCTCAACGAAGGCCCCCCTTCTAACCCCCGGTTAACTACTTGGGCTAGTCGTGGAAAGAATATAACACAACCAAACATTCTCCCACTTGTTGTTTTCTTTCCACAGGGGACCACAAGAGAGCTTAGTCATTTATCCCGCCCTAACAATGTAAACTTTGAAACGGGAACTATAAACTCAAAACGGGAACTTTTGCCAAAAAACCTTGAAAAAACATAAAAAACAGTGCTAAAAATGAAAAGTGTGTATACTGGAACGATGGGTTTTTTTTTAGGGTCCATTTTGAACTTGTTTTAAAAATGGCAGTGAAAATAAAATTTTCATGCAAAATACAGCTTGAAAAGGAAAAAGTGATGATACTAGAATGAAGATTTTTTTAGGGTCAATCTTCAAAAATTTAAAAAAATGCTAGTAAAACCAAATTTTTATGTGCCAAACAAAGTTGTTTATGAGGAAAAAAACACACTAATGTTTTTGGTAGAATATCATTTTTCTTTCCTAAGTATAAATTCAACATGTTCTCAACCATAGCGTGCTAGATACTAAAGAAATTGAAACTTTTTCAACGATAGAATTAAAAAACCATGACACTATGAAAAAATTACATCACTAAATGAATTCAAAAGTCATTATTTGTATATTGAATAAAACATACATTACATCTCTAATTTAATGTTGCATTGTAGATATTTTAAACAATAAAAATTATCATAATTAAGACATATAATCCAACAACATAAAAATTCCTCATAACTTCTCATTTAACACCATCTGGAAATCAAAAATTTTACTTCAAGATACGATGCATACATCAGTTATATAAATTGTCTTAAACAATTATTAAAAATCACTCATATTTTCTTACACACCATCAGAATTCACATCTTCAGATGAGTGACTGGATGCTGACGAAGATGTTCCATATTCTTCTCTTTCATCAACTAGTGCCCCATCTGAGTCCACATGCATGCCCACCATTTTAGGTTTCAAAATTCTTCTAGATCTACAACTGGTTTTAGCGGACTCCCATCTCAAGACTATTCCTTCCGGTAACAACATTTTCAGAATCTCTATCATCTTGAAGCAAAGAGTTCCTCTCTTTGTTAAATTGAAGTCATATACAAGTATGTCAACATTCTCCAATTTTAATATGTCTGTGTAGTGGCAATTTATATTTGTACCCTTTCTTTTTCTCTTTCTGCCATTTTTTTTGTCCACTACCATCTCTGGTTTATACACACCATTGAATGGATGTGTATTTATGGCATACCAATGTACTTCAACACTTGTAACATCCTCATTTTCTATAAAGACCTTTATAACTTTAGCAACCCAGAATGGATAGCCATTGGGATCTTCATCTGCTAGCACTGCGATCATGCAACCCTCCTTAATATCCTATACTGAACCCCTGTTAAGGTCTTCCATGGCTTCACGTTATGCATGAGATCTTCTGGAACCAATATAAATCTCTCTTTCCTATGACTATGAAGAATTAATAATCCCTTGAGATTGTTGCTGTTCAACAATGTTTATTTCCTCATGTTCATTCGACACATTTTGTGGCCAAATAAATGGATTTTTCAAAGCTATATCTTCATTTGCTGTTGTTGAAATGGTATCACTTTGATTATTGAAAAATGAATCCCACCAAACTGAATCAACAATGTCAAAGTACTCATATGTATATCTAATACATTTTTTAATTTCTTCTAGGCAATCAGAATAATTTATATCTCTATTTTGTCTGCGTGCATTATGAACTTCAACAACTGATTGTAGTAACAATATTTTTGATGCAAATATTGGATGATCTAGAATGAACTTCAAAAATTGCAAACCTGATGATAGTGCCCATTCTGCAGTAATTGAATACTTCTTTCCCCATATTAGTGTTTTCCCATCAAATTTTTTGATACGAAATTGATGTTGGAAGCTAATGTCATTAAGTTGTTCAATGCATTTCCACTCACCATATGATCCCAGAGTAAACCTTCGCGTGTCAACAGTTTCTTCCAACACATCAAAAGTAGGCTCTGGCATGTATGATTTCTTAATACATTCAATTAATGATGGCAAGCTCCCAACTTCCTTCCTCCTCAATGTGACTGAAAAACGACTAAACATCTGATCAATATGGTCATGAGTGTGCCCAAATAAAAGGAAACCAACCTTTACCTTTTGAAAAATTCTGAATTCAACAAGCATGTTTAGATATCCAAAAACAACCTGATTTTAGTTTTCACAGCAAGTGTTGTCCAATTGTAGATACAAAACTTCAGGAACATTACAAGACCAATGAGAAAGCACATCATGAATTATGGTTATGGTCAGATTTGCATCATTATGAATATTTGGAGCTGTGAAGTACACCCTTGGCAACATTTTCCCATTGAAGACCATACAACCGACCAAGTGATACTGAATAAAATTTTCCTCCTGTAAATTTTTGGGTGTGTAAACAAAATGTGGTAAAAGTGTTTTCTTTTGGTCCATACCATCAATTATCAAACCCAAATATTTATTCGGATTATCATAACACTTCTTTCGATGCTTCTGTAACTTTTTCCTTTCGTTCGTTTGTTGTTCGTGATGCTCCTGAAGTTCTTTGACAATTGAATCTACACAACATAAAAGAAAGCCATTAAGAAATATGTTTTCATAGTTCATGACTATACAACTTTAAAAGTTAAAGTTATGAATGCTTACCTCTTTCTGACCCTTCACATTTGTCCCTTTTTTATTTAAGAGAAGCACATGTACTGCAAATCCCCATCTTTGTCTTCTTAGGAATACGAACATTGTTGAATTCTTTCTTCCATACCTTCACAAAATATTGATATGTAATAAACCGCCCATGTCCCTCAGTACCTTCTGCATATTCTTTGTATAAGTTGTAGATTTTTCATCTTGAAAAATTATCTGGAATACATATTGTCTCTCTATTTGGCATACACTCTCCATGATTTGAAAATAAATCTTTCATCCATGACATTGCAGTATTTGATAATGGCCCAAACTGTCTTTTATGATGTACTTCTTAATAAATTGTGGGATCCTTTTCCAAATTTTCTTGAATTCTCGAGAGATGAAAATTTCTAATCGAATGAAACATTTTGAAAGCTTTTCTATGATAAATAAAGTCCTAATATGATAATCATAACCTGACAATGTAGATTGCATGCACCCAACTAAATATGAATTTTGCATGCTTTTATTCATTGACAAATATCTCTTCCTTCTCTCTAATGCAAATTTGAAATCCATATGTTTCAAGCAATCTTTTTGGCAACATTCACTTGAAATGAGAGTGCTGATAGAACTTCTTCTCATCAGATATTCTTCTCTACCCCTTGTATAACTATAACATCTTGCATTGATACGAAAAGGTCTGCTCCTACTCCTCGATACAATATTTCTTGGCAACATCTCCATCATTATATTATCATTTGTATAAGGATTTTCATCAATATTAAGAGGAATTTTATCCACACTATGATCAACTATGCTTCTCAAATATTGACTTGGAAGATATTCTTCATCTTCCCCTTCTTCAGTGCTACTGTCATAGTCCTTAGAATTCGAACTGAATGGAAAATTTGACTCGACGTTTAATGGATATTCTTCCTCATGTGCATTGTCAGTGCTGTTCTCATAGTCCATAGAATTAGGACTACATTGAAAATGTGACTATTTACTATTGAAGATGCTACATCCTATCCTTTGTCACTGCTATTTTTATACTCATTAGAATTAGGAATAAGTGCATCATCTTGTCCTTCATCACTACCGCTCTCATAGTCCTTAGAATTAGGACTAAGAGGACACTGTGACACTCCATTCTTTTGAAATTCATCATCACACTCTTCATCACTGTTGCTCTCATAGTCCTTAGAATTAGGACTAAGTGGACATCGTGACACTCTAATCTTTTGAAATTCATCATCCTCATCTTCATCACTGCCGCTCTCATAGTCCTTAGAATTAGGACTAATTGGACACCGTGACACTCCATACTTTTGAAATTCATCATCATGCTCTTCATCACTACTGCTCTCATAGTCCTTAGAATTAGGACTAAGTCGACACTTTGACACTTCATTCTTTTGAAATTCGTTATCACGCTCTTCATTACTGCTGCTCTCATAGTCCTTAGAATTAGGACTAAGTGAACACCGTGACACTCCATTCTTTTGAAATTCGTTATCATGCTCTTCAACACTGCTGCTCTCATAGTCCTTAGAATTAGGACTAAGTGGACACCGTGACACTCCATTCTTTTGAACTTCACCATCATGCTCTTCATCACTCTTGCTCTCATAGTCCTTAGAATTAGGACTAAGTGGAGACTGTGACACCATTTTTTTGAAATTTTTTATCAAGTTCATCATCACTGCTCCTTTCATAGTCCTTAGAATTAGGACTAAGTGGAATCAGTGACTCTTTATTTATTTGAAATTCTCCATCCCCTCTTTCATCAGTGCTGCTCTCATAGTCCTTAGGATCAAGACTAAGTGGAAGAATTGACTTTCTATTCATAGTGGAAGAATTCTCGCTATATTCATCAATATGGATAGAGTTGTTATGCGATGAAGATGTTGATGCTGTATAAATCGAAACTTCACTATCAAGACAATCCATATCTTTCAAATAGAGGATGTTGAATGATACAAATGGAGAGTTTCCTAAAGATATTGTATAGCTTAGAGAATGAAATTTTCCCTCCAAAAATTTTCACGAAAATATTTCTCTCCAAAAATTTTGTTAGATTTATTTCCCTTCATTATTTTATTCTACAATTTATTGAAAATGTAAACTAATTTTTTTTTATGAAATAAATCATTAAAGTTAAAATTGTAAACTACAACTTCTACATTAATTATTTTAATAGTTAAAGTATATAATATTTATTAAATAATTGAATGTTTTTTTAATTTTTATAATACATTCTAAAACAAATTAATCCCACATTCACCCCGCTGTAAAACAATTCCATAATATTTGCTTTATCATATTTTCTTTCATCACCATAAAAAAATTAACATGCTAATTTTTTTTAAAACAAATTAATCCCACATTAAACGTACGGTAAAACATCTCTGTAATTTCACCTATATACTAAATTCCATTATCACTATTACTCACTTCACATCAAGGCTTTCTGAGGTTCATTGAAAGACTTGGAGCGAATTTGTGGAGCAACTACATTTCTATCAACAACATATTCAACGAACAATTCTCGCAATTGAAAGGTTAGTTAAATTTTTTTCCTTGAAAATTTTCATATTAAATTAGTTTAATGAAGTAGATTTTTTTTAAATTAATCCTTTTTGTGAGTCAAATTAACCAATATGTCCATTGTGAACATCGTGGGCTCGATAAAGCTCACGATGGCAATCCACCTTGCGGCACCACAGCATCCCGCCCGCTCGCCCGGTGGGCTGTTGGGCGATTCCGGGAATCGCCCAACGGCCACCTCGGGCGGGCGAGTAGGCCGTCGGGGTGGCACGATGTGGGGCTATCGTGCCCACCCTGGCGGCCCGCCCAGTGCCTACCCCGTGCCACCCTGACGGCCCACCCGACCCCTGGGGGTGGCTAGGGGCAGGTGGGCCGCTGGGGTGGCGCGGGGCGGGGCTACCGTAGCCCGCCACGGTCCACCCTGGCGGGCCCACCGAGGTGGCTGTTGGGCGATTCCTGGAATTTCCAAGCCCCTGCAGGCGGGCGGGCGGGCCGTGCGGGTGGTGCGAGGAGGGGCCGTGGCGCCCACCCCGCGCCACCCCGGCGGCCCGCTTGCCCAGTCGTGGGGTTGCAGCGCCCACCCCGAACCACCCCATCGGCCTGCTCACCTGCCCGTGGGGTTGAGGCACCCACCCCGCGCCACCTCGTCGGCCTGCCCACTGGCTCACGAGTGCTGGGCGATTCTGAGAATCACCCAACACCCGCGGGTGGGTGGGCAGGCGGGACACCGGGGTGGCCCGGGAATTTCCCAACCCTTGTGGGGTGGCGGGCGAGCTGCCAGGGTAATGTGGTGTGGAGCTGCTGCAACCCCACCCTGTGCCACCATGGTGGCCCACCCATCCACCCACAGGGGTTGGGCGATTCTTGGAATCACCTGCCACTCCGCAAATGGGCGGGGTGGTGTCGGGGGGCTTCTACCATTTCTCATGATATTGATCTCCTTCTCCATCTTCAATCTACCCCTCAAGGGGGAAGCTAAGGGGTATATTGAAGATGGAGAAGGAGATCAATATCAAGAGAAATGGTAGAAGTTGTTGCCGCAACCCCCTTCATGCCACCCCGCTCGGCAGGCCATCGGGGTGGCACAGGGGGAATGCTGGGGCAACTCCCCGTACCACCTTGGCGGCCACCACACAGGCGGGTGGGCCGCCGGGGTGGCGCGAGGGGAGGTTGTGGCAACGACTCCTACTATTTATCGCCCCATTGATCTCCTTCTCTGTCTTCAATCTACCCCTTCGCCTCCCCCTTCAGGGGTAGATTGAAGACGAAGAAGGAGATCAATGTGGAGAGAAATGATAGGAGTTGTTGCCACAGCCTCCCCCCGCGCCACCTCGACGGCTAGCTTGCCCGTGTGGTAACGGGTGATTTTCTTAGTGTTGATATTTTTTTAATTTTAATTATCTGATTATGCAAATTAAAAATTTATGATATATTGACGTTGTTAATTTAAGTTAATATGTTTTCGTTATTTGCTGATTTATGTGTTTCTATTTTTCAGGAAAATGGCATCAAAGAATATTTATGTGAATCTTTCTGGACCAAAGACTCTTAAAGGTGCATCTTCAAAAATCATTGGTGAACAAACTCCACCTAAGCTTATGGCTACAAATCTTTCAAGTCCCTCAAATGATAAGAAGATGATTTCACACTGGAAGAATTCAAAAGAAGTGAAATTTGCATCAAGAATCTGGTATGTGAAAGAAAGAGAAAGCCAAAATGTGAATATATATCTATATATTGATATACTGAATGATAATGGAATTTATGAGGTGATGGGAAGAGTCATAAATATGTGTTCGGTACCGGACACTAAAGTTGTTTACATACTTACAAAAGCTCCCAAGTCACATGAAAAGATTAAGTACCGACTATCATATTCATTGTATGACACGAGAGAGGTATCTACAAAGTTGTGTAAACAAATCGTAAAGTAGATAAAACAAAACATTGTAAGTATTGTTATTTATATTTGTATTTTGTGTTCTTGAAAGTTTCTCGCTATATTTTTTTAACTTTGCTTTTATTGACATATGATATTTTGTTTGGAAAAATTTTGTTGAAAGTTGTTCAATTAGGTTGGGAGGCATTCATTTCATAGAGCATGATATTATGAAAGTTGTCAGCAGTTTTTACTCAGTGTCAGAAGAAGATATGAAAAACAATCAAAATGTAGTAATTGATGATGCTAAAAAACTACATCCAAAGGATTAGAAAAAACAACCTCTAGTGGATAAATCTAGCAGGGGTAGACAAGTTACTTTTGAGGACGATGAAGTTGAAACTGACAGTGAAGCATATGTTGCTATTACTAAATATGACATTGGAACTGAGAAGAGCTATAAAAGACCAAAAGTAACAATGCCCAAGAATAAATCTGTTGAGAATGTTATGACGAAGAAAAGTAAAGTTGAATATTTTGATGTAGTCGTTACCAGCAGTCAAGAACCTAGTGAAACTTCAAAAGAAAGTAGAGAAATCATTACACCAGGAGTTGATTTAGAGGATGGCATTACAAAAAAATCAAAATGCCATTTGACAGAATTTGACAAAGAGAAACTTAATTGATGGTGGTCATACATTTCAGCTTAATGTCAGACAAATCTATAAGGCAAGTGAAGGACAATGTCAATATCAAGTCAGAGCCACATCATCTACATTTTCACAACTTAAAGACATTGATGAGGTACAATCCATATGCTCATGTGGTTAGTTATGTGCTTCTTGTTGATCCACTTCAAGTTCCCAACAAAGAAGCATTTGATAAGTCCAAATGTTTTGAATACAATTATTATGTGCTTGGGGGGAACCATTCTGTAGAAGCTTAAACACAATTGATGGAGGAATATCCTAATAACCCACATTTTAAAACAATGAAATGTATCATTTATGCTGGTTTATCAGATATAGAAGCAAAGTTAGTGGCGTGGGATCATAATTCAGATAATGAAGATAGGATGTCTATGACTTTCATCCAAAGGGTTAGATTTATTCATAGTGAATTTCAAGAAAAATGTGGTGGGGATAGGATAAATGTTACTGTAGATTTCCGAAAGGAATTTTGTATAGAAATAGGTTATCAAATTGAAGAAGAAACCAATAAAAAGGGTGGAAAAGGCAACAAAATTAGTGATTTATTCAAAGGTGTTGATAACATTTTCCAATTAGAATTTAGAACTGGAGATGTTTGGAAGTTGATTGATGAGATTTTTAGCATGTGGTAAAACATTAGCATTAAAAACCAGAAGGTCAAAAAGTCTAAGCCATTGATATGTAGCAGCAGTAAATCAGCTCCTGAAATGAAGCAGCTTCCAGAAGATATGACTATCACACATTGGAGAGCAATGCAAGGATTGAAATATGAAAAAAAAAATCAAAAAAATATTATCTCATGTGAGGTTAGGGGAATTATCATTGGAGGAGATGTATGAGGAATTTCAAAAGTAAGTTTGTTGAATTATTTTTATTTATTTCTAGATTATAATTTTCTTTTAAATAAAACATGTTGTTCTTGGTAGTATTTGTTATACATATCATTATATTAACTTTTTGTTACTTTATCTATGCAGTCACAAAGTTTACATGAAAATTCAAGAAAAAATGGTTAAATTGTTGAATGAAGATAGTTGGGATGATGTTGTACGGAACTATCTAGATTCAAGTTTTACATCAACATTAAAAGCCTTTTATCCTGCATTTAAAAAGGTGTCTTGATTTATACATTCTTTTTTATTCATCTGTGTACTATTTTTAATTTATAACTTACACATATATTTGTTTACTTTATAAAAGATGAAGAAGGATGATAATGGAGCACTAGATAGTTTCAGAACCTTTATTGAAAAAATAAAGATCGAAAGACTGAGAAAGCAACGTATTAAGAATGTTGAACTTGATCCAAATCTTACTCATTTCATTTGGAATGGGCTAGACACTATTCAATATCAAGTAATACAAGGCGACTATGAAGACATTGCTAAACTCATACCTAAAAGGGATTATGCTCTAGTTATTGCAGATATTCTCCATGGTTTCAATATTCCAAACATTGACTATGATATTGACCCTTATACTTATCAAGCTCTTAGTAAAGTGGTTGCGGGATTTGTAGAAGTCACATTATCACCATTATGGCGATTGTGACATTTCATTTAGACACACAATTGGCAATGATATTGTCAGGCTTCAAGGGGAAAACAAATTCAAGGATGTAGTTTACATGGTAAGATGTTTAAAATGTATCTTTGATTAATGTTGAAAAATTCATTTATGTACAAGTTAATTGAACTTTTACTATTTCATGTTACAGGAAAAAATCAAATCTTCTTAATCGTGAAGATCAACAATTTATAAATGATTGTGAGTTCATTCATATTGATAGTTGGGCAAAAGATGATAGTTATATGTCTATGATTTTTAATTGGGTAGACGGAAAGAGTCATAGCCAAATACTGACTTATGATGCTGTTGTGAGAAAACCAACATATGAAGACAAACAAGCAAAATGAGAGATAACTAACATTTATCAAAAACCACAATTATTGATTAACTATCTTATAGACATATGTTCAAATGAAGGAGATTGGGTTCTGGATTTATTTTCTAGCTGAGGTAAGTTTTATTATATGGAATTGAATTTCAATATGTTATTTTTTAATTAATATGTCATTGTACTAATTTACTTCATTATTTCTTTTGTGTTTGATAATTAGGTAGAACACTAGCATGTTGCCTTCAAAAAGGAAGAAATTGCATTACAATTGAAAAAAGTCCAATACAATGCAATTTCATTCAACAAAGAATTAATGCTCTTCAATTTCTTCCAGATGCAATGCAAGAAATTGGGTTGAAGAAAGGAGACTTTAGTGAATCACGTGTGGCAAAAAAGGCAAAGGAACCCCAACCACCATTACATGAAATGTTTGGAAAGACATACATTGGGAGATTCGCAGACATCAAAGATCCATTAGTAGAGGAAAATGAGGAAAAGGAAAAAGAAAATATTGTGGAGGAAGACAATGATGAAACTCTAGAGGACGAAGAGTTTGGATTACATGACATTGTTGGTTAAATTTAAGTTATGCTTGGAAATCAAGCTCATTTTTTGTAACTATTAAGTAGTTATAGTTGTAATGTTTTGACTTTGACATTTTATGAGAAGAATAAACACTCAATTAAGGTTGTTATGCGTTCAATATTTGTAATATGTGATTTTCGCGTTAATTTTTAAGTTAATAGTTATTTTTTGAAAAAAAAAACGATTATTATTATTTTTTTGACATTAAATTCATTAAAAAAACTATTATTTAAACATTTTTAGTTAAAATTTTCGTATAAAAATTGTGATTTTGACATGTCAATTCTACCAAAAAATGATCAAAACATGTACTTTTTTAGTTATATTTATGTTAAAAATGGTTATTTTTATGTCCATTGTTAAAAAATATTGATTTTTAGAAACAATTATTTCATGTAGATTGAAAAATTAATTAACGATGTATAAATATGTAGAATATCGAAAATTTAAAATATCGACCTTCTAATTTAAAAATGCAAGACAATAAAAACCTCACTACAAAAAAATTAAAATTAAAATAAAAACAAGAAAATATGAAGAAAACGACCACTTCAAAAATTATTAAATTTACAAAATAACTATGTACATTTCATACATTAGGAAAAAAAAAAAGGGCCTGGTGTAGAATTACCACTTTTTTAAATCAGCATCAAAAACACTACCATTCTAAAATGCAATGTACATAAAAATAAATTATAGTGCCAAAAACTATGCTCTAAAAAACACATGTGTGTTCTACATCACCACTTTTCAAAATCAAGTCGCTTTTTTGCTATCTCTACAAAACGGGTAACTGTATGAGTTCCCGTTTCAATGTTTACATTGTTCCCTGCAATGCCCATTGTTTCTCTATACCAAGAGAACTTCTTAGAGTTCACAGATTTTGTCAATGCATCTGTAGCATTCTTCAAAGTGTCCACTTTTACCAGCAACACCTTTTTGTCTTCTATCATATCCCTCACAAATGTGAACTATAGCAAGAGAACTTCTCAGAGTTCACGTATTTTTTCAATGCATCTGCAATATTCTTCAAAGTGTCCAATTTTACCAGCAACACCTTTTTGTCTTCAATCATATACCTTTGCCAAGAAAATTGCACTTTGGCTGTCAAATTTTATCCTTATAGCTCCCTGTATTAACCCCATACTTGAACACAATCTCTGCAACCAAACTGCTTCCTTGCTTGCATGAGTGGCTGCCATGTATTCTACCTCTGTAGTTGATAGTGTCAATACATATTGTTTCTTACTCATCCAACAGACTACACCCCAAAATAGGTTAAAAACATACCCACTTGTAGATCTTCTTTGATCCAGATCTCCAGCCTAGTCTGCATTCAACAAAGCCATGGATATCCAAAACTCTGTCCAATCTTGGTCTTCCTTGGTAGCACAAACCATAATCACTAATGCCATGCAAATACCTGAAAATCCGCTTCATTGATGTCTAATTCTCCTTCCCTGGTTTTGACATAAAACTACTCAATACTTCCACTGCATGTGCAATGTATGGTCTAGTGCAAACCATTGCATACATCAGGCTACCAACTGCACTTGCCTATGGAACATGGGACATATCCTCTTCCTCTTCTTGTGTCTTGGGACACTGTTCACCAGATAAATTTACACCTAAAGGAATAGGAACCTTCACCGGTTTACTATCTTGCATATTAAACCTCTGCAATATTATCTCAACATACTTCCTTTGTTTTAACCAAAGCTTCCTCTTTGTCCGATCTCTTTTAATTTCCATGCCCAAAATATAGTTTGTAGCACGAAGATCTTTCATGTTGAATTTGGAGGACAAATGGGTCTTCAAATCTTCGATAATTTCTTTGTCATTTCCAACCAGCAACATATCATCCACATACAAGACCAGATAAATAACACGATCACCAATTAATTTAAAATACACAGTGATCTGCTTTGCTTCTGGTGAAGCCAAGTCCCCGTATAAATGTATCAAATTCTGATAAAACATCCTTGGTGACTCTTTTAACTCATACAGAGACTTCTTTAACTTGCATACTAGTTCTTTCTTACCCTTCACCGCAAAGCCTTCAGGTTGCTTCATGTAGATCTCCTCTTCCAGATCCCCATGAAGAAATGTTGTCTTCACATCCATCTATTCTACCTCAAAATCAAAAGCAGCAGCAACATATAAAAATAATCTAATAGAAGTTACCTTGGCAACAGGAGAAAAAATATCACCAAATCAATTCCCGACACCTGGGAATAACCTTTTGCTACCAACCCAGCTTTGTATTTCTCCACCTTTCCTTTTGCATTTGTCTTCTTCTTGAACACCCATTTGATGCTAATGGGTTTCCTCCTAGCTAGCAACTCCACCAGATCCTAAGCCTCATTTTTGTGCAAAGATTCCATTTCACCAACCATGGCCTCTTTCTAGATTTTTTCATCCTCTAAATCTACTGCTTCATTTACAGTTTTGGGATCATCATCAGTAATAGATAAAGAAAAATTTGAACAGAAAGCAGATGAACTATACCTTTCTAGCTGCCTTCTTTCTCGAACTGATCTTTTCACACCTGGAGTTTGTGTCCCTTCATCTTTTGATTCCTCCTCTATTGTAGAGTCTAATTCTTCCTCCTTTAGCTCAAACTCTATCTTCTCAGGTTCCTTAGGTTGGACTTCATGTTCAATAACATATTTTACCTCTTTGAACACCACATCTCGGTTGTACACAACCTTCACAACCTTCCTTGTTACTAGGTTCCAAAGCTCATAACCTTTAAACCATCATTATACCCAATAAAGATGCACTTTTCAGATTTACTATCCAACTTGGTTCATTTCTCCTTTGGAACATGTACATATGCATCACATCCAAATACCCTTAGGTATGAAAGAGACGGCTTCTTACCAGTCCATACCTCTTGTGGAGTCTTATCCTCCAATGCTGATGAAGCTGATCTATTGACCAGGTAACATGCTGTCTCCAACACCTCTACCCAGAATTCATGTCCTAACCTGGCACCACTGAGTATGCATCTTGCCCTTTCCATCAACGTCTTGTTCATTATTTCTGTAACTCCATTTTGCTGAGGTGTATATGGAGTAGTCTTATGTCGTGCTATACCACACTTCTTACAAAATTCTTCAAATTCCTTACTGCAAAACTCTCCACCGTTATCTGTCCTCAACACCTTTATCTTCCTCTTTATTTGGTTTTCCACCAGAGCCTTAAATTCTTTAAACCTGTCAAAGACTTCAGATTTCTTCTTAAGGAAATATATCCATGTATTCGTTGAGAAGTCATCTGTAAATGATACATAGTACATAGAATTACCCAGTGATGGAAGCTTCACAGGTCCAAACACATCACTGTGCACAAGCTCTGATATTTGTTTCGCCCTCTTACCACCATAGGGGAAACTCACCCGATTCTGCTTTCCATATACACAATTTTCACAGAAATCAAAATCGAGAGAGCTATTATTCATACCTTCTAGCATATCTTTACCATGAATTATTCGAAGGTCATTATCTCCAATATTTCCAAGCCTTTGATGCCACAACATGGTCTTCTCTCCAGAGACCACTAGATTTTCTGCTCCACTTTCAAGAACCACAAAATTGTTGCACCCATCAACAACAATGTTTCCTTGTAGTTTGTACAGAGTTCCAATCCGAAATCCTCGCATCAATAATAGTGCTCCCCAAACCATATTGCAGGTATCCTTCTCAAACACTGTTTTTACACCTGCATCAACCAGCTTGCTTACATAAATCAGATTTCTGGCCCATGCAGGAATATGTAGAACACCCAGAAGTGTTCTAACCCTGCCACCTTGCAACTTCAACTTTACTTCTCTGCGACCAACAATTCTAGCCTTCCTATCATCCCCTAAAAAGACATCACCACCATCGTATTTTTCATACTCGCAAAACCACTCTCTATGGGGAGTGAAGTGAAAAGATGCACCTAAGTCAATCAACCATGCATCATGATCTACATGTGTACTTGAAGAAGCCAAGTACACATCCCCACCTTTATCTGAGGTGGTTTTCGCCTCTACAGAAGGAGCATCATCAGATCCCTTTCCTCTATCAGGACCTTTAGATTTACATTCCCTTTTGTAGTACCCTTCCTTTTTGCATTTCCAGCACACCACCTTTACCGGTTTTCCTGGAGATTTAGATCTCCCCCTAGATTTAGATCTCTCACTCAATGACGTATTTTTGTTTCTGTTCTGGGACCGTCCTTATATAGACAAGGAATCACCATTCTGTCTCTCCATATTTTTCTATCTCATCTCCTCTGTCAGCAATGATGAGACTATTTCATCAAAATGCAAGGTAGTTGCATTGCTACCTATTGCAATAACCAAACTATCCCACGAATCTGGTAGAGAACACAATAAACTAATGCACTTATCTTCATCTAAAATTTTGATATCAAGAGACGATAACTGACTTACCATAGTATTAAAGGCATTCAAATGCTCTGTCACCGAGTCTCCATCTTTCATCCTCAGGTTATAGAGATTTTTCCATAGGAACAGTTTATTCACCACAGACTTGGATTGGTACAAAGTCCCTAACTTGTCCCACAAAGCCTTCACTGTAGCTTCCCCTCATACATTCAACAATACTGAATCCGAGACACACAATTGTATTGTGCTCTTTGCCTTCCGATCCAAATTCTTCCATTCTTCATCAGACAATCCCATTGGTTTAGTACTCGGATCTACCGTGATTCACTCATCTTTATCCAGCAACAGATCCTCCATCTTGAGTTTCCACAACTCAAAAATCTGACCATTACATTTTTTGATCTCTATCTTTCCACTGCTCGTCATCTTCTTTCACCATCAGAATTGATCCCGCAGATCTCCCACTGAACAAGGACTACCACAGGCCTAAGTGAAACCCCTCAGCAACAAAGGCATTCCCTTGAAGCCAAAACAGCTCTGATACCAAATGTAGGTTTTAACCCCGTATAAAAATTACCTGCATACAAATTCTAAAACACAGAAAAAAAAACAATGCGAGAGCATAACATATAAAACATATCTTCATAGAGATTTTCCCTTGGATCCCAGAACTAGGACTACCAGTTTGATTTTTCATTATGTTCCTTTCAATGTTACAATACATATTTATACATGCCGAAGCATCCAATACCATGGACCGAAAACCATCACGTCCAAAACCATGTGCAAAAAACATGCACAAAACCATAGGTAGGTCCGTGCAACCTAATATAGGGTCCAAAAACAAAATTTTCTGGGGCGCTGCCCCGGACCCCATAGACTGGCGTTACCGACAGCCCTAAAACCCCCTGTGACTCCCCCCGCTACGCAATCAGCACAATGAAGGGGGGCTCCGCCCCCCTTCTAACCCCGCTTCTAACCCCCCAGTTAACTACGTGGGCTAGTCGTGGAAAGAATATAACACAACCCAACATCAACTAGAAATTCTCCATTCGGCTTGACCTATATCCACAATCATTATAGCCATTATTAGTTTCTATTAATCATTAGGTAAGAAACCCATATAAAATCATTTCACTTTATTGTTTACCTATACATCTAGGTAATCAATAATATGCTTAGGATCATATATGTAATTCTTTAACAAAGAACCATGGAATACATTTTGTATACATATATGACTGGGCTGGGCCAATTCATAAACTACATGCCCAATTTGAGCAAGTATTTCAAAAGGGCCACAAAATTGGGGAGCCAGTTTTGCACAGGATCCCCATTTCAAATTACTCTTTTTCGATTTGACCCTTACATACACATGATCTCCCACTTGGAATTTATTGTAGTTTTTTATTTTATCTGGATAAGTTTTCCATTGATTTTGAGTGAAATTTAAACTTACTCGCACCTTTCTCACAATATTTTCCATTTCTTTTAGCATGTATGGTACCAATATCAATTTATCTTTAGGGTTATACCAATTAAGAGGTGTTGTACACTTTTTCTTGGATAATACTTTGAATGGGATATTTCTTATTGAAGCATGGTAACTATTATCATATGAAATTCTACTGGGTGGAGATAACCTTCCCAATTGGTTGGTTGTTGCATGATGTAAATTCTTAGCATATCCTACAATACTTGGTTCATTCATTGAGTTTGTCCATATGTTTTCATATTGTAGGAAATACTAAAATGTGCTTGAGTTCCTAGTCCCATAAACAAATATTTCTGTAAAGAAAAAGAAAACTTCACATCTCTATCAAAGATTACTACCTTAGGTATAACATGTAAACAAAAAATTTCTCTCATAAATATGTCAATAGTTTGAACATCTTTATAAGTTGACTGTATAAGAAAAAAATGTGTTGATTTACTTAATTTATCCAGGACAACCATTATGGAGTCATTTTTCCTTTATGACTCAGGTAGAATTTTGATAAAATATAGAGTGATAATTTCCTATTTCTATTCAGGAATGGGTAACAGGTGAAGTAAACTTGCTAGATGTTGATATTCACCTTTACCAGTCGGCACTCTTGTAACACCTCCTCCCACATTTACCCACTTTTACAAGTTCTCAAGGGTAAACATGAACTCAGTGTCACTTTGATATGACTAGAACTCCAAGTTCCAGTTATGGAAGTGGGGCCTACAATCCGGAAGCTTACTGATACCTCTCAAGAACACCAGATCACCCAAAAGTTAGCCCATCACCTCCGATGATCATATCTTGAGTTGGAACTTATTTTTCACGATTCTAACACCAAAAACACACCCATAACACAACATGCATGAAGTTGGGAGGCTACAACTACACCCATAATCCTGTCTCCATGGGTCTATGACCAAAATTCCTCTATTTTGTGTCAGCGGTTGCGAGATATGTGCCATGTTTTTAGGGATGGACTTCAGGCCACTGCCTAAAAGTGCCCATAAGTTCCAGAAACATGTGTAAGATAATAGAAAATCTAAACAACCAATACCCAATCAATATCTTGACCAAAAGATTCCTAATACATGATGGAATTTTTTTCAAAGAAATAGTAAACATAGAAGCCACAATTCACGAATGCATATTTTCTCATACACTTCTAATCTTCATCTGAGAATCATCAAGAAGGCCCAATGCCCTCTGAATCTAGCCACAACAACACTTGTTAGCCCATACATTCATTAACCATTTGATAACTTATTCAATCATGAACAGGATCCATAGTAAGAACACATCATAGAACCATGCATATAACCGACATATAACCATAACTGAAAACATGAAAAATCAGCCATAAAATCAACATAATAGTCAGTGCAAGTGCTCATAAGTCACAATAGGAAAATTTGTTATATTAACATATGAAAATGTCAACCAAGTGAGGGACTTCATTGTACCACCCAACCATAGATTGAGGTGAACCAAATAACATTTTTAGCCAGTCACCCTGGTGGTGTATTACAACCATGAATGTGGGATCATTTGGGTTAAACCAAAATAGAACCAACTAGGGCTTTCATATGCCAAACCACCTCAACTCTCAACCATAATGATTTCATCTAACTAGTCTAGAAATAACTGACACTAATTTAGATCAGTCTCTTCTCAAGCTGTCTAGGGCTCTAGGGACCCCTATCTCAACCCACAATCTCTAGGGACCCAAGCTATTACTGGGATCCAAAGAACTACCATCTCAACCCACACCCTCCAGGGACCCAAGTTGTTCCACGGATCCATAGATTCTATCCCAACCCATAGCCATAGAAAATCTTGGAACCAATTAGAATATCAAAATGGTGAACTGACTACATCATGGCTATCCTAGAAATGGAAAGGAAAGGCTGAAACCACTGGAAATCTAGGCAGATATCCATGCCAATGATAACACATAACCAAGGAACCACATGAAAATATCATGAATCCAAATCTCAGCAAGGAAACCACACATGCAACCTATTACCTACATTGTATACATGTTGTACTTGTCGATCCACCCTTCTTCTTGCACTCCCTTGATTTCCTTTGCTTTCTTTCTTGCCTCTCTCCAAATGCAAGTGAATGCTAGAGTGCTCCAAGGATGCTCTAGGTGTGCAAGAGTGTATGAGAGAATGAAGAAGAGTTGAACCCAAAACCGTAAAAAATATCACAATTGTTTCTCTAATGCCTTTTTATCACTAATGTCTCATTTTATTTCATTTTCCTTCTAATTTTCCTTGCATGCATATTTGTGTCTCTTCACCTTCCTTTTATCCTATTTTCCTTTGTTTGCTTAATTAAATTCCATTTATTCCCCTTTGTCTTTGCCAATTTCCATAGCCATTAATCAACCACATGTGATTCCCACTATAATGTTTTCCCACCATTCAACTTGGAATACATGTCCCATGACCTTGGCCTTAATTTATTTATATGGAAAATCAACCAGGGGTTCTTACAAATCGTCCCCCTTGGGGGGACACCGTCCTTGGTGTTCTATGATAGTTATAACTAGTAAAACATCTTTCCTATGGAGCCTTATAACATAGTTTGATGCATCATATACACCATACCAAACTATTGAAAAAGAAATCATGAGCATCATACTACTTATTGGAGGTTTATAACACAACTCGATGTAGTATTTACAACATACCTCTTATTGGAGCTTCTTAACACAACTCGTTGCAATATTTACAATACACATATGTGTATATAAGTACAAACCAAAACACATATACATAACACATCTACTCAACCATCAAATAGGGAAGGATACATGACCCACATCTAATCAGCCATCTCCCATGTAGCTTCACTGAGCCCAAAGTGCTTCCACTGCACTTTAACCTGCTCTATTGCTCGGTTATGGAGCATTAGTTGTTTCCACTGTAAATGCACTAAAATTCTAGCTCGAAATCTCCCTTTAGTTCCTCCTGCAATATAGACCAATCAAACCCGTGATGAACATCATGTACATATCGCTTAAGCAATGAAAGATGGAAAACATCATGGACTTTCATTGTTTCCGGCAATTCAAGTTTGTAGGCAACTAGTCCATTCCTCTCAAGGATGTCAAAAGACCCATAATATCGAGGTGTCAACTTAGCACATGATCCAATCCTCAAGGAGCACCTCTTGGGCTTGATGCATAAGTACACATCCTCCCCAACTTGAAACTCCTTAAATGCTCTATATTCATCTGCATAACTCATATGTTTGTCCAGTGTTTCCCTTAAATTCTATATCGATTTGCATAATGCTCCACTCTACGAATTGTATGCTTTGAGAAATAGTTATCAAACTCTTTGTTGTAATATTCACCTCCATTTCCTGACCTGAGACACTTCAACTTCTTTCATGTATCATTCTCAAGCAAAGCTTCCCATTTCTTGAAAGTATCAAATATATTAGATTTATTTCTAATATAATAAATCCATGTTTTCCTAGTTGCATCATCAATAAAAGTATCATAATAGTGAGAGCCACCGAGAGATGATACCTGAATAGGTCCCCATGCATCTGTATGCACAAGGTATAATTTTTCACTCTTCTTTTCCATCCCAACTCTAATAAATCTGACTCTCTTTTGTTTTCCATAAAAACAATTTTCACATAAATTTAAACAAGCATGCTTCAAACCTGGAAACAAATTTCTTGAGTGAAGAATTTGCATCCCTTCTCACTCACGTGCCTGAGCCTATAATGCCAAAATGTCGTATTTTCTCCTTTGGAGGTTAATGCATTAACATAATTAGAAATACCATTACATAACTAAAATGTAACAACCTTTTCTCCTTTTGCTATTACCAGGGATTCTTTTAGTGACCTTCCAAGTTTTTTCCTATAAATGTAGTTACACAATCTTCACCTCTCAACTGCCCTATTGAAATTAGATTTTTCTTCAGATCTGAAACATTCCTTACCTCTTTCAATATCCATTGTTTTCCATTCCATTGCTTTATAAAAGCCTTACCCATTATAATGATTTTATAAGGTTTATCATCACCCAAATGAACATTTCCAAAATCTCCTTAAACATCGTCATGAAAATGTTTGCTATCATGTGTATCATGAAATGAAGCGCCTAAATCAACCACCTAGGCATCAATAATATTTTCTAATGAAAGAATCAAAGCATCTTGAAACAAATCACTTGTCACATTCACTTTATGATTGTTACCTTGATGTCCATCTCCTTCTTTTCCTTTTCAAGACTTACAGTGTTTCTTCAGGTGTCCTCTTTTCCCGTATTTCCAGCACACTATCCCTAATCTAGATTTGAATTTTCCTTTTCTTGACTTACTGTGATTTCCTGGGCTTCTTCCTCTTTCCATCATTCTTCCCCTGGTCTTTGTAGTCCAAGGATTACCTGATGTCACACCCGATCTTTTCTATCGAATTTCCTTGGTAAGGATGACACCAACAACATCATCAAACTTTAAAGTACTAGATCCAAAGATTGAGTTACTGATAACCATAACTGATCCATTCCAACTTTCTGGCAATGAGCACAAACATAACGTAGCCCTAACTTCATCATCAATATTTACCCCTAAAAAACTTAACTGACTCGTAACGTATTAAATTCATTAAATGATCAACAACACATCCACATTCTGACATCATCGTATTAAATAGACGCTTGATAAGAAATACCTTATTTGAGGCTAAGGGTTTTTCATATAGTTTGGCTAATGTCGTCATTAAACGTTATGTTGTCATTTCTTTTGAAATGTTGAATTCCACCGATGCTTCTCGACACAACCGTATTGTTCCTAATGCCTTTCTGTCAAGAATCTCCCATTCTCCATCCATCATACTCGTCGGCTTCTTTGATTTTTTACTCAACGGTAGGTATATATATTTCTGATACATATAAGCTTCCATCTACATATTCCACAGCTGGTAGACTTTCCTCTTAAATTTATCGACCTTAAACCTACCATATCCCTCCATGGCTTCCACTCAAACCATTACTCTTCTCTCCTATGAATTTATCATTCAAATAAACCTTCAACTCCGATACCAGTTGTTAAAAATTAAATAACGAAGAAATGAAATACATAAAATATTATGGAAACAAAAATATAGAAATGCATAAAACAAGAGAGACACATATATACGTGGTTCACCTAATTTGGGCTATGTCCACAGAGAAACAACCAGTCCTTCTTTTTATATTATCTAGCACAATGAAGAGCTACAACCTAAAACAAATCCGTTGTAATTTCCTCTTTGATCTCATAGAGCCCCCTCTCTCTTTCTCGCTCAGAATAATAATACGCAACCACAATGAAATCCCCTCATATAAACCAAGTGTCTCCTCCTATGGAAAAAATCCCTAAATTAAAATAAATTCTACCGTCATATCATCGCCTAATGAACGACCCAAATTGACTACAAAATTATAATATTTTACAAGAATTTTTTCACCTATTTTTAGCTTCATGGGCATTGCCCCCGAACCATTGGTAGGGGGGGCTCATAAAATGCATCATCGCCCTCCCTAGACACCCTTGACGGTGCTTAAATGGGTGGTGTCTCCACCTCGTTAGGAATAGGGATCCAATGTGGTCAAAACAAAAAAACTATGAACAATCAGGAAGATAATTCGGCTCCACACCCAACACTCTGCTTGTGATATACTGGTAAGGAAACACAACTAATAGGCTATACAAATTCTAATAGGGGTGGTAATGAGATAGATGGGAGAAGCATTATTGGTTGATTCTTTAGTTTGGGATCCTTTATGATCTCATGGATGAACAAAAAACAAGACTCAGTTGCATTAAGTAGTGTTGAATCAGAATACATTGCAGCATGTGAAACTGGAAGAGAAGTTATATGGTTGAGAAAGATTATATCTGATTTGTTCTAAGGAGTTAAGACCCTACCATCATATTTTGTGATAACCAAAGCAGTATAAGATAGACTAAAGACCTAGTATATCATGCTAGGACTGAACATATCAATAATAAGTGTCATTACATTCGAAGCTTGGTGCAAGATGGGGTCGTAAAGCTGTAGGGACGGTATCTCCATTGACAAACATGTAATTGATATTCTGATGAGGTCATTTCCAAATAAGAAGCTTTATTATTTGAGAAATAAACTTGGACTTGTTGACATCTCCTCTTTAATCAAGAGGGAGTGATATGGGACACTATACTCTCCATAGATGTCATGCACTAGGCAAGGACTAACCATCATACATCTATTGTATCACACTCGGAGGGAGAATAGATGATTGATAAACATCTAGGACTGGTATTCCTTGAGGTATGGGAATCCAAGGAAGGAAGTAGTCATGTGGAATGATACTCTTTGAGGATGTGGTAGGGAATCCAAGATAAGAGTAGTTAAACAGGACCAATATTCTTTGAGGATTGGGAATACAAGATAATAATAGTATTGGAAGGACATACCCTATGAACTTTTGGATGGGGCATATTGCTTGATAGGCTAGTGTCCATATGTATGCCTCCTAACATTGTGCTCTAATCTGATTAAGAGTTAGAATTTATGAGTCTAAGGACTTGTTATCCTTGAGATTAACAACACCGATTGTGAGGCTTGATAGATAACTTATCAATCAAAATATTCTTATGAGAAATTTTCAATTTGAGAATTCAGGTACCTTGCTATACCTCCCTAGTTAAGAGGGAGTGTTAGAAAATGTAACAAGGTTCGGTATTCATAATTATACTTGTACTCATATAAATGTAGTTTTTATGGAAGTGAAAAGAAACGAGAAAAAGAAAATTTGTTATTATTATTATTATTATTCTAGATAAGTATGTTCATGCTTTTAAGGCTTCTAGCTTCAATAAGAAGAATTTTCATGAGTCAAAGTCCCTTTGGGCTATTTGTAATAAATAAAAACTATTAATTTTTAGTTTAGAAGAGTCTATTTAACCCCCAAGACCAAGTTGGCCCTGTTAAGGGAAGCTAGCCTAGAGGGGGCCTAATTCGACCACATGGAAGGCTATATAAGGAAGAGAATTCGACCTCATTTGGACACATGCACTCACAAGTTTGATCTTTAAGATAAAGAAGTAAAATCAAGTTCAAAGGTCAAGAGGAAGAAGATAAAGTCAAGAAAGAAGGATTTCTATTTTTGACTTCTTTAGCTCACAAGAGTGAACATTCTAGGGAATCCATACGAGTTGCATGGCTTAGAATATTTGAATATGTAGGACCACAATTATGTGAAGCTGGAAGTCCAATACTGTAGTGAAGTTAGGCCGAAATTACGAAGCTAGGCAAGTTTTGAAGTTGTTGACCTTGCGAACTTTGACTTGTTCGACAAAGGTTTCTATGGAGGGATAGTTTGGTGCCTAAGGTGGTTTTGATCTTGTTCTTTGGGTCTTAGATGTCTCACTTTGAATTGATTATATAAGAAGAGAATATTTTTTCTTAGTTTTCCCCTTAGATGGGTTTCTCCCTAGCTTCAAGCCTATATTCTATGTTCCTTTTTGTTCTTGTGATCTTCATGTACTTTACGGTTTTGGTAATTTCTTGATGAAGAAGATATAATAAATTAATTAAACACCAACAAATATCACAAGTAATTATCAAGTAGCAGGAATCAAACACTAATCTACAAATCCATTGGTTTCTCAACACTTGTGTGGGGTAAGCCATGGAAATAATTACAGAAAAAAAAAAGTAGGCATCACCATGAGGCTTTCATTAAAAAAAAAAGGGGGGTCTTGTAAGAATTAACCAATATAAGGAAATATCATTTGAAAAAATAATCTCGAGTCGAATATAACATTTTTCTTGAAAGAGAAGTATATTATGTATAGGACTGACCTGTTGGGTATACGACCAAAGTGCCACATTGACTAGAAGTGGGGAGGATCATGGGTATATAAGGATGGAAAAATATCTCCATTGGTATGAGGCCTTTTGGGGTAAAGCCCAAAAACAAATCCATGAGGGCTTAGGCCCAAAGTGGACAATATCATACCATTGTGGAGATATGTGGTGTCTAGAGTCCTAACAAGTGGTATCAGAGCCATGCCCCGAAGTTAGCCAAGTGGATGAATTCTCGGAATGCCAAACGAAGGTGGTGGGCCCCGGTAATATCACGATGGGATCCTTGGATGAGCTCGGTTAGACAGGCGGTGTGCTTCGGATTCTTCATGGACGTGTCCTGGTCCCAACACGGTGAAGAGGAGTTGACCTGGGAAGAGCAAGCTCTCGAGGCAGGTGGTGCTTCCATGTAAGGCGTGTGCTTCCAACGCACTGGAGCGGAGAATCCTGGTTGGTAGAGAGTGGACGGATGGATAATCGTTTGAGGGGAGGCTCGATGGTCCTTTATTCGAGGGGAGGATTGTTGGGTATACGACCAAAGTCCCACATTGACTAGAAGTGGGGAGGATCATGGGTATATAAGGATGGACAAATATCTCCATTGGTATGAGGCCTTTTGGGGTAAAGCCCAAAAACAAATCCATTAGGGCTTAGGCCCAAAGTGGACAATATCATACCATTGTGGAGATATGTGGTGTCCAGAGTCCTAACATGACCTTGGTACTTTTTCATTCAATTCAAAACCCATAATGAGGGTGAATAAATAGGATAAATATCTACACGGCTATGCCAATAAAGAGATTTACATGTAAGAGAGGTTGGATAGAACTTACATAGAATTAATAATAGATTCCTAAATGATATTCATCTCAACAACTTGAAAATCAAGAAAGGTGCCAAAATCAGAAAATTTACGCTGCTTGTTTGGTTTCGACAGCCTCAACATCTTTTTAAAATTTTTTGGGGAGAATAGAATTAGGTTCTTTAAAGTGGGCTTGATAGTTTTGGGGTTTGAATCAAAATGACGAGAACACCAATAAATGATTTTTTGAATTCAAACACTTCTGGAACACATCAGGCATTAGTTAACCCTGTACTCCAAATTTTGTTTCCTTTTTTCTCTTATGGTCCCGAATTCAAATACCATTGATATACAATTGACCAATGGATTTTTTTATCTCAATGTGCTAGTGATTTGGCTATAACCCCACAAATATGATCCTTCTTCCTTTTATTTTCTACATTTGCTTATTTTTTCAATGTACTTAGATATACAGACAGATCAATGAGGCCTCAATGAAGCTCTTGGCTATTAAAAGCTTAAAGTATGGTAGCATTAGTAATATATCATTCCATCATGTACCACCTTCCATGGGCCATTCAATAATGATAATGGGATGTTAATAACTTATGGAAAGTCATACTAATAGATAATTCACATAGTATAATAAAATTCCATTTATCCTTAGAGATCATACCTTCTTAAGTGACTTTTCAAGTAGCCTCCAAATGAGCAAACAATTGATTTGAAATAAGTATGGATTATAAGCAAAGAAGTCATTTTGATAGAGTTTATGATATGTTATGCTTAAATAATTTACATGTGTAAAAGGTTGAATGTGTAGAAAGTTGGATATGTGGAAATTCAAACATGTGGAATGATGGATGTTTGAGTATCGATGTGTAGAAAGATGATTGTGCAAAAGGATGAGTGTTTGAGTCTTCCATACACATAGAAAATTGATTATGGAAGAGTATGAGAGATTAAAGTGCAAAGAAGAAAATGTATGGAGTTTAGAAAATGTCTAGAGCATGGAGATATGAAAGAGTTTTGCACCACTACATCTTAGAAAATGACTAAGTATCTTTTAGACTGCTACATTTTAGAAAATGACTAAGTATGAAAATTTGGTTAGCGATAGACAATACATATCAGTGGTAATGGTATTTTAAAAAGTGATCAACATTGAGCTACAACTTTGGGATAGTGACCGCATGTGGGTTACTAAGAACCTAGAAGGCCTTAAATCTGTAAGTCATGGAGTCAAAATATTTCAGCAAAATACATGAGCTAACCAAATAATAAAATAGGTAGAATATATACAATTATATATACTTCTATGGTACAAAGCAGACTTGAGAATTTTGAAGTGAAGGAATGCTAGAGATGTTTCCCACAGGTGAGCAACCTTAACACTTGATCATCCATTCCTTTCAAAATTTAGGAGTAGAAACAATTTATCTTATTTATGAGATAAGGTCCAACAATAGAACATTGACTTTTGCATGCACTAAATGGTTCTTTTTGGCATTGTTCCATAGAAAAATAAGCTTCCCTTTGGAGAAAACTTTATTAGCTTCTCTATTAAAATTTCTACTAACTACTTCTTGTCTCTTTTGGATATTTCTGAAAGTTTGTCCCCTTTGTTTTCCTAGATAAACCAATTGATGAAGCCCTATTTGCATAGGTGTGATCTATTTTTTTATCTTGTACCTGAGTTGTTAAGATATAAACATATTTGCATCTTTTCCATATACCAAAGTGAAATCGATATTAACCTATACACCTCTTTGGTGTGATGCGACTATCCCGTAAGTCATTTAACAACTTTTCATACCAATTCCTATCATTTCTAGTGATTATCTTTTCTAAAATTTGTACGAAAGTTTTTAGTCCTTGTGGACAATAATTTGAAAATTATCCCATTAGTATTCTATACTTCCGAATACTTCCTAGAGAATTATGTAATTTTTTTATACAATAAGTATTGATCCATGGTGTACAATGAATTTGTAAGGAACACGAAATCTCACCAGAATAATTCTTCCAAAAATTGTATAAAATGCGAATGCTTAAGCCAATTCGGAAATCCATCAATTTTGATATATGTCCACCAAACACTTAATTAGGATTTATAAGACGAATAATATCTAAACACATCGAGAGAAAAACCGCTCAACTGCAAGAGGCCTTTCTTTTTCTTTCCTAAAATTTTTAATAAAGTTAAAATAATTTATGGTTTAAAAAGATGTGAGCAATAGAATCCATTTATAACAATTATTTGACCCAGAGCAAAACGTTATTGACAAACATGCGTAAATCACCTTTTATCTCTAATATGCTTTTGTATAACCCGTGTTGCCATGTAAATGCAACATGCTGTTGCATGTGCCACATTGGCTTCAATAAATTCTTCTTTTTTTTTAATCACATGGTGAATCGGTAACTGCCAGGCCTAAGCTATGGGAGACCAAGGATCAAACCTCATAGCCACCACTATAACATCAAGAGCATAATCAACCATCTGCAAATCGGGTATACTAAGTTCCTATGATTTTAGCAAAAGCAGACTCACGAGAAAAGGGAATCCGCCCCTCTAACTACCACCACTAAACTCCTTTACAGAGAGATCAATATTTACTATAAATTCCCATGTGAAAGCAGCGTAATAGTGTTTCGTGGGAACCTTTTCAACGCCATGAAAGTTCTTAGTGCAGGCTATTCGTTCAAACCATCCAATCATTTCTTAACATCTTGTGCGGAATTCATAATAAAATTGAGAGTGGTATAAGTATCTTTGAAAAGAATTTTACAACGGTTACCAATAAAAATGATACATGATGTAAATGATCTTCAAGTCAAACAAAATATTAATCTGGAAGCTAAGTGTAGATGGTACCAAAACCACTATACATAAGGTTTTGGTCATTCATATCAGCCCTGACCTCTTTTATAGGTTTTATTGGCAATGTGGCTTTGGTCATTCATATCAGCCCTGACCTCTTTTATAGGTTTTATTGGCAATGTGGCTTGGGATCTAATACTTGAGTTAAAAGGTTTTATGGGCATTTTGGCTAGGGATCTAATACTTGAGTTAAATTTCTAACACTGGCCTTTTATTGTGTCCACTGGCTTGATATCTTATCTCTCTGTCTTTGGTGACTTTAAATCTATTAGATTGTTCTAACCAAAGGGGTTCTCTAAATTCTCCTGCTCTCGAGACTTGGAAATCTCGAATAAGAAATCTTACACTGGTTTTTATTCATCTTCCCATTTTACACATCTACCGATTTCAAAATAGTGAAGCAGATCGATTATCAAAATTGGGTTGCTTCTCTGTTTCAGATCGCATCATCTTCCAGAACGGTTATGCTCTGGCTCTCTGACAGGGGAAGGTTCCATCCCATTATAACATGGGTCTTCGACTGTAGGGTTTTCTGTCACGGCCCTCAAAATAGTGAAGCAGATCGATTATCAAAATTGGGTTGCTTCTCTGTTTCAGATCGCATCATCTTCCAGAACGGTTATGCTCTGGCTCTCTGACAGGGGAAGGTTCCATCCCATTATAACATGGGTCTTCGACTGTAGGGTTTTCTGTCACGGCCCACTTTCCGGAGAGATTTCTGTTTTTAGACTGTGTTGGATTTATGGCAGTTTTCCGATTGTGTCCTCTGATTCACAAATGTTATGGTCCGCATAAATGTATTTTCTCTATTTTTTTCTCTGTGCCTATTTATGTTAACAAATAAATGATGACTAATTTGAACACATCTATGGTGATTGAAATTTACTCACTAATAATATGTGTACTTTTCTTTCCCCTAATAAAAAGACTTCTTTTTCTCTGAAAAAATGGCACATCTGGCAAAATACATTACTTGTACAAATTTATAACTAAAGTGGTCCGACCTTCTTCAATACATTGCAATAGTGCATTCGAAATAAGATAAGATACAGTAATATCAGGAAGTAGGCACTCGATACATGAAAACGATACCCATTCAATCCCTCGGGTACACATCCATCTTAAAAAAATCCTTTCGCTTTGGATTCTAAAATATTCTCAGAAATATTTCAAAATTTGTAATAAAAATATCACTGCCGGCTTTCATTAAGAAAAAATTAAATGTCTAAATGTCTCATTGGCCATTTGATTAGGCTTCGATCCTGGAAGTTCTGGGGCGCTCCTCTTTGCTGTCAAATATGAAGGCACGCCACCACTCCTGCTCTCTTCAAACGGAATCAATTACCGGCGGATTCGGAGATGAGTTACTAAATCCGCAGAGTCACTGATGATGATGATCCATGTGCGGCTGGATCTGCAGAAAATAGTGTTCATACTGTGCAATTTTGTATAACAAAAAACAAGAAAAAAGCTCTGCCCACGGTTGCCAAAATTTGGAGATAAATTTCATCCCAGTTAGCTGTATGGACCAAGGGATGTGCTGTTTATAAAAGAAATTAAAGTGTTAGTAAATTAAGATTAAAAATAAAATCCAAATCGAATACCCAAAACTCTAATAAAAAGCACTAATGTATTTCAAATCTAAATGCGTCAGTCATTATAGATTTCCATTTTTATTTGCTTTATGAAATAATGTGAAATAAAAATGGATCTTCTCTAAACGAAAAAAACTTAACAGCCACTGAATTTTATCCAGATTACTGATTCCATAAATATTACATTGCTAAGAGTAAAGTCTCTCGATATGATCCATTCTATTTCACAATAAAACTGAGTCCCAGATGCAGATTTACAGAACTGCTGAGCGTGGGTCCTGCCAAGGAAGAGAAGAAGACGGAAAAGGACTATGGGTTTTACAAATGCTGTGTATCATCATTAACATGTGAATCCGAGAAGCGATTATGGCTCCGGGTTTTAATCAACAATACCCTTCTTACACTGTTAGTATAATACCAATACCTGCATTATCTGTTCTGTTGGATGGGAAAGAACCCTAATCTATGAGGAATTGCTCAATCTGTCTTCCTTCTATTCCTTGGCAGAACCCATGACCAGCAGCTCTGTTCCGTGTCCCAGTTTCCTGCGTTTTGATGCGACACACCCAGGATCTGCTTTTACCACCGCAATCATCTTCCCCTCCTCCATGTCTTAACGCAATAGACTCCACCGTAACATGGCATTAGCAGCATTCATAAATTGATACAAGGCAATAGCAGCATTCATAAATTAATACATGACTACAAATGTATACTAATTGAGCAGAAAAGGTTCTGGTTTCATAAGTGCAACAATCCTACTGAAGATTCATTCCTCCAGATTCCACAACAGCTTTCATGGCGTCCATCTTGCTTCCCTTGCCCCTCGCAGGCAATTTAAAGACCATTTTCTCCATACCTAAAAGTTCATGACGGACAGTCAAATGATTAAAAGAAAGAAAATGTACGAATGGTAGGTGACAGGGTTTTCCTCTTATTTTCAAAATGATGATATTTTGGGATTTTGCGTATAGGATACTGTTAGGACTTGTAATAAAAATGATAATTTATTAAGTTTAATCAATAGATTTGGATTATATAATTGAATTGCATATATATATATATAGTCTTTTTACTGGCAAAAACAAGTTAAACCGCAAACGGAACATGGCTGTCGACAAAATCGGCCTACCGGGGTTGAACCCTTGTTTAACATTTTACTGGTGTCCTACGGCTTAAGAGTGGGAGGCAATGTTACCAAAGTTCTATGATAATGGTGTGAAGTGTTGAGCGTGTGGAATCCACTTTAAATAGTGGGTAAATAGTGGGAAAATTTATAGTGGGCATAATCAAATTAATAGTAGGATAGTTATTATTGGTTTTTATATAATTATGTTGGTTGACTCATCATTGTTATTTTATTATTTAAGGAAAACAATCTTATTGATGATTGGGAAATTCATTAACCTTTTTTCTTAAGTCTCACAATAATTATAAAACATAATATATAAAAAAATATATATTTGAAATTACCATATTTTTTTTAATCAAATTGAGTCAAATTCATTTATATATTTTAAGTTAGATAGATACTATTTATTTATATGTGTTAACTTAAGTAATTATAATGAAATGAGTTGATTTAGAATTTTACAAGAGAGACTAGAAAAACATAATACATCACTTGGATGGAATTTAATGAGCAAATCACCCCATTAGCAAATGATATTTTGGATCATGTGGTTAGGCCTTTATTTCCAAATAATACTCCTCTAATTTCACCATCCAACTAGCCCATCTTCCTTAATGGCTCAACCTCCGAATGAAACGGGTTTGGGTGGGCTTGGAAGAGCCAGGGAATGTGATGGAATTTAATGAACAAATCACCCCTCACATAATGATTTGCCATTCAAATATGGCGATTTTTTTCCCTTAGAAATTAGTACCGCGAACATTCTGCGATAAAATGATTTAAACAGACATTAAAATGATCTAAACAGACATTAGTGTGCACAAACGGACGAGCGCTTCATATCTGGAATTTCTATCCTGCTTCCGAGGCAATTGAAACCGACCAGTAATTATTCGTTCCACTGATATTAGCGCAGTGATGCCGACCTGTAGTAATGTCTCTAATAGTAACGATAAACAATCACTCGGCCGAAAGGCATAGAAAACTGGGATTCCCTTTTCACACTTGGTCGGATGAATGCGATGTAGGAATGCCCCACGACAGACCAAGAAAGCAGAGTGCCATCATCATTGCAGATATTTTCGGACAGCCTAAGTGACCAGGCTTATACAATTATCAGAAACGCGTGGACTTTTAGCGGTAATGGCGACAAAGTTCACATGAATTCCCTGTCCTACGCGGTGTCACCATGATTCAGTGATGCACACCGAAGATTTAGGCCGTCGAGGACAAACATGCCCACAAACATGTCCGTGCCGAATGCTACATTTTTCTTTAAAAAAAAAGCGTTTTCTTTTCGTATTAGGAAGAAAGAGAGCACATTCTCAGAACTTTTCTTACCTTCTTCCATCTTTCATCTTTTTTCCTTGTCTTTTCATCTTTGATCTTCTATTTTACAATCATGTGTTTGAGGGAGTTACAGAAATCTCTACATATAATAGGTTTTTATTAGTAGAGCACAGTGCAAAAATATAAAGCTAGTGAGATAAAATTTACGAGCGATTACATAAATTCTACGAGGAGTAACATAATTGAAGTAAGCCTAGTATGTACACAACACACTGCATGAACACTATAAAGCGGAGAAGAGCTTGCCATGTGCGTAAGCTGCAAAAAAAACTTACCTAGAATATCGTAGTGAATACCTCTCTTTGAGAGGAGGTCTGCCACTTGATTCTGCTCTCTGTAGATGTTGTAGATGTGGGTTCAAGTTATGTTTTGAAAGCTCCTAACTAGTCTCCTAATACACCCCATCCAATTGGAGAGGATAGGAGGGTTAAAAGAGGAGTGATCCCTCACCCGATCTGTGATGCTTTTGGCATCTCTGTGAATGTAAATGTGCTCTTGTCTTAGCCATGTCGCGCGTTGAAGAACGCCGCATAGTGCAATGATCTCGGTTTTGCTTTTAGCGCCCTTTCCTCCCTTCCACCAGAAGTGATAAAGTCTCCCAGGTTCCAGAATGATGACAATTCCACAACCACAGTGCCTTCGTTAGCTTGACCCATCAAAAAGACCAATTGGATATTTTCCCTTCAATTCATTTATTGTTATCTTTCTCTTCTTTAAGCATGAAACGTATTACCTTTCCAACGCTAGAAACGAATGCAGGAACGCAGAGTTTGTTGCGGACCTGGAGGACCGAGATGCAGGTAATCCAGTACGCCCGTCCATACCTTTGTAGCGAAGGGGCAATGCATCAAGAGGTGGCCAATCTCTTCGTTGTGCACAAGGGGGCAAATCCCCGGGCCATGGAATCCCCTGCACCTCAGAATTTCCCAAGTAAGAACCCTGTTATGTAATGCCAGCCAGCAAAAGCAAATGAGTTTGGATGGGATCACCCATCTCCATGCAGCTTGGAACCAATTTTTATTATCAAAATCTTGCTCTGCCAATAGAATCTTGTGGTATATGTCTTTGAAACGTGGCTTGGCTTTCTTCATGTTACCCTCCCACTGTTGGAAATTTTCTGTTTAATTCCAAAACAAAATAATGAACAGAGAACAATACTCTGTTTTGCACAGGGAAGCCAAAAAAAAATTGTTTGCTGGAGAACAGAGTTTCACCACACACATAAAAGATTTCTATTCATTAATAAAACTGTTGTTACAAAAGAGTCTTCCTCTCTCACAGAGGGATTTACAAAAAAAACATTCAGACTGCTGTGTCTGCTGTATTTTTTTTTATTTTGCTGCTGCGGCTTTCTTTACATTCTCACGATGCTGCGTGTTAGAGAGGCACCGCTGTGCTTCACCTATACCTCTCTCACACTCCACACAAAAAAAATATAACAATACATATTCACTATACCATACTCCCATGAATAATAAAAAACAATAAAATTAAAATCTTACCAACGTTTACCAACCCGCAATAAATTACATTTACTGTTTTACTGACAAAACTGGCGGTAAATGAAACTTTTACTTCACGTCAAATTCATTTTGCAGGCCTGTACTTCAACCATTGAAATATGCGATTTGCGATTTGCGATTTGATCGCATCGCGAAATCGCATTCGGCGGAAGAGAAAAATGAAGCATTAACATTTGGGTGTGATCTGCGATATGCGATCGGATCGCATTGCAACATCGCAATCGCAGAAATCAAGTGAACAGACAGAGGTAGTGGGCATGCATGCGATTTGCGATCTGCGATCTGAACGCATAGCAAGGTTAAAATAATGCTACAGTTGAAATTATCATTTCAACACTCCCCTTTAATTTCAATTGCTGGGTTATCGGTCATACCCAGACATTTCCTCAAAAAATCAAAACTTTTCTGTCCTAAAGGCTTGGTGAGAATGTCCGCAACCTGTTCCTGAGTGCTGCAATGTTGTAAAACAATTTCTCCGTTATTCACCAATTCTCTGATGTAATGGAACTTTGTATCAATTTGTTTCGTTCACTTGTGAAACACAGAATTCTTGGACAACGCAATAGCTGAGCTATTGTCACAAAAAATAACCGTTGCTTTTGCTTGCTCTTGGCATAGGCTCCTTAGCATCTTTCTCATCCAAACCGCTTGACACGCTGTTGCTGTAGCTTCCACGTATTCTGCCTCTGTTGTAGACAACGCCACAATGGGTTGTTTTTTAGAAGCCCATGAAATTGCTTCTGAACCCATGTGAAAGAGATAACCGGATGTGCCTTTCCGATTATCTACACTTCCAGCCTAATCGCTATCGGTGTAGCCAACTAAATCTAAACTTTCTAAAAAAGTATATAAAATGCCAAATCTTTTTGTACCTTTAACATACCTCAGAATTATTTTTGCTGCCTGCCAATGTGCTTCTTTTGGCCTCTCCATGAATCTGGAAATTAAGCTAACAGCATACATTATATCCGGTCTAGTTGCAGTCAAATACATTAGGCTGCCAACTATGCTCTTATACAAGCTAGGATCAAAATTCTTGCTGCTGTCCTCTTTGCTGAGTTTCAATTCTATCACTGTGGGAGTGATTACTGCCTTGATGTCCTGCATATTAAATCTTTCCAATACTTCATTAACATATTTTGCTTACGAAATAAAAATTCCATTTTCATTTTGATCTACTTCTATTCCTAAGAAGTATTTCAGCAAACCCATGTCAGTCATTTCAAATTCTTCTTTCATGACTGTTTTGAAGTTTTCAATGAGATGATCATCATTACCTATGAAGATAACATCATCAACATATAACACAACAATTAGAATTTTACCATCCTTTTCTTTGATGTAGAGGGTGGGTTCTCCCTCACACTTCTCAAATCCCTTTTCCAGTACATATGAATCTATCCTACTGTACCATGCTCTTGGTACTTGCTTTAGCTCATAAAGAGCTTTCTTCAATCTGCACACTTTGTGCTCTTGGCTTTTCTTTTCATAGCCTGGAGGTTGTTCAATGTAGACCTCTTCCTTTAACACTCCATTTAGGAATGCTGACTTTACGTCCATTTGGTAAACTTTCCACTTGTTTTGTATTGCTATGGACAGCACTGCTCTCATGGTTTCCATTCTTGCAACCGGTGCGAAAATCTCCTCATAATCTTTCCCATACTGTTGCTTGTATCCCTTGACAACAAGTCTTGCCTTGTGCCTTTCTATCTTGCCTTCAGCATTGCTCTTGGTCTTATAGACCCATTTAACTCCAATGACTTCTTTACCTTTTGGTAGCTCAACCAAATCCCATGTCTTGTTTCTCTCTATGGCATTGATCTCATCATCCATAGCTTCTATCCATTTCTTATCTTTAATTGCATCTTCGAAATGAATAGGGTCATCAACGTGACAATACAAAGAAAACAAGGAATTCATTCCTTCATCATAAATGTCACTTAAATTTCTGAATTTCTTACCTTTTTCATTTGGTGTGCAAGTGCTTGAAGAAGCACTTGAATTTCCTCCTTGTGGTGTGCTTGGAGAAGCACTTTCATTTCTCCTCAAGGGTGTCCCTTGCTGCCCTTGTGTTGGCGCTGCTGTTTGGGGATGTATTTCAGCCATCTCCTCATCATCTTCATCATGAGACAAACAGTTTTTAACATTTACTGTTTTCTCTATGCTTCCATCCCAAGCTTCCTCCTCAATGAATTGAACATCTTTGCTCACAAAAAATTTCTTGGTAGATGGGATATACAACCTGTAAGCTTTGGATTCCTCACTGTATCCAATGAAAATACATTTCTCCCCTTTGCTGTCCAACTTCTTCCTTAGCTGATCTGGAATGTGTGCATAAGCCACACATCCAAAAACATTCATGTGGGTGACTCCTTGCTTTCTCCCACTCTATGCTTCTTCCGACACTTTGTTCATGATTGCTTTTGTAGGACACTTATTCAAAATATATACTGCACAATTTACAACTTCAGCCCAATAATCATTTGGCAAATGCTTTGCCTTTAGCATACTCCTTGCCATATCCATGATTGTCATATTCTTCCTTTTAGCTACTCCATTTTGCTGCGGAGTGTACCTTGCTGTAAATTGCTTATGAATTCCATTTTCTCTACAAAACCATAGGAATTCCTTGGAGATATACTCACCTTCTCTATCAGTTCTTAGAACTTTGATATGCAGCCTGCTTTGGTTTTCCACAATTGCTTTGAAATTTCGAAATTTTTCAAACACTTCACTTTTGTTCTTTAGAAAGTAAACCCAAGTTTTTCTAGTAAAATCATCAAAGAATGTTAGAAAATATTGGCTGCCTGCAAGTGATGGAGTTTTCATCGGTCCACAGAAATCTGAGTGGACAATCTCTAAGGGTACTTTTGCCCTTATGCTTTTCCCTGATGGAAAACTTTCTCTGTGTTGTTTTCCCAATATACAACCTTCACAAACGCTGTCCGGTTTCTCTATTAATGGTAATCCTCTTAGCATTCCTTTTCTGCTCAGCAAGTTAAGACCTCCAAAGTTGAGATTTCCAAATCTCAAGTGCCACAACCAATTTTCATCATTTGGTACGCTTTGGAAAGCCTCTTGGGTAACTACTGCAATTACTTCTTTATCTTTCAAATCTGCCCTTATTCTAAGAGGGAACATCCTGTTCCTCGTCATCTTCACTTCAGCAATACATCGTTTGCTGGGTGCTATATCCATGATGGTGCATACATCATTCTCAAAGAAAACATTGTAACCCTTTTGAACAAGCTGTCCAATACTCAAGAGGTTACATCTCATTCCAGGGACATAATAGACATCTGCTATGGTTTTCTTTTCACCTTTCTTTGTAAATATTTTTACTTCTTATTTTCCCATAACAGAAATTTTACTATCAGTCCCAAGTGTGACTTGTGATTTCACATTTTGATCTAAAGTAGAAAACAGGGCTATGTTTCCTGTCATATGGTTGCTACAACCAGAATCTAGAAACCATATATCTTCACTGTTTGTTTCAGCCATATTACAAGCTAACAATACATTATCTTGGCTGATATTTTCTCTAGTGATATTTGCACTAGATCTATTGTTCAAATCATGCTACTTCTTTTTACATTCATTGGCATAATGCCCATATTTTTTACAGTAATAACATTGGACATTGGATCTTTCATACCTTTGTCCTTGAGCATGATGTTGTCCACTTTGTTGGCTGCTGCCTTGGCCTTGGTTCTAACTTGAATTGCTTCCTCTTCCTTGAGCATTTGCTGAACTGTTCCTTCCACCTTTGTTTTGGCTTCTGCCTCTTCCTCTCTTGTTTCCTCTGCCTTGACCTCTTCCTCTTCCAAAAGACATCTGGGTCTTGAAGGCTTGCTTTAGAGATGTGTTTTCATTTCTACTCAACCTCTGCTCATATGTGTTATCAATGATGCATGAAGTTCATCAACTGAAAAGTTTGTGAGATTCTTTGTCTCTTCTATGGTGGTGATAATCACATCGAACTTTGAGGGTAGGACCCTCAATAGTTTCTCCACAATCCTCATTTCTTCAAGAGTTTCTCCATGAGGTCTTATTTGTGTGACCAGACCAATCACATGTGTGAAGAGTGAGTCAATATTGTCTGACTCCTTCATGCACATATTCTCAAAATCTCTCCTCAGCAACTGTAGTTTTGCTATCTTCACTTTTTCCATGCCTTGATAGGCTTTCCTGAGAGTTTTCCATGCTTCTTTGGATGTCTTGGCTGCTGCTATCCTTGGAAACACACTCTCATGCACTGCCTGATACAAAAATACGAGGGCTTTTGAATCCTTCTTCTTGTAGCTCTTCAACAGATCTTTCTCTACCTGAGTTATATTATTAAACTCATTTTCATCTGCTGGTTATTTAAAACCATCTTCAACTATTTCCCATAAGTTTTGTGAGGCAAACAGGGCTCTCATGGTTATTGCCCAATAGTCATAGTTTTTCCCATTAAACTGTGGGAGCTGAGTATTAAAAATACCCATGCCAGTGCTGGTACTGGTGCTGGCCATTCTTGCACTCTAAACTATGCTTCAAATACCTGACTGTGTATTTAAAATAACTCACTGTTTTTTTAGTAGCAACACAAAAAAAAATCTTTGAGAAATACCTGGATCCTTTCTTGACTGAGTCTTCACTTTGCTGGAGAAGCTGCTACAACAAAAGGAACCTTCCTTCAGCTTCTTTGACACCTTCAAAGAGCCTGGACAAGCTCTAATACCACTGTTGGAAATTTTCTGTTTAATTCCAAAACAAAATAATGAACAAAGAACAATGCTCTGTTTTTCACAGGGAAGCCAAAAAAAAATTGTTTGCTGGAGAACAGAGTTTCACCACACACATAAAAGATTTCTATTCATTAATAAAACTGTTGTTACAAAAGAGTCTTCCTCTCTCACAGAGGGATTTACAAAAAAAACATTCAAACTGCTGTGTCTGCTGTATTTTTTTTTTATTTTGCTACTGCGGCTTTCTTTACATTCTCATGCTACTGCGTGTTACAGACGCACTGCTGTGCTTCACCTATACCTCTCTCACACTCCACACAAAAAAAACATAACAATACATATTCACTATACCATACTCCCGTGAATAATAAAAAACAATAAAATTAAAATCTTACCAACGTTTACCAACCTGCAGTAAATTATATTTACTGTTTTACTGACAAAACTAGCTGTAAATGAAACTTTTACTTCACGTCAAATTCATTTTGCAGGCCTGTATTTCAACCATTGAAATATGCGATTTGCGATTTGCGATTTGATCGCATCGCAAAATCGCATTCGGCGGAAGAGAAAAATGAAGCATTAACATTTGGGTGCGATCTGCAATATGCGATTGGATCGCATCGCAACATCGCAATCGTAGAAATCAAGTGAACAGATGGAGGTAGTGGGCATGCATGCGATTTGCGATCTGCGATCTGATCGCATCGCAAGGTTAAAATAATGTTGCCGTTGAAATTATCATTTCAACACCCACAACAGTCTATCTTCCCCTTCATGGATGGAGATGCCAGCGTCAAAAAGATGTGTGAGGTAGACCTCCCATTCAATAACATTCTAACCGATTAAGCCAAGCTCGTCTGCCTTTACCCAGGATTGTAGCAGAGGTGTATTGTCATTCTTCCTACTTATCTGAGAAAAATGGTGAATGCCCATGTTGTGCAAGGTGGTTATGAGGTCAACCAATAGTGTATGGTTACCTTGAAAGCCTTTCAGAGCATCCAGACCAATCTCCACCTCTCTTCCATCCCCCACCTCCCATCTCATGAAGCCCAACATTAATTGTTTGTTTTTTGTCATGCCCCGCCATATGTAGGAAGAAATGTTGGTCCTCCTTGCCCCATCCCTGAGCCATAGAGTGAATGGCCTTCCCTGCATATATTTCTCCCTGATGAGGTGACCCCAAATGCTGTCTTTTGTCACTGCCCTCCACAAATTCTTAATAATCAGTGCTCTATTAAAAGAGTGGGTGTCCAATATACCCCAACCACCCTCATCAATTGGCCTGGCAATGACTTTCCATCTCACTAGGTGGAGCTTTCCCTTCAAATCCGTCCCTGACCAAATAAAATTGGCCATAATGGCATCCAATTTACGACAAATCTCCATGGGCAACATAAAAAGTTGCATCCAAAAGATAGAGATGTTCTGCAAAATAGATTTGATGAGAGTCAACCTGCTTCCAAAATTTAATCACCTGTGTCACCATCCAACAAATTCCTATTTGAATCTTTCAATCAGCGAGCCCCAATCCTTGTTGTCCTAGTTGTTGGGTTTGAGATGAAAACCAAGCTAAGTAAATCCCTCATCAAGAGTTACAGTAGTAATTCCAAATCACCAACAGATGTTCCTACATCTAAATCACCAGAGATTTAGTTTTTTTCATATATAATCCCAAGGACACACCGAAAGTGTTAATGATGTTATGTAATACCACCCATTCCTTGATGATATTCACGCCACCAAAAAGTAGGTCGTCTACAAATATTGGATGAGAAATAAGAATGTTTTTGATAATCTTTACATCAAGGAACTTACCCGCGACCATTTTAGTACCAATCCTATGGCTGAGCTAGTCTATGACCAGCAAGAAGAGAAAATGCGATAAGGCACAACCTTGTCGATGTCCCTGCTGGGCCCTGAAGAAGTTTTATAGACATCCATTAATGATCATGATGAAATTAGTTGACTCGGGACATGCCATGATCCAGAAAATATTGGGAAGTGACATGCCAACCTTATGAAGAATCATTCGCATAATCTCCTAATAAATGTTATCAAAGGCTTTATGTAGGTCGACCTTAAGCAAACTATCTCCCCTCTTACCAATTTTCATTATGTGAATACATTCTTGCACAATGGCAATGGTATCCTAGATTTTCCTGCCGTCCAAGAACCACATTTGTTTCGAAGAAATGTTAGCAGATAAAGTCTGCTTGATCCTAGTTGCTATTAGATTGGAGATAGCTATGCAGATAGAATTACATAGTGATACAGACCTATAATCCGATAGGGAAGTAGGGTCCTTCGTCTTTCAAATTAGTGCAATGAATGTGGCATTCGTTGCCCCATAAGTATATCCTTTGATTCTGGATTCCTCTACAACTACAACAATGTTGGAAAAAATAAGTTCTTGAAGGTGAATGAAGAGTTCGACCCCCCACCCGTCAGGACCGGGAATTTTCTCTTTCGCACAAAACTTTAAAACTTTGATAACTTCGTCAGGTAAGATAGGCTTGGCCAAAAAAAAAAATTCCCTCTTGATCAAACATAAGGGGAAAGTCTACAATGGACTCAAGCTGTGAGGCAAAATGTTGCTCCTGAGCTTCATATAATTTGTTGAAATGGCGAAAACCCTCCTTCTCGATGACTTTTTAATCATGGATATAATTTCATTCAATACCCTTGATGCCTTTAATTGAGTTCATCTGTATTCTAAGATTAGCACATGAGTGAAAATACTAATAGCTTTTGTCGCCTTTCGCGACCCATAAAGTGCAGCGCTTGAGGCACCACTTAGATTCGATGGATAATAGAATGTTGTTCTTTTTTGCCTCCATATCCATGATAATGATTTTATAGCGATTAGAAAAATATAAGGGGTCAAGGGGGTCATTGAAATATCGAAAGGAGATTTCAATATCAACGAGAGCCTTGTTATCCACAGATTTTTTCCCTATGATCCAAATGTGGGCCTCCTTCTTGAGAGCTCAAAGTTTACCACAGAAAGACCCCAGTCGATCAATTGAAGGAGGGAGAAGAGGACAACGCCAAACTTCTGTCACTAATGCATTAAAATCCTCATTTTGAAGCCACGAAAAGTTAAATTTAAAGGGGAAAATGAATTTAGAATCCCTGCCTTCTCAAGTGAGGAGGATCGGTTGATTGTCAGAAATATATGAAGAAATGATCTAATATGACACCCCCAACGGTGACCTGATAAAAGAATGACTTAGGAAGAAACGGTCCTATAGCTTCGTGATGCCCTCCAAATGAGTGTGACCGTTCCTCCAAGTGGGAGCGATGGTGCCTGGAGCAATGTCACACAGTACAAATGAATCAAAAAAATCCTGGAAAAAATTGGATAATGGATCCAAAATTGCCTTGTCTCCCTAGATTTCTCCTCACCCCATTGTCAAGTTGAGGTCCCCAGATAGGATAATGGACATAATTCCTAGGATGCATGTTGGCCTGGTTTGGGATTGCCCAAGTTTGATCTATACTGCACACCAATAAAACCCTCAATCATTGGCCCTTTCGACAACGGCCTACAAGAGATCGTAGTCTCACCTGAAGTGATTATGGGAGGATACAGAACCAGGTTTCTGCAGCCTTAAAGGATATGGAGGTGTGGTATTATTATGTTCTTTTATTCTTAACATTCATACATCACTTTGCCACATTACATTAATCACTTAAATATGCCATCTAAAACCATAAACCATCATTGTGCTAAAGTAAACTGTAACTCCTACTCTACAACATATACTAAGAAAATATATACAAGAAGACACCAAATTACCATGGTTCACCCCAATGTGGGGCTACGTCCACAAGAACTATTGCTAATATAATGAATCTTTGTACAATAAACAATTCTTTGCCTGTGCACTAAGATGGAGGTTGTCTGCACACTCGGCTGCAGACTTAGGCCTCTGCGCACTCAGTGGCAAAGCCTTCCCTTTGCTACAAAACTACATATCATAATAATACAACCATAACACTGATCTGTACCAATTCGATGATTCTCTTCTTATTATTTCACCCTATATATACTATTACATCGAACGGTTACATCATTACAATACCATGGTCCAAATTCCGTGGAATCCCTAAAGAAAGAAACTATGGTACCAAAACCATTTATCCCTTACAACATAATGTTTTTTAAAACAAAGGAGGGTCTTTGACCCACTTCGAAGCCCTTATGCCGCGTAGTATATTCATAATGCCCCATTGCGTGCTCCACTGCATGCTCTACTGCGCGCTTCGCTCCTCAAAATGCAGAGTCTTTGCTAAAATCTAGGCCACATTGGGTTGCGCCTAACAATCCCCCAACACTCATGTGTGACTCGTCCCAATTCACTCAACCATTTTGCCTCTTATCTTTGCTGCAATGTTGTTGTAAGAAATTTTGGACTACTGCAAAATGTCTGCGATCTACTTCTCTTCGTTGTGCACTTCCTCCAATATTTCTTTTGTTGTAGGTTATGTAGCCTTCTACATTATTATTGTCTCCCTCTGTCGAAGCTCTTGAACCTTCTCATCTAATATTTGGGATAGTTGGAGAGCCTAATCCTACCATGGTTGAGTTCTCTCTATCAAAACCTAATCTTCCTTCCATAGCTCCTCTATTTTATTCTGGAGGGAATTTCCCTCATTGATCTTTGCGAGCTTCTGCGAAATTGGTAAGGTCTTCGCAGTTTCTCAAATCTCTTCCAGCTACTGCTGTTTCTGTTGAATGTCTTCTTGTAGTTTCTGCACATTTGGATCTTCCTGTGGTGAAGACCAAATCTGTAAGCTCTCATCCAATAGATTCCCATAATCTATCACTACTGTGGAGATGCTCGCCATTGCAGCCTTTAGGTCAGTCTCCCTCTACTCCCATACTTCCTGTGGTGTGTTTGGTTGTAGCTTCATATCTAGCTTATTGATCTTCATCTCTATGAAAATCGTGCTTCCGCAATTCTATTCTTATATCCTTTCACTGCAAGGCCGAGCTTCACAACCTTGTCCTCCACTGGTTCCTCTTCTTGGACATCAAGATCTAGAACCGCTCAGCATGTTGCTTCAATCACTTCCTATTAGAAAAAATAGAAGAGATCTAAGAGATATTATACACAACAAATCACATACTCTGTTTTATTGATCACATAAAGCAGTCACATATATAAGAATTAGATCATTGACTTATAGATGATAATATTTGAATAAGGTAGACCTATGACTCATAGACAACTCACACACATGGGGAAATAACAACTTCTAGATTGATTCCTTGTGATTCACAATTACAACTCATACACATGGGAAACAACCACATCTAGAATAAAACCTCATAATACTCATTGACAACTTGTAATACACATGAAACACATGACATTGAATCATTACTTCCAACACCCTCCCTGAATGCTTACATGGATAATATTAAAAACACATATGAAAACAATAAATAAATCTTTGTTTTACTGGTCTTCATTAGCACCCACATCCACTCTGGAATATCGCAAACACCGCTCTTTCACCACCACATCTTCAAGCTGTTACTTGGCCTCTATTTAAAACATAACCGCCTCTGACCATCATTGATGAACATTGCATCATCAACAATATCAACACCTCAGTTCGTTAGCGCTTCTACTATAAGAGTCATCAAATAATGAACCAGCCTATGGATCAACCACCATCTATCATATATTTTTCTTTTGGCTATCTGTCAGTTGTTAGGATGGAGGTCTGGATACTGAATGTGTTCAAAAGTTCATTAAACAAATTTACCTTACAAGAATTCATGTTTTGGACACTGGGGCTTCCAGTTAAAGAACCACCAACCCTTTTTTATATCTAGAATTGAAACATTTCACAACTGCAAACTTAATAATCATCAAACTATCAGCTGTCATTCATACATAGACAAGTTTCCATGCCCCTCCTTAGCACAAGTCAAAAGTTGTTCATCTGGTTCAATCTTTGTCTTGGAGCTTTCTCGTTTTCACAAAGCAACATTTGTTAGAGTGGTCAATTCCAACAAACTTACACTCACATATTGAGCTAACCAAACTCAATATGTTTAAAAATGAAAACTCCAAAATTTGAGATCAGAACAAGATTGCAACATAAACATCTGACGCAGAGATCTCTTCCCCGCAGAAGTGAAAAATTGAGATCTACCTCCAATTTTAACACTTTTGACATATATCATTGGCCACTTGAAACTCCTCTGCCCCAGATCTCAGAGCCAAATTTTAAATCCAGATCCGTGCAACAGCATGTAGAGTTCGTGGGCATGATTTTGTAGATTTATATTATGATAGTGCACACAACTTGGAAAAAATGATCCAGGCATGAATTTAACTCCTTTGCAAGTTCTAGGAAGATAAGAACAAACAAAACTTTACAGATAGAAAGATAATGGAAGGATCTGATGATGCTTGAAGAAGATGTAAACAAACAAACAGATCTACACACAGGATCACAAAAAAAAATTCACACACTAAAAATAAACTCTCACACATCTATACTAATATGTACATAAATAATAACACTCAAGATCCCTTACATAATCTTGACCCTCCATTGAGGGAGTCAAGCCAGTACCAACTCCGATACCAAATTAGAGAAAATAGGAGAGAGCTAAGAGAGATTATACACACAAAAAATCACATACTCTGTTTTATTGATCACATAAAGTAGTTACATATATAATAATTAGATCATTGACTTCTAGATGATAAGATACAAAGAAGGTAGATCTATGACATAGAAAAATTACACACATAGGGAAATCACAACTTCTATATTGATTCCTTGGGATTCACAATTAGAACTCATACACATGGGAAACAACCACATCTAAAATAGCACCTTAGAATACTCATTGATAACTTGTAATACACATGGAACACATGACATGGAAGCATTACTTCCATAACTTCCTTTAGATTTTGCTGTTGTTTTATTTCCTGATCGCTCTGCTAGATCGCCTAGTCGAGCTTCTGTTGTAGCAAATATCACTCTTTCTCTACCTAAATGTTCAACTTTGAAGTGTGTTGTTCGCATAGATTCAACTCGTCAATTATCTCCAGATGCGGCTTTTGTAATCTTTGCAATGGTACTATTGTGATGTTCATGTTGACATACCTCCATTATTTAGCCTACTGCTGAACCTTCGATGGAGTCAAATTGGAGGGCTCCGACAGGTATTGGTGTTATATGTGTTACACGTGTAGGCTCTACTGGACTTTCTTCTCCAATCTTCTCCACTGCCTGCACTGGCTATCTAACTGTCTCTGCCAGTATCTTAAATTCTATGATGCACTCTTGTACACCTGTTAAAAGTACATCGTAGTGATCTTCTAACCTATTCCATGATTCTGCTATTGCTTCACGAATTTTTTCTCTAATCTAATCCAAGTCCCCCTTAGAGAGGACCAATGGTGTTATATCCTTTGTCTTGTACACCTTCTATTTCTTTTTGGTTCTTGTGGTAGCTTTAGCACCTACCTTTCTATTCTCTGTGACAACCGGGTATGTCTCTGTCTTTTTAGATTCTTTGTTCTACTCATCACCTTTAGGAGGATCTTCCTGACCCTCATCATGTTGCTCCTCTAGCTGTCATTCATGTTCATCCTTATCTTTCCCACTAGATTCCCCATGCTGTGATGTGTCCTCCTTTGTCGAGGTAGCTTGTGCCTCTGTCTCTAGCACAATTATTCATTCAATGGGCCACTATTGTACCCGTGCTAGGAGGTCATCTTCTATTACTAAATATGGCAGGGGATGTCATTTCCTCTTTGCGTCTCTACGAGCCTGTATATAAACTTTGGGGAAATAAAGCTTAAACTTCGCAACAAAGCTATACTACTCATATAAGCTTGGCAAAAGGCGAGGGTGTTGGTTCACCAACATATGTAAGTCCATATGATATAATACAAAAAACATTATGTTCTCATGTGCTCGTGATGGTTTAGTGGCATACCACAACGATGCATACCATGCGGCTTCACAAACATCTAAAGCTATCGGAGGGAACTGTGAATCCTATGGCTCTCTCCATGGAAACATCGCAATTATTAAAATCAACCATGCATAATGAAATGTAGAACATTTCCCTTGGAACTCACAGAATTCCTTCAAAAGCTCTTGGCATAGATATGTGGCCTAGTTATACTCAACCCCATTGGTGCATTGCACAGCTAATGAACCCATCGATGCAGGGACTTCATTAACCTGGCACTTCCTCATGATCTTTCTAGCTAGCATATGTGCTAGGAAGTGATCTCCCTGGCCACTAATTAAGTTGATATCGTAAGCTCGCTTCCCTTTTGTTAGTCCAAACTTCTTCATTTTTTTGGCTATTGCTCTGTCCTGGTCTTTCCCAAAAAATTCTTCTACAGGGTTCCACCCTTTATAAGGCAATCTTGTGATTCTCCATATGAGAATTTGGTCTATAGGGATCCACTTCCCCATCCACAAGCATCCATCGTGCACCAGCGCGAGAAGTTCCCTCACACAGGTTGTGCTCCTTGGACTTCTGCTGAAGTGCGACACATTCAACATGTTTAGTAATCCCAACTACACCAATCCAGCCACTCACTACTGCGGTTCGAACCTCGTCACACCACTCTTAGGGTAGTGCACCTATTTCAAGTATCATCTTGGTGTGAAATATGGGTATTTCTTCTTGAAATTGAAATCATAGTCTGTTAACTTCAGCTGCAGAATTTTCCCAAGTATTTCTCCAACAAATGGTAGTGACTTTGGAAATAAAGGTGTGAAGGTGCCATACTTTTCATCCTTCGACTCTTTCCTTGGTTTTGCATCTAGTTTTCTCGGTGGAATATATGGTGGTAGAGGTGATGGAAATATTTTGCCATATGTTTCCATCTGTGCTTGCTCTGCTTCTTCTTCACTATCTCTTATTTTCTCGGAATGCTCAACAAGTCTCTTATCCTATTTATTCTTCCTTCTCGATTCCTTGGGAATTTTCTTTCACGGGTATCTCTGCTATGGGCATGATGATTCTTTTGCGGGTGATGATGTTGCGGGCATATCAAATGGTGTTGCAGGCATACCAACTATTGCTTCATTTTCTCCTTACATGACTCCAGTTAAACCCTTCTTGTTAAATATATGAATGAATTCCTCAGTCGATAGGATATTCATGCAACAATTTCTGCAACTTCTTCACAATGGAAGTACTCGAATTCTGAATTAAGCAAAGTTCCAAATCTAGGTGGTACGTGGCTTTTTATGACAAATCTAAATTTCTAACCCCATCATTGGCTCATATTGTGCTCATTAATTGCATATATATCCCTAGATCTTGTCAATTTGTCCTCATAATGCAACTTTCCATGTGTTTTAATGCTAAATTTCCCTTTTAACAATCATATTTTTCGAGAGAACTTTGACGCATCTTATAGTGTAGCGAACAACCCCTCTTACATCACAACTCCTATGAACTTCAACATAATCCAGACTGTAGCCTCCTATGTCGAAGCTCTCTGTAGCACAGTTTGTAGTCTAGTGCCCACTTTAAACTGCATGTGGCACTAATACTTTTCTCCTTTCTTCTTCAGAGTGAATCTATAAGGGTAGGGTTTTCCGTGTACAACTTCAACCTACTACCATTTACTCTTCCCTAAATGAATTCTCCGTTTAACTTTTCTAATTGAACTGCGTCTCCATCAATAATATTCTTGATAATGTAGGGGCCTAACCAATGCATCTTGAACTTTCTTGGAAATTTTACAAACTTACTGTCATAGAGGAGAATAAGGACTCCTACCAAGAACTTCTTCTTCTTAATATGTCTGTCATGCCAAACCTTTTCTCTTGCTTTTTGTACCTACTAATGGAATCCTTCTATAAATCTATCTTCCTCCAAAGAAAGAAACTATGCCATTCTTTCCTTCATTATATCAGGGTCTTCCATATCTATAAAAGTTGTAATCCTCAAGCTAGGCATGATGTACTCCATGGGCATCACAACTTCTTTCCCATAAACTAACTAGAATGGTGTTTGACCAGTCAAATTTTTACATGTGGTCCTATAAGCCCATAATACTATTAGAATTCTAGGGTCCCAGTCATCTCTCTTCACATTGCATACCTTAGTAATTTCATTCTCCAAAATCTTATTAAATGCTTCTACTCTTCTGATGATAAACTTGGAACTCCTCAGTCAGTACTTCAATGGTCTTATTTAGGAAGTGTGAACCTTGGTCACTCATCAAAATCTTTGGACATCCAAATCTAGACAATATGTACTCAAAAATAAAATTCACAGTAGTCTCTGCACCATAGTCCCTTACTCATTGTGCCTTTGCCCATATTGTCAAGTAATCAGTCGTTGTAACTGTGTACCTTACACTAGTCCTTTTTCTAGGTGGGTTAATGGGTCCAACAAAATCAATGGCCCACTTATCAAAGGCCTACAATGTAACTTGTGGCACCAATGACACCTCATATCTTCTGGAAGGATTCCTTGTTCTTTGACACACATCACATGTTTGACAATACTCCTTCGCATCTTTATGTAGTGTAGGCCACTACAATCCCACTCTCAAAATCTTCTACGCAGTAGCTTTTCCTACATAGTGTCCACCAGTTGCGCCCCCATGAGCCTCTACTAGAATCATCTATCTTTCATGTTTAGGAACATATCCACGTAGTTTCTCATATGGTGCCATCTTATATAATTGTCCTGCTATTAATGAAAATTTAGCTGCCTTAAGCACTAATTCTTTCTTTTGCTGCGTAGTATACTCTAAAGGAGCCATTCCTGTGGTCAAAAACTAAATGATATCTGTGAAATGGTCATCTAAAACTCTCATTGCAAATAACTGTGCATAAGGGAGATTATCCTCTATACTGATTAGTTCTTCCTCTATTTTTAGTCTTGACAGATGCTGAGGCCTTGCATTCAATCTCCCTAGTTTAACAATGATCTCAAAGTCATATTCTTGAACTAATAGTAACCATCTACAAATCTTTCCTCCTAAGACAGGCTTATTAACCAAATATTTGAGTGCAGAATGATCTCTAAATATTTTAAAGTGTGATCCCAACAAATAGTGTCTAAACTTATGCAAAGTATATACCATAGAAATTCCTTCCCTTATTGTAGTGGTGTAATGCTTTTCTTCTTTAGATAACTTTCAAATTGCAAAAGCTATAGGATGATTAATATCTCCTGCACCAGGCTGTGCCAATACTACTCCCAAAGCTATACAAGAGGCATCCACATGGACATGGAATTCCTTATTCCAATCAGGGAATACAAGTATAGGTGCAGCTACCATTTTTTCTTTCAATATGTCAAGGCTCTTCTGAATTATTTATCCCAATGAAAAGTTACATCCTTTTTCAACAATTTATCCATAGACACAGTGCGCTGAGCATACCCCTTGATGAATTTCATGTAATACCTAGTATGTCCCAATGTAGTGTGAAGTTGTCTTACTGTCTCAGGTGGAGGAAAGTTCACAATGATAGAAATATTAGCTGGGTCTATCATTAGTCTTTGCTTACAAACAATATGTCCCAATAATATGCCAAAAGGTACACAAAATATACACATTTTTAGGTTCAAAGAGATTTGATATTGTCTACATATGTCGAGCATAAGTATTAAAATTCCAACATGTTTTCTCAACAATCCAAATACTGTCTAATCATCAAAATATACCTCTAAAAACTTGTGGATATGTTCTTTAAAATTTGCAACTAGGATCCTAGAAAATATAGTAGGGGCATTTTTTAATCCAAAAGAGATTACTATGTATTGATATGAGCCCCATTCTATAGCAAATATGGTCTTATGTAGATATTCAAGTGCAATCTTAATTTGATGATAACCTGAGAATCCATCTGTAAATGAGTAAGATTCTTGACCTCCTACATTTCCTAGCTCTTAATCTATGAAACAGGTAGGGAAGCGATCATGTAAACATGCATCATTCAACTTTATCTAATCAACAAAAATCGTAATTTCCCCTTGAGTCTTATTCTCTTGCACCACCATAGGACTCACCCATTCTGATTCTTCTATTGGTTCAATAATTCCTACTGTTATCATCTTATCAAGCTCTACTTTCACTTTCTCCTTATACTTCGGTTTCAGCCTATAAGGTCTTTGTTTGACTGGCTTCACATTAGGCTTAAGGAGAATCTTCATGACTCCTAGATCTCCTATTATACCCTTCATCTTTGAAAACTTGGTTGGAAATAGTTTGTGATATTCATGAAGTAACTATGTAACTTTATTGGCTCTCTCCTTATTGCAGTAGTCTCCTATTCTTGCAAACTTGGTTTCCTTCTCTAATCCTATATTCACCTTCTTGGTCTTTAGTGGCTTCGTTATGTCTGGTATCTCTAGCTCAGGTCCAGTTACTTCACGATATCCTTCTGATTCTGCTATGTTGATGTTGCGAGGAACTTCTTCTTCATCTATAGTAAGGTTATAACACTCCATTGCATTTTCTATCTGTGCAGCCCAATCAGGCTACTGCCATGTAAGTGAGGTTACATTCTCAAAGACCTTCTTCTTTACTATTTGAAGGGCCAAATCTATGTATGGACAATCATCGTCAAAGTTGAATGTTAATATGAATTCATCAACCATGTCTACCCAGTTCACTATGCCATGTCGAAACTCCGTTTCTAAGTACCAGTTCATAGGGATAGTCACTAATGTATGAATGAATCCATGTACCCATTCTTGTTGTTGAGTCTCCCTCCATGATGTAGTGCATAGCTGGATATGCTTCCTAGGATTAGTTTCACTATCGTATTTTATCTCTATTTCTGTAGCTATCTATCCAAACCTTATCCACATCAATCTTTGACATTCCTGCCAGCCTCCTATATTCTTCTTGTGTGCATTACACCATCTAGCAGGGGTAGATTTCAGGGCTATATCCAAGGCTAGAAACCTTTGATTTTCTAGAACTTCTTCTTCATAATCATTAAGAAAAGTATTTAGATCACCCAAGCCATCATAAGAAGGCATGTTACACACCTCATATATCATATAGTGAATTGATTTGGTAATTATTGCACAACGCTTTGTGGATACTTCATGCAGCCTATTTTGTGAGTTATCCAACTCTTCCTCTGAGTCTGAGGAACAAGAACTATCATGCTCCCAACTCAACTTTCCCTCTGTAGTAGGGTTAACAAAATCATGTTCCTTCGTTGTCATTTGATAGATATTTTCTACGTCAGTTGCACAGTGTTCTTCTTTGACTGGTTTTGTATATCTTACTCCTTCTGATTGGTCCAAGGGAACAATTACTCTCATATTGTTGCCTTCAAATATCATATGTCTCTTCTCTAGATTAATTATGGCCATATTTTCAAATGCCCAATCAATTCTAGGAAATGCGAGATAAGGGTTACTGTTATCAACGATCTCTATTACTTCAAAATTAGCAATAGTGCAAACTCCTTCAATATCCATTGTGACAACGTGTAGTCTTCCCAGAGGGAAGATCTTTTGTTGATTTTCCATCCTTAACTGAAAAGGTGACCACTTTAGCTTCATCTTACCCATTAATTTCCATCTTTGCTTTGTCAAGACATTAGCATCAGATCTCAGATCCAGAATAACTTGATCCATCTTATATACTCCTATCTGCACACCAAGCCTCATTTCTCTTCCAGTTCTCTTCTGTTGATGAAAATTAGTGACTGCGTGCATCTCACTTCATAGTGTTTCTTTGGATGCACTAGAATCTATCAACTCCTAAAGCCCTTCTACAACCTTTTGATCTCATTAAAATTTTCATACAAGTCTATAGAAAAGACTTTAAAATACCTACTTGATTTACTGAATTTTGGTCTTGTATCAGAGCTAGATCCTGTGTCAAAGGTTGGTCCTGTATCGAAGCTGATGACACATCGTGGTTACTTTTATGATCAGGTTTTGGCTTTGCACTAGATGTCGAAGCTCCAACATCCATAAAAATTTGCTTTGCATCCACAAATACTTCTTTTTCTTTCTGAATATATAAAAAAGGAACTTTCTCAATAGTCCTTCTAGCCCAAGCACTTTTAGATTCTTTATTTTCATCTTCTTTATCACTATCGGTCGTAGCTCCACTTCTAGTGACAATACAAATTCGAGGTTCATCGATGCTTCTTTTAGTAGTCATCATTTGAATATTTTGTGTCAGCTATGGATTCCTCTTTTCTTGCATCTTTGCCACAAGTACAGGACATTCTTCAATTACATAGTCAAAGAATTTACAATACTTACATGTCTTTGTAGGGTTCTAGCAGTCTCTCGCAAAATGACTTGGCTCGTTGCAGTTATAGAAAATAATATTTCCACGACCTTGACCAACTCGACCACCTCGACCTCTTCCTTGGTAACCTCATTGACCACCACATTGTCCATTTTCCTCATTTCCATTCTCTTCTGATTTCCTTCTATAAGTTTTAGCACCATGCTCCATCATTAGTTCGTAAGCCCGACAATTATTCTCATCATGTCCTACTAATTTACAAAATTTGTAGTATAGATTCCTCGGAGTCTACACATATTTATTTAACAAGTAATAGTCTTTTGAACGACGTTAGCATCTAGTCTTACATATTTCGCACCACAAGCTAGATCCTACATTCAAGGGATTTGGTGCTCCACTAGCCATGTGATTCCTAAAGATAGGGCAATATTCTTTAGAATGACCCTCCGATTTGCACTTTGTACACCATACTTCTTCTCTGACTTCTTTGCTTTTCTTGATGTCTTGCAGATGGTTAGGTTCACCAGCTGAATTTGAATTTGTTGCATACCTACATTAGTATTTCCTAGAAGAAAAGATTCCAATTTCATTGCAATTTCTAAAGCTTCAGCTTGAGTCCCTATCTTTTGTTGTGTCAATGGCAATCTGATATGGAGTAGCAGTGCATCTATAAAGCATTCTTGATGTTGCCGCGGAGCTATGTCGAAGCTTAGTTGATCTAATAACACCTTAAATATCTGATCAAACTCCCAAACAGACTCAGTAGGTTTCTTTTTGATCTCTTTTAACTCGGTGATGCACTGCAACCCAGACTTTGGTTTCTTAAATTATCTTATCAGTGATGTTTTAAAATTTGCAAATGTTATGTTCTCATTATTTGAATGCTTCATATAGCATGTCAATTCTCTATCTCATAATGTTGTAACGAGTTGCACTTTCTTTATATTCTCATCGTTGATTTTCTTCATTGTCCATACTACTTCACATAAAAGCCAAAACTATTATGGATCCTCCAATCTAGTTCCTTTGAAAACAAGTAGCTTAATATCGTCATCCATACTTCTTCTTGAAGGGGGATGGGGATGGGGAGAGGGATAAGTAAGGGGAGGGGGATGGGGGGTAGCGGGGGTAGACAGAGGGGTAGGGGGAGGGTTAGGAGGGGAGCCAGAAATACCCTGGCTAATACTGGATTTTGGCTTCTGCAAACTTTTGGGCTGGAAGGGTGAATACTGTGAAGCTACTTGGGGGTTATCAGGGTGGTTTTATTCACTTTCATATTCACTCAAAAGAGGACTATAGTTAGTCTCTTAAAGGTCTTTGATGAGCCTCGGTGTTGTAGAAAGAATGCTGCAACTCACAAGGCTACCAACTTTTAATTATCAACCTTTGGTTTTTACAAACTTAAGAGGTATCAACACTATTTGTGCAGCAAACAATGTGTCATTTCTTTGATGTCATGATGTAATGAAGTGCATGTACTGAAATCACACCCTAAACTAATTGCAAAAAATGAACTAAAATGGAAACCATAACCTATTACAAGGAATAAAGTACAAGGAAAGAAACATATTCTAATTGCATAAATATCATGAAATAAATGTAAAAGAAACCTAACTTAACCCTACTTATCACATGTGATGATTTAAGCCAATTGAGCATGGAATTTGATCTAGAGAGTGCTAACTTTTGTGTGCATGAATAAATATAAAATAACTTTTTCCTTTTTATCTTTTTGCTTGAAAAATATAAATGCTAATCTTTCTTGGTTCTTTGGTAGGGGAGATAGGTGTGGAGGAAAATGAGTACAATGGTTCAGATGGCTTGGAGGGAAAGTAGGGGCCTAATCCTGGCTTCTATTGATGATTTTTCTCAATTCGGGCTCAACACAAGCCACTACAGGTTTTCCTGCAGGATGTCTACAAGAAGTACTGGTTCCTACAGGATGTCTACAGGAACCCCTGTTTTATTACAAAAATTAGGCTGAAAGCTTAGGAAGTGGTCTAGAAGGTGGAATGGAGCTTGGGAAAGATTTATTAAATAATGGAAAATTACTAGTCTAAAATCCAGGCATTCGAGAACTAGTGAGCTAGTAAATATATCAAATTCCTAACCTAATAAAGTGCAAATGAAATGGGGTAAATTTTGTTATTAAATAGAATGTTTTTGTGATCTAATTCAAGTGGAACCAACTCGATTTATGCTCATTAGCATGCTCCAAAAATAATAGAAATTTATTGTTCTTTTCTACAAAGGATTTTCAAAAATCTAGATTTGGAAATAAGAAGACTAATCCAAGTAGCTCAATGATTACTGTTATCACCCCAAGAAACTCTCCTAGGTTGTGTATTAGAGATGCTCAAGAACATTACAAACTCAACAAAAATGTTGGAAAATGGTGGATGAATGGAAGGAATGATGCATATTCAAGCCAGATAACCACTTCTACTATGCTTAACCCCAGACATGGGTGAACACCCCCAGACTACAAGGCTTTAGACCACCAATTACTCAAAGTTTGAGGAACAGGTGAAGCTGGAGAATACTGAACACACCAGCAGATGCACAGTACGCTGTGATGGCCAGCTGCAACCAATAAGGAGGTTTGCAAATCTATTTCCTAATGCACAGATAGGATGACAACTCTCTGACATTAAAACAACAGAAACCTGCATAAAAATTCAATGATACATACTAGATTCTAACACAGAGGTGGGATGACAGCCCCTCTAATGCTAAACATTTAAAGCACATGAAAAATGCATAACAGGCATAGCCTGGAACTAAGAAGAAGTGGAAAGTGAGCAATTAACAGCAAAAGAAGATTGCATTAGCTGAAAATGAAGACCAGACACTACAGGTATCACAGTAGTTACATTGTCCAGAAGTTGAACCCTACATCAAGATAACATTCATCAACCTTCTTACATTCTCTCTTCTGGATATATATAGAGGTTGATTACAAAAACACTCTGCTATGCTATGCGTGGAGGGTCATAGCTGACCACCAACCACATTAACTGTTTGATATGGGTCTCTGCTGCAAACTGTGTGTTTTAATGAACAAAATCGGCCTTTTTAGATATTTTGATGTACTTCATGAACTAGTGAAGTGCTATATTGAAGGGGTTCCATAACTAATTAACACTTTGATTTGCTCGAGGTCGTCCTTTCCTTCCTCAGCCGTACTGTCTCTTGAATGAGGTAGTTGAAGATAATAAGTGCAGAGTGTTGGTGGATGATCACCTTCATTCCTTGGAAGCACGGGATAGGCCAAAAACATGAAAATTACATGGAAAATGAACGAAGGGTTGAGAATGAATGCTAGTCGTTGGATGAAATGGATGGATAGCTGAGATCTCATGGCGGGAAGCGATGGGAAGAAACAGAGGCGCAATTGATTATAAGTCGTTGGATCTGACAGATTGGATAGGGGAGATTGGATTACGTGGGCTATCGGAAGGTATATGCAAGGGTAGATTGTGGGCCATTGGATCTCGGGCGGGGATATCCAACGGTCATCGAGCAATGAAGTTACACGATGTTTAATGAGCGGGACGATGTATGAGAGGGTGGTAAGCAGTTTCCCCGCACCGCTCTGGGATCGCAGGCGGTTTCTGTATGCAGGGGCGCGATGCAGTCAGATTGCGACGCGTGGCTGGAAGGTCCGGCAGGAAACCATTTTCCCCACGGGCTATTGCATATGCGGCTTGCGAGAGCGGGGGCAGTGTAAATTGTCGGATCACAAGGTGGAGGATTAGACGACGGTGGATTAACGTGCACATTTGCTAAATGATGTGACATGGGAGGGCCTCGACAATATTGATTTTCTTTGTATGGGTGCGGCTATAAAGGGTTAAGACTTTAGCGCTGGGGGTTTATACGAACACGGTCTCATGGGTTAACTTTGCGCCCGGAACTCGAGGGAAAAGGATATAAACAGGGTTTATGGAGAAATTTAGCAGAAAATGGGGAATGGGGAGTTATAAGAGTGTAAGCGGAGTGACAAGGAAAAGGAGAGTTATGGTGTGCGGTCACGTTATCGGGGTTTTATAAAATTTAAACCCAGCACCCAGGAGCTATGGAAACACGACTTTAAAGCTAAATGTGGGTGTAAGACAGTGATAACAGGGTTTTATGGAGTTATAGGGAAAATGAAGGAAAATATGGAAAAACTGTTGCGAGCCCTTTGCAACCAAAACCAACACTGCCCAACCTGTTTTTATCCATCAAACGCTGAAGAACATAGCAGAGCTAACGCTGGCCCATTCTGGGGTTGAGATCCTCCCTGCGAGGTCTTAAGAACCTACAGATCAATGCCTTGATGATGAAAAACAAATTAACAAACTTCGTAGTGTTCCATTGGGCATGGAGTCTACTTCGCCTATACAAAACTGATAAAAACAAAATATTTACAACTTTAAGGCCCAAAGACCTTAAACCACATAAATTTTCAAAAACCGCCCATTAACTGGGCCATCAAAAACTGCCTCTCCTCCCATACTTTTCAGTATGAAGGTGTTGTTCCCCTGAATCTGTATAATAATAAAAGGGCCTGTCCAGAAAGCATCAAATTTCCCATGATTTCCCTTCTTCTCTGGCAATGCATCCCACTTCAAAACCAAGTCTCCAACCTGGAAATTATCTATTTTTGCCTTCTTGTCAAAGGCTTCCTTGACCTTTCTCTGATGTGCTACAGCCTTTTCAACCAGCTGTTCTCTAATCTGATGTACTTCTGCTAAATCAGTGATCCTCTTTGCCATTTCTTCTTCCTCATTTTGTTCTGTTTGAAGGAATTTTGCCACAGGGAGAGTTAGCTAAATTGGGAATACAGCTTCAGTACCATATACCAGCTTGAAAGGAGAATTCCCTGTGGATTTTTTAATGGTCACTCTGTCAGCCCACAGTGCATACATGAGCTTAGAATCCCAATTCTTTTTATTGTCCTCTAATAGCTTCTTAATTATCCTTATCAGGCTTTTATTAGAGGATTCTGCTAGACCATTTCCTTGTGGATAATATGAGGTGGAATGAACCAGTTTAATACCCATTGAATCACACATTTCCACCAATTCTTTTTCCCTGAAGGCTGTTGCATTATCTGTGACTAGTTTACGTGGACAACCAAATCCGCTGAAGATATTCTCTGTCAAAAACTTCATGACCACATTATGATTAGCCTTCCTTGTAGGGATTGCTTCAATCCACTTAGTGAAATAATCAGTGGCTACTAATATCCATCTGTGCTGGCCACTGGAATGTGGATTGATTTCTCCAATGAAATCCAAGCCCCACTGCTGAAAAGGTCCTTTTGCAAGTATTGGTTTTAAGGGTAGGGACTTCAACTGTTGCTTTCCTTCAAATCTTTGGCACCTATCACAAGATTTAACAAATGAAAATATATCAGAAAATAAGGAGGGCCAGTAATACCCAGCTCTCAGGATCTTGTGGGTCGTGGTCTTCCAATAATGGTGCCCTCCACACATGATGGAATGAAATTGCTGCATGACTTCTATTGACTGTTCTTTGTCCAAACACCTTAAAAGCATTCCAGATGGATCCCTCTAGTAGAACAGATTTTCATAAATACAATATTTTGCTGCCCTAAGCTTAACCGTTCTAGCTTGACTTTGAGTAAGTCCTAAAGGGATTTCTAGCTTCAGCAAGAAATTAATTATTACAGAATACCAATCACAAGAAGCTAGATTTTCTGCCACTAGCTGTTTTCTTCCTGGTTCAGCTGCTTCCTCTTCTTCATCTGTCTGACCACTTTCTGCAACTGTGCACAGGAGATTAATATCTAAAGATCTACAATTCTCTTCAGCCAATAACTTGGCAAGACTGTGACCTCTGACAAGCTTGGTGGGCTTTAGTTCTATATTAAATTCTATCATCTTTACAATCCATTTTGCCCTTCTTCCATCAGCATCAGGTTGTGTTAAGACATCTTTTATTGCAGCAGAAGGTACACATGTAATTATCTTGGAATCCAAGATGTAAAATCTGAAAGCTTTCAAGGATTTGATAAGGGCACATGCTTGTTTTTCAATAATATCATACCTCAGTTCAACATCCCTCAAGTTCTTGCTGAAAAATGCTACAGGATGTTCAAAACCTTCTTCATCTGCTTGCAATAAAACTGTTGCAATGGTGTCTTCAGAGGTAAATGAGAATATATGGAACTTCTTGCTGTAGTCTGGACTTATTAAAGTGGGAGCCTCCATAATAGCTTTTTTAATAGACTCAAATGATTTTCTTGCTATATCAGTCCATTTGATTTCTGCCCCTTTCTTCAACATGGAGGTAATGTGCTTCACATATTCAGTAAAATTAAGGATAAACCTGCTTACAAAGTTAATTTTTCCCAGAAAGGACTGGATATCCTTCTTTGATCTCGGAATAGATAAAGTTTGTATTGCTTTTACTTTTTCTGGGTCAATTCGGACACCTGCAGTAGAAACCACATGTCCTAATAGCTTGCCTTCATCCAAAGCAAATTGTGATTTTTTTAGGATTGACTGAAATTCCAAACCTCCTGCACTTTAGAAAAACCTTTTTCAAATGCTACAAATGATCTTGATGGCTACTAGAGTATATTGTTATGTCATCAAGGTAGATAAGAACAAATTTATCCATCTCTCCCACAAATGTTATATCCATAGCTCTCTGAAAGGTTGCTCCAGCATTCATCAATCCAAAAGGCATCTTGGCATACATAAAAGTGCCCCTAAGAGTGGTCAATGCAGTCTTCTCTTGGTCATCTGGATGCACAACAATCTGATTAAAGCCTAAAAATCCATATAAGAAATACATTACTTTAGCTCCTGAGACTTTTTGCAGCAAATGCTCCATCTTTGGTAGTGGATAATTGTCTTTCTTTGAGCACTTGTTCAAGTTTCTGAAATCAACACACAGTCTGATTTCTCCACTTTTCTTCCTCACCACTACTAGATTGGCTACCCATTTGGAATATCTAAGAGGAAATATAATCTTGGCAGCCAGCAATTTTTTTATTTCTTTTTCAATTAGAGGCAGAAGCATAGGATTTATTGGTCACAACTTCTGTTTGAAAGGAATGGTGTCTTTCTCCAGAGGGATTTTATGCTGAATAATCTTCTTATCATAAGTTTTTAGTTCACTATACTCCTAGGCAAACACATCAGCAAATTGCTTCATTAATTTGCAATATTCAGCACATTGATCAACAAACAAATGAGTGGACAAATTTACATATCTACGCTGACCTGGACTCCCTATATCATGCTTATAGACTGTAGATTGGTCTTCCTTTTGGGCAGCCTTGTAAGGTACATCATTTTGGTAAAACAGTCTTTCAAGAGGAATTAGACCTTTTGGAATATGATTGCTGGGAAGCTGGACAATGCTATTTTTACCAATCTTATTTCTAAGCTGGGACTGGGGGCTTTCTTCCAAGGCTTCATTTTCTTGGTCAATTTGCATTTCGGAAAACTCATCAATGACTTGAAGGAACCTATTTATCTCATTATCATCATCAAAAACTTTCCAATGGTGAACATTGTTAGGCAAGGATGGTCTGTACTACATTTGGACTTCATAAACTAGTCTGGGAGGCATGGGAGGGATAAATAGACTAGCAGAAATAGCAAGGGAATCAACAAGCTAATTTTGGGCTCTAGGAATATATGAAATACAGAAATAATCAAAAGAATCTCTAATTCTCCATACCTCATCTCTATATGCTTTCAGCCTTGGGTGCTTTGCTTGAAATGTTTTATTTACTTGCTGAATGATTAAATCAGCATCTCCAAACACTTTTATGCTTCTAATTCCTCTGTCTTTTGCTGCATTAAGGCCCAACAGCAGAGCCTCATACTCTGCTATATTATTTGTGACTTGAAAAACCAGCTTAAAAGACAGCTGAATGCTTTCTTGTTGTGGAGATATCAGCACCACCCATGCTCCTGCAGTCTCCCTGGAACATGATCCATCAAAGAACATCTCCCAAACCTGACTTCCTTGCTCCTCTTCGGCCTGATTTGTTGGTTTCCTGATCTGCATTGAAGCCTTCTGAGATTCTTCTATTTGGAGAATAGATGCTCCAAAATCAGTGTCCACTGCATATATGGGATGATTAGCAGGATTCTTCTCATCACTGATGATGTATGCTAGCTGTGCTTCTCTAAAAAATCTCCTGCTTTCTCCTCCAAACACTGGGACTAGTGCATAAGATAGATCATTCTATAATGTCCCACCTATTCTCTTAATCCATCCTCTGGACAGCAGCATGCCAAACTTAGGAGGAACATCTGCTACCACAATGTCCATCATCATGCTCTTCATGGGCAACTGAGTTAAGGTAATGGCCAGATCTTTAATCAATCCTAGGCATTTCACTTTCCTTGAATCAAAAGAGAATAAATCATGATAAGGTCTAGTGATGCCAAGGCCTAACTCTTCCATGACAGCTTTAGGCATTAGATTGCGGCTAGCCCCTGTATCTAGTAGGTAATTGTGGAGGATTTTGTCATGAATGGTCAATGAGACATAAAAATATGGAGAATTATTATCAACAGATTCAATCATGGGGCTAAGCACAATGGCAAGCTTGTCATCTTGCAAATTTACAGAGTCAGTGGAGGTTTGTGTGATTTCTAGCTCAAGAGCTTCAAGGATAGGCTTTCTAAATACTTCACTCTTCACCAACTCTACCAGAGGCACAGATATTTTCAATTTCTAAACATCTGACTCAAAGCTGAAAAAGGAAGATAACTTATCAGAACCTTTTACCTCTTGAACTGGAGCTTTGAGGATGACTGGATCAGCTGCTGATCTTCTCTGCCTGATATTCTGAGACTCTGTTTGGACAACAGCTCTTTGGGCAGCATTCTCTTTGACATTTCTTGCATTGGACCTCAAATTGTATCTTTGCTATTGTTCAGTTTGTAGAACAGCTTCTTTGTCCCATTCTTGACTGTTTTGTTCCCGCAACAAAGATTCTTCATAAGCAGTCAATGTCAAAAATGCACCATTGCCTTTATCTTCCATGCAGTGAATTTCATCCTTATCTTCAAATTGTTCCTCCTCCATGACTACATTTTGGAAGGGAGCTTTAACCTTCTTTTCTTCTCTTGATTCTTCACCCCTCTGAATAATTTGTAACTGTTCATTTGCTCTTCTGAATGGATTAGGATTTCTTGGAGAAAATGTGTTCTGCTGCCTTGTATTTCCTGAATTCTGCTCAACCTTTAGCTTAGAAATTTGAGCAGCCAATGACCATATCATCTTAGTCATTTTATCTAATTTAGGCTCTAAAGATGATGCAGAAGAGGTAGAAGCCTAGCCTCTCTGTCTCCTCCTATCAGCTTGACCTTTGAGCTTTTCTATAACCATGACATTAGACTCTACTTCTATGGCTGCATCTTGCATGTCTGCCAGCATAGCACATCTTCTTTCTCTCAACAATAGGCAGAAATCAGAGTCAAAAGCATTGGCATAAGTGAGTTTGGTAGAGGTGGGGGTAGGCTTTACCTCAGCTGGTATCTTACTATACATACGATTGAATCTTTTATTAAAATCAGGCAATGATTCCCCATTTTCCCTCTTCAGGTTACCAAACTCAGTATGATAATACAACAAGTCTTTTTTATCTCCCCAGTGCTTCAAAAATGCATCATCTAAGGCTTCAATATCTGTTATAGATCTCTGGGGTAATTCTCTGAACCACTTCCTGGCCTCTCCATCAAGGCTCTGGACAAAAACTCTCATCCACACATCATTTTCACTTATATCAAGGTTATCAACATAACTATAAAAATATTCTACGTGTTCTTCAGCTGTTACTCCTTCTGTGCCAGTAATCTTAGGCATATACTTTTGATATTCTCCCACTGGCATAGGATTCAAAGGAACAGGCAAGACCAAAGGTCCATATCTAGCAGCAACAATTCTCTCTATCTTCATAGGTGCTTGCTGGCCTGCCATGATTGGGATATGTGGAAGAATACTAGCAGATTGAATGGTAGGAAGTACTGTGATGGATGGTAGATACAAAGGGATGTTTTGAACTGAATGGGAACCTTTCTTTGGACTGAAATTCAAATGGGAACTAACTGCACAAGGGGCTAAATTACTCTCTGAAGGAATTTCCTTATTAACAGTGCCGAACTTTAAGTCTTTGTTGGTACTATTTTATTGCCATTCTTTTCTTCTAAAAATCCATCATTTATCTATCATTTTCTCCCATAAACCCCTCATAGTCCATTGAAATTGATTAATGAAGCATTATAATTGTTATTTTACATTAAATTTAATTTGTGGATTTTTATGTTAAAAATTGGAAATTTTCAACAAAATTACGGGATGTCATGACTTCCTATAATTGGTTTATGTTGTGACACATGGCATGGTAGGAAAATCGAAACAGAGGATAAGGACGTGATCTAGGATGTACATACATGGTGAAAGATCTATTCAGCATCGAATCTGGAGCTCCTGAATACATGGTCAATGCTGGTCAAACCCAGCCTTTTTGGTTGTAAAAGCAGCAAAAATCTGAAGTTACCTAAACTGATTTCGTTTTGTTTTAGAAATTAGTTAGGATTAGAAAAAAATGAACCTAGCCTTTTTTATTGTAAAAGCAGAAACATCTGAAGCGATAATGCATGTACGTTTGGATGTAAATGGTAATAACTAGGAGGAGGCAAGGGCAGGCTTAAGACTGCGTATTCCAGAACTCTGTTCTAGTATGTAATTAATTTTCCAGAACTTAATCACAGGCAGTGTTTCATCAATTGTAGTGTTTATGTGTTAACGTTTTCATCACCTGAAGTTTTCTAAGTGTGCCATCGAAGCGTGGAAGGGCCCTACGTGAAGATTGGTACACTGTCATTTCATTTTCGTAGGATTTAGCCTTCAGATCTGAATAGCGTTTGATGTTATTTCCTTGCTTGTGAGTTTATTAATTCAATTAGAAGTTCTGGCGAGTGTTATTGTATGATTCATGGTGATAGCTTGAAAATTCAATTGCTAAATTATTGAACAAGATCTTGTAAAAGGTTTAATTGAACATTGAATTTCAAAGTATCTCTATGGACTCTGTTTTCATGAATTTGAGTTTTAGTATGCTTAAAAGAGTTTTTGGTTTTCATGAATGCTTAGTGTGTTAGCTGGAAAGAGTTTTTGTGAACTATATCCTTGTAAGAGGATTGAAGACTCAGACTAGTAACACTTTGTTTTAGAACAACTAATTAAATTAGAGGATATAGGTGTTTAAATTGTGAAAGGAAACATATTCCAATCTCTTGTAAAAGAGTGTTGTAGCCTGTCACAGTAGACACTTATCTAGGTAGATGAGATCCTTTTAGGTCTATAAACTTTAGACACGTGCCTCTAAGTTTACCTACCTTGGTTGACATTAAATTTAGTCTAATCTAGACCCCTGGATTGGTAACTACATTTTGGCACCGTTGCCGGGGAGGCACAACTAGAGGATTTAAAAAATAAAAAATAAAAAAAAATAAAAAAAATAAAAACAAAAAAAAACAAAAACATAGATTTAATTTTGATTCATCATTTTAGAAGTCATGTTTACTTATGTCTAGATCTAGAGATGATAAAGGTAGATTCATAAAACCCCCCCATCCAAAAACTAATTCGCCACTAGGAGTAGACCCTTTAGGAAAAGTTGAACACACAACACCAGCTGGGAAAGTCACCATACAAAAATTAGAGGATAAATTGAAATCAGGGCAAAGACTCACACTCGTTGAGAGACAAATTCTGTTGGCAAACGAATCACAGAAGAAACATCTCCTTGAATCCTCTATAACAAGAGAAAGTAGCAAAATAACTCAACAATCTCTCCTTGAACCTACTGATTTTGAAAAATCTCAAGAAGGAGAAAAATCACTAGAACAACTTCTCTTTGAAACAAGTGACACTGAACAAGAAATTAAATCAACAGAGGAACCTATCAAAATGGCTGAGGAAGGAGATGGATCAGCAAGAGGACCACAAAATCAAGGTCGAAGAGAGGAGGAAGAGTCAACCTTTAAATTTCCTATTCAAGAACCAGGAGAAAATTATGATGAGGAAATAAAAATGAAAAACATACCTCCATCTATGTTACCAAACTTTTATGGCATGGCTTCAGAAGATCCAGATTCATTCTTGTTTGAATTTGACATAGTATGTCAAACATATGGTTACACAGATGATGCCCATAGGCTTAGACTCTTCCCAAGAACATTAAAAGCATCAGCATTAAGATGGTTCATGGGACTTGGTGAACATGCAATAATTGATTGGGATGGCATGAGAAGAATATTCCTAAAGAAATACCAACCTTATTGTAGATTGAAAGATTCTAAAGATGATATCTTTAGAATGAATCAACAAGAGGATGAAAGTTTAGAGGAGTATTTGGAATGATTTGTTTACAATTTACAAAAATCAAAACATAGAACCATGTCTCTTGATCTGATTCGAACAATATTTTTGAAGGAAATTCGAGAGGAATACTTAGATGATCTTAATTTGATGGGCAAAGGCGATATTTCCACTTTACTTTTTGAAGAAATTGCTGATTTATGTGAAAAGTATTCAAGGAGCAAAGCCAGATATGGAAAAAGAGCTCTATCATCTAAAGCCACAAAATCTGCTTCAGCAAGTGTCACAAGGGCTGAAATAGGAAACTTGTTAGAAGAATTCAAAACAGATCTATTAAGTACCGTAGGAACTCAAATTGGCACTCTAAAAGCAAAGAAAAGACAAGAAGATGAAGATCAATTAATGGCTGTCTTTTGTCCAAAATTCCGAAAGAAACATGCCTTGAAAGACTGCCCATTAGAAAACATTCAAGTTTGCACCATTTGTATTGAAAATCATGATATATTTCATTGCTCTAAAGTCAAGATTTTGCAGAATTGTAATGTGGAAGCTAACACAGATATGGAGAATGTGTATTTCATGTGCGCTAAGAGACCGTGGCAACCAAGACCTCCACCTCCAGGTATGTTTCCAAACCAAAATTTACAATTTCCTACACAAGATCAGATGTATGCTTAGAATTCTTGGAATGTACCCATGCCATGGCAACACCAAAATTACCCATAGCAACAATGGAGACCATTTCAGCAGTACTCTCAACAATATCATCCATATCCTCAACCATACCAACAGTATTCTTAGCCATATCAACAGTATCATTAGCCACATTCGCAATATCCTCAAACATATCAACAATATCCTTAGCAGCAAGTTGTTTATCAACCCCAACACACTCAACAAGCATTGCCTGCTCCTCCACCAATAAATCCACCTCAATTACAACTTCCATCTAACCAACAACCTCCTAGACCCACTCAGATTCCTGCTCAACCTGTACCAAATCCAAATAATAGAGCAGAGAGACCAGCTTATAGTGTAGATGAGGGACCATCATATCCCACATTACCTTTACAAAATATCGCGCTGAGGTCTGGTAAGGTACTTCAAAAAGAACTTCCAATAGCTGAAAAACAAGAAGAAAATGAAGAAAATGAAAATGAAACTCCAACTCAAAGGAAACAAAATGATGACATCAAAAATAAACAAATGCAACTGTTGCATCCACCACCTTTTCCAGAACGATTGGTCCAAGCAAAACTTCCCATGTCTATACCACAGTTTGATGTTTTAGATGAGCTAAAGAATGTCTATATAAAAATTCCACTGTTACAAGCCATAAAAGACATTCCCATATATACTAAAGCAATCAAAGAACTATGCCTCAAGAAGCCTACCAGAAAAAGAGTTGATCCACAAACTATTCATGTTATTGGACATTTAGCTGGCCTTATGACAAACACCATTTCAATGGAAAAGTATGTTGATCCTAGTATTCCTAGAGTCACTACAATCATTAACAACATACATATTCCAAACACTTTAATTGACCTTGCGGCCGCAATAAATGTGATGACTCTTGAAACAATGAAAACATTGCAGCTCACAAACTTGCAGCACACAACAATTGTTCTAGAACTAGCTGATAGGTCTAAAGTGATTCCTGAAGGGATTTTGGAGGACATAATTGTTTCACTGGACTCTTGGGAGTATCCAGTGGACTTTTTAGTTCTTCAGCCAAAATCTAATTTAGGAGGACACCCTATCATCCTTGGTAGACCATGGTTAGCAACTGCTGATGCATTCATAGGATGTAGATCGGGTAATATGATTATTTCACGAGGAACTGAAAGAAAACAACTCACTCTTTACCCATCAGCACAATCACCAGCAGTAGCACACAATTTATGGCTTGATGATAAATACAATGATAAGGAAGAAGTTCAATCTGTTTTCAGCATCAATCAAATCTATGATTTTCAAGAACATAATAATGATGATTTGGTAGAATTGTTCCTTTCTCAACCTGATATTTCCGAAGAATTAAGAAATGAACAATATCATGCTGCAGATGAACTTTTGGCACAAAATTTTCAGGAAACATGTACCATTCATTCTTTGCAAACAACATTTCAGAACATTTTTCCCATTCAATCTATCACAAACACACAGAGCAAGACCATAGAGATTAGTCCAGGAAAAACTTTGAATATTAGCACTCACCTAGACTCATCTCAGGAGGAAAAATTGATTCAATTATTGAGAAAATATCAGAAAGCATTTGCTTGGGATTACACCGACATGCACGAAATTCACCCTGAAACATGCACTCACCATATTTATACAGATAGTAATATCAAACCAGTGAGGCAACCACAGAGAAGAATGAATCTCATGCTTCAGGATATTGTTAGAGATGAATTACAAAAACTATTGAAAGTCAATTTTATCTATCATATCTTTGATAGTCAATGGGTATCCCCATTGGTAGTAGTGCCCAAGAAAAATGGCAAGTGGAGGATTTGTGTTGATTACAGAAAATTGAACAAAGCAACCCTCAAAGATTATTTCCCACTACCATTTATTGACCAAGTGCTAGACACATTAGCTGGGAAATCATCATTCTCTTTTCTTGATGGTTTCAATGGCTATAACCAGATCAGGATAGCCTTAGAGGACCAGGACAAAACCACTTTTACATGTCCTTGGGGCACTTATGCCTATAATGTTTTACCATTTGGACTTTGCAATGATCCAGCTACATTTCAGAGAGCTATATTAGCTATTTTTGCTGATTTAGTTCATGAATGTGTTGGAGTTTATATGGACAATTTTTCAGTGTATGGTAATTCATTTGAGCATTCATTAGAAAATCTTGAAAAAGTTTTGAAGAGATGTATTGAAGCTAATCTGTCCCTGAGCAATGAAAAGTGTTTTATGATGTTAAATGAAGGGATAGTATTAGGTCACTATATTTCTTCTCAAGGCATTAAAGTTGATCCATAAAAAATCCAGATCATTGTTAATTTGCCAATTCCGAAGACTCAAAAAGAGGTAAGAAGTTTCCTTGGGTATGCAAGCTATTACAGAAGGTTTATTGAACATTTTAGTAAAATAGCTTCACCTCTGTTTAAGCTTCTAGCAAAAGATACACCTTTCAATTGGAATGAGAATTGTCAGCAAGCTTTTGAAATACTCAAAGAAAAATTATCAACCACACCAGTCTTAAAAGGACCTAACTGGACCCTACCATTTCACATCTTTACAGATGCATCTGATACTGCAGTAGGTGCCTTGTTAGGCCAAAAAGAAGAGTCTTTCAATTATGCCATCTATTTCATTAGTAAAAATCTAACACCTGCAGAATTAAACTACACAGTCACTGAAAAAGAAATGCTTGCAATCATACATGCTGTGAATAAATTCCGACATTATATAATTGGTTATGAGGTTTTTGTACATACTGACCACTCTGCCATTAAGTATTTAATGAATAAACCAATCACTAATGGCAGAGTTACCAGATGGTTGTTATTATTACAGGAATTTAATATTACAGTGTTAGATAGACCAGGTAAGGAGAATCAGGTGGCAGATTTTCTTTCTAGACTGCAAAATTCAGCTGAGGTTGTTTCGGTTGAAGATTATTTTCCAGATGAAATTTTATTTGCAATTTCAATAGTGAATCCTTGGTATGCTGACTTAGCCAATTATTTGTCCATAGGAAAAACACCTCCGAATTTTACTCCAAAGGAAAAGAAGAGGTTGATCAAACAAAGTGCTAGATACTTATGGGTTAATGGAGATTTATTTTACACCAGTTATGATATGATTATTAGACGATGTGTAAGAAATGATGAAATAATTGATATTTTAAAATCTTGTCATGATGAACCGTGTGGTGGGCATTTTGAAGCAAAAGGAACAACATTCAAGATTCTCAGTCTTGGATACTATTGGCCATCTATTTTTAAGGATTGCAAGAAGTATGTGAAAAGTTGTGATAGCTGTCAAAGAATGGGAAGACCAACAGCTACAGATGAAATGCCACTTCAACCTCAAGTACATTTAGAGCCATTTGAAAAATGGGCTCTAGATTTTATAGGACCCATCAATCCAGCTTCCAAAGGCAAAAAGTACATCCTAGTATGTACTGATTATGTGACAAAATGGGCTGAAGCAAAAGCACTAGTCCGGGCAACTGAACAAATAGTGGTAAACTTCCTTTTTTAAGAAATTTTTGTAAGGTATGGATTACCAAGGGAGATAGTGACAGATCAAGGTACTCAGTTTACTTCAAAGCTGGTCAAAGACATCACAGAAAAATATAAAATCAAGCACATGAAAAGTACACCTTACCATCCACAAGCCAATGGCCATGTGGAATCTACAAATAAAACATTGGAAGGAATTATCACTAAGACAGTAGCAATGAACAAAAAGAATTGGGAAGAGAAGCTAAAAGATGCACTATGGGCTTACAGAATCACATGGAAAAACACTACAGGATTTACACCATATCAGTTGGTGTATGGAAAATAGGTAATGCTTCCTATTGAATTTCAAATACATACTTATAAGATGGCAATAGGTTTAGGAATTGATCTCAATGAAGCCCAACAAGAGAGAATTCGGAAATTGAACCAGTTAGATGAAATGAGGCAGCAAGCAGAGGAGACAACAATCCTAATGCAAAAACAAAGGAAGCAGTGGCATGATGCACACATTAAAAGGAAACAGTTCAAAGAAGGAGACTGGGCTTTACTCTTTGACTCTAAATTCAGAGATCATAAAGCCAAATTTACCACACATTGGATGGGCCCATATGAAATAGTTCAAGTATATGAAAATGGATTAATCAAGCTTACTACCATTGATGGAGAAGGCAACACCATTCTTGTCAATGGCCATCAGTTGAAACTCTATCATAAGCCCATCAGCAAGGAGGATTTTATTCACATTGTATCTCAGCAAAGGGAGGTTGAGATATTGGAGCCTTCAGCTGTGATATCTCTACCTTAGTTCATTCAATTTCATTTAAAAAAAAATAAAAATAAATAAATAAATATAAAAAAAAAAAAAAAGAAAAAAGAAAAGGAAAAAGAAAACAATAATAATGGTTTAGATGTGAAAACCAGACTCTAGCACACTCTAACCCATAATTCTTACTAGAAAACCAATCATTTGGCTGGTAAGAATTCCTTGTTCTACTTGTTTCCTGTTTTTCATCCATTCAATAATGACTTGAGGACAAGTCAAAGCTTTAGTGGGGGAGAAGAATCAGCAAGAATCAGCATTTTGTTTTCCCTATCTCATCTCCTCATTTTTATATCTTCAAGGAATTTGTTTCAGTAATTTAGTATTTCAATAAAAGAGCTGTTTTTGTTCTAATCAGAGGGACCTGTTCAGGCAATATGCAGTGGGACCTGTTCAAAAGACTATATCAACATTACCAATGTCAGAGGGACCTGTTCAGAAGGCTATGATAACATCACCAATATCAGAGGGACCTGTTAAAGATTGCATTCAAGATACATCAGGCTACTTCAACAAAGTTTTCAAAGGTTGCTTATCATCAGAATTATAATCAAGGCTACATCAACACCAAGGATAAAAGAAGCTTCACAAACATGGTTCTTCAGAGTTCTTCAAAGTTCTTCAGATTTTAAAGGGACCTGTTATATTCAATTTCATTTCAAAGGGACCTGTTTTGGACAGTGAAGATCAGTCATACCTGTACAAACAGATCAGTCCTACCTGTGCATGCCAAATCAGCATTCTGTCAACCAACAAGTGTAATGTATTGTTGAAATTTTATTTTTAACATTTAAAATTCTTAAATTATTTTAGTGTTAAAAATGATAATTATTATTGCTTGTTATCAATTTCAAAAACCCCTATACCCATCACCCTTGTAATATTCCTAACTACTCATCTCATTATCACTCTGCTATCATTTCCTATCACACCTTAGCCTATTGCCATATTCGTACTATGATTTTCAAACCTTGTCATCAACTCATCATTTTTAAATCAGCCTTCTGGCAATCAAGTACCAACAATTGGGATACTCAATGTACAAGTCCGTGCAATGGAAAGACAAGTGTTAAACCATCTATCCTCAAATGAGTTCATTCATTTCGACTGCTAGAGTTATAAAACAATCTTTTGACCCAAGTCTGCTCATGAAATATATATATCCGTTACCATCATATGATTTGTATATGGTGTTCTCATGATTATACCTCTGCAAATTAGTACTGCTCCTCTGTCTTCATGATGTGAATGTGCCTTCCAACTCTGCATTGTCATCATAGCAATTGGATGAAGGTCGGCTGTTGAGTTTTCATTTTATAAAACTCTGAGTTCATAAAGTGCGTTACCGTGTTAGTGTTCAGACTCTGAGTTTCTCAAAGAGGGCCAAGATAGTAGGTGCTACAAAGGGAGAGAATAGCAAACAGGCTTACCCCGAGTTTTTACTTCTGCCCATAAATCGAGGACGTTAACCAGGTCACTCACTCAAGCAATTGAAGAAGTAAACTCAGAGAATTGAAGACGTTACCAAGTCAGCTTAGTGGAACGCAGGAAAAGAGGTAACAAATTGAAAAACCCTAATTAAATTTTTGAGCATAAAAAAGAGGGTTAGAATAGAGATTTTTAATAAAATGACCAATAGAGCAGAGCCTAAAAAATTTGATAGTTCAGAATATCATGAATACTGTGTCACGATTTTAAGGGAAAAACAATGGTTGTCTTTTCTAGAGAAATTCAATGGAAACAATGAAGAAGTTACAAAGAAATTTTCATTTTCCTTCAATGGAGAGAAAGCTTTAATAGGAAACTTCTCTTTTAGAATTTCAGAGGATACCATAGAAAAAACATTGGGAATCAGTCTAGAAGGGGAAAAATATTTCAAAACCAAACAATTTAAGGAAAAATCATGGACTCAGTTTATGTCTAGGTCAAGGGTTTCCTCTGTCAATTGGAAAAAGGGTGTTCCTAGAAGTTGTCTAATTCACCCATGGGATGAAATGGTGTACATTATTCAAAAATTTTTTACATGTGAAGGACATTACAATATAGTATACCTATATCACATCAAACTTCTGTTGCACTTAAAAGGTCAATGCACCATCAGGCTGCCCTATTTTCTCTTACAGAGTTTGACTAAAATGTCAAAGACCATTCAGAAACAAAAGGGTAATGAAGATAAGAGTTTGTATCATTTTGGGTTGATCAAAATTCTAATTGAATTTGAATTGCAGAGGAGAGGAAAATCATGGAAAGAATTTTTAATTGCCAATCAAATTAAAGAAGATGAATAGGAACAACAAGAACGCACGGATTTTATGCTTGATATTGATGAAGAAATCCTTGAGCGTAAGTCAAGAAATGTTCCTCAACCCAGCAGTAGTGTAAGGACAAGAAGAATGAGGCAAGAAACTGCTAAGAAAATTGAAAAAGATAAAATCTTCACTACTTATAAGAGAAGATCAAGGAGAATAAAAAGGAATCAAACACAAGATGATCAACCAGAGCCAAATGCAAATGTACCAATGGACATTGAAAGCTATACTAATTCACAGCTAGAACAAGAAGTAGAGATGGAAATCGAGAGTAACAAGGAAGAAAGGAAAGAGCCAATACCTACAAACAAGAAACAAAGAAGGTCAGGGAAACAAATTGAAGAGCTAAAAGAGGAATTGATGGAAGCAAACATGTTGGAGAAGGTCATAAAGAAGGAAAATGAAATGTTGAGAGCTCAGAGAAAGAAGATTCAACAGAAAAATGAGAAACTGAAGAAGAAAATCAAAGAACTTAAGACTGATCAAACTAAAACGTGCAAATGGGCGACAAAATGGTACACTCAGAAAAAAGCTCTCAAAGAAAAATATAAGAATCTGAAACATGAGTTCCAAGTTCAGAAGAATGCCCAAGTTCAGAAGAGTATAGATGTCTTGCTACAAGCGACAGAGGCACAAGCAGGAACAGAATATAAAGGGAGCACATCAGGATTAGCATGAGGACATGCTAAATCATTGAGCTTGGGGGAGATGTTGGTACTATTTTATTGCCATTCTTTTCTTCTAAAAATCCATCATTTATCTATCATTTTCTCCCATAAACCCCTCATAGTCCATTGAAATTGATTAATGAAGCATTATAATTGTTATTTTACATTAAATTTAATTTGTGGATTTTTATGTTAAAAATTGGAAATTTTCAACAAAATTACGGGATGTCATGACTTCCTGTAATTGGTTTATGTTGTGACACGTGGCATGGCAGGAAAATTGAAACAGAGGATAAGGACGTGATCTAGGATGTACATACATGGTGAAAGATCTATTCAGCATCGAATCTGGAGCTCTTGAATACATGGTCAATGCTGGTCAAACCCAGCCTTTTTGGTTGTAAAAGCAGAAAAAATCTGAAGTTACCTAAACTGATTTCGTTTTGTTTTAGAAATCAGTTAGGATTAGAAAAAAATGAACCTAGCCTTTTTGATTGTAAAAGCAGAAACATCTGAAGCGATAATGCATGTACGTTTGGATGTAAATGGTAATAACTAGGAGGAGGCAAGGGCAGGCTTAAGACTGCGTATTCTAGAACTCTGTTCTAGTACGTAATTAATTTTCCAAAACTTAATCACAGGCAGCGTTTCATCAATTGTAGTGTTTATGTGTTAATGTTTTCATCACCTGAAAAGTGTGCCATCGAAGCATGGAAGGGCCCTACGTGAAGATTGGTACACTGTCGTTTCATTTTCGTAGGATTTAGCCTTCAGATCTGAATAGCATTTGATGTTATTTCCTTGCTTGTGAGTTTATTAATTCAATTAGAAGTTCTGGCGAGTGTTATTGTATGATTCATGGTGATAGCTTGAAAATTCAATTGCTAAATTATTGAACAAGATCTTGTAAAAGGTTTAATTGAACATTGAATTTCAAAGTATCTCTATGGACTCTGTTTTCATGAATTTGAGTTTTAGTATGCTTAAAAGAGTTTTTGGTTTTCATGAATGCTTAGTGTGTTAGCTGGAAAGAGTTTTTGTGAACTATATCCTTGTAAGAGGATTGAAGACTCAGACTAGTAACACTCTGTTTTAGAACAGCTAATTAAATTAGAGGATATAGGTGTTTAAATTGTGAAAGGAAACATATTCCAATCTCTTGTAAAAGAGTGTTGTAGCCTATCACAGTAGACACTTATCTAGGTAGATGAGATCCTTTTAGGTCTATAAACTTTAGACACGTGCCTCTAAGTTTACCTACCTTGGTTGACATTAAATTTAGTCTAATCTAGACCCCTGGATTGGTAACTACAGTCTTCAAACTGTAAATCTTCAGCTATAACTTTATCTTTAAGAGATGAATGAGATTTCTTAGGCTTACCTAATCCTGATGCCCCTTTTTGTGATGCTTTCTTCGATTTGTCAGTCCTCTCAGGGTCAGGCACTGGTTTAGCTGGTGATTTCTGAGGATTTCTTCAAGTATGTCTTACAAACTGAGCCAGAACTTCAATGTGGAGTCACCAAATGTTGGTCTTCCTCCAGTGGAGTCGCAAAATAGATGATTACAACAAGAAAATGTGCCTAGACCTTGTCTATCATCAAAATCTGGAACTGTGTCATTTTCCCAGGGAAGCTGAGCTTCAATTCTTTTTTCCCCGACAACGGCGGCAATTAATGTTATCACCCCAAGAAACTCTCCTAAGTTGTATCTCAAAGATGCTCGGGAACATTACAAACTCAACAAAAATGTTGGAAAATGGTGGATGAATGGAAGGAATGATGCATATTCAAGCCAGATAACCACTTCTACTATGCTTAACCCCAGACATGGGTGAACACCCCCAGACTACAAGGCTTTAGACCACCAATTACTCACAGTTTGAGGAACAGGTGAAGATGGAGAATACTGATCACACCAGCAGATGCACAGGACCTTGTGATGGCTAGTTGCAACCAGTAAGGAGGTCTGCAAATCTATTTACTATTGCACAGATAGGATGATAGCTCTCTGACATTAAACCAACAGAAACCTGCATACAAATTCAATGATACATACTAGATTCTAACACAGAGGTGGGATGACAGCCCCTCTAATGCTAAACATCAAAAGCACATGAAAAATGCATAATAGGCACAGCCTAGAACAAAGAAGAAGAAGTGGAAAGTGAGCAATTAATAGAAAAAGAAGCTTGCATTAGCTGAAAATGAAGACCAGACACTGCAGGTATCACAGTAGTTACAGTCTCCAGAAGTTGAACCTTACATCAAGATAACATTCATCAACCTTCTTACATTCTCTCTTCTGGATATATAGAGGTTGATTACAAAAACACTCTGCTATGCTATGCGTGGAGGGTCGTAGCTGACCACCAACCACATTAACTGTTTGATATGGGTCTCTGCTGCAAACTGTGTGTTTTAATGAACAAAATCAGCCTTTTTAGATATTCTGATGTACTTCACGAACCGGTGAAGTGCTATATTGAAGGGGTTCCATAACTAATTAACACTTTGATCTGCTCGAGGCCGTCCTTTCCTTCCTCAGCCGTGCTATCTCTTGAATGAGGTAGTTGAAGATAATAAGTGCAGAGTGCTGGTGGATGATCGCCTTCATCCCTTGGAAGCGCAGGATAGGCCAAAAACACGAAAATTGCATGGAAAATGAATGAAGGGCTGAGAATGAATGCTAGCCATTGGATGAAATGGATGGATGGCTGAGATCTCATGGCGGGAGGTGATGGGAAGAAACAGAGGCGCAATTGATTATAAGTCGTTGGATCTGATAGATTGGACGGCAGAGATCGGATTACGTGGGCTATCGGAAGGTATATGCGCGGGGAGATTGTAGGCTGTTGGATCTCGAGTGGGAAGATCCAACGGTCATTGGGCGATGAAGTTGTGCGATGGTTAATGAGCGGGAGGATGTACGAGAGGGCGGTAAGCGGTTTCCCCGCATTACTTCGAGATGGCAGGTGGTTTCCGTATGCGGGCGCGCAATGCAGTCAGATTGTGACGCGTGGCTGGAGGGTCCGGCGGGAAACCACTTTCCTCGCAGGCTATCATGTGTACGACTTGCGGGAGCGAGGGCAGCGTAAATCGTTGGATCACAAGGTGGAGGATTGGATGGTGGTGGATTAACGCACATGTTTGTTGAATGATGTGACAGGGGAGGGCCTCAGCAGTATTGATTTTCTTTGTATGGGCATGGCTATAAAGGGTTAAGACTTTAGCACTGGGGGGTTATACGACCACGGTATCATGGGTTAAATTTGTGCCCGGAACCCGAGGGAAAAGGATATAAATAGGGTTTATGGAGAAATTTAGCGAAAAATGGGGAATGGGGAGTTATAAGAGTGTAAGCGGAGTGATAAGGAAAAGGCGAGTTATGGTGCGCGGTCACGTTATCAGGGTTTTATAACATTTAAACCCAGCACCTGAGAGCTAAGGAAACATGGATTTAAAGCTAAATGTGGGTGTAAAATAGTGATAACGGGGTTTTATGGAGTTATAGGGAAAATGAAGGAAAAGATGGAAAAATTGTTGTGAGCCCTTTGCAACCAAAACCAACACTGCCCAACCTGCTTTTATCCATCAAACAATGAAGAACATAATAGAGCTAACAATTACTATGACCTTCCAAATATTTTCAATGATGAAATGATGCTTGTGATCCTGAAAAATAACTTACATCAATATTTTAACCCTATCCTACAACAAGAACTCATTAATACTAAATGCAGAAATAGAAAGAAACAAAAACAAGAGATGCATGTGAATAAGAAGTGAAAAGAAGAAAATAAAATGATACAAAAAGGGCTCTGAGGCTCCTAGGATGGCCAAGCCCAAAGAAAATCGGAGACCTATGGAGGAGAACAAGATTTAGAATCTGAACATGACACCAACGTTCATTATTTTCATCAATAGAATTACATCCCTGCAAGAAAATACAATGGAGTTGCAAAAATACGATTTCTCTCCACAAGAAGACTAATCAAAATCTCCCTCTAGAGGCAAATTTGACTTGGTACTTATACAAAATTATTAGGAATCATTCCCCATGAAAGAAGGAAGATTTCCCCACCAAAATCCCTTGATTAGTGGATTTTGTTCCCAATACTAGGAATCTGGCCTAAATGGTAGGGAACACATTCCCAGATTTTCTCAATCATTGGAGTTCCACAATCAGTGCCATAATTCCATAATATATTGTTGATTTATTATTTAATATTGATCTTTTTATAGTAGGAAGGAAGTCCCTAAATTATCTCCTCCTCCAAATCTTCATAATCTGTCCAATATTGTCATAACATTCCACAAAAGTAAAAAATTATTAGGCACAAATATGAAATTATTCATAAATCTTCCCGATGAATATATTAAAGTTAAAAATACATTATCTAATGCAAAAATAGAGGTTTAATATGCTTAAGGATGGTTAGATGGGTCTTAATTTATGTTTAATTTAGAGGCGCATCACACCCCCTGCTGAAAGTGTTCCTCATCCTCTGAGCAACTTAGTGACCTCATTGTACCTCATTAGTGGCCCTGGTGGCCTCTCTCTTACACATTCATCAATCCTTTCTCTTAAGAATCTTGGCTATAAGTTCTGCAGGGACAAGCCCAAAAATATATTTTTGCATAGAAAAATCATTGTCTATTGAGACCATTAGCTTGCCTTCTTCTTTTCTTTTGTGGCCTAGATGATTGCCTAATGGGCTTGGATTTCTCTGTTTTGATTAGGTCTCTCTTAGATGTTGCCTTTTTTTTTTTTTTTTTAACACCATTTGTTCCTTTCTTCCTTCTCGTAGCAACATTTTGTCTTCCTGTAGCAACCATTCCTTCTATTTTAGAGTCTTTTAACTATATGGTAGTGATGATAAATGAAGTAGAGGGTTTGGAGGATGATGATAGGGTTGAGAGGGAGAAGTGTAGGTTTGTGAAAATGGAGAGGGTGTTATGTGTGTTATTTTTCAAGAATTTTTTAGGGTGAGATAGAGTGTAGGGTTTGTTCTTGAAATTATGAAATGGGATGGATGAATGATGGATAGATAGTGACTATGAAGTGGATCGAGTGCTTGGAGCATTGTGGTGACTTGGCCTTTGCAAAAATTTCTTCTTTTAACTTCTGTCTTCATTCCTTGAAATCACCACCCTTCATAATTTGACTTCTCCACATTGCATGAGTGAATGAGTGTGTTGAAATTAACTAGTTAAAGGTGGCCAAGACTGCTGACCCATCCTTAGCTTATAAAACCTCATCTCTCATGCATTGACAAAAAATTTCTAACTATAATATGGTCAAGAAAAGAGGTCAAGAATATTTCATACCTGTACTTACCTAATGTTTGTTGGAGAGACATGCATGCTGTTGTTGAGTTGATGTTGTTGTGCTGCTAATGACTCAAGTACATCTTCTTGACTGCCATTTTCTTTTTTGTTGATATCATTTTGCTGATGGGTTGTCTTCTTGTTTATGTGCAGGTTTTGGGGGACCTATATCAACCTTCCGTAAATACCTGACATTTTGACCCATTTTTCCATCATATTTCCTCTTGTAGCTTCTTCACGGCCTTCCTGTAGGGATCCTGTAGTATTTCAGGACAACCTCTTGTAGCAGACTTGTTTTGTCCATATCTCCCAAATGGTAGAATAGATTGACCTGAAACGTTTTGAGCATGTTTCCAACATCATTATGCACCTCCCGAGAAAACAAATCATGGCCAATGGATAAACGAATCTTGAGAAAAACTAAAAATGGTTGAAGGTGATGGAGGTCGATTTCTTGGACACCACACACTAGAATTTTTTGAAATTGCTTGGGCATGTTACCATCATCCATACTCATCCCCCCATGAAACAGATTTTTAAATGGATGCACGGATGTTGAGAAAATTAAAAAATTACTGTAGGTGATGGAGCCCGATTTCTCGAAAATTGTGCACTAGAATTTGCTAAAATTGCTTGAGCATGTTACCATCATCCATATGCATCCCCCTCTCAAATAGTTTGGCAAATGCATGCATGGTTTGCAAGGTATGGCAAAAATAGGTTTTTGTTCTATGTATTTATGCTTCCTGTAGAGATCTTGTAGTAATTCAGGACAACAAGCAAACTGAATGGGAAAATCTTGAGAATGATGGGTGGATTGTGGAAATAGATGAGGGTGATGGATTGGCATGGCCTTGGCCTTGATGTATCATTTGAGCAAAGGAGGAGAAAGTCAAAATTTGACTTCTTTTGACTAGGCTTGACCAATTTTTCTTTTGGTACCAACTTGCTTTTGTTGCTTGCAAATATTGTAGAGTACATGAAGTCATCAGAGAGATACATGGAGCAAATATTTTTTTTGTTTTTTTTTTCTTCTAGGCCTACTTGTCGCCTCAATGAAGTTTTCAACTAGTAGGTCTACCTAAGCACCTCAAAGGAGGTTTTCACCTAGGATCTTTTCTTTTTATCTTTTTTATCTTTTTTTCCCAACCCATTGACCAATGAGCCAATCTTAGGCACCTCAAAGGAGGTTTTCACTTGAGATTTTGTTTTTTCCTATTATTTTTCATTTTTTTCTTTTTTACCATATCCTACATGAAAAACAAAATTACTTTCAAGTATAGGTATACTTCCAATGGAGCCATGTGTACATAAAGATGATAGATAAATTGATGTGTAGGCTTGTAATATATGATTTGACATGTACCTGGATTTTAGAGACCAAATGATTTGACTTTGAAAGGATGAAGCACAGTTGAAGAAGAGAGCGTTGCTACAACTTAATGACTTTCTGGAACCATATTTCAATTTAGTTGTGATGCCCCTGGTCTACTTGCTGATTTGGATCATGTTGGATGTCTTCTTCTTCCATGACCTTAAAATCTTCCTCTTTTTGTTGATTGTTCTCTTGAACACATGGAGGATTTGATGCTAACCATGAGGGAGGTTTTTCAATCTTTGATTTTCTTGTCTGCTCTTCATCAAGTGCAGCTCATTATTCTTTGTTCTTCTCTTTTGAATCTTCACATGTTGTCCTTCAATGGCATCAAGAGAATCTTTTTTTTTGAATATTCTTCCTGAGCTGATATGAATACCATTGAGATCGAAGGAGATATTTGGAAGTGTTGTATCCTAGCATTGTAAGTGGGTTGAGCTACTTCATTGTGTGGGTTTGGAAATGGTGGTACAGGTAGTTGAGTGGGAGTGGATATTTGAGATGGATGTGGTTGGGGTTGTGGTTGTGGTGGAGGTGAATGGTAGGGATAACATGGAGTTGGGTATGGAGGATATTGAGGAAAATATTGATGATATTGTGGATGGCTCCCATAATTTCCTTTCAAACCTTGTTGCCAAGATTGGTTTTGGGTTTGAGATGGCCAATGTTGCCAAGGAAAGGGTGTGTTCCAATTACTTTGAGATGGATGTGCATAAGCTTGAAATTGTGAATTAGGTTCTTGCATCATACTAGGTTGACTAGGCTTCCATGGTCCTCTTGGAGCTACATAACATAGTTTCTTTGGTGATTGACTTTCTCCATTGTCCTCTTGGTAAACTTCCTTCAACCTTGGTAATGATGGAAAATGTTTAACATCATGTGATTCTGCATGGACAACACAAATATCAACATCTTCTTTTTCTTCATCTAACATTCTTAACATTTCTACTTTTTTAGTTATATTGCTAAGAATTTATGTTTTAAAATCATGAAACAAATTTCGAAGTTTAGCTTGACGTACTGATCTTGATGCTACTTTACCTACTCTTACCATTCCTCTTGCCCTTGATATGTGTTTGCATGTTTCACAAATTTCTTCAAATGATAATTCGTATACATCACATTTACTCATGAGATCAAGGAGATCAATCCACTCATCCCTAATTGTTCTAAGTAAGAGGGTTTTTAGTGTGTGGGATCCTAAATGATGTAGTTTTTCCCTCTTAGTATTATACATGAACATCTCTATTAGATCCTCTAGACTCTCATCTTCCCTTTGATTCATTCTAAATATTTCATCTTTAAGATCATGATCTTTATATTTTTCTAAAAATATCTTTTTCATATCATTCCATGATCTTATTGAATTAGTCCCTAAACTCATGAACCATTTAAGAGCTCTATCCTTCAATGTTGTCAGAAAGAATATCATTTTTTGAGTTTTTAATAAGTAATCCTAAGATCTACAAACAATTTCAAATTCAAAGAGAAAGGTTTTCCAATCCTCTAACCTTAGACCATGAAATTTTGGAAGAAACGATGGAGGGATGTTCTTCATTTGCACATTGATATCAGTGTCTTGAATGGGAAATCCAAGAGGATATTCCTCATTGTCATCATCTCCATCCATTTCGTCTACATTCTTTTCCATCTCATCTTTTTCTACCTGCAAAAGTGAATGGTGATGTGACTCTTACTGCACCACGTGATCAAATGGGGGGGTGGGCTGGTGTTGGAGATTTTTTGTTTTGTTTTTATGATTGAATGAAAACACTAATGCAATGCACTTTTATATTTTTGAATTAAATATTCCTAATGAAAATCATTTTTTGTTTTTGCAGGAAAAAAGAAATGAATTAACTAGGGAAGAAAAGAATGCATACTTTGACACCTCCCTGGCAATGACACTAAAAAGTGATGAGCCTTAGTATTGCAAAAGGAATGTTGCAGCTCCTAGGGCTACTGAATTTTAATTATCAACCCAGGTTTTGTAAAAACTTAAGAGGTATGGACACTATATGTCCAGCATACAATGTGTCCTTCCTTTGATGTCATGATGTAATGAAGTGCATGTACTAAAATCACACCCTAAACTAATTGCAGAAAATGAACTAAAATGGAAACCCTAACCTATTGCAAGAAATAAAGTGCAAGGAAATAAACATATTATAATTGCATAAGGATCATGAAATAAATGTAAAAGAAACATAAATTAACCCTATTTATCACATGTGATGATTTAAACTAATTGATAATGGAATCTGATCTAGAGAGTGCCAACTGTTGTGTGCATGAATAAATATAAAATAACTTTTTCCTTTTTATCCTTTTGCTTGAAAAATGTAAATTCTAATCTTGCTTGGTTATTTGGCAGGGGAGACAGGTGTGGAGGAAAAGAAGTACAATGGTTAAGATGGTTTGGAGGGCAAGTAGGGGCCTAATCCTAGCTTCTAGTGATGATTTTTCTTAATTCGGGCTCAAAACAACCCACTACAAGTTTTTCTATAGGATGTCTACAAGAAGTTATAGTTCTTACAGGATGTCTATAAGATCCCCTCTTTTATTACAAAAATCGGGTTAAAATCTTAGGAAGTGGTCTAGAATGTGGAATGGAGCCTAGGAAATATTTATTAAATAACAAAAAATTACTTAGTCTGAAACCCAGAAATTCGAGAAATAGTGAGCTAGTAAATCTATCAAATGCTTAACCTAATCAAGTGCAAATGCAATGGGGTAATTTTTTTTTATCAAATAGAATGCTTTTTTGATCTAATTCAAGTGGAACCAACTCGATTGAAGTTCGTTAGCATGCTCTAAAAAATAGCAGAAAGTTATTGTTCTTTGCTACAAAGGAGTTTCAAAAATCTAGAATTGGGAATAAGAAGACTAATCCAAGTAGCTCAATGATTACTATGACCTTGCAAATAATTTCCACGGATGAAATGATGCTTTTGATCTAGGAAAATAACTTACATCAACCATTTAACCCAATCCTAAAAGAATAAATCATTAATACTAATTCCAGAAATAGAAAGAAACAAAAACAAGAGACACATGTGAACAAGAAGTGAAAAGAAGGAAAGAAAATGATACAGAAAGGGCTCTGAGGCTCCTACGATGGCCTAGCCCAAGGAAAGTCAGAGACCTATGGAGGAGAACAAGATTAAGAAGCTGAACATGACACTAATCTTCATTATTTTCATCAATAAAACTACATTCCTGCAAGAAAATACAATGGAGCTACAAAAATATGAGTTCTCTCCACAAGAAGACTAATCAAAATCCCCCCCTATAGGAAAATTCGACTTGGTACTTATAAAAAATGATTAGGAATCATTCTGCATGAAAGAAGGAAGTTTTCCTCACCAAAATCCCTTGATTAGTGGATCTGGTTCCCAATACTAGGAATCTGCATTAAATGGCAAGGAACACATTCCCAAATTTTTTCAATCATTGGAGTTCCACAATCAATGCCATAATTCCATAATATCTTTTTGATTTATTATTTAATATTGATCCTCCTGTAGTAGGGAGAAAGTCCCAAAATTATCTCCTCCTCCAAATCTTCATAATCCGCCCAATATTCTCATAATATTCCACAAAAAAAAAATATTAAGCACAAATATGCAATTATTCATAACCTTCCTAATGAATATATTAAAGTTAAAAATACATTATCTAATGAAAAAAGAGAGGTTTAATATGCTGAAGGATGGTTAGATGGGCCTTAATTTGTGTTTAATTTAGAGGCATGGGCCTTAATTTATGTCTAATTTAGAGGCCCATCACTCTTCAAATCTTCTCCACGAGATCTCTTTCTAGTGTCTACTCTATATCTCTTTCCACTTTGCATTGTTTTGATTTCTTGCTAATATATATTCTCTCTTCTTACAAACATAAGTAACTAGCAATCTGATTGCATCTCTAAAACTCCCTTTTTGCACAGACGCATCTTAATCGAAAGTTTTAGAGATTTGAAATACTTGCCTCACAATGCTTTGAAGAATTATCATTCCACTTCGATGTAGGACATAGTTGAGTCTACTATGAAATCATTAATGAATCCTCCCAAGATACTATCAATCCAGAAATTGACAGCCCTTGAAATTTTATTGTCAATTCTCTTGAGTCACTGTATCGGTTCAGGATTCCACACCGTAGGTTTGTCACCCTTAAAGCATTCCTTTCTTTCAATCAACCTCGATATCCACTCATACAACTCAATAGGAAAATATGCGAAGAAAATACCATATTGATCTGTGAAAATATACTTTCGTAACCAAGATTTGGATGTTAGACGAGGGTTTTTATTTTCTTGATTCACAAATTCTCTCTCTTTTAGTTCTATCTAGTCTTGAATCTCTTTCTTCGATGAGTGCCACATCCATATGTCCTTCAAACAGATTCGGTCCTAGTAATGGAGCCATTTGTTGGCTTAGTTTGGGCTGACCCAGGTTTGATCTATACTGGGCACCGACAAAACCCTAAATCATTGGCCCTTTCGGCAACGACATGTAGGATGATCATAGTCTCACCTGAAGTGATTACGGGAGGATTCAGAACTAGGTTTCCACAGCCTTGAAGGATGTGGAGATTTGGTATTATTATGTTCTTTTATTCTTAAAATTCATAAATCACTTCTCCACATTACATTAGTCACTTAAACATGCCATCTAAAACCATACACCAACACTATGTTGAAGTAAAATTTAACTGCTACTCTACAACAGATAACAAGCAAATATATATAGCAAGACACCAAATTACCATGGTTCACCCCAATGTGGGGCTACGTCCATAAGAACTATTGCTAATATAATGAATCTTTGTACAACAAACAGTTCTTGGCCTGTGCACTAAACTGTAGGTTGTCTATGCACTTAGCTACAAACTTAGGCTTCTGCTCACTTAGCTACAGAGCCTTTCCTTCGCTACAAAACTAGATATCACAATAATACAACCATAACACTAATATGGATCAATTCGATGATTCTCTTCTTACTATTTCACCCTATATGTACTATTACATTGAAGGGTTACATTATTATTATACCATGGTACAAATACCATGAACTCCCTAAAGAAAGCAACTATGGTCCCAAAACCATTTATCCCTTACAAAATAGTGCATGTTTACAAAAGGGAGGGCCTTTGACCCACCCCGAAGCCCTTACACCACGTGGTATATTCAAAATGTTCCACTATGCGGTCCACTTTGTGTTCTGCTGCTCTGTTGTGCGGTCCACTGCACAATCTACTGCGCACTCTTCTCCTCAAAATGTAGAGTCTTTTCCAAAATCTAGGTCAAGTTGGGCTGCACCCAAGAATGTCAGAATCACCAATATTTTCCCAGAAAGAGTGTCTGCCAACATAAGGGGCATGTAGGTTGATGATGCGAAGATGAGAGGGGGGGCCTAAAATATATCCTGAAAGAATAATGCTAGCGTTGATTTTGTAAACATGAAGGGAGAAGTGAAAAGGGTGCCATATTGCTCCCAAATCACCATAATGTCCCCTTGTGTCTGAGGTGAAAACAAACCAATCAGGATAGACTGAGAGCGTAATATCGTTGGTGTCCTCATGAGAACACAAAGTCTCTTGAATAATGATAATATAAGGGTTATGAAGACGAATTAGTTCTCTGAGTGCCTTGGTTTTATAAGTTGGACTCAAGCACCAAATATTTAGGGACAGAATAATCATGAAGACATTGATGAAGCAGGCACAACCACTCTAAGGGCTCGAGGGTTGATAGAAACATTTGGCCTAGAAATGTCATTGTTGAGAGATAAATCACTAGAATCTAGGAGGCAGGCCAAGACTTTTTTGTACCTAGAGACCTTTTTCTTCCTTTGTGATGGAGATCCTAGATGGGGGCCCAAATACTTTTCCTTATCAAGAAGAAAAAAGGAACAGCGAATCTACAAAGGATCCAATTCGAAGGATGAGGACAATGCAATGTCCTCCAGGCCCTTATCGGGAAAAATGGGAGCAACAGTGGCAAGGGAAAAAGGGAAGGTTTTGATCAGGGAAGTTGCAAGAGAGGGCCCCAAAAAGGGAGTAGGAGTAGAACCTGACAGGGCAAACACCATCGAGCATGTAGGAGTGGGCCGAGAGACTGCAAAAAAATATTTTAGTCCAAATTCAATGATAAGAGGATTTGATCTTAGGAAAGGGAAATCCTTATCTGTCCCATGGAAACCTTAAGGGGGAGGAAGGGAATCTAGAGAGTTATTCACAGAAAAATGCAGCTCATAATATTGTGAAGGAATGAAGGTACCTGAAGGCGAATGCTTAGCCTACACCATATCTTCACGAATAACCTCCCTATAACTAGAATCCAGATGAATCGAATGGTGCCTTGAATTAAAAACATCATGTGAGGAAAATATCCAAGAGCAGGTGGATTTAAGGTGTCCCGTGTCATGGCACAATTAGTAGTGAAAGGGGATTCCCAAGTAATCATAATGATATTTCCACTCTGCACTTGCATAGGTTCAGATCTTCTCTATCCAAAGAATCAGTTGTAAGCACTACATGTACCAAATAATAAACCGTGTAGACCAAAAAATGTTAAACTTTGTGTCTGAGAAAATTCTATGACTCCTTCTAGTCGAAGGAGCATTTGTAACCTTGAAACAAACTAACTCCTGTGTAGTTGTAGCTCTTGCCCAATCAAAAGATCTACCTATGTCATAGCAAAAAGTAACCCAGAATGAAACTATTAATAATGTTCAAAGGAAGCCCAATTCTTTCATCTGGTCATGTCTTCGGTGTTTGTAATGTTGTTCTACTTGGTCCATCGCCCCCTGGCTTCATAGAGTTTTGTCTTCATCTCCTTCAAACCTTCTACCACCACTAAGAAATCCTTTCCAGCCTATAAGATCATAATATATTGTCAGGAAACTTGTTCAACATGTCCCATTCCGAATGCTAGTTGATGGCCATAATCTTTCAGAATGTATAATTTTTTTGTATGGTTCTTTTTTGCTATTATAGTCGTAGCTTGGAGGGTTGATCTTGGGTTTCGTTTAAATTATTTTAACAAATTATTGATAAAAAAATTCTTATCAAAAAAATTAATGGTTTCATTTTAATTTTATTATCAATGAAAATTATAAAAAATTATAAAAAAATGTTAAATTTATTTGTTTAGTAAGTTTTAGTAAAAGTATTTTTCCATCTATATATATATATATAATATCAAAATTAACCAATCAAAATTAAAGTGTCTTGGATTTCTAATTTTAAAATTTATGAATTATTATTAGGCTTTATTTTTGAATTAAATTAATATGATATTTTTTTATTTAATTAGTATTTTATAATTTTATTTAAAATGTATCTTAGGATTTGAATAATTTTGGTGTATTTTTTTTGTTTATTTTTCAACATTAAAATTACATTTATAAATTTATAAATAGATTCAACTTTCTAGAAATATTTTATTGTATGTGAATTGTATAATTTTAGTGATTAATATACATGATTTTAACAATTTTGAATTTTTAAGTATATTTTTGGTGAAAATGGTTGAAAAATTAAAATAAATAAAAAATCAAATCATAACTTTTTTTATTAAAAATTATAACCAACAAACCACCAAAAATGCATTATTAAAAAACCTCATATATAAAAAAATTGGTAGTATCAATTGTTTACCCATCCTTGAGTATTGATATAATCTAGATTTCTCTCTCTAAAGTTATGAGTATAAGTTGTTGTGTATCCATTCTTTAGTATTAATATAGACCAGGTTCCTCTATTTAGTCATATACTATTTTTTAATAATTCACTCACTATCATGCTTATATATGTGTATATGTGAGATAAGCAAAGAGATGTGGGGAATGTTTTAATTATTATTCTTGCCGCGGTAGGATATAACGCATTCACAAATTCATGGACTGTAAAAAAAAAAAATTAATTTGAACAAAAAAATTAAAGTGACATGTGTAATCTTAACCTTGTAACTAAAAAATAATTTATTTTGTTGAATCATTTTAAATTTATTTTATTAAGTTGTGATTGGTGGTGTCAATGCTCCTCTTATTAATCCATAATTACATGCCTGTACTCCTTTAGCGTACTATTGAGTCGAGCATTCATAACGATTGCATGCTTATACTCCGCCGGCGTTCTCCAGTGTAATAAAATGTTTTATATTTCTATCAATATAGTAAAACATGTCTTTTTCGAGACTAATGAAACAATATCCAATATTTTTAACCGATGACTTTGAGAAAAGAAATGATACTATCCGGCGTGAGATTCCATAGCCAGTATCTGATTCTTCGATCCCTGGGCTACGTACTATAGGAAATCATATTGGTCAAATTTCTCATGGATTTACTTGTCCATATAAATGTTCTTAGATACCATACTATTTATGAATCTACCACAAATATTAAACATTATCACATCTAATAATTTCTCAACACTATAGCGTTGTATGACTCTGCTAGTGAATGAATGCTTCGACGGTGCCATTCCCCACGTTGAATATCCGGTCTTCAAAAATAGTTTACCTTGTCAGTCACTCAAAATTCGGTGGCTAGAGCCCGTTGTGATGCATGATATGACCATACAACATTTTCTATAACCATTCTAAAGTTGATGATGTCAAGGTGCAGAATTCATATACCCTAATGGATTTAAATACAAAGCCTATGAATAAAAGTCACATACCTTAATGGATTTAAATACCAGAATTGGTGGATAAAAGTCTGATGAAGACATTTCATTCGAATATGTCCCTTTCCATTATCAATTGTAATTATAAGAAATAGTAATGTCAATGACCCACAAATAGATTTACATATTTCAAAATTCCCCACCACTTGGATATGATATATTTGAATGGTTTCTATATATAAATTTTAAAGTTATATATAGATATTAAGTTTTGTTTTAGTTTTATATATTGCTTTTATTTGGTAGGTAAGTTTAGAAGTTTGTATTTTATTTTTTTTTTTATTTTTTTTCCTGAATAAGGCTACTTCTATATTAATACAAAAATATAATACACCGAGTCCATGACCTCGTGGAGCTAGCCCAAAATTGCGGCATGATTACAAGCAAAGCGTTTCTGCGTGCCAAAATCTAGTAGAGTATTGCCTTCCAGAACTGAAGAGACCCTGTTCCTGAATAAAGCAAAAAGACCGAAAGCCCCATAGTTGTACTTGGAATTGAGAATTAAACAGCCTGAGCTATACGACAACCAAAACTTGGAATTGGGAATTAAACCGGATCTATACGACAACCCAGACAATAAGACTAGACTTGGTTGCTGTGACCAGCAACACGACAACCCATAGCTGAAAACAGAGGTGACTATGACTGCGACCAAAATGGAATCTGAAGGTTGACAGAGTACCCTTTGCATATAAGAAACTGGCAGAATGAGCGAATGCGTATGAACCTTCTCAAGCTGACAGAAATCCAACAGAACCCAAAAAAAACCAACCTGCTTAGGCATCTGGAGAGAGGTCAGGCGGCTCCTCGGTGATGCGACATCCATATTTGTTCTCATCGTCGTCATCAGAGGAGCTCGCTGGATTCTCCATGCTCTTCGAAGCCTTGCCTTTACCAGAGCCTGCAGCTTTACTCGGTTCGGGGTTTGCCTGGCTGGGACCTGGAATGTCTGCCACCGTCCTGTCCGAAGTCGCCCTGAGGGGGCCAGCTCCATGACTCGAATTGAGCTCGCTAAGCTCAATGGTGACCGTGGCCATGAAGGTGGAAGAGCCATGGCTACAGGGGAAACGAAGCCGAGCGGCATTGGCCATTGAGTGGAATGAACTTGGAACTGGTATCTGTAAACCTCTGCCCCTACCCCGTCCACTCCGAGTGGCAGGATATCTATCCGAGCACAGGTCCGGGCTGGAAGTTGAAGAGTCTGTCATGGAGGAGGTGGCCTGGCGCCCAGTTTGCCCGCGAGAGCTGCCTCTTCTGCAGCTCATCCGCTTTCGCAATTTCAGCATGGCTGGAGGGGCGGGAAGAACCTGGCTTCTTGGAGGACGAATGAAGCAGTGAAAGGAGAAAACTAACTTGGTTGCAGAGCTCAGGCCAGCAAGCGGGTGGTGAGCGTGAGAGCAATGGGAACAGAGGATGGTTTGAAGGCAGAACCAGAAGCTCCTCCAACCATCCCAATCTGGTTTGCGCCTGAGAGAGGACGAAGACAGGCCTCTGCAATTGCAGTGGAGGAGGAGCCAAAGCGGAGAGGGTAAACACGATTATGGCGGGTTAGAAGTGCCATGATCAAGAAATTAGCCGGAGTGAATGGTTGTCCTGGCGTCATTAAAGACGCATTAAGATGGAGCAGGTGAGAAGTGATGAACAGAACCTCGAGAGGATAAGTGGCTGTACAGAGGATCCACGCGCCCAACCATACCAATGGCCACGCGCCTTTAGTGCCATCAGACACCCAGATCTAGGATGGAGAGATCTTGTTGCACCAGAAGAGTGCAGTCGCTTTTGAGTTGTGGATCATTGGAGCAATTCAACGGACCAGAGAAGAAGGGGAGCTGCTGATCGGCCCCTTGATTAGCCAGTCTGTCTGCAACCTTGTTGGCTGTGCGCCTGATGTGCTTGAAGGAGATGCTGCGAGGAGTTTTGAGCCACTCTTCGATTTGTTCCAGCCTACTGAGAAGCCTCCAACTCGAAGCTATCTTTGCAGCTGAGGATCCTGCTTGTATCCGGATGGCAGCTTCTATGAGAATTTGAGAGTCCCCTTCAACCTCTAAGGGGAGCAAGTTCTCTGTTTCTGCTATACATAACCCCTGCCATAAACCTTCAATCTCAGTTGCGTTGTTGGTATCTCGACCCATCGAACCGTGATACACATGCATAACAGAACCCTCAGCATTCCTGATGATGCCCCCGTATCCAGCCGGCCCAGGATTGCCCTTGGCCGCTCCGTCGAAGTTCAGCTTGTAGGGGTGGGTGATCGAAGGAGACCAAGAGTGTGCAGACTCAGAGTGGATAGAATTCTTAGCCTTGATAAGATTTATAGAGGTGAGATCTAAATTCCAGTTGGCAAGAACGAGGCATTCCTGAGGGGAGACTGGCATGTCTGAGTCTTGCCATTGACTGAGGGCTAGAGTTTCTTGAAGATTCTGCCTGAGAAGGAGCCAAAGGGTGTCTAGAGGTGAACTATGATTTTTGAAGATCCTGCTGTTCCTTTCCTTCCAGATGATCGAATAAACAAAGCCCGGCAGGAGATTCCAGAGAGCATTGAGAAAAGGACTTTGGAAAGGCTTCCGTGGCAGAAGAGAGGATCTGCTCCTGTAGTGCATATTCCTCCTTTCGGCCTTCTGATATGATGCACTGTTGCAGCGTTTTCATTTGCTGCTCCAGCTCCTTCCTTTGATCAAATATGTTGCCAAACTGAGTGCGATTCCAGGTTTTTAGCACTTGCTTAAGGTGTTTGAGCTTTTGTTGGAATTGAAACATCTTGGCTCCTGCGGTGGGAGTGAAGGATTTCCAGGCAGCTACTACCACTTCTTTGAAGTTAGGATGGGAGAACTAGAAGGATTCGAAGCGGAATGGTCTATTGCTCTTTGAATCTGGGCGCGGCCAGTGATCTGAGCCTGCTTGAGGCAGAATAGAGGCGTGGAAGTCTCCACCCAGATGAATGGCATTATCCGATAGGAGGAAGTGGTCAAGTCTGGAGGCTATGTGCTGAGTTCCTCTTCGTTTGTTGGTCCAAGTAAACATACCATTTGAGTTCTGAAGATCCATGAGCTGATTCCTTGCTATAAAATCTTTTAAGCCAATGCTGTCTCCCTCCAGTCTTGCTCGGCCTCCTGATTTTTCCTCCAGTGTCGTAATAATGTTGTAGTCCCCACCACTTATCCATAGAGGATGGCTTCTGCTAGAGCTAAGGGCTGTGAGAGAGTTCAGTAAATCCAGCTTTTTTTGAAGATCTTGAGGAAAATACACATTTGTGAGGAGACCATGGATGTTGGTACCTATGAGATGGAAGGTAGATGAAATGAAGAAGTGAGAGGCATGGAAATCTTGGAGGGAGAGGATTTGAGGGTTCCATAAGATCGCTAGCCCTCCAGAAGCGCCTGAGGCATCCACAGAGACTGATCGACAACCTGTCCAAACTTTGTTTAGAATTTTCTCTAGTGCATTACTATTGCCTTTGGTTTCTTGTAGAAAGACTAGTGAGGGCCTTTCTTGCTGAATCATGTTTTTTAGCATTCTATGTTTTGCAGGACTGTTAAGCCCTCGCACATTCCATGAAATTAGCTTCATGGGGAACTATGGGGAAGAGCTTTGTAGAACTTGGTCAGCTTGGGGAATTCTCTCGAATCCACCAGCATTTCTCCAATAATGATAGTCCTTTGCAGATCCGTTTTGCGCCCTCGCTTTTTCGTGTCTTTCAAATTTTTTTTTCCATCCCAGTGACTACCTGCTTGAATGCCAAGATATTTATTTTGTTGTACTTTGGTCAGAACTCCATCAAGTCTTTCGATCTCTTTTGGGGGAATTTCACTGAAATCTTTTTGTAGACATGCGGCTTCCAGTTTGAGGAGGTCCAGATCTGTTAGATCTTCATCTTCTGGTTCTTCGTCCATGAGTGATGGATTGTCCTGTTCCTCCTCATCTGACTTTTGATTGCTGTTGTTGGCTAGAGAAGCATCAACCTCCATGGCGGAGGATTGTATGACTGTTTCAGAGGCAAAATTTTTGTCCGAAGAGGTTGAAGCTGGAATGCGGGTATGAGCTGACTTGGAAGTCGAGGCTGAAGGATGAGGGGTAGGCACAGGGATGGAGGAAGAGGGATCCAAGGATGGGATGGGAGTATTATCCTCCGTGAAGGTGGGAGAAGACAAGATGTTGAAGCTATTCCGGATTTCAGGCTTCTTGGGCACTTCTGGAGCTACTGGAGGTTTCTTGGTATGCTTTCTACGGCTAGGAACTCTCGTGAATCCTTCAGCGTCTTTATTTGTCTCTGTTGCGGAAGCTTTCGACTGAAGATTCAGAGGGCAATCTCTGAAAAGATGGCCATGCTCATGGCATCTTCTGCAACGAAAAGGAATGTGCTCATAGTCTATAGTTTGTACCCATTCATAATCGTCATGAAATAAACTTACCGAATCCGTGAGTTCTTTGGCCAGATGCATGTGTACGCAGATCCTGGCATATGAGGTGTATCTACGGTATTTGGTTTCCTCGGCTACTTTGATGAAAGCTCCTAGGCTGTTGCCAATGTCCTTTAATGTCTCTTCGTTCCAATATTCCACTGGAAGAGAGTACAGGCGTATCCATACCGGAGCCCAGGAGAAATCCTCTTTGTCTGGGTCGAACCTTGCTTTCCATTCTCGGAGATATAGGCCTGCAGAGTTGAAGAAATACGGTCCTCCTTCGAATATGCGATTTTTGTCTTCCAGGTAGGTGAAGATAGCAGTGAAAAAACCTTTGGGTCCTAGCTGCAGCGAGACTTGACCTTTAGGTTTCCATTTGGAGGCTATCCAGCCATGCAGGGCCTTTTCAGTCGGCCAGAACCCAAGGAACTTGCCTATGAGTGCATGATCACTCATGTATTGAATTTGGGTGTTGATTCGATCACTGGGTAGATCTATTTTGATTCTCTCTGCCGATTTAGGAATGCATGTTGCAGAGAATGCTTTTGGCCGTGACATCGAGTTGTTCTGGTCTGATTCTTTGTCCTTGGCTACCGTCTGACCTGCAGCAGCTTTTCCATTGTTGTTTTTATCAGGTTCTGAGTGAGGGCCATCAGATGGGTCAGGTCCTTGACTAGCTGGAGCATCTGCATTTACTGACTTGTTAGCAGAGGGATCTGATGAGGGAGGGGGGGTGGAGCCCACCCCTCCAGACGGCATGACCATGGTGAGGAGATCAGCAGCGTCGAAGATCAGAGGAGCCGAGAGCGCAAAGGGAAGGGGCGGCAGGATTTTTCTAAAACCCTAACAGGGGCAGCATCGATCACTGGTTCAATGAGCACAAGTTCGAAATAGTTTAGAAGTTTGTATTAATTTGAAAACAAAATTATATTATTTTCTTTAAGAGGGAAATCAATCCAATTGTAGTGATATAGAACTTTTGTTCATAGAAACTGAAATATGTTATTAAGTCAAATGTTCTTCAAGAAAATTAAATTTGAAAGTAAAATATCTAAAGAGTATGGCTACTGTAATGTTAACCTATTGAATGCAATTTTCCACTTTGAAATATATGGAAGAATGATTTAGATTATATTTTAAAGAATTTAACTAAATTGTCTTATTGAATGAAACATTTCACTTTGAGAAATAGGAGGTAATTAAATAATGTAATGGTTGGCTAGATTATTATTTTACATTGCTTAGATTACATAATTTTTAATCTAGATTTTAACAATATTTTTTTCAAAGTCAGTGAGATAATGGTTAGTTAAATTATTATTTTATATTGTTTAAATAATATTTTTAATGTCAGTCTTGTCAAATATTTTATTCATTTTGAAAGGTCATAAGGTAATTAATGCAAATGTAAATTTTTTATATCTTTTTTACAATACATTGGAATCTAGTTATGTAAGTGATGGTGAAATTGTATTAGTCAATTTTGCCTAAAATGAAATAAAAATTAATATCTTTAAATAAAAAAAATTACAATTTTATTAAAAATTATATCACCTAAAATTAATAATGTAATTGTGCATTTATTAAAGCATTACAAATTTTAAGGTCGGCAGAGGTGGCTGGTCGGTAAATTCGGACTCGTAAAGATGGTGAGGTCTTGTGCTCAAACCTGAGTGAGGGCGTTGACTAGTCACGAGGAGTGACTTGCCTGGGCCAAGCCCGCTCACCTTTTGCCCATGGGGCTTTGGATTGATGGTGAATGGGTGCACTGTTAAGGCACTCCTTGCGATAGGTCACTGGTTCAAATCCCCCGTGGGTGCTTACCTACCAAAAAAAAAAAAAGCATTACAACTTCAACATTTCCTTAATTAATTAGTTTGTTTATTGTGCTTGATAAAAATCTGTTCTTGAGCATTCATTTCACTTCTATAGAACATATATTTTTTGTTCATGTCTAGTATATTCAGATATATTTGTGATGTTTCCATATTTGAATGTATTTGAGGAAATGTAATATTGTGTAAAAATAGAATTTGATGAGGGTTATATATATATAGATACAGTTTTAGTTAGCCTATTTCCAATGCAACATAACAACATATTTTTACCATCTTTTCAATATTTTCTTACTATAATAAGGTAGAAACATTTTTTGGTTTGGAAGTATGGTTCTAGTATTTTAGTTCCAGCTTTCAGAGACTATAAGTATGAGGTCATTATCAATAATGTATGACTACTGAAAAACACTTTTTATTATCTATTCATTTATGTCTTCATTGTTTTTCACTCAAATTTAACTATACTCGCTAAGTAAGAGTTTCTACAATGTAGCCCTTGCTCAAATGTGGTCAAAATTCAATAATTAAACTAAGCGGTAGGAAACGCTAGCTACGAGACCTTATTAGATGTAGTATTGTGACAACCATTTTTTCTATCCCTCTTGTAAATATTATGGAAATATAAACACAATGACTAGATGTGACTAGTGGACACAGAGTTAGAGTTTCAAGGAGGAGTTGCTTGGGAATTGGTTAAGTCAAGGTTGTTCATTTAATGTCCATGAACCTTCTGACTGGGTTTTAATGGCTTGAATTGTCGGAAGAGAGGTGGAGAATAAACTTCCTAAATGGAGGACAATCCCATACCCCTCCTTGTCTTTCCTCTTGGGCTACATTGTGTGGTCAATGCACAAAGGCCGCATGAGAGTAGATGGTAAAAAGGGGAGATGATAGGAAATAAGGGGATGCATTCACATTGACATAGAGATTATTCATTCAAGTGAATGAGCTAACAACACATAGGGATCAAGTGTGGTGGATATTGGAAAAATTTCACAGACACAGATATTGTGTTGTGGGTGTCATATGTTGGGTTAGACATACAAGGATTTGTCGATGAACTTTTGGAATAGAAGGAAAATGTTGGAACAAGCATTGGAACTAGAGCAGGAGCAAGATGGGAAGCATGGTTGAAAAGGAGGAATATTTGGAGACATTGTTCCTTTTGAAATATTACAAGGTGGAATAAAGTGTACTATGGATCCCTCGTTTGTGGAAGGAAAGCTCTGTGTGTTTATGATATCTACGGGATGACTAGATGGAAATCAAAAAGCTTTAGATTCCTGGTTGAATAAGTGGAGACACTAGAGGATATAATCTTGAATTAAGTAAGTGGAGATGGGGCGGCCTCTAGAGTCCTGTGTGATCATTTTTTTGTGTTAGTTTTAATTCCCTTGAGAACTTACTCCGTAGACTTTGAATATGGATTGGGAGTGGTTAGCTATAAGAAATATTGTAGTGTAGTTGGCCTACAATTGGGTGGACAGTGGAAGTCCCTCCCTCAGTTGCTAGTCACTAAGCTATAGAGATAAGTATAAGTTCTTATGTTCTATTGAATTATGAATGTGAAATGATGTTGTTATGGATGATAACAATGGTTCTATTAGCATTGTTTATGGAGGAATGGTGTTATTCCCAGTTTCCCTTAATGAGATGTAATTGTGAATGTTTTCATGGTTTCATTGTTGATACTGCACTAGGTTACAAAGCTAATTTAGATTGTGTGGATCTTATTGTTGGCATAGCCAAGGTTATCTAGTAGCTTGGATTTGTTGACTGTTTTTATGTTGCATTACGTGTTTTATCATTGGGTTGATGACGTTGCGTTACACCTAGTTAGTTTGTGGTGTGTTGTCAATGTTCTTAACATGCAGAGTAGTGTTATACATTTCTGGATGGTCTAGTGCTTGGTAAGAGGGCATGGTTATTAGATTGTTGGGAAGGGTTATGAGAATAGCGATGGTTGAGAATTGGCATGGAAACGAGGACTTCATTTCTGTAGGGAGAAATGTTCTAGGTAACATTAGTCCTCTAGGGAGCCTAGGTGTAAATCCTCGAATCCTTAAGTTACTAAGTCTCAGGCAAATGACCTGAGATTAGGATGAAAGAGATTAACTCATAAAGGAAGCTTGGGAGTCACACATGAGCTCAGATATAACAAGAGTGCATGATGAGAAAAGTCCTTGTCTTATGCCGTGAAATATTCACATCACACCACATTGGGATGAACAAGTTGTGTTAGTGAAGGAAGTTGTCATATATAGAAAGCGTAGGATGGGAAATAACTTGTCACTCTCCATCTAATTCTCCATTTCATAATGAAGATTTGCTAGAGGGTTATTTATGTAATGTGATGGAATTACTAATGGAAGGCATGAGGCATGCTAGGAATTTGTACTTAATAATATATTGGGGTACATATGTCCTAGGGGGCAGAGGTGTGTGAACATGGACGTAAGGGTTGATGTCATGGAATAAACTTATGTTTGCCCCAGGGAATGGGAAAAAGTACATCCCAAAGGCACGTAGAATGAAGAAAAGGTCCCTAGAGGGGTTTCACATTGCATTTTATAGTTGGGGCCTAGATGATGGATTCCACAAAGAAGAAAGAAGCCATTGGAATGAGGATCATGCTATCACTTGACACTAAAGATGTTTTTCGCACCATGGAATGTTGGGAGCGAGATGTTCTTAGCAATTGGCTATAGTGTGATGGAACAATGGCACTATTCCCTGGTAGTTCCATGGTGGACCTCCCCTAATGTGGAAGTTCCATGTGGTAGGTTTCTTGCTGATGTGGCAAGGGGTTTAAGAGGGTCAATTTCAAATGATCATATCTTCTAATTTAGAAGTTGGATTATGATAAAATTTATATTGTTGAAAAGATCTTAATGAGATGGATGTGATGGTTTTATCCAAACTTGATTCTACCAACTTTGGGAAGGAAGGAAATTTTATAACCCAATTTCCATGATGAAACTATGGTGGTTAGGTTATATTAAAGTAACACCTCCAACTGGTATTTGGGAGGCTTAAGGAGGTGAAAGGGAGCATTATAAAGTGGCATCAAGCATGGTTCAACATTAGACTTTGATGGGTTCATAAATAATTAGATTTGGAGCTTTGTTACGGAGTGTAGTCCATAGAGGATGCTTGTTTGTTATGTTCTCTGATTGTAGATTATGCATTGTGTTCGTATATATATGTGTGTTAACATCAAAATTATGTGATTCTAAGTTATTGAAATGATATTTTGTTGATATATTAATTTTTTATAACTAGCATACTAACCTAAAAATTTGTCCTTTAGATATGTAACAACCCTTGTTAAAAATTCATGTAAAAAAATAGAAGACCATGGTCATGGGACACATTCCAAGATCAATGGTGGGAAAATGATCCTAGTGGGTGTTCATTTTGGTTATTATGGCTAAAGGGAATTGGAAAAGGAAATGCCAAAGGATTTGGAAAGGCAAGAGACAATTAATTGACATTTTATTTATGAAAATAATTTAAATTAGGAGAAAATGAAGGTGAATGGTCCTAGGTTGCATGTGAGGAGGAAAATGAAGGAAAATAATGGAAATTGAAGAAAATAGAGCCCTCATTCATAAAAAGGCTTATGAGGATTAGTTGGCAAGCTTTTTCTCAACATTGGATCAAGAAAGGCAAAGGAGGCAAAGAGGAAGCATAGATCAAGCATGGAAGAGGAGGATTAAGCAGCTACAACATGATTCTTTGTAGGTATCAAATTACATGTGTGATTTACTTGCTATATTTGGAATCCATGGAATTGCATGTGGTTCTTTGTTATTATGGCATGGGTTTTGCCAAGTCTCATAGTGTTTTTCAGCCTAGCCCTTCCATTTCCAGATAATCATGGTGTGATGGGTTTCTCATGTTTTGGTTGAGATGGATTTCCAAATGGATTTGAAGCTGAGTGAGGTGGATCTCCAAATAATAGAACACATGGCCTAGTAACCCCTAAAATAGATTGTGGGATGAGGTAAAGATATATTTTGTGATTCCTTAGCGGGCCTATAAATCCTCGTCCGGTGAATGGTGAGATATACGGTAAACCTTATAGGTGGTTGCCTTTGATTAGGCCTAGGAATCCTTTCTAGTGAATGGTGAGATATACAATAAAGCCTAGAGAGCGGAGTCTCATTTTTAGGCCTAGTGATCCTTGGATCAGACTGTGGATTACGATAAAGCCTTAGAGACTAGGAGACGGGAAAACATTTCACGGTGTAGGTGGAGAAATCCAGTCGCATCCATTCTTTTTTTGGCCTAGTGATCAGGTGGAGATCATGGTAGAGCGTATTATTACATGTACATTGTTTTGGCCTAGTGATCCATGTGGATTGCAGTAAAGCCTGGTTTTTATTGATGAGGATGAGGTGGTTTAGGCTTGGGATTCCCTGGTTGGTTCTTTTGGTTTAAGTCCCACATTCATGCTTGGAATATGACACGAGGGTGATTGGCTGAAGAGAGATCTAGCTCAACTAATCTATGGTCAGGTGGAACATGGTAGTCCGTACCGGGTTGGCTTTTGCATTCATTAATAAGAGGTTATTTCCTTGACATCTTACGTGTAAATGCACTGGTTTATATGTGGATTCTATGGTTGATGTATCCTTGATATTTCTGTTGTGATTATGATAGTTATAAGCATGTATTATGACAATGATGATGTATGGCCATCCTCATGTTTTGATTTGTAAATGAATGAAAAATGTATCTATTATAATGCAGCTAATAAAATAAGGGAAAAATGATTATTGGAAATTCTTAGATAAGTATGAGACCCCTATGCTTAGATATCTTATTTAAACTTGTAGATTACATAATTGTGACATGTTTGATGAAATTCCTATTGTGGTCAATAGGGGTCCAGTCAAGTATTTGTTCAATTAATTGTATCTACATGATTATTATGTTTTTACCTTGCAATTTTGAAAGTGTCATTGAGTTCTGGGTAGTGACCTGGGCTCTGGGCTTGAAAAAGGTGTTGGTTGTGGAGCTTGATTATCTTATGTATTCAAATGTATCACCGCATTGGACCCCAATTCATAATGGGGTGGCAACACCACTCATAAAATATTCGCTGCAGGGGGGGGTCCAAGGGGGGGCGGCTACGACCTTTGGGAGCCCCCCCTAGCGGGGGGATTGGGGGTAGTGCCCCCAAAGCTAAGAATAGATGTAAAATTCCATTGTAAAATGTTGTAATTTCATAGTCAATCTAGGCCATTCATTAGGCAGAGATTTGACGATAGAAGTTATGTTTAATTTAGGGTTTTTTACCCTAGAAGGCAACCCCTCACTATATATGAGGGAATTGTATTGCGTCTATGTATATTTGTATTCTGAGTGAGGAAGAGAGAGGAGAATGAGAGCTAAGAGGGAGTCACAGTGGATTTGCCATAGGTTGTATATCTTCATTTTGCTAGATAATATAAAAGGAAGGGATGGCTGTTTCTCCGTGGATGTAGCCCAAACTGGGTGAACCATGTATATCTATGTCCCTCTTGTTTTATGTGTTTTTGTGTTTATATTTCTGAAATATTTTATGTGTTCCATTTCTCTGTAATATATAATTTACTAACAACTGGTGTCACAGCCAAAGGTCTATTTGGCTGATAAAATCGCAGGAGAGAAGGGTTCCTAGTTCGAGTGGGAGCAATGGCGGAAGATGGTAGGTTTAGGGTCAAAAAATTCAACGGCCAAAACTACCAGCTGTGGAAGATGTAGATGGAAGATTATCTGTATCAGAGAGATCTGTACCAACCATTGAGCGGAAAGACAAAGAAGCCAACGAGTATGACAGACACAGAATGTGATATTCTTGACAGAAAGGCACTTGGAACAATACGGCTGTGCCTAGCGACGTCAGTATCATTTAATATTTCGAAGGAAATGACAATAGAGGGTTTAATGTCGACATTGGCCAAACTATATGAAAAACCCTCAGACTCAAATAAGGTATTTCTTATGAAGCGTTTATTTAATATGAAGATGTCAGAAGGTGGATCTGTTGCAGATTATTTAAATGAATTTAATACAATTACCAGTCAGTTAAGTTCTGTAGGTGTAACTTTTGATGATGAAGTTAGGGCTCTATTATTTTTGTGCTCATTGCCAGAAAGTTGGAATGGTTTAGTTATGGCTATTAGTAGCTCTATCTCTGGATCTAGTACTTTAAAGTTTGATGATGTTGTTGGTGCAATCCTCAGCGAGGAAATGCGATGGAAAAGCTCCAGTGAGACATTAGGTAATGCTTTGATTGTAGAGACTAGAGGAAGAAAAATGGAAAGAGGAAAGAGCCCTTCATATCACAGTAAGTCAAGAAAAGGCAGATCCAAATCCAAATCAGGGATAGTGTGCTCGAAATGTGGGAAGAAATGACACCTAAGGAAAGACTGCAAGTCTCAAAAGGGAAAAGAAGGAGACACGTAAAAAGAAACTAATAATGAAGCGAATGTAACATGTGATGTGTTGCAAGATGCTTTGATTCTTTCATTAGAAAATATTATTGATGCTTGGGTGGTAGATTTAGGGGCCTCATTCCATGCCACACCTGATAGGAAACATTTTTATGATTATGTTCAAGGAGATTTTGGACAGGTTTGATTGGGTGATGATAAACCCTATAAAATCATTGGAATGGGTATAGTTTTCATAAAATAGAAAAATGGAAATCAATGGATATTGAAGGAGGTAAGGCATGTTCTAGATCTGAAGAAAAATCTGCTTTCAACAGGGCAGTTGGGAGGTGAAGGTTGTGTAACTACTCTCATAGATAAAACCTGGAAGGTCACTAAAGGATCCCTGGTAATAGCAAAAGGAGGAAAGGTTGGTACATTGTATTTATGCAATGGTTTCTAATTTTGTTAATGCTTTAACCTCTATAGGAGAAGATACAACATTGTGGCATCATAAGCTCGAGCGCATGAGTGAGAAGGGGATGCATATTCTTCACTCAAGAAATTTGTTGCTAGGTTTGAAGCATGTTGATTTAAAATTCTGTGAGAATTGTGTTTATGGAAAACAGAAGAGAGTCAGATTCCTTAGAGTTGGGAAAGAAAAGAAGAGTGAAAAATTAGAGCTTCTGCATACAGATGTATGGGGACCTACTCAGGTATCATCTCTTGGTGGCTCTTGTTATTATGTTACTTTTATTGATGATGCAACTAGAAAAACCTGGATTTATTATATTTGAAATAAATCTAATGTATTTGATATTTTCAAGAAATGGAAAGCTTTGGTTGAAAATGAGACAGGAAAAAGGTTGAAGTGTCTCAGATCGGAAAATGGAGGTGAATATTACAGTAAAGAGTTTTATAGGTACTATTCAGAGAATGGAATTAGCATAGAGAAGACAGTTCCAGGAACACCACAAGAAAATGGTGTGTCAGAAAGGATGAACAGGACAATCATGGAGCATGCAAGGTGCATGAGATTGCATGCAAGATTGCCTTTACAATTTTGGGCAAATGTTGTAGATACTATTGTTTATCTAATAAACGGAGGGCCTTCAAGTTCCTTGGATGGTGGTATTCCAGAGGAGGCATGGATAGGTAAGAAGGTAAACTACTCTTTTTTAAAGACTTTTGGTTGTGAAGCCTTTGTCCACATTAATAAAGGAAATAGAACAAAGCTTGAGGCAAAATCGAAGAATTGTACCTTTATTGGATACGGTGTTAATGATTTTGTCTATCACTTTTATGATTATGAAAAACACAAAATTATTAGGAGCAAAGATTTTATATTCAATGAAAAGGTTTTGTATAAGGATCAACTGTAGGAAAAGAAGCAGGAAAAAGAAAACACAGAATACACAGTGCTTAATGAGATCACAAAAAAAGTGATGGTGCCTAAAAATCATAATGATCAACAGCCAGAACAACAACCACAATAGCAACACACACCTCAAACAGCTGAAAGTGGTGTTAGAAGATCTACCAGGATAAGTAGACCCCCTGAACGATATTCTCCTTCATTATATTATGTATTGTTGACTGATTTTGGTGAACCAGAATGTTATGAAGAAGCAGTATGGGTAGAAACTAGGAAGAAGTGGGAGCAAGCCATGAAAGAAGAGATGGACTCCTTAGCACATAACAAGACTTGGGACTTAGTCAGGTTGCTTGCAAAACAACATTGCAGAACAAATGGGTTTACAAGTTGAAGGAAGAATATGGAGGTAGAAAAAGGTATAAAGATAGACTTGTGGTGAAAGGGTTTGCACAGAACAAGGCTATAGACTCTGATGAGATATTTTCTCCTATTGTTAAAATGACTTCAATCAGAACTATTTTAAGTCTAGTAGCAGCTGAAGATTTGCATCTTGAGCAGTTAAATGTAAAGACAACCTTTCTCCATGGGGATTTGGAGGAAGAGATATATATGAAGCAGCCACAAGGATATGAGGTAAAAGGGAAGGAGAAACTAGTGTGCAGGTTGAAGAAGAGCTTGCATGGCTTAAAACAAGCTCCAAGGTAGCGGTATCTAAAATTTGACAGGTTTATGTCTGAACAAGGTTATACTAGATGTCACTCTGATCATTGTGTTTATCTCAAAAGGCAAAATGATGGCAGCTACATTATATTGTTATTGTATGTAGATGACATGCTTGTTGCAGGTTCTAACATGTAGGAAATAAATGTGCTCAAAAGAAAAATGGCAAACTCATTTGTAATGAAGGATTTGGGTGCTGCAAAACAAATCCTTGGTATGAGAATAACTAGAGACAGGAAGAATCGCAAATTAACATTGTCTCAAAGTGAGTACATAGAAAAGGTGTTGAAAAGGTTTAATATGCAGAATGCAAAACCAGTTAGTATACCTTTGTCTAACAATTTCAAATTAAGTAACGAGGAGTGTCCCAAGACTCAGGAAGAAATGGCTCATATATCTAAAGTTCCATATGCATCAGTAGTTGGAAGCTTAATGTATGCAATGGTATGCACAAGCCCTGATATTGCACATGCGGTGGGAGTTGTAAGCAGGTACATGAAAAATCCAGGAAAAGAACATTGGATGGCGGTGAAGTGGATTCTCAGGTATTTCAGAGGTACCACAAATCAAGAATTATGCTTTGGTGGTTGAAACATTGCTCTACAGGGATATGTTGATGCAAATATTGTGGGTGATAGAGATAACATGAGGAGCACAATAGGGTATGTGTTTAATGTAGGTGGAACAGATGTCAGTTGGGTCTCAAAACTGCAAGGTGTTGTTGCACTCTCAACAACAGAAGCAGAGTATGTTGCTACTACAGAGGCTAGTAAAGAAATGATTTGGTTACAAAGGTTTCTGGATGAATTGGGTAAGAAGCAGGAGTTCGGCAAGTTATACGGTGACAGCCAGAGTACCATACATCTTGCAAACAACTCTGCATTTCATTCTAATACTAAACATATATAGTTCAAGTACCATTTCATACAGTTAGCGTTGGAAGATGGATAGTTGAAGCTGGAAAAGATACACACTAGCCAAAATACTGCAGATATGTTAACAAAAGTTATAACCAGGGAGAAACTGAGAATCTACTCAGTTTCAATTGGTCTTCAAGTATGATGAACAATATGAGAAATAACCATGTCCAAAGTGTAGTCATTGTCCAGCAAATGAAGTAGCAGTGGAGTTTCTATAATCAGTATCCAAGTGGGAGATTGTTGGGTGTGGAGCCTGATTATCTTCTGTATTCAAAGGTATCGCTGCATTGGACCCTAGTTTGTAATGGGGTGGCGTTGAATATTCATTGCAGGGGGGGTCCAAGGGGTGCAGTTCGACCTTCGGGAGCCCCCCACTGGTGAGGGGATAGGGGGCAGTGCCCCCGAAGCTAAGAATAGATGTGAAATTGCCTTGTAAAATGTTGTAATTTCGTAGTCAATCTGGGCCATTCATTAGGCGGAGATTTGACGGTAGAAGTTACGTTTAATTTAGGGTTTTTTGCCTTAGAAGGCAACCCGTCGGTATATATGAGGGAATTGTATTGTGTCTATGTATATCTGTATTCTGAGTGAGGAAGAGAGAGGAGATTGAGTGCTAAGAGGGAGTTACATCGGATTTGCTGTAGGTTGTATCTCTTCATTTTGTTGGATAATATAAAAGGAAGGACTGACTGTTTCTCCATGGACATAGCCCAAACTGGGTGAACCACGTAAATATGCGTCTCTCTTGTTTTATGTGTTTTCTGTGTTTATATTTATGCAATATTTTATGTGTTCCATTGCTCTGTAATATATAATTTACTAACAAAAGGAGCTCAAATCCCAGGGACGCAGGCACAACACTAGACAGAAAAGTCCCTCGGCGTATGCAAATCCATGTTGTGGGAGTGTCATGAGCCTATTGGATGCATTATTCTCCATATCAAGGGAGCATCTAGGCTATTAATCACCTTAAACATTAGTTGGTCTCAGGGGTTAGTTACCTGAGTGGTTGGGTTGGCTCCTAGGTGTTATGGTGCTGATGTGGAAGATATATGTGATGTGTTTCCATCAAGTCCACTTCCTTAATGTTGCCTAGGATTTTGAATCCCATCATAGTGCCCTCTCGTCACATGTTGACCCCAGTTGGCCGATTACTTGGGTAGATGTGGGATGAGGGTGCTACAGAGTGGTATCATAGCATGGTTTACCCCTCAGACTAGATGGGCGGTTTGTTGGTCATTTATTCATGTCAGTTGCATAGGTGTTCCTTATGCTTGTATTCCATGTTCTTGTTGAATTTACATGGTGTTAATCATGGTTGTGGTGATGTTGCCATGTGAAGGTTTATGGTGTTGTGGGATTTGTCATCATGAGCGTATGGTTGCATATGCATTTGTTATGCCTATCAGTGTATATTTCTTGTTATGCATGCATTTTCGTGGTTATGGTTATGCATGTATAGTAGGTCAAACATGCATTGTGGGGTCATGTTATGCATTTTAGGTCATCAGGATGGTATTGGTTGTTATGATGTTCATGTGTTGGCTAAGATAGATAAGTATATGTAGATCACTAGAATGAGACTGAAACACTAAACTTCAGGGTAAGAGAAGATTGTCATACAGTTTTGTATGTTGGGCATGTAGCTATGTGGTTAATGGTTGGTATAAGAATTAGGGTTACTTATATGCTTGTCATTTTATTATTTTTATGGTTACATGTATGCTAAATACTAGTTGATTAGTGTAGTCATATGCACATGTGTCAGATAGTCATTAGTGATAGTAACCTATGGTTGTATGCATTGTTATTGTTGTTTTATGATAGTTAACATGCTTTTTTATTGTTGTTATATGTTGTTGATGAGCATGTTATATGTTAAATTGTTGTTGTTATATGTTAGTTAATGATTTGGTTTATTGCATTAATTGGATTTTCCTATGCAGATGGTTAGGGTTGTGAGATTCTGGTATGAGTCGACATATTTGTGATATTATGTCATATTAATCTAGACAGAATGTGCAGTATTATGTACGAATGATAATTGTTTATGAGTTTATGATGCAAACATGTTATTTATTGACTATTATGGATATCATGACCTTATTTATGTTTGAGTCGATATGTTGTGAAGTTATAGCGTGCTAATATAGCTTGATTTTCCAGAAAAGATTTCCTCCCGTGAGATACATCAAGCTATGAGGTTTCTTATGTTGTATACTTGGTGCTTGATTGTTTGACTATGACGTTTATTTGGTATTTGAGTGCTCGTTGTCTATTATGTCATTTATATGTTGTCTAAATGTTTGATTACTTGAATTATATGAGTACATGTCTATAAGATTTCTTGCTGAAATGATCTTGCTTTAAGATGGTTGTACTAATACATATGTGTTGAAGACAACTAATATGTACTTGAGAGTAAGTAGGTGATAGTTGTAGCATTATGTATTATGATTGACGAATGTGAGTTGGTTGTTGAGTATGAAATGGTTGTTAGACTTGGTAAAGTTTGATTTAAAATTAATATACGCGATATCTTTATCTTTGGAACCTGAGACTAACATGTGTGAGTTGTTGTAGAGAAACATGCTTGGTATTAGCTTGACAAGGTAATAGTTTATGTATTTATATCACTAACAGTTGGGTGATGTGATAGTACATAGTAAGACTCAATTGCAACAAGGAAAAGGTAAAAGAAGGACTTGGATGAGAATTCCTTTGGCTATGTTTGGAAATAACAATTCCAAATGAATCAATGCTTTCCATAGATGAAGTCTTCTTAACCTTGAATTTGTTTGACATTATGAGGATATGTGTTATATTCATAAATATGTATTTGACTAGTATAACAATTGATTCTAGTTATGGCTAGATTCGTCAAAGGATTGGAGTCCCTTGAGAGATGGTGTGGATGTGTTCAATTGGAAGAAAAATGCTTGGCACAACAAGGTAATGAAAATGATGTCTTGTTATGTTTAATTATGCACTGAAAGTTATGTGTTTATGGTGATATGATGCACGGGATTGCATGACAAAGACACTACCATGAAATCCTGAAGAAGGATCAGGTTGTGCTTTCCTTTGGAAGCAATGGGAACCATGGGGATTGAGTCATGGTGTCTATTGGAAGTCCTATGATCTTGATTCTTTGTGCCTTTTTTGCACTTGATTTGTAGCTTTGTTGATGTCTAGTGTATGGCCATACCACTTTATTCATAGTGTTGTATTGTTATTGGTTTTCATAGTCTTCTTCTTGTTTTCATTTTTTTGCTTTCTTTTTATGTCTTGAGGGTCTTGGGAATTGGTTGGGAAAGAGGAAATTTAATGGATCTCAGGGAGAGTTGAATGAAACCTAGTAAGTAATGTAAGGCCCGAATGAAGCTCAATGCATAAGTAAGGGAAGTTGAATGCAAGAGTATAACAACTAGTTTAACTGGTTGGGTCCATTGGTGTAAATGGACGATCATAGGACAGCCATGGGAAAGGTAAGGTGAATGGACTTGAGGTGTTAGATGCCTTGGCTATGTTTGAAAAGGTTGTTCTCATTGTTGTGCATGTTGTGTATGGATAAAAGGAGTTTCCTTAACCTTGACCTTATGATATTTGGTAATTATATTGTGATCATGTTTATGCTAGTGTTTATATATATGCATGTATATATGTATGTATGCATACCTTTGTCTAATAGGGTCATCAAGAATCGTTCTTGTGGAGGAATGATTGCTTATGCAGGTGAATGACATGAAGAGATTCTTGGTTCATGAGGAATCAAGTGGGAAGGGTAGCCTGACAGATCTCTAAGGTCAGTATCATGTGGATATGAATTGATAATGTATGCTTGTATTATACCTGTGTTTATGTTATGACATGTAACTCTAAGGGATACACAACTGAAAGAAAGCAGTGAGATCCAAGACATGTTATGATAAGAATGGATTCCAGAGAGACACTAGAAGCAAGGTGTCTTGGTAGAGGCAATGTGATATTGGATGTGCAGTACTGTTGTTGTGTATATGTTGTGCATGTTTTATATTCAGTGATTGTACCTGTGGCGATTTGTACATGTAATATTTGTAGTATTGTATACATATGATGTAGTGTTCCTGTTGTGCGTATGGTGTTGTGTGTACATTTCATATGTAGTGATGGATATAGATGGTGCTATGTACATGTCAAATATGTAGTGTTGTGTATGTATTGTACGGTGCACATGATGGATATGCGGTGTTGTGTTCATATGGTGTTGCACACATGTTGGATATGATGCAGTGTTGTGTACGTAGGGTGCTATGTACATGTTTTACTTGCAGTGCTATGTACATATGGTGTTGTGTGCATGTTGTACATGTGGTGATAGGTACATATGGTGTTGTGTACATGATCGTACAAATGGTGCTGTGAGCATGTGGTGTCATGCACATGTTGTACATGTGGTGCTATGTGTAGGTGGTGTTGTGTACATGTTGTGCATAGGGTGATGTGTACATGTTGTGTCATGTCCATGTCACACATGTGGTGTTGTGTACTTCTAGAATTATGTACACATTGTACAAGTGGTGTGGTGTACATGTGGCGCTATGTATGCGTTGTGCAGGTGGAGCCATCTACATGTGATGATGTGCACATGTTGTGCAGGTTGTGCTAAGTACATGTTGTACATATGGTACTAGTGTACATGTGGTATTGTGTGCATATCGCGCATGTGGTACTATTTATGTGCATTATGTAGTTGTGGTATCATGACATGTGTATTCGTTGTGTTGTACTCTGTGTATGCATATGTATTGTGGTGTGTTGTACACCAGATGTAGGAGTATGTGTTGTGTTGTTTTGTACACTAGGTGTAGGTGTATGTGTCGTGTGTCAGGTGTAGGTGCATGTATTACATGGTGTTATGTGGCGTGTGTGGTTGTATGTGTGTGATGCACACTATATGTATATGCACATGGTTGAGGAGAAGGAACTAGGTATGGTGTTGTGTACATGATCGTACAAATGGTGTTGTGAGCATGTGGTGTCATGCACATGTTGTACATGTGGTGCTATGTGTAGGTGGTGTTGTGTACATATCGTGCATATGGTGATGTGTACATGTTGTGTCATGTCCATGTTACACATGTGGTGTTGTGTACTTCTAGAATTATGTACACATTGTACAAGTGGTGTGGTGTACATGTGGCGCTATGTATGCGTTGTGCAAGTGGAGCCATCTACATGTGATGATGTGCACATGTTGTGCAAGTCGTGTTGTGTACATGTTGTACATATGGTACTAGTGTACATGTGGTATTGTGTGCATCTCGTGCATGTTGTGTTGTGGGCATGTGGTACTATTTATGTGCATTATGTAGTTGTGGTATCATGGCATGTGTATTCGTTGTGTTGTACTCTGTGTAGGCATATGTATTGTGCTGTGGTGTACACCAAATGTAGGAGTATGTGTTGTGTTGTTTTGTACACTAGGTGTAGGTGTATGTGTCATATGTCAGGTGTAGGTGCATTTATTTCATGGTGTTATATGGCGTGTATGGTTGTATGTGTGTGATGCACACTATATGTATATGCACATGGTTGAGGAGAAGGAACTGGGTGTTTTTTGGGTATGCAAACCGATATGATGTGTGTACAAAATAAGGAAAGAGGTAGAGGATCAGGAGAGATTAAAGGATAAGTATCAATATTTTATTTCAGTTTTATTATTCATGTGATCTATTCTTCTGACTTGTGATGGTTACATGTGAATTATGATTATGGTTTATGATGATTTCATGTGATTCATGATTTTAATTTAGGATGGTTGAGTTTGAGCTAACCAGATGTGATATGTTTATTCATGATGATTTGATCAAAAAATTAGTTTGACTTGTTGTGACAAGAAGTAAATAGGATTGCAAGTGTACCTTATTGATGAGCTACCAATGAGGTATGATGTGAATTTATTTTAATTTATCTTAAATCTAATGGAAGTTATGTGCTTGGTAGAGGAAGCATGGAAATGATTAGTTTGGTGGTTGAAATTGACTACGAGAATTAGCAATGTCAGTTAAAGGAATTGTAACATGTAGTAGTATACTAGTAAAGCACTTCAGAAGTAGGGCCATTGTGGGACACTGCTACGCAATAGTGTCCATTGATTTCCATGAGCATGCTATGAATGGTATGATGGTTTTGAGGTAGGTATATGCCTTGGTTGTTTGACCTTCTAGTGCAAAGAAGACTTGTGAAGGGATGGATCACTTGGGATAGGGAATTTCGGGGAACTTGCAAGGTGAGTGATTGCATGAAAGGGGTGACGAGATTTCTAGAAGGACTGTGTAGTAGAGAAGGGAAGGCTGGGGATGGATTTGTTTTTTTCATTAGCATTTCCATATGCATTCAAATGCACATTGGGAGTGTGCCCTGGAATAATGACTCGGTAACTATTCACTGAGAGGACAAGTGGCACAGGATTATGGTGCTGGACATTGGATGCTGATTTGACCTTGTAGTGGATTTTGGAATTGCTAGGAAGGAATTGAATCCTAGTATTACTTAGAGGGTGGAGGTGTGAGCCTATGGATTCCCTTGTTTCGGATGCAAGAATCATATTCTTTTATTTGTTCGTCGAGAAAATGTGCATATGTCTATATGCGTATATTATTGTAAATACTATATCGAGCTCGATTTATAAATCTCCATAGATAGTATGATTATTTGTTGGGTGAAGAAAATGTGTATGTGTATGTATGTGGTTATTATTGTAAATATCTTAATGAGATATGTTACAAAGCTCCAGTAAACAGTATATTTACCAGTTTTCAGTAGTGGTCATTGTAAATACTGCAACGAGTTGTGTTATGAAGCTCCATAGGTAGTATGTTTTTCTTTTCAGTGGTCTTGTTGGTTGTAGGTGTCATTGAACACTGAGGATGATGTTCCCCCAAGGGGGAGGATTTTGTAACAAACCTCGTTAAAAATTCATGTGAAAAAATATAAGACCACGATCATGGGACACGTATTTGAAGATGAAAGGTTGGAAAAACATCCTAGTGGGTGTTCATTTTAGTTATTATGCCTAAAGGAAATTAGAAAAGGCAATGGAAAAGGCTTTGGAAAGGCAAGAGGTAATTATTTGGCATTTTGTTTATGAAAATAATGGAAATTAGGAGGAAAGGAAGGTGAAGGGTCATAGGTTTCATGTGAGGAGGAAAATGAAGGAAAATAATGGAAATTGAAGAAAATAGAGACCTCATTGATAAAAATGCTTCTGAAGATCATTTTGCAAGATTTTTCTCAACATTGGATCAAGAAAGGAAAAGGACGCAAAGAGGAACAAGAGATCAAGCAAGGAAGAGTAGGATGAAGCAACTACAACAAGATTCTTTGCAGGTATTGAATTGCATGTGTGATTTTTTTGCTATATTTGGCATGCATGGTATTGCATGTGGTTCTTTGTTGTTATGGCATGGGGTTTTCTAGGTGTGACAGTGTTGTCAACCTATCCTTTCCATTTCTAGATAGCCATAGTGTTATGGGGTTCTCATGTTTTGGTTAAGATGGATTATTAGATGGATTCGAAATTGAGTGAGGTGGATCTCTAAATAATAAAACACATGGCCTAGTAACCACTGAACCAAACTGTGGGTTGTGGTAAATCCATATTTTGTGTTGCCTTGGTGGGCTTAAGAATCGTTGACTGGTGAATGGTAGGATATATGGTAAATCGTAGTGGTGGTTGCCCTTGATTAGGCCTATGAATCCTTTCAAGTGAATGGCAAGATATATGGTAAAATTTGAAGGTGGATTCTCGGTTTAGGGCCTAATGATCCCTAGATTAGAATGTGGATTACGGTAAAGCCCGAGAGACTATGAGGCAGGAAAATTCCTCACGATGTAAGTGGATAAATCCAGTGGCATCCATGCTTGTTTTGGCCTATAATATGGTGGAGATCATGGTAACACATGTTATTACATGTTCATTGTTTTGGCCTAGTGATCCGTTATGGATTGCGGTAAAGCTTGGTTTCTTTTTATTACGGTGAGGTGGTTTAGCCTCGGGATGCCTTGGTTGGTTCTTTCAGTTTGAGTCCCACATTCATGCTTGGAATATGGCATGGGGGTAATTTGCTAAAGAGAGATCTAGCTCAACCAATCTATGGTCAGGTGGAATGTGGTAGTGCCATACTGGGTTGCAGGGAAAATTTTAAGAACCCCCCCTAAATTTATAAATATAATAAATGGGCGAATCTCCATGGTATATAGGAAAAATGGAAGGCGATTTTATCAATAATATAGTATGTATATATAATTTTTTGGCGAATCTCTCACCAAGCATGGCGAATATTTTACTTAATTATAAAATCTTGTAAGATCTTGGCGAGTCTTTCACTAAATAATAAAACTTTGTAAAGTCCTAGTGAATCTTAGCATAGGCTACATGCTGGTTTAATTCCCCCATTTAAATAGGCTACATTGTGAATACCATGGGTCAATACCATGTGCCATTTTGGTGAATACCATGGGTCAATACCATGTGCCATTTTTATTTTTATTAATTCTAATATTAGGGTTAATAATGGTTTTTTGCATGGTATTAATAACAATCTAGTCCATGGTATTTGTCCCATAGTATTTTGGCCATAGGTTTCGCATAAATATCACTCATTTTTTAGTGTTCGTAAATATAAGGTGACTTATGGAGTAAATATAAAAAAATGTTTTATTTGTTTACCATACCTCTCGTTTATTTATATTTTTATTAATTTACCATACCTCTCGTTTATTTATATTTTTATTAATTTACCATACCTCTTTTACAAATATGGTATTTGGCCCATAAGATTCACTTAAATAAAACCTCTTTCTTGAGCCTTCATAAATAGAACGAGGGTTATGGACTAAATATAAAAAGAGGTTTTATTTATTTACGACACGTCTAATTTATTTATATTTTTATTTATTTACCATACCTTTTGAGTAAGTATAAAAAGACATTTTATTTATTTACCATACCTCCACTTTACTTATATTTTTATTTGTTTACACCCTTACATGTATATAAGGTGACTTATGGAGTAAATATAAAAAAATGTTTTATTTATTTACCATACCTCTCATTTATTTATATTTTTATTAATTTACCATACCTCTTTTATAAATATGGCATTTGGCCCATAGGATTCACTTAAATAAAACCTATTCTTGAAAATGGGCGAACGGATTCACTTAAATAAAACCTATTCTTGAAAATGGGCGAATGGAAGGTTGTAAGTCCTAATTTCAAGGGCTAAATTTACCTTTTTTACCCTCTCCCTTAAAATAAGGTGGGCTATTTGAGGTGATTTGTAAAAATGTACTATGATACAAAATATTCGCCCACTAAAAATTTAGAACCCCTTAATTTCGCCAAAGGGCGAACATTAGCCCCTAAAATTATCCTTGCTGGGTTGGATTTTGCGTTCATTAATAAGAGTTTTTTCCTTGGCATCTTATGTATAAATGTACTAGTTTATATGTGGATTCTATTGTTGATGTATCCTTGATATTTCTATTGTTATTATGCTAGTTATAAGCATGTATTATGACAATGATGATGTATGACTCTCCTCATGTTTTTATTTGTGAATGAATGAAAAATGTGTGTATGACCGAATAGATGATAATGAAGCTAATGACATAAGGTGACAATGCTTCTTAGTGATTATTAGATAAGTATGATACTCCTATGCTCACATCTGTGTTTTAAGCCTGTAGATTACATAGTTGTGACATGTTTGACGAAATGCCTGTCATGGCTAGTAGGGGTATAGTCAGGTAATTTTTAAATTAATTGTATGTGTATCATTATTTTATTTTTAACTTATAATTTTGAAAGTTTCATTGAGTTCTGGGCAGTGACCTGGGCTTTAGGCCTCAAAAAGTGGCTCAAATCCCAGAGACGTAGGCACAACATTGGGCAAAAGATTTCGTGGACGTATGCATACCCATGCTGTGGGAGAATCTCAAGGTTCTTGGACGCATGATTTCCCATATAAATGTAGCACCAGGGGGTTTTATGGTCTAAAACATTAGTTGGTCTCAACGGCTGGTTGCCCGAGTGGCTCTATTGGCTCCTGGGAGTTTTGTTGCTAATGTGGAAGGTCTATGTGATGTGTTTCCATCGATACCAGTTCCTTAAGTTCACCTAGGAGGTTTAATCGCATCATAGTCACCTCTCATCACATTTTTAACCTGGTTGGACTCTTACATAGGTAAATGTGGGATGGGGTTGTTACAAGATATCCTTATATCTATGAGATTATTGCCATTAAGCCAAGTTGATGGCTAAATGTGTTTAATTATACTTTGATTGGATAATGGTTATGTGAATGTAACATCACATACAAAGGAATCAAAGAATTCAAGGGAATAAGGGTTGGGCAACAAAATGTTGTGGCATAGCCTTGATAAATGCCACCAATACTAGGAAGAAAAATTAGCCAGAAAGATGACGGAGAAATACTCTCCTAACTAGAAAAACACCCTTAGAATTATAAGAGGTAAGCTAGGAAGTTACAAGGCTAATAATGAAATGATTGTCCTAGTTCAGTAGAAGTAGGAATAATTAAATGCTAACATATGTTAATCATGTCAGACTTGCAAATATAGAGATAACATGATCTAGGTGCTAGCCACTTAGGAAGGAGTAAGGGTAGGTAAGATTCCTCAGGAGTAGGACGGCATGAATTAAAGACTGATGGTGTGTAAGGTAGCAGGTCTATAAATGGGTATCTACAGACAATATAAGACACCATGAGAGATGGAACTTCAGTTAGTATCACAATGAGAATAACAAACATTCATAAGAAACTATCTAGTGCTGCCACTAAAAGGCATTTTCAATACAAAGGGAGAGGAAATGATTTGATGACATAAAAGCTTAAGAAGGAAAAATATCCTACATTCGATGGAGAGGTGAAGAAGAAAGAGTAAGTATAAGCATGGTTGCGAGGAATGAGGAAATATTTCATAGTGCATGATTACTCTAAGAATATAAAACCAAGAGTAGACATCATTAGATTGAAGGGTAGAGATGATACCTAGTGGGAAGTCTTGAAGAATATCAACAACATTTAAGAGGAGGAGTTATCTTGGAGGATATTTGAGGGATATTTGAGGAAAAAGTATGTACTTGAAAGGTACTATGAAAATAAGGCCAAAGAATTTTATGAGGACAAGTTAGGGTAGAAGACATATGATGAATATACAACTAGATTCTTGGAGTCATTAAGATATTTTCCTTACCTCAAGGATGGAAAAGAAAAGATTCATAGGTATCTTAGTGAGTTTCCACAAGCATTAAGGGACATAATAGAATTTTATGAGCTTAAAAAATTGGAATATTCCATCTGAAATTTGAAGCATTACTATGAAGAGTCTAAGCATGGGACTGAGAACTACATTAATTGGAAAGAAAAAGGAAAGACCAATTTTAAAGGAAAAGGGAAGAGAGCTGCAGGACAATAGCTTGGGGGAACGAATGTGAATTTTACCATTCCTAATAGGGGTGATTTTTAGTATAGATCCACACTACTAGTAAAGAACGGTTGTCTCGACCCATAGGAGAGGAAATCAAGGGTTTTAGAGGGAAACCTATGAAGTGTTGGACTTGTGGATAAAACCAGAGGAAGAGAGATTTCCCTTAGTGATAGAAGAACAACCCAAGACTATACAATGTGTACAAAGAAAAGACAATAAATTATGTGCCTCGAAGCATACCACACATCTATGTAGTGTTGCATAACAGATAGGCTGATCACCAAGCTTTAGTGATCGAAATGGAAGGTATGGTCAATAACCAATTTATTTCAGTTTTGATTAACCTTAGCTTGAGTTTCAGTTATATAAGACCATTATCTGAAGAGAATAGCACATGAAATCTCTTGGTTGGTTTCTCTATTGACCGACTCTAAGAAATGAGTTAAGAATGTGGTGAAGTCATGTGAAGTCACTATAGATGGCATGACCATGACTATAGATCTAAACCTATTACTATTGGACTCATGTGATGTCCTCATTGGGATAGAATAGTTAGCAATCATTGAACTAATCTAGACTACTACTACAAGAAGTTGATTGAGTTTCTTAATGGTAAAGCAGAAAGGATCACTTTAAAGGGAAACAGAAAACATGTAACAATTAGGAAAATAACTGCACTGTCGCTGAAGAGGCGTAGTGAGAAGGTGTGAATATTTGATGTTCAAGTGATTAGTGAATCAAAGGTTGACAATGACAGAGTCAAATAGCACCTAATAACCAAAAAATTTAGTGACGTGTTTCTCGAATAGATCCCAAGGTTTTCACTGAGGGGAATTGAACTTTTCAATTGAACTACTTCCAAGACAAACACTAGTATCCAAATCCCTATACTGAATGTGTACACTATAGTTGGTAGTATTGAAACTACAATTTAAGGATATTTTGGGAAAAGGATATATCAGACCCAAAAATATCACCCTAGGGAGAACATGTATTATTTGTGAATGATAAGGATGGGACATTGAGGTTGTGTATTGATTAAAAAAAGCTCAATAAACCCACAATCAATAATAAACATCCTCTTCCAAGGATTATTGATATATTTGACCAACTAATAGGACTTGTGGTCTTTTGGAAGATTGATTTGTGACCTGGGTACCACTAGGTACACATCAATGATGAAGATATTCATAAAACGATATTTAGAACTAGAGTTGAGCAGTGCAAATTTACACTAATACCATTTGAGCTCCCAAATTCCCTAGCAACATTCATGTGTTTAAGAAATAGTTTTTTAGGTCAGTATTTGGACAAGTTTGTCCTAGTTTTTATTTATTTATGAAATCTTGGTTTATTAAAGAATCGAGGAACATTAAAAACATATAGCAGTGACATTACAAGTGCTGAGAGAGAATAAGCTCTATTGCAAACTCACCAACTGTGAATTTTTCCATCACAAGTTGAATATCTATGACATGTTGTCTCTACAAAAGGAGTAGTAGTATATTTGGAGAAGATTAAAGCTATTGTGGAATGGCCTACTCCTTAGAATGTGTTAGAAGTAATATCCTTCATTGGATTGGATGGTTATTACTATAGATTAATCCATGATTTCTCAAATATTAGGCATCGAATCATAGTGGAGCAAAGAAAAGGAATTAAATTATGGTGAACACTACAATATGAAGCCAATTTTGAGCAATTAAATTATTTTCTCACACATGCATGAATATTGAAGATGCCATATCGAGAGAAATATTTTGTCGTATGCACAGATGCCTACAAGGAGGGACTCAGTGGATTCCTGATGGAAGAAGGGAGAGTGGTCAATTATGGGTCTATAAGGTTGAATGAGCATGAGAAGAATTATGTTACTGGTGACCTAGAGTTAGCAACAATAGTCCATGCACTAAATATGTGGAGGAATTATCTCCTTTGAAGAAAATTTATAATGATGTCAAATTATGGAGGGATAAGGTATATGTTTGACTAACTCAAGTCGAATACAAGCCATGTCAGATATCTAGTCTTGATTAGTTAGTTTTATTTCAGATCAAATACAACAAGAGTAAGGAAGACAAGGTAGCTAATGTACTCACAAGAAGGATACATGTATCTCATGTGGTAGTTGCAAGTTTTTGTGAAGTTTACATCCAAGAAAATATTAAAGAGGCAATGCAACATGATGAGTGCTTCTATCAAATAATGGAATCTTTGTAGCAAGAGCTGGGAGGAACAATGAGTAACAAATTCTCTCTTACTGACATTAGACTATTATAGTTCAACGAAAGGTGGTATATTACTTGAATGGGTGGCTTGAAGAATCTCATTTATAATGAGTTTCATAAAAGACCATATTCAGGTCATTCAGGTTAGCATAAAATGATAATAGGTATGAAAAGGATATACTATGGGTTAGGCATGAAAATGGATGTGGCTGAGTACATTGTCAAATGCTTGGAGTGTCAACAAGTGAAGGCGAAGTGTAGACATCCAGCAGGATTGCTACATTAAATCCCCATTCTAGAGTGGAAGTAGGAATTCATTTCAATGGACTTCATCATTAGTATGCTAGGGAAATCTAGGTAGCATGATGCCATAATGGTGGTGATAGATAATTTTAGAAAGACAACCCACATTTTAGCTATTAAATATACTCACTGAAAAGACATTCCTTATATTTTCATAAAGGAAATAGTGATATTGCATAATGTACCCAAGAAGATCATCTCAATTAGTGAATTTATGCTCACCTCATTTTTTTGGAGGGTTTTTTTTGCTTGTTTTGGGGAAAAGTTAGCCTTCAGCACAATGTACCATCCTTAAATGAATGAATGGAATACAATACTTAATAGTGTGTTGTAAGATATGATAACAATGCATTTCATGCCTCAGCCAAAGAAGTGAGAAGAGTTTCTACCTTTTACAAAGTTTTCCTATAAAAATAAGTACTGGGAAACATTGACATTGATTCCATTTGAGGCTCTTTATAGTAGGAAATACAACACACTTATTAGATGGAATGATCTAGTGAATATATGCATTTTGGGACAAATATGCTAAAGGAAATGGAATAAGAAGTAATTTCTATTGGGCAGGAATTAACGATAACTTAGGATAGGTAGAAGAGCTAAGCATATCAACAAAGGATCCATAAGGCATTCCAAGTGGGGGAGTATGTTTATCTTTGTATAGAACCAAAGAAAGTTTCCTTTATCATCGGGTCTTATGCCAAGTTGGCACCATGATTTTGTGGTCCATTTCATATTTTAGAAAGACTAGCCACAATGGCCTATAGATTGATTTTACCACCCATAATGAAGGCTCATGATGCTTTCCATATATATTTACTTAAGAAGTATGTGCATGATGCCTATCATGTTGTTGATTGGTTTGCAATACAAGTGGAATCCAAGGGATAATTCCAGCTAGAGGTTCTGTGCATTCGAGATTAGAGGTAAATTATTCTTGGAAATCAAGTAATCGAGAAAGTCAAGGTGGAATGGAGGAACTTTCAACTACATGAAGACACTTGGGAGATGGCTGCATAGATGAGGGTATCATTCCCATTTTTTTTCCTAGATAAGAAAATATAATATAAATATAAATGAATGTAAAGAGATGTGTATATGAAGCTCATTATGAACCTTGTATTCCACATGGAATATTGTTGAATTCGGTGTTTGGTAAAAATTACTATGAAATTTTTTTCTCACCATATAACATGGTTGAAAATGTGTTTGGCATAGACCACCGAGGCCAGTGTCTCTCTAAAGGGGTGGGGTTTGTGACAACATTTTTTACAATCCCTCTTCTAATTATCCTTATGAATTGTAATTCATGTAAATATTATGAAAATGTAAACACTATGATTGCTTGTGAGTAGTGGACACATATTTAGAGCTTTGAGGAGGAGTTGCTTGGGATTTTATTATGTCAATGTTGTTCATTTAATGGCTACCAACTTTCTAATTGGGTTTTAATGGCCTACATTGTAGGCAGGGAGGTGAAGTATAAGATTCCTAAATGAAATATTAGCCCATACTCCCCTTTGTCTTTTCAGATTGGTAGTGTTGTGTGGTCATGATGTAAAGCCCACAAGGGGGTAGATAGGAAAAAGAGGAGCCGATAAAAAATAAAGGGATGCATTTGCATTGAAATAAAGATTACTCATTCAAGTGAATGAGCCAATAGCACTCAAGGATTAAGCATGGTTGATATTGGAAAAATTTAAAAGACATGAGTAGTGTGTTGTGGGTGGTGTATGTCGAGTTAGGCATATAGGGATTTACAAGTGAACATTTAGAATAGAAGGAGAATACTAGAACAAGGGTTGGTGTTGGAGTAAGAGTGATATGGGAAGGATGGTTGAATAGGAGAAATAGGCGGAGATATTATGCCCTCTAGAATCATTCGTGGCGGAGTAGGTTGAACACAATGTACTCTAGATCCCTGACTTGGGGAGGGAATGCTCAGTGTGTTTCTAATATCTATGAGATTATCATATGGAAATCAATGTGCTCTTGATTACTAGGAGATCAGGTTGAGACATTGGAGGACATATCCCTGAGCTAATTAAGTGGAGACAAGGTAGTCTTTGAATTATTATACGAATAATTTGATTGACATTGACTTCCCTTGAGATCTTACTCATTACAATTTGAATCTGGCTCATTGTTGGTCAGATGCAAGAAATATTTTCATGTTGATGGCTTATTATTGAGTGGAGAGTGGAAGTCCCTCCCTCGATGATCAGTCACTAAACTATACACATAAGTGTAATTTTTTTTGTTCTATTGCATTAATAATGTGAAATGATGTTGTTATGGATAATAACAAATTTTGTATCAACATTGTTTATTTAGGAATGACATTATTCATGGTTGCCTTAATGAGATGTAACTTTGAATGTCCTTATGTTTTGATTGCTGATACTACTCTAGGCTACATAGCTAACTGATAGTGTGTGGTTCTTATTGTTGGCATTGCCAAGGTTAGTTATTGGTTTCCATCTGTTGATTTCTCTTATGATAAATTGTATTTTTTATCATCGAGTTGATGGGGTTATGTTACACCTAGTTGGGGTGTACTGGTGTGTTGATGTTGTGATTAACATGCAAATTAGTGTTAGTTATTATTGGATGTTATAGTTCCTAGTAAAAGAGCATGGTTATGAACTTATTGGGTAGGGTTATGCCCATAGAAATGGTTGAGTGCTGGGATCAAAATGAGGACTTCATTTCAACATGGAGTAGTGTTCTAAGCATCAATATTCCTTAAGGGAGTCTAGGCATAGTTTTTGGAATCCTTAAGTTACTAAATATCAAGTGGAAAACTTGAGCTCAGGATGAAATAGATTAACTTGTAAAGGAAGCTTAGGAATCACACATGAGCTTGGAGATAACATGAGTGCAAGATAGGAAAATTGCTCATATAATGCCATGAAATATTCATGTCATGCCACAATCGGATGGCCAAGTAATGGTAACAAAAGGGAGGCATGGTAAATATAAGGCAGAAAACAGGAAGTTACTTGTCACTCATCACCAAATTCTCTATCACATCATAGAGGTGTGACAAAGGTTTCTCCGAGTAAGGGATAACTCTATTCACAGAAGGTGTAGGGTGTAGGGTGGATGTGTGTTACCATAGATGCAAGGGTTGACATCAGGGAATGGACTTATGTCTATCCCAATGAAGGGGAAAAGTACATTCCTCAACCACATCACCAAAGAGTACAGGTCCTTGGAAGTGGTTTTTGTTACATTTTGTGGCTAGGGAACTTATAATAGATTCCAAAGAGAAGACATAAGCCACATGATGAAGGATCATCTTATTGATTGACACTAAAGATGTATTTAACATTTTGGAAGGATGGGAGTACAATGTTCTTAGTAGATGGGTGTGCTATGATGGCACAGTGACGCTATGTCATGGAAGTGCCATGGTGGGCCTCCCCTGAGGTGTAAGTACCATGTGAGTACCACATGGAAGGTGTCATGTTGATGTGGAAAGGCGTTTAAGAGTGTTAATTTCGAATGACCATATTTTCTGATCGAGGAGCAAGATCATGGTAAAATTTATATTGTTGGAAAGATATTGACAAGATGGATGTGATCATGTTGTCCAAAGTTGATTCCACCAACTTTGGGAAGGAAGGAAATTTTGTATATCCATTTCCATGAGGAAACTATGGAGGTTGTGTTAGATTAAAGTAACACCTCCCACTGGTTTTATGGAAGTATAAGAGGGTGGGAGGGAACGTTAAGGTACAATGGATATAAAGTAAAATTATATTTCCTTGCATATCTATTGAATAATTAGGAGTGAACTCTCTCACACATAGAAATATGAAGTTGTTATAAATTTTTTTATTGAAGGTGGACATTTAAATATTTTGACTCACATTGAGATATTTTGTTATTATTATGTCTATTTCGAAATGGGGATTCAAATTTTTATTTTAATTATCATTAAATATTAGACGAATGGCAAAGATTTAACCTCTTTTTAATATTCTATAATATTCCTAATATTAGTTACAAATCAATGTAGAGATTTACCTCATAAGTAGTTATGCACTTTCTACCTTTTTAATTAAATTATTTAATTAAAAAGAAAATGTTTTATGAACATGAGTTATAGTTAAAATAAAGTTATAATTTAGTTATTTTTTAGGAATTTTTTTTTGAGGTGAGTGTTTTGATGTCTATCTATATTTACACCTATTTAATTCATATCTTTGTGATGATTATTGTTTTTTTCATAAATTAATGATCAAATTAAATTCATTACAAACATTTTAGTAAATTCTAATTATAATAGGGAGAATTCAATGATAGTTTACTTTAATCACCATGACCTCAAAATATTTAATATGGCTTATGCTTATATGCAAGATATATTAAACGTGGAGAATTCCCAAAACAAGTATGCCATTATACTAGTAGTGTATAATAATTTCCATGGATAGAGACAATGGTTAAGAGTGGAAAAACAAAATAAAACAAGGGGGATAACTAGGATGAAGCATAGTGCCTGCATCTACTACTAATTAGTTGATTAAAGTTTGTGCTCTTATAATGAAAGCTCTAGGAACAAAGCTCTCTCGATAAGTGTGTTGTGATGTTTCACACTTGCATATATGTATTATTATAATATGTTTATATTAAATAATCCATAGATCTATATTGATGCATTTTTTCCTCTCTTGCATATATGTATTATTATTAACATTCTAATATCAAATAATCCATATCTCGTATTCAAAATATTGCTAGTCAATTTAGTAAAGGTTGTGCGAAGTGCAAATAAAACTCTGTATAATGATAGCTCTCCACACAATAAAATATCTTCAGACAAAACTCGCTGCATAAGTAGAGTAAGCTTTGTTTATGGTTATATTTTTGAAATTACGCATATGTGCAGGACTAGGAGAGAGTCCATTGTGTGGATCTCCGCACTTTCAACTTAATAATTGCTAATTAATTGATTAAAGGTTGTGATCTCATAATGAAAGTTGTCATAATTGTGTGGAGCACAAACGCATAATAGAAACTTATATTGTAGAAAATGTGAAATATCATTAAATTAGAAAATGTGAAACTTTTATGTAATAGGAAAATGTGAAATATCATTAGATTATGAATTAAAGTTATAAAATCCCTTTTGCACCTCTTTTTTCTCACACATATTGATAGCTCTCCACATAAGTGTATTGTGATGCTTCCCACTTGCGTATACATATTATTGCTAATATTTTAATATCGAATAATCAATATCTCCATATTATGAATATTGCTATGTGTACTGCTACTCGCAATAATATTGAGGAAAGTGGTCAACCCATACGATATTATTCGTAATTTTTTAATAATAAATAATCGATATCTCCATATTCAAAATATCACTAATGAATTGAGCAGAGTTTGTATGGAGTGTGGACAAAACTCTATACAATGAAATCTCTATGGACAATGAAATATATTTGCATAAAACTCTCTGCATAAGAAGTGTAAGATTTCTTAATGGTTATATTTATGAAATTAGGCATATGTGTGGGAGTGTAGAGGAATTCCATTGTGCAGAGAAATCTTTCAATCTTTCATTGTGTGGACCTCCACACTCCATACTGAAGACTTTCCTAATCAATTGATTAAATGTTGTGCTCTCATAATGAAAGTTTTCATAATTGTGGGGAGCATGAAAGTGAATGGAAACTTTTATTGTAGAAAATGTGAAATATCTTTAGATTAGAACACATGAAACTTTTATGTAATAGGAAAATGTGAAATATCATGATATTACAAATTAAAGATATGAAGTTGCTTCTACACCTCTATTTTCTTGCACATATAGTGCATAGGTAAATCTGTAAAAGTTTTAAATGGAAAATAGTTTAAGTTTAATTTTCCCTCAATACCACCATGGTGTTGCATAATCCCCATCCTCCACAGTGTAAAAGATATACAAAACAAAAACCTCGCAAAAAGAAACATAATAGTACTAATTCAAAATTTGTTCATGGTTAAACTAATTATGCATCAACATTGTGGGGAATTTCTAGTATCCCCTTTGGTTTTCTTGATTGTTTGGTAGTTGTTGATTGAGCCAGAATTAATGAAAAAGATAGAGGCTCAAAATCAAGGAAAGTTAGATTATGGCACAGGTTGAATTTTATGGACCGCCAACAAAACTATGCACAACAAAAGCTCTCCACACAAAGGAATCTCTTGGCATAAAACTATATGCATAAACATAAATGTAATGAACACCTTTGAGAGAATGACTGATTTTTTTGCAATAGAAAAATCTCTGCATAAGCACAAATGTGAATGAACACCTATCAGAGATAGAGTGATTTTTTCGTAGTCTAGCATAATCAAGTTATTTTGTGCTTAAGACTTTTCTAATCAACTGATTAAAGGCTTTGATGAAATCTCTTCAAACAAATCTCTTCACACAATGGTAGATTTGTTTATGGTTATCTTTGTGTAGTTAGGCATATGTGCAGGGTCGCATAAGAAGTCCATTGTGCAAAGTAAGCTTTTAATCTTTCATGGTGTCAACCTTTGAATTTTGCACAATGACAAACCTTCTACACAATTCATACATGATCACACACATAAACAAGTTTTTTAATTGCAAAATTTACAAAAAATACCTTTGTTCATGTCAACACCTATAAACAATGTTAGTCCCCACCATTATGTTATTACTTGGATTTAGGAAGAAGTTGGACCATATTGCAAATATCACTATGTCTGCCAGTATTTGCAATAACACCGATGGACGCAGTGGACCCATACAATATTATTGGTAATATCTTAATAATAAATAATCCATATCTTCATATTTTGAATATCGTTAGTTAATTAATATCAAAGACAAAGGCTTAAAATCAAGTAAAGTTAGATCAATGATATATTTATATTGCTAGAGCAACTTTACAAGCATACAACCATGGATTAGAGCCATAATTCGCCAAGTTTATTAGCAAGTGTGGCACACGTTGAAGTTTGTGGAACACAAAGAAACTCTATAAAATGAAATCTCTTCGCACAATGAAATCTCTCTGGATAAAACTTTCGACATAAGAACAAATGAACACCTCTTAGAGAATGAACTTCTTTTGTGCTCAAGACTTTGCTAATCAATTATTTAAAGTTTGTAATCAATTTTTTTTGCACAAAGATGTTTGCACAATCAAAGATTTGTGTATGGTGATCATGTGTAATCATGGACATGTGTATGGTTGTGTGAGAGGTCTATTATGTGGAGGAATATTTCAAGTTTTCATTGTGTATACCTTTGCATTCCACATAATGACAAGCCTTCTACATTATTTGTACATGCTCACACTCATAAATAAGTTTTTCAATCACAAAATTTACAAAATATACCTTTTCTCATATTGATACATGTAAACAATGGTGCTCCTCACCACTATGTTATTATCTATCTTTAGGAAGAAGTTTAAACTATATTGGGAATATCACTATGTCTACCATTATTCGCAATAACACTAAGGCAAGTGGCAGACCCATATAATATAATTGGTAATATTTTAATAATAAATAATCCATATCTATGTATTTAAAATATTTATAGCCAATTGAGTAAAGGGTGTGTGGAGTGTGGACAAAACTCTATACAATGAAATATCTTTACACAAAACTCTCTACATAAGAAGCGTAAACTTTGCTTATGGATATATTGGTGAAATTAGGCATATGTGTGGGAGTGCGGAGCAAGTCCACTGTGCAGAGGATGCTTTCAATCTTTCATTGTGTCGAACTTTGCACTCCACACTAAAGTTTTTGCTAATTGATTGATTAAAGGTTGTGATCTCATAATGAAAGTTGTCATAATTGTGTAGAGCGTGAAATCACAATCAAAACTTTTATTGTAAAAAATGTGAAATAACATTATATTAAAAAATGTGAAACTTTTATGTAATAGCCAAATGTGAAATATCATTGAATTACAAATTAAAGTTATAAAGTTCCTTCCGCACCTTCATTTCCTCGCACATATTGCGTGCATCTAAATATATACAAGTTTTAAATGGAAAATGGTTTAAGATTAATTTTCCCTATGCACTTCCATTGTCTTGCACAATCCTCTTACTTTGTAGAGTAAAAGATTTACTTGATTTTTTGGTATCCGTGGATCGAGATGGCTTTAGTGGCGAAGATAGAGAGTTAAAATCAAGGAAAGTTAGATCATTGGTATATTTAGACTGTTGGAGTAACTTTCCACAACTTTGTGCATAATGAAAGCTCTCCACACAGAATTAGTGAATGAAGCTAATTAATTGATTAAATGTTGTGTAGAGTGTAGAGAAAACTCAACACAATAAAATATTATCTCGGGTGGCACTACATTATTTGCATGTCATTCGAGAAATTGAATGCGTGAAGCAATTTCTTTGTCAACAAAAATTTCATTACTCAATTGTGCAAAGGAATCTTTCAAGTTTTCATCGTGTGAATGTAAAGGGATGTGTTCAAATCAATTCTTATGAATGAACATTCATTCATTGCTTTTACACTTTCGTATATGTTACCCATCCACACACATTAACATTATGGACCAAAAATATTAAAAAGTTACACATTAAAGAATTGAGTAAAATGCTTAATCATGATATTCGGTTATCGAGTAAAGCTTTCTTCCAGTGGGTTTCACATAGAGTTATTTTCACATATATATCATATTATGACATATATAAGTATGCAACAAGATACATTGATACATTCTGTGAAGTGATTAAATATTCTATGGACTTTTAGTACACTTAAACCTAAGAAAAACTTTATTTGTCCTTATGTATTCTATAGAATGGAATTTATTCAATTCTAAAGACTCGTCATTAGCAATTGTATTCTTCATAGATCTATATCTTAGATCCAAAGCTATTTTCAAATGTTTATTGTCATTTTAATCAATAATGTAGCATTATATATAGAACAATGTCTCAAAGAATATGTTCTAAAACATATAAAATACATTATCATAAAATCAATATAGATTTAGATAATTTTAAATGGAAAATAATTACTTTAGTTCAATCTGTAAATATAGAATACATCAAATCTTATTTAGCTAATTATTATTTTTTTTCACGCCCAAATAACACGGATTCAATGCACTAGATCATATTCAAAACATAGGCAATAAAAACAAACTTGCTCAATAGAATCAGAATAGTAATACTAAGAGTTATTTCATTTTACATACAAAGGGTGGGTGGGAATCATAATTAATTAATTAATATGCATATGCACAATTAAACCGAGATTTGATCGTGTGGAATGCGGCAGTGCAGAGGAACTACAATGAAAATTTTCTCCATATTTTGTATTTCAGAAATGAAATTTATACAGTTGTAAAGACATGGTGCTAGCATTTTATTATTCAGATATGTATTTTTAAGATACAAAACTATTTTCAAATGTTCAATTTCATTTTAAGAAATAACAAAATATTGAATATAATAGAAAATCTCAAAGCATATGTTCGGAAATTTATAGAAAACATTATCATGACATTGATACATGGTCAAATTTAGAAACAATTTTATGCAGATTCAAATGTCAATGGCCATAGCCATAATTGAGATAAATACAAGGTCATATTCAAAACATAGTCATAAAAGAAAAAGTTGTTGAACAAAGAATGAATTTTAGCAATGAGAGCTATAAAGTAATTGCATTTTTTTATCAAAAATTGGGATTGTACTTCCATAAACCAAAACATTAAAAAATTAATTTCCAATGAAAACCAATAATTTGTATATAGTAATTAGCAAAGGTCACCATAACATAATCAACAAAGCTAAATTATCTAATATTAGCTAACAAAAAATTGAATGTTGAACAATTTGAGAACACTTACACTATGCAAAATCATCTACCATGGTTGTGCTTCTGTTAGATGTGTTATGAGTTCATGACTTGTTCAACAAATTCATTCACCATAGTTTTAATGTAATCCTTGTTAGGAGAAACTATAATTTCCATTTTTGCTTTTTTATTGAATATCTCGTTTAAATTTTCCTAGGTTATTCTTGCACTTGGGTAAGCAAGACATAGTTCTACATATTGACTTTAACAAAAGTAATTATCCATTTGGTAATTTGTTCTCTAGTAATATAAATGATGCTATAAAACTCCACTGCAATTGATTTTTTCTGGTCCAATTAAGCTTTTAACGTGTCACATGAAATTATTTCAAAATTGCACATGATGTGTGGATTGTCTAAGCTTTGTATAATTTGTGTTTCCCTAATACATTTATCAATTCTTCTCTTTCTTAACTTATCACGGTAGGAAATGTTTTCCTCAAGTGTACCAATTCTCTTCAACCATCTAGCTTCCAATTTTTTTATTCGATTAGCATCTAGAAGTTCTTAATTTTGCTTTGTGGTATCATAGAGTATTGCAGGCCTTTGATTAAAAGAAACTAAATCATTGTTAGCAAATTTCTTGTCTTCCTCAAGATTACTATTAACAAAATTTGCAAATATCCTAATTTCTTGAAGCAAACATGTTAAATCGAAAACTTCTTGCCATGCATCTTCAATAATTTCTAATCTTTGTCATTTGTTATTGATGATATGTGACTTCACTAGATTAAGTAGATTTACAACTTTGTTAGATGTTTGTAGTATTGCAGTAGAAAAGCTTTACAATGAATGTAACTGTATTTCCAATGGAGCCACTAACAAAGGAACTAGATTTATAATGCCTTCTAGTTCATTTAATCTACTTTTTAGTGTCAGATATTCTGCAGTCAGTTTGTTAATAGACTAAGAAAATTCATCACCAATATATTTATCTAATACCATGAGCCTCTTCATTCCAACATTAGATAGATAAATATCAATTTGTTCTTAACCAGTAATATTTTTAATTTTTAATTTTACCTTTTAAATTCTCAAATTTTTGATGGATTTCTCATATTTTGCATTTTGTAATGTCACAAGATGTTCATTGAAAATAATGACCTTTTCTATAATTTTCTCAATTATCTTCTGATTCTTCGCTAAACAAGAAGTAACCTAGTCAAGTGGTACATTGTTGTCATTTTCCCATGTCTATAGCTTCTTGAATGGTTTCCCTATTTACGAAACATTTGGATTTGGTTGTTTGAACCATATGCGCTTTGTTTGGAAAGTATTTTCAAAGACACTCTTCATCATATTGATGACATGATGGGTCACTATGAATTAGTTTTCTAGTACCAAGAGTTTTTCTCTTTCCTAGACTAGAGGATGAGGTTGCACCACTACCATGTCTGGAAGTTGGATATTGTTGTGTAATATTTAGGCATTTTTGCCTCAGTTTTGCTTCCTTATATTGGCCTATCCCTTGAGCAACTTTTTCAGCATTCATTATCGATTTTTTATATTTGATTCTATGTAAGTCTTATAAATGATTTACTATGTAAACATATTTAGAATTAGACAAAGATTTACAAAAACTATTTTCTCGCACATTATGAGATGGAAAAATTGCTTTTTTTCTCTGTTTAGATGCAATTTTGGTTATTAGGGTAAGTCGTGAATTACAATCTCTGTTGTATCACTAAAAAATAAAATGAAAATATCGTAGAAAAATGAGAAAACAATAATACATTAATAAAAGTAGTTTGTATTATATGTGATAGGGTTGATAAGATGGAGTGAATTTTACATGTGTTGAAACATTTGTTGAGGTTTCTTATATGTTCATAAGGTGCAAAAAGAGAAAATAAAAATATCTAGACAATTGTGAAAAGAAATAAAGACCTTGGAGTGAATGATGGGAAGTAGTAGTTGAGAAAATAAATTGTTGAATAGTGCTGACTCCACCCAGCTATGAGCCCAGGAAAGTATTTCTTCGCACAATTTCAAGAATTTTTTTTTATAGCATTTGCCAATGTACTACTGAAAATGTCTTTGTTTCTTTTCTCTTCCATTGGTAGAATCAGATACTGCTTGCTTGATTATATAAGTGCAAGTAGCTTATTTCATGTATGTGGTACGTATTTTCGTTCTCAATCTTGCCTAAGTTTGCAATTTTATTCTCTAGTCCCAATTACCAATTGTTGTTATTTCTCATGTGGAAACTACTACATATGACCCTCTAAATAAATAACAATTCAAAATATCAAAGCCAACATTTACAGGAAGTAATGGACATAAATCTCAAAATTCAAAACAATAGTTTCCACTTACTCTGCATTTTGCTCTTGTTTTAATATCATTGAAATATGTGTCATTAGAAATAGAAATTTGTGATACAAAATAAGGTCATATTCTACCCATGCTACATTTTGGAGGGATTTTGGGTATTTGTTTGGTTTAATTTACTCAAAATCCAGAAAGAATTTCTTGCAATCACAAGTTCGGGTTCAAAATTCTCCACAATATGAGTTTCCTAGGGGTTTTTCATAGTGTTGAATGCATATATGTAGTTAAAATGTCATTTTAAACAATAAAAAATAAAATTTGGTTCAAAAAAACATCGCTAGATTCTAGTAAAAAAGTCCAAAACATAGCATGTTTGGACAACACCCAAAATAAGTATGATTTAATTTTTATTATGACAATTAGCTTTGAAACTACCAACAATAATAGTAAAAAATGGCAAATAAGTATTCTATGTAGATGTGCTCAACTACTTATACGACAAATTGATTACGTGACTGAGATGGACCCCAAAGCTAAATCATTGTTGATTTTTTTTTATAGTGGAGTACGAAAAATTCTGATATTTTATTTTTATTTTATGAATAATATGATACACAATTTTTAAGGGAATGGTACCAAGCTATTTGTCATAACACATTGTAGCCAGCTTTGTATGCATTTTCTCATGATTTTTGACAATTTTTTTCCTTCTAATGCTATCAATCATGACTTTATAGTCTATGTTTGTATTTATTACAACCATTTTTCTTATCCGTTACCGGATTCAAATATGATTTATAGATTTATCTACACATTTAACACTTTCAATATATAGCAATTGAAAATATCAAAGTGAACATTAATGGTAGGTGATAAAATAAATGTTAAAAGTAAAAAAATATTTCATTTTTTTTTACTAACCATTATTACTTTAATATTGTCGACATATGTCTACGAAGTGGAAATAATTTATGAAATAAAATAATTATGAATTAATTGTGATCGTGTGCATTGTTACGGAGGAAATCAATACAATGATATCGAAATATTGTGTGCAGATGTGATGTCTTTTCTCTAACACAAAATGATTCCATGGTTCTATTAATGTTCTATATGTAGCATCAATTATCATTTTTGAAATTTTCTTTGACATATATTTGATGCAAGGTAAATAATGGACTGAGTATGCATTGATCAACAAAAAAAATGCCAAAATGATTTGCATTTAATATTGTAATGAAACCCCTTAATTAAATGGTTTATTGATGTTAAATGTATCACCAAAAATGGAATTGGTTTGTGCCACAAGGAAATGTGTGTAATGTTGTGAAACACATGATTTAAAGCTTCTTCCGCACATAATCATTTTCTACGCAGTCGTTATCTTGCACATACATCGTCCTACATACAATAAAATATCCACACAAGGAAACAAAATAATATTAATTCGATATTTGTTTAGACACATTTCCCACCTGGACCACATATACAAAACTGTAAATTTGGTTAACCATTATTCATTAACATAAAAGTGTTGTGCAGAACAAATCTGTGAATAGCTTAACGTCTATGTACATGAAAAAGTTACCGGTATTCACAATAATTGCTTTAGTGAAAATAGATGTACCAAATAAGTCTACAATGATGCAAATTTATATGAGGATGCAAATTTTCTGGTCACTAACATAAAGATTCAAAAGTTCGAATAACCAAAAAAGTTTTGCACTCTGCACTCCCTAGTTTACTCTAACCCTTTCTATTTCTATTTTATTGTGCTATTCTCTTATTTCTGTATTCCACATAATGAAATCTTACTTTGTACCTATATAGAGGGATAATCCACACAAATTAAATGATATATAATATTGATGAGTATTTAATTAATATCAAGTTTCCAATTACGCATAATGAAATGATAAGACATATTATAGATTTGTCAAATGGGTAATGATGAGTGCCGAGTTCTAGAAAAGGATTTCAGAAAATTAACATTGGAATTTTCGCTATTATAGATAGTATCACTACTCAAGAAAACCTTTGGCTTCATCTCGGAATTTCGCACAATAAAAACATTAGTACTAGCAATGATTGCCCCATTTAAGATGCTTTAGAAGTCGAAATGAGAATAATATTATATTCATATCCTAAAATTGATTCTATTTTGGTTAACACAATCTCTATTATCAATATGATGTTAATATTAGAAGGACGGATATGTAGAAGCATGAGGAAAAACAAGAGAGATGCTTGACAATAGTGAAATAGTATTATCATTACTTAAGCTAATTTCTGGTTGCACAATTCCAAATGCTACAAAAGATAAAAAAAAATGATGTGCGGAAGTGTTATTTTCATTTCATTATGAATATTGTCTTCTTTGTTGCAATCTAATTTCTTATATTGTTTTATTGATTTATCGAATTTGCGAATTCTATAACTAGTCACACAATATTACAACTTTCTTAGATAGGATAATCGATGAATCATTTTTTAGTGATACTGCTGCTAATTAATGGAGTCTACAATAATGATTTTATTTTTTTACATTTTCAAGAAATCCAACAATAGTACAATTGTTGTTTCATGCATTGTCAATCAATCTTAACATTAACATTTACTTTCTAGTTGAACAATTTGATTACTTTCCAATAACTCTTTTAATTTATTGATTGATTGCAACCTGGTTTAATGCTATAATTGGGAATGTATGATTGTGAACAAGCACAAAATAGTGATTTCTTTACATTCCTGTAGAATCATCTTCTTCTGCACCAAAGGCTCTACACTCCATATTTCTTCTCGGAACATGTGCGGAAATGTAGAGCCTTGTTTGGATGCAAAGAGTGAATTTGGAAACTTTAAAGTTATAAACATTATGAAATCTCATTTATCAATTTTAATGTTGTGTATTGTAGAAATGTTTAGTGAATTTTAGTATTTGTTTTTATAACTTATTATATTATGCAATCATTATAATAATAACAGGCACTGAACATGATAGGTTTACATTATAGGTTTTGCTAATTACTTTAAACCCCTTAACCATTAACCAAGATCTACTCCTTTGTAAGAAATCAAAAAAAAAAAAAAAACAATGCACAGCGGAACTTACTTTCCATCTTCAAAAGGCTCTTGGGCTTTACTTGAGTTGTTGGCTCTTGAATCCTTCCAAGAGCTTGCAATCCTTTTCTCTGGCTATCCTAAATGACAGAGTACTTAGTCCTCAATGGAGCAGACAATTTTTCTGAGTGATTGCAAGCCTTGGAGACTCAGCCCTTTTATAGCAGTGCAAAACCCCAATCCTAGGGCAGCTTAAAATTTAGCTGAAACAAGTCTGTCTGAAATTTCAGATTGATTGAAATCAATCAATCAATCAATCAATCAGAATAGATTCTGATTTTCTTATTCAGCTCAAATTTATTACTGCTATTATTTTTAATCAATTATAATCGGTCCATTAACAATTGTAATTGATTAACATTATTCTATATGTATTTGTATCCAAATCCTTATTTAAATACGTATAATGCCATGACTTAATTAATCACATTATTTGGCATATTTTAATCACTACATAAATGTAATCTTGCTGACAGTATTTGACATCATAATCATAATGCACGCATGTCCAACTCAATTATTGTAATTAGACGTCTCTAAATCCAACAATCTCCCACATGGACAAGTGCAACCTTTTGATTATATATCCTTAACTTTATTGCATGCAACTTTTCTGTCTTTACTTATCGTATTTCTTAAACAATTCCGTCCATCAATTATGCTAACAAAGGACTTAAGCGGCATTTGTCACATTTATTCGCAACTAAACTGACATAAATCACGCTGCCAACATAACTGAATGACATGAATCTGATTTGGACATATAGTTTAGAAATTACACGCAAGTGTGATTAGACGTGCCTATTTCTAATTGAGTCACCTTTACTTTACTGTATGAGGCCAAAAAACTTAAACTTTAAAGAAAGAAATAATGAAACTGAAACTGAATGCAACTTGTATATATCATCAAAATTGTTTACAATTGCATTACATAGAACATCAAAAAACAGAACTTAAAACATATTCAGACTCCCATATTTTTCTAATTATCCTAAACAGATATTACACCCATACAAGCAACATGTTGGTGAAACTTCTTGGGTGGTAATCCTTTAGTAAGAGGATCCGCAATCATGGAGTCTGTACCTATGTGTTTTATACATAATTCATTATTCTGCACTCTCTCTTTTACAACCAAAAACTTAATGTCAATGTACTTCGACTTTGACGAACTTCGGTTGTTGGATGCGTATAACACTGCTGAATTGTTGTCACATAATAATTTGAGTGGTTTCTGAATAGAATCCACAATTTTCAGACTTGTGACGAAGTTCTTCAGCCATACGCCATGATTAGATGCTTCAAAACATGCAACAAATTCAGCTGCCATAGTGGAGGAGGCTACCAATGACTGTTTAGCGCTCTTCCATGACACAGCACCACCTGCCATCATGAAGATGTATCCTGATGTTGATTTCATGCTGTCGACACATCCTCCAAAATCAGAATCGGTGTATCCAATGACCTCGAGCTGTTCCGATCTCCGATACGTGAGCATATAGTCCCTTGTTCTCTTTAGGTATCTCAACACTCGCTTGGCTGCCTTCCAGTGTTCCATACCTGGGTTACTCAAATATCTCCCTAGCATTCCGGTAATGAACGCAATATCCAGACGCGTGCATACTTGTGCATACATGATGCTACCCACGGCTGAGGCATAGGGAATATCTTTCATGAGGTTTTTATCTAAGTCAATTTGGGGACATTGTTTCAGACTAAACTTATCTCCTTTTGATATAGGGGTATCTCCTGGTTTGCTGTTTTGCATGCCAAATCTTGTTAGAATCTTATCGATATAGTTCCTCTGGGATAACCTCAGAATACCTTGAGATCTATCTCTAAGTATTTCAATCCCTAGAACAAATGATGCATCACCAAGATCTTTCATTTCAAAGTTCTTAAATAAAAAATTCTTAGTTTGATGCAACATGTCCTTATCGTTACTGGCAAGCAATATGTCATCTACATATAAAACCAAGAAAATAAATTTACTCCCACAGAACTTAAGGTATATACATTCATCTACTATGTTAGACTCAAAACCAAATGAGCTAATAACTTGGTGAAACTTATAATACCATTGTCGAGATGCTTGTTTTAGCCCATAGATAGATTTCTTAAGTCTACAAACCATAGACCCTGCATCACCTGATATAAAGTTTTCTGGCTGCTTCATATAGATCGTTTCATCAATGTCACCATTGAGAAACGCCGTCTTTACATCCATCTGATGAAGTTCTAAATCATAATGTGCTACAAGCGCCAATATAATCCTTAAAGAGTCTTTCGATGAAACTAGAGAGAAAGTCTCTTTATAATCAATGCCTTCTTTCTGTGTGAAACCTTTCGCAACAAGACGTGCCTTGTATTTTTCAACATTGCCTTTAGAATCCCGCTTAGTCTTAAATATCCATTTGCAACCAACAGGTTTCTTGTCTTTAGGCAACGGAACGATATCCCAAACGTCATTGTCATACATAGATTTCATCTCTTCATTCATGGCATTAATCCACATTTGAGAGTTAGAGCTTTCCACAGCTTGTTTGATATTAACAGGATCATTTTCAAACATGCCAATGTCAAACTCATGTTCTTGAAGATATGCATAATCCTTTGATTGTGTAGATCTTTTCTCTCTAGTAGATCTCCTAATTGGCACAGGCTCTAGATTTTCTTGAGGTTCATTTACAACTTGATCTTCAACAGGAGGAAGAACATCATTACCAACTTCTGACTCTCCCACAGGCCCTAGGCCATCAACATTTGTCATGTCAATGTGAGGGTTTGGGTTGGGTTCAGGTCCATTTGTGTTCTTTATTCCATGTTGAGTTTCTAACTGAGTTGTTTGGGATGATGAAGTTTGCACATTGTCAAAAGATGTATTTCTAAACGCAATCGGAATTTGAACAAAACTAGGACTTTGGTCCATAGTCTCATTTGCATTCGTCTCTTCTTCTTCTTCAAAAATACTATCTTTTGTCATATCTCCCCCCACAAACTCATTATCCTCAAAAAAATTTGCACTTCCTGACTCGAAAATTGTATGTTCTGTTGGATTATAGAATTTGAACCCCCTAGATCGTTCAGAATAGCCTATAAAGTAACAACTAACGGTTCTTTCGTCCAGTTTCTTTTTGCTTGGCTTATAAGGCCTAGCTTCACATGGACATCCCCAAACTCTCAAATGATTCAAGCTAGGCTTGCGCCCAACCCATAACTCGTAAGGGGTCTTGTTAGCTGCTTTAGTAGGCACTCTATTAAGTATGTATGCTGCAGTCTTTAAGGCTTCTCCCCACAAATTCTCAGGTAGAGTTGTACGAGCAATCATACTTCTCACCATGTCTTTAAGGGTGCGATTTCGTCGCTCAGCAACACCATTCATTGCAGGCGAACCTGGCAACGTATACTGAGGCACAATTCCGCATTCCTCTAAGTATTTTGCAAAGGGACCTTGACGCTGTTCTCCTGATCCATCATAACGACCGTAGTATTCACCACCACGATCAGAACGAATGGACTTTATACGTTTGTTAAGTTGTAACTCAACTTCCGTTTTGAACTTTATGAACACGTCTAATGCTTCCGCCTTTTCTTTTATTAAGTAAATATGACCATATCTTGAATAATCATCTATGAATGTGATAAAGTAACGGTCACCATTTCTTGTAGCCTTTGGAAAAGGACCACAGATATCCGTATGAATCAATTCTAAGACATGATTACACCTTTTTGCATCATACTTACGTTTATTAGTTTGTTTTCCCTTTATACAATTTACACAATCACTTAAGTTTGTAAAATCTAAAGGTTGGAGAATTTCATTAGACACAAGACGTTCTATCCTTTTCATAGAAATATGTCCTAATCGCTTGTGCCATAATGTTGCAGATTTCTCGCAAGTTAATTTACGTTTTCTATTATCTATATGCAGTGCCTCTGAATGTGAAGTGTCTATATCTAGAAAATAAAGATTATCATAAGAAGACAGGATACCAGAAGCAAGAATCTTAGAATCTTGACACAAACTGAAATTTCCATTACCAAATGAACATACATAACCATTTTTGTCCAAATAAGATATAGAAATTAGGTTCCTTCTGAAAGTTGGAACCACTAAAGCATCAAAACTTAAATAAAATCCCGTCTTACATAATAATCTAAATTTTCCTATGCTTTCCACTTCTACTTTATTGCCATTTCCTACGTAAACGTAGCGCTCTGCCTCACTTGGCTTGCGATGGCTTAGGCAACCCTGCATCGACATACTGATGTTAGTCGTTGCACCTGAATCTATCCACCAAGTATATCTAGATACAGAACTTAAATTAACTTCAGAACAAACCAAAGCAAGAGACATACCTTTCTTTGCCAACCATGCATGATAGTTGGTGCAGAATTTCTTTGTATGTCCTGGCGCTTTGCAGAAAAAACAGTTCCTTTCTCCTGCTTTCGCAGAAGTATCTTCCTTCTTGCTTTTCTGCGCGGCATTGTTTGCAGCTACCTTGGTAGGTCCCTTTTCCTTGGCAGTAAACTTGCGCTTCTTGCCTTTACCCTTAGGATTAGATGTTACTACATGAGCACTTTCTCCCTTAGTCATTTTCTGTCTCTCTTCCTCCTGCACCAACCGAGCCTCAAACTCAGGTAATGTCCATGTCTCTTTTTGACAATTATAAGTCATCTTGAATTGACTAAAGTTAGACGGGAGAGACAGAAAAATGAACTCAATGAGAACCTCATCAGAGATGTCATAATTATGCCCTTTCAAGGCACGTTGAAGTCTTGTCATCTCAATAACATGCTCTCTAACCCCTTCTTTTCCCTTGTATTTTATTGTTGCCAACTTCACAAAGAGTGTACTCACATCAGTCTTTTTACTCTTTGTGAATTTTTCTTCAAGGGCCTTAAGGTATTCAATAGCGCTTGTCTCTGTATCAGGTATGATGCCTCGAAAAGTCTCATGGATCGTTTGCTTCATCACCATTATGCACATGCGATCTGAATGCTCCCATCTAGCAATATCAGCCTTCTCTTGAGGAGTTACCTCACTCTCTTTATTAGGCTTGGGGCGATCAAATCTCAATGCTGTGTCCAATTGCATGATCCCTAAGACTAATTTCAGCTTTTCCTCACACTGTTTGAAATTGTTCCCCATGAGGGGCTTAATCTGACTTAGACTTAACATTATGTTTGGATCTGAAAAATTCAAGAACAAGGAAATAATTTAGATACGATGCGTCACGATTTAATCATAATTCTAAAATCTATCTAAAGGCATGTGAAAAACTATTTGCTCAATTAAAACTTTAGCCAAAAACACCATTCAGTAATGAAACACCTTTGGGTGCAATCATTACCTTCAGGCAACCCTTATGCACCAAACAACTTAGCAGGCGCCAACCCTCCTTTGGGAAAGCTAACACCCACGTCCATTGCCAGCACGTTACTTCAACTTGTCATGAGTCATCCTTGCAATCGTCTTACAGAGAGCGGTTCGTTTGCGAACATCAATGCTTGACTCATGCGAAAACAACACATGTATACCAAACACCATCTTTAGTTAGATTCCAAAATTATGTCTAAAACCTAATCTAGGACGTACCTATAGAATCCACTCGTCCTATATAGAATACAGTATCTCATAACTCTTTTAAATTTAATATGTCAACTATATTCATCAAAATAATTATTAGGTTTTAGTAAAACTTTAGCAGTTTCTACAATGATTACCTTTTAGAAATGCTTCAATAATTTATTTAGAGAATACTAAATAATTTTATGGTTGCCAATATTGTACATAGCAGAAAAAGAGAAGAATTAAAGAGAGGAAAAATTGTTAACTGAGATCCATAAATATTAAAACAACAGTGTTAATGCAAATGAAGACTGTCATGACCAGGGTTCTGCATATGACAAGCACTTTGAAAATGGTCCTCTCCAGAAAGCCAGATCCCAAAGATAAATCAACGCCACAACTCAGCTAGATTTATTATATAACATTGTCAACCAACACGCTGAAAATGCTCAGAATTAAACATACCATTTTGTTGTTTTGGACAGCATTGCACACAAACCCACCAGAGCAGACAACAATAAAAAAGATTTTGAAAATGGGCAATAACTTAGTTAGAATACTTCATAATTATAATTTATATCATTTTGTTGTTTTGGGCCAGCATTGTATACAGAGCCACCATAACCTTCTTGAAACATGGAATTTTTTTTTTTTAAATAAAAGTACGATTTTGTTGTGTTGCACAACACTGAATTCAAAACCACCATCACCCACTTCCCCAACAACGAAATATAGCGTTTGAGCACGGGCAGTGAGAATTCACATTATTAAAAATAACAAATTTGTTGTTTTGGAAAGCCTTGCAACAGAGACACCATAACTCGCTTCCGCGACAATGAAGTACGGAGGTTTTGAAAATAGGCAGTAAGCATATTCAAAATCAAAGTTGAAAAATTCAATTTGGCAAACGATTCTAACGGTTTAACTCAGACTTGACGAAAACTCAACAGTAGAATTCATTCGAAAAGAGGGTTTTTTTTCTTTCGCTTTTGGTAGTTATAATTGATGGCAACGATCTTTTTCCATCCTGCTGAGAGTTCGACTTGCAGGGCAGTGAATAGCCTACAAGTCCTAGAGGGTCTGCATTGCTGCTAGCCAGTTTGACTCACCAGCAGAGTATCAAACTGACTGAGTTAACTCGTCTCAGCAGGACCGATCATGACCCCGGAGAATATGGAAGATATGGCGTCTTTGAAAACAGAAAAGATCTATCATCTCTGTCAAGTTCAAGCACTAGGAAACATGAGGAAAATATGTCACAGGGTAATCAAATTGGTCACAGCTCAGAATTATATATGTCTTATGTTCTCAACCCATAGAAATCAAGATAAACCCTAGAATTTATTCAATTCAATCAACGATTAACAGGTTCTGTAGAATGCACCCACTAGTCAAATGTCAACATAGAATAACTTTGCCAGGATTCAATTGCTCGACTGAAGGAACTGTCTAAGGAATCACTTGCATCAATCCAACTTTAATACTGAGTTATCTGTAATGCGCTTCAGAATTGTCTTCCTTTTGAAAAAATGAAAAAATATAACTTTCCAGTATTAATTATTATCAAAGTTCTTAAAGATATATTTACTGCTCCATGAAGAATATACGCAGCTCACAAAGCAAATACTACCCAAAACATGACATGATGGCATAACCTGGTTATGGCTCTTCCAAGGCAGCAGTAACAAATTGAATCATAAAAATAAATGCTGAGTTTAATAATTTAAGATCTTTCCTATCTGTGTGACACTCCACACTTCAAACATGGCAACTAAACCTCTTTTGAATTTTGACTTTGATATGAAATGAGAATTGTAAACAGAGCGGGCGTTCCTCATGAGACTCCCACAGTCAAACAATTCCAGCAGGTTGGCAGTAAGAATAGGAGGAAGTCTTTCTAGCACAACGCTAAAGTTCACAGACTCAGTGCGTTACAAACCTAAGGATGAAGACAAATCGCCGACTTGGATTTTCAGTCACTCAGTATCTCGCCCAGATGAAGACAAAAAAACAGCGAAGGGTCTATTTTAATACAAACCCTGAAATAATAATTTCTCTTCAAAGAAATTATCGGGAGAGATAGTTCTTACATGAAGCTAGGCTCCGATACCAATTGATAGGTTTACATTATAGGTTTTCCTAATTACTTTAAACCCCTTAACCATTAACCAAGATCTACTCCTTTGTAAGAAATCAAAAAAAAAAAAAAAACAATGCACAGTGGAACTTACTTTCCATCTTCAAAAGGCTCCTGGGCTTTACTTGAGTTGTTGGCTCTTGAATCCTTCCAAGAGCTTGCAATCCTTTTCTCTGGCTATCCTAAATGACAGAGTACCTAGTCCTCAATGGAGCAGACAATTTTTCTGAGTGATTGCAAGCCTTGGAGACTCAGCCCTTTTATAGCAGTGCAAAACCCCAATCCTAGGGCAGCCTAAAATTTAGCTGAAACAAGTCTGTCTGAAATTTCAGATTGATTGAAATCAATCAATCAATCAATCAATCAGAATAGATTCTGATTTCCTTATTCAGCTCAAATTTATTACTGCTATTATTTTTAATCAATTATAATCGGTCCATTAACAATTGTAATTGATTAACATTATTCTATATGTATTTGTATCCAAATCCTTATTTAAATACGTATAATGCCATGACTTAATTAATCACATTATTTGGCATATTTTAATCACTACATAAATGTAATCTTGCTGACAGTATTTGACATCATAATCATAATGCACGCATGTCCAACTCAATTATTGTAATTAGACGTCTCTAAATCCAACAGAACAAACTATTGAAAGAATTAATCTAGTACGAAAATGCGGAAACTTGGAATTCACACTTAGCAGCCAAGAATTAATTAATGATATGTGCTACTATTTATATCTATTCAACAAATCGATATGCAATCATGCTATCACAAAAAATGCTTAATATCATTCACTTTGATTCATTTTGTAATGATTTTTGGTTGAAAAGATATCAATAAAGACATATCTATCGATATTATAAAACACTATTTTGATATTTATTTAGTGAATTCAAGAATATATACTACTTTTAAAAGAGTGGCATTTAACATTCGATAGAGCCATCCTGGATTGGAGAAAAAGGCATGAGTTTCGGCTGGAGGTTTCGCTGGTGCTAGTGTTGGTGTAGCTCATGCTGGTGCAACTGGTTCTGCTGTTGTTGGTGCTACTGATGAGTAGGTTATATCTAATTGTGACTAGTGAGAGAAGTTAGTCATAGATAGAGGATATGTTGGGAAAGTATAGTTTATGAGTTCGAGATTAGGTTGGAGATGAAATGGTGCATACACGAATGGAGCTACTTTCGTTTCTTACATTACAGATTGAGTCTATTTCCTAGGCTATTTCTTGAGTAAATAATTTGAGACACATATATATTATCTTGTGCTTATATGAAGGTGAAACATGGATATGGATGGTTAGTTTTCTTGGGTTATCGCTTGCATAGAACTATTTAGTGTTATATTTTTTATGATGTTTGGGGTAAATTGATTTTTTTGGAAATGTGAAGATGCTGAAAGTCTTATGGATCCTGAAAATTTTGTTAAGATGTTATTGGTACTATAATGCTTCCTTCTTTTTTTTGTGGAATATGCTAATATTTTGTTTCATTTACAAATTCTTCCAGCATTGTCAATTGTTCCTGAAATCAACATTGAAATGCACAAATGAATACATAAACATAAGTAGATTAGCATACGCCACATTTTCAAATTTTTACAGACACATTAGTTGCAATGTTCAGTTTTAGAATTGCTAATGTCTAAACAATTTAGAATAGTAACCTTTCGCAATTTGATTCTCAAACTTATGCTTTTTGATACCAAGGCTTCCTTATGCTAAATTTTCATTATGAAAAGATTACAATGAAAGGTTTCATTGTGCAAAAGAAGGTTATAATAGTTCTGGAATGCTAGTTTTTAGCTTAACTTAAAATGGTATAAACCATACAAAGAAATAAACCATTACTTAATTAACTTAATTGAGTAAACATTTTTTTTTAATATTGGATAGTACGAGTACAATTAATGAATGTGAAATCACTAATGTAGAATTGGCCAATAGAAAAAAAAAATTACGTAGTAAATGTCTTAAATACAGATTGGTTTACTGAATAAATGCCAGAAGACTTGTATTTATTGGCAGAAGAGATTTAGTTAGTCAAAATAGAAGGTGATATAGGATATTAATAAAATTGTATCTTGATATCGATATCTAAAGCGTGCGAAACGTATTAATCATGAAACATAATTATGTCAATTAGACTATCTCGAAGTGGAATTTAAGTAAAATAGATACGATTTAAATTAATTACTTTCACACTAGTCTTTTCTAATTAGAGATAAGGAAAATAAATACTAGACAAATTGATGATGATCACATGTTAATGAATACCATTAAAATCGATAGTAGTTAAATTTCCTTTTATATCTTAGATGTCAACTTGCCATTTAATCTGCAATGATGTCAGATCTAATTCCAGGTCCTTTGCATACCTCGGGGAGTGATGAACAAATATTGAGTTAATATCATTATGTTTCCTTGTGCTGAGCTTTTACTGTGAGGACAACACAGGATGTGTGAGAGAACAAAGGTCCTTTACATAAGCAACGATGCTTTGACATTAACATTGTTATGTTATTTCTTTGGCAAATTATGCCACAATTGACACAATTGACAACTTTGTAGATCCTTTGCACATGTGGGATAGGGGGCGGGATGCTAAAAGGAGAGATTTTACTATGCAGAGAAGAGAATGATTTCAAATATTTGATGTCAATTCTGGTCGGTAATGGAAGAAATTTGTTAATTTCATCTTGTATAGTTAAGAGATAAGAGAATAGATAAATTTGCAATGATTGGCCAAAGCTACATGGAAATATTTAAACTAAAATTAGAATTTTTTATCCATGTTTACCGAATAATAATAAGTGCATTACTAATTTCACATTTTCAATTCCTGCGAGGAAGAAGCATTTTGTAGTAAAACAAATATGCAAACCATACTAAGAATGAGTGAATTAAGTACCAATTTGTATCATGAAGAGTTTATTCTATGTGTGCATCATATATTGAATAAGTATAAATGATTAACTATATAAGCTAAAGTATAGGAAAAACTAATCAATGTATATCGGTAACAACAGAGAGGATATCCTTGAAAACTTTTGAAAAAAAAAAAAAACATTATTTCATAGCACTACATGAAAAGTATTTAATAATAATGAAGAAAAAAAGAATATGATCGGAAAATTTTGCAAAAATATCATTCAACAACATTGTAGATAAACGATAAATAGATTCAGGCTTTGAATAGAGTAATAATTATTCGTGTGTAAAAAGTCTTTAACAATAACGAAAATAGTTACAGTTAAAAGAATTGTATTCAAATTAAAATGCTAATTTTCATAGCTACGATTAAAATAAACATTAAAGTTTCAACATATTTTTGAAAACCAAAAATAGTTATTATATTCATTTTCATTTTGATCAACAAAAGAGCCATCATCTCCAAATTGTTCACAAAATTAGTAAATAGTCTCAGAATTTGCACAATGAAATCAGTTTCAAATAGTAAGGGATATAATTAGAGCAATAATAATACTACATGTCTATTTATGATAGCTATTATATCCATAATACGACATTTTTGATATCCCAGTTCACTAGCAAATTCACAATGACCATTTTTCTCTTTTGTTTCTTTAACTCTCCACATGTGCATTTCAGCAAAACAATAAAAAATGTTCCATAATCAATTATATACACATAATAAATGATAATATAAATCTGAAACAAATCTGTCTAGAAAAACAAAGCCATTTGTAAATGTTGGGCATCGAATGCCCGCACAGCATGTTTTGGGGCTCAAAGCCCAAGTTTTGGTCAAATAATTTTGTAAGACTCTGTGAATTGTAGGCGTGGAGCACAAAATGTATGTTGAGTCATAGGGTTGTCCGCGCTAAGTTCTGTAATGTAATGTTAGCCTACTCATGGTCTACGGACCACGGGATTGTATAAATAGAGTGAGGCTCTAAGTTGTCAAGAGAATTGAAGAATAGATAAAAACAAATGGAGTCTAGAAGATAGCGAGCATAGAGTAAAGGTCTAAGTGTCTTGGGTCGTAGTAGTAGGAAAAGGCTCTGCAGCTGAGTGCGTAGAGGCCTAGTAGAGTCCGCATCTGAGTGCGCAAACCCCTACAGCTAAGTGCGCAGGGCGGAGTTGAGTCTGTAACCAAGGAAGAAGAATAATAAAGAGAAGTTTGATTCCAAATCTTGTGTATCTGTTCTTGTGCTATTTCCTATTTAAGTATATTGTTTTCTTTATCGCACACACTTATATGAATATTGAACATTGTTAAATATAACTAGACACATACTAATACGCTGAGTGATCGAGAGTTATCAGGTTAATAGTAAGGAACTGGGTAAGAACATGGATTGCGCCTCGAGCATGGTTGCGCAAAGGCAGCATCGCAGGTTGCGAGGTCCTGATAGATGCGTGTAGCAATGTGCGCACAGGGAAAATCTGCAGACCACTGAAAATCATCAGACATCTCTAGGGTGTGGAAACCTAGTTCTAGCACCCTCCCATACTACTTCGGGTGAGACCTCAGTCTGCGCTCTGCGGACTATTGCCGAAAGGGCTAGTAGTACCAGGATTTGTTTGGCTAAATCACCTCTAAACCTGGGTCAGGCCCATATAATCCAACAAATGGTTCCGTTGCTAGGACCGGGATCTGCATAAGGGATGTCTGATGTCGTGTCACTAGAATCCAACAAAGAAAGAAATTGAAGGGTGGTTGGACAAGAAAATTCATGAGTTCGTGGCACAGGAAAGCAGGAATCTGTGAGTATCTAAGGAACAGTGGTTGGAGCGCTACTTATATATGGAAATCCACAAAATTTTCTCTACATCCTTTCCTTCCAAGCTATATGAGTGGATCACGAAGCTAGCAGATAGTTAGGGAAGGTGTAGGCTTGACAAACCAATTGTGTGGACTCCAGAACTAGTGCACAGACTAGAAGCGTCAGGAGATAAGATCGCGCAAGCTATGGACCATTGGCTCGATTGAATTATAGGTAGATTTATCACTGAGTTCGTGGTAGATATGACTGTTAGCTACAGTGAGTTGGAACGACACTTCCTCAAAGGACTGCGAGGTAAGTATATTAAATCTTTGAACACTTGAATTGAGATGCTATTGTGTGAAAAGTAGGTTATGCGAATAAATTAATTTTTGGGACTACGTGAAGTGGGAAGATCTACAGAAGCGGAGGTAGTGAAGATTAGAAACTAGTCCCTTAATTTCACCCTCGCGGGAAAGTGAGGAAGATCTCGTGAAAGTTTCTCTAATAAGCGCAGTCAGTCTGATAAGGCAGTGAATTCTACGCTTACCACCTCCACCTACACCGCCACTCGTCTCACCCTCTTCACCTCCATCTCCACCCACCCCACTTCCACCACCACCATAGTTTAGTATGGCAAGTGCGATCAAACTGTCGGTATTCAGAGGAGTAGGGAATGAAGATCCAGACCAATTCTGGTTCGTGATAAGGGCGATATGGGAAGCACAAGGAGTCGTGGATGACAATATAAGTTGTTAGTGTTAGTATTTGCATCCTACCATCAGTGATCAAAAATCATCTTTTCATATCATTTTAAGGGTCCGATTCAAATTTTTTATCATTCCACTATGTCATGTAAAAAATTAGTCACTGATGGTAGTCCTAGTCCAAAAACATCACTCTTCCCTAAATGTGATTACTTTCTGGCATAGTTTCATATCTTGTTAACTGTACATCACCCATAAAGTTATTTTTATCATGCCATTTGTACCAGTCATGAGGTCATTATGTCATCTTGAAATTCAGTCCTTCAAAGTCTCATTAGATCTTTAGGGTTTTTCAAGGTTTCATTAGGTCATTAGGGTTGCCAAGGTTCCATTCCATTGCATAAGACCAGCAAGTAAAGGGTGATCAAATAACATCCCTTCACCATGATAAGATGAGTTGTAAAGAGAAACTCTTATTTCATTCTGTAATTTTATGTCTTTCAAATGTAATAATTTCACCATCCCAAGCTATTAACCCAGTGTTCCAAAGATGTGAGACCATCAAAGATCATTTTTTCAAAGGAAATGGTCAAGTGAAAATGTAATGTTTCAAAGGGTTAAGTGCATGCCAAAGGGAGTTGTTTTTTCCCAAGGGTGTCCAAATCATCATTTTCCACAAGCACTAAACCCTAATTTCTCTCACCCATTGAGCTAGGGTTGGCTATGAAATCAGAAACATCTGAGCATATGAGGCATAAGGGAGGTCATTTCGGTGAGTATGAGGCCATTCCAACTCATACACATCATGTCTCCATTATTTTTCAATAAGTCATAACAAGGGACAAATCATTTGCCGCACATAGGGCCGATTTTTCTTCAAACTATGTTTTAGATCAAACAGGGTAGAATTTCAAAAGAGTGAGAGAGGTTTTTGTCCACAATAGGCCAAGGAAGCAATACCTCCTTCACTTTTTACATAGGTGTCATGGTTTGAGAGAAATGTGAAAAATATAGTTGTTACAAGAGAGTTGCTGCACTTCTAGAGTGACCTTGGGAAACTCAAGCTTTCTCCTAGATGGAGCGACCAACTGACTTGCTTGATGTATCAAATAATAAATAGACACAGAGATATTTCCATTGAGCTATTATTAGCTCAATTTGGAGTTGAGGAAGACCTTCCAAAGTTTACTGCAATATCACTCTACATTTTGGCAGCCTCATTCTGCACATTTTGACCAGCCATTGGAGATTGAGATTTTGACATGGCCAATGAGCTCCAACTTAACAAATTGAAGATGTTCTGGAAATTATACTCAACAAGATTTCCAACGAGCTATCTCACAGTCAATTTTGACATCGAGAAGGCACTCAAAGGTTGATTTGAAGTCGTCGCTGCTCGTTTCCTTAAGGCACTCTGCATTTGTCCAAGAGAGCTAAAATCGCCTCCTCAGCTCTACTAAAGTTCTTTTAACCTCAAGAAAAGTAAGTGTTAGCTAGGGGATGTGCATTTTCCTCCTCAAGTCAATTGCTAACTATTTGAAAGGTTTTATTGAAGATTTGGTTTAATTTCACATCTAAACCCTAGATTCCCCCAACACTATCCTTGTATTCAGAATCCCTTTCATATACTTCCCTATACCTTCCTTCCCTCTCCCTAAACCTTTACATCCAACACTCTCTAAACCTTTGTCCAAAAAACCCTAAACCCTAGGTGCTACAAGTACCTAGGCTCCTAAACCCCAACCCTCATATCCATCATACTAATACTCCCTACCCCCTCCTCCGTTACATAAATTTCAACAACCTAATACCTCCCTAGGGTTTGACATTAAAACACCATGGCAGAAGAAGAAAACAGACCATACAGTGAGGCAGACCTAGAACTAGAGGTTTGAAAAAAGCCTTAGAACTTAAAGGGCAAACACAAAGAGAGATAGTTGGTGAAGCTATGCTTGATGATCATATGATCAAAGAAGACAACGAAGGTTGGCTTCGGGCCATCAATGATCACTTGGAGAAGTTATTGAAGAAATATAAAAAGGAAGAAATTGACACACTTGTAGAGGCTTCAGTCCATGCCTAGATACACCAAACATCAGCTCCTTGACCAATTTTGAAGACTCTTGGCACATTTTAGCAAATATTGTCTTTTTCTATGTTTTTTGAGGCAATTTTATATCAGCAGCTTAGTCAAACGTGCAGCACCCTAGCCAGTGTGCACTTTTTGGAGGCACTTGTTGGAGGAATTGCCACCACCATTAGACTTAGAAGGCCCAATACAGTTAGGAAAACCATGTTTCCAGCCTTGGAAGGCAAAACTAGTTGGTGGAAAAGGCAAAAAACTAGAAAAAAATCACATTTCTGCCTCATTTTTGAACTAGGCGCTCCGCGTTTGACCAATGTAGGTAGAATCCATTTTTGGAGGGTCAAATCAAGCTAATTTTGAAAAATGAAGATAGATCTGGAAATTAGATAGGATAAGATTTCCAACGAGCTATCCTGGGCTCAATTTGGACATCGGGAAGGTAGTCAAAAGTGGGTTTGAACATGGCGCTGCGCACTTCCTTCAGGCACTACACATTTGACACTGGCACTGTGCACTTGACAGGTAACCAAATTTTTCACTGTTTCTCTCAGAAAATACTTTTCACCGGTGGGGTTTCGATTTTCCACTGATTTAATTCATAATGATGATGTAATTAAAGTATATTTTTGTTACCTAGGGTAGATTCATCAGATGAATTGCCCAAGTGGCATGTAATGAATTAGTTTGCTTCATATTAGGGATGAGTCAGTTTAACCACCCTAGTCTTTAGTTTTCAGTTCAGTCTTTTGTGCAACTACTCCTCCTCTCATGGATTCGACCCTTGAGGCTATGATTATTTTTTTTGAGGCCTATACCATGTATTTTCTTAGCCATTTTGTTGGTTGGACTCAGTTGGATTGCTTAGAGCTTGATTGCACACCTTTGTAAGCAGTTTGGCAGGAAATTAATAAGAATTGCAACTATTTTTATGGGATCCCTGTGGTATGGAGTTTTAGTAGAGTTTATTCTTCTGTGATTTTATGTTTATATGTTCTATATATGCCATCAATCATTTCATTGCTTCTAGTTGAATGTTTTCAAGTTTGATAGGTAGAATCCATTGTAGCAGTGCTCTGCCTTGGGAAATCATTCACTAATTCATGTTTTTAGCATTCCAGGAAGGACCCATGATTGTCACATGCCATTCTTATCTTCTCATCAGTGTTAAACATCTCACCTCATTAAGCCCTAAAGTGCTAAAGCCTATGCCTACCTTGCCCCATAGAACACCTTGCATTTCTGACTTAATTTCCCAGACCTAAACTGCCCAGCTCCTCTTAATCTGACAAAACCCCTACAAAATCCAATCAAAAATTTCGTGCTATTATACCTAGCCTAAAATCCTTTACCTGATCTAGTCATCTTGACTAAGATCCTTATGGAGAGAGCCCTCTCTCGGCCTAGTAGGGCTAGCTACTTGGCTGAGCTTGGTTTGTGGTTACCCTGGCATTGCCTCCCTTCAGCCTGAGGTCAATCTAGGTGATAACATAAGGAAGGCTATGCTAGTAAGCACATTGTAGGATCATAGATTAACATGGTACATTAAGCATTCTAATGACCATCCAAAAGCAGGAATTAAATAAATCTAGACCGTGCTGAATAGGGAATTTAGCAAGCCAAAATCAGAGACAATCAATTATTGGGTTTAAGGAGATCGCGATGCTCTCGAGCGAGACCCCCTGAGACCTGGACCAAAGACTGAAGAGTATGATTCATGAAGCCAACATGACTTTGATGGATGGACAACACCATGCATGGTTTGTAGCATCACTAACACCGCATTTAAGGACGACGTTGTCACAACAAAATCTTTCCACCCAGGCTGAAGCTTTGGAGATGGCAATGAGATTGCATGAGACCCCTATACACAATCCTAGTCTAGGAGTCCAACAAATCCACACGCAACTACAAAATCTATGTCTAGAGATGCAGAGTTTGAAATAGGATAGGACACCTCGGTTAGAGGTGTGCGAGGAGGTATGGTGCATAAAATGCAAAGGCCAGGGGCATGACAAGGACCACTGTCCAGTATTCGCAAATTACTTGGCGAGAGGAGGGCCGATGCCATTAAGACCTGAGGCACAAGCAGGACCAAGCATGACACTTGCACTATGGTGCACGATCTACCAGATAAGAGGAAAACACACTACGAATAATTGTCATCTATTGTAGAAGTATATGTAGATGTCCCAACAATTGTTTTGTAATTTCTGCAAGTCGATAGGCCATGATGAACACACCTGCAGAAGCTAGGAACTAATGATGGATCGGACTCTTGCCTACATGGTACAGAACGAAACATGAGCCCTCGACCCAAATATAGGAATGGCACACACTGGATTTCAAGGGTGCAAATGAGGTCAAGGTGGAATGGGACCAGGAAGGGGTCGCAGAAAACTAATTTGTTACAATTGTGGAGGACCAGGACATTATGCCCGTGATTGTACAAATCCGATGAGGACATCATGTTTGTACTGTACTTAGTTTGATCATGAGGTAGAAGACTACCCTACATTGATAGCAAGCTTGTGCGAAAGGGGTACTATAGCCTCCTTTGACTCAGAATTTGCAAATTATGAGGTTTGAGCTGTGTGAAGAAGACCCGAATATAAACATAGTGCTCAAAAGCGGTATCACAATCAAAGATGATAAAGGTAAGCAACTAAAAGAAAGTGTGTGGGTTCATAAGGCTCCTACAAAGGAACCTGAATTTAATTTAGAACACACGAAGGAGACATTCATGGAAGCTAAGAAGAGCTTCACGGAGGCCTCAACTTCAGGTAGTAAGGATCAACTAGAACTAGGGATGGATCCTTCAATGCTTACTACATTTCTGGAGACATGCATAAAACTGCTACGTGACAGCAAGGCAGTGAGAGGACTGCAGGAACTTATCACTAGGTGCGTGGGGTCAGGAGAACCGTGCGTGGTACGGAAACTTGGAAAGCATGCATTACACATAGGAAGGGAAATGAGGTTTACTGCGCAAATCGGTGAGTATGAAATGGATCAAGTAATCTTGGATCTCGGATCAGACGTGGATGTACTGCCAAAACAAACATGGGAATGCATGGGTAGACCCGTGCTACAATGGTCTCCTATTCAATTGCAAATGGCGAACCAACAGAAGATCTTGCCCATGGGAAGATTGCAAGGGGTAACGGTGGATATTGAAGGTGCGAGTGCGCTGGCAGATTTTGAAGTGATAGAGATTATCGATGACAACAATCCCTATCCTGCGTTACTAGGAATAGACTGGGCCACTGATATGAACGGAGTCATAAATCTGAAGAAGCACAAAATGATTTTTGAGAAAAAGTCACTACGCATAGTAGTACCACTAGATCCAATCGAAGAAGCGCGATACACAGAACCAGTATGCTACGATGATAATGATGACGATATCGGTTGTATCTACAAAATAATTGCGTGAGAACAAGATTGGGTGGACCCAACTGTAGATGGTAGGATTTTGTGGGAGCGCGAAAGCTCCTGCACTTCGAATTTAGAAGAAGAAATAGATCCATCGTAGAATCGACTACACAAAGTAACAATGCTTAATTGCAACATGATGGTTAGATCACTGCACTGCGTGGCAACAGAGGAAAGGGATCTACCTATGTATGATAGGTTGATAGTGGTGGATGAATTCCTAAACAAATTTGAAAGCACAGTACCAGAATAGCAGTGGTTCGATGCTCTAAAATTGGCACTGTGCGTGACACCCGCAAGGTGGTGGGGTACACATCAAAGAAGTTTTGAGGACTGGCACGGATGCAAGAGGATTATGTACCTACGATTTGGAAAACACTAGCTAGGGATGAGAGCCAATTACCAGGGGAAAAAAAACTTGCGTGCCCACCTTTCCCGATGGGTACAAACATATGACATGCAACCCGCACAAGCGCACACCACTCCCAGAATAGAGAATCAGAACAAAATGCAGCAACAGGAAAGGTGAAGCACGCCAAGGATTATCCACGGAGAAGCATTCGACAGGGTGTGTGAAGTGCTGAACATGGTTCACCAGGTGAAACGCACTGACTGGGACCTGCACGTACCAGCAGTTCGATGGGCCTATAGGACCATGTGCAAAACCCTGACCACAAAAACAATTCCAAGGTTGCGGAATGAAGTAGGGACTGTAATCTCTGAGGGGCATGCAAATGTGAATCCACACATAGTATCACCCATAGATGCGACAGCGCGTGAACCCCAGGACGAAGAAATCACATAGCTATGCAAGATAGAACACATAAGGCTTCAACAAGGGAACCTTAGACTTCACGAACTTGAAAAGAATAAGGTACGACCAAGGAAGAAAAGCATTTTGATGGACGCAGAGGTCAAGAGGCTCGAAAACGAGATCAAGTAAGCATGTCTCGTTGATAAACCAAGGATGGCAAGTCAAGGTGCAGATGATCATACTAATGAATTAGAAGACTATCGTCAAGAATTAATTAGTCTGTTGCCATGGCTAGGCCTACATATCACCAAACGATGTAACCAGGGGAGTGCACTATATATAGTAGAGCGCACGGCACCGACGGCCATGAGGACAAATGCAGAATTTCTGCGGACTACGCTAGAGGGCAAGATGGAGCCTCGCACAAGTGGTGTGACCACCTAACTAGCCATAGGAAGAACAGTCTTAACACTCCAGGCAGCTGGAAGAGAGTGCGGGACTATGAATTATTCTACCTGGCAGGAACAACCTATCAAAAAGTTTGCGCCCGCGCAGGGGGGGATGCGTTGCTACGTGGGTAGGCTATGAAGTGACCATTGGTGTCACTGTTCATGACAGGATGTCCGATTTAAGACCAAATGGAGCAAGTGGTGGGCATTTAAGACAGGAGTTATGGGCAAGATTTCATAAAATATGCCGCCAAGAAAGCATTGATGGCCCGGAATTAGGGGGAACATTAGAATTTAAATTCAAAAGGAACTATAAAACTCCAAGGGCTAGCGAGTAGACAACACTTGGTCACTTGAGATTTGAGCAATTGAACAAAGTGCAGAGTGTTGAGAGCTGAGAGATAATAGAGCCTTTAAGTTCGTGAAAAACCACATACAGTGTAGAAATAATGATGACCACTAAGGATGGGTTGGGAATTGAAGGAACCACTGGTGAGGCCACGTAGATCCACAATGTTCCTAAAAGCACTGGGATTGTGTCAGAAATCCCTAAATCACCCTGGACACCGAGACCAAAGATAGATAAGCAGGCAATGGGACCAATACACATGTCCTCGAGGAATCTGCAACACAAGTTATCAATGGAAGAAAAATGAAAGGTAATCACCATTGAAACAAATGAAGAGGAAGAGGACTTGTAGGCTTTGATTACTGTAGTAGAGGAACAAGAATACGTGGAGGAAGACATCCAACCAATGCACTCTGTAGCAAAATTGCCCAAGTATGTCCCTCCACAGAAAGCGAAAGCCAAAGTACCAAAGGATCTAGATGCAACAAAGAGTGCACTCCAGACCCCGCTCCTCCCTGATGGAATTACCTTTGGGGTTCTGCTCCTAGGTCGTGTGCCCACCCTAAAATTTGAAGACTAGGACCTCACGGACAGTGAGAAGTTCCCGTAGTTAGAGACAACGAGCCTAATGAAATAGAATATGGAGGGGCTGGTGATTACATTGGAACCGCAAAAATGGCTGCATGGTGTGGAAAAGGTCGGGTTACTTCATCTGCTATGGATACCACATTTTCACCAAACGCCCATCACCATTTTCATCATCGGGCAGCTACTTTGATTGGTGCATGACGGGTAGTTATGGCTAGAGGAGCCTATTCCCATCATGACAGATCTAATTCACAGAATTTCTCGGCTTCCCTGTAAGGGAAACGACCCCATGATGATAGCAAGGAAAAGCAGTGACTTGGCTCTCACAGAGGCCATGAAGAAAAAATATAAGCTCTAGAACAAAAAGAGGGGTTACACTATCACTAGTATCAAGGATAAAGGGGTGTGCGTAGCCACCCAACTCTTGGCCGGTAAAGTAATGAGAAAATGCTGTGGTGATGAAGTACCTGCACTGGTAGTTGCGCTGGCCGAGCAGTGTGCAGAAGGGGTCTAGTTCAACTGGGTCGAGTTCCTCTACGAAGAATTTTTTCTCAACCACCAGGAGACCCAGGAATAGGGTAAGACCTTCCACTACGCATGGCTGCTCTTATCCATCTTGTTGTTAGTGGGGGAACTGTCGGAGGATGGCCAGTTCCTGAGCATTGACCGAGACTTACTAGAGGCCGTGAAGTACGCTTCACTCTGGGCCACCAAGGACGCGAAATGGATTCATGATAACAAGATTTTCTGGGTGCTCATGGAGGTGAGCATCCGAATGTGGATTAATAGGAGCCCGCGCCTATCCCCCACTATGTACAACAGTCTGCAGAGTTTTGTAGACTTCAAGGCAGACATGCACAACATCTACATTCGGGCATGAAAAGATCTGGTGTAGCAATGGACAAAGCTCCCATTCATAGCCACCGATGACGTGATATTTACAGTCTTAGAAACATGGCCTCCCAAGTGGCATGCCCTAGATTTGGCGGAGTTGGAGAAGACAGTAGTGCAGAAAAGGAAGGATAATGCCAAGCAACGCGTCACCCAACTAGCTGAGAAAAGGAGGAATGAAAAAGCAGCAGCCAAGGTCATGGCAGTCCGCGAAGCAGCAAAGGCAGCTGTGGAGTAGAAGAAGGCCGCTGAAGCAGAAGAACCAGTGCAGACAATAGAGGCCGCCACAGTGTAGGGAGAGGAAGGCTAAGTAGTGTCTGCAGGGTAGGAGGAAGAGGACACAGAACTTGCAGAAGAGAGCGCGGACCCAAGGACCGCCTCTACATAGCTCAAGCAGCCACACATCATAGAAAGATCGGGCCCAAGAAAGAAGGTCAAGGCCTCAAAGCTGGCTATCGACCCGATCACCTTAATTGAAGGTGATCTCCATGACATCAGTGAGACGGTTCGCGATGTCACTAGTGAAGTGCTCCAAGACTTTATGACAGAGCAGCAGACTGTGTTGGGGGCCCTAAGGGCATAGTTGCAGGAGTTACAGGTGTAGCCCCCGTAGGAGGGTAGCTTGTCTACCCATGTCATAGCAGGCACGTTGGCAACAGAACAAATGCTACGTGTGAAAATGGCCAATACGATAGCATTGCTAGATGGAGCACTAGTCTCAGAAAGCACAATGGAGTGGGTAACACTTAAAACAATGAAAGGCATTGGCCTTAACTTGGTTGCCCTTCCCCGCGACACACTTTATCAGCTGCAGGATGGGATAACAACAGAACTCTACACCAGAGAGAGCCACATAATCTAGGTTCTAAGCAAGCAGAAGATTAATATCAAACAACTTAGCTTGCAGCGTGACGAGTTGGCATCACAGAACCGACAGCTGATACAGACAATTGACGACATTTTCTAGTGCATCCCATAGTTGTCCATTGCAGCAAACCTACCAACAGAAGTGCAGATCCACTGTTTGGAAAGTGTAGTCCATAACGTGCACGAAGAAGTAACAAAAGTGCAGCTGGAGCTGAATCTCCAGATTGCCAAGCTGCAGCTGAAGGCGTAGCCTTCCACTCCCCCCAAGGTCAGAGAACAGTGCACCTGCGCTATTGTAGCAGTGATGGAAGAGATTGGAGGTGTATTTCGCGACTGTACCAACATGTTGGAGTAGGCGCTGAAGGTCCTCACTACGTTGCAGGAGGACCCCAACATTCAGCAGCTGGAGACTGAGGCATGCAAACTATAGCAACAATATGATAGCGTTAGAGGGACTGCGCAGATAGTAGTCCTTACTTAGCGGCTTGCAAGGATGCAGCAGGCGAAGGCCTTAAAAGAGTAGGTGGACGCGACATGCCACAAAGAAGCGGTTCTAAAAGCGTGCGTCCATCCGTGGATCGAAGAAACTTTCACAATCACGAGAGATATTGAAGGAAGCTTGTACATATTCAAGGAATGCATGGACAGATGTATCACAACATGCCAAAAATAGAGGGTTCAGAAGTAAGAATGCAGCAGGTTCAGCAAGCAGCAGTGCAGTGTGCTGCAGACATTCAGGCCATTCAGCACTAGTTGGAGGGACTCCATGCCAAGATCATCACGTAGACATAGTGACTCAAGCGTGAGTCACGATGTTTGTGTTGGGGGCCTGTTGGGCATGGAATTCCCCCCACAACATGTTTTGGGGCTTAATGCCCAAGTTTTGGTCAAATAATGTTGTAAGACTCCGTGAATTGCGGACACAGAGCGTGAAATGTATGTTGAGTCATAGGGTTGTCCGCCTTCAGTTTTGTAATGTAATGTCGGCCTACCCATGGTCCGTGGACCATGGGATTATATAAATAGAGCGAGGTTCTAAGTTGTAAAGAGAATTGAAGAATAGATAAAATCTAATGGAGTCTAGAAGATAGCGAGCATAGAGTAAAGGTCTAAGTGTCTTGGGTCGTAGTAGTAGGAAGAGGCTTTGTAGTTGAGTGTGCAAAGGCCTAGTAGAGTCCACAACTAAGTGCGCGGACCCCTGCAGTTGAGTGCACAGGGTGGAGTTGAGTCTGTAACCAAGGAAGAAGAATAATAAAGAGAATTTTGATTCCAAATCTTGTGTATCTGTTCTTGTGCTATTTCCTATTTAAGTATATTGTTTTCTTTATCACATGCACTTATATGAATACTGAACACTATTAAATATAACTAGACACATACTGATAAACTAAGTGATCGACAGTTATCGAGTTAATAGTAAGGAATTGGGTAATAACATGGATCGCGCCTCAAGCAGGGCTGCGTGAAGGTAGCATCGTAGGCTGCAAGGTACTGATAGATGCGCGTAGCAACGTGCGGGCAAGGAAAATCTGTGGACCACTGAAAATCATCAGACATCTGTAGAGTTCAGAAACCTGGTTCTAGCACCCTCCCATACTACTTCAGGTGAGACCTTAGTTTGAGCTCCGCAGACTGTTTCCAAAAGGGCCAATAGTATTGGGATTTGTTTGGCTAAATCACCTCTGAACTTAGGTTAGGCCCATATAAGCCAACAATAAATGAAATCCCTTATGTAAACCGCTTCTAAATTTTTTACTACAAAGAATAACACTTGATTCCTAAAGTGCTTATCAATAAAATTTATATCTAACCGAAAAAGTAAATCAATTGGACTGCCATGAATGATAATATGAAAAATCCATTTGCAAAGAAAAGAAAGAAAATACATCCAGATATTGCGTTAGTTCATGATAACATCTATAACAAACCTAAACATTTAATCACTAGTAAACAAAAAAATGAATATTCCAAGATTTAAGAAGAATCACAACATGTAAAAGCATAGATCCCAATTCTTTAACTATTAATTGTTTTTCATAGTTCTAGATTCTTGAAGTAATGCCCTCCACATTGCCTCGATGCAATATTTCATAGGAGAAAATATAATTTTGATTTTGAGATGTTGACTGAATGTCTCCTTCTAAATTTCCCTAGCTTCTCCTTGCGATTGTGCAGCTAAAGTAGAGATTTCTTTATTAACATTAACAAAGGTAATTAGCAATTGCCTAATTTCCTTTTTACTAAAATCAGCTATATTACTGAATTTTGTTTCCTTTGACTATTTTAGCTTATCCAATTCAACTATCATTGTTTCTCTTGAAATTATTCTAGAGTCATATGTGATATGTGGATAGCTCAAATTCTACACAATCTGTACAACCTTAAAATAGGAATTTTCTCTTTGATTTTCTACATTTTTCAAATTTCGAAATAATATTTTCCATTCTTCTTATTCTATGAGACCATGAAACTCTGATTTGCATCATTTGGATATCATTTGACAATTCCTGTCATGTTTTCTCTAGATCAAAAAGTAAATCAAGTTTATGGATGAAAGAAAATAAGTCATTGTTCACAAAATACATGTCTCCTTCGATATCACGTTGGATGCACTCAACAAATGCCTTAGGTATTTGTACTAAATGCTCCAAATCAGAAGTTGCTGGCCATGCATGTTCAATGATTTGCAATATTTCACATATATTACTGATAATATATGTTTTCATTGCATTAAGGAGATTGATAAATTTACCAAATCTAGGTGATGTTCCGCAAGTAGAAACTACCAATAGGGCTGTTTATATTGCCAATGGAGTCATCAACAAAGGACCAAGATTTAGAGCATATTCTAGGTCCTTACTTGTTTTTAGTCTCAAGTTTTTTGCTTCTTGTGGACTAACAAACTATGCAAGCATATCACCAGCATCTTGATGCAGTTTCATGACTGTTGTGGTTGCAACTCTGGACAGATCAACATGCATTTATGTTTGGTCTAAAACCTTTTTGTTCTGAAGATTTACTTTCTCAATATTCAATATTTTATGACCACTATCATACTTTTCATTTGCGAATGTGATAAAATTTTCATAAAATATAGCAAATTTCTCTGTAATTTACACCATTTTTTTTCTGATTTTCTACAAAAAACGAACTAACCCAATCATGTAGCACAACATTGTCATCTTCTACTTTTATAGTTTTTTCAACACCTCCAATTTTCGAAGGACTTCTAGAATTGACCGATTTACCAATATACATTCCTTTTGAAATAAATATTTGATCAAGATCTTTGTCCTTTCCGCTAGCTGGTACCTTATCATGAATCAATTTCGTTTTTGCAGTAACTTTTGTCCTTTTTTCACTCTAGGATGAACTTGCATCAATATTGTTTGTGCAAGAAGTAATGATACTAGATTCTTCAGTGACTTATTCAACATCTATGACTAGCCGTTGATTTTTCTTTTATGCTTTTTGACTTTCCTCACTCTAACCCTAATTTCTAGCAACAAGTTTCCATATCTAATTGTTTCCAATTTTGTGCCAAATATACCTTCCTTATCAAAGGCTTTAATGGCTTCAACTTCACTTAATTTTAAAATGATGCAAAGTCTCTATGAGATCTGTAACATGAGCCACATTCTTCAATATGATTTCTCCAATAGTAAATGGAAAAGAAATGTTTTTTTTTGTCTTTTTCCTTTGAAATATAATTAGCTAGTCATGTTATTGCCTACATAATTCAAGAATAAAACACATATCTATAACAAATTTCGGCAATATAATGACTTACCATGAAATCCATAAATTCAAATTAGCATATTACTTTCTCTCTCTTCATGCACACCTTTTCCCCATAGGAAAACTCGTGCATGTAAAAATATTCAACGAGGCTCTTGTTTGATTATCACGTGGTTGATTGATCCGGATTTAAACAGGAACACAATAAAACATAGAGATAACCATAAACCTAGATATGCAGTGGAAATAATACTTCACTTCACTAATGTAAAATGCTGAAATATGCTTACAAACAATAATGGAAATAAACCAGCTAGGGTGATGGTAGCTTATCTCTGAGAAGAGATGTGGTGGCTACATGCCTCTGAATTGTCTTACAATGAGGCTCGAAGGCCTATTTATTGTTGAGAAACAATGGAAAACCCTTAACATTCCAAAACCTAACCCTAGAAGATGAAACTTCTCAGGGTCATAACTTTGGCATACGATCTCCGTTTGATGCATACAATAGCTCGTTAGAAAGATCTATCTACGGCTCCAGAAGTTCAGGACCCGAAAAACTGTTAAAAATAGTAAGTTGTGCTACAATTAAGGAAACTGAAAATGCTGAGAAAAACAATGGTGGGGGTCCAGGTGGACTTGGCAGGTGGCCACCAAGATCCACCTGGATCATTCCTCCCCCCTTAGGAAGCAATGGTCCCCATTGCGTTGAGTTCCTTCATGAGATGAGGAAACTTTTGCTGAACTTGGTCCCTGGTGAGCCACTTGCCCTGGTGAAGGAGTTGGCCTGCTTTGACAACTCCATACAGTTGGATATTCTATTGGCAAGTGTTCTTGATCTGTGTGTCCATGATCCGATCAGTTGTAGCCTGTTCCATGCAATTTGGATTTAATTATGTGGGTGTGAGCTGTTCTGCAATGTCGGATGTGTCTAGCAATGGTGGAAAGTATGGCCGAAGGCGGTCCACATTGAACACTGGGTGTAGGCCAAGGAATGGGGGAATGCTGAGCTCAAATGAATTGTCCCCCACAGCCTTAGTAATGGTGTAAGGACCATATCGAAGTGGTCTCAGTTTCCGATAGGCTCCAGTAAGGAATTCCTTATGAAAATGCAACCAGACTTTGTCGCCCACCTGAAACTTGTGTGGCACCCGATGTTGATTATGTCGCTGCTTGTACTTGGCATTTGATTTCTCCAGAATGTCATGGAACTGCTGGCCAATATGTTGGATGTGCTCAATGAAGCTGGTTGACTTATCTGTTTCAGACTGGACATGAGCCGAATCTGTGTGAGTAGCTGCAAGTGGCATGGCCACATCAATGGGTCATAGTGGCTGGAATCCCAAGCCCACTTGAAAAGGTTTGTGGCCAGTCGAGTTGTGAAGAGCTTGGTTGTAGTTGTGCTGAACATAGGGGAGACTCTTATCCCATGTGCGTGGATGCTTTGAGTTGTACATGCGCAAAATATGTACAATCATCCGATTGACAACTTCTGTCTGGCCATCAGTTTGAGGAAGGAAGGCTGTGGACTTAGTGAGCTTGGTGTCCAGCATTGACTAGAGACTGGACCAAAATGTATTGAGGAACCGACTGTCCCGATCTGAGATGATAGACTGTGGGATCCCAAAGTGCACCCACACTCGTTCAAAGAAGAGTTTAGCAGTGGCTTCTGCTGTGATATTCTTCTTGCAGGCCGCCATAATGGCCATCTTTGAGAACCTGTCGACGACCAAAAAAACACAAGCATTTCCATGCTTAGTGGAAGGAAGGCCTGACATGTAATCCATGGAGATGGATTCTCAAGGTCGACTAGGGGTAGGCAACGGGGTATAGAGGCCTTGCTTCTTGATGGTTGGTTTGGCAATGGCACAGGCAGTACGTGATCTGATGTACTTCCCGACATCCTGTCGAATATTTGGCCAATAGAAATACTTTTGCAGTACTGCCACCATTTTCTCAACACCGAAATGCCTAGTAGCCTGACTGTAGTGTGCTTCCCAAATCATCTTGGCATGCTCTCTTGAAAGAACACAAAGGTGACCTAGGTGGCATAACAGGGCACCTTGGAGGTGAAAATCTGGAACATGCTAACCCCCCAAGAGTGTCTGGTATGTGTGGCCAAATTCTGGGTCACTTTTGTAGAGAAGTGGCCAATCAGAAGTCTCGTGCCCACAAGAGTTGAGCATAGTGGTTAACGCCATGATTGATGGTTGATTGAGGCAATCTGCAACATTATTGGTGCTACCCTTCTTATACTTGATATTCAAATGGAACTGTTGTAGATATGTAGACCACTTCTGATGGCGATCATTCTGCAATTTCCCTTGGTTCTGTATGAACTGCAGGGGTCGGTGGTCTGTGTGGATGACCGTTTCCTTCCCCAAAATGTAATGCTTCCATTGTCGGCAGGCCTGCACAATGGAATACATCCCTTTATCATAAGTGGGATACTTCCGGACTGCGTCTGAAAGTGTTTCACTGTGATATGCCACTGGATGCGCGTGTTGAGTAAGGACTGCCCCAATGGCATAGTCAAAGGCATCTGTCTCGACCTCAAATGGTTGTTGTAAATCTGGTAACACGAGCACTGGTACCATGCAGAGGCGATCTTTCAACTCTATGAATGCCTTCTGTTGAGATTCAGACCAAAATAATTTCGCTTTTGCTCCTCCCTTGGTGACTTGACTCAAGGGCCAAGTGATATGACAAAACCCCAACACGAACCTGCGGTAGAAGTTGGCAAGACCTGGAAGGCTGCAGAGCTCTGTCAGAGTGGTCGGAGATGGCCAATCCCGAATGATTTGGATCTTGGCCGGATCCACATGCACCCCCTGTTCATCAATAATGTATCCCAGATACTGAACCTGGGTCATGCCAAAAGTGCATTTCTCCAAATTGGCACGTAGCTTGTGTTGCCGCAGTGTTTGAAGAACCTGTCGGATGTGGTGGAGGTGCTCTTCCCAACTCTGGCTGAAGATTAGAATGTCATCCAAGTATACCACTACAAATGAGTTGGTGAATGGCCGCAAGATGTCATCCATTAGCCTCATGAAGGTTGCAGGAGCATTCGTCAATCCGAAAGGCATAACCAACCATTCGAAGAGGCCCTCCTTAGCTTTGAAGGCAGTCTTCCACACATCAGAGGGTTCGATTGGTATTTGGTGATATCTTGACTTCAGATCGATCTTGCTGAAATATTTTGCCCCCTTTAGTTGGTCCAAGAGGTCATCAATCTGTGGGATCGGGTACCTATTATGGACAGTGATCTTGTTCAGCACCCGATAGTCAATACAGAGTCTCCAAGTCCCATCCTTCTTCTATACCAACACGATCGGGCTCCCACAAGGTGATGAACTCAGATGGATGTGACCTTTCTGCAGCAGCTCCTAAATCTGCCTCTTGATTTCATCGTTCTTTAGAACGGAGCATCGATAAATTGGTCCATTGGGTAGCAGCGCACCTGGGGTTAGATCGATGGAGTGCTTGACCTAACAGTGCAGAGGAACTCCTACGGGGGAGGTGAAGATGTCCTCGTACTCCTTCACGACATTATCCATCTGTAGTTGTTGTGCGAAGGGGTCCTGTCTGGAGGTCGTGGCCACCATCTTCTTCTTTCCTTGAGGGCGTATCATCAGGAAAACAAATTTCCCAGTCTTGGAAATGAGCTTACTGCATTGTTTTGCAGTAATCAAAGAGATGGCGGTAGGTGGTGCTACCTCTGGTATCCTGTACAACTTATTCCCCAATGTAACAATAATAGCCTGGGGCCTTGATTCATACACAGCATGTCGCTTCCACAAGTATGGTTGTCCTAATAATAAATCACAAACTTCAAGGGGAGCAATGTCACACAATACCTCATCCGTGAAGGGCTTGATGTTGTACTGAAGGCAACACTGCTGGCTCACGCGAAGATCCCGTCCTTGGTGAAGCCACCCGATGGTGTATGGTTGTGGATGTGCTGTGGTTGGTAAGCCCAACCACTTCATGACCTCTACCGAAATGAGGTTATTTTGGCTCCCGCTATCGACAATGAATTGTAGCGGGGAGCCTTTTACCCACATCTGGGAGTGGAGGAGACGCTCCTCCTCCTCTGGATCTTCGGGTTCATTTTTCTGGATCTTGGCGGTAGCAACAGTGGCATTGGGATCCGCGTCAATGATCTGCTTCCCTTTTTCATTCCCCTTGTCGGGTTCTGACTCAGAGTCGGAACATGCATCTGATTCTAGAACCTTTAGCTCGGCCACCAGTGACTGCTTGGCCCGACACTCACTGGTGTTGTGAGTGGAGCTCTTATGGAACTCACACCATTTTCCCGTGTCCTTTTTCGTCTTCGCGACGCTGTTCTTTGCCTGCAGCTTCGGCGGGTTGTTTTGGGTTGCCCTGCCTTGGCTTTGTCCTTTGTTTTGTGTTTTAGGGGCACCTTTCCCTTGCTTTAGATTCGCAGATCCAAAGTCTCGCTTCTTTTGTTTAAACTTCTGCTCGACCTTGACGGCATATCGGTATGCTGTGCCGAGCGAGGAGATGTTTTGGAATTGTATTTCTTCCTGGATGTACTTGTGCAGGCAGCCGCTGTATTTGAGTATCAAATGCTGCTCCGTATCCTTGATACCCAACTTTGTGCGAAGGGTATGGAAAAGATTGGTGAACTCCGGCACGTCTTGGTCCCTTCCCTGCCGCAGCATGGTCCATTTTATGTATTCATCCTCATAGCTTCCGACAGGGTAGTACTGCTCCTTGATGGCATCCCGGAATGAATTCCAGGGGGGTGCGGCTGAAAATAGTGAGCCGGTATTTTCATCCTTTTGCTCGTAGTAGGTTTCCCACCAGTCCTTGACGTGGGGGGCTGCTTTGAGAAGAGAGAAAGCAATATTTTCCCGACTTGAAAATTCATGAACAGAAAAATAACCCTCTAGCAGGTTTAACCATTTATCTATGGCATCTGCGTCTATCTGACCCTCAAATATGGGGATTTCAAAATTAACTTGTACCTTAAAGGGCGTGGCGTTTCTAGAGTAGCTACTGGAAGCGGATGCGTCACTTATGGGTAGCCGTTGAAGGATTTGGGCAAAATTGTCCATCATCGTGTTCCGTTGTTGCTCGAGGGCTTCTTCGAGCAAGATTTTGATAGGATCTCCTGCCCCCTCGTCTTTCTTCTCATCCACCATAGGAGGCCATCAGGATTTGCGAGGCTGGTCTTGCAAAGGTTCGACCAGTTCAAGCCCTAACTCCTTATATCCCGACCTCGTTGGGGACATGCAAAGAAAAACAGAGAAAAAGCATACTGCTCTGATACCACTGATCTGGATTTAAATAGGAATGCAATAAAACACAGAGATAACCATAAACATAGATATGCAGCGGAAATAATACTTCACTTCATTAATGTAAAATACTGAAATATGCTTACAAACAATAATGGAAATAAACCAGCTAGGGCGATGGTAGCTTATCTCTGAGAAGAGATGTGGTGGCTACATGCCTCTGAACTGTCTTACAATGAGGCTTGAAGGCCTATTTATTGTTGAGAAACAATGGAAAACCCTTAACATTCCAAAACCTAACCCTAGAAGATGAAATGCCAAACTATGGGCCCCGTTTGGGTAAATTGGTACGTCAACTTCCCGAGGTCGTAACTTTGGCATACGATCTTCGTTTGATGCGTACAATAGCTCGTTAGAAAGATCTATCTAGCCCCAGATTTCCCAAAAAACATCATTTAGGGCCTCAAAACGGCTTCGGAAGTTCAGGACCCGAAAAACTGCTAAAAATAGTAAGTTGTGCTACAATTAAGGAAACTAAAAATGTTGAGAAAAACAATGGTGGGGGTCCAGGTGGACTTGGCAGGTGGCCACCAAGATCCACCTAGATCATTGACTTGTTTTACAAATACATTCTCAATTAGATAAAAGCTTAAAGAAGCACTATGATTCCACAATATAGGGTACCAGAACTACATTGGTTCTTGATTCACATTGAATTTAGGTTTATATGGCAAACCACAAAACTCATTGTTGGAAACTAAAACTACTATGAGATACAACATTGTGAAGAACCTATTGGTATTGGATGAATTGTCTAACTAAGAAGATAATTCATTAGAACTGATATTAACCTAGTCGAGTATACAATCATTTTTGTTTGTGTGATAAAGCATATAGAGAATGCATTTTGTAATATTTGTTGTATTTTCTTGGCCCATGACATGCGCATAGAGGCAAAAAAATTACCTAAATGGTTGTTTAAATAAAGATATATCTAGAATAAAAATATTGCATGCAACTTGTTAACTTGGTGAAACAAAATCTCTAGCAACATTAACCACACCTACTTTTGATGTCAAGAAACTATTTACTTCAGACAATCTTAAGCACATATTAGGATTTAGTAACTTAAATATCCATATGAATTCCTTCACATTTAGAGGAATCTTTTTTGTTGATAGAAGAATTTTTGTTTTTCTTGAATAAAAAAAAATTGTGCACAAATGAACAATTTCCCTAAAATAAAAAACTTATGGTACACTTGCACCATTTTCCAATCCACTAGTCGAAATTTTGTTGTTGTTCCTCTCCTTCATTGGTAGATTCACATAACACTCATATGCAATAGACCAATGGAATTTCTCATCGATACTAGTAAGTAAGCTAATGGTATAAGTGAAAATAACTTCTCTGATTTCTCTACTAACCATGTTCATTTTGTAGATGAAAACACTTTCTCAATCCATAATCCTCTCAATACCGTTAAGGTGCACAATTTTTTGATTATGTATATAATCATCAGATCTTACTATTGTAAATTTGAAATCGGCTTTGACTATTGGATGTGTGAAATCTATTATACAAGAAATTTCTCAATAAATATAAATTTAAGATAACAAAAGAAACATCTACCCAAACAAGTGCAAATATGCCTTGAAATTCAAAAACCATCTCATCCATTTATTAAGCTTCTTGCTTTTGCATTGCTATAAATTATTTGTAATAATGACAATTAGCTCACGTGCTGTCAATAATAATTCTCACGGTAAAAGGCATCTTAAGTTACTCCTATTACGAAGTGATAAGGTTGCATGGTTGGTGCCAACTACTCTATCATTGTTGACTTTGATTTATGAATAACTTTACACACATATTTGAAAAGGCTCAAAGATGCATGTAGTTTGGCCAACAATTGTAAATTTCCTAATTCTCGTATTTGTTAACCTAAATAAACTTTAGGTCAAAAATTTATCGTATTTTTTAAAAATTTAATGAACATATGGAAAGAGTGTGACACGAGATGGAAGAATGCATAGGAAAAATGTAAAGTGACATGTATGTATGGAGAAAGGAACATGCCGAAAGGACAATATCACTTCTGCACATTCATAAGTTTTACACATTGCTTTTCCTTCTTTTTTTTATATTCTGCAATTGTGAAATCAATAATTATCTTATGTTATGATAATACAATTATCGAATCTAAACTATCAAATATTGGAAAAAATAAACAGGGAAAAAAACAAATAAAGGTTTAAGAATATTCATACCTCGAGAGTATATACGATTTATACAATCTTGTTGGGTGCAACCCAACTTGGTCCAAGTTTTGGTCAAAGACTCTACATTTTAAGGAGTGGAGTGTGCAGAGCTAGTGAAGTTATATTCATCGCGTAGTGTTTAGGGGCTTTGGGGTGGGTCAAAAGTCCCTTATTTTGTAATGGGTTTCAGGTATTAGTACATTGTGTTTTCGGATCCATGGTATGTGGACCGTGGTCTTGTAGTAAGGAAGCATATATAAAGAAGATGTAATACTTTGTCAAATATAACTAACTAAGCATATATTGTTTGTATTCTCTATCTTGAGTCTGTATTTTTGGCGAAGGCTCTGTAGCTGAGTGCGCAGAGGCCTTGAAGAGTCTGCAGCTGAGTGCACAGACCACCTACATGTTATAGACATTTTTGGGCACTGCATCCCCAATCATATATGTCTGTAAACCAAGGGCTTCTGAGTCCCTAAAAGTTTTGTTTCATGCCCTAAAGGAACAAGGTCAGCTAATTACATCATCTCCCAGAAGTTCTCCATAGAAAACTACTCAGAACTGGTCAAAATTGGACCATACAGGTTGCTCAGTGCTAAGGGTGCAATGCATCTCACCTGCCCAGTGTAAAAGGTGTGATGCATACTGGAAAGCCCTTCTGTAGGGTGTGATGGGCGAGAATGGACAAATGGCAGAGACAGTTTGCGAGGTGGATGATCATGGAATCTTCCAGAAACTTCTCTTGTGACACTTGCCTCTCTGAATTCACCCAGGGATGAGTAAGAGATCATCAATCTCCAAGTGGAATCAAGAACTATTAGAGAGAAGACACTAATCAAAATCCCAAAAGTTGACTCACCTCCCTGCAATCATCTATATATGGATCCCTCATCCCAGAGATCCAGAGGCTAGAATTTTGTATCTTGTAAGGAAGTGTTGTTGGTTTCCTGGTGGAATATCATAATGTTGGGTGATCTAAGCTTTTCATGAGGTGAAGAAGGGATTTCATGCTGGGAGGATTACGATGGGTCAGATCAATGGGTTGTAATCCTCTCTTCTAATCTTTACATCAATAAAGCTATTCAAGTTTTCCTCCACATTCTTGTATGTCTGATAGTATATGCATTTGTGTGGTCAATATATATCTAGTCCTATATTGCTTATGATTGTATATCTCTGCACTTTGAAGGTATTATGCTGCTTTGAATTTATAGGTACTCTTTGAAGCGGAGTGGTCAAGGGAGAAGCGGCAAAGACCTGTCGGTGAGGAGAAGGAACAAGCAAAGAACCAAGTGAAAGGTCGAGGTTGGTATTCTTTGATCCTCTCCTATCTACTTCTCATAAAGGAAAATGAAAGTAACTTTAATCTGTTTGTTTCTAAGATAGCTACCCGTCTTAGTGGGACTCGCAGCTCTGCATAGACACTAGATTTCCCGATAACACTGCAGCTGGGTGTGCAAGTTAGGGAAGAGCATGTATTGAATATCCTTATTAATAAAGAATAAGTTTTGGTGAAGTATTATGTATCTTTCTATGTTCATTTTCTATTGTTATTGATATTGTTATGCATGCTTTTTACTGAATTATGTGAAAGAATACATGTTATATTATTTTTTGTTATGTCTATGTGTTAAGTACCAATCTGTGTAGTTAATCATCAATGTGAAGTTATTCATGTACACGAAGTTGTAGGTAGATATAAGGCATAATTGAACACACAGATGCCACAATGCGCATATCTCTCTGGCTACAGAAACCTTGTACTGCAACCTCCCGTAATCACTTCGGGTGAGACTGCGATCTACTTGCAGGTCATTGCTAGAAGGGCTAGTGGTTGAAGGTTTCATTGGTGCGTAACACACTCCAAACCTGGGTCACCCCCCTTGAAAAATCAAATGGTTTCATTGTTGGGACCAGGATCTACTTAAGGGATATGTTCTGGCATCCATCAAATAAAGAAATCTAGGAGTGGGTTGAACAGAAAGAAAGAGAATTTGTGGAAAAGGAAATAAAAACCCTCAATTATTAGCTTAAGAATGGTTGCAGAAGTATATCTTTGAAGAGAAATACGAAATATTCTTTGTTTTGTTCCACATTGAATTGTACGAGTGGGTATCTAAGTTGACCGAGCATAAGATTTGTTTCAAGAATGACGAACCTAAGGAGTGGAGTCCTGAATTGATACGATGACTCAAGAACTTCAGTAACAATATCTCAAGGGCTATTGATTTTTGGATCAATAACATTTTGGGAGGGTTTATCACTGAGTTCATGATAGATGTGATCGTTTCCTATAGTGAAGCTACACGAACATTTTTCAAAGGACCATGAGGTAAATTCTTAAGATATTTTAATCTCTGGATTAAGATGTTATTGTGTGAAAAAGGGATTCTGCGATTGTAGTCAGGTTAATGTTTGCATGAAGAGGAAATAAGCCTAAACCAGGGTCTACGCAAAGTGGAAAATGACACAAAATAGATCTGAAAAACTTTACTGAGGCTAACTATAGCCCCTTGTTAGGAGGATCTGAGAGTGAAGAAGAAAGATCCCATGACATTCCCCTCCCCATCTTGAAGCTGCGTTGAAGTTAGGAGTTGATAAGAATCAAGGCATCTTTGGGATTCCCCATCCATCCACCTCCCTTACACCCCATCCCCCTCCCCATAATTCCCCTACACACCCACTCCCTTCCCCTCCACCTAGCCCCCTGAGAAGGAAAACAACACATGACATTAAGCTGTGTATTTTTAAAGGATTGGGATCAGACGATCCTGATCAATTCTAATTTGTAGTTGATGCAGTATGGACAACAAGCTAGATCACTAGTGAAGATATGAAGAGGGTGCAACTCGTCACGTCACTGCGAGAAAGAGCGCTAACTTGGTATATGAAATAATCTGTGACTAACCTGACTGCTTCATTGGATGAAATTAAGAAAGCACTGGTATCAAAATTCAAGAAGCCGAAATCAGAATCACAGTGCATCACAAAGCTAAAAGAAATCAAATAGACAATGATTGAATCTGTGTGGGAGTTGGATCAGTGATTCAAGGTGTTGATGGGTCAAGTAAGCTTTAATATACCCCATAACAACATAAATAATGGTTCATAGCCATGCTACTGCCACATATTAGGTTACCCTTGACATTGTAGAAGATTGCGACACAAGTTGAAGCATTGGAGATTGTGATGAAGTTGGAAGCTTCGCCGACTAGAGATACTCATGTAGGATTACAACATATACAAATTCAACTAGCCAATTTGACCTTGCAATTGTAGGATCTCAAGAAAGGTAAAGGGACCAGATTAGAAGTATGGTCTACAAGATCAAAAGCAGAGGGTCATTATAAGGATCAATTCCCTGTGTTAAGAGATTATTTGGCAAGTGGAGCATCTAATCCAGTAAACCCAGGTCTATGGTGCGACATTTGTAGAACGAGAGGCCAAAATAACTCTAAATATTTCTACCTATTACAGAAGTATTTGCTGAAACAACTATTTTGCAATTTTTGTAGATCAGTAGGCCATGATGAGAAAATTTTTCGTACCTACAACATAATGATGGAGCACACTGGTGATGCTTATAGATTGAAACCTGAGGGACATACACATGAGGAGTCAAGTGAGCACACTCGCCGAGGAGGATTTCAAGGACAAGGAGGAGGAGGAGGAGAAGGAGTTGGCCGACGATGTGGCCAGATTATCTTTTATAACTGTGGAGAGGAAGGACACTTCACAAGAGACTGTCAGAACCCTACGACAACCTATAGTTATTGTAAGTGTTTTGATCATGTGATAGAATAATTCCCCATCCTTATTGCGAAGATGAAAAGGAAAAGAAACTAGGAACCTGCAACAAATATCCAAATTATGACCGCTAAGCCAAAGGAGGATCAACCGCACATCGACATTGTAACAACAAGTAGAGAGGCGACTGGAAATAATAAATCCAATGGCAAAAATGAAGTTGAAACTACATTGGTAAGGAAAACTACTAAAAAATCTCTTGCATTTCATATCCTGAAGGAAAAGCAGGTATTCATGGAGTCGAGGCGAAGCTTTTTAGATGATGGGGTCTCTACCTCTACGCCGCAGCCGACTTAGAAGGATAACTGTGAGATAATACCGGTTGTGACACAAGATATGGATCTGAATATTTTGAAGTCTTTTCTATAGACTTGCATGAATTTATTGAGAAATCATAAGGTTGTAGAGGGATTGTACGAATTGATAAACTCTTGTGCTCCTAAAGAGGTATCATAGAGTGAGATTCACATAGTGAATAATCTACATAGACATAAGAAGTGGACTGGAAAGGAAATGAATATTACAACACAAATTGGGGAATATGACATGGATCAGGTTATCTTGGATGTAGGATATGATGCCAATGTCTTGTCAAACAAAACTTGGGAATTACTAGGTAAGCCAAAGCTACAATGGTCAATTATCCAACTGAAGATGGTGAATTAACAAAAGATTGTCCATATAGGAATATTGTGAGGTATCACAATAGACATTAACAGAGTGTGCACTACCACTCACTTCGAAGTGATTGATATTGTGGATGATAGTAATCCCTACCCTGCATTGCTTGGATTATATTGCGAATTTGATAACATGGCTATAATTAACTTGAAGAAAAGGAAAATGATATTTGAAATCAATAACAACAAAAGAAGAAGAATGGATTAACCCTACTGCAAATGGAAAACTGACTTAGGAACAAGATAGTTCCTACACTTCAGATTCAGAAGAGGAATTAGAAAACTAGTAGAATAGGTTGCATCAAGTGTCTACAAGGTAGTGTGCAAGGATCACTAAAGAAGTGTGTTATAGGATAACTGAAGTATGTGATTTAACTTTGTATTATGGTTTGGTTAATATAAATACTTTATTTAAGGATTATGAAAGATGGGTACCCAAATATCAGAGATTGTTAGTTCAGGATCAAGCACTGAGGGCTACTCCTGCTAGATGGTGGGGTACTCATAAGAAGAATATAGGAGATTGGCAAAAATGTAGAAGGTTGATGTGGGTAAGAATTTTTCAAGTAGAAATAGAACCCGTAGACAGGTATGATGGCTAGAATGATCCTAACGACCAGATAGATCTCTGTATGGCATCTTGTGGAGAAATTCTGTGAGAAGAATGGGTGCATGGCTTCATCCATACCTTGGAGAGAAGTCCTTAGAATTGGTATCTGGATACCAAGCTTTGACATGGTACTGCTAGCTGGGAAAAAATGGTTGATGGATTTATAATGACATTCAGATTTGAAGATGACCGTACACATATAGATGCAGCTGTGAATATAGTTAAGAAGATGATTTTTGAGAAGGAAGTTCCAGTTATCTAGCAAACTAATTACGCTGTGCAGATACATAATGTAATGGAATGCTATAATCTCACTACGGAAGAGGATGAAGATCCTCAAATTATTGACATCAAAGAATTAGAAGGTCTTCATGAAGTAAATGGACCTAAGATAGAGATGTTTGATATAATGAAGCCATTGAAGACGAAGAAGGTGAATATAGGGTCAGAGGCTGAACCAAAATATGCAAAAATAGGAGATTACTAGGATGAAGACACAGTCAACAAGATAATAAATCTCTTGCATGAGTATCAGGAGTTGTTTCCCACTAAATTTTTAGATATGAAGGGTATATTAGGAGATTTGGGAGTTATGAGGATTCCTTTGAAATCTGATGCTAAGCCTGCCAAGAAGAGACCTTATAGACTGAATCCAAAATACGAGGAAATGGTGAAAGAATAATTAGACAAAATGTTAATAGCTGGAATAATCGAACTTGTCAAAGAGTCTGAATGGATAAGTCCCATGGCAGTTTAGGAAAAGAAGGAAAATGGGAAAATGAAAATTTATGTTGACTTAAGGAAATTGAATGATGCATACCTGCATGACCCCTTCCCCACACCATTTATAGATGAAGTATTGGACAATGTAGGAGGAAAGGAGGCCTATTCTTTCATAGATTGATTTTTAGGATACCACCGGATCAAAATTGTGCCAGAAGATATACATAAAACAATTTTTGTGATAGAGTTGGGCTCTTATCAGTACATGGTGATACCTTTTGGATTAAAGAATGTGCCTTCTATATTTTCTAGATATGTGATTGCGGCCTTCAAATAATATATACACAAGTTTGTGGAAGTATACTTGGATGATTGGATAGTCATTGGCATATTAAAGAAGCATGTGGAAAGCTTAAGGTTGATGTTGGATAGGTGTAGGCAGTACCAGATCTCATTGAACTTGAAGAAGTGCATATTTTTTACATCATTTGGTATACTGTTGGGACATGTAGTTTGCAAATAGGGAATAATGGTGGATCCCATGAAGATTGTAGTTATTGTGAACCTATAAGCGCAAAAAAAAATGAGACAACTATGCATGACACTAGGACACACTGGATACTACATAAAGTTTATAAATGGGTACGTGCAGATAACTATGCTGATGGAGAAATTGTTGAAGAAAGATGTGAATTTTTAATAGAGCGAGAAGTGCCAGAAGAACTTGGATGTATTGAAAGAGAAGATGATAATTGTGCCTATTCTACTTTTATCAGATTGGAAGGAGTTCCATGTACATGTTGATGCATCTTGCATAGCATTGGGTGTAGTGCTAGTGCAACCAAGAGCTGGGGAAACTAATCATCCCATAGCATTTGGAAGTAGAACTCTGTCCAACACGGAAAATAACTATGGCACGACAGAAAGATAGGGATTAGATATGGTGTATGCATTACAGATGTTCAGGCACTACTTGCTGGGGGTTCATTTCAAAATGTTCACTAATCACTCTGCCCTGAAATATTTGGTGAATAAGCCTGTTTTAGGAGGAAAGATCTGTTTATGGTTGTTATTATTCTAGGAGTATGACTTTGAAGTTATAATGAAGCCAGGGAAATTTAATGTTGGACCTAATCATCTATCAAGGATAGAGACAGGAGAAGAACCAACAAATATTGAAGATAACCTGCCCGAGGCACAAATATTCATAATTAGAGTTGCAAATGATCAGTTCACGGATATTATTCAGTTTCTAGACACAGGGATGGCACCCGTGGAGTACACCATGAAGAAAAAGAAGGAGTTGGTTGTTCAAACAGTTGAGTTCTCATTGATTGCTGCAAATTTGTACAAAATGGGACCAAATGAAGTACTATGAAGATAGATCCCTAAACATGAACAATAGAGTATTCTGACAGAAGCTCATGGAGGAGCCACAGGTGGGCACTATGCAGGAAAATCCACTGTGCAAAAAATCTTGAGAGCTGGGATATGGTGGCCCCCATTACATAAGGATGCAAAATAATTCTATCAAGCATGTGATGTATGTTAAAGAACAGGAAAGCCATCTAGAAGAGACTAGATGTTGCTAGTACCATAGGTAACTTTGCAGGCTTTTGACAGATGGGCTATTAACTTTGCTGGACCTATCATTCCACTAGGAAAGAAGACTGGTGCAAGGTATCTAATCACTGCAACTAATTATTTGACAAGATGGGCTGAGGCACAACTAGTGAAGGATTGAAACACAGAAAATGTTGTCAAATTCATCTTTGAATATATACTATCCAGGTTTGGCTGTCTGAAGATCTTGATCAGTGACCAACACACACATTTCTTGAAATTAACAAGACCATTGAAGAACTAACTAAGCAATTTGAGGTTTACAACCCTGAGAGCACCCCTTATCATCCTTAGGAAAATGGAACAGTGAAGGCTTTCAATAAGATTCTACAGAATTCATTGACCAAGGTATGCATTGTGAATAGAGATGACTGGGATTTGAGAATTCCAGCGGTGTTGTGGGAATATAGAACAACATGTAATAAATTGATAAGGTAGACACCGTATAGGTTGGTATATGGACAAGAGGCATTTATGCCTATGGAATACATCGTGCCAAGTTTAAGAATTACAACTATCACATACATGGAAGATTCTGACATTATGAAGGGAAGAATGTCACATATACTAGCTATAGAAGAAGAAATGTTCATAGTAGGGTTCCATGACGAAGTGAAGAAATCAAGGGAGAAAGCCTGGAATGACATGCATATCAAGAAGAATACATTACGGGAAGGATATATTGTATTATTATATGATAGAAAATTAGTGAAGTTCCAGGGAAAAATTAAAACAAATTGGTTAGGACCATATATCATCAAGTACATCTCTGACGGTGGTGCAGTTTAGCTCGTGAAGTTGAATGATTAGTTGACTATGGGACAAGTGAGTGGTAGCAACTTGAAGATATATAGGGATGAATTTGTCTCTAGAGCCTCGCAGTGAAAAATGAAGGGTTTGAAGTCTTAGTGCCACTTGTAGTTGAAAGTGGGCGCGGGTCTATAAACTACTCTATAGAAAGGGGACTCCACCGAAGGAATATTACTATGCAATACTCAGGAATATGATGAAGTTCAAAGGAACTGCAAGAAAGAAAAGGTGACTGTGCCACAAAGAAAGGTTCATCGAAGTTGGCTGGAAATATGACCATTGGAAGGAAAAAGTTACTGTTAAAAGGAAATTTCCATTAAGGGGCACGGAAGAAGAGAATTTATGAAACATAGCTGCCTGTATCTAGCCCCATACCTACGTTAAATAAGAAAAGAGACCATTCATATCAACTACAACAATAGTTGGAAAAATCCATTAAAGATAGTTGCAGCACAGTCTTAGATGCGAAGGTCGATGAGGAGGAAGCACGAGCACAGAAGGTCACAAAGTTCACCCTCACGATCAAGGAATCAAAGAATATAATGGCGAAGATCAAATTCGAGTATAATTGCATATATCAGAAATGAAAATAAGGATGCAGCTTGACACACCACTAGAAGTGTGGGAGCAGAGGCAGAAAGACTTAAAGGCAGCATTAAAAGGCATCTCTGACATAGTGGTAGACTACGGGAAATTATTGGATGACACGATGTAGATTTGGACCTCACTATAGGAGGATCTAAACATCCAAAAGATTGAGGAGGAATTACAGGTGAAGCAGAAGCAGCGTAATGAAATCTTGGTGTTTGTAAAGCCCTAGCAGTGTTACATAAACTCACCTGTATTATTGAACAAAAGAACCTCCAAAAGAAGATAGGTGATCTTTAGAGGAAGGAGAAAATTTTGCAAGTGAGTACTCAACTGTGGCAAGATGACACCCTCAAACTATTTCAAATAGTGGACGAAAGGATTAAAGAGTTGAAAAAAAGGGAGGCATAAATACTAGAGAAGGTTGCTTTCCCAACCACAGAGGCATTGCTTAAGGAGGTGTGCAAACAGGAGAAACAAAAGGCAGAGACAGTCTAGTAGTAAAATATAGTCTACAATAGAATTGCAGAAAAAATCAAGGGAACTATAGCTAAGTGAATCAAGATGAGTAACGGATTAGTGTTGGGGGCCTATTGGGAACAACCCAACTTGGTCAAAGTTTTAGTCAAAGAATCTGCATTTTGAGGAGCAAAGTGCATGGAGATGGAGAAGTTTTATTCATCGTGTAGTGTTTAAGGGCTTTTGGGTGGGTCAAAAGTCCCTTATTTTGTAATGGGTTTCAGGTATTGGTTCATTATTTTTTTGGATCCATGGTATGTGGATTATGGTCTTGTACTAAGGAAGCCTATATAAAGAAGATGTAATATGTTGTCAAATATAACTAACTAAGCATAGATTGTTCATATTCTCTATCTTTAGTCTATATTTTTTGGGAAGGCTCAACAGCTGAGTGTGCGGAGGGCTTGAAGAATCTATAGCTGAGTGCTCAGACCACCTATAGCTAGGTGTGTAGGTCAGGGAAGAGAATGTATTGACGGTCCTTTTTAATAAAGAAGAAGTTTTGGCGAAGTATTGTGTATCTTTTTATGTTCATTCTTTGTTGTTATTGATATCATTATGCATGATTTTTACTGAATTATGCAAAATAATACATGTTATATTATTTTATGTTATGTCCACGATTTCAGTACCAATCTGTGTAGTTAATCATCAGCGCAAAGTTTTTCATGTAAGCGAAGTTGTAGGTAGATATAAGACATAAGTGAACACATGGATGCCATTGCGCGCATATCCCTTTGGTTACAAAACTTTGGTTCTGCAACCTCCCATAACCTCTTCGAGTGAGATTGCGATATTCTTCAGGTCGTTGCCGAAAGGGCCAGTTGTTGAGGATTTTGGCTGTGCGCAACACACTCTGAACCTAGGTGAAGCCCCATTAAACCAACAAATCTATGATTTTTACTTCCTTGGAATAGTTAAAATAATTATTTATCCATTTTGGTCTCTACAAGATAATGAAAAAACAAATGTATCATTATAGCTTATATGAAAATAACTAAAATTTAGAAAAATATGTTGTATTTCAATTATATTTTCCTGTGAACTTTAATGCTTGAAAAAAAAAACTCATAGCTTATGCAAGGTTACAATCACACATTATAATGAAGCATGAATGCATCATGATCACTCCAGTATGAATGTGAAATATGAACACAACATTTTTGAAGAGGGAAATTTATCCAAATGTGATCAATATTTGTCTTATGCCCAGAAATAAAATTCCTTGTTACTTATTGTAATTTTTTGCATCGTATATACACTAATAGTTTTTTACATTATTTGCTATTTAAATTGATATCAATATTGAAATCTCCAATAAGTGTAAAAATGTAATCATTGGGTGTGAATTATGCCCTTTCTATTCCTATATCTTCAATGATTGCTAAAACATATACAAGTGTTGTAACATATACATTTATTATGCATATTCGGAATTGGAAATATACTTCCAATAAAACAAGTTTGATTATGTTATTGCAAACATTTTTCATTGATACGATTTCTATGTTTTCTTGTATGCAAGTAAGTACTCCATGAAGACAATTTGACATGTTGAAATTGAATTTGCAAAATCCAATATTTGATGGGATAAATTTTAGATGTGTTTACTAGATGTAAAGAATGTTAACATTCATTGGGTCTTCATCACGCACAATGTCTTTGACACGAGAATGTAAACTCCACGTATTCAAATTGGAAATCATTAAATTATTTGCACTTTATATCAACTTCTCTATGTACCCTGATTTCCAGGATGCTTCAACTCTTAAGTGTTTTGCTTCTTCTAGTACATTCTTATTCAAACAAAAGTTCTTTTATGTTAGTTTTTGAAGAAGATACAATGATTCCATGGTTATAGCATGTGAGAATTTTGTGTAAACTAGTCCATGTGCCGATATGCCACTTGGATCAAATATAAATTCATTTAATGTTAAACCCTATGATCGGTGAATTATTAACACAAGCTAGTTGTATCGGAAATTATTTCCACAATATAGTTATAAATATCTTGTTGGGACATTTCAATGGTTTTTAAACAAATAATATTGGTGTCAAATTAGATGAAATATTTTCATCATACAGTTCATGATACTTGTTTCTTTGAAGTTTACCAATTTATGGATTCAGAAAATCTATCCATATCACATCAACATTCTTCCTATTTTTTTTTATATTTTTTGCATACTCCATCTGTTCCATTAATGAGGCCATCTTTTGTATTATCGCTCCCTACATATAGCTCAACAATAAAATTACATTCGATAAGGATCCTTAACAATAATCTCATTGTTTTTTCATATGCTACATGGCCTATTTCCTACTATGATATTCGCCAATCGCATCAAGAACTATTATCTCTTCATTCAAACATGACAATTTGTTTTCTTTATGCTTTTGCACATCGCTATTTCTATAAAATAGGTATGGAAACAATAGATCTAGTGGAGCATGTTTATAACATTTGGAAAGAATGGATCTAGTGGAGCAAGTTTATAGCATTATTGTTTATATATTTTATATCTTCATCATATTGTTGATTCACTTGCATTTTTTTAAGGATTTCAATGAATTTGATATTTTTTTATGCATTGTGGTATAAAATTCATAAAATTTGAATTTTTCCTTCCAGAAATTGTATATTGGTTTTTCACCTACTAAAACTGCTTGCTAAAAAATTAGAGAATCTTTGATGGGTTACATTTGGAACAAGTCAACTAAAAATATTATGTCAATATTTCCAAAATAATCCAACAGAGTATGCTATATTTCACATAAATGTTTTTCTAATTGGTATAATAATGTCGAACCTTTTCCGTGCAGGGATTCAATTGTAGAGTTGAGGCTTCTGTGATCCATATCAAGTTTACAAAAGATTTTTCGGCAAAGATCACATGAAATACCATTTGTCGACGCGTTTCGAACCAACTAGTGTGGTTCATCGTCAGGACAAGTTGAAGAAACAGATCCAGCTTAGCAAGTTAAATAGACTGAGCAGAGCCTCCAATGGCTAACTTGACCAACAACTACTTTTGACTATTGGACCGGGATCAAAACTTTTTTAATAATTTAAGGGAAATAAGTTATCTTAGGGGGACCAATCCCTTAAAATATATAAAAAATAATTTAAATTTATGATAATAGTTAGTTAAAAAGTATTAATAAATAATTAAAAATTATAAGTTAAATTAGTATTTAAATGGAAATTAGTTATAAACAGGACCTTTCTTATATGAATAAATTATATGTATATACACGTTAGCTAGAAAAATACATAATTAATTAAATGCAAAAAGTAAATGAAAGAATAAGAAAGAAATGGTTAAAAATAAAAATAAAAATAATAAAAATATGAATAAATAAATAAATAATAATGAGAAAAATAATATAAGTCAACTTAAAAAATTAACAAGAAACGAGAAAAATAAAATAAGTCAAAAGTAAATAAATAAATAAATAAAAAATAAAAATAGATAAGAATAAATAAAATCGAGAAACTAACATTAAGTTAACTTAAAAATCCTTCAAAAAAATAAAAAATAAATAAATAAAAATAAATAAAAAATAAATAAATAAATGAATAAATAAATAAATAAAAATAAAAATAAATAAAAACAAAATAAAAATAAAATAAAAAATAAAAAATAAATATAAATATAAATAAAAATAAATAAATAAATAGATCAATAAATATATTAAGATGATCTAAATAAAAATAAATAAATAAATAAATTAGTTAAGAAAGTAGATGGTTATAATAATAATAAAAATTAATTAAGAAAGTAGATGGAATATTTAAAAATAATTTAAAAAAAAAAAGAAAAAGTGGAAGGGAGCAGAACAAATGACTAGGAAGAGAGTGCTGGGACCCAAAACCTACTGATTTTCCGGCCATCTTTTCTAATGAGATTTCTCGGCCTCTTTTCAATCTCAAGCGCTTCCCTAAATTTCCGATGATGGAAGTGCGAAACCTTAGCAATAACACTAGCCTCCTCAATACAAACATGATGATTGGTTTTCTCAGCATGCTCAGCTAAAGCGAAAGACTTAGTTCGCCTATTCTTAAGGTCTACTGCATGCTCACTAATCCTTTGATTAATGGAGCGACCAGTCGATCCCAGTCCAATAGTCAAAAGTAGTTGTTGGTCAAGTTAGCCGTTAGAGGCTCTGCTCAGTCTATTTAACTTGCTAAGCTAGATCTGTTTCTTCAACTTGTCCTGACGATGAACCACACTGGTTGGTTCGAAACACGTCGACAAATGGTATTTCATGTGATCTTAGCCGAAAAATCTTTTGTAAAAAATGTCGAACCTATCAAAGAAGTCCCATCAATCAGCATAACAAGAAGTTGTTCACAATGTTTTGTCACGTGTCTAATTTTTCACCTTTAAGTGATTGATAGTCTGATTTGTTAAATGGTAAATGGAATGTAGAATTCAACATTATACCGCCTACATTGAACACTTCCTTTCGTGTATATGTTTTTACGATTTCTTCTAATTGAGCAGGGTCATATATGAATATGTTGTTGTACAAGAAAATTAGAGATTGGAATATTGCTATAACAGTAAATGTTTTTCCAATGCTTGCACTACCTGTTACAAGTACATATAATGGCTCATTTGGATTTATTTATTTATTTATTTTATTTATTTTATTTTATTTATTTATTTATTTTATTTTTTATTTATTTATTTTTATTTTTTATTTTTTTATTTATATTTATTTATTTATTTATTTATTTTATTTATTTATTTTATTTTATTTTATTTATTTATTTTTATTTATTTATTTTTTTTTTATTTTTTATTTTTTTTTCTGAGTCACTATTTCTTTCACTATTTTTGCTTGTTCTGGGTTGAGAATTCTCATGATTTCATAGAATTTTGTTTCTTATAGTACTTGTGGCTATTTTACAAGTTGGTAAGGTCTCTCAACAATTGATTTTGCATTTCTATCCTTTTGCAAATATTGAAAATTTGATTTGATATCATATTCTTGATAACATTTTTCATTGTCTATTTCTTCATATGTAGGTACATCTCTTTCAAACAATTCTCTCTCTTTTTTTTCAAGCTCAACTGCTATGCTATCAATATTAGTCCACATCGTCATTATTTCATTTGTGATTTTTTAATTCATTACATGTTATGAATTTTTCAAATAATAAATATGCATTCTCCGAAGTTGAATATTATTCCTTAAAAATTCTCTCATCATTACGATATGGGACATACAACATTAATCATTCTCTACAATAGTTAACAATATCAATATGTTTATTTTACATATATCTTATAATGTATGGTCTCTTAGTGCCTCCTCATTTTTTTCCTTGTAGTGTATAGCACAATGCAACCTCTATTAAGCATACATGTTCTATGTTTTATGGTCATTGGACATAGCAATCGGTAATTGATGAACATGCTATGTTTTCTAAATCATTTGGTTCATACTTAACCTATTTTTGTTTCTTTAATAAAAAATTTCGATCATCTATTGTTGTAGTATTAATAAAGATAATTTTTCTTGAACCAATATTTAGTCACACTTACAACGCAATATATACAATGTGTTGTGAAAACATTTTTTGTAACTTCAATAAATATTTTCCAAGTCTTGCAATTATTTATAGGATATCACCATCATTTTTTTGGACATTCACTTTGCACACGCTTAAACATCAATGCCATTATTTTATCTAGATTTGTGATATATGAACTACAATAAGTATTTGTAGAATATGATTCAAGTTCAAATTGGGAATCAATATTTTCACCCCAGATTAATGGAATATGTTGAGCGAAGTTATTAGTCCATATGCCTACTAGTTCTATTTCAATGGAATTTTTCTTCATTTTAGAGTACATTGAATTACATGGATATAATCATATTCACTTATACCTATTTTTGTTAGAAAACTATCAAATGTATATGTCTCATCATGTTCCATACTCTCTAGTGCATCATAAATGATTCTTTCATTTTATTTTAGTTTTTCATTTTCAAATTCCATAGGCTCAGGTATTTTCATCCTTGACATTGGTGGAATTGGAAAATTGAACCTACAATGTATCTATTTTCCTTTCCTACAAGTGCTTGTATGACAATGATGTTGAATATATTTCAAATATGTAGGTAGCTTACTTGAATCACAACACAAGTGCTTAGCAAAGAAACTTTTAATTTTAATATTCATGCTTGTTCCCTAGATGGGAACATTTCTCATCCATAGCAATCCATGTTCATGCTAGATTCCTCGATTTTGGAATTCTATTATAAAGAAATATTCAATGACATCAACAAAGTCCTTGGACTCATGTAAAATTAACTGGCATAGAGAATTCATTCTACTTCTGTAATATCATACACAGATAATGAGGTCATTTCTTATGAAGGTAATAATATCATCTTCATCTACTTCATACCCATTTGAGGGTCTTTCTTTCTTGATGTATTTGTTGCAAAGCCTTTACTAAAGGCTCCGAGATATGTTTAACACTGCTAAAAGAAATAAAGAAATTTGGTGGACCCAACTATTGGATCATTACGTTTAAGTTCTTGTGCAAATCCAAAGAATAGTCCAACAATGTTTGTATTCATCGAATACCATATACGCAATGTTTGACACAAGAATGGATTTCAAATTTTCCTTTATTTTAAATTCTCTAACTATTAGTTTTTTCCTTTAAATCATCCTTTTTTTATACAAATCCAAATATAACTAAATACTTGACTAAGGATAATTCACATTGTTTTGTAAAAAAGAAATCATTATATGATATGGAAAATCATAATCTTGATGCAAAAATTCCAACCAAGAAAATATATAATTGTTTTTTTCCCATGAAATAGTGTGGGAAAACCCATCTCTTCTTCATTCCTATCTCTGAATACGCCCAAAGGCCTATAGCCTTCACCCAGAGCAATTCTTATTTGATTGTTATTGAGATCATAAATATAATATGAATCATTAAATACATGTAATATTGTTTTTGTTGTTGGCTCTTTTCCATAGTAATCATTATCATCATTTCTTTCTATATATGTCTCTGTCCCAGAAGTGTATGCATCCTTGTTTTGATCAAAGACTTGTTTCTAGTTTTCATTTATTCTAACATTCTCTAGTCTATAAAGTGGAGTTCTATAGAATGATCTCAATTCCTTCATGACTTTATGAACCTATATTATCCCAACAACAAATATGGTTTTAAAGGTTGAACGCCTTTTAATTGCCACAACCACTATACTAGATTCATTTATGTCATGAGGAAGTTCAATTTCAATTCGATATGTGTCAACATGTACATTGATTAGTCCACCATTCAATGACAATTTTAGTTTTCTAAAATGCTTTCCAAGGTCCAGTATTTGTAAAAATGGTAACCTTAATGTTTTTTAGTCTTTCCTCCAATTCACAATGTTCTTTCAGTATGTAAATTTGACTATTACACCTAATTTTCTCTAGAACTAAAAATTTGATAACTTTGTCATTATCTAATTATTTTCTTCATTTTTGTAATATGCTGTTAACTTTGAACATGTTTCTAATTTGTTTTTCTATGACATATATTTTAAACCAAGTTTGATTTCATATTGCACATTCATAAACAAAAGCATCTTGTATTTTCTTAAAATATTGTTGTTCAACCACTGTTTCAAATGTATAATCAAACATATGTAATGATTTTTTATATTTATTAGAAAATATGGTATCTTGTATGGAATTTTTCCACTTCTATAATCTTGTAATATGACTTGTTTCAATAACATTATTGTTTCTTATGTATTTTTTTGAGTTCATGCAGCAAACAACATGGTCGCGTTCTTACATTGACAGAATTTGTATTAAGTTCCATAGTTTCTTCATTAACATTGATGTTCTTAGAGCTAGAATTTAATGGCTTTCATACTTTTATAAGAAAAATTATTTTGAAAAATTCCTTGATTATTATATGTTTTTTTAGTCAATTCAATGATAGTCACAATCTCTTGTTTGCATTGATAAGATTTGTGTCAATTTATAGGCCATTTACATTTACATTCATGTTTTCAAAGTCATTTGTATTAACCTATCTATGTTTTTATTGGGTTCTTCTATATATTTCTCTTTTGTTAACTACTTCAATAGGACATGAATGTTTTTTCTCTTGTACTATCTCTTTTAGGGGTTCATAATGCAAATGACCTACACTCATTCAAAATTGCATAACATGGAATATCTTTGCATCTTTCTCAAACCCACGAAACTCAGCTACAATAATTAGAGTCTCAACAGACCATATGCATATACTTATATTGAAAATATACTGTATCGAATGATAAAAACAAAGGCCACTGTCTATCTTCCCTTCTTCATATGGCATTGCTAATTGGATAATTTAACCTTCCCAATCTACTATTCCAAGAAATTGCATAATTACATCTTCATTCATGTATTTTTCTGTGTAGTTTAATGAAAAGAAATTAGTATTCATGATTGCATTGCAAAAATTCTATGCAATTATGCATTGTAAATAGGGAACATAAAATTCAGTCTTGATTAATTGGCATATTGTGTCAAAACAATTTTCATTGTAAATATTGTTGAACCTAGAAAATCCCTTAAACATATGTCTACCCATGCTTTCTTCTATCTACATCCATCTTTGTTCTATTTGTTCGTATGTTGTTATGTTAATTATATGTTCATTAGCAGTTCCTACTTAACATTTTTTCTTACACAGAAGTGGTTCGAAATGTCTTACAATTGAATTTTCAGCATGAAACAATATGTCATAACTTTCTTTTCACATATTTGAATTACAATGAAAATAGTGTTTCATTGTTGTCTTTGACCAAAGTATTATGGGAATTTTAGCCAATTTGATAACCAATGTAAACAAAATATGTCGCCCCAAAAGTCTCCTCTTTCTTATGCAACGATAGAATTTCAAGTTGATTTTTTCATCCTTTCCAAGTAAACATATCATTTTTTTATACCATTCATTTGTATCAATCCATCTATATTCAATTCATGTTCATAAGATAATATGACTTCAAAATTTTGTTCATGTAAACAATTCTTGAAATGTTCTACCATACCTTCCCACAACTTTGTTTACGTGTATCTAAAATGCAATATTCACATAGTATCAAACAAACAACCTCCTATAACATATGCAAATTTGTTTATACAACATATATTATTCTGCCTTAGTGTTGCATCTATAAGATTTATTTTTATAGTGAACAAATGCTTCTCCATTGATGCTTTAGTAATCACATTTTAGACACACTTTTTCATTGATGCTTTACCAATCACGCTTAATTTTTTTCTAAATTCAATATGAGCTATTGCTTGAAGATAAGCACAATATAAACAACATACAGGAAAACGAACATGACAATATAGCTATAAATAATAAATCCATAAGGTAATAGAAAATGCACACATTAATAGAATATGCATATCCACATCGATTCATGTAAAATTCTTGTCAATGAATGAGATATAGAAGCACAAAACAAATGAACCACAACGCACCTTAAACATATATCTAAAATTTGTAAATATTTTTGAAAACAACTTATGTCCATGATTATTACATTAACAAGCAAAAAGCACAGTTCTTAGAATAGACTATTGATTTCGACAACTATGGGAAAAACCATTCATAACAATCCCCCATGAGAACTAGTCCAATATGCGTTGGAAACATGGATGCCAAAAATGAATGCATGATGAACACCTGACCAATGAAACTATAGACATGTTACTTTTTAAAATTATGTTACAAAAGCTTCATAAAACTTAGACCTTTTGATTTGTGGTTTGTGTCGGAGAACAAGTATGTTTGATAACAAACACAATCTTTCTATCACAATTTTTTGTACCTCCACACTCACTCTCCATCAGCATAGTTCTCTGGCACACCTTCCTTCCACACAATACTGATTTCCAAATGGTTGAAGCCACATAATATTAATCACTCTACACAATGTATCAATGAAAGAAGCTATATGTAGTAGGTCACCTAATTCTCTAATTTTCTGCAAATATTATTCCTAATTTTCTATTAGATGAGGGAGTTGTGGCAGCATATAATTCCCCTGGTGAAATTCCTTTTATGTTTTATGTTTGTCACTGTCTAGTAATTCATTTTAAAATAAAAAAGCTCTAATCTTGTAAGTGGCCATTCCATTGGTGGATCCTTTGTCACTGATATTGTAATGTTACTACTTTGCCTAGTAGGGATGGAATTTGATAGCAAAATTTTCCATCATGGAGTGCTTTTCCCATTAAATACAGGTGAATAATTTTAGAGACCGTCAATGTACTTTTGTTAGAATGATCAAAACGGTTATTTTAGTTGCATAAACTGTCTAATTTGGTGGGTGTTTCAAATTTGAATTTGCTACCTTACTTCCCAATGATGTTATAATTGACGCAGTTTTAGATCCTTTGCATGGATGTGGGAGGGGATATGTGCTAGTACAGGGGAGGCAGTATGTTCTTATGTTTCCTTCTACGAAGAACAAGGTATGTACGGTTTAGTTTGTTCCTCAATAGAATTTTTTTATGTTTATTTATTTTCATATGTTTTTGTGACTTAGGGTACATATGTATATATGATGTGTCCTCTGTAACATGTCTCACATGTAAAATAATTGCACGTGGCAATTATATATTGAAATTGGAGATCTAGAGTTAAATGACATTAAGAACATCACTGATTAAAAAGGAAATTTTAAGTACAAAGCATAAATGGCTAGCAATTTTATTTTTACAGAATGAATTTAGAAGTTGGGAGAATAGTTTGAGATTTTGTTTCCTTACGTAAGATTTTATCTCCAAAGTCGGTGTTGCATAAGATCACATCCTCAAATTTCAACTAGGTTTGAATGACATCTCTAAATATCACAGGAAAACCACAAAATATTGAACAAAATGTAATATATATTATTATTTTGTTATTGATAGGTAATACTAGTTGGATATGTTATTCAAGCGCAATTTCAAATTGAAGATGTATTTTGCAAGAAATCATAAATATGGAAGGCAGTAAATGATTCAATGTTTACAATTTTCCCTTTCTTTACAATGAAGACTTTGCACACAAACATGTTTTACTCCTTAATAGTTCTACGGTGTTGTAGGTCCTTAATGGGGTAGGGAAGAATTTCTTTGTTTAGTTCTATAACACATATTGCTAATGTCTTTATTTTTCATTATTTCATTTTAAGTTGTTTCCACTTAAATTTTTTACAAATTTAGCTATGTAGAAGAGGAGTTACATAGAGTTTTGATTCTACATAGAATGAAGGATGTGTGCAGGACAAAGATGTAGAGATGACCTTATTCCACATAGAACGAGCTTGTAGGTCCATTGGATGGTGTCCCGAGGGGTAGATTATGTGGAGTGAAGAAGACCACACAATGAAACAGTAAGACTGGATTATTGGCAATGTTTCTATGACATTTTGTCAATGTGTTGTGGTGGAACGAGAATTATATATGTTAGAGAGCCTTATGATGTTAATATAATTTTTTTCTTCGCACAATTTACTTGGCATAAATTGAAGTGAAATTTAAATGTAATTAATTGTTTTAGCCTAGCAATTTCTAACCCTTTTTGCAGCACTTTAATGTTAACTAACAGAATGAGTTAATATCACCTCTAATGTTGGCATTGTATAAGATTATAGCTTCAGTTTTCAATTGGGTCTGAGTGTCATCTTTAAATATCATATGAAAAGCATGAAATGTTGAACATAAAGAAATGAAATCTAATACAGTTTTGAGATGTTGTTCAAGCTCAATTGAAAAGAGAGGATGCATTTTGCAAGAAATCATGAATCGAAAAGATAGACAATGCTCAAATGATCACAGTTTTTTCTCTCCACAGAGTGAAAGTTGTCTGCACAAGAATTTGTTAATAGTTGTATGGGTCTAAAGGCAATTTATGGGGTAGCGAAAGTGTTTCTTTGGTTAATTATCTAACATGTATTTCTATTGCACTTGTTTTTCATTATTTCATTTTAATTTCTTTTCCATCTAAAACTTTTACAAATTTAGTTGTGCAGAAGAACAAATGCATATAACTAATTAATTGACCAAAGGTTGTGTTCTCATGATAAAATATCTTATCATAGTGTAATCTCTCCCCATAATCATTTGTTAATAGATGTGCGGAAGTGTAGTTGGATAGAGCTATGAATATATGCAGAATGAAGGATGTGCTAACAAGGTATGTGCTAAAGAGTAGGGCTCGGAATATAGAGTTGACGAAGAAGTTTTCATTATTTGTAATGAATAATGTGCAGATGATGGGGTATGTGTGAGTGAACATAAGTGCACAAGTGACACATATTACTAAAATCTAGGTTGAATGAAGCATGTATGATTACATGGTGTGTGCAAAAGAATGGGGGGGGGGGGGGACAATGTAGCAAAAGTAAGAATGGGTAACTGAAGTGTTGGCAGTGTTAAGTGAGGAGATGATACATTAATAGGAAACGCATCACAATGAAAGTTTTATGACATGTCCCTAGATAAATCATTATCTAGATAGATTGCTATCTATATTTTTAATTGTCCCAATGCCTTGGATGTAATATTTATGGTGTATAATCATTTTCTTCAACTAAAATCTTAGTAAAAATCCAAGGTGATAGTAAGAAATGTAACATAATTTTTTTCCAAAAAGGAAGGAATTACAATAATTCTATGGTAATGACATCTAAATTGAAAGAAAGTAGCTGATATTATCACTGAATCACATGTTGACAACAAAAAAAAAGATGAATATTATCATTTTTACTCATTAGGTATCGAGATGATATGATCGAAAGAACATTACTCTAGCAGTATGCAGTATCAATTTCAAAGGTGACACATGCATGTCATCCTCTTCAAACTCAATTGAAAAATATTTCATGCACGTTCCACAAAAAAGTGTACCAATCTGGATCTGCAAGTACTAATGATGAATCTAATGTAATTATTGTTTATCAGAAAGAGAAAATGTTGTGAATTTTCTAGAGTTATAAAATACCAGCCAATGGAGTGAACCCAACAAAAGAACCAATAGAGTAAATTTCAATGCATGAGAGTTTAGCATAGTAGAATATTGTGTAATAGCGACAATAAAATTAGTGCGAGAATCACATGAGGAATAGATAAAGACATGCTATTAATACCGAGAAATGTTAAACGAATGGAAACAAGAAAGAGTGTAAAACAAGGAAGAGCCTATATTTTTTAGTGCGAGAATCACACGAGGAATAGATAAAGACATGCTATTAATACTGAGAAATGTTAAACGAATGGAAACAAGAAAGAGTGTAAAACAAGGAAGAGCCTATATTTTTTATTGGTCTAGTATGATTTGATCACACCACATGGTCCAAAAGAGAAAGGGAACCGTTTTCTCAAGAGGATGGTTTACATGGTAGGTCACATGTGAACCACTTAAGTTAACCCGACAGCAATTATGTGAAAGCCCTGTGATTATGTGAAGGCTCTGTTCGATTATAATTTTTTGTATTGAGAATATGGGAAAATGATGCACTGTCAATACATTAGAAATCTTGTTGGATGAAAAAATGGACACATTTGTCAATTTTTTGTTAATGGTGATAGCGTATGCCCATATTCTCAGCACCTAACATTATATCATATCTAAGACTTTTGTGATCCATAATGTTGAGGTTAGCAGGGAAAATTTTAAGAACCCCCCCTAAATTTACATGTATAATAAATGGGCAAATCTCCATGGTATATAGGAAAAATGGAAGGCGATTTTATCAATAATATGATATGTATATATAATTTTTTGGCGAATCTCTCACTAGGCATGGCGAATATTTTACTCAATTACAAAATCTTGTGTTTATTGAATACACAAATGAAATCATTGCATTTCTTTAAAATATCTTTTGAAATCAAAATTACCGAAATTACATATCGATAACCTAGTGGGTGTAGGATAAAATTCACCCGTGCCATTCACAGAAAGCATGAGAAAAAACCTAATACTATATATAAAACCAAGAAAAATTCAAATTCATCACTTCTAGGGACCTCATAACCACCCTGCCAATACAAAAATGTGTTCCTGTTTGCAATTAGAAAAGTTACCCAATTACAATCTATTTACTCCAGCATAGGTTGGAAAGTTATAGAAGGATGACTAGTGCAATCAAGCCATTCCTTTTAGCCCTAGATTTGTTTCAGTTTAAAACAGAAATATACAAATATACTTGTCCAATGTCTATGCTTTAACCATTCACCTTAAGATGTTTTTACAATATAATTTCCTAACTCTCTTTAATATCTTCATTATCATAAAAACCAACCTATATCCATCTTAACTCCACATCTACCACTCTTAGCGGGATGAAATCTATATATCCCTCTGAGCACTTGGTAGACCTAGAATTAAGATGGATCTAAGTTGATAGAATTTCCCCTTTAAATAGTCTATGCTCACATGAATACCATGGTATTACCATGGGTCAATACCATGGGTTATCATAAAACTGGAGCTTAAAAATTACTATTAGTAATTTATAAAAATTAATAAAATTAATAGTTGATTTTTATTTTATTTTTTATTTTAACCAAGCTAAAATGTTTAACATACATTAAATTACAACATCCATTTTTACTCTTGATCGGATCAAATATTTTTTCACTCTATGCTAGTTTACATATCACGATATTTGATACCTCTCGGGGGTTAGTAGATCCAGAGTAAAGATGGATCTATGCTGGTTTAATTCCCCCATTTAAATAGGCTACATTCCAGCTGAATACCATGGGTCAATACCATGTGCCATTTTGGTGAATACCATGGGTCAATACCATGTGCCATTTTTATTTTTATTAATACTAATATTAGGGTTAATAATGTTTTTTTGCATGGTATTAATAACAATCTAGTCCATGGTATTTGTCCCATAGTATTTTTCCCATAGGTTTCACCTAAATATAATGCATTTTTTGAGTGTTCGTAAATATAAGGTGACTTATGGAGTAAATATAAAAAATGTTTTATTTGTTTACCATTCCTCTCGTTTATTTATATTTTTATTAATTTACCATACCTCTTTTACAAATATGGTATTTGGCCCATAGGATTCACTTAAATAAAACCTCTTTCTTGAGCCATTATAAATAGAATGAGGGTTATGGACTAAATATAAAAAGAGGTTTTATTTATTTACCATGCGTCTAGTTTATTTATATTTTTATTTATTTACCATACCTTTTGAGTAAGTATAAAAAGACATTTTATTTATTTACCATACCTCCACTTTACTTATAACTTTATTTGTTTACACCCTTGCATGTATATAAGGTGACATATGGAGTAAATATAAAAAATGTTTTATTTATTTACCATACCTCTCATTTATTTATATTTTTATTAATTTACCATACCTCTTTTATAAATATGGTATTTGGGCCTTTGGTCCATAGGATTCACTTAAATAAAACCTATTCTTGAAAACGGGCGAATGGAAGGTTGTAACTCCTAATTTCAAGGGCTAAATTTACCTTTTTTACCCTCTCCCTTAAAATAAGGTGGGCTATTTGAGGTGATTTGTAAAAATGTACTATGATACAAAATATTCGCCCACTAAAAATTTAAAACCCCTTAATTTCGCTAAAGGGCGCCCCTAAAATTTTCTATGGAGGTTAGTCTTTTAGATTAATCACATCGCTAGGATTTGGTCGATGTTTCGAACCTAACATTATAATCGAGAAAATAAAAAATTTGGTCAATGATCCAAGAATTCGTTTATTTAAAATTATCCTTTTCCATGTTTTTCTCTTTAGATATTCCATCATGTTGATTGAATGAAAGTAAGTTTTATGAAATTGAAAATTTATTAGTGATTAATAGTTTCTAGTAAATTTATTTCCTTATATTAATGTTTCTTACTAAAAAGAAAATAGTAATGTATCTTATTTAATGTTAATTAGAGTTTTTGTTCCTACTTATATTAATTTCTTGTTTGCAAAATAAAGTTTCCATTGTTTCCCTATTCTCAAGAACATATGCCATCCTCCAAACATTCAACTCTTCTCCGCATGATTAAATCTATGAAAGTTTTCAATGGAAAAGAACTTAAAATGGAACAATATAAGATAACCACACTAGAAATCCATGTATTTATCTGACTGTGATGGGACTAACTGAGGAAATGCCCCATAAAGTTTGTATGCTTGTTCTGTTTCTATCAAATTTTAACAATATCAACATGCTAATGGTCACTGTGAAAGACAAAGGTGATATTACAGGAAAAAAATGAGACACAATACACCGACGAGAAATCTATCTGAAAAAACACATCACTACATATGAAACTTTTTGTTACACCCAAATAATACATAGTCAATGCACTTTGATTCCTAGATGAATGCTATAATAACTAGCAAAAACCCCATTTCTCTCACACAAACCCCGTCCCATGCACATAATTTATTGTACATAGGAAAACATTAATTAAAGAAATGAAACCAAGACATTTTGGATGCGTTAACTACATACCTTATTAGCTAAATATGAAAAAGTTTATAATGAAAAATAGTTTAAAATTAATTTCATCCGTGCGGAATAAATTTCCAAGTGCACCCATTTTCTCCTACACATTCCCTTTTCTACACATAGTAAAAACTCCGCACAAAGAAACCTTTGCGAAAGAAATATCCACGCAATGAAACATAATAATAATAGATTAACATTAATAGTTTGACATTAATTTCATCCCCTCCAAATAAAGTTCCATGTGCACCCTTGTTCTCCCACAAAAAATCCGCATCCTCCACATAGTAGAACATGTACATAAGGAAAAATTCACATAAGAAAGCTTCACACAATGAAACATAATCATTATTCATTCTGTATAGATTAAGATTGATAGTTTAACGTTAATTTCATCCCCACCTAATATGGTTCCCTATCCACCCTAATTCTCTCGCACATACCCCATCCTTTTTACAGTTCAATATCTACATAATGAAACATACTAATATTAATTCAAAAAAATTTCATAGTTAAATTAATTAAAGTTCCCTTTGCATCCTTGTTCTCCAGCACATACCCTATCCTCTGCACATCCTTCATTTCACATGGATTCATATCTTTGTGCAACAACTATCTGGAAAGCTAAATCTATATAAAATAAGTTTGAAATTAATTTCATTGTTGTGAAATAAAGTTTCCTCTACACCTCATTCTCCCATGCCTACTACATCCTTTGCACTGTAAAAATTCTACATAAGAAAAAATAATAATATTAATTATAGATTTGTTCAACACCCTCCCCCTGGACCCTGCCTCTTGAAAGGACCTACAAACACATCAATTCTGACATCATTGGGTAGAGTACTAACACATTTTCATATCACTAAAAAAATCACAACTCTACCCAACTACTCTCTTATAGAGCTAAATCTGTGAAAGTTTCAACTGCAAACAAGTTTAAAATTAATTTTGTCACTACACAATAATAATATTAATTGAAAAAAAAAATCATGGTTAAACTAATTAATGTTCCCTCACCATCCCCATTTTCCCACAAATACATCATCCTCCACACATCTTCCATTCCGCAAATATTCATATCTCTATGTAACTTCTCTCTAACAAAGCTAAATATGTAAAAACAAAGTTTGAAATTAATTTCATCACTGCAAAATAAAGTTACCTCTACACCTCCTCGTCCTACACATAATCCATCCTCCACATAGTAAAAACTACGCAAAAGGAAATATAAGAATATTAATTGGATATTTATTCAATGCACCCCCCCCCCCCCCCCCCCCCCCCCACCCCCCACTTATGCAAAGGGCCTGCTACCATATCAATTATGGCATCATTATGCAAAGTGTTAGTGTCATAGCACTAACCAACACAATGGTCACTCACAATAATTAGATTTTTTACCCCTCTACGACATATGAAAAGGATCTACAACCATATTACTTATGACATCATTGTGTAGAGCAGTCACATAATAGTGTCACTATGAGAGCACTAACCAATAGAATGACCACTCACAAAATTAGTTTTTTTTTTTAAATTATTTTTCGGGGAATTACATCTCATCAAAGCTCACTCAGCCAATCGAAAATTAGAAATAAGAGTTGTTGAAAATTAGAAAATTATTTTTGAATTTATAAAAAAAAATAGAAATATTAAGCATTTTCCCGAAACTTTGGTTTAAATTTCAAAAACACATCCAAATAATGTTGAGTCAACACACTTTTACATCAAGGTGAATGCTATAGCTCCTAGTGAGATAGAGACTAATAACTAAGTAGCAATGTTATCAATATAATCCTATCAAATTGAATTTTTACCATAACATTTAATAAATTTTAATTAAGATATATATATATATATATATATATATATATATATATATATATAATGGATTTACATATATTGATATTATATTTAAGAATATTATATTTGTGTATCTTAAAGATTGATATTAAATTACATAAATAATTTATTTCATAAACTTTACTCTTAATAATATATTCTTGAAATAAAGACCTGCAAATCCGATTCCTGCTAATAATAAATGATTGCTATAAACATGAAAAAGAAACGAGGAAGATAATAGAAATAAAGCTAAAATATAGTGATTGATGATTATAAGAACAAAATGGCCCAAGAAAGTTGTGATTGTATACTCTATATATGTGATATAATATTTGAAAATATATATTTATTTTATAAATAAATTCACTTAAAAGTATAACCATTAGTTATCGTATTATTGATTTATGTTGTAGAAATGATTTATTAAAAATGAATCATCAAAAGTATTTAAAAATAAAAGTTTGTCATTAATTCTCAAATATAGTAATTCACAACATGTTAATCATAATACAATTTATTATATATTATGCATTTTTTTTATAAAATTTATAGTATAATTAATCTAATATCTTATATTGGCATGGTATTTATTCATTCTATGGCATGTATGTAGTATATATATGGAGCTCTATCAAAATTAAAAACTTTTTGAATGAAAACAATACAATTTTGTTAGGATATTCCGACACATAGGAAATAGTTAAGTACAACTTGGTCTAGTATAGAGTTAGGTAGAGAGTTAGGTAAAGTGTGTTTCTTTACTATGTACATTTTGTAACTTACAATCCGACGATCACGATATGTAATGATCTGACGATTCATTCTCTCCTCGGTATTACCGACACTTGATCCGTGGCTTAACACCCGATTGGTCCATGATCTCTATTTAAAGAGCATGGAGGGTCATTTGTAGGTTAACCATTCATGAGAGAAGCTCATGTAAATTTTCATTCTTTTATTAATAAATTGCCTGAAGTGGCCGCGTTGGCTTAGGCCATGGACTGTTTCCCTCTTTGAGGGTTTTAACCACGTCAAAAGTACTGGTGTATTGATCTGCAATCTGTTTGTGAGCAGTGTCCTTTGGTGTTCTGTCTGAGGAACTTACCCTGTAAATTCCTACATGGTATTAGAGCTATTTGAGGGCCGCGTCCGTTGTTGATCCAAATCTGAAGCCGGTAGAACTGCATCCGACTGTCGTTTCATAGATCTACTGTTTCTGACTGCTTTCGGGCCGAGAGGACTACTCTGTTGTGTTGGGAGCATCTGTTCCAGTGAGGAACCCCTTTCGTTTCACGCGAAAAGGTTTCCGGTAGCCCTAGCTGCGTCATTTTTAAGATCTGGAGGTATACAGTGTTTATTTGCAGTTTACAGTTATTTTCTCTCTGTTTATTTCGGTTTTGGTTTATTTAGCCTTTTTTATTACCAGATCTGAACATTTCATTTCTGCATATTCTCTTTGCCCTGTGACTCTGTGCGATCTGGGCAAATTAGAAACAGAAAGGAAGGATTTTTCTCATGTGTATGCTCTTTTCTGCTGCGCCTTAGTGTGATCTCGGAAAATCATAAACATTGAGGAAAATATTTAGTTTCTGGCTAAAGCTAACTTCGAGTCGCAAGGTTCGTTTTTGAAAATATTTAGTTTTCGGCTAAATCTAACTTTGAGCCGCAAGGTTCGTTTTTTTTTGTATGTCCGTGTTGGGTTTTGTGTTTTTTGTTTTGTAGGGAAAAAAAGAGCTTTCTCAAAGCAAGCACGCAACCCAAAGCATCAACCCCCCTCTCTCTCTCTCTCTCAAACTTTTTGTATAGCTCACTTGGTGCAAAGCTAATTTATGAGAGTAGAGGTCTTGGGTTCAAGTCTCCATTTTGTGGGGGCGGATTTTTCATTCCTGCACTTCGTCGGCGACTTCATCAAATTTTCTTCAAAAAGCCATAACTTCTTCATCCGGAAGCCGTTTTCAGAACCGTTTTTTTTTAAACAGCCTAATTTTTTGAGATCTTTCCATTGGTACACTTAGTTTCAGCATCTATAGCTTTAGTTTTTTTTAAAATGGAAAGTCCATGCCAAGTTATTCTTGACAGCACCAACTACTTCCAATGGTGGTCCTACATTGTGGATTTACTTAGAAGTAAAGGTCTTTACAGAATAGCCACAGGCCAAGAGACCAAACCAAAAGATGAAGACAAGGCAGCTAAATGGGAAAATAGGCAAGACCAAGCACGTGGATTGATAGGGATGTCTATTTCTCCAGAACTTAGATTCCATATTGCAAAACTTGATACTGTTGATGAAGCAATGAAACAGATTACTAAAGTCTTTGGAATTAAAAATGAACTTAAAGCCCATCAACTTGAAAATGAATTGCTTACATTGGACCCCAATAATTTTTCTTGCATTGAAGATTTTTTGTCCAAGTTCAAGACCCTTAGACTTCTCTTGGAAGGTGTTAAGGTTAAGAAAGAAGATAGTAGCCTTATCTACTCCATTCTTACTAAGTTGGGACCAGCCTATTCTGTGTTTCTTTCCACCTTCCATTCTACAAGAGAAGCCTTCATTTCTCAAGGACAAGCCTACAAGTCCCCTTCCTTTGATTCCTTTTGTGATTCTTTGATAAGAGAACAAGAAAAACTCTTACACCTTGGTCTTCTTCATCTTGGAAACTCTTCTAAGAAAGCGTTAGCCGCCCAGCAGCAACCAAATTCAAAGAATCCTAAGAAGTCGTATCCTAAAAGGAATGGTTCTAAACCAAACAAGGGTCCTAAGCAATTTCCGCCTCAAAATGAAAAATCATTTCAACAAAATGATAAGACAAATAAAAACAAATGGAAGAAGACTGATAGACATTGCAACTTCTGTAATCGAGATGGCCACTTAGAATCCAAATGCTTTAAGAAGATGGAAGCCTTGGAAGCAGCAATGAAGAAGCATAACATCCATTTGGAGCAATCTTCAACTTCAACTTCATCTTCAGGAATGGCACTTTCTGCATGTGGTTGTCAAGCATCTCGGTCTGGCTATGCACTAAATGTATCTTCTTCTTCTCATTCTCATGAGTGGCTCATTGATTCTGGAGCTTCTTATCACATGGCCAAAAACAAAGCCATTTTTTCTTCTTTAAACGATTGTAACACCAAAAATATATATGTTGGTGATGATAGATCTCTTAGTGTTGTAGGGACTGGAACTGTTCATCTAGACAATGGTCAGTTTAATGATGTATTATGTGTTCCAACCTTATCCTGCAACCTTCTATCTGTATATCAGATAACCCATTCAGGTGAAGGTAAAATCGTTGAATTTTCACCTCACGATGTTGTAATTAAGGACCTAAGAGATCCTAGACAGATTTTAGCTACTAGCATTGCTGATGATTCTACAAGGTTGTATAAGTTTCACAACTTTGGGTCATCAAATCTTCCCTCAGTATTTGTTGATCATAATGATGAAGTGAGCAAACTTTGGCATGAGCGATTTGGTCACTTAAACTATCGCTCTCTTCAGAATCTATGTAAAGAAAATATGGTGACAGGTCTTCCAATGGTATCTTGCAAAGATGGTGTTTGTTCCGGATGTGTACTCGGAAAACATCATCGGGACAGTTTTGAAAAAATGTGCCTCTTGGCACACCTCAGCCCCTTTACAGCTCATGCATAATGATTTATGTGGTCCACTTCCAGTTGCTTCATTCTCTGGCTACAACTATTTCTTAACTTTCATTGATGATTTCTCTAGACGCACTTGGGTATACTTCATAAAACGCAAGAGTGAAGTATTTAACATGTTCTTGGCCTTTAAGGCCTTTGTTGAAAAACAATCTGGACATCAAATTCTTAAGCTAAGATCTGATAATGGCGGAGAATATGTTAAAAACACATTCATCAAATTTTGCACTGAGAATGGAATTCAAATGCAACATACTGTTCCATATACTCCATAACAAAGTGGTGTAGCTGAAAGGAAGAATCGCACCTTAAAGGAAATGGCTAATTGTATGCTTCAATCTAAAGGACTTAGTCTTAATTATTGGGCAGAAGAAATTAATTGTGCAAATTACATAATAAATCGCACTCCTACTAAGGTTTTAAAGAATATCACTCCAGAAGAAGCATGGAGCTCAATCAAACCAGATGTAAGTCACTTTCGTGTTTTTGGAAGTGAAGCATGGGCCCATATTCCAGATGAGAAATGTAAAGCTTTAGAACCTAAGAGTGAAAAATGTATTTTTGTTGGATATTCTGAAGATGTCAAAGGATATAGACTTATTCCACTTAAGTCCAAGAATGTCATCATTAGAAGAGATGTAAAGTTTGATGAAAATATATCGGCCTGTGAGCCTAGTTCGGCGGATGTGCCACCTCTCCCTATCTCTTCTACTTTTGAAAATATTTCTTCTTCAGATGATGAAAGCGAGGATGAAAATCCTCCCCCACCTTCTCAGGATCCTCCTTCAGCTCCTTAGCTTCCAAAATGGGTCCGTGCTACTCGAGATGCAGAAGGTGATCTTGCTGGTGATCCTATAGATCAGCGACGTATACGTTCTCAGTTCGAGAGAGCCTCTTCTTTACTGGCTCAAGCTTTAGTGAATTATGATCTTGACACCTTTGCAGAAGCTTTAGGCCATCCAGATTGGGAAGCAGCTATGAATGAAGAATATCATTCATTATTGGCAAATGATACATGGGATCTTGTTCCTCTACCAAAGGGACGAAAAATTGTTAGATGCAAATGGGTTTACAGAACCAAGTATGGACCAGATGGGAAAGTTGATAAACATAAATCTCGTCTTGTTGCTAAGGGTTTTTCACAAGTTGAAGGCATTGACTATACTGAAACCTTCTCCCCTATTGCCAAAATGAACTCTATCCGCCTTGTTCTTTCCCTTGCTGCCTCTTTCAAATGGGAAGTCCATCAGATGGATGTTAAATCCACCTTCTTGCATGGGGACTTGCATGAAGAAATCTATATGGAACAACCTATTGGCTTTATACAAACAGACTCCAGCCTTGTATGTCAGCTTAAGAAATCCCTTTATGGTCTCAAGCAAGCTCCTCGAACTTGGTATGCCAAAATGGATAACTTTCTTTTAGAAAATGGCTTTTCTAGGTGTCATTCTGACAATACTGTCTACACCAAGAAAGTGGGAAAGTCTCTTATCATTCTTGTTCTTTATGGTGATGATCTTATCCTAACTGGTAGTGATCCCAACCTTATAAACCATGTGAACTCTAGCCTTAAAAGGAAGTTCGAAATGACAGACTTAGGACACTTACATTATTTTCTCGGTCTTCAAGTCTTGCAATCCAAGGAAGGTATTTCCCTTTCCCAATCCAAGTATGCCTGTGATATTCTACGCCATTTTCACATGGAAGACTGTAAGCCAGCCCTTTCTCCCTTTCAGTCTGGAGTCAAACTTTCAGTCACTTGTACTTCTCCTGAAGTTGATGCTACCTTATATCGTCAACTTGTAGGAAAACTTTTGTATCTAGCCCATACTCATCTTGACCTTTCCTTTGTTGTTGGCCTTGTTGCTAAGTTTATGCAAAACCCACGTGAAAGTCATTGGAAAGCAGCTAAAAGAATACTTCGTTATGTTTGAGGTACAATTCAGTTTGGGATTCATTACAGTGCCGAAGCATCTCCTCTATTGGTTGGTTTCACTGATTCCGATTGGGCTGGTGACCCTGATGATCGGAAGTCTACTGCAGGTTATGTGTTCACTCTTGGTTCAGGACCTATTACATGGACTTGCAAGAAACAAGGTGCCATTTCTCTTTCTTCAGCAAAAGCAGAGTATCGTGGTGCCGTAGAAGATAGTAAGGAAGCCTTGTGGCTTCGTCAGATCCTGTCAGAGTTTGGATTTCAGCAGCAGCATCCGACTACACTTTGGTGTGATAATCAAAGTGCCATTCAACTATGCAAAGATCCAATCCAACATCAGCGCAGCAAACACATTGAATTGCACATGCACTTCATCAGAAAGCTCATTCATGACCATGTTCTTGAAGTGCAATATTGTTCAACAGATGATCAAGTTGCAGACATCTTTACAAAGGCTCTCACAGAGGCAAACTTCACTAAACTTCGATTTATGGTTGGAGTTCAGGAAGTTGTCACTAAGGGGGGATAGGCTCTAGTGCCTCCTTCCTTCTCCTATTGTGTCATATTTGTAAATCCTTCAATCCTATCCCAAGTTATTCTTAAGGGGGGATGTTAGGATATTCCAACACATAGGAAATAGTTAAGTACAACTTGGTCTAGTATAGAGTTAGGTAAAGTGTGTTTCTTTACTATGTGCATTTTGTAACTTACAATCCGACGGTCACGACATGTAGTGATCCGACGGTTCATTCTCTCCTCGGTATTACCGACACTTGATCTGTGGCTTAACACTCGATTGGTCCTTGATCTCTATTTAAAGAGCATGGAGGGTCATTTGTAGGTTAATCGTTCATGAGAGAAGCTTATGTAAATTTTCATTCTTTTATTAATAAATTGCCTAAAGTGGCCGCGTTGGCTCAAGCCGTGGACTGTTTCCCTCTTTGAGGGTTTTAACCACGTCAAAAGTACTGGTGAATTGATCTGCGATCTGTTTGTGAGCGGTGTCCTTTGGTGTTCTGTCTGAGGAAATTACCCTGTAAATTCCTACAAATTTTTGGAATTTGGAAATGTAAAATTTTCAATATTTAAGCAATTCTAACGAACAACAAAGGAAGGGAGTAGTCAAAAGAGTAAATAATATATGTGCCATTTCATCTTAAATAATGTAGGTACCATATCAGGATATGTGTTAGAATTGTTCTCTTTTTTAATCATACAAGTTTCTATTATTTACTTTTATATTTCATTTCATTGATTGATTTGATTGTATTATATTTCTTCAAATATGTAATGTATGTGATGTTGAGAGTCATTAGGAGGAATTACATGGTGTTCACAACTTTTTAATGTATATGTATTATTACATTTTTAATATGAATTTCTTTTTGTAATTTATTGAACAGGTATTTTTCAATTATGTTTTTATAAAATAAGAGTGAGAAGGGAATCAACAACAATTCAATTATCTTCATTTTTCGAATTCAGGTTATTTCTTTATATGGTAGATTCTTTTCCATGCCATCTTGTATAAAATGTTGATATATTATTAGGGTTTTAATGTACCATTTAGATGTTAGAGGAGTGTTGGGATGGGGTTCCCTTGGTCATTTTTGGGTTAAAAACCCAAGTTTTGATGTAAAGTTTGATGAAAAGTTGTAAATTCTCCGTGAATTGTCAATGCAGAGTGCGTAGGTAGTTAGGAGTCACAAAAGGTTTTTACCCTCATTTATTTAATGTTGAGTCGATTTTAAGATCCACCCATGGTCCGTGGACCATGGGATTGCATGTAAAAGGCTATAAATAGGTGTGCCTTAGGGAGTCTAAGCTAGGTCTATGGTGTTGGCATTATGATGTATGCGTTGTACTTGATGGAAACCCACTTGTAGCAGAACAACTCACCTATATATGGTAACTAGATGAATCTACAGAAGAGATATCAGATGTGACAGAATGCATGACAATAGTGTTTACAGATGTGATGAAATGCAGGGCAACTTCAAGGAATCAGTTTAGAAAGCAACTCACTCAAATGAAAGTATAGCAACAACAAAGAATTATAGATTAGTCTTCACAGAATGAAGAAAAAAATGTATACGCAAGTTCACCATTGACCAAGCTGCGTATACACACAGGTTCATTGTATACAAGCCACGTATACGTACACATGCACTTTCATAGAAGGAAAAGCGTGTATACCTTGGAAAACTAAATTTTTGGTCCGAAGTATTTGGTCCATGGTATTTTGATCCATGGTATCTGTCCAAGGTATCTGGTCCGAGGTATTGACCCCAGGTATTTGGTCCAAGGTATTGGTCCATGGTATTGAGAAAGGCCTAAGACTATAAAAGGAGGAGAAGATCATTAGGCCAAGGTGTGCAAGTATCGAATATCTGATGAAGTGTGAGATCTAATATGCAGGTTATTGGCTTATGGTGCTATGCTTGATTTGAACCAAGGATGAACCTTAGCGTTTGATGAAGGATAAGATCTAATGATGTATTAGGATCTCAAGGCTTGAAGTGAATTATCATTATTTGGTTTGATCATTTATCTGAATAACTAACGCATGTTGTAGTCTGTAAATATGATGATCTGGGTATGATTGAAGTCTGGAATAGTTGTAATGTTTAAATCATCATTTACAGATCTGTACGCAGGTTCAATTTAGAAAAAGAGTGTATATACGCTAGTTCTGCATATCAAAGTAGCGTATACATCATAAATTTTATTTGTAGATCTGTACACTAGTTCGCCTTCACTTTAGAAAAAGAGTGTATACACACTGGTTCTACATATCAAAGTAGCGTATACATCATAAATTTTATTTGCAAATTTGTACACTGGTTCGCCTTGAGGAAAGTGCGTATCCACGTAGGTTCGACACATGCAAGTAGCGTATACCTTATAAAATATGTTTTAGTTGCTTTTGTTTGGTATTGCAGTGTTCTAGGTTCTGGCTTTGGTTCTGGATACTATATTCTGGTAACAACATTCTGAATGATCAAATTGATGAAGTGATTGATAGATTCGGTTGTGGTTGGTTGAAAAGGAGATTGGTTGACGTAGATACATTTGATGATTGATTGATGTTATTGATGGATCTAGTCTAAAAATGTATGAAACATGGTCCCTAGAAGAAAAGGGAAGGTTGTAGCCTTCTGTAGGCCAGCACCTATGTACTAGTAGACATATCAGCTAGTACAAGAGCTAGGGGGTTGTAGCTCCCTTCCAGTAGAAGCTGGAGAATGAGAGAAGGTTGTAGCCTTTTGTAGGTAGAAGCCTGCGTACTGGTATAAGACTACACCAGTACAAAAATTGTAAATAGAATTCTCTTATTATTAAAAGAAGACAGAGACGATTGTAGCAGGTGGTTTTCACCCACATTGGGTTTCCACCTTATATCTTGGTGTTCATGTGTGTTACTTATGTGTGATGCTTTATTCTTCTTTTACTGCACTATCTAATGAATTCCCAATATACTGGTTAAAGTTCAATACATGATAATTTGTGTAAATCAAAAGATCTTTGCATATATGTTGGTTGTGTTAAGTACAGTTGCGTATACACGCTAGTTCAATAAGTTGAAGTAGCATATACAAATTAGTTTTGAAAATCAAATTATTGATATGATAATACTGATTCACCCCCCCTCTCAGTATTATTTCCAACATATGGCTATGAACGAATGGAGTCTTAGAGAGATAGTGTAGAGAAGTAAGTTTTAAAGGGGGGAAAGGCTCTACAACTGAGTGTGCAGAGGCCTAGAGTAGTGTCCCTGGCTGAGTGTGTTTTCCCCTGCATCTAAGTGCACAGGGAAGTTTCGAGTCTGTAACCTTATACTGGAGATCAATAAAGAAGACAATTGGAAAATTTCATGTGTTTATATGTTTACTATGATTAATTATGTTGCGCTATATGTTGTGATTGAAATATGTCTTTATGAATTAATACTATATTGATGCATGAATCTATTGAATAAATCTCCTTAACTGAACACAATACATGTTAAGTATTTATGCGAAGATTATAATACCCTCAGTTACGTTTATTAAACACTTAAGAAAATTTGTGTGAATTCCAATCTGAGGCTACTTTATGATGTGCGTAAGTAGATAACTGATTTGTTAAGGGTCTGTGGAAGCTGATCGTAGACCTTCGTGGAGGTCTAGGGGTTGTTTGAAGGAAGTTACAGTACTAAGCCCTAGGGGCTTAGACATCTGTGTGAAGGCAGGTCTAGGGCATAAAATGACATCACACTGATCTCTGGATGCGGAAACTTGGTTCCAGCATCCCCCCATACTGCTTCGGGTGAGACTTAAGTCTGCGCTACATGGGTTGACGCTGAAAGGGCCAGTAGTGTAGGGTTTTGTTTGGCCCAACTAACTCTGAACCTAGGTCTGGAACCATTAAGCCAACAAAGAGATATTTCATTGTGGTTGATTAAGAACCCTCAAGTCAGACATCATCCCTTTCTCTCTTATTGGAGTTTATCTTATTGGATTGTTTACATCTATAATTCAAAATTTTAGACTATAGGTATTACATAATATAGCTTAGATATTCTTTTATCTTTCTTTTATGATTTTATAAGAGTTGTATTTGTAATCCCATTCTAGTTGGTTTTTAAAGAAAATGGGTTCCCAAAATTCATTCCTGTGCAAGCTATTGTTTTGTACATAAAGTCATAGTGAGTTAGTTAGAACACCAAAAGAAACAAATAATAAGCAATGTAATGAAATATAACATAAGATATTAATGCTACCATGTGATAACAATAAAAAGAAATAAAACAATGAATTGGGAAACAATAAGTCTATTTATTTTATGTAAATGATATACAATATCTCCTAGAGAAAGTAAATGGAGCTTTGGAAACAATGGTTCCTTAGCTATAATAAAGGAAGGTCCCTCCTTTGTCCCTTATGCAAGCTTGAATCTCCTCTCAAGAAGTTTCTTTGAGGTTGGGGAGCTCCAACACTACAAAGTAATGTCCATTATGTGGTGATTTGGGCAACTTAACGTTATAATGACTTCCTGTAAATAGTCCCTAGTGGGTTGGTATTTATAATCCAAGGTCCATGGCTTCCTCTAGATTGACTCATTGGTGATCTTTTATCTTTAAGTGAGCTTCTCAACTTGATAATAGACAAGGGGTGTTATGAAACGAGCTCACAAAAAGATAGAAAAGATAGATGAACGCCTTAGAAATAAGCCTCTTTGAGGCGGCAACCTCCTTTACATTACACAAATGAACAATTCTTGGATGATTCAAATGACAAAACCTCCTTTCTATATATAGGAGTCTAAGGGGTCACAATAAAACCAAGCTGAGCTAACAATAATAATATAAAGGCATAGAAATAACAATAGAGGGATTCTATAGGGCACAATAATAACAATATGGGGACAATAGGGGCACAACAATAACAATAAGGGATACAACGACAATAGTAATGGGGGAATCAATAGTATTATAGGTACCTAACATGACCCTCTCCTTCAAAAAAAGTGTTTTCCTTAACGCTTGAGTAGTTCTAGATGATTCTGTATAAAATTCTCATCCTCACATCTGGAATCTTCAATGGGTAAGTTCTTCCACTTGATGAGATACTCTGAAATTGATCGATTTTGTAGCTGTCGAGTTCTTTTTTCTTTGACTGCTTTGGATTCCAATATGATTTTTCCTTCCTCATAAAGTTCTAGAAATATTGTTTGAACTGGAAGCTTGTCACCTATAACCTTCTTTAAGCATGAAACATGGAAAACTGGGTGCACTCGGGAAGTTGTAGGAAGCTCCAATTTGTATGCCATAGTACCTATCTTTTGCAACACCTTGTATAGACCATAATACTTTGTTGATAATTTATTATCCTTCATAGCTTGCTTGAGGGACATTTGTTTATATGGTTGTAACCGTAAGAGTACCCAATCACCTACATCAAAACTTCTTTCGCTGCGATGTTGATCTGCCTGCTGTTTCATTCTATTCTGCACCAAGGTGAGGTTATCATTCAAGAGTTGGAGAAATTGTTGCTGATGCTCGATGTGATCTTCCACTGCTTGAACCTTAGAATTTTCTATTAAATATGATGTGATGGATGGTGGATGATATCCATAAAGTGCCATAAATGGGGTCATTTTTATTACAATAAGGAAGGAAGTGTTATACCACCATTCAGCCAAAGGCAACCATTTGACCCATTGTGCCTATTTATCAGATACAAAGCAATGAAGATATCCTTCCAAACATTTGTTTACTATCTTAGTTTTCCCATCAAATTGAGGATGATAAGATGAGTTATGAGCTAACTGAGTACCAAGACAAGAAAATAATTGTGTCCAAAAATTTCCAGTGAAAATGGTATCTCTATCACTTACAATAATCTGTTATGAAACCAGCTCAAGAAAAGATAGAAAAGATAGATCAACGCCTTAGAATTCAGCTTCTTCGAGGGGGCAACCTCCTTTACATTACATAAATGAACAATTCTTCGACGATACAAATGAAAAGACCTCCTTTCTATATATAGGATTCTAAGGGGTCATAACATAATGAGAGCCGACATAACGATAATAATGTAAGGGCACAATAATAACAATAGTGGGCTTCTATGGGGCACAATAGTAACAATATGGGCACTACATGGGTACATCAATATAATAAGTGGGTTGTACTAATAACAATAAGGAGTTACACTAGTAGTATAGGGGCCTAACATGCCCCTCTCCTTCAAAAAGCGTTGTCCTCAATGCTTGAGTAGTTCTTGATGCTTCTGTATAAAATTCTTGTCCTCCCATGTGGAATCTTCAGCGGGTAAGTTCTTCCACTTGATGAGATACTCTGAAATTGATCGATTTCGTAGCTGTCAGGTTCTTATTTCTGTGACTGCTCCAGGTTCCAATATGATTTTTCCTTCCTCTTCAATTTCTGGGAATATTGTTTGAATTGGGATCTTTTGCAACTTTTGAATAAGTGGCCATACTTCTTCGTCCTTCTTCCATTCATCCTTTGCTTTGTTTATCCAATCTAGTTGGATAATAGAAATAGCACAAAACAATGCTTCCACATCCTCATGCTTGAAGAGTCTTCCCATTTGGTAAGGTCACCATTTTTTAAGTGCATGTAGTATTGCCAACATTTCCTTCTCATAAATAGCTTGCTTGAGATGTAGCAGTAAAAATACCCAATCACCTACATCAAAAAAATTTTCACTATGATGTTGATCTACCTATTGTTTCGTTTGATTTTGCACCGAAGTGGTGTTATCCTTTAAAAGTTGGAGAACTTGTTGTTGATGCTCGATGTGATCTTTCATTGCTTGAATCTTTTTCTTCTTGATATGTCCTTCTATCTCTAGAGTTTGAGGGGTGGTAATTTCTTCCAATCCTTTACAAGATATGGTCGAATTCATTTATTGATGCTTGATGTGATCTTTCACTTCTTGAACATTTGTCTTCATGATATGTCCTTCTATCTTGATAGTTTGAGGAGTGGTAATTTCGACCAATGAATTAAAAGATATGGTTGGATTCATTTCTTCTTTCTCGATGTGATCTTTCACTTCTTGCACCTTTTTCTTCTTGATATGTCCTTCTATCTTGAGAGTTTTAGGAGTTGTAATTCTTGCCAATGCTTTACAAGATATGGTCTAATTCATTTCTTCTTTCTCTAGGGTAGGGTCCTAGTGTATATCTTCTTCTTCTGATGTTTCTTGATCCTTTTCTTACTCCTCTTCATATTCTATGTAAAATAATTTCTTCTCATCACACTTATGACCTTTAGTGCATTTTCTATCACAATTGTAACAAAGCCCTTTTTTATTTTTTCTTCCAATTGTTGTGGTGCAACCCTTGTAGGTTGTGGAAGGCTAGGAGAAACAACACTTCCATATTTATGGTTGTGAGGGGTATGCTTCTTGGTTTCCATAATTTTGCTTCCCACTATGTCACAAATCCCTTTTACTCTTTCCAATTGTTGTGGTGTTGCTCTAAAGAAGGTGTTGCTCTTTGTATCCTCATAATCTGCTATCGTTTCCTCCATGAAAATTGACCACGTAACACGTTGTTTATGAGAACAAAGCTCTTCATACCATAAAAATGGATCTCATTCTAAATATGAAGATGCAATATATACCTTTTGTAACAGTGGTACACCATGTAAATCAAATATTGCTCCATTTGAAGTATCCAATTTACCGAATCCTTGTCATCAAACTTCCTCATCTTGCTTTTTCTTGATTTTAGGAGCTCGATCTTGAAATGACTGTAACTCTGCACTTTTGAATCTTTAAGTCCTGAAATTGCAACTTGTAGTAGCCCTCTGTGTCCTCTTTCCAATGCCACCAGTCTGATCTAAATTGGATTCTCCAAGAAAGAGTTATGCACAATCTCCAAAGATGACCTGATTATAGACTAGTTCAATAGAGCGAACTTGTACGACGTGCCACGGGTCACTGTTTCGACCTTTGGCTTGGAAAAATATACACAAGAAACTACAGTCCGTCCTCTTTCTATACCTTCTTACAAAATTTCAATTTGATGCTCAGATATAAAGTTATGACTATTTTCCCTAGGTCACCTATTTGGAATGTAATTCAGGAGTCTACAAAAAGATCAACTTCCTCAGATCATATCTCCGTAAATATAGTGCGAAAAGATCTGAAATTCAGACCCAAGGTTCAGTACGATTTCTTCTCAAATGGGTTTTGGTTTTAGCTTCTGAAACATCGCAGAAAAAAAGTTATAGAGAAAATTCCACGATGACCTATTTGGAGCAGCAAAACCCTAGAATCCAAAGCTTTGATACCAAATGTTATGAAACTAGCTCAAGAAAAGATAGAAAAGATAGATCAACACCTTAGAATTCAGCCTCTTCAAGGGGGAAACCTCCTTTACATTACATAAATGAACAATTATTTGATGATACAAATGAATATACCTCCTTTCTATATATAAGAGTCTAAGGGGTCATAACATAATCAGAGCCAACATAACAATAATAATGTAAGGGCACAATAATAACAATAGTGGGCTTCTATGGGGCACAATAGTAACAATATGGGCACTACATGGGTACATCAATATAATAAGTGGGTTGTACTAATAACAATAAGGGGTTACACTAGTAGTATAGGGGCCTAACACAATCTGTGGGTTTCCATGTACCTTTTGAATTGTTTCGATACATGCAGTAGAAACTGTACTCACTTTAAATGGATGAGATGATGCACAAAAGTGTGAATGCTTTGTAAGTCCATCAACTACCACCATCATAACACTGTTTCCTTCAGACTTGGGTAAGCCTGTGATAAAATCCATTGAAACCTCCTCCCAATGTCGACTTGGAATGGATAAAGGTTGTAATAGTCCTGGGGTCTTAATTGTTTCAACTTTATTTTGTTGTCAAACCAAACATTCCACCACAAACTTTTGAATATCCGATTTAAGGCCATCCAAAAAAAATCCTTCTTAACCCTGTGGTAGGTTCTTAGAAATCTTGAGTGCCCTCCTAAGGGAGAGGTGTGCAATTCCCTAGGAATCTTTTGTTTGAGTTTGGAATTCTTACATAGCTATAACTGATCCTTGTACCATAATGGATCATTTTTCCAGATAAATGTATCATATGTACAGGGATCTTGTTGTATCTTTTGAATTAGTGCCCACACTTCCTCGTCATTCTTCCATTCATATCTTGCTTCGTTTATCCAATCTGGATGCATAATAGAAATGGCACAAAGAAATTCTTCCACATCCTCATCCTTTCTTGAGAGTGCATTTGCCACAACATTTTTCTTCCCTTTTTTGTAGATGATTTCAAAGTCATAACCCAATATCTTTGTGACCCATTTTTGCTACTCTTCTGAAGATAATATTTGTTCTAAAAAGTATTTAAGACTATCATGATCTATTTTTACCTTGAAGTGTCTTCCCATTAGCTAGGGTCGCCATTTCTTAAGTGCATGTAGTATTGCCAACATTTCCTTCTCATAAATATCTTTGTGTAAATACTTTCCTTTGATTGGATGACTTTCGAAAGAAATGGGTCTTTCTTCTTGCATTAAAATAGCACCAATTCCATTTCCTCAGGCATCACATTCCACAATAAAGGTTTTTGTGAAGTCTGGTGTAACTAAGACTAGTGCCTGGCACATTGCCTCTTTAAGATGTTCAAAGGCCTTCGTTGCTTCTGGAGTCCATGAAAATGCATCTTTCTTCAATAATGTTGTTAGAGGTGCTGCTATTCTCCCATAATTCTTAACAAAATTTCAATAATACCTTATCAACTCGAGAAATCCTCGTAGATGCTTTATGGATGTGGGGATTTTCCATTCCTTAATGGTTTTAAATTTTCTAAGGTCTACCTTAATACCTTCATGAGATACAATATGACCCAGATATTCCACCTCTTGTACTCCAAAGAAATGTTTGGAGATTTTTTCATATAATTGTTTCTCCTCCAATAGTTTGGAGACTTGTTGTATATTAGTATATCATCAAAAAATACTAACAAAAATTTTCTAAGGAAGGGTTTGAAAATGGAATTCATCAAAACTTGAAATGTAGAAGGTGCATTAGTAAGGCCCAAAGGCATGACCAAAAATTCATAATGACCCTCATGAGTTATAAATGTTGTTTTTGGAATGTCTTCAGTCTTCATCCTGATTTGATGATATCCTAAACGAAGATCCAACTTGGTGAATTAAATTAATCCATGAAATTCATCCAATAATTCATCAATGACAGGAATGGGAAATTTATCTTTAATAGTGAGCTTGTTTATCTCCCTATAATCTGGACACATGCGCCATGATCCATCCTTCTTGTGAACTAATACTACTGGAGCAGAGAAAGAACTTTGACTAGGTTGAATTATACCAGCCTATAGCATTTCTGCAACCATACGTTCAATTTCACTCTTTTGGACATAGGGATATTTGTAAGGCCCAATGTTTGGAGGAACACTTCTTCGAATCAAATTAATAGCATGATAATGATCATGAATAGGTGGGAGGCCTTTTGGAGTCTCAAATACCTTGGAATGATTGTCCAAGACGTTTTTGAGATCTGGAGAAATGGATCATTTCGATGTGGGAATCTCTAGTGAACATAATTGTGCAATTATGCCTCATTGTTCTTTAGCTTTGTCATTATGTTAGGGCTGATTATCTTTCCCAGTTTCCCTGCGATACCCCTTAATTCAATTTCCTTTCCTTCTAAAGAGAATTTCATGAAAAGTTCTTGAAAATTAAAAGCTATTATACTCAAGGATTGTAGCCATTGGACTCCTAGTACAACATGAGCACCATCCATTTGAATGGAAAGCATTGGGATATTCAATACATATTATCCCATGGATAACTTGATATTATGGCACTTTCTTGAGCAATTTATGGTTCCTCCCCTTGCAACCATCACTTGACACTCTGGTGCTGGATATATGAAGCAATTCAATTTCTTGGCTATCTTACAATGAATAAAGTTATGGGTACTTCCCGAATCAGTCAACACTATTACCTTTTTCTTTTTGATATTCCCTTCTATCTTGATAGTTTGAGGAGTGGTAATTCCAGCCAATGCATTACAAGATATGGTCAAATTCATTTCTTCTTTTTCTAGGGTTTGTTCCTGGTGTATATCTTCTTCTTTTGACATTTCTTATTCCTTTTCTTCAGCCTCTTCACAATCTATGTAAAATAATTTCTTCTCTACACACTTATGACCTTTAGTGTATTTGCTATCACAACTGTAACAAAGCCCTTTTGCTCTTTTTTCTTCCAATTGTTGTGGTGTCAACCTTGTAGGTTGTGGATGTCTAGGTGCAATAACACTTCCATCTTTATGATTCTGAGTGGTAGGATTCATTGTTGCCATAATTTTGCTTTCCATTTTTCTTGCCAACTTGAATGCCTTCTCCAATGAATCTAGCTCCCAAAGGTGAACCTGATGTTGGATGTTATTTTTTAAAGTCCCTATGAACACATCAATCCTATGCTCCTCTGGAATATCTTTTACCCTTATATTCAATTTTTGGAAGTCCTCAATGTGCTCTATCATTGAACCCTTTTGTTTGAGACTTATCAATTGGCTAAAAAAAGTGTTGCTTCTTGTATCCTCATAATGTGCTATCATTTCATCCATAAAAATAGCGCAAGTGACAATTTGTTTATGAGATAAAAGCCATCGATACCATACAAACTAATTTGGTTCCAAATATAAAGTTGCAATGGATAACTTTTGTGTGTTTTGCACATTATGGAGATCGAAAAATTGCTCTATATGTAGTATCCATGTTCCGGGATCCTTGCCATCAAACTTCCTCATATCGATCCTTGGAACATGGTGGTTCTTCGATCCAACGTTAGAGTCTATGAAATCATGATTAACATTTATTTTGTTCTCATCATGAGTTCCCTTTCCTACCCTTTCGCCATTAGTAAGCATTTCTTGTAGAAAATTTGTCAAATATGTCTTCAAATTTGTCTACAAATCTTCCATGGCTTTCTTTAAATCATCCATATTAGCTTCCATGCCATCCATCTTAGCTTCCATGCCATCCATCCTAGCTTCTACACCTTTCTTTAAACCATCCTTCTTAGCTTTTATGCCTTTCTTTAAACCATCCATCTTAGCTTCTATGACTTTCTTTAAACCATCCATCTTAGCTTCTACATCTTTCTTTAAACCATCCATCTTATTTTCTATTACTTTTTGTGCGAGTGAAATTTGTTGCACTTGGTCTCGTAATTTTGATATATCATGTTGCATTTCTTCCTCTTCTTCATGAGTCATGCTAGAGCTATCAGGTTTCTTACTAGGTGTTTCCATTTTATTTCTTCAGGGCATCAATTACTGATAACAATGCTTCACTATGCCCTTTGAATTCCTTCGAACTAATTTTTCAAGCCAAGCTTATGCAAAAATTTAAAAAAAACGACACCCCTTTTTTTTATATTGTAGGAGCTTGATATTAAATCTGATGTATCTCTGTAATTTTGGATCTTCCAGGTCTAAAATTGCTTCCTGTCATAACCCTCTGAGTAATGTTTCTAACCCCACAAATCTGATCAAGATTGGATTCTCCAATAAAGAGTTATGCCAAATCTCCCAGGATGACCTGGGTATAGACTAGTTCTGTAGAGTAAACTTGTATGATGTATTGTTGGTAATTGTTTCAACCTTAGGTTGTGAAAATGATACCCAAAGAAACTACAATCCATCCTCTTTCTGTAACTTCTTACTAAAATTCAATGTAATGCTCAGAGTGAAAGTTATGATGATTTTCCCAAGGCGACCTGTTTTAGATGAAATTCTTGAGTTTGGAGAAACCCTAATTTCCTCAGTTCCTATCCCTAAACATATAGTGAGACAAAATCTAAAATTCAGACTGGAGGTTCAACACGATTTCATCTCAAATGGGTTTTTTGTTTAGCTTCTGAAATGTCACAGACAAAAGTTATAGTGAACATTCCACGATGACCTGTTTGGAGCAGCGAAACCCTAGAATCCAAAGCTCTGATACCAAATGTTATGAAACCAGCTCACAAAAAGATAGAAAAGATAGATGAACGCCTTAGAAATAAGCCTCTTCAAGGGGAAACCTCCTTTACATTACACAAATGAAAAAAAATTGATGATTCAAATGACAAAGCCTCTTTTCTATATATAGGAGTCTAAGGGGTCACAATATAACTAAGATGACCTAACAATAATAATATAAAGGCATAAAAATAACAATAGAGGGATTCTATAGGGCACAATAATAACAATATGGGGACAATAGGGGCACAAAAATAACAATAAGGGATATAACGACAATAGTAATGGGGGAATCACTACTATTATAGGGACCTAACAAGGGGAGTCCTCCAGAGGCTCCATAAATCTCCCATATTGGTGTATAGGCCCAAAAATTAGGAATTAACCTATTGTTTTTCCCTACTAATGGGAAAATTAAGGTGACTTACCCCTATGGTCTTTCAAATTTCATTTCCTACAAATCTACATGGTTGTTGAAGAAACAACTATAGTGATTCATGCAAATCCAAAAGAATGGATTTACATGGATTACTTAAGTTGAGTTTAGTGACACTTAATATTTTTCTTATGGGTGCCTAATTTTTTAACCTTTGAGAACCTTTGATTTTTGTGATGTTTTAAACATTTTGTCCCTTAGATAACACCTTTGAGTGTGAAATGTTTACATGATAATAGTTTCCCCTTCATGTGTAAGTTTAAGAGCAGACTTATAGTTGAAACATGTCACCTTTTGCATGATTGTGAGTATTGTTTCTTCTTGAGAGAGATACCATACTCCAAGAGAGAGAGGAAGAGTCATAAAGGACAACCATGGAGTACATTATTGAGAGATAAATATAGATAGTATACATATGAGGCAGGAATTTCCTACGCTCATGATTATGGTTATCACAATGATGGTTACATGTGTGTGCAAGAATGGTCTTGAAAAAAATGTTGAGAAAATGATTGCTAATGTTGAAGTAGGTGAATACTTCACCCTCAAGGGTGCCTTTATCGAATTTTTTTTGATAATTTATGCTCCCCATTGTACCAAGCATAACTAGTGATGAGGATACTACTCACAATCAAATTCCAGCTAGGTGCATGGGTTTTTTAACAACACTGGAAACTAAAACTAGTGCAAAGTATCACTCATCATGTCATGAAAACAGTGTTGAAGTCAAATGACAAGGCCACTGAGTCCTATGGGAAATGATGACTGACATTGGTCCATCCAAGGTTCATATTTAATAGATGGCCATTCAAACTAAGATATTACTCCCTTCCTAGAGAATGACCTGATGCCAATAAGAAGGATGAGAAAAACATATAGAGAGGTTGTCATAGGAATCAACTTGAAGGAAATTCAAATATTTAACCATAATGAAGTGTAGAGGTCATGGTGGATGAGATTAAAATAAAGCGGAGACTATAAATTTCTCATGTTTAGAGAAAAGTGGCGATGGTGGCAATAAAAGAAAACTAAGATAGACATGCCACTAGAGTCAAGAGGACATATGCAAGAGTAATAGGTTGGCAAGAGTAAAAGGTAGTTTCTTTTATTGACAAGAGTGGATTGACTACAATATAGTGTGATGGATAAGGGAGATAGAGGGTCAGAACATGAAGAAAGTATTGGGTAGGTGGGGAGAAAAATGTAAGATCTCCAACCATGGGTAACATGAGACTGCTACCTAATTGTATATGAGAAAATGGGGTGGGTAGTGAGTTTTTTTCCAAAAATTCCTTTTATGCTTGATAAAAATATACGATGAAGGTTTTAAATGTGCAAACATGAAGATGAGTGCCCTAATATGGGGTATCCTACATGAGGGTAAAAAGGAGTTATTAGAAAGGGCTTGGGGGGCATTAGCTAGGTTCAATGTGGGGGAAAGTAATGAATGATGATTTTGAAAATGCTCTATTGTTGGTGGCAGCATGGGAGGCTAAGTGAAATATGTGGTGGCACATTTAATGTCAATCAAAATAGTATGTTCCTAGGGAAAGGAAGGCTAGAACTAAGAAGAGGATGAAGTGTGAGGAAATGACACTAGTTATATAAAGTAGTGAGTTTCCAAGTGAGGACACATATTCTTTCAATTCTAAGATACTACTATGTGCTGAAATCAATGGACGTGGAAGAACTACCAATCAAACATAGATTCTTATTGAGTGAAAAAACATGGTGCGAGAAAACATGGTTGTGGTGTAGGGGCGCTAAGTTGAACTGAGGAGGAATGTACTAGGTTATGAAAATATTCTATCATGCAAATTTTGCAATAAATATAACCTCAAGTGAAAGCATGATTCCCTGTGTGGTAGACCTATGCGAGGTATTTGTGCATGAAAACATTGAGCCTATGATTATGAGTGAGAAAACCCTAAGTGAAAGCACCATACATACATGAAATAAACTAAGTAAATATTTGAACGAGATAGTAGTAAAATAATGGCGCACTTGAGTAGAATATGGACAATGATGAGGGCACTCGGGGGATATTTTGACAACGATAAAGGAAGAGGCCATTGCAGAGTAGGGATTATGTTCATATAAATGTATAAATGGTTTGAAAATGAAGCTCATGGGCTCCCAAATAGTCTATAGGAATTTGGATGATGGGGCATATAAAACATGGGGGCCATCATGCCACCTCAATCAGATGCTTGTGAGTTGTTGATTACAAAGCTTGATCATGATCATTACTCATTCTAGAGGACTTTAGAGCATCATTCGCAATTGCAGGAGAGACTAGTGAGCCACATGACTCTTACCTTTATGAATTTTGTAGTATATTAGGGGGATCATATGATCAGTGGTGTTGTATGGTCATTTTTATCTTTATGAACCCACAGTCACGTGGGTGACTGGGTTGAAATAACCGGGACTACACACAGGTTATTCCAAAAATAACAACAAGACAAGGAGTGTGTCATGTGCCTAAATATATGACAATTGTGATGACTTTACAACTATATGGATTACGTTTGTGTTTATGACCAAGCATGTGGGATGCCACATTCCTAGAGGGATAATAGCTACAATGCCCACACATTTGTTCGAGAAACAAATGCGTAGGTCCCCATGGGCATGTGTGAGAGATAGTTTTGTGGAAAATGTGATTGTATGTGACAATTTTATAAGTGCAAGAAGGTTAAGGCCTCTTTTTCCCTTTATTTTCTTTTCTGAAGGGGCTGTCTTTTTGCTATGTGAGTTGAAAATGATGGCTCTCCACTGAAGTAAAAGGGATTAGTTAGAGATTAGATTAATAATGAACGGTAATCTCATGTGTGATGGGATCCAACAAGGTGGGGGAAACTCATATTCTAAGTTCCCCTTGAACTATTCATAGGAGGAGTTATTCCATTTCCTAGTGTGTTTATGGAGGCTCCAGAAGGTGGATTTTAGGTCTATAGGGGGTGGGGCTATAAATTATAGTAGAGGTAGATATCTACTTCATAACAGGATTGTAGCCTCAAGAATAGGAGGTCCCCATAGAGCCTGCAAGACTGAAGGATAGTTTAGAGGATTATGCAGGTCAAAATTGCACTGATGGGACAATGGGTGGATATATCAATTGGATCTTAGAAATCTAATATATTGGTGTGCAAGCCACCACTATGGTGGTAATGAGTTTTGGTGGGACAAACCCCCACTAGTTTAGAAATGACCAACTAGGGGTCATAAAGAGGATGATGGGGGGTACCTTCTACTACTAGGTGTGCCTACTACATAGGATATTGATTTCACAACTACCTAGGGCTATTGAGGGTTGACTACATGATTTTACCTTTAAGACTGTCCTCTGTAGCTTACTTTTTGAGAAGGTGGTGTTTCTAGGGCCACATATACATGTAGACGTAGCTCCTCTAGGATGGCCTCACAGTGGGTTAACCTTATTATCTATATGGAGGGAGGGGAAGTTGGGTAATTATGGACCAAGAAAGTCCACCAATGGTGTCTTTTCATGGCATAGATAATCCTAGAGTTATTGTATGCAAGGAAAACTTCAAGGGTTATCCAGAGATGCTACTTCCATTAGGAAAAGTGTGAGACCACATAATTATGCATTTGATTTGTATATGCATTTATTTTTATTTTTTATTTTTTTCATTGGTGTATGATGATACTAATACATCCTTTGGTGTTTTCTTGCTTATATGGGGTCGTAGGGATGTAATATACTAATTGTACAAGATGGTTCTCATGGGGGTGACTATGGGTGTGACCTTATTGGACTTGTTCATGTGTGGTTGGTAGAGAGACATCAAAAGGGACCCTAATATTAATGGTAGTGGGGATACTTTTATATAAGGGAAAATGATACCCAAGTGTAGGAGGTGAGGAAATAGGACTCCCATGATGGAGAGATTTTTTGGCTACGTGAGTAGTTGGTGATGTTGGAAGACCATGACATCAAAATTTGTCATAGGATGGAAACCATCATGCTAGGAATCCCATGGGCTTGTTGAGCCATGCTGGAAGAGAACGTCATTGATACTATGGTGATTTCGCATTAAGGATGGTGACCAACTATGAGGAGAGCAATGGTGGTAGTCATGAGAACAATTCTCATGTTGGAAGTCGAGCAATAGGTATGGAAAAAACCTCCTACTACGAAGGGAAGGGGATAAGGTGATCCCTTGGATTTGTTTCCTTAGTAGTGAGGTTTTGTACATCTCATTTTCTATGAGGAGAAGCATATGTTATGAGAATGTTCCATATATTTTTTTCTATGGCCCATTTTTTATTGTTGATGGCCAGAAATGTAGACAAATAATTATGCTTATGTGTGTGTGTATATATATATATATATATATATATATATATATATATATATATATATATATCAATGTATGTGTGTATGTGCATGCACATATATATGTGTATGTGCATGCACATATATATGTGCGTGTGTAGTTGTGCCATATGTGTCATCCCCTATTATCTGTTTTATTATGATCTAATTTTTTTTATGTGATGGTTTGATCATGTTTTTTTAATGTTTTTTATTCTACATGTATCACAATGGCCATCTATGCTTAGTGTGATGCTTACTAGTCTAGGATATGATTTGTTATGTGGTCTATGACTTGGTTCTGACTCTATGCTATATGTGAAAAGATGATGTTGTCGAAACTTCATACTAATAAGTTGGCATGAAGGTACTTCCGAAATAGATCAAAATCATGACTTGAAAGGTGTGGTTTAACTAGCCGAAGATGAGTTACGATTCAAGGAATATGTGTAAGTGGGAAGTTCCAAAGGTGATGGAATCATCCAAGAGGTAATGGTTGCATCATATTCAACTTGATTTGTTATTGTCTCCCTTATATAAACTTTGCTTCTGTGCCACAAGGTATGATTGGGTGAGTAAATGACGTAGACTTTTGTGGATTGGTTCTTCATCCACCAAGAAGAACCATCAGTGAAACGAAGGAATACATTGGTGGCTAGTCCATCTATGAATCAAAAAAGAGGGAAATATTAGAAGGAATTTTATGAAGTTATCATCACATAATTAACACAAAACTACTGTAAGAAATAACTAAGGGACAAGAAATATTGTTATGGATGAAATTTCTTGAGGTGGAGATCATTGATGGGGTCTTTGAGACATGTGTTTTTGTCTGAACTATGATGTATTCAATTTGATGAGGAAATGTTTAATAATATATGACCATTTCCATGGTGTTTCAAACTTCCTAGTGTTGAAGGATTTATTTTTGCAACAGTGTAATGAAGGACTAAGTACCCTTTGCTAAAGGTGTGATGGTTATCATTATGGTCTTATTTTTCTTGGGTTCATTTCTTGGTGGCTTTATTGTGCTAGAGAGAAGCATGTCAATATTGATCAACATTTTCTAGTTGAATGAGGCATTTCTCAAATGAAGTGGACTCTCGGAGGAATTCAATAGTGGTGCACAAGGTGGGGATCTCACATTGTATAGGGAGGATTGCATCAAACATGTACACAACTTGGAAGGGAGTAAACCTAGTAGAGGTCTTCATTGATATGTAATATGCCCATAGGGCTGAGAATAGGATGTATTGCCAATTGGTTTTATGTTTTTTCACCATTCATTGCAATATTTTATTCATAAATGTTTTGAAAAATTCAACCTAACCATTTGATTAGGTGTAGTATGGTGAAGCAAACTCATATGTGAAGCTAAATAGAGAGGATAATTCCTAGAACACCTCATTATTGATGCCATTTTCATGGTTAAATAAATCAAGACATAGTGTTGGCCCTGTTGTTCAAGGTTGAAATGACCTCTGACTAATAGATGAAGTAGTCGATGATGAATACTATGTACTTTTGATTTTTCTAGGAGGACATACTATAATTCATGAAATCAATGACCCATTTGTAGAGAGCACTTGTTGAAATAACAATATGTAATGGAGATGGTGGGGTTTGTGTGTTGTAGGCATAGAGATAACACTTTGTGCATTATTTGATAGCCTAAATGCAACCATGAAAAAGTAATGAATAAAAATAACCAACACGAAGGATTTTTTGGGCAATGGACATTCCAAAAATGTGTCCACCATAGGGCCTGCAATGGCATTAATCTTAGAGTTGTTTTGTTCTTTTTAAAGTGAGTCATCGATCTAAAATGGTATCGATGTCGCATTAATAAAGGACATCTCCAATGAGGATATAGTGAGGTGCTTGATGGTGGACATGTCATTAATCATCTTGCAAAAGGTAAGCACTAAAATTTTGAGTTTATAAGTAGACAAAAATATTAGAAAGGATCACGTAATGAAATTATGAAGACATTTTCATTGAGGAAAGCATCATCATTTGGTGGATATTTGGTATCTCAGGGGAGATCAATGATAAATTCAATCGACACGAGGGTAGTTTTCTTCTTGGCCAAGCCAAATGCAAGGTCACATTCTTCAAAGATTACCATGCATTGAGTTAATTTATCATTTATCATTCTATGTATAAGTAGGTATCTCATTCGGTTAAAACTTGCGACTAGTTGTGTAGTCCTAAGGATAATGTAGTGCCATAGTTTTTGGGTTGTGTTGACTACGATAGGTGTTATTTTTGTTGGGATCAAACAATAATGAGAGGCAGGGTGTGAATAATTATTGTAGTAAACCTTAGTTATTTTAACCTTTTAAAATATTGAGACAGCTGAACAAAAAGATACAATTGTAAGAGCACCATTAATGCCACACAATAACACAAGTGTTTAGGGTGGAAACCTCAAAGGGGAGAAAAACCACCATAAAATTCTACTTCTTTCTTATTATTATTTTTCTTCAATCTTTTACAGTAATGTGCTCACATCCACCAACCAAGGGTACCCACTCTCTCTACGCAAGTTTGTTGGTACCCAGTGTCAGGCCTCCATTTTTCTTGCGTTATACTACTTTTATTTGGATATCCCTCATGCTTCTGTTTAGTTTTAATGGTTATTTTCATTATTTTGTGCATTTTTGGAGATGATAAAGTAAATATTTACTCTCTAGCACATTCCCTTGTTTCAACATGATTTGACATTTAAACTATTATTAATGATAGTTTATGTGTTTGTAAGGTTTAAACATAGTCAATTACCTTCTTACGCATATGCTAATGGGCCTTGATCCTACACTAACCTACCCATACAACAAATTTGGTTCCTGCATTAGGCATCGAGTTCCCGCACTCTATGTGATTCCAACAATAGTTCATTTTAAGTTATAGGCTACCTGCATTGGTTAAGATTGTTACTATTGGAGGTATAAAACGTGGTCAAAGAAATACATGAATTTATAATTGATTTCCAAAGTACATGTGCCTGCACCAGTTCATATCCCTACACTAGTCAAAGATTGTTGGTTAATGAGCTAGCCATGAGTGCTAGTGGCTAGCTAGCAGTCTTGGCTAGGTCTTAAAGAATGAGAATAAAGGAGGGAGCACACCTAATTCCTGCCTACACTCAATTGAGGATCTAAAGAATAAGTGATGGTTTTCCAAATAATTCCTTATGTTGAGAACTATATCTCTATGATTAGAAGATGGCCTTATCGAGATCTTGTTAATGGTAGGATGTTATTATTTGTTTCATTTCCTATTATGTACACAGTTAGCTCCATTGTAACCAAATGCATAATGTAATTTTTCTATATAATTTTAACTTATGTGAAGGGAAGGGTGAGGTTGTTTCTAATGTAATGCCAATCTAGCATAGTTGATTTGGGGATCGCCCCTCCTTGTTCGCTGGAGTATGATATTCCCTGTACCACATAAGACTAAGATTTTAAGATTAATCAAATCAATTCATGCTAGGTTCTGTTTAATTTTGTCATACATTTTATGTGTTACAATTTTGTTGTGATCTAGATCATTGACATACGGTGCGAGCTAGCTGGGTTGGCCACAAGACAAGCTCGACACCACTCTAAGTTCTTTAAGATTAGGGTAAATTGTGATTTGTTGAGAGAATGTGTTGAGTCTGTCCATTATGGTGTGAATAGTGTGCATATGATTAAAAGAGAAGGTATTCTCTCCAAAACATTTTATTATTAGTTTTTTTTGGATGTCAATACATTTTGACTAATTTAAATGTGGCACTTTGATGATTTTTATTTTGAATGGAATAAATTCTTACAACCTACAAGAATATCATAGATAGGCAGGGTATTTTCCCTCGTAGGTTGTATCGATTATGCTGGTCGATATTTATTTTTATCGAGACTATGTTTCGATCACTTGATCCTAATCTCACACCCTCATGTTATGAACCCCATGAATTTGTGCTAAACACCCTTCAATATATCCATTCCATTTTATTTATCACATGACAGTGCATAAGGTATGAAAGGTAAAGGTATAAAGGTTTTGGTGTGATTTCTATCTATTGAGGTTGTTCGAGTTCTAAAATGCTTGCATCGATTCTAGAGTGTATTGAACCACCTGTGAAGCTACTGCATATTTACATTTTTACTCACATATTTTTGTTAATGGTTCACTATGATTATGATGTTTGCAATAACATGAGCATTTTTCAATGAATGAAAGTTTTTTCATTGGGATAAATGACTGATGTTTTGCTTCCTCTTTTTATTTTGTTCCATAGCTATCGATTTCTTCGAGATGTTATTCATTTCGAAAGATATATATATATATATATATATATATATATATATATATATATGTTCATTCAAGACTGCAACGTGAAAGAGAGAATATGTGAGTCATATCAGTCCCACATTTGTCTGCATAGTAAATACATCTGATGAAGTTTGATTAAACTTTCTACAAATCTAGTTTTAAGATTTTAAGTGACAAGTTAGGCAGAATTGGTGCAGATTTGTTATGCGAGTTTTGTATTCCTCTGCTTTGCATGAAGAATGGTTTGGATTGGTCCTGAATTTTAATTCCTTTTAGCATTTACTCAGTAATATAGTTTTCCTTTTTATTTTTCTCATTATGAATTGGTAGGAACTACTTGGTTTCCAGTTAAACAGTAGTTAAGGTTTACCCCTATTTTTTCCTATAATTAGGGTTGCTCTATTGCCATTTTTTTTTTGTTGATTACTTAGTGTTGTGCCTTCCATTTTCTAATAGTAACGGTTTCTTTTGCAATTGATAATAATGCAAGTTTGTCTTGCTTTCAAAATTTTAGATTAACGTTTTCTTTCAATTATCACGATTGGTGTTTATGTTTTCTAAAGTTTTCTTTGAGTTCACGATTCAAATTAATTATTATTTGTAGGAATCTATAAGGAAATTAATGGGCATGTTAGACTACAATTCAATTTGCAGGTTGTTAGGGGATCTCTCTAACATCTTCAGTGTCACACCTCAATGTTGACAAATTCCCGAATTGACAATAAATGTTAGGTTTTTTATTACACTTGACATTTTAGTGTCATTGCTAGGGAAGTGATTAGGGGTTAGACCTTGGTAAGATGCTACAATTTGGTTTGATTTCCACCTAGTTTCCCTTGCAAGTTTCTATTCTTTGAAATTATTTATTTCCACCATATCTTGGTTGTTTTAAGATTTTTTATTTCTTGAGTGATATGAGAACCCCTTTATATATATATATATATATATATATATATATATATATATATATATATATATATATATATATATATATATATATATATAGACACACACACACACACACATTATCCCTGTGCTGACGAAATATACCACTTTCCTTATTAAAAATAAGAAAATGTTATTTTGAGGAGTCATTCAATGATGAGTTTTGATGTTGCTCCAAAGACATACAAATCATCTAATGAAGAACCCACAAGTGTAGACTTCAATATTTTTCTTGAAAATAAAAATAGTATTATTAAATCTTTGATTTCAACGTTGGATGATTTGCAGGAAGAATAGAAAAGGGACAAAGAACCATTGTTGATATATCATGCCAACTGTATGAAGAAGCACTCCCTTCGAAAGTGTCCACTTAGTAGCCTGAAAGTTTGTAGAATTTGCGAGGAGGCTCACTCAACAAAATGTTTCCCATCACTACCATGATTAATAAAGGTACTTAGGAAATCAAGTAAGGAATCAAATCAATGACCAAGTATAACTAAAAACCCATCACCGGACTAATGCTTATTATCTTGAGAAGGTTCCTCAACAAATTTATAATCCTACAGTTACATTACATACTCTTGATCGTCCTCCAATTGGATGTCCTACTTCATGGCCATAGTGACCCCACGGGGAATTCACTCAATGAACATGTGACATATCAAGTGTGTTCTTGGAATACTAAATAATAGCCCTAATTTGACTACATATTGGAAAATACCTATAAAATTCACATTATTTGACCCCCTACAAGTACGAAACCAATACATCTTCCCAATTTAAAAATCCCCTACTTGAACTAGATATTGTAGGTATCCATTTTTTCATTAACATTTTTTATACTTGCGAATATAAAAACCCTTTTCCCCTTAATATATTCTCAATATATTATGTCATTTTTTCATCAATATATATCCCCCAATATGAACCCACGTGGTATGGTATTGCTGCCCTAGTGAAGCCATTGTGAGTGACCCTCTCCTTGGCCCTCTTCTTTGCGTAATATATCTCCATGGCCTCAAGAATGGTTTGGAGCCTCTTCCCTAGTGTAGTCTTTCATGAAAATTCAATTACCTGAGCATCAACAACATCTACAATTTCCACCCAATATACCATCAAGTCATCCTTGTCCATGGTCTCAACTACCCATGAAACCTTACCCTAATTCATACCCTAGTCCTAATCCATATCGTAGCCATAATTCATACCTTATCACTTAACCTAATCCATACCCTATCCATTATCCTAATACATACCCTAACCCTCATCCAAGCCCTAAACCTAGCCCTAATTTAAACCCTAAACCTAGCCCTCATTTAAACCCTAGACCTAGCCCTAATCCAAACCAGTAGGTCGCATAAGAATTTAAAAAACTTCCTGTTGACTCTCCTATTTAGTGTCATGATATATCTTTGAGGTTGGGGGAAGGGGTTAGTTCGGAAACATCTCCTATCATTATAGAACATTCACCCCAAGAAGATCTAATTCAAATACCATTGGAGGAGAAATATTTGATTGAAATATGTTCTAAAATTGTTTTTGAATCTCAAAACCCTATAATTTCCCTTAACCATTCTTTTCAATATGAAAAGAAAATATTTGAGCCTAAAATTGAGGGATTTTTCTTTTTACTTTCACCAGGTCCCTTATTCCTCCTAGAGAGTGATTATCAAATTGTGGAAGACTTGAATGAGTTGCAGAATCATGAATATGTGGACCCCATCGAAGCATAGTTTCAAGTAGTCATCAACACACCTTATTCCCTCATTATTTGATAACCCTTGATAACATATCAGAAAAATAAACTCGTTTCTCATACTTTGTTATATCAATTAAAGAATTTGGTTTCTCATACTAGGGTATGTGTTCAAGTTTATTCTTTAAAACATAGTGTGAGTATATTTAGCATTATGTGACACACATGGTTACATTGGAAGTACTCCTACACTTGAAGCAGATCTTCCTCTTTATAAAATAGGGTAGGGTAGAATAAGAGAAATGGATAAACATGTCATCTAAAATAAAATTGTTCCAACAAGACTCTTGAAACAGAAAATTCCTAAGGCATGTCCATTGAAATTTATGTCATTATTCACTCTCGTGTTAAGACTTATTAGAAGAAATTCACTCTTAATACCTCATATCTTGTAAAGTGACATTTATTATTGATTGAGTGGTTACTTTATATATATATTTTGGTCATCCATCAAGCGATTTAGAGGGGATTTGTCATTATTATTCTTAAAACTTTCCATTCACAAGCCAAAACCCTAACCCTAGCCTAGTCATTTTAACAAGTTGATGTCCAAGAAATATTTTCAAGTTTATTTTTAAAGGTATTGTTGAAAATCCTCCTATGGTGGACCACTCCTATAAATTCCTAATGAGATCTCATGAGAACCATAACATGATTAAATCGAGAAATATTTTGGTCATTATGTGAGATGCCTTACTTAAAATGAGTCTTTAGGGTAGAAGGGCCAACTAGTAAATATTAGTCATTAAAAACGTTCACGCCATCTTGTGCTCTTAAGGAGAAGATTTACCTCCCCACCTATTAAGTAACCTATCTGAGGTTAATCATAATTAAAGTTCACTTTTTAAGGATTCACTGAGGAATAGGATGTCTCATTACAAGTCGACCTACCATGATCATGGGTCCTAACGAGAATGAAATTATCGTTACTGGTCACCAAGCCATGGTAATGGCTTTCAGTTGAAAAGATGAAGGAAAAGAGGTCCCATCATGAGCTGAAATGTTCATTTTTGTTATCTCTTGTGAATGGCACTGTTGTTAGCTGGTTATCAAATGAGGACAATGGCCTTTAGTTCATTCCTAAATCAATGTAAATTCTTTTAAATGACTTTGAATCTATATCTAATACATGGGACACTGACATTTCACTAGGTTAAGAGGCATCCCTATCGAGGCTATAGACGCCTGCTAGCAGTAGGGCCATGCTTATGGTATTGAATTTTATTCTATACTATGATTTACTTGGTTCATTTTTTCTTTCCTTGAACTCATTATCATATATATATAATAATTCCTTTAATATCCTTTCATTAATGTGCTTTGGAGTTCTATATTTAAGAAATATGAATGTTTTCATGGTTGTTGGATTGTTAGTGAAAGTGATTCACTTTGCTTGTACAAGAGGAGCTTTAGCTATATTCTTGGGTAACTGTAAGATGGTCATCCTCGGAAGGTATTAATTTGTTATCTTTATTATTCCATATATCCATCTATGTCTAATACATGTATCTTTGTAGGGATATTATTTCATGTGTAGGGTCACCTATATATGTTGTAATCCTATTTTTTTTGCAAGGGTGCGACAATATAATAGTTGATTCACTTGCATGAGGACATGCAATATGATCAACATGGGGGGATGTCTAGCCTCCATTTTGTCTTGCATTAGACTAATTTTATTCAGATATTGCTCATGATTTTGTTTAGATTGAATGGTTATTGTCATTATTTTGTGCATTTTTGGATATGATAAAGTAAATATTTACTCTCTAGAACATTCCCTTATTTCAATCAGATTTGACATTTAAACTATTATTAATGATATTTTGTGTATTTCCAGGTTCAAACATGGTCAATTACCTTCTTATGCATATGAAAAGAAGACTTGATCCCTCACGCACCTCCCTATACTACAAATTAGGTTCCAGCACCACGCATCGAGTTCCTACACTCTATGGGATTCCTGCACCAGTTCAGTAGGCTACCTGCACTTATCAAGATCATTTCTATTAGAAGTCTAGAACTTGGTCAAATATATACATGAATTTATAATTAATTTCCAAAGTACATATGTATACACCATTTCATCTGCCCACACTAGTCAAAGATTGTGGGTTAATGATCTAGCCATGTGTGCTAGTGGCTAGCTGGAAGTATTGGTTAGATCTTAAAGAACGAGAAAGAAGGAGGGAGCGCACCTAATTCCTATGTGAACTCAACTGAGAATCTGAAGAAGAAGCGATGGTTTTCCAATGAAATCCTTGTGTTGAGAACTAGATTTATATGATTATAAGATGACCATTGACCTTATCAAGATCTTGTTAATGGTAGGATGTTTGTGATTTGTTTCTTTTCCTATTATGTACAGGGTTAGATCTATTGCAACCAAATGCATAATGCAATTTTTTATATAATTTGAACTTCGATGAAGGGAAGGGGGAGGTCAGTTACAGTGTAACGCCATTCTAGTATAGTTTATTTGGGGATCGCCCTCTCTCTTTGCTGGAGTCTGATATTGCTTGTACCATGTAAGACTGAGCTTTTAAGATTATTTGAAGCACTTCATGTTAGGTTCTGTTTAATTTTTTCATACATTTTATGTTTACAATTCTTTTGCGATCCATCTCATTGAAAGAGGGTGTGAGCTATCTGGGTTGGCTGCCAAACCAACTTGACACCACTCTGAGTTGTTTAAGATTAGGGTAAACTATGATTTTTTGAGAAAATGTGTTTGAGTATTTCCATTATGGTCTAAATGGTTTGTGTATGATTAGATGAGACTGTCTTCTCTCCAAAACATTTTCTTATTAGTCGTTTTTGGACGTCATGCTCTTTTGACTATTTTAAATGTGGCGTTGGGAGAATTTCTATTGTGAATGGAATAAATTATTACAACAGGTGTTCTATTGGTTACATGTGATTTCTTTCAAGACTAGCATAGATAGATAGGGTATTTATCCCTCACGGATTGTGTCAATTATGCTAGTCGATATTTTGATTCTTGAGACTCTGTTTCAATCACTTGATCTTAATCTCGCACCCTCATGTTATGAACCCCGTGCATTCATGCTAAATACCCTTCGATCTATCCATTTCCTTTTAATAATCACATAATGGTGCACAGGGTATGCAAATTCAAGGTATATATATTTGGGTGTGATTTATATGTATCAAAGTTGTTCGAATTCTGAATGCTTGCATCGATTCCATAGCGTATTGAACCACCTGTGAAGCTGCTGCATATTTGAATTTTTACTCATATTTTTTTTAATTGTCCATTATGATTATGATGTCTGTAGTAACATGAGAATATGTGAATGAATGGGAGCTTGTGCATTGAGATGCATGATTGATGTTTTACTTCCTCTTTATATTTTGTTCCATAGCTATCGATTTCTTCCAGATGTTATTCATTTCAAAAGATAGTTATATATATATATATATATATATATATATATATATATATATATATATATTAATTCAAGACTACAATGTGAGGGAGAGTATGTAATTCATATCAGTCCCACTCTTGTGTCCATAGTAAATACATTTGATCAAGTTTGATGAAACTTTCGACAAATCTAGTTCTATTATTTTCAATGATAGTTTACGCAAAATTATTGTAGATTTGTTATGAGAGTTTTGTGTTCCTCTTCTTGGAATGAAGAATGGTTTCGATTGGTCTTCAATTTTAACTCCTTTCCTCATTTACTCAGTAAGATAGTTTTCCTTTTTATGTTGCACAATATGAATTGGTAGGCATTGCTTGGTTTCTAGTTAAACAGTAGCTAGGGTTTACCCCCCCCCCCCCCCCCCCCGCTTTTGACTATAATTTGGGTTTCTCTCTTGTTAGAATTTGTTTGTTGATTAATTAGGGTTGTTCCTTCCAATAGCTAGGGTTTCTTTTGCAATTGCTAATAATAAAGGTTTTCTTTCAGCTCATAGGATTGGTGTTTATGTTTTCTCAAGTTGCCTTTGAGTGCAGGATTCAAATTAATTATTATTTGCAAGAATCTATAAATAAATTAATGTGTGTGTTATACTATAATTCAATTTGAAAGTGGTTAAGGGCTCTCTCTTTCATCTCAAGTGTTGTGCGGCAAAGTTTACAAACTCCTAGATTGAAAATTAAATGTTAGCTTGTTTATTACGCCCGACACCCACCAACTAGGAGCACCCACTCCCTTGACAGTTTATCAAGCACCTACTCGCTATAGCTTTGATATAGAAAAATAGTTAGACACTCTTACTAATGATCTAAATAAAAATATGCTTCTACACTCAGTAAACTAGACTTTAAACACTTTCACACATACTAGTTATGCTAGTGAAAATTTTCATACAATTTTATTCATCAAGATAAAATAACCCTATCACTTATTTTGGAAATAAAGACCACACATTTGACTCAACACTGTAAGATATGCATCAGATGTCTTCTTTAGTCTAGTTCCTTAGGAATCCATGAACAAATTCCTCAACATATAGGTATAGGCCATTTTTTATCCACTATGTCAGCTTTCTTTCTCATGGTATGAACACATCCAATATTGTATGCTCAATACTTTTGATCATCTAATCTTTGTTTAACTCTCTCCACATACACAACTTAGACATTAAAGCTTCACACAAAACATGGAAAAACCATTAGTACTTTTAAATACATGCACAGGTCATTTATTCAAGGTTTAGAACAAACTCCAACTTATCCACACAGGGTCAAAACGCATTGCATGGTCAGACTACAAATATATAGCAACGATCACTGCCCAAAAGAGTAGATTCAATGGCTCCACTAATGATATCTTTTCTTAACACCATCAAACCTAAATTAATGCACACTTATAACCTCTTAGACACATCTAAACTCATCTCTCCTAGCCATGTAGTTTCTTGACTTCATCACTCAACACATATGTTCAATGCACCACTCCCTCATAGACTAGATCAACATGAAAAGTTACATTTAATTACTCTCCACTACAGTTACTTAGATAAGACAATTATATATACTTTTAATGTATTGACCCAAACAAATTATAATGATGAGATCAAGTCAAATCAGGCATAGTAAAAAAATTAACTGGTGGACCAAAAAATAGATTGATTCGGTTATTATCTAGGTAAAAAGTTCAATTTAGTTGTTGACCAGTGTTAATTTTTGAAACTGTGGTAAACATCCACCTTGGATAGCTAAAATTATCAATATAATTCTTTCATTAGATTCCTATTTTAGAAAGGACCAAAATCGACCTAAAGATCACTGAATTTGGTTAAGAGGAAGTTAGAGTTATGAATTATTTTATTCAAACATGTATTATGGAATGGGTTAGCCCTAACCTCACGTGTAATAGCTTGGGTTAGTCTTAACCCTAAGTAAACCCTTAGGAAATCCTATAAATAGAATATACCTCAAGATAATTTGGACACATCTTCTCTTCTTCCTTTTCTTGGTTCGCACAAGTTCGATGGAAGAAGTTCACTAAAGGGTCTGAAATTAAAAGCAAAAGGTTCGCTCTGGGTTTGGCCCTTTTGGATCTCGGTTGTTGGCATAAAACAGGGCATTCTAGTCCCTATTTGCTAGCACATAAGCCTATGAGAGAGACTATATAACCTTGTATGCTGGCACAGAGGGTTATGGCAGTGACTCTAGGTTCAAAGATAAATCAGAAGGTTCCAGTCCCTGGTCGCTCGCACCAGGTAGCCATGGGAGTGACCTTGTCATCTCGGTCGCTTCCATAACTTAGTAAGGGTGCAAATTTGGTTTGTCGTTCACTCGTACAACTTGGATAAGGAGCGGATTTAGGTCTTTGTAGTTCAGCTCCAGAGTCACACACATAGAGACCTCTTGGGAGCAACTCTGTAGTCACATTCGCCCACATAATGTATTCATGAGAGCAACCCTGAAGTTTTAGTCACACAGAGACAATTCGGATGAGAGTGGCCCAATCATAACTAGGGTTTGACATCATGGCTTCAGTCGAATTCAGTGATCAGGTAGCTACAGGTTCCTCTCTACTATTATACAAATATGTAGATCTGTAGATCTGATTTGTTAGTTTCCGTTGCAAACATATGTATTGGGCTCATTGATAGTGAAAGTATTTTTCAATAGTGTTCGACATCGTGACAGTAGTATACAAAAGTTGACATGAGTTTGTGACAGTACATTACAACCATCAGTATGAGGATTTTGATTCCTAACATTATTATATCTGTCTCATATATATCATTATTGTTTTTCTGGACAAAGTTATGAATCATTGTACTCTCTTTTGCTTCATCATTTGATGAAAATCTAAGAAGAATAATATTTGCAAGGGTTTTCCCATAGTGGTTTTTTCCCTGGTCTCTAACCATTCCTGGCGTCTCCATATGTGTGCATGCTTTCTTCTACTATTCCTTTTATGTTCCACTGCATTGATGATGATGGTGATGTTATTTCTTTCTATGTAATTGCATATGCTGATGTGTAATGGTGTAGATCTTAATAATGTAATGATGATATGGGGTGAACTTAAAATATTAATGGTGAAATACAATTATCAAAGTAAAGAATAATTTCACCCTAAGAAAAATTAACATGGTATCAAAGCTAGGTTAAAGAAAATTTGTGGATATCACCACGATGATGACACCATTGATGGAAGTAAGAAGACGATGGTGGAGACCTAAAAGAATTATAGGGTTTGAAGAAAACCCTAGGCATCTTGATGATTAGGGTTTGATGGATTATATGAGGTTAGGGTTGGAGAGAAAACCATGGTTTATGGAAAAGTCTTGAGATTTGATGTATGAAACTCTAGCATGATCTACGTGAAGATGCTCAAGCACTTATGGGAGATTTGATGAAGTCCTAGATGGGATAATCCTTAGCAGATCTAGTTGGACACTTGAAGGCAACATTGGTATGTGGACCATGGACATTGATGGTTCTTGAAGATTGGTTCGAGAGGATGAACTCTCATTGAACATAAGTATTTCTTGACTTATGATGCTTCTTACTTGTTATAGTTATGGATCTAAATATTATGTTTATTTCTTGTAATTCCTGCATAAGTATTTGAGGATATGGATGTTTCTAACCTCCTTGATGAGATGTGATGTGTAGATCCTTCTTGAGGATGATATTGAGATGCATATCTGGAAAGAGATAAAGAGGTATTTGATGAAAATGTGATAAAGTACTTCAAGTGGCCTATGTCTAATGAGCATGTTCTCAGGTATTTGAATATCACAAGGTATTCATGGTATGTTTCAACTATTATCTCGGTAAGCCCTAAGGGAGGATGAGAATGCCTCTTTCTTTATTGGCTCATACATGCATATGAAAGTGACATGGATCTATGTCTCTTATGATGAAAAGATGCACCTGGTGTTGAATATTTTGACCTTATTGAATTCTATGAGGCTATCTAATGTTGATACAATCATACTCTTGATGTTTGGCTAACATCTATGATCTATTTGTTAGATATTTTGATGCTATAAAGAAGGCTAGCACCTTGGCTCTAGAAAATGATACTCTTCATAATTGTCATGAAAAATTTCATATATAAGGATAAATCATTGACTCCTATACATGAGTCTACTAGTAAGGCTTGTGAAAAACATGATCAAAGCATATGGGAAGAGATATTAACACTCTTGTTGTTTTGATAAATCTTTATTGAATGACCTAAACTGATCTCATTGATCATGAAGTGCATGGTAACCGTGATTTGAGAGGTATAAGTGTAAGATTGATATTCCAGGTATCTTACTTCTTGTGGTCTTGTCTTGATGGCATATGGTTAAGCTGGATATAGTTACTTGATGGAGTGACCTAACAGAAAATGTTATTGCATTCATAATCTTTGAGATAATGTTGTGTCTATATGATGCTTTGAGTCTAACCTTCGATGAAATATTGATGTCATGATTTTGTTAGCCATATGTTTATGGTATAATAGATATTTTGTTGCATGCCTCAAGTCAAGATAGATTTCTCACATGAATGAAGATGAATGATGTAGATCCCTAGTCAGAGGGAGAATCACTTCTCAAGATTCTTAACCTTATTACTATTTGTGTTATATGTTGTTGAAGTATGATTTATGTGCATCTGACAGTAGTGATCTGTAGCAGGGTCTTAGATCTGAAGCCCATTGAGAAATTAAGGTTTATGCTCTGGTCGCAGTCACAAATCTAGGATATTTTGTCATTGATCACATGCATGCTAAGGCCTAGACAATGTCCAAGAAGCTAAAGTCACTCCCATGCTAACCTAAAGAGAGCGACCAAAGGTTTGACTATTGTTGACCATCATCTGAAGCTTTATGAAGTTGTTTGAACTCTTAATCATGACGCTCCTAACATATTCTCCCACTATTAACTGATTTCTAAAGTTATTGAGGTAAATTGTTGATCATATAATGAAGTATTATGCATGAAATGAGATAGTCACCAAGAAAATATCGTGACCACAAATGTATTGCAGATAAGAACAAGATTTGTTAGCAAGAAAAGGTTTAACTTTTTCCATATCATGAACATGGATAATGAACTTGTGTTTGCAGGTGACTGGGACATACTTATAGATATGTCACAATGTTTGTGCTACATGAGGTTCACATGATTTGTCTTACTGATATATATGAACAATGCTTTGCCATGATACTTGACAATAACCTTGAATTGATGATTGAGAAATACTTTGATTATAGATCTCTCTACGATAGAAAATTTTGACTTGACCTAAGGTCTAGTGATTTGATTTGATGAATGTTGATTTTCCATGATATCGATGTTATGTGGGCATGATAACTTATGTGTTTATTTGGATATTGGCCTCCTTATTCTTAGCACAATTATTGAAATAATGATAGTTGTGATTCAACATGAAAATGGGACTTGCATGACTCATTATTAGTGTATGCATTTGCACCTAGTGACAGGATGAATTGTATTATGACTATGAGAATGACTTGATAAAGTTTATATTGATATTACATGACATATTACAACTAGTGGGCGTGATGAAGTCACGATTTGATATGAGCTCCACATGTCTCTTAATTGAAACTATTAATACTATGATAATCATGACTTTGATAATAGTCGTAATTTGGATTCTAAACTCTGATGATTTGAATTTGTTGTTGACAATACAACATTGAGTTATGTAAGGATGATTATGTTGGCATAACAAGGCACTATGCTTAGACCATTGCAATCCAGATATTTCTAGATTTGACAGTTATCTGATAAAGTCAAGATGATGAGTTCCAAGGTATGGATTTGATATTGATTATGGTTTTGGTTTTATGTCCTGATGATCTACTTATGATAGGTGATGAGCCTCTGATGATCTAATAAGAGGGAGATGGCTTATGAAGTCTGAAATAGTGTATCATGGCATGATGAATTGATTTTTGGAATTTGGGAAAGAAATTCTATATTGCAAAGCTATTTGTTTTGAATAATGAAAATGAAAATCCTTGGATACTCTCATTTGAAGTTCAAGATGTTGCTCAACTTGACATGGAGTCGGATGGTTGAAGCATTGGAGTTTCATTTTGAACATCCATCTATATATGTATGATGCGCATAGAACCTTAATGAATTCATGAGTGAGTTGATTCACTCACATAGAGTTGCCACTGAGCATGCCTTGAAATATCTACATGAGGTGTTCTATTTTGAGAATGTGATATTTCTCCTATGATATATATCTCCACTGATATAATTTTGATATTTGAGATTGTTGTTGATAAGAACATTTGGATTCTTATTTAATATGCAATCTTCAATGATATCTTGGATGAGAGGTCCATAGCATGACCGAGATTGATCATGATGTTGCTAGCATGGCTAGTTGTGATACGATAGCTCCTTAGAGAGTTATTTGGGCATGATCTGGATATGACATGGATATGTTGTGATGATTCGATTAGCAGTAAGTCCCATATTTATAGTTGGGATCGAGATACTTTCACAGTGCAGTTGTTCAAAACAAGCTCAAACATCTATTTGGCACCTCCGTGAGAGGGAGGATTATTATGGTATCCTTTTGTGATTCATAGGATTATATATGATCTGACATGATATTTTATTTGATGTTATGTATGGATAGGAAACAACTACTATTGAGAGAAGCTGATGATGAGAGCAGCACTGATTGGACACTGAGCAAACTCTTCCTACCCTACTTGAGCTCCCTGGGTGAGGAATTGAGATAGAGGGCTCTTGGGGTTGAGGGGTTGAGATAGAGGGCTCCTAGCATTACCCCACCTCTTACCCAGGGTCAAAGAATGTTGCTCCCCTATCATTATAGGGTTGGAGAATGCTGCTCCCCTTTTAGTCTTTGTAGAGTATATCACATTTAGCATCATACCCTCAAGAAGGCTAGCTTGATGGGAATACCAATCCTAGTTTTGGCCAACGTGTTGAGAGTGTACTTGGGGTGTATAACCCAAGTCGATTATGATGCAGGTGTTCTACCACATGACTATTCTGGGCCATTAATGGGAAGATCGATAGTCAATAGGATGGGTTGAGATAACCTGATATGATTCCAGGTTGAGGGTAAGCTCCATAATGAAATTCTAGGGTCGACGGTGACTCCCCTATGTGATTATTTATCATATTTCTTGTTATGGATGGAAGCTATTTCTCCATGATGTGGTTCTAGGTTGAGACGTGCTCCTTGATGATATGCTCTCTGATGATGATTAATGATGATATTCCGAGTAGCATACTTCTAGCTAAGATTCTAGATAGGAGCTTGATGGATAGAGGGTGGTAGCTCGAGCATCCCTCTGGTAACAAATTCTTCTTCTTCTCGATCTGATAATGATCAGTATATGAATAATAACAATCAAGAGATAAACAGGAATAAGAAAAGGATAGATCAAGATGTACAATGATGATTTGTGATGATGAGACACATAATATGGATATGGCATGATGACTAGATGACAAATAGGATCCGTAATGATTCTTGATGGCACTCGAAGATACCAGAATGGCATATTGTTTGATGGACAGATATGGGCAGGTGGAATTCTCCCTGGTTGAGAGGGAGTGTTAATTTTTTCAACATTGGTAAAATTCCACCTTGGAAATCTCAAATGACTAAGATAATGATTTGATTAGATTTCTCTTTTTGAGAGGACCAAAATTGACCTAAATATCACCCAATTTGGTTAAGCGAAAGTTGATTTATGAATTACTTTATTCATAAATGTATTTTGGAATGGGTCGGCCCTAACCTCATGAGTAACTGCTTGGGTTAGTCTTAACCCCAAGTGACCCCTTAGGAAATCATATAAATAAAAGAGACCTTAAAATCATTTGGATACATCTTCTCTTCTTTTTTGTCTTGTTTCACACAGGTTCAATGGAAGGAGTTCACTTAAGGGTCCAAAATTATAGTTGAAAGGTTCGTTCTGGGTTAGGGCCGTTTGGATCTTAGTCACTGGCACAGAACTGGGAATTCATGTCCTTGATCACTAGCACATAAGCCTATGAGACTAAATATAGACCCTTTGACATTGACATAGAGGGTTATGGGAGTGACTCTGGGTTCAAAGGCAAATCGGAAGGTTTTGGTCCTCGGGCACTCGCACCAAATAGCCCTCGGAGCGACCCTGTCATCTTGGTCACTTGCACAACTCAGCAAGAGTGTGATATTGGTTTGTTAGTCTCTTGTATAGGTTAGCTAGGAAGCATCTTTGGGTATTTGTAGTTTAGTGCCAAAGTCGCACGCATAGAGACCTCCTGGGGGCGACTCTAGAGTCACGGTCACTCACATACTGTATTCATGAGAGCGAGCCTGAAGTCTCAGTCGCACATAGACAGTTTGGATGAGAGTGACCTGAGTTCAGACCTAGGGTTTGACATCTTAACTTCAGTTGACTTCAATGATTAGGTAGATTTGGGTTCCTCTACTATTATAAAGATCAATAGATCTGATTTTTTAGTTTTCGCTACAAACATATGTATTGGGCTCATTAACAGTCAAAGAAAAATTTAACATATTTCGGCACAGTGGCAACAATATATAGAAGTTGACATTAGTTTGTGATAACACATTACAACAATCAATATGAGGATTCTGATTCCTAACATGATTAGATCTGTTTCATATATATCATTATTGTGTTTCTAGATAAATCTATGAATCATTGTACTCCCTTTTGCTGCATCATTTGATGATGATCTAAGAAGAAGAAGATTTTCAAGGCTTTTCCCCGTAGTGGGGTTTTCCCTGGTCTCAGACCAATCTTGTTTTCTCTATATGTGTGCATTTTTTCCTCTACTATTCCTTTTATGTTTCGCTACATTGATGATGATGGTGATGTTGTTTCTTTCTATGTAATTTCATATGTTGATGTATAATTTTGTAGATTTGAATAATGTAATGATGATATGGTGTGAACTTAAAGTATTAATGATGAAATGAAATTATCAAAGTAAACAACAATGTCACCCTAAGAAAAATTAACAACCAGATTTAAAACTCAATACCTATGGAAATATACATGGGAAGAACTGGTGGTATTTTTTTATTTTGTGCACAAGGCTGTAGACACTAGTTATGAACCAGCAATCTAGGATGTGAATCTTTGTTTCACATGCGAAATCAAATGTTAGCTTATATTTTCCATGGAGTAACAATGTCCTATCTTAAATTTTCAAAAACAAAAAATCATCAACCCAATTCTACAACTTGGATTCAGGTCATCAATACTTGGTCCCAAATGTTTCCATAAACATGTAATACATTACATCAAATTTTATCTGTTGACGTTAATTCCAACACTACAATGTCAACAATCTCCCCCTCTAGCATTAATGGAACCCTACTAGGCCAATAGTAAACCTGATCCTTCTATATGAAGCTTATCTCTGAAAGTGAATCTCCTCTCTCTCCCCCTTTGATATTAATGGAAAATGTAAAGACATACAAATGAAAGAGAGCATTGACAACAATGGTGCTACTCATTAAAATGAATAGACTCCCCATAAGTTGCTACCACATATTCTCTCCTTGAGTTACTCAACACTCTCCCCCTACATAGCTAAGAACCATTCTTTTTTGAGGAAGAAAAATGAGAATAAATTGCATTGTGGCATGTATGACCAAGAAAAAATCACTATTTTTAGTACCCTTTTGTAGTTGATTCAGGAAATATTTGACCAGTTTCCAACTCCATATAAATTTCTTAATTCCTTTGTAAAGGTGACACTCCAAACTGTTTCCTAAGATGTTCAAATAATTCCTTGGGAAGAGGAATCATAAAAATATATGGATTTTTCTCATTATTGGCCACATATTCTAATCTCACAACATGGCTAGCAGCCTAATCATGTAGAAAATGATATTTAGTGGGAATTTGGTTTATTTTGGAATTGATTATTGGATTTTTTGAGATATCGATGGCACTAGTATTTTTGAACATTATAAGAATGGGATCAGCATATTCAACCTACATGTCTTTAAGAGACTGCTTCATCTAAAGAATTTGGGTGCAACATGTTGTAGCTGCTACATACTCAACATTAGCACTAGATAGAGAAATGGAGTTAAATTTCCTACTTGCCCAAGAGACTAGGAAGCTTCCCAAAAATAATGTTCTCCTGCTGTGCTTTTCTTGTCATCAATGTTACTAGCCCAATTTTCATCAGTATGAGTTACCAAAGTGAAATATTTACTTTCAAAATGCTACAATCTATAAAAAATTGTGCCTTGTGTTAGTAGATTTGCCTCAGGCTGAAAAGGCAAGGTTCTAGGTCCACATCAAACCACACTCAGCCTTGTAGCTAGCCCTACGAGGATAGGAGAGGGCTCTCTCCGGGTCGATCTTGGCAAAAGACAAGCGATGGGGCTCGAGATAACTAAAATATAAAATAATTTTAGGCTAGGTATGAAGTACAAGGAGTTGATTTGAGTTTTTAGGGGTTTTGTGCTGGAAACAGGGAAAGGAAAATTGGGCTCGGGGATGAGGCACAGTTTCTGCAGAGTTCTGATTGGGGAAAGGAAGGCAATCATTTTGATGCTTTAAAGTGAGTGAATGGATATATCGGACTGGTGAGGATCTAAGGAGAGCAAGAGAGTCTCAAGAATTCTCCTTAAACAGATAAAAACATGGAAATTTAAACAAATTCAAAGGCAGAGCATAGCAGTTAATGGATTCTACCTTAATCACTCATTTGTTCAAATTCAGAAGAAAGACAGGAAAATGATACACATAATACTAGTGAAATTACAATTACTTAGAGAAGAACACCATCAAAACATAAAGCCACATGGATCCCAAACAGTGCTGCAAAACCCTGGTCTTTCCTTAGCCAAAAATGCAGAGATAGAATGTACAATGATATGCCAAAGCAATCCCTAGTGTCCAACCATGAAAATAACTTAGAAATTACATAATATAGACAAGCCAAACCTATTCCCTTGCCTCTAGGGGTCGAGCTCATCATTCTAGGAGCTATTTGAACTAATTCTAAACAAGGAACTGAAAACTAGGTAGTCAAACAACTTCCCCCTATATGCTAGGAAACCGATTCATTCACTCACATTTCACCTTTTAGTGAATGAATCTTCTAGAACAAGTAAAAATGTGCCCATATTACATCATGGTTGTCAAATTACCTCATGAAAGGTCAAAATAACACCAAGAAACAGAACTGGTCAAAACTGGGCGAATTGATAAGCTGAACAGTGAAAAACAAGCCAAAATTCTCTATGTGCCGCGCCAAAAACTCTATGCATCGCGCCACTTTGAGGCTGATTTTGAGGCACTTCCTGAAGTCCAAATTGAGCCCAAGATAGCTCATTGGAAATCCCTGCCTGTCTACATTCCAACCCAAGTGGAATTTGTCAATTTGGATGTCATTTTCCCCTCCAAAACTTCAATCTCCCAAGATTGCTTCCTATGTGTCAAAATAAGGGCAGAGAGGTCATTTTTTGAGTGTTTTTGACCTCGTGGGGACTCAAAACTTGCCCAAAATTCTTGGCCATGCACCAACAATCATTATTTTTCATGAAAAATCGAAAAATGCAAACTTTTTGCAATTTGGAGCTCCCTAGCAAAAGCGCGCACCACGTGGCGCGGCGCATAGGGAGAAAAACCCTGTTTTTTGTGCAAAAAAATTCCAAAATGCAAAAATTGCTCCAAAATTCTTGAAATTTGGACTAAAGGTGCCTCATAAAGCATCATGCTCAACCAAAGAGGCTTTGGCCAAGATTCGGAGTCTATCCTCCCTTTTATGGCATTTTAGTGCCCTCCTGGTGCATGCGGCTTCAGTTGTAAAGTCACTGTCTTGGTCATATAATGTATCGGTGCCCGCCTCCATGGTGTTGAAAGTATATGCCAAGTGTATGTATGGTTTGTTAAGAATGAGAAATGAGAACTTGGTGTCTTGTTTCAATGCCAAATGTGTGCCAAAGGGAAATGAGGGGCTGTGAGGAATAAGGAACAGTAGGTATAATGGAGTGAGGGTAAGGATATGGTTCAATCAAGGGAAGTCTGCAATGTGAGGACAGTCACTTGACTGTGTTTTAGGAGTGTGAGGTTTGGGGATTTAGGAATTTTGCAAATGGTATGGGAAAGAGAGAGTAATAGGGTATGATAGGGTTTAGGGATAGGAAAATAGGACTTTAGAAATAAGTGATTTGGGATGTAGAGGAACAGGTAATTTAATAAGAATGATGGGTTTAAGGTGAGGGAAAGATAGTGGAGAATTAAGGGATTGTTTGGGATAGACTTAGTTAGGGAAGTATGGGATGTTATGGGAATTTTGTATAGGGTTAGGAGTTTTACATTTAGAAATTTGGGAAAGGGAATTTGGGATAGAGGTTTAGTAATTTTAGGGGATAGGGAACAATGACATCAAGGGAAAAAATGGAATCAAGGAGAAAAGAAAGTGATGGAAAAGAGTAAGCTTGGTGGCAAACAATTTTTGAAACCGTAAACAGCACTTTTCACATGAAGATTTTAACATGGTAGGGTTTGAGATTTTGTTTTGGCATTCACCATCCATCAACCACCATACCCTAGCACAAACTTGGATGAAACACAAAAATGGAGGCTGTACCTACTTTTGGAATGAAGAATTTGAAATTTGGAGGAAGATTTCAATGAATTTCAGGCTTTTTAGCCCAATGCACCGCACCTTCCCAGTGCCTCGCACTTGTTCAAAATTACACTGGACAATTTCTCCTAGTGCGCCGCGCCTCCCCTGTGCGTCGCACTTTTTCCAAGAGACTTTTGGAGGCCTTCCCGGTGTCCAAATGGGGTACACGATAGCTCTTTGGAAATGTATTTGAGTCTAATTTCCAACCCAACTTGAAATTTTCAATTTGGAGTTCATTTGCCCTATAAAAAATCAAATCTCACAAGACTGGTCAAAATGTGCCAAATGAGGCTGCCTCAAGATAGGGTGTTGTTGTAGTCAACTTTTGAATGCCTTCCTCAACTCCAAATTGAGCTCATGATAGCTCATTGGAAATATATTTGTGTCTAGTTATCATTTAACTCATCAATAAAGTCATTTGGACAACCAATCTAAGAGAAAACTTGATTTTCCCAAGGTCACTTTAGAGGTGCATCAATTCTCCCGAGGCAATTGTATTTTTAACATTTCTCTAAAACAATGACACCTGTGTAAAACGTGAAGGAGATTTCTCTTCCTCGGCTTGTTGTGGACAAAAACCTCTCTCAAGTTTCAAAAATTCGTCTTTTATTGCTCAAAAACATCATTTGAGTGAAACCTATCCCGATGTGTGGAATAAGGGATTTGTCGAAATGAAGTGAAATGAAGGGGACAAGGGGCTTCTAGATTCTTGAGAAAATTTTGGGAAATAGGGGAAAGTGGAATCTCAGAAATTGAGTGAGGGGAAGGGGTCCAAAAGGGTGAAACACAGGCCTAGCCTAGAAAATTGCCAAGTTATAGCAAGAAACTAGGGTTTGTGAAAAAATGAGGAATTTGGGGGATCTCAATGATAGGAAGTGTTTAATAAGGTATATTAAGGATAGGGGAAGGTGTATGAACATCTGGATACAAATTTTGCTAATGATTTGACCATCCAAGAGAAATTGCCTTCAAAACCCTAGGAGAGGGAAATGAACCTTGCCTAGGCACAACTGAAGCATGAACAAGGTGTAAAATGACCCAGTGGAACTTGACATGATGATGAAAACCCTCTGAATGATGGTACACTTAGCTGAATGGTGACATGGACCAACATTTGGACAACTTTGACAGGAGTAAAAGCAAACCCTAGACCTAGTACCTAGTGACCAAATTTTACTTGAAGACTCACTGAAATGACAAAATTTGACCTTGACACCTTAAAATCACTTTGTGAGAGCATGTTTGATCACTGGAGGAAGGCTGCAAAGACTGACACTAACATTGGCTCCAATGGCGATGGTAGCTCCTTGGAGGTGCCAAGAACTGTAGATCTTTGGGTGAGCAGATAGTGCCTTCGTCCATTGGGCTATGGAGTCCATTATTCTGACGAACCAACATGACTCAATTTATTGACTAAGACTTGACTCAAACTGACTCAATGCAAACTGACATGACTGAAAAAACTTGACTCTAACAAACTAACTCAAAATACTAAGACCTGAACTTAAAACTTAAAGCTTGGTGGTAGTACATGACCACCTGTGTTTCTTACAAGACAATATACCATCAAACTATATCAAAATGCCAATGCAACCAATCAAGCAGATGCCTTCTTGATTGATTCTCCTGATCAGATCTTCTGGTCAACAATGAATACTGGTAACTGGGCATCCAAAAACACAATTGACCATGATCTCCTTCATCACTGAATACTGCAATAATCACCTTCACTGCTGACTGCAACAGATTTGCCATTGGATCATGAAAAACATGAAGATTTACCTCCTGCTGAGTAAACAAGATGTCTTTTTCTTTTGATTCTGATCTTCCTTCATAATGTACTTCAGAAAAAGTATGGTCCTGGTCCTTAAAAATTTCTGAACAAGTGGATGAGCAGATTTCCTCTTTAAAGAACATTTCAAAACATGAAACATAGGAAGAAGAAAGGGAATCCCGAATGTTCTGATCTACTGTAGTCTGAATATTATTTTGATCATCTTCATATGATATGACAACCAGATTCTCATTACATTCATCAATCATGAGAAAAGAAACTTCAGATGGTTCTTGATACTCAAACATGACATTTCTAGCATCTACCATAAATCCATCTAAAGCAACTTTTTCACTTACTTGCACAAAGATCTCATCTTGTTGTTCACTTACTTGACCTGACTGGATCACCTCTTTATGAAGGCTTTGTTCTGATGACATGAGAACAGTTGGATCCATAACTCTGTCTTCTTCATTCCAGATGATTTCAACAGCAGAGTTCTCCTTCATAAGATTCAGCACATGGTATTCTTGGTCATCACAAGCTGAATCTAGATCTGAAATAGTTGTCTTGACACTATCACATTCTGAAATTAGAACTGGACTTCTTTGCATGTTGTCTTCTTCTATGGATAGATCTGAAACGACACTTTTTCTTTCATCACTTTCAGCCATATGGACATTTTCAACCTACTGATCTATAAAACTGATTATAGGACTGTCATCCTTTTCAGAAGAGGAAGAAGTTCCACCATCACCTTCTTGATCATGTGCACACTGCTGATCTGCATTAACTTGAGCTTGGACATGACCATTCAAGAGTTGATCTATCTCATCTTCAGACAGAGGAGATAATACTTTTTGTTTTCTCTTGCTCAAACAGTGATTGTCTTCATTAATTTCAAGTGAAGGAGTGTACAAATTTTCCTCATACTGGTGATCCATTTCATGTAATTCCTATTGTTTGTCAAGATGCAAAATTCCTTCATCTTCCACCGTACTAAGATCTTGATCCTGCTGCAAATTTTCATGATCGTCTTTATGCTGCTGAAATGGATTTTCATATAGGGATTCCATGATTTCTCCGTCCATGAAATTATCATCTTCATAAACTTTCTCAAGATTTTCAATAAAACTATGAACATGGCTACAACAGTCCCGAACTAAAGCCAAGGATGGATATGATTCTTTATACCTTTCAAAGAATATTGCGTGAAAATATTTTAAACCATAAATAGACGCTGGTGGAAAACTTTCATACCAAGATCAGGCTTTGTCTTCCAGAGTAGCCATAAACATTTTCATCAAACAGTCTTCAAGAAAAGTGATCTTTAATTTATGCACATGAATGTGAAATTTCACCAGATGAAGAGCAGCGTCATTACCTTCAACATTTCTGAACATAGGCAAATTCTTTGACCAATCTACCTTGGGCATTTTATTTGGAAAACCAGGGATGTGATCTCGGCTCATGGGAGCATATCTTCTTGCAACCCGTTCCATCTTGAAAATCCCAAAGCTACTGATCTCTCTGCAGTGGAGTCACCATGAAGCATTGATCTCTGGATTTTTCAGTGAATGAAGTCGCCAGGTAAATGATTTCAGCCTATCTTATGTTTGATCGTTGTCCACCATCAACAATCACATCTGAACTTGAAACATGTACTGGGGAAATTAACAAGTTAGATGTCATGTTTACAAGCTAGACCGAAGAATGATTGAAGCAACGTTTATCTACTTCCGCTAATGCAAAGCAAAAGCATTTCGATGGCTACCTGGCATAACTTCAGGCTCTGTCTGTAGCTTATAAAACCAATGACATCAACAAGCAAACCATTTTCTTCCCCAGTATGGTCGCCACTATGTTAGAGCCTAGATTTGCCTCAGGCTGAAAAGGCAAGGTTCTAGGTCCACATCAAACCACGCTCAACCTCGTAGTTAGCACTACGAGGACAGGAGATGGCTCTCTCTGGGTCGATCTCGGCAAAAGACAAGTGATGGAGCTTGATATGACTAAAATATAAACTAATTTTAGGCTAGGTATGAAGTACAAGGACTTGATTTGAGTTTTTGGGGGTTTTGTGCTGGAAACGGGGAAAGGCAAATTGGGCTCGGGGATGAGGCACAGTTTTTGCAGAGTTCTGATTGGGGCAAGGAAGGCAATCGTTTTGATGCTTTAAAGTGAGTGAATGGATAGACCAGACTAATGAGGAGCTAAGGAGAGCAAGAGAGTCTCAAGAATTCTCCTTAAATAGATGAAAACATGGAAATTTAAACAAATTCAAAGGTAGAGCATAGCAGTTAATGGATTCTACCTTAATCACTCATTTTTTCAAATTCAAAAGAAGAGATAGGAAAATGATACACATAACACTAATGAACTTACAATTACTTAGAGAAGAACACCATAAAAACATAAAACCACATGGATCCCAAACAATGCTACAAAACCCTGGTCTTTCCTTAGCCAAAAATGCAGAGATAGAATTTACAATGATATGCCAAAGCAATCCCTAGTGTCCAACCATGAAAATGACTTAGAAATTACATAATATAGACAAGCCAAACCTATTCCCTTCCCTCTAGGGGTCAAGCTCATCATTCTAGGAGCTGTTTGAACTAATTCTAAACAAGGAACTGAAAACTAGGTAGTCAAACAACTTCCCCCTATATGCTAGGAAACCGATTCATTCACTCACATTTCACCTTTTAGTGAATGAATCTTCTAGAACAAGTAAAAATGTGCCAATATTACATCATGGTTGTCAAATTACATCATGAAAGGTCAAAAATAACACCAAGAAACAAAACTGGTCAAAACTGGGCAAATTGCTGAGTTGAACAGTGAAAAACAAGCCAAAATTCTCTATGCGCCACGCCAAAATCTGTATGCGTCGCGCCACTTTGAGGCACTTCCTGAAGTCCAAATTGAGATCAAGATAGCTCATTGGAAAGCCCTACCTGTCTACTTTCCAACCCCAGTGGAATTTTTAAATTTGGATGTCATTTGCCCCTCCAAAACTTCAATCTCCCAATACTGCTTCCTGTGTGTCAAAATAGGGGCAGAGAGGTCATTTTTTTAGTGTTTTTGACCTCCTGAGGACTCAAAACTTGCCCAAACTTCTTGGCCATGCACCAGTAGTCATGATTTTTCATGAAAAACCCAAAAACGTAAACTTTTTGCAATTTGGAGCTCCCTAGAAAAAGCGCGAGAAAAACCCTGTTTTTTGTGCAAAAATTTTCCAAAATGTAAAAATTGCTCCAAATTTCTTGAAATTTGGACTGAAGGTGCCTCATCAAGCATCATGCTCAGCCAAAGAGGCTTCAGCCAAGATTCGAAGTCTATCCTCCCTTTTATGGCGTTTTAGTGCCCTCCTACTGCATGCAGTTTCAGTTGTAAAGTCATTGTCTTGGTCATATAATGTATCGATGCCCGCCTCCATGGTGTTGAAAGTCTATGCCAAGTGTATGTTTGGTTTGTTGAGAATGAGAAATGAGAACTTGGTGTCTTGTTTCAATGCCAAATGTGTGCCAAAGGGAAATGAGTGGCTATGAGGAATATGGAATAGTAGGTATAATGGAGTGAGGGTAAGGATATGGTTCAATCAAGGGAAGTCTACAATGTGAGGACAGTCACTTGATTTTGTTTTAGGAGTGTGAGGTTTGGGAATTTAGGAATTTTGCAAATGGTATGGGAAAGAGAGAGTAATAAGGTATGGTAGGGTTTAGGGATAGGAAAATAGTACTTTAGAAATAAGTGATTTGGGATGTAGAGGAACAAGGGATTTAATAAGAATGATGGGTTTAAGGTGAGGGAAAGATAGTGGAGAATTAAGGGATTGTTTGGGATAGACTTAGTTAGGGAAGTATGGGATGTTATGGGAATTTTTTATAGGGTTAGGAGTTTTATATTTAGAAATTTGGGATAGCGGTTTAGTAATTTTAGGGGATAGGGAACAATGACATCAAGGGAAAAAATGGAATCAAGGAGAAAAGAAAGTGATGTAAAAGAGTAAGCTTGGTGGAAAACAATTTTTGAAACCCTAAATAGCACTTTTCACATGAATATTTTAACATAAAAAAAAATAGAAAACTACATTTATGAATATTCCAAAACAACTTATTGGTGTCTGCATGGCATGTTGATGTTGCACAATCACATGGCAAGTTGATGTGGATTAACAACTGAAGTGGTACAACTAAGACATGGCCCTATGAGGTGGTGACATCTGGACAAGGACCACCACATGACAAAGGTATGGATGTTGATGTGGCATATAGACTGCACAAATTTTCAAATAACCATAACCTTGTGTCCATAGCTTTGATTGAGATTAAATCTATATCATTGAAAAGTCGTTGACATGTAAAATTGAAGGTGGTCTAAGAGACAGATTTTAAAGAGGTTGAAGGAAGAGAATAATCTCATCTCCATAAATTAGCCATAGAGGTCAAATCTAGATACGTGATATCCTTAATGAAAAATTAAGACATCAAATATATTACATTCTTAAATTTAAATGAGTTACTTTAATTTAATAATTTTAAATATTTAAGTGTCATTAAATTTATATGAATTAAGAAGTGATCGAATTTTCTTTTATAATTAAAAAAAATAAAAATTTAACATCTATGAATATTCCAAAACAAAATATTTTTTATCTTTTACATAATAGGGTCACACATTTTAGAAATTCTTTTATACTAAGGTGTTATAACTTTTATGCAACGTCATGTTTCATTATTAAACTTATAGTAATTTGTTCTTGTCATCACAATATTTATTCTTTCTTTTGAATTAACAACAATGGTGACATATTTTAACCATTTAAGGTAACTTAATAATTTTTTTATAAAAGTTCGAGTTTTTCTAATTCTAAATTTATCTATGTCTATATCCATTTTCTTTTTAGGTTTGCTTATAATGATTTTTTTAATGTTAATAATGGTTTAATCAAGCATCTGAAATCCAATCTCTTTCCAGCTTTCATTAACATTTTTCTTTACTTCAAGTTCTAATTGAATTTTACTACGTTCAAAATAAGATAGGAAGTGTCGCATTCTCCATTCTAATTCGTTTCTTCTTACATATTGTACATTTTCATAAACTTACCTTCGATAAATAAAAATTCAATCAATGAATAAATGATATGGTAAAATATATTTCATTTGTAAATTTATTTATTTTTTCTCTTAAAATCAAATTCAACTTTTTAATTTTTAAATGGTCATTAAAATAATTTCCATTGTATTTATAAATAAAATATAATTTTCCAAATTATAATATATATAGATATTAATTTACTATTTTTTAATTATATATATATAAATTTACTATTTTTTTAAGAAATAAATACATGATCATAAATATAACTAGTATAGGCATATCAAAAATATTAATGTGGTTAATATAGCCAAATACTGTATAAATATAACAAAACAAATTAAGTATAAGTGATGTCTTCGCATAGGTCTTATTTTTCTTATTTGAGATTTTGCAGTATTTTGCACAGAAGTTTCTCCTGGAATATGATATATCTAAGTACATGATATGTTCTATCTGCTACTATTTATACAGGATCAGTATAATATAATCTTGTTTTTTTCTCGCTGAAAAAGAAAAAAACAAATTATTACAATACATAGAATGCTTTACCAATGCACACTTGATTAACCATGTATAAAAAGATTATGGGTCAAATTTAATTTGAAGAAAAAAAGAATTACAGATCTTATTGTAAAATGGACTATATTGCTAAATAAAATTTGCTTATATATTAGTTTATCCATCTAATTCTTCGCATATATTATTCGGTGAAAGAGTTTTGAGGCTCGGTGAAAGAGTTAAAAACATACTCTATATATTCTTCACATATATTCTTTGGTGAAAGAGTTCTGAGGCTCGGTGAAAGAGTTAAAAACATACTCTATATATTCTTTGCATATATTCTTTGGTGAAAGAGTACTCTATATATTCTTCAGTGAAAGAGTTATGAGGCTCGGTGAAAGAGTTAAACACGTACTTTATATATTCTTCGCATATATTCTTTGGTGAAAGAGTTCTGAGGCTCGGTGAAAGAGTTAGAAACATACTCTATATATTCTTGGCATATATTCTTCGGTGAAAGAGTTTTGAGGCTTGGTGAAAGAGTTACACACGTACTCTATATATACTTCAGTGAAAGAGTTCTGAGGCTTGGTGAAAAGTTAAACACATACTTTATATATTCTTCGCATACATTCTTTGGTGAAAGAGTTCTGAGGCTCGGTGAAAGAGTTAAAAACGTACTCTATATATTCTTCGCATATATTCTTCGGTCTGTGGGCTGGGGTGGGCACAGGCGATCTGCAGTGAGGTTTGCTGATATCAGGTGCACACATTCCTTATCCTTTTCTTTTCTAATACATATTTGCTCATATAATTTCAAGTATGAATATTTCACCACAATTACCGAAGATTACCAAGGGCAGACCTAGCACAGTTACTCTACAAGGCCTTTATGAGTATATAGAGTCTTTAGAGAAACGTAGAGAAGAAAGAGAAGCCAAGCTACAGAAAGAGTTAGAAGCCATGCTGGAAAATAAATTTGCATCTCTTGAAGACACGATCCAAAAACAAATAGAAACTAAAATAGAACTACTGGAGAATAAAATGGAGGCAATGGAGACTAGATTGCAGGTTATAGAAAAAAAAAACGAAGATACTAACCAACCATCCTAGCAAGAAGATGCTGATACTTTAGAGAGTCTTAAAATGAAAGACATGATTAAAGAACTAGAAGAAAAAGTTAATAGCCGCCTCACCCTAAATAATGTGGTAGATAAGTTAGATACCAAACCAATTAAAGATGAAATGAAAAAATTAATAGAATTAGACCACGAACGTAACAAAAGGGCCTTGAACCTTATAATCTTCGGTTTAAAAGAGGAAGTAGATGAGGATACTTTAGCCTTAAGCCAGACAGAATTACATAATAGATTACAAATTGAAACAGTGTGTCTCACAGAAGCAACAAGGTTGGGGAAATTAACCGAGAATAAAGGAAGACTAATCTACATAAAGGTGAGCTCCACTGATCATAAGTACAACATACTTAGTAAAACCTCACGTCTAAAAGGAATGGGAATATTCATAAATGAAGATCTCATTCCAGAAGATCAAGCAGAATTAAGAAAGGAGGTTCAAAAGGTAAAAGAAGCTAGAAAGGAAGGAAAATGGGTAATAATCAGAAATAGAAAATCCTTTATTCGAGATAGAAACCAAAAAGATAGTAATCAATAGCAATTAAACATGCTCCGGATCCTTTCTTGGAACTGTCGGGGCTTCCCATGGAACAAAGGCCCCAAGCTAAGTTGGATTTCAAATAATGTTGATATTATTTTGCTTGTTGAAACTTGGGAGCATGAAGAATCTAAGGTCCCTAACATAGATGGCTTTATGCTATGGTCTACTTGGAACAAGCGATCCTCCCATAGAGGCATTGGGGGAATAGCTTGTTACATTAAGAAGAACATCTCCCCCCATGCTAGGATTTATAAAAACGACCCTCACAACCAATATAGTTGGATAGAGATCAGAGACATTAATAATAAAAAGTCCTACATAGCAATATGTTATTTTCCCCCGATCAATTCTAACTTCTATAAGAAGAAGAATCTAGATAAAACTAACCCTTACAAAGGTTTAGAGAATGATATTTCTAGCCTAAGGAATGATGGTAATATCCTTTTAATAGGTGACTTTAATGCTCGAACTTCAAACAACCAAGCTATTATTCTAAGCAATCATTCCAACCCTAATCCTCTTTGGTTAGACGAGGACCCTACTCTGGCTAGTAGGTACAAAAGAAGCTCTGAAGACCTCAGGGAAAATTTGTTTGGGTCGGAGCTAGTCAAGCTCTGTAGTGCTCAGGATCTCATAATTTGCAATGGTCTAAAGAAGTGGCCCAATTCGAGCAAGATGACCTGCATCCATGGACTTGGTAGCAGCGTGGTAGACTACGTTATTTCTGATCTCCCATTATACAATGAAATAATAAATTTTGACATCTTAAATGACCACGAACCTGACTCTGATCATAGGCCTTTACTTATAACTCTTAATTTTGTCATGCATAGAGTTCCCACAGAAAATAATACTTACAGCCAAAAGAACTTAATATTTGATAGAAATAAAAATGATCTCTTTCTAAATGAATTAAAAACTAATTTGCTTCCTTTATCTAGTATAGACAACATAGAAGACCTCTATCATAATTTTACTACAACCCTCTCATATTCTATTAACAAGTTCTCAATTGAAGTTTCAAATAATAAAAGAAATAGCAAAACCAATCCATGGTATGACAAAGATTGTAAAAGTGCGAGGAGAGCAATTAAGGAAGCTGTTGATGAATCTCTTAAAATGGACAAGATAAAAATATATAAAGCCCTAACTAAAAGGAAAAAGAGGTAGTACATTCATCAAAGACAGGAGAATCTCTTACACCTCTCTAAGGTAGCTCCTAAGAAATTCTGGAGGCAGATTTTGACTAGGAAGACTATAGATAATAATAAAATTGCTCTTCACGATTGGAATTCCTATCTTAAAAATCTTTATGAATCTCCAAATGTCATGGATAATTTGGAAACCCTGCTCACAATGAAAGAAGTTTTCTCTTTAGAAGACATTAAGTTTTGGGTTAATCGCCTCGCTAATGGGAAAGCTAAGGACATTGAAGGTTACCAGGTGGAAATCTTAAAAATTGGTGGTCCTGTCCTCATCCCCCCACATCCACAAGCTTTTCAATCAAGCAGTCAAGCAAGGGTTCCCTAAACCTTGGACTTAGAGCCTCATTATCCCTATTTTTAAAAGTGGGGATACAAATAACCCCTCTAATTATCGAACAATTATGATCAGCCCTCTCTTAGCCAAGTTATATGGTAGTATTTTGGAAAAGAAGTTAAGCATATGGCTCAAAAGTGAAGGTAAGCGGGCTAAAGGCCAAGCAGGTTTCAGAAGGCATCACTCAACAATAGACCACCTCATTACCCTTAGGATCCTTGCGGAGGAATGTCGTAATGATAAATCCAATTTATTTTGTTGCTTTGTGAACTTTAGAAAGGCTTTCGATACAGTTCCTAGATACAACCGTTGGAATAGATTAGAAGAGCTAAAGGTTCCTCTTGAGTTGCGAGCTACCGTTATAAGGTTATACGAGAATGTACTTGCCAAGCTAAAGAGCAATGAGGGGTGGTTGAAAGATATTAAGTGTAACATCGGAGTTACACAAGGTTGCCCCCTCTCCCCTACCCTATTTGGCATTTACATCGATAAGCTCGAAGGCTATTTAGAGGAAGCAGGATGTGATGGCACAATCTTAGCTGGGATAGTCATCATCCTTCTTCTCTATGCTGACGATATTGTTCTTTTGGCAAGGTGCCCATCTGATCTTGATAAGCAACTCGGGCTTCTTAAGGATTTCTGCTCTACCATGGGTATGACTGTTAACACTGACAAAACAGCAGTTATGATTATCAAATCCAAGAAGGACACTTATGCTAATTCTATGTATGACAATAATAACTTGGAGGAAGTGTATTCTTACAATTACCTAGGAATTGATATTCATCACAAGCTCAACTGAAACCATAGCATTGAGAAAAGGATTAATGGGGGGTGGAAAGCTTATTTTGGTCTTGAAAATAATTGTAAAACAACAAACCTTGTAATGTGGGATAAAAATAAGTTCCTCTTTGAAACTTTAGTCAGTCCTGTTATCTTATATGGCTGTGAGGTTTGGGGTTGCAGCATCTCCAGAGAATCATGGAGAGAGATTGAGCAAATCCAGAAGCGTTTTATGACTTATAACCTGAAAATTAAAAGTAATACACCCTATCCTATTCTCCTTATAGAAGCAGGTATTTCCCCTATTGAGAGCCTAGCTATGATTAGGTTTCTGTTGTACAAGCACAAACTCAATAACATAGACGATCATAGACTTCCTAAGCTAGCTTTAAATTCTAGCCAAAACCACCTAAGGCTCAATCGGGGGTGGCATAAAGACATAAGGGCCTGGTTAAACTATTGGGAGATCAACGAGAATGGTGCATTGCAAAACATAGATAACATTAAAGATATTGTTACTTCTAAGTTCAAAGAAAAAATGTGGTGTGAGAAAGATTTAGCGGCTAAAAGAAAATTAAGTTATTATAAGAAGGTCATCAACCCCAACCTAGAAGATCAAAAGTATCTCTCTATTTTAACTAGCTCAAAGAAGAAAATTAATATAGCAAAGATTAGAACGAATTCTCATGAGCTCCATAGTGAAACAGGTCGTTAGGCAGTTCCTAAAACGCCATGGATGGAAAGGATCTGCCATATATGTGAGAATAAGAACATCGAGGATGAAAACCACTTCCTCTTAGAGTGCCCCGCGTACAACCACATTAGATCTCAGTTTCACAATCTTTGTTACAATACTGACCTTCCTAGCCTTTTACAATGTCAGAATTATAGTGAGCTCGGGAGGCTTCTCTCCAAGCTTTTTGAGCATAGGAATAAAATCTTAAATCAAAATAAATAATTTGTTTCTTTAGGTCCGATAGACCAATGTTTGGTCTTAGCAGACATTAACCATCATCATCATCATCATCATCATCAATTAGAATATAAAATTATTAGAATTGAAATATTTTCAAATCCCCAGGATATTGATGTGCAGTGAGCCTAATTTAACTTGAAAAAGAAAAAAAAAAGTACACTTCTTATTATAAAATAGACCATTTTGCTAAATAAAATTTGCTTATATATTAAATTTTCCATATAATTAGAATAGAACATATTAGAATTGGAATAATGTGAAATCCCTAGAAAATTGTTTGGCAAGAGCCATGTGGCATAAACATAATTTTTTAAATTTATTAAAAGTCAATACAACTTAACAAATTCTCTAACATAGTGGTTGATAAACATTAAAACTAAGCCTATACTAAGCATATTCCCTTTAGTGTTAATCTAAACCATCAATTAAAAAAAAATTAAAAAAATCCATAAATCCTTGGATAATAAATTATAATAATTAATTTACCAATATAAAACAACAATAAAATAGATTTGTAAGATAGAATTTAATATAAAACAACAATAAAATATATTTGTAGGATAGAATTTCTGACACTAGTCTTCTTTTCTCCCTCTGTAGAAATTCCCGGAAGGACATGTGGGGCCTCAAAAGTTTAAATGTCTCTGATCATCAATTCCAACGAAACCGCACCAATCGTGAAACGGAAAGAAAGTTTACATTCGAAGTCAATGACTCGTAATATCGTCACGAATCACGCAATGATATGCGTACGCGTTGTCTACGTCATGAGCAGTGGGGCAGGTGTGCGGCAGGTGTCAGTCACATTACACGATGGCGTTGGTATTAAGCAATAGCTGCTATGTCAAACGTTGTTCTTTCCATGAACCTTCCCATGTGCTCGCTCGCCGAAAGATACCGTTCGTACAATAATTACATATACAGCTGGCACTAATTTGCTCACCCCCAACTATTTATTTTCTCCTGCAGCCCTTTTCACAACCATCTCTGATTACAGCGAAAAGCAGGGTTGAAGGCCCGATAAGCTAATTTTGTCTAGCCCGGCCTTCTACATCAGCTATCGAAATGAGGGGTCTATTTTCTTAATTTCTTACCGTTGATTTCCGTGAATGATTTTAAGATTTTATGTGTATAGACTGTATTAACCATCATTTGGGTGTGCAGAAAATGGTGCTTAAACTGGCTATGGAAGACAAGCAAAGCAAGATAAGGGCTGTGAAGGCTGTTGCAGAGTCTGGAGGCATTAATCTCCATTACCGTTATTGCATATGATGCCAAGAAATTCCCTGCACGTAACTTCATATATAAATTTTGTGTTATGTCTCGGTTTACTAATGATGCCATGTTTCTTTCGAATCTGTCGCACTGGACGTGTAAAAGGGAAATATTTCTGCATGTGAGAGAAGCAGATCCTGTGTATCTCGCAAAAAAACTCAGGAAAATTGTGTAAAGAGATGAGATGCTGAGCATGGATCCTGCGAAGAAAAGACAAATAGTCTAACTACACCTTCTAGAAGTTAGTTCTCCAGGGCTTGACCTTCTTTCTCATCTGTCTGACTTTGTTCCTACTCCATTTTATTTCCGTATAAGTCTATCTTAATACGTAGATCCAGCACAGAAGTTTCAGCTCTCTGTGGCTCTGCAGCTATTCTTTCTACTCCGTCTTCTTATCTTCTTTTGCTACAACCCACGCTCATCAGCTCTGTGAATCCGACTTTCCTGAGTCTTTTTGCGAGATAGAGGAGATCTATCTTCTTCTAGCTCATACCCAGTGGAACAAGATTTCACCACTGCAATCATATATATTTTCAAGCATTAAAAACTGATTTTGGAGTAAGGAAGTTCTGGTTTATGATGATTTTTTATTAAGCTAACTAATAGATGTTGTTGAAATTTTCTTTTTTGAAAGTAAGGTGTGAGCAGAAGTTAATTTTCTGAATAAAATTTACCTTCAAGCCCCGCAACAGTCAGAAGAGCCCTTCTCTTGCTTTTCTCGTCCTCAGTCGTCAATTTCAATACCATTTTCCGCAAATCCAACATAACATGGACCATCATCATCAGTCACTCGACGGGCGACGGGCGACGTAATTTCTTACAGAATCTCCAGACCATTTATTCTGCTTAAGGACGACAAGTGTGAGTCACGTACCTTGGTATTTGACAGCTAATACAAGCTTTCCAGACTCCATGCGAGATATGTAATTAGTCTGGTAGAAGCAAAGCCGAATCAATGTAATAGGGAGGTTTCAATTTCTTCTATTTTAGCCACAGAATCGCATCGCTATGTATGGTGACGGTGAACGGGTATCCTCTTCCGTGTGGGAATACCAACTTAGTCAAAGAAGTAGGTATGATGGCTGTTAACGCCTTTACTTCAAGAACAGAGTACACTTGCTACTTTTATGAGGCTTATTATGACACATGTTTGCCTAAACAAAGTTGGTTGACGCCATGTAAAGGTGGAGTATTTCTTATAAATGAACATTTACAATATGTTAATATTTTGTGTTTTATATATTTCTATAATTAATATGCGTTAATTTTAATTCTGAATTAACTTTGAATTTTGATTAATTTTTTAATTTAAAATAAATTTTATTTATAAATATTTGATATCAAGCCAAGATGAACTTAAAATTGAGAAGTGTGGGTAAATTATTAACTTCATATTATACATTAATTTTCTTTAATCAAAATATTATTAAAATGTTTTAAACAAAATATTATTAAAATGTTTTAATTACTATAGATTTATTTTAATTTCAGAGTAATTTTCAAAGCATTCATAATAATTAAATATCTCAATATGCAAACTTATTTTTGAGTACAAAAGTTGAGGAAAAGTTTTCACCAAGAGAGATTTGATTCCTCTTGACTCTTACTAGATTTGAAGTTCAAAAAGATCCATGCTGGTTTTGAGAAAAACACTAATAAATATTTTAACTATAAAAAAAAAATTCACTAATTTTACATAATATATACTATATTCACATTGAAATATGTTGAAATATGCAACTTATGGCTCACATTATGTTTTTATGTTATTAATATTTTTTTATTTTTATATATTAAAAATATAATAGATCACAAATCTCTCTCACAATGGAAAAAAATGACAATATAAGAAATGTTTTAATTTAAATTATTTTGTTTTGTGCTAAATAAAATTGATATAAAATTCTATTATTTCATATGGACATTGAAATATTTTATTTATGATTAATACATTTTTTAATATTAATATATTTTTGTTTTGAATATTATATGTCATTTAACATAAAATTAATTATACATGATATAATAATAATAATTAGGCCCTTTGCGAAAAAAAACTCCGTCAATTGCTACTTTGCACTATCATTGTCGATGTGTTAGACAATTGAGTTATCTTTTGCCCTCAAATGATGATATTAGTTATGCCACTTATGATTGTACCCATAACCATCTCATGCGTAAACTCTGTGTTGTGGGTGATATCAATGGGAATACTTTATAACCATCCCACCTGTGAACAATGTGTTATCGACTAGCATAACCATATTTATGAAGGTAAATATGGTTGATATACGCTGATAGGCCTATATCAAGCATATATATCAATCACATTTTCCAATGTGGTTAATACACACCCATAGGCCAACTAATTATTAATAACTATATAAATATTGACAACCATATTATTTATATATATTATTATACGAATATTATATTAATATTATAATAATAATATAAAATTATAAAAATAATAATAACAATTATATTATATTATTATTATTATAATAAAATATAATAATAATAATATAATAGCTATTATAATAATAATAATAATAATTGTTATTATTATGAGGTTTTATTAATTCAATCATGTTTATTTTAGTATTTTTAATATTTATCTTAGGGTTTGTATACATTGGGTTTATAATATTAGTCCCTTTTGTTTATCATTACCCAAGGGATTATGAACCAAAGGGAATAATATTAAACATAAGGGACTAATATTATAAACCCAAGGAATTAGTGAACCCAACAGATAAATATTAAAAACCTAAGGGTTCAAGAAGTGCAAGGGATTGATATTACAAATATAAGAGATTAATAAAGATGACCATGATTGATATTATAAACCCAAGTTAATAATAAAACCATGGTTGACAATGTTTGGCTATGATTGACAATGGTTTACCATGATTGATATTATAAACCTAAGGGAATAATAAACCCAAGGGATTGATATTATAAACCCAAATGAATAATCAACCTAAAGGATTAATACTAAAACCCGAGGAATAATATTAAACCAAAGGGACTAATATTATAAACCCAAATATAAATATTACAAAGACTAAAATAAACATGTTTATTTTCATGGTGAGACAATCCTTGTCACAATGTGACATTCAACCATGGTTGACCATGGTTGACTATGGTTGACCATGGTTGACCATGATTGATATTATAAACCTAAGGGAATAATAAACCCAATGGATTGATATTAAAACCCAAATCAATAATAAACCCAAGCGAGTAATACTAAAACCCCAAGGGACTATGAACCCAAGGGAATAATATTAAACCCAAGGGACTAATATTATAGATCCAACATTCGTAAACCCAAATGCAAATATTACAAAGACCAAAATAAACATGATTTATTTTCATGGTGAGATAATATTTGTCAAAATGGGACATCCAACCATTGGACTAATATGGTAAACCCAAATATAAATATTACGAACACTAAAATAAACATGGTTTATTTTCATGGTGAGACAATCTTTGTCAAAATGCGACATTCAACCATTGGACTAATATTATAAACTCAACATTGGTACACCCAAATATAAATATTACAAACACCAAAATTAAACGTGATTTATTTTGATGGTGAGACAATCCTCGTCACAATGCGACATTCAACCATGGTTGACCATGATTCATAATATAAACCTAAGGGATTGATATTATAAACCCAAATGAATAATAAACCCAAGGGATTAATATTAAATCCCCAAGGGATTGTGAACCCAAGGGAATAATATTAAACCCAAGGGACTAATATTATAAATCTAAGGGAATAATAAACCCAAGGAATTGATATTATAAACCTAAAGGAATAATAAAACTAAGGGATCAATACTAAAACCCCAACGGATTATGAACCCAAGGAAATAATATTAAACCCACTGGACTAATATTATAAACCCAACATTGTTAAACCCAAATATAAACACTACAAACACTAAAATAAACATGGTTTATTTTGATGGTGAGACAATCGTTGTCACAATCCCTTATTGATAATATAAACCTATGGGAATAATAAACCCAAGGGATTGATATTATAAACCTGAATGAATAATAAAACCAAGGGATTAATACTAAAACCCCAAGGGATTGTGAACCCGAGGGAATAATATTAAACCAAAGGGAATAATATTATATACCTAATGGAATAATAAATCCAAAGGATTGATATTATAAACCTAAAGGAATAATAAAACTAAGGGATCAATACTAAAACCCCAAGGGATTATGAACCCAATGAAATAATATTAAACCCATTGGACTAATATTATAAACTCAACATTGTTAAACCCAAATATAAACGCTACAAACACTAAAATAAACATGGTTTATTTTCATAGTAAGACAATCGTTATCACAATGCGACATTCAAACATGGTTGACCATGGTTTGCTATGATTGACAATGGTTGACCATGATTGATATTCTAAATACAAAGCAATAATAAAACGAAGGGATTAATACTAAAACCCCAAGGGATTATGAACCGAAGGGAATAATATTAAACCTATGGGACTAATATTATAAACCCAAGGAACTAATAAACCCAATGGTTTAATATTATAAACCCAAGGAATTAGTGAACCCAATGGATAAATATTAAAAACCTAAGGGATCAAGAAGCGCAAGGGATTGATATTACAAATACAAGAGATTAATAAAGATGACCATGATTGATATTATAAACCCAAGTTAATAATAAACCCAAAGGATTAATACTAAAACCCCAAGGGATTATGAACCCAAGGAAATAATATTAAACCCAGCAGACTAATATTATAAACCCAATATTGGTAAACCATAATATAAATATTAGAAAGACTAAAATAAACATGGTTTATTTTCATGGTGAGACAATCCTTTTCACAATGTGATGTTCAACCATGGTTGTCTATGATTGACAATGGTTGACCATGATCGATATTATAAGCATAACGTAATAATAAACCCAAGGGATTGATATTATAAACCTAAAGGAATAATAAAACTAAGGGATCAATACTAAAACCACAGGGGATTATGAATCCAAGAAAATGATATTAAACCGATGGGACTAAACCCAAAATTGTGAAACTGAAATATAAACACTACAAACACTAAAATAAACATGGTTTATTTTGATGGTGAGACAATCATTGTCACAATGTGAAATTCAAACATGGTTGACCATGGTTTGCTATGATTGGCAATGGTTGACCATGATTGATATTCTAAATGCAAAGCAATAATAAAATGAAGGGATTAATAGTAAAACCCCAAGGGATTATGAACCGAAGGGAATAATATTAAACGCATGGGACTAATATTATAAATCCAACATTGGTAAACCTAAATATAAATACTGCAAACACTAAAATAAACATAGTTTATTTTGATGGTGAGACAATCCTTGTTACAATGCGACATTCAAACATGGTTGACCATGTTTTGCTACGATTGATATTATAAACCTAAGGGAATAAAAAACCCAAAGGATTGATATTAAAAACCAAAATGAATAATAAACCCAAGGGGTTAATACTAAAACCACAAGGGATTATGAACCCAAGGGAATACTATTAAGCCCAATAAACCCAAGGGAATAATATAAACCCAACATTCATAAACCCAAATATAAATATCACAAACACTAAAATAAACATGGTTTATTTTCATGGTGGGACCATCTTTGTCGAAATGCGACATTCAACCATGGGAATAATATTATAAACCCAACATTGGTAAACCCAAATATAAATACTACAAAAACTAAAATAAACATGGTTTATTTTGATGGTGAGACAATTCTTGTCGCAATGCAACATTCAACCATGGTTGACTATGATTGACAATGGCTTAGCATGATTGATATTATAAACCCAAGGGAATAATAAACCCAAGGGATTGATATTATAAACCCAAATGAATAATAAACCCAAGGGATTAATATTAAAACCCGAGTGATTATGGACCCAAGGGAATAATATTAAACCAAAGGGACTAATATTATAAACCCAACATTCGTAAACCCAAATATAAATATTACAAAGACTAAAATAAACATGATTTATTTTCATGGTGAGACAATCCTTGTCAGAATGTGACATTCAACCACGGTTGACCATGGTTGACCATGATTGATATTATAAACCTAAGGGAATAATAAACCCAAGCGATTGATATTAAAACCCCAAGGGATTATGAACCCAAGGGAATAATATTAAGCCCAATAAACCCAAGGGAATAATATAAACCCAACATTCATAAACCCAAATATAAATATTACAAACACTAAAATGAACATGGTTTATTTTCATGGTGGGACAATCTTTGTCAAAATGCGACATTCAACCATGGGAATAATATTATTAAACCCAACTTATTTACATTAATACTAAAACCCCAAGGGATTAATACTAAAACCCCTAGGGACTATGAACCCAAGGGAATAATATTAAGCCCAAGGGATTAATACTAAAACCCCAAGGGATTATGAACCCAAGGGAATAATATTAAGGCCAAGGGACTAATATTATAAACCCAATATTGATAAACCCAAATATATATACTACAAACACAAAAATAAACATGGTTTATTTTGATCGTGAGACAATCCTTGTCACAATGCAACATTCAAACATGGTTGACCATGGTTGGCTATGATTGACAATGGTTGACCATGATTGATATTATAAACCTAAGGGAATAGTAAACCCAAGGGATTAATACTAAAACCCCAAGGGATTATGAACCCAAGGGAATAATATTAAACCCAAGGGACTAATATTATAAACCCAACATATATAAACCCTAAGAAAATATTATAAACATTGAAATAAACATGATCGACCATCATTGATGTTGATAGTGAGATAATCCTTATCACAATCCCATGTTGGACCATGGTCGACATTATAATAAACCATGTTTGACTCAAGAATAATAAACCCAAGTGATTGATATTATAAACCCAAGGGATTAATACTAAAACCCCAAGGGATTATGAACCAAAGGGAATACTATTAAACAAAAGGGACTAATATTATAAACCCAAGGGAATAGTAAACCCAAGGGATTCATATAATAAACCCAAAGGAACAATAAACCCAAGGGGTTATTATTTATTTTCATGGTGAGACAATCCTTGTCACAATGTGACATTCAAGCATGGTTGGCTATGATTCACAATGGTTTACCATGATCGATATTATAAACCTAAGGGAATAATAAACTCAAGGGATTAATATGAGAAACCCAAAGGAATAATAAAAAAAAGGGATTAATACTAAGACCCCAAGGGATTATGAACACAAGGGAACAATATTAAATCGAAGAGACTGATATTATAAACCCAATGTATATAAACCCTAAGAAAAATATTATAAACATTAAAGTAAACATGATCGACCATCAACTACTCTGAGCAGATGTTATCTTAATTTTTATTTCAGTATCCCAAACATAGTGGGGCCCTCTTCACCTCTTAAGTTGTATCGATTGTTTTTCTTTGGGGCCAAATGGTCGCTTGGATGCCCCTTCTCGTTGGCCGCCTTCTAGGCAATGTGAGCGCATTGATACATGTTGATTACACGCCCAACACTCAGAGCTTCATCAAATGCAATAACTTCTTCTTCGTCTTCATCCTCAGGCTGAGCCTACTCACTGGTTGCAAATTTGTCAGACAACTATGTAGCCAGTGCACTCATTCCTTGGTTCCATCCTTGGCAAGTCATTCTTGAATGTCATTCGTCACAGAATTTGTAGTAATGATCTGATCCAGGTTGAACATAAGGTTAGAGCGCTACGTAGATTTGTTCGGGTGGCTACTACTGCTATCTGAATTCATAATCTTCCTTTGTGCGAACCTGGGAGGCCTACTTCCCATGGTTGTATCACTCATCTGTTGTTTGAGTTCGGAAACTTCGGTTTTCAAGGGTTCGATGAGACGAGTAAGGCTTTCAATTTCACTTGATTTCTTTTCCTTTTCCTTACTCATAGTGGTGTGAGACCTCCTTCCCATGTCTTTGGAATCCTTAGCTAATTCGCCATCTCAATGACTCTTAGCGCACAGGTATTTTTCCACAACAATTACCTCTTCTCAATTTTCCAATATTGTTGGTTTCGCAACTCACGTGACGAACTATGCAATTCTATTCGTAAGTGCATATGTGTAGTAGTCAATAGTGATGGATTCGTGACATTTGGTGTCTACTATCAATTTTTTCAATATACGGTTAAACCTCTAGTTGAAATATTTGAATTTTTCTTTTTGCAACATCTTGAGACAACCCTGCTCCTTTAGCAACATTGAGGGTGTTTTGTCTTCAACAAAATTGTCAAGGAAAATTCTCTTGAACACCCAGGAAGGTTTTGGTACCATACAGCTGCTCTGCCATCCAAGGTAAATGGAAACATTTTTCATGCAATGTCATCATAACGTACCTCGAGTGTCGGTAGATGTAGGTAGAAGGTGTCTAAGTGATCTTCCGCCTTCAGTGTCTTGTCACGGACGTACTTTATTAACAACTTCTCTGTGTGTCTTTGCATCCTTTGAAAGACACCTGGGAGTGCCAATGGGCCCTGGGTCATCCATTACAGATTTTGGTTAGCCATGTTGTCCTCTTCTTAGTCCTCTTACTCTTCTTCTAAATTTGAAGGTTCTACCTTTGAATCTGTTGGTTCATCTACACCTCTGCCTCCTTCGCTGCCTTCCCCACCACCTCCTTTGACGAAACCTTAGCCGAAGAGTAAGAGGATTATTTTCCCTCTCTGAGTACTAGAGGTTCCTCTTCATTTTCAATTGCTTCTACTGGCTCTTCAAGAGTGGCAAAGATTGGTTCTTCCACAGATGAGACTACCACTACTATGGGAGTCGCATTTTTCTTCTTCTGTGAATAGGGAAGAGTGTTCACTCCTGGGATTAGTCCAACAACTTTAGAAAATTAACAGGTGATGGGATAGACATTGTGGATTTGCTGATATGAGATTTCTTGTTTGAGTCTAGGAGGTGAGGAATAACCAACTTCATATTTACGTGTAGGAAAGAGGCAGTGCACGTTACTTCCTTGACCAGATGAGAGATGAGTGAGGTTGGTAGGACATTCAGCCATAAACTACTGGAAACCCTAATTCGAATGCTAGAAATGTTGATGGTTCTTGACCCACCAACATTTAGGGGATCTCCTTGGTATGAAGTCCTAACTATACCTCACACCATTTGGTGTAGGAGTCCCATCTGATACGATGGTCCTGTTGCCATTATCTTAGAGATTTTCCTTATCTTTTCTTGTTCAACACATGAGAGTGTTATGCTTGTATCTTCAAAAAGCGAGGGGAGTATGCCTAGTGAGTATATAATGTAACTTGTGTCTAGGTTCTCTTACTGTAAAGGGAGAGATTAAAGTGAGCCTATAGATGAGAGGTAATAGTACCACCTAGGGAGAGACACATGCGAAACAATAATGGTCTGTCCAACATCCAGCGGAGTAGTCCACAATAGATACAATAGTCGTTAAAACCAAAGTGCAAGGGAAAACACCTACACCATCCAACAGAGTAGTCCACATGGAGGTGACAGATGTTATAACCAATGCCTTTGCTTGCTGCTGTAGGCGTAAAAAGACATTTTGCGTTTCAAGATTGTCTGACCAGGGGACTCACTCATGTTGTCACATATTGATGTCCGGCCCGACATAGCGTTGGCCTAGACTCCGGGTGGGTGGAAGAAGGACCCGGAGGGCGCTTTCCTATAATCAGGGAAGGAAAATGCATAATCTGACTTCAGACTCAGATAAACGGATGATTGATTGAGGCTTTGCCGATTGAGAACATGCCCCTTGGTGGGCTGGGGGGACCGCTTAGTTGTCCTTACCACACCAGAAAACTACACTCTTTTTAGTAGGCTAGGCAAAGTGACACAAACACTGAACTGAGGTATCTTAATCGACGAAGGCTTAATTCTTTTTCCTTCCTCACCCATATGAATGAGTGAGCCATCCTTCGGGGATTGGGGTGGGTGGGTAAATAGTTAACAAATATCTGGTTGTAAAAAACAAGAATGGTATTTCTAATGTCCTGTGGAGTCATCCATAAGGACGAGACAACAGTGATAAACAATACAACACAACTACAAAAATGTAAGTACTAAGATAACCAAAGTAGCTCAATTATCTTAGTATAGGTTAAGCAAACATGAATTACAAGTGTCTAGAGAGTAGTCTTACAAACATCTACAAAACATGTGTGAAAATGTGCTGGCCTTAACAGGCTTCTGAATTAAGCAAAAGTTCCAAGACACATCTGTACACCATACATCACTAGTCCCGATAATGGGACATTGGAGCCACTCCTCTCTCCTCGAAGAAAAAACTACAGACTCTCAAGGCTATGTTGTAGGAGCCAAGGTGAAACGTCCTTGCTCATACAATGGGAGGGGTATATATAACCAAGGGTGATGCTTGACCCTTGTGACTCTTGGACTACCCTCATGACCTTCCAACTTCCAATGACTTTTCAACTCACATGACTCTTCAAGTTCTTGTGTTCATCCATTAGAATTCACTTTATATTACATTGAGTTAAAATGGATATGTCCCATAGTTTTGATGTGGCCAAGACAACTCATGACACAACTCGACATGACACTACTGAAATGTACTAGTTGAGTATGGCGTCCATGTCAAGTTGTTGTGTTGTTGAGTGATGGATGTACTCTTGGTGTGCTTTTTGTGTAGTGCAACTGACCTAGAGGAAAACCTCAAGCATTGTGCAATTCCGAACAGTAGAGAAGGGTCACTGAGGGTTGATACTGCACATTGTAGCTTAGTCGATGTTCAGTGGAAGAGGGTTTTCCGTTCAGACAGATTTTTAGGAAAATCGCTAAGTGTTGAAAGCAAGTGAACTTGTGGAGGATTGAAATTGTGATCATACACTTAGCATAATTCGACAATGAGACAACATAGACCACCAGGACAACAAGAAAAAACATTCCCTTGGTGAGACTATCTTAGAGATGAGAGCGACAAGCACAAAAATTCAGATAGACTTTCAAACGACCATGACGAAACTTGTGTGACAGTGTTTACAACATCATGTGTGAGCATGATGGATGTTTTCATAGCAAAGACAACCCAAACACGCCAATAAAAACCTTCAAACTCACAAGAAAAATATCACAAGTATGACAAAGAAATAAATATGCCAAAAGATAACCACTGGTCAAACAAGCAAAAGGGTCAAAAGAATTCACAAGAGCTCATGGGGTGAGCTCGAGTGTTTGCAACCGTGAAAGGAAAAGCCAAGGAAGGCTCCAAAATTTTGATGCAAACCAAACTTTTGGAGGGTGTTGCGGCCACTAAAACACATCTATATGTGTATCTCCCTCCTTCTCTCTATATCACCCCCAAAACATACATTGTCTTTTTCTAATATATCTATCTATCACTCCCTCCTCCTCTCCCTCTCTCTCTCTCTCTCTCTTCCCCTTCTCTCCCTTTCCCCTACATCTTATCTCTTCCCTCTTGCTCTCCTCTCTCCCTCTGTCTCAATCTTCCTTATCACTCCCTCCATCTCTCTCCACTTTTCTCTCTCTATGTCTTTCTTCTTACCTCCCTCTCTCTCCCCCTCCATATCTATCTCTCTTTCCCTACCTCTCTCCACTCTCTCACATCCTCTCTCTCTTCCTTCATCTCTCTCCCTTTCTCTCCCAACTCTCTCTCCCTTTCTCTCCCAACTCTCTCTCCCTTTCTCTCCCAACTCTCTCTCTCTCTCTCTCTCTCTCTCTCTCTCCCTCTCCACCCTCAAACTTTATTAATATATGAGTCTCTCTCTCTTCACCCTCCAACTTTATTACTATATGAAGCTCTCTCTCCTTCTCCCCCCCCTCTCTCTGTTTGTCCTTCTTTGTCTCATTATTTCACCCCCAAACATACACACTCTCTCTCCACTTCTCACTCTCTATGTCTTTATTGTTCCCTCTCTCCCCCTCAAACTCGATATCTCCATCCCTCCCTCTCTCCTCCTCTCTCTCAATTAATCTCTCATCCTTACTCTCTCTCCCTTTCTCTCCTACCTCCCTCTCTCTTCCCCCATCATTCTCTCTCTCTATCTCTCTCTCTCTCTCCTCTAATCCTCTCTACTCCCCCATCACTCTCTTCATCTCTCTCATCCTTTCTCTCTTGCCCCTCTCTCTCTCTCTCTCTCTAGCCCCTCCAATCCTCTGTATCCCCCCATCACTCTCTTCATCTCTCTCATCCTTCCTCTCTCTCCCTTTCTCTCCTGCCTCCCTCTCTCTCTCTCTCTCTCTCTATTTTCCCTATAGTCATGCCTCTTCCTCCATAACTCTCTCTCTTTCTCCAACTGTGTTACTATTTCCCTCTGTTTATCCTTCTCTCTCCTTGTCTCCCCCTTTGTCTCCATCTTGCCTTCTTTGTCTCTTTATCTCACCCCTAAACATACACACTCCTCTCTCCTCATTTCTCTCAATTCCTCTCTCTCATCCTTCCTCTCTCTCCATTTATCTCTTATCTCCCTCTCTCTTCTCCCATCTCTCTCTCTCTCTCTCTCTCTCTCTCTCTCTCTCTCTAATCCTCTCACTATCTCCCTCCCTCTCTCCTTCTCCCTCCATCTCTCCTTCTGTATGTCCCACCTCCATCTTTATGTCTCCCTCTCCCTCTCTCCTCTCTTTCCCATCTCCATCTTTATGTCTCCCTCTCTTACCCTTCTCTACTTCTCTCACTCCTCTCCCTCTCTCTATTCTTTCATCCTCTCCCCTTTTCTTCCATTTATCTCCATCTCTCCCTTGTCACACCCCCTATCTCTCTACCTCTATTGCTCTATCTTTGATCTTCCCTCCCATATATATCTACAACTAATATATATATCATGATATATTAATATATATTATAATATAACAAATTTAGTATTGTATTAATCCAAAGTTATTAATTTTAATAATAATAATAATAATAATAATATATTAATATGAATATGAGATTTAATAAGAATAATATTAATCTTTTAATATTAATACTAGGGTATAGAATTTTTTTGTTTGGTATTAATGATAATTTGGTCAATGGTATTTGGCCCGTAGGCTTGGTATATAATTATATGTTGATACTTAACCATATTTTATATATTTTTATTTATTTACCATACCTCTTTATACCTCTTTTATATTTATTTGTCTACCATACCTCTTTTATAAATATGGTATTTGGCCAATGATATTAATAATAATTTGTCCCATGGTATTTGGCCTATAGGCTTCACCTAAATAAAACCTCTTTTTTGAGTTTTGTAAATATAAAGAGGTTTATGGAGTAAATATAAAAAGAGGTTTTTATTTATTTACCATACCTATTTCTTTAGCGTTAGTAAACCTCAACATTTTAAATTTATATTTAAATTTTTAAATAGGACTAATATTAGATTAAAAATGTTAAATGTTAAATGTTAGACATTACATGTTAAATTTTTAGGTTTGTGTTTTTATGTTTACGTTTACATTTACATTTACATTTTTAAGTGTGATCTACCCCCATACTTACTTTATGTTTATGCGTTTACATTTAAGTTTACATTTACCTTTATGTTTTTAAGTGAGAATTACCCCCATACTGGGCTCTACAGCCTGTCTCAGCGCAAAAAGAATATATCAAAAAAGATTAGAAATCAACATCTAATTATATACCAACCCTATGGGCCAAATAACATGGACCAAATTATTAGTAATACCATGAAAAAAAACACTATTAATCCTAATATTAATATTAAAATATTATTATTAAATCTAATGTTTATATTATTATATTATAGTATTAATATTATTAAAATTAATAACCTTGGATTAATACGATATTAAATTTGTTATATTATAATATTTATTAATAGATCATGATATATATACATATATATATATATATATCTTAACTCAAGGTATATATGGGAGGGAAGATCAAATACATAGAGTGATAGAGGTGGAGAGATAGGCAGAATGACATGGGAGAGATGCAGATAAACAAAAAGAAAGGGGAGAGGATGAATGAAGAGAGATAGAGGTAGAGAAGGGTAAGAGGGAGAGGGAGACATAAATATGGAGGTGGGACAGAGAGAAGGAGAGAGGGAGAGGTAGACATAAAGACGGAGGTGGGATAGAGAGAAGGAGAGAGGGAGGGAGATATTGAGAGGATTGGAGGGTAGAGAGGGAGGGAGATAGTGAGAGGATTGGAGGGTAGAGAGGGGGGTAGGTAATGAGAGGATTGGAGGGTGGAGAGAGAGAAAGAGGGATGGGGGAAGAGAGAGGAAGGTAGGAGAGAAAGGGAGAAAGAGGAAGGACGAGAGAAAGGATTTTAGAGAGAGGAGGAGAGAGGGAGGATAGAAAGGTGGAATTGGAGGGGGAGAGAGGGATGGAGGAAGAAAGGCATAGAGAGTGAGAAGTGGAGAGAGAGCATGTATGTTTAGGGGTGATATAAAGTGACAAAGAAGGACAGATCGAGACAATGGGGGAGATAAGGAGAGAGAAGGAGAAAGGGAGGGATATAGTAACACAGTTGGAGAGAGAGAGAGAGAGAGAGAGAGAGAGAGAGAGAGAGAGTGATGGGAGAAGATAGATGATTGGAGGGAAAAAATAGATAGAGAGAGAGTGACAGAGGGAGAGGAATATAGAGGGGGTAGGAGAGAGAGGGAGAGAGAGGAAGAGAGTGATGGGGGAATAAAGATGATTGGATGGGAGAGAGAAAGAGAGAGAGAGAGAGTGATGGGGGAAGACAGTGGGAGGTAGAAGATAAAGGGGGAGAGATGAAGGATGAGTGGGAGGAGGAGAGAGGGAGGGATAGAGAGATGGAGTTGGAGAGGGAGAGAGGGAGGGAAGAAGAAATACATGGAGAGAGAGAAGTGGAGAGAGAGAGAGGGACTGACAAGGGAGAGATGGAGATAGAGTGTGTATGATTGGGAGTGAGATAATGAAACAAAGAAGGAGAGATGGAGAGAAGTGAGAGAGAAGGAGGGAGAGAGGATAGTAACAGAGTTGGAGGGTGAAGAGAGAAAGAGAGAGAGAGAGAGGTGGAGAGAAAGGGAGAGAGAGGAAGGAAGAGAGAGACAATGTAAGAGACTGGAGAGAGGTAGGGAAATAGAGATGGATATGGAGGGGGAGAGAGAGGGAGGTAAGAATAAATACATAGAGAGAGAAAGGTGGAGAGATATAGAGGGAGTGATAAGGAATATGGAGAGAGAGGGAGAGAGGACAACATGAGGGAGGGGAGACAAAAGTGGGGGAAAGGGAAAGAAGGGGAATAGAGAGATATGGAGAGGAGGAGGGAGTGATAGATAGATAGATTGTAGAAGGAGAGTGTATGTTTTTGGGGTGATATAGAGAGGTATAGGGAGATATAGATATATATATGGAAGGTGAAGAGAGGGAAGAAGAGAGAGATGGTGACGGGGAGGGAGGGATAGAGAGATTGATATATATGGAGTGAAAAAGCGTGTGATTTTTGGGGGATGAGACAGAGAGACAAAGAAGGAGAGATGGAGAGATATATAGATATATATGTAGGGTGAGAGAGGGAATAATATTTTTCACTAGATGCATTGATTTCAATGTAGATGGTGATTTCTAATCCTATTTGATTGCTTTAACTAGGTGCGTTGATTTTAGTGTATATGTTTATTTCTAATTATATTTGATTACTTGCACTAGATATATTGATTTCAATGTAGATAATTTCTAATCCTATTTTATTTCTTGCATTAAATGCATTGCTTTCATTGTAGATGGTGTTTTCTAATTCTATTTTATTTCTTGCACTAGATGCATTAATTTCGATGTAAATGTTGATTTCTAATTATATTTGATTTCTTGCACTAGATGCATCGATGTCAATGTTGATGATTTCTAATCCTATATGATTACATGCACTAGATGCATTGATTTCAATGTAGATGTTGGTTTCTAATCCTATTTTCTTAATTCCACTAGATGTATTGATTTTAGTGTAGATGTTTATTGCTAATTCTATTTGATTACTTGCATTAGATGCATTAATTTGAGTGTAGATGTTGTTTTCTAATCTTATTTGATTCCTTGCATTAGATGCGCTGATTTCAATGTAGATGTTGATTTATGATTTGATGTAATTGGATGTATGATGGTACATTAATTTTAAAGTGATTGGATTAATGGTGTGCATTCATTGAGTGTAAACAAAGAAAATTATTGACAATGTACATTTATTTTTACGTTATAGTAATTCAACCTATTAATATTGGAGAGAAAGAGAGATGCGGTTTGATGTTTACTACAACACATCGAGCTAAATATTTAAATGGTTTATGATTTCAACTATCATTGTCATATAATAGATATCGAAATATGACAAAACTAATAATGGTGACAATAAGAATAGTACAAGAAAATAGTTTGAGATTGATCACAATGAAGACTAATTGCAATTGAATACATTCTTATCATTCACATTTTCTATCATTAAACACTATTATATTGTCACTTTGCATTCAAAATTTTTATTTCATCATTTTTCATCATTAAAGCTATTAACAATATTTATAATCTCAACAAAATGAGGCAAGTAAGAAAATTTAAAATTAAAATAATGAGATAAATCTCAAACATATTTATCATATTTAAAATGATTATATTAATATTAGATGTATTTACATATTATTGATAAAATTAATCATATGTTCAATAGATTTTTCTTGGCCGCACACGACTGAAACTAGCCTAGATTCATCTTAAGTTGGGATCTATCAAGCGCTGAAAGGGATCAAATCTCTCGAGGTGCAACCCTTTCCTCAAATGTTAAACTCAAAAAATAGGTTTTCACCTCGACATATTTGATCCCTCTCGACGTTTGATAGCTCTGAAGTTAAGATGGATATAGGGTGTTTATATAAAGGTTAGAATATGATGCAAAATATTTTCTTCACACAAATAAATGAAAACGAATTCAAAACAAATTGTACTATGTGGAAGGCAGTGTAATACATGAATTGCGACCTAATAATTTTATTTTTTTTAATATCGTTTAGATTTTCTCTATTTATTATAGGATTGGCATGTGAGGGCCAATATTTTCTACGTCATTATCATACTTAAATGGGTAAATAAAAAAAATTTAAATTTAAAATTTATGTAATAAAAACACACCTTCATGCTCCAATATGATTGGTGGGAAAAAACATCCTAGTTTGTGTTCATTTAAGTTATTATGGCTAAAGGAAATTGACAAAGGCAATGGAAAAGGATTTGGAATGGCATGAGACATTATTTGGCATTTATTTATGAAAATAAAGGAAATTAGGAGAAAACGAAGGCGAAACATCACAGGTTGCATGTGAGGAGGAAAATGAAGAAAATAGAGGCCTAATTGATAAAAAGGCTTATGAGGATTAGTTCGCAAGTTTTTTCTCAAGCTTTTTTTCTCAGGTTTGGTCAGTGTAGCTTTTTTGTCAGTTCAGTTTTGGAGCTCTCATTCTATTCTCTCTCTCATACTCTTGGACATTTAGAGTTTTCTTTGAGCACTCTTGGAGAGGGTGGCATACTTGGATGATTAGCGCAAGAAGGAAAAGTAAGAGCAGGAAAGCACAAGTGGACATCAAGATCAACAACTGTAACGGGTTTATCTTGCAGCTACTGAGCTTCATGTATGTTTTCCTCACTAGTTTTGCCATGCATGGCATATGCATGTGGTTTATTGGTAATTATTTGCCATTGGCATGGAGTATTTCCTGGATTGACAGTGGATTTTCCCAGCCTTTCCATTTCCGGGATAGCATTGGTGTTGTGGGTTCATTTCTTTTTTTTTCTGGTTGGTTCTTCTATTTCCTTTAGTTTGGGTTGAGTTACTAGTTCCTAGAAGCCTTGGTTGGACAAAAATTATGGAGCCCTGTAACAACTTGGGTTGAGTTACTAGTCCTAGAGCCTTGGTTGGAAAAATGTTTTGGAGCCCATGGTGGGTTGAGTTACTAATCCTGGAGCCTTGGTTAAACAAATTCTTTGGAGCCCGGCGATAGTTGTAGGTTGAGTTACTAGTGTTGGAAGCATTATTTGGAACAAACACTCTGGAGACTTGGAAGGCTTGGGTAGAGACCAATATGGTGATGGTTTTTAATGTCCTACCATGAGGTGGAATGACTCCTTGATGGGTTGAGGTGGTTTGGCCTTTGGAAGCCCTAACTCGATTTTCATGGATTGTTCCATGAGATCCCACATTCATGCTTGGAATATGTCATGGGGGTGACTGGCTAAAGAGAGATTTAGTTAGCCGTGTCTATGGTTGGGTGGTTTTTGGAAGTACCAAACCTGTTTGGTCATTGCATCATTAATATGAGGTTATTTCTCCTTGTTATTTCATGAGTATTATATTGCTTCATATGTGGATTATATGGATGTTGTTTCCTTGGTTTTTTTGTTGTTATTATGTTGGTTATGAATATGTATTATGAAAGTGGTGATGTATGGCTCTTATTATGTTTTTACTTGTAAATGAATGAACAATGTATCTATGGCGTAATAGATGGAATTGTAGCTAATGTGATAGGCAAACAATGCCTCATAGCGAATCTCAGATAAGTATGAGACCCCTATGCTTAGCTATGCTATTAAGACCTGTAGATTTCACATTTGTGATATGCTTGACGAAATGTTTTTCATCGCTAGTAGGGGTCCAGTCTAGTCCTTGTTGATGTTTTTACAAATGTATCATTGTTGTCTTGTGTAAATTCATTTCTAAAAGTGTCATTGAGTTCTGGGAAGTGACCTAGGCTCTGGACCTGAAAATGTGGCACAAATCCCAGAGTCGTAGACACAACACTGGGGAAAAAGGTACCTGAAAGCTCCCTTGCCCTTGTTGTGGGAGCTTCTAGAGCCTCCCAGATGCACCCTTGCCCACATCAAGGGAGTGTCTAGGGGTTTGATGCACTAAAACTTCAGTTGGACTCATAGATTAGTTACTTGAGTGGTTGGGATGCCTCCTACGAGTTTTGTTGCTAATATGGAAGGTTTGTGTGGTGTGCTTCCATCAATTTCACTTCCTTAAGGTGACTTAGGAGGTTGAATCCCATTATGGTGGTCTCTCGACACATATTTACCTTGGTTGGCCGGTTAATTGGGTAGATGTGGGATGAGGGTGTTACAATTGCAAGCTCATGGTGATATTAGATAAAAGATAATGCCCTAATTCTAAAAGTAATTAATAGAAACTATTAAGTCATGTACAATCTTCATCCCTTAATTAAAAAAAATATCAAATATATAACGATTTGTCGTGAAGTTTGTAAGTCATTGATTAAAAGTATTAACCCCCTCCATTTTTCAACTTAAAGAAAACCTTGTTAATTATGCAAGGAACAGTCTTGAATTAATTAAAACTATTAACCCGAGTTTACAAAAATCATCCCTCCAAAAAATAATGAATTAATAGGTCAGGAACAGTTTGAAGATGACTACACTAAAAATTACATTTCTACTCTCAAGTCTCATCTCAACGAAAGTAGTGTGTTAGGTGGTAACCATGAATATATGTGATAGGTTGATGCCTACCACATTTCTTAATATGATGTAAAATAAAAAATATACCAATCCTATCGACATAAATATCTCATAAACCCGTTATCATCTTTGTATAAGAAAATTATTATCTTGCAAATTTCATAATGCTATCCAATCATTTTTTCCTTTTATTTGTGAAAATTTACAACTTACTCGAGGTGTGTCGTTGGACGAGAGGCTATGTGGAAAAAATGTCAAACGTCTAAATTATAATGATGCTAGGATTCTAGACGTTTAAATATAATAATAATCATAAGTTGATATTTTGAATTTTGTTTCATTAACTTTGTGAGTATCAAAGTTTAAGCGAAAACTAAAATGAGATAAATAATAAAATTCAGTTGTAGTATAATAAATTAGGTTAAATTCCTCACTGACATTGTATAGGAGTTTAATAATTATACGAGAATTATAATTTTTTTAAAGAAGGAATCATTTTTGTTTTAAGATATGGAATGATAATCATATAGATATGTTAACTTTGGGAGATTATTAAAAATATATATAATTTAATTTATTATAGCTAAATGTATTTACATTTTAAATGATGATTTGATTTAATAACTATAATAATTATATGAATATGTCTTAGAGGTAGCTTAATTGGTGATCAAGGTAATATAAGCCCTGTAAAAACTGAGAGATCCAAGGTTCAAACCCCCTAGGTTATGATCCAATTTATAGTGAAGAGGACAATCATAGACCCCCAAAGTCTTACTAATAGCTACATGTTAGGTGGGTTGGTGGGTTCTTCTTTGTTATGATCCCATGATGATCGCACCACTTAGACCATAATGGGCATGCAACACTGACAAGTTTTTGTTGTAAGGAACATGACTACTTACTCTCGAACTATGCCTCTAGCCTTCGTTCCTTTTGAAAAATCGCCATCAACTTGAAAAATAAGTTTTCATAATGATCTCAACACAATAACCCTTCTTACATGTTAACGGTTTTAACACTTACCCAAATTTCCATTCATTTACTTCATTGAAATTCAACATGCAATATGAACAATTTAAATGTAAGCAATAGTACACTTGAACACAATATGAACATGTACAACAACATACAAAGGAGGGGGAACTCCCAACATAAAATATCCCATTCCTTTACTAACTTCAAAACTTCAATATACAATCAGGTTAGTAGTTGGCTAAAACATTGCCATGCCCAAACACCAAATTACAATAATATACAAAAACCATTGCTTACAACCAAATGGAGGGAAGCTAAATCTTTTCCCTTTAAAATAGATAGACCATAGAGAACCTATCATGCAAGTCTTCCTAGCTCTCCCAGGGAAATCTCAACACTTTCATTGCCTTTCTCCTATTCTCCCACCTTCTTCTCGTTCGTTGCCTCAAACTGTCTCCACACCATAGACTTACTTATATACTTGTTCCCTTTGTGGATGCCTCCCTCTATTTTCCATCCCTTCATTTTTATATGTGTCTAGTCCAACAGTTAGGGTGGATTATACGTTTGCTGACACCAACTTCAACTGTTTAAGTTGACATGTCTATTATGCTAGTGCATCCCTTAACTAGCCATGCACGACACAAAAATCCCATCATTCAGCGCTCGCTTCCATGATATCATGTAGGTGCACCCAAGGCACCTTAGTGTGCCCACTAAGTTTGCGTACATCACCTGAATGCTCATTCCACTGTCTGTTTTGTGTGTGACCTAACCTTTGTTCATGGTATATCCTCCCATTGGGTCCCTAATGCCTAGATTTCATGTGGGCTCACCTTGGGTGCACGTTCAATATGCCATGCATACCTCTCACACAAATTCCAACGATCCACATCTAAATTCCTTTCTCGTCCCCAACATGTCCATTTCGTGTGTACATTTGGCCCATTTGTCCAATATGCTGCACCAATTGACCCCACTTGAGTCTCACATGACTCGAGTGTGCATGGTCCAAATACTATCAAAGATTGTCATGGGTGACTAGTTTGGTGCTTGTCTCACAATCTTTCACATGTCGTCTCGATGGGGCACGCTTGCCTTCGTACAGGCATCCCGTATCACCACTTTTCCTAATCCAACTTGGTTATCATTGTAATTAAGTTTTCACACTTTTCCCCTCATTCACAACTCACTCATGTTGTCACTAAGTGGGTCCAATCCAACTTGGAATACCTCTTCGGAACACTCAGGCCAAGGGCCTAACATGCTCCACCACTTTAAAATGGTTGTTGTCCTCAACAACAACTCCACTCGAAAAATTTAGTTTCCATGTCTAAATTGTCATGAAGTGCCACCAGCTTCGACGTCATGGAAGAACCACCTATCTCCTTTCATTCCTGTCGCATGAACTGTCCAAGTCCTTTCCATGAACCTTCGTCAAGGCTCATGTCCCCTCTTTGTTTCGTAGGACTTCATGTAGGAAATATCTCTTGAACTCGTGGTCATCAACAATCAACACAAGTGTCTCAATACCACACACTTTCCCATATCATCATGGAAGGTCTCCTACACCATCTCATGGTGTCGATGTTCCTCATCACAACTACCCATGTGCCAACTACCAAAACTCCATCTCTTGTGAACTCTTTCTTCCATAATCCAACTCAACTCCAAAACATCTCATCACATTGCATGCCCCCGTGACTTAAAGTAGTTGAGTAGCTAATCCAATTGTTGTGTCCAACTCATGAGAATGCACCTCCTCATGCCTTAATTCGTTGTTTCTCCAACACTTGTCACATATAAAACTTCCATTAGGAATGCCTCCCTTCATCATACATAAGGCATCCAACTCATATCCAAGTCCATGAAGAAAACTTCATCTCATCTCAGATATGTTTCTTATCATCTTTGTCAAGGAGGAAATTCTCCACTCACCTCATCATCTCGTCTATCTGTTGCTTTCGATCTTAGACTATCACATATCCATTTAATTATTAAGGAACTCATAAAAAAAAATTAAAGGTCACTGGATTTTTTTATTTTTTAAGAAATCAAAATTGCCTTTCCAGCCTCTTGTTTTCAGTTATTTAGTTCTTTTTTCAAGTTATTCATTTTGATTCCAATACATATAAATGTTTTTGCTCGTAAAAATGTTCCATCCTCTTCTCATTTAATATTTTTTAATTCTTTTCATTTTTTACTCATTTACTATATTATATGCAAAAGGTCTCTTACTTGGTCCTTTAGCATAGGTGACGTTCACTATGTAGTTATTAAAAATGTGGTTATTTTTCAACTTTACCACTTGGTGCATATAACTTTGGTAGTCTTCCCCCCCACACACATATTGCATATGAATTCACGCATCAATCATTGGATACACACTATAATCACTATATAGATTTGATGTCATGACTCGTTGTAAGAGCATAACATATGAGGCACACATATATGTCTATAACACTTTTCTTCACATTCCACATGCGGTATTTTATAAATATATTGATTGCATTTTCAATCAAACCTGGTTGACCAAGTTTACATTAATGTTATATAATTTTTTTCCTGGTTCTAGATCTTTCGATCTAGTTGTTGGCAGCTTCAGTCTCATTAAAGGAACAACCCTACCATCCATGTGTAGTTTGGACTCACTTGCACCCTCTACATTATAGATTTCTACTTAGGATTGATGGTGTAGGTCACTCAGCAGAGGGTTAGGGTAACCACCCTACCCATCCCTACCGACACCATCTCATTTGCACCTATTCCAAAATAACATGGATCTCTGCTCCAACTTCAAACCCTACTATAATTTTTGTTTTGTTTTCGAATGGTTACATGATTACCATTTCACCAGTGAGCCTCTTCAAATTTGTTGTGGGAGGATGGCTAGATACTTTAAACAGTAACTCTGAGTTATGACTCTTGTCTCAACGTTGTCAGGGTTGCTTTTGGTTACAATACATGTTAAATTCTATTCTTTAAATATCAACATCTTCTAACCTCTCGGTAATGTAATTACCATGGTCGCCGTCCTCTCTTCCAAGGAATGCATTAGGGATTCTGGGGTTATTCTTTAATACCCTTCGGTGGCCGCTACCAAAAATTCTCAATGGGTTTCTAGCTGAGGCTTGGGATAAGTTCCATGTTTTTCTTTCTTTTTATTGATGTTGTCAAATTGTTTCTTTTTAATATGCTATAAATTCCCATTGTATGAAACCCCTCACATTTTCTTGCATGGCATACCCAAGGTAATGCACCATGCCATAATCTATTATAGGTAAGAAAACTATGGTTTTTCAATTTTTTAATATCTCAATAACAATACAGTATTTCAAGGGTTCTTCTGACCAAAATTTCTGACTCTGTGTTTAGCTACACTTGGAGCTTGCATTTGAAATTAGGCAATAAGGGTTTGAGACTTTTCATTTAATTCACCTTCGAATTAGAGCATGATTTCTAGGTTCTATCTAAATTTTTCTTTGTTCTTTGCACCAGATTGACATGTAGCAAAGCCAAATGCTTTTGCACTGGTGTGACAAGGCATACTTTTAGGTTTCCATGCTTATATTATTTCCTTGACTGGTTGAGAATAAAGTTTATGGTTGTAAAATTTTGGGACATTGAATGAAAGTGGACACACCCTGCTCCTTGGCTTTCTCTACAACCTTTCAAGGTTTCATGCGTGGTTAGACTAGCGGAGATCATAATATGTACATTTTTCTTTTATATAATATTATTTTCTTGATTATAACCTAGCAAGATTAGTGTTTGTATAAAATAACAAGGTAATTTCTTTGTTCCTCGAATTGTTTGTCAACCAAACCATTTGCATGGGACTGTATATATTATCTTTTGTTAGTTTTGATAATGTAGCAAGTTAATAATTTAGTATTAAGATTCTTTATGGTATTTCCTTCTTCAATAGTTATCGTAGCAATTGTCTCACTCATATATAGTTTACTTCTTGTTGTGGAAACTTGTAGAATTCATTGGGATTATTTGTAACATATTTATACACATGAGGAACAATATTTTGTCTGCGATGTATACAAAGATTATTAGACACTTATAAATACTACTAGGGATTTTTATTTGTATTTTTCTTCTCTTTACCTGGCAAACATAATTTATAATGTTTAGTACTTCTTTCAATTGGTAATTTCTTAGGCATATTAACTCTGTATTTTTTGTCGTGCATGAAATTAATGTAAGGGAAGTTTTCTCTCTCTCTCTCTCTCTCTCTCTCTCTCTCTCTCTCTCTCTCTCTCTCTATATATATATATATATATATATATATATATATATATATATATATACTATCTATTAGTCTAGGGCTCCAAGGTTACCTATAACAACTAAACTATTTTTTTTTACTCTAGGGATATAAGAATTCAAATTGGCTTCAAACCTTCGAACTTTCCTTACAATATTTAATAACTTGCTATATCTTAAGTATTAGCTCATAGACAATTAACATTTTTATTTTAAAGGAAAATAGTTCTTCTTTTGTCTACCCATTTTTACTTTTTGCTACAGTTTCCTGACGTTTTATAAAAACATACTTCAAGGGTTTGTTACCTATTCAACCATTCTCTTTTTCATTGTGATCATTATTTCCCTTTAATTTCTAAGAATACAAATTCCTTCTTTTTTTTTTCTTTTTTTTTTTTCAGTTTTCATCTAGAACAATGGTTTCTCTAGTTCTCTTACTTTTTCATGTTTCGTGACAGTCTTGCCACCACAATTTCAGTGTCACAACAACACATTCTAGTTTATTGAAGTTAGTTTATTTAGGAGTTGTTGGATATCTCTGATTTTGTTGCAAGGGAGATATGGAGTACCATAAAAATGCTTGTATGCTGGTACTTGGGAGACATCGTTGCTTGGTTAAATATTGAGATCATAGTTGATGTCTAGATCTCAGAGGGATGGTATCTTGTGGAGATCTGAATTAGTGGTGATACCTAGATCCCTATAAGGGTCAGTGTTAGGACATGGAGGCCTAGATGGTATCTATATCGTGTTGGATGGATATCAAGGTTGTATCCTAATGGTACCTATAGTGCAAATTCCCTAGATGACAGCTTAGTCCTTGCTGGGAGGATACCTTTGTAGTGAGGGTATCTCAAGAATTGCGTATGATTTTATACTCTTCTTAAGAACATTTGAAATCAAGGTCAACATTGTACCAATTAGATAAATATGGACACCTACCTAGTTAAGAGGGAGTGTTGAGAAATGTAACTAGTAGCAGGCTTCATAATTGTATTTGAGTCATGATGTAATATATTTGTCGAAAGAAAGAAAGAGAAAAAATATTTACTAGCATGTCTTTCATTCTTTATTTATTTTATATATAGGTCAAAGCACCCATAGTGTGCTTTTAAGGTTTTTTTTCATGTGTCATTGTCCATGTCATCATCTTATAAACCCTTCATGGGCTTCTTATGTCAAGACATTACTATTATTTTTATGTAATTGGTCACGTAAACCTTCCTCCATCAAGTCGACCTCAAGCACATCAAGTAGGCCTCATTAAGGGAGATACAACCAATCTAAATTAAAGTGATACTCAACCTATTTGGGTATCAATCAAGTGGAATTTGATCTTCAACTCTTGAAGGAAAAATGAAGTATAAATTACATGAGGAAGAGCCTATCTCTTAGCGAGATGTGATGGAAAGTCTAGTAAAGAAGATTAGAATCCTAGTGAAGAAGGAGAAGGTATTACACTTGTATTTATAAGTCACATGTGCAAAAGCACTGGAGCATTGTAGGACTGAAGATCTTTGATTTTAATTTCAGGCCGGATTGCAAAGCGTGAAGCCCTATTTGATAAATTTGAGGAATTTATTAGATTATGCCTAATTTTTGAAGGAAAACCCTTAAAGGCTAGCTTAATGGATGGAGGAAAGTCATTATCTTGGTCAAGGGTCCTAGTTGTCTCATTTGTTTTGGTTCTAAAATAAGAGTATAAGGTTTTTGTGTTTTCCCCTAGAAGAGGGGTTTTTCTCTGGATCAGTGCCTACATCTTGTGTTCTAATGTTGTCTTTACGATCTTCATAGTTTTGGAAATTGTCTTGATGATGAATATATAATGATAAAGAATAAGAGGTAATAATAAGTCACAAGAAATTTTCAAGATAAGAGAAATCAAATTTAAATAATCCCTAACAATGTTCCCCTAAGGATTTCTCAACATGAAGTTTGAATTTGTAGTCCAAAGGGTTGAGAAGAGTGTTATGAAACCAGCTCAAGAAAAGATAGAAAAGATAGATCAACACCTTAGAATTCAGCCTCTTCGAGGGGGCAACCTCCTTTACATTACATAAATGAACAATTCTTGGATGATACAAATGAAAAGACCTCCTTTCTATATATAGGAGTCTAAGGGGTCATAACATAATCAGAGCCGACATAACAATAATAATGTAAGGGCACAATAATAATAATAATAGTGGGCTTCTATGGGGCACAATAGTAACAATATGGGCACTACATGGGTACATCAATATAATAAGCGGGTTGTACTAATAACAATAAGGGGTTACACTAGTAGTATAGGGGCCTAACATGCCCCTCTCCTTCAAAAAGCGTTGTCCTCAATGCTTGAGTAGTTCTCGATGCTTCTGTATAAAATTCTTGTCCTCCCATGTGGAATCTTCAGCGGTTAAGTTCTTCCACTTGATGAGATACTGTAAAATTGATCGATTTCGTAGCTGTTGGGTTCTTGTTTCTGTGACTGCTCCAGGTTCCAATATGATTTTTCCTTCCTCTTCAATTTCTAGCAATATTGTTTTAATTGGGATCTTTCGCAACTTTTGAATAAGTGGCCATACTTCTTCGTCCTCCTTCCATTCATCCCTTGCTTCGTTTATCCAATCTAGTTGGATAATAGAAATAGCACAAAATGATGCTTCCACATCCTCATCCTTGAAGAGTCTTCCCATTCGGTAAGGTCGCCATTTTTTAAGTGCATGTAGTATTGCCAACATTTCCTTCTCATAAATAGCTTGCTTGAGATGTAGCAGTAAAATACCCAATCACCTACATCAAAACACTTTTCACTACAATGTTGATCTACATGTTGTTTCGTTTGATTTTGCACCGAAGTGGTGTTATCCTTTAAAAGTTGGAGAACTTGTTGTTGATGCTCGATGTGATCTTTCACTACTTGAACCTTTTTCTTCTTGATATGTCCTTCTATCTCTAGAGTTTGAGGAGTGGTAATTTCTTCCAATCCTTTACAAGATATGGTCGAATTCATTTCTTGGTGCTCTATGTGATCTTTCACTTCTTGAACATTTTTCTTCTTGATATGTCCTTCTACCTTGATAGTTTGAGGAGTGGTAATTTCGATCAATGAATTACAAGATATGGTTGGATTCATTTCTTCCTTCTCGATGTGATATTTCATTTCTTGCACCTTTTTCTTCTTGATATGTCCTTCTATCTTGAGAGTTTGAGGAGTGGTAATTCTTGCCAATGCTTTACAAGATATCATCTGATTCATTTCTTATTTCTAAGGGGTCAGGTCCTAGCTTATATCTTCTTCTTTTGATGTTTCTTGATCCTTTTCTTCCTCCTCTTCATATTCTATGTAAAACAATTTCATCTCAGCACAGTTATGACCTTTAGTGCATTTGCTATCACAATTACAAAGCCCTTTTTCTCTTTTTTCTTCCAATTGTTGTGGTGTAACCTTGTAGGTTGTGGAAGGCTAGGAGAAACAACACTTCCATCCTTATAGTTGTGAGGGGTATGCTTCCTGGTTTCCATAATTTTTCTTTCCATTATGTCACAAAGCCCTTTTACTCTTTCCAATTGTTGTGGTGTTGCTCTAAAGAAGGTGTTGCTCTTTGTATCCTCATAATGTGCTATCATTTCCTCCGTGAAAATTGACCACGTAACAAGTTGTTTATGAGAACGAAGCCCTTCATACCATAAAAATTGATCTGGTTCTAAATATGAATATGCAATGCATACCTTTTGTAAGAGTGGTACACCATGTAGATCAAAATATTGCTCCATCTGAAGTATCCAATTTACCGAATCCTTGCCATCAAACTTTCTCATCTTGTTTTTTCTTGATTTTAGGAGCTCGATCTTGAAACGACTGTAACTCTATACTTTCGGATCTTTAAGTTCTAAAATTGTGACCTATAGTAGCCCTCTGTGTCCTCTTTCTAATGCCACCAGTCTGATCCAAATTGGATTCTTCAAGAAAGAGTTATGTACAATCTCCCAAGATGACCTGATTATAGACCTTTCCAGAAGAGAAAACTTGTATGAAGCACCACATGTCACTGTTTCGACCTTTGGCTCTAAAAAAATATATACAAGAAACTACAGTCCATCCTCTTTCTGTACCTTCTTACAAAATTTCAATCCAATGCTCAGAGAGAAAGTTATGACGATTTTCCCCAGGTCACCTGTTTGGAATGTAATTCAGGAGTCTGCAAAAAGACCAACTTCCTTAGATCATATCTCCGCAAATATAGTGCAAAAAGCTCTGAAATTCGGACCCAAGGTTCAGCATGGTTTCTTCTCAAATGGGTTCTTTTTTTCAACTTTTGAAACGTCGCAGAAAAAAGTTATAGTGAAAATGCCACGATGACCTGTTTGGAGCAGTGAAACCCTAGAATCCAAAGCTCTGATACCAAATGTTATGAAACCAGCTCAAGAAAGGATAGAAAATATAGATCAACGCCTTAGAATTCAACCTCTTCTAGGGGGCAACCTCCTTTACATTACATAAATGAACAATTCTTGGATGATACAAATGAAAAGACCTCCTTTCTATATATAGGAGTCTAAGGGGTCATAACATAATCAGAGCCGACATAAAAATAATAATGTAATGGAACAATAATAATAATAGTGGGCTTCTATGGGGCACAATAGTAAGAATATGGGCACTACATGGGTACATCAATATAATAAGTGGGTTGTACTAATAACAATAAGGGGTTACACTAGTAGTATAGGGGCCTAACAAAGAGAGCGTGATTGAGCTAGGTGAAGTTGTGGATATGGCTAGTGATGATCTTTGTAGCTCATTTGAAAAGTAGTCTATTTGAAGACAATGTGTTGGGATGCCTCGATAGGCCAAAGAATATTTTTGAGTCTTAAGAAGCCTTTGGGTAAGATTTCATTCCTGTCAAATTTAGCTTTAGACTCTTGGAGTAGAACAAGAATCTCTATCGAGAGTTTAAGAAGTATGGAGATTTACCCTTTAAATTTTAGGGATTATATGCAAAAAATTTCATAAATTTATGGATTGAAGCCATTGGTGTCAACCCCTAGTCACATGGTTTGAAAAGAGTCATAACTAGGTGCCTAGCCAAATGTTGCTTCACACGTTTAGGTTATTTGTAGTTAGGTATCAACCATTCATCTTTTAGATGTTGGGAAGTAATATTTTGAGATGTCATGTGATTGTGATACATGTCATATTATGAAAAATCCTAATGCTAATAGACCTTGAAATGTATGTTAATTTTTAGAGATACTCCTCATCAACCATTGTGTACCACCTATCACATATCATCCGATAACCTATTGGGATTCAAGAGATTGGACATTGGGGAACTATGATGCGTGAGAATCCTTGATACTAATAGATCCCAACATGTTTTTTTATTTCCAATGAATTTCTTTGGTACTGGATGGACTATTGAATGCCCAACAACCCCAGTCCCAATACCAATAGACACTAATAACTATCTATTGGTTGATATAGAAGATATTATTAAGTGCCTCTAGAGTATGATTTCCCATGCTATCAAGCTAATGAATCCCTAGTGTCAAGAGATATATTGAGACTCCACCAACATAAACCTATAATGCTGATGGAACCCAAAAATGTGTGTTAACTAACATGGAATTTCCCATCAACTTTGGTGTCATTTTATTTTTTTATTTCAGGTGATCATATGTTAGGAAGTTGAGGTATAGGTTGGTATCTTTGTATCATTGTTTCCTCCTGATACTGGCAAAATCCAATAAGGTGTAAACATGGCATGCCTAACATGGTAGTTTTTATGTGACATGAAATACTGATGGGGTTTAGAAATGGTATGTTTGAATGGAAGGTCTAGGTGATGTGGCATACTATTTTGGTTCTTACATGGCTTGTCAACATGGCATGATACCATGGCAAAATTACATGGGTCAGAGTTTCATAATAGTGTTGAGGTGGTAACTAAAGTGGTATGACTAAGCACATGGCCTTATACATGGACAAAGATTTCCAAATGTATTCCACGTGTAAATTGTATGAATACTGATGTAGCACATTGATTGGGAATATTTTCAAATGGGAAACTGATGTACCATGTTGATTGGGAATATTTTCAAATTGGCATAACTTTATGTCGAGATATTGGATTGAGATGAAATATGTTTCATTGGAAGGCTACCAATGAGTAGACGATGATGGTTCTCTTAGAAATGATTTTTTAGGATGTTAAAGGAAGAATGTTTTTTTTATAACCACATCTTCATAAATTAACCATGGATATTGGATTTGGATACCATGTAACTTTAATAATGCAATATGGTAATGGGTGTGTTACAGAGTGGAATCAAAGAAATGATCCAAACAATATACATTTAGCGCTAGAGATACACCATAGAGATAAATATTAAAGTTAAAGGTTTTGTCCTAGAAAACGAATGGATTTAATACTATGTACTTATCTAACCATATCTAAGTGTGATTTGCAACAATAGAAAAACATAAATTTCGGAGCAAAATAGGTCAATGCATGTGTAACTAAGGTAACTAGATATGCTAAAATTTCATTATTTTATAAAACTAAAAAACTATATGTTGTTTAAACAGATAGAAAGAATTGTAAATGAAAGAATAGAAAAATAATGTTTAGTGTAATTGTGCAACCGAGTATGAAAGAAATTTCCTATCTCATAGATTATGAATCAGATGAGAGGAGAGTTATAGAAACTCCCCCATATTTGGTAGAAACAATGAGAAGTTTGAAGGCTAAACTTTGAAAGTTGCAAGGTTCATAATGAGAAACTTATTCAAGAACAAAAAAAGTAGAGGGAGCTAAATACAATACTACTAGAAAACATGCTATACGTGCAAAGGTTGTTTCAACATGGACTAATTACAAGTGATCGAAAGAGACACTATGATGAAAATAAAAGGGAGTTAGATGAACTCAAATTGAGACAACACACGATGGATGAATATAGAAATATATTTATAGAGCTATTGAGATATGTGTGACTTATTAAATATGAGGATATGAGGGTACAATGGTTTCCCAATGGGTGCCAAAATATTTTAGTAACACGTTGAGTTTGATGATCCAAAGGAACTTGATGAAACTATCCAAAAATCAAGGCATTTATATGAGAATTCAAAGACAAAGGTGGAGCCTTACAAGGCCTAGAAGAAGGAGAAAGTTGGGTTCAAGATAAAATGGTTCAAAGTATCATGATATGATACATTGGTAAATAGTGATAAGTTAAATTTTCATCAAGGGAATTAATCCCACTTAAGGGGAGAATGAGACCACTAGACTACCAAGGGATAGGACATAGGACCAAAATAGAGGACTAGTGATATGTTTGGGTGTAATTAAAAGCACCTATTAAGATAGTTTGGTCACAAGTATAAAAACAATCATAAGGTCTATAATGTTCAAGAAGCTACAACTATCAATGATGTAGCTCACAATGCAGCTAAAATATCACTGAAATTTTGGGGATGTGAAGAGGAGAAAATACTTTGTTACTTTCCTTATAAGCCACACAATGACAATAAGATTTTGAATTTTTAGGAGGCTACTATAGTGGTGTTTTCGCTGCTACAACACCCTCCAAAAATTTCACTACATTAAAATTTTGGAGCCTACTTTATCATCGTGTCAAATGTTGCCATGGTTGTCTCATTTTGTCTCATGTCATCCTATATGTTTCAAGTGTTCTTGAGTGTTATAAAATGTCATAACATTAACCAGAACATCTTTGATGTGTTTCATGGTCACATCATCTTTGTGGTTGTAAAATAACACTTTATGGTCACAGCGACACATACATCATTCGTTGTACTTGGGGAATGCATGCAAAGTGGTGTTTAGATGTATACTTATCATTATTCAAGATTTTCTACGTTTTCTTGATGAGTTAGTATGTGTCACAGATGATTTTATGTCTAAAACTCATCATGGCCACCCCTTTTCCTATATTCTAGACTTAGACAAATTTTGGTTTCAAATTGAAACCACTAAGGCCAAGAGTGCATGAGCTCACTCTTAAGCCTTGATTGAGAATCCTTAATTGTTTGGAAGTGCACCATTATCCCTTGAAGAGTGTAAAGTGTACTTCCTATTCCCTGTCCCCTTCCTTGTTTTGAACTGTGCCCTTCAAGAAACCATGCCTTCCTTTGAGCGCACTACTTCGACTTGAAGAAGTCCGTCCTCCTTGAGCACATGAGGACACCCTGAAGGGCTTAATATCAACACTTCATCCTTCAACAATTCTCCATGTGCCCTCCTGACCCTTTGAGTTCATGAGTGCACTCTAAAGTCATGAAGCTTCAACCTTCAGCCTTTAGACTTGCACCATGTGCCCTCCTAGGCCTCTTGAGCACATGAGCACACCCCAAAGGCCTGAATCCTTCCGCCTTCAGCCTTAAGGAGTGCGCCCTATGCCCTACCTCTCTCCCTTGAGTGCATAATACACTTGGGAAGCCTGAAGCCTTCCCCTTCATCCTTCAGACTTATGTCATGTGCCCTGCCTTATTGTCTCTTCTTCCTGAGCACATATCGTAGCCTTGAAGCATCTCCCCTTTATACATTCAACCTTTTGAAGTGTTCCCTTGTGCACAAAAACATTCCTTACACTTTCCGAATGAGACGGAAAAGGCGTGAATGGAAAATCAACATCAAACATGTTATAATAAGATATTTTAAGGCTTGTGGTTACTTGTCATGTGTGATTGCAGACATAGGTGTCTCAGGAATAACCTAGCAAGCATGCATGAGGAATATTGGGAAAAGAAGACAAACAGAGGAAGCATTTAACACATTGAAAACTTAATGATCTAAGTACCCTCAATAATCCACGATTAAATACCCTTTAGAGGGTGAAGACATCAATGATCAGAAGCTACATGAAGAATGAAGACACAAGTGGCAGTCATGTCATCACTAAAGAAATTCCATGTCATCAATCACTATTAGTCCTAGTCATTAATGATAGTTATGTGTCACGTCTTCATCATATGATGATGTGGAAGTCGTGATGTAATGTTGTAATCATTGTAAAGACAAATAAATGGAATCCCAAGAGTCATGCATGAACAAAAAGGTTATGAAAGTCTAAAATACATGTAATACCAAAAGTCATATGTAAATGCAAATGTCAATTTGAAGTCCAAAGGTTGTAGAAGTCCAAAGGTCATTAGGAGTTATAAAGTCAAGAGTCATGAGGATGTGAAAGGTCATGCCTCAAGTTATAAAAGGATCCTCATTTCTCATGTAAAGGAATTTTAACCTTGGATTTTCCCATAAGGCATTATAGAGACAAGGTTAGTACTTTTTAGGAGCAAGTAGTGGCTCTAACACTCCATTATTGGAGCTAGTGATGTTCATCGTATTTATGTATCTTGGAATTTTTTATTAATATCAAAGCCTTCAAGGCCAACACATTTTCACACATGGATTGTAGATATTTCTAAGGCTATTCTTTGAATGTTTATGGTTCATGTTTTCTTTCACCTATACTAGAGTAATTGAACTGTTTCAGTGACTTCGGTGCTTAGATTATTGGACCTGTGTTGTAACGCTTATAACGATCATCGCATCTATGTGAAATATTTCATGTGATGTTAGATAAATATTTCTCATCTGTGTGTGTGTTTCCATTAGGGTAGTAATATTACTTTCCTCTTAGAGGCTCACCTTATTTTCTCCCTTGCAGTAAGATAACCTTGATACATCTTCAATTGAACACTCACAAGGCACAGTCTCTTGCTCATTCGAAAGGACATTTGTGCTTCTCTCTTGTGCTAACAGTCAAAGCTAAGGCATATCTTTAAGTAAACTACATCCGAGCCATATTATGGATGGGACTCCTACACCAAATGGTATGAGGTCTGATTGGGACCTTATATCGATGAGATCCCCTGTATGTTGGCAGCATCCAACACCATCAACATTATGGAGCTAGAAGGAGGGAGTTTGGTTTTTTATGGCTGATAACTCTACACACCCTAACCATTCATCTCTTGGACAAGGTAGAAAAATTTCGAGCACCATCTCAACTCTTATTCCCGAAGTGGGAGGGTCCTCTCAGCCTAGCCCATAGTTGACGTAAGAGGTTGCCTATGAACGAATGTGGTAAGCTTGACCTATATCCTGTCGGTTCACTAATATAATCAATTTAATTCTAGTTTTACAATATATATCACATTAACCAAAGAAGAAAGAAGAAACTCATACCGATATATTATTTCATATAGTGGAAGATTTGGTTTTTTCCACTCTTGAAGAGTTACCAGAATCCTTTGAAGAAACAGTGCAGAAAGATCCACTTCCACCCATGAACGAAGGCTACAAGGAAGACGTTGTTCTTTCTTACACGGGTTTTGAATTCAGCAATGGTTTAGATAGTTAAGGAGGAGATCCCTTAGATTATAATAAGGAGGAGGAACTTCGAGGTGAAGAAATGGTCAACCAGGACTTTATGGCCCAAGGGTGTCTTTCTCTTTTTCATAATATTCATAAGATGCGTGGGCACCCAGAAAATCTATTATCAAAGTTCAATCTAGATAAAAAGAATAAGTAATAATATCACATTGAGAATTTGTGCATGCATCTACGAATGTTGGAAGTAAGATATGATGATGTTGATTACATACTTTTTCCTTTTACATTAAAGGGTAGAGAAAAAACATGGTACCATAGTATTCGTACCAATTTTGTTCATATTTGGAGGGAGTTTAAGAAGTTATTTCTAGAGAATTTTTCTAACGACAAGACTCCAGCCATGTTACTAAAAGACCATGGAAATAGTAAAATGGGGGAAAAGGAGAAAGCGAAATATTTTTATAAAAAGTTTAATCACATATTAAACAAGTTTCACCTGGGCATGAAACTGCATAATTCAATTACTATTGATTATTACATAGATTCCCTTCCCACTAATGTTTCCTCATTTGTTAAAAGAGTTGCAAAACAAACATTGGCACAAAACTTTGTAGAAGAAATCACCATCGAGAATGATTTTCATGCTATTGGAATTATTACTGATGATGATGAATCAAAATACTCTAAGGAAGCTAGTAGTATGTCTCAACTGTATTCAAGTAAGGCTAAAGATAAGGAATCATTAGATATTGAAATCTTGACCCGAACAATGAAAGCACTTACCAATGAAATTTCACAAGTAGAGGTAAAGCAAGACTTTTACTAACAGTAAGTCTCCCAAGTCCTTCCCGTTTCGAAAGAATAGTAATAGTAACAAAAATAATCAACTTGCCAAGTCTACCCAGAGTTTGAATGTTTTGTTTAATATAGAAAGTATGGGTGTGGAAAACTATTTCTCTTTCCATAAGGAATCTCATTCAGAAAATACATGTTCACAATGGAACCACAACATGAGGGCTCTGTCTATGGACATTGTTGATTCTTTATTAGCAGATGCGAAGATAGAACAAACAAAAGAAAAAAAGAACCTGCTACGACTAAAGAAAGTACTGGTATTAGACATGCAGTGAATACATTTGATTATATATATAATGTTGACAAGAAAAGTGTTGAAGAACCTCCACCAAGTGAGGGCCCCCTAAGAATAAGAATGGTTGATATAATTCGAGGAGCAAAGGGCCCATTTTTTAATAGGAGACGATGAGACAAAAATTAAAGGAATTAAGGAGGATCTCACCACCTATCAACCCTACTCAAAATGTATAACACAAGTATGGAAATACAACTAATTGCAAGAACAATTCCTCTAGTAGTAAAAGTAAGTCTATCACTCCAGAAGTGTCCAATAAAGCCACTCATCGAGACACTTTGGCACAACCCGCTAGAAGTGAAACCATTGATTATAAAAGTATCGAATATTTAATGAGGGCTCATGCAAATATTTCAAACTATGGGATTGCAAAGATAGCAAGTCTGTGTGGGATGCTTCTCTAAGACTTTCCACAACCTTTGCTAGGTGACAAAGCTTCTTCTTCTTAAAAGGAGTTTGGTAAGTCTTCTGGTTCCCTTGAATCTATAGCTAATGATGTAACATTAGAAGTTAACACTCTTTTCCCTCAATTTTTATTAACGTTTGAGATTTTTAATTATAATGTACATAATTTTTTAGTTGATTCTGGTGCATATATGAACGTAATGTCATTATCTGTTACAAATAAAATAAATAAATAATGGTATAAAACTCAATGCATGAATTATTCATTTGGATGGATCTCTCATCTAAGCTATTGGTAAACTCAAGAATGTCCTTATTCGATTATCATTTGATCAATGAGTTCACCAATGTATAAATATTGTAATTGTGGACATCCCAAAAACCGACAATATACTCCTGACCAGAGACTAGTTTACAAAATTACAGGGGTATTTCGCTACAGACTAGTCACACTTATGGCTTCCATGTAAGGGCAGGAATAACCAAATTCGAGTGGAAAGTGAGCCATATATGAAACACACTGTGACACCACTTGAGGGCCACAATGAGCCTATTTCTTTTGTTGATCTGATTTTTGGAAATTGTTTCCTTGAAACTGACCTTAGGTGTTATCAAGCATAGTCATCATTCGTTCCACCAACTACAAAGTTGGAGCTCCTTTCTTGTTCTCCAGCTGGTGCAAATGAATCTTGTAATATAGATGTACATAGTAATACTAATAATAGTATAAAAAGTATCATAGTAGCTAATAATATGTGGACTCTATATTTTGATGGTTCAAAGAAGCTGGATGGATATGGAGTTGGTTTCATATCTATAGACCCATGTATTAAGAAGCATACCCTTTCATGCCTCTTGGATTTCGAGTGCAATAATAATATTGCCGAATATGAAGCACTCACACTTGGATTAAATGAAGACATTGATATGAAGGTATAAGTTCTCAAGGTAATTCGTGACTCAGAGGTGGTCACTCATCAAGTACGATATACTATCCATTGTCTTTCACCTAATTAAGAAAACTACCAACAAGATGTATGGTGTTTAATTACTCATTTCATTTCTATTCCTAGGCTTAGAAATGTTACAACACATGCATTGCAAATGAAATTTCTAGGACGTCGCCATTGGAAAATGGGTTTTTTATTGAAATTGTATATAAACCATCTATTTTTGACAGTGTCACTAATTTACATGTTTTCAATGATGACCAATAGATACTACACTTTATTTCTCATGTTGAAATATTCAAATATGCTTCCATAGAATAGGATGAGTACGATCAGGCTTTGCAGGAGGCATCTAGTGCAACAAAAGGAAACACTTTTCCCAAAGGCATGGTGTCCCTACACAAGTTATATGTCATTCAGAAATGATTTAGAGGACCAACTAACATAGAGACTCAAAGTTAAAAGTTATCATCTGAACAAGTCAATATTGGAACTCAAGAAGATCTGAAGAATGTAAACCTCAGTACACGTTGGTCTCCATGGGAACGCCAACCGTTTATCCTCTTATTCAAATAGTATTGTATCGTGTCAAATTTTGGAGCCTATTTTATTTTCGTGTCAGGTGTTTCCTTGGTCATCGAGTGTCGTCTCATGTTGTCCTATATGTTTCAAGTGTTCGTGAGTGTTCAAAGTGTCATCACATTAAGCAAAACATATTTGGTGTGTTCCATAGTTGCATCATCTTTGTGGTTGTAAAGTGACACTTTTTGGTCACAGTCACACACACTACACCCATTGTACTTGAGGAATGCATGTAAAGTGGCACTTTGATGCATACTTATCATTTTCAAGATTGTCTAAGTTTTCTCGATGAGTGAGTATCTGTAGCACATGATTTTGTGTCTAAAATTCATCATGTCAGTCCCTTTTCCTATCTTCCAGACATAGAAAAATTTTGGTTTCAAAGTGAACCCATTAAGGCCAAGAATGCACAAGAACACTATGAATCCTTGACAAAGAATCTATATTTCTTCAAAATTGCATCATGTTGCCTCCAAGAGCATAAAGTTCACTCCCTTAGCCCTTTCCCCTTCCTTGTTCCAAATTATTCCCTTCAAGAAACTAAGCCTTCCTCTGAGCACACTCCTTTGACTTAAAGAAGTGCTCCCTCCTTGAGCACATGAGCAAATCCTGAAGGCCTTAAGCTTAACCCTTTAGCCTTTCGTAATGTGTCATGCACCCTCCTGGCCCTTTGAGCACATGAGCACACTCTAAAGGCACAAAGCTTCACCCTTTAGCCTTCAAACTTGCACCTTGTGCCCTCCTAGGCCTCTTGAGTGCATGAGCGCACCCTGAAGCCTTCTTCCTTTACGCTTAAGGGGTGTGGCCTATGCCATCCCTCTCTCGCTTGAGCGCACAACACGCTTGGGAAGATCGAAGCCTTCCCATTTGTCCTTTGAACTTGCGCATGTGTACTGCCTTGATTATCTCTTCTTCTTGAGTTCATGAGCACATGTTGAATCCATGAATCCTCTCCCCTTAAACCATTTAGCCATTTTAAGTGTGCCCTTACACACAAAATATTTCCTTGCTCTTTCCAAAGTGCACAAAAAATGCATGAACAAAAAGTCTACATAAAACATGTTAGACTAGGATATTTTCAGGCTAATGGTTGCTTTCCATGAGTTATTGTAGCCAGAGGTATCTCAGAAATAGCATAGCAAGCACATATGAGTAATATTAGGAAAATAAGACAAACAATCTAAGCATTGAACACATTCAAAGCTTGATGATCAAAGCACCCTAAAGACTCCAATATTCAAGACCATTTGGAGGGTGAATACATCAATGATCAAAAGCTAAATGAATAACGAAGACATAAGTGGCAACCATGTCACCACTGAGGAAAGTCCATGTCATCTGTCAATATTAGTCCCATTAATCAAAGATATTTATGTGTCATGTCTTCATCATATGATGATGTGGAATTCATCATGTAATTTTTTAATCATTGTAAAGACAAATAAGTGGAAGCCTAAGAACCATGCATGTACAAAAGAGTCATGGAAGTCCAAAAGGCATGTAATACAAAAATTCATATGTAATTCCAAAAGTCATTTGGAAGTCTGAAGGTCATTAGGAGCTAGAAAGTCAAGAATCATAAGGATGTGAAACATCATGCCTCGAGTTATAAAAGGATCCTCATTTGTTGTGTAAAGGAATTTTAGCTTTTGATTCTCCCATAAGGCATTAGAGAGACAAAGTTAGTACTTTTTGGGAGCAGGTAGTGACTCTAATGCTCCACTATTGGAACTAGTGATGTTCATTGTATTTATGTTTCGTTGAACTTTTTCTCAATATCAAAGCCTTCCAAGTGAGCACATTTTCACGCATGGATTGTAGATGTTTATAACACTATTATTTGAATGTTGATGGTTCATGTTTGCGTTCACCTATACTGGAGTAATTAAACTATTTTGATGACTTTAATTCTTAAAATGTTGGAAATGTGTTGTAATGCTGATAATGGTTGTCACATCTATGTGAACTATTTCTCTTAATGTTAGATGAATCTTTCTCTTCTGTGTGTGTCTCCATTAGGGTAGTATTATTACTTCTCTCTTAAAGGCTCACTTTATTTTCTCCCTTATAGTAAGAGAACCTTGATACCTCTGCAACTGAACATTCACAAGGCACACTCGCTTGCTCATTTGAAAGGACATTTTCACTTCTTCCTCATGCTGACAGTAAAGCCAACGTATATTTTTATGTAAATGGTAGTCAGGTTGTATTCTGGATGGGACTCTTATAATAAATAGTGTGAGGCATAATTGGGACCTTATATCGGGGAGATACCCTGTATGTTAGGGGTATCCAACATCGTCAAGAAGTGGATAAAGTAGCCATAAGTGCATGTAAGGTTTAAGAAGTAGTGGATAATCAACATGCATACCACCTACTAGTAGTGGTGGAGATGGAAGGAAAGGAAGTAGGCCAAGGCTTGGCTAGTGCAACTACCTACAAGAAGAACACTAGGGAATTTAAAAAGGAAATGTTACCCACCTTTGGTTTTATGGTTAATAAGAATGATCGAAGTAATGGAAAAATATCTCTAACATGATTAGAGAATCAAATGAAATCCCATGGTACGGATATAGGACTTAATGATAGCTAATGTTGTTTATATAAATGTATATTAAAAAATATATATATTTATAGGAATGCTAAAAGGAGGGTCCCCATTGGAATGATTGAAGGAACACTAATTATATTTTGTTGCATAATCTTGATTTGTAATCTGTAGCATGAATTTCCCAAGTTCCCTTGTTGAGTAAATGTAGAAGGATATTTTCGAATAGTTAATGGTGAACTAAAGTGGACTTGACTAGGATATAAACTAAATTATGAAATAAATTGAGCCTATGAATGCTTGTTTGACTGCTGAAAGATATTGAGAATGAATGAATGAGTGAAATGGATTGGCTACTGAATTTTAAAATATTGGAACATATGTTTTTAATTGGTTTGACTAACATATTGCATGTGATTGAGATTTTGAAGTAGGAAAAAGATGCACATTACTCTTAGGAATTAGATATTAAAAAACCCCCAGGAGATTGTGTTATAGAAACATTTACCACCCTTGGTAGATATGATGCTCTGGTTATGGCCTAGGGCAACCATTCCTTCCAGACTTGGTCCAAAATCTAAAAAACAATGTTTTATTTCCTATATGCTACTTTTCCCTGTGATAAAAGCATATACACTTGGGTCATCATATACCCAACCTATGTATATGTGTTAAACAACTGAAAAATGATAAATTTACTTAATTTCAGGTGAAGTTCATGGGTTTTACCTGTTACTCACCTCCTATATCCTGTGGCCCAACTATTTCCCAACTGAAAAAACTAATTTGGAGAAGTATAAATAAACCTCCATGGGAAGGCCTTAAAGGAGAAGAAAGGAGATATTGATATTATAGTTGATTTATCCCTGATCGAGTCTGATGAAATCCTTGTGCCTCTTGCACTCCCCAAAGCTTTAGGAAACCCTTGTTTCCTCTTTTGAGATATCCTTCATCCTTCTTGAGATATCCTTGTGTATGATGATGGAGGAAAATTGTTGAGGTCAAGAAAGGACAGATCCAGAGGACGGTTCTGCTTGGAGCTGGAGGAAGACTCAGGTTGTAGTTTTCCACCTTTCTTGTAGCTTACATCAATAAAGAAATGATGTTATGTTCCTGATATTAAAATGTGTTTATGCATTGATCTATATTGTGATTTGTTTATGAATCTTATATTGATGCGTAATTGTTCATTCATTTGTATGATCTAACATATATATCATGAATATGATTTACGTTTCTACTGTTGTATATGCTTTTTTTGAATAATTTATAGGTTTCAATGGCATTATTAGAAGTAGGGGGTTTGCACCCTACGACATCTACCCAAACGTAGGAATTCTGGGTAAGGATACTTCTTCCCAATTCAGTAGAATAAGCATTTAGATTGTTTGTCTGAGCATTTCTTGTTGTTGTTTTCCCTCCGCTCTGTTGGGGTTTTCAACCCAAGATCTTAGGGTGTTCTCACCCGCAATAGAATTGGTGACTCCATTGGGGATAACATTCATTTTATTCTTGGTTTGGGTTGTTTTTTCTCGACCAGGGTTTGTTTTCTTGATTGCTTTCTTTTACAGTGTTATTTGACTCATTAGCTTCCTAGGCATCAAGTCTGATCTTCTAGATTAGACCTTGATTTTTTTTTTTCTTAATTGAGCCTTGTATACGCTTTTTTCTTGGGTTACAGTCGCATATACATGCAAGTTTCCTCAATAGACTTGCATATACGTGAGTTTATTGTCTTAAAAATGTGTGTGCACACCTCTGTGTCTTTACACATTCACGTATACAACTTTTTGAATTGTTTTCTCAAATCTTTTTTCCCAATTAGGTCTACTGCCTCGTGATTTATGTTGTTTTATGGCAATCCACTATCGGAAGAACTCAGTTCTCCTGCAAGTTTTCTTTTTCAAATCTCCTTCTTGTTGAAAAGCCTAGTTGGCCTAGGATTTTTGGTTAAGCAAGTTTCTAGTTTGTGTCTTGGGTTCAAGGCTTCTGTCTGAAGTTCTTGGATGTTCTGGTTTTCCAGAACAAGAAATTGATTTCAGTTTCTTTTGCAACCCAGATTTCAAGTTTCCTTGATTTTCTTTTCCTTTTGATTGGCCTTGTTGCATTTCTTGCTTTTCTGAGTGCCTTATTGGAAATTTTGAAAGTTTTTCTTTCTTGACATTTTGTCGGTTTGCTGAAACCTTTTACTGATGTTCGGATCTATTTGTACGAGTTTGTAGTCTTTCTTGTTTCAAGTTTCATTTATTAATGAGTTTTATAACTTGCAAGATATAAGGACTCCTTATTCTTCTTTCTTGATCTTTGGAATTTAGTAGTTCTTTTTGTGACCTCAAAAGTTGCTTTAGTTTCCTTAAAAGAAAAACATAAAAACATTGCTTTTTCTTTTCTTTTTTCCAAGATTTTGGATTTTTGGTTTCTTTTTTTTCTTTGTTGTGGAGCAATTGTGATCTTTTTCAATTTGTTTTGCTTTTTTTGGAGGGAAATTTTTTGTTAAAAGTTTTTCCCTCTTCATTATCAAGTTGGATTATTGACTTTATAAAGAAGCAAATTTGCTCATAGTATGAGTGTTTTTTAGGATCTTGCATTTTCATTTAAATTTCCATTAGGTTAGTTTGAATATTAAGCATTCTTAGTCCTTTTAGATTTTGAGTGTGTGTGGAGTGTTTCGAAAAAGAAAAGAAAAATATTTTTCTTATATAAGTTTTTCGTAGAACCCGAATAGAAATCACTCTTCATTGAAAGAAAATAACTGCATGCATATAGTTAAGTTTCTATTGGTTTCTTTTTCATCTTAAACATCATTGGTTTCACTCCCATAATGCCCTTGACTTAAAGAACATCTTTATGAAATCAAACGATTTAATAAAATGAACTAGATCTTTTTATTTTTGTCATTAACAAACACCAACAAGTTTAGGTTCATTAGGGCCTTGGAAAAGGTGAGTGGAGAGTTAACTCTCCAAGGCTGCTCAAATTATCAAACATAGAAGTGGAATAACGAGCGAAATCCAATATCGTTAGAAAGACTGGGAAAGTTCTGTGACTAGGAGTTAAGCACGAGGGAGAGTGAAGACAAGGAAGAGAGATACCCCATCTCCTACTTGTTAGATCCTGCCTCATGACTGCTCCGCCCGACTTTTGATACAAGCTTGTGCCCATAGTTTCCTTTCCTAGGGATCTCATAGATGGCTATGGAGGGGAATCCTGTGGCACTTGAAGTAGATGTTGCATCACATTCTTCAGTACTCCTGCACGGTACACTTACGATGCTTGGGTGCTTGCACCAGTAAAGGCTATTATCTGAAGGTCAGCGTAACTGCTTTTGATACCTTCACTAGTAGGCCTGGGCCGTCATTACCCCAGAATATTTTCGTAAGGTACTTGATATTTGCTTTCTTGTATTCTGGTTTTCGGTCCTCATCACCTGGAGAAGAAATACTTGAAAGTAGTTTGATTGACTGCATCTTTAGGTGTTTTAAGAGAGTGCTCTTTTCTCCTAGTTGGCCTAGCTTTACAACCTTTTTGAGTCTTTAATTATATTTCTTAAAAGTAATTCAAAGTAGATGATTGACGATTCGTTGGTCTAGGAGACTTCGTGGGCTTTCACCTATGAGTCCTGAGCCTTCTCCTCGAAGGTGTAGGAGAAATTATGCCAGTGATTTTCAATCAATGGCAGTAGATGCATCGAAGATTGATCCTCCAGTTGGAGTTATTGATTCACAAGATAGACCTGGTACAAGTAGAGAGTTGGAGAGGAACACTCCAATTCTTTCTAGAGTCCTCTTCCAATCAAAAGATGTTATTGAGGTCGAAGAGCTTCAAGAGCCTCTTTTGGCTCCTAATTCTCCTCTTCCTCCCAATCACCCAGACATTTTATTATACGTCGGGACTCCGACCAACAGGCCTTCAAGCCCAGGTTTCTTTCAATATTTTCCTTCGATGACCACTGCTGGAAGCATGACATCGACCATGAGTGCTACGAGTATGAAAACTCCTATATTTGTATAAGGAGGAGGAATGATTTCTATACCTTTCGTTACTCCTAGCACTGTTATATTTGATGCTACTTCCATTCCATATTCGAGTGGAAGTACTCAAGTTGTTTCCTCTAGCATTGGATTTTTCCCTTTTGGAATGCCGACCAACAAGATTCATTCGGTTATGTTAAGTATTCCATCAGCTACCTCCACGTCCATGGATTCCATGGCGAGTGGATTAGTTTCTTTTCAGGGTTTCTCATTTTGGGGTGGTCATATACCACATTCCAACCCATATTTGGGATCAATACCTTTTTCCTCTATGGGTCAAAGTTATAATCTATTTCAAGGTTGGACAAACCCTGCGGTTAGTGGGTTAGGAGCTGGGAATCAATCTTATTTCGGCCAATAGGGGAATATGTCGTATTCTTTTGTCAGTTCATTCCAGAACTTTTTCTCCCTATGTTAATGCATGGAACCGTTACCAAGGGCTCTCTGCTCCTTTTAACACTTCTCTAGGGGGTAGAAAAGAGTCTAAGAAAATAGTAAAATTTCCATAAAATTTTTGCAATGGAGATCATTTGACTCATCTCTACCCTAAGATCCAAGATGCTCAGAGCTTATTAGTTCAGCAAGGGTCCTATGGCTCCCAGGTTGTCCTCAATAACCCTTCTCCCCAAGGGCAGTAGTTACTTGTTGGCGCAAACTCTAGTACTGGTACCCCCCCAGGGGGCAACCAAGAAGGGGATAATACATCAAATGTCTACATTATGATTTTACATATCGACTTCGCTATGAAATTGCATGATTATGATGAATCAGTGTTATCTAAGGCTAAGTCTCCTTTTGATGCTTCAGAGCTACTCCATATTGAGAGGCCCTTTGTTGAGTCTATACCTCTAATGCTAAAAGGCTCCGCAAAACTCTGGACCATTAACCCTAATGCTAGGGCAGCCCAAAACTGCTCGATCGTAGAAGATATGGCTCAGATTCCTTGTGCTATGTCAGCGTTAGAGGAACTCGAGTCATGCCCCGCTCATAGGAGTGCATTACTATCTACAATCGGAGTAGTTGATCCAAAAAAAGTCTTGTGCGTACATTTGATATGTCAAACGTCAAAAAGAGACTCTCGCATCATATGGCTTTCTAGATAAAGTCTACATATCGAAATACCAATATCTTTCAAATTTTTATTAATAAGGGAGCTTCCACATGTGTCATGTCCATGTCATGTTGGAAAGCCATTGGATCGCCTCAAGCTGTTCCTTCACCTAGTTTATTGACGAAATTTGATGGTCATTCTCATAGGTTGCACGGGATTATTCTAGCCTTTTCCATTTGTGTTGGGGGAAAGGTGGTAAATATTGAGGTAGAACTAGTTGATGTGAATCTAGATTACAACCTCCTTTTAGGCAGGAATTGGATTTATGAGATGGGTGCCATTGTATCGTCGTTATTTCGCATCCTTTATTTTCCTCATAAAGGGAGAATCATAAAGGTTGATCAAATGGATTATTATTTGGATGACTCCCACACATATTCTTAGTCTATTGTTCCATTAGTGCATAATCCCAGGCAACCTATAGAGAATTTAGGAGTTGGAATGTACTCTTCCTTAATGGGTACTTTTGATCTTCCTCCTCCTATAGCTAGAATTAATGCTATTTTTTCCTCCAAGGGATCTTCTCGAAGAGAGTTTTTTAGAACTCATTATTTTTTGGACCCTTGGCCTTTACCCTCATCTACCACCACCTTAGATGAAGGGCAAGTAGGTGGAATGTGATGTCCTATTTCTACAGCAGAAATTGCTTATCAATCTATTATTAACTCTGTAGACTTTGATCCTACTCCTTTCTCACCAGAGGAGCTGGATGGAGATGTGGCTCTAGCTTGGACCGTCGATTCAACTTTGGCTTAGGATTTCTTAGATATTGTCTTGCCATCTGAAGAAGCAATTCTAGAAGCAATGATGGGTGTTGATAGACCATGGAATGATTCTCATCATCATTCGTATTTCCTCCCTCATTTGTAGGAAGTTTAGTCAAGTTTGTCTAGTCCTTCTACTAGTGATTTTCATGCAGTTTTAAACCCTTTGGCCCCAGCACAGTTTTCTATAAAAGGTAACATGTCTGTTATCTCACAAAATGTACCAGTGAACATCTCTAGGAATCCCAACATTATTGAAAACGTATTCAATGGAGTTGACTATTCCCCTGAACAAATTCAAACTTATAACGATCTCCTCAAAGAGTTTCATGATGTGTTCACTTGGTCTTGTGACGAAATGCCTGGAATAGATCCATCTATAGTCCAGCATGAGATCAAGATATATGAAAATGATAAACCTATTTTTCAAAAACTTCGACCAGTCAATCCTAGAAAAGTGGCAGCTATCAAAGCTAAAGTCGAGAAGCTGCTTAAGGCAGGTTTCATATACCCCATTCCTTTAACTGAGTGGGTCTCTAATATAGTCCCTGTAGACAAAAAGCAAGGAGCGATTTGAGTATGCATTGACTTTAGGAACCTAAAGAAGGCTTGTCTTAAAGACAATTACCGCATGCCCTTTATTGATCAAATTATTGATGAATGTGTGGGTAATGAGAATTTTTCATTTATGGATGGATTCTCTGGTTATAATAAAATTACTATCTGTCCAGAAGATCAGCACAAGACAAATTTTATTTGTCCCTGGGGTATGTTTGCGTACAAAAAGATGCCTTTTGGCCTAAAAAATGCTAGAGCTACTTTTCAACGGGCCATGTCTTACGCTTTTCACGACATCAAGCACATTATCAAAGCATATCTGTATGATTTAGCTGCTCATTCTCGAATGAGAATTGATCATCCTAAACATCTTCGGTTGATTTTTGAGCGGTGTTGATTTTGTAAAATCTAGTTGAATTCGAATAAGTGCATTTTCATGTCACATCAGATCAACTGTTGGGATTCATCATGTCAACAAAGGGGATTCATGTAGATCCCTTCAAGGTTGAGGAAATAGTTTAGTTGCCTCCCTCGTCTTCCATACGTTAACTTCAAATTCTCCAAGGAAAAGAAATTTTCTTGAGGAGATTTATAGCCAATTATGCTGAGATCACAAAAAGATTTATTCGATTTCTTAAGAAAGGGGTCCCATTTTTATGGGATGATTTCATGCAACAATCTTTTGATGATTTTAAAAAAGCATTAACCTCTACTCCATTGTTAAGAGCACCTAATTATAGTAGAGATTTCCTCTTGTATCTCGCTACAGCTGAATCAACCATTGGTATGGTTCTAGTTCAGGGGGATGATGCCTTAAGTGAGCATGTAATTTACTATCTAAGCTGAGGCTTGGTAGGTCCTGCACTGTGCTATTCTCCAATCAATAACTTAGCTTTGGCATTTGCCCATGCTATCTAGCAGCTTTAGCATTATATTCTACTTTGAAAAACATTCATCTTAGCAGCCATAAATCCATTTAAGTTTTTTCACAGTAGGCGAGTGATTGGGGGCAAATATAATAGATGGATTGTCATCTTGCAAGAATTCGACCTCGAATTCATGTTAACTAAATCTAAGAAATCTTTAGTATTTGTAGAGCTGATATCAAAGCTGCCTTGTGAGGAAGAAATTATTCACTAGGAGAATTTTCCTGATGAGCATCTATTTCTTATTTCCTCACTAAATCCTTGGTATGGGGATATCATTGTATATCTCCAAAATTTGAAGTTTCCGCCCACTTTTTCCAAGGACGAGCATAGAAATTCGTGTCAACTCACTAAGAATTATGATATATAGGTGACACATTATATCGTCGTGGGATTGATTCAATTCTTAGGCGTTTTTTAACCTTGGAAGTGGTTGATTTAGTACTTAACAAATGTCACAATGGAGCTTGTGGCAGTCATATATCTGGGCTTGGTACAACCCAAAATGTTTTGCGAGCAGGCTTCTTTTGGCCTTCAATATTCAAATATTGTATTGAGATGGTCAAAAGATGCCATCCTTATCATGTGTCTATACTCAGAAAATGCGTGCACATCCAACTCTATTTTTCTCTGTTATCACCATCAGTCCTTTCGCGAAGTGGGGCATTGATTTTGCTACTTGTAATCTTTCTTCGGCAGGATATCACAAGTATATCATTGTGGTCGCAGACTACTTTACTAAGTGGGTTGAGTCCATGCCTACTTTTAATAATGAAAGTGAAACAATGACCTTGTTTCTCTTCAATCAAGTTATTTCCCACTTGGGTATTCCTAAAGAGATTGTCACTGACCATGGCACTCATTTCCAAAACCAACTGATGTCTAAATTGGCTCTCAAGTTGGGTTTGTGGCAGGAGCATTCATCTCCATATTATCCTCAGGCCAATGGGCAGGTTGAAACTGTAAACAAGTCCCTTAAAATCATCCTATAAAGGACGATTGACAAAGCTAGATCCAATTGGCACATCATGTTGTATCAAGCACTTTGGGCATACTGAACATCAGTTACGACTGCCACTAGTTTTACTCCATCTCAACTGGTTTATGAGTTGGAATCTATTTTTCCTGTTGAATGTGAAATTCCTTCCCTTAAACTAGATGTTGAACTCCTTCCTGAGACTTCTAGTCTCGAAGAGCACCTCGTTCATTTGGAGCATCTTGATGAGCAGTGTCAAGATGCTACCACAATAAACAAAGCCCATAAGAAGAGTGTAAAAACTTAATATGATAGAGTTGTCCATCCTAGAAATTGTTCTGAAGGTGACCTTGTCTTGGTCTACGATCAACACAAAGACGCCTTGGGGGCAGGCAAGTTTAAGTTTGAAAAAAGGAGCTTATGAATTGATTGACTTTGAAGGAAACAAGTTGGTAGAGCCCAGAAATGGGCTCTACCTTAAGAATTACTTTGATTAGGCTTTGTCTAAGCACTTACTTGTTTGTATATATTATATTTTTGTATATATCTATCTATCGATATTAGTGATGTCGATATTTTTCATCTACTTTGATAGGTATTGATGGACAATTTAATATATCTAGGGTTCACTGATGGTGCCAGTAAACACACTTGGAACCTTTCTTCCGCGGCTTCGGTGATTTATTATCCATCTGACCAGTTGATGCTTTCGAGAGGAGTATGTATCAGTCTTACTTCGAATAATATTTCTGAATATACTATTGTTATTAATTTACTATCTGAAGTGATATCTCTTGACGTTGATTCGTTAGTAGTTTATTTAGATTCACAACTGGTGGTATCTGAAATGAATAACATCTACGGGTACGAGATCTCTATCTCTATAGCCAATTTCTGAGAGTGTGGTTGTTGCAACGATCATTTTTTTAAATCACATTTGTTCACATTCCATGATCAAAAAATTCCTTAGCAGATTATATTTCTAATCAAGCATTGGACTAGCATATAAACCATTCATGAAATTAAAAACATAAAAGATAATAGAAATATCATCTGTATATATGATCATCATAAAATCATCTGTATATAGATAGAGTGTTTGTGTCCAATATAATACAGAAAAATCAGGACAAAATTCCCTACAAAATTTGGGCTTATGCCCATCATCATGTCTAAATCACAAAAAGATTTGATCATCTATCTAACGATCCTGCTTAGGATGAGTAGCTAGAAAGTAAACAATGCAATCGACCACATGCCAAAATAGTTGCACCCATTCTCGTGGTACTCCTACAACACACCGTTGCATCTCCTTTGGTAAGTCCTCTATGGCCACCATGGGTACTTGGTGAGTCGGTCTCACCAAGTTCCTCTGGACTACATGTTGAACTCTCTTAGTCTTAGCTACAGCGCCTTCGATATCTCTTCCACGACGCCTATTTCGAGGAAATCTGTGAGGTCTCACTAGTCCCACATCTGAAACATGATCAATAAAATTTTGTAAGTGTCTTGTCTCATCAAAAATATGTTTAATTCATTTATATTAAAAATCCAAAAAAAATATTAAAATTCAAAAATTAAAAAAATCATTTATACTTATGGCACCCCATGTTACATCTGGTGGCAATACTAAATTCGGATCCTCCTAGAAATCCATTCCGGCGTAGGGGTAGTCATCGAATGTAATTATCTGTTGATCCCACCAAAGGAAAAACTCTTCATCAAAAGTCATCCTAGGGACCTCACCACCACTAGGCGTTTCATCAAGTCAACCCATCTGCCCATCGGCACATCTCTCAGGCTACTGATGGTAGATAATACCTTGGGACGAAGCCTAGGTACTTTCTCAAAAAAGAACGAGCATAAGATAGTGTCGTATTCGAAATTCTTTGTCTAACCCTTCTAAATGGAAGTGAGTTGGTTCTTCATGTTGGTCAGCAGAGGTGTACACCAATCAAAGACAGTAGTGAGGCAATCCACTACTAGGCTCATGGACACACGTGAAGCCTGATGTAGAGAAGCAGAACCGTTTACCCTGGCTATGGTAAATAGTAGGATTTTCAATGATAAACTCTCTACATGCTTGATTGGAATCTGACTTCCAACCTTTTTGGGGTGGCCAGGATAGTATATGCGAATGTAGTCTTCTACACTGAGACTACCTCTCATCCTACCAATAGAATGCACTCTCTCTCGCCATCGAGAAAGACCTGTAATGAAATAAATGTATTCTACTTCGATCCTCAAGGGCATCTGATCAATCATGAATGCATCATCTTCTGCACTACAGTAATGAATCAACAACTCAAGCAATCGAGTATTCACCTTCATGTTTGGCATTTTAAATAATCTTAGCAAACCACAACCTCTCAAACCATCTAAAGCATTTTGATCCTCCATCACTTGGTTATCAATGGTAGCGTGCTCCCTTTCATGCCAAGTAATTGTCATCCTACCAAAAAAGATGTTTCAAATCATTGAATCAATGTTTAAAAAATTTTACTCGTGCACATGCAGGTTCACTTTTTACACAATCGCATTTAGGGCCCTCGTATATGTGGGTTACCTATATCCAACCCACATGTACGTAGATTTGGAATTTTTAACATAATTTCCTACGGTCAAGATTATGAAAAAACATATAAAAAGCATAAAAAATGATAAAAAGCATGATTAAAGTATTACCTAGGAGATTTGAAGCAATTTTAATGGTTGAATTTGACAGAGGAAGTTTGTTTGAGTTTTTGTCCATAGCTCCTTGCTCAAAACTGTAGGTTTTAATCCCATATAAAAATTACCTGCATACGAATTCTAACAATCGAAAATAAACAATGTGAGAGAGAAACACATATACACAAAGATTGTCCCCTAGATCCCAAAATCGGGACTACCAAATTGATTTTTCATTATGTTCCTTTCAATGTTAGAGTACATATTTACACATGCCAAAGCATCCAATACCATGGACCAAAAACCATCACGTCCAAAACCATGTGTGAAAACCATGCACAAAACCATAGGTAGGTCCGCCGAACCTAATATATGGTCGAAAAAAATTCCCCTAGAGGGGGGCTAACCACCCCCCTCAAACCCCCTGTGATCACCCCTCTACGTAGTCGGTGCAATGAAGGAGGGACTCCGCTCCCCCTCTAACCCCCCGGTTAACTAGGTGGGCTAGTCATGGAAAGAATATAACACAACCCAACATTCTTCCACTTGTTGTTTTCTTCCCATAGGGGGCCATGAGAGAGCTTAGTCATTTATCCAACCCTAAAATGCCCATAGTTTCTCTACACCAAGAGAGCTTCTCAGAGCTCACATATTTTTTCAATGCATCTGCAGTATTCTTCAAAGTGTCCACCTTTACCAGCAACACCTTTTCGTCTTCTATCGTATCCCTCAGACACTGATACTGAACATCAATGTGCCTTGTCTTTGAATGGTAAGCATGGATCTTCCCCAAGAAAATTGCACTTTGGCTATCACAGTCTATCCTTATAGCTCCCTGTACTAACCCCATACTTGAACACAATCTCTACAAACAAAATTCTTCCTTACTTGCATGAGCGGCTGCCATGTATTCTACCTCTGTAATTGATAGTGCCACTACAGATTGTTTCTTACTCATCCAACTGACTGCACCTCCAAATAGGTTAAACACATACCCACTTGTAGATCTTCTTTGATCCATATCTCTAGCCCAGTTTGCATCAACAAAGCTACAAATATCCAACACTCTATCCAATCCTGGTCTTCCTTGGTAGCACAAACCATAATCACTAGTGCCACACAAATACCTGAAAACTCGCTTCATTGTTGTCCAATGCTCCTTCCCTGGTTTTGACATAAACCTGCTCAATACTCCCATTGCATGTGCAATTTCTGGTCTAGTATAGACCATTGCATACATAGGCTACCGACTGCACTTGCATATGGAACACGAGACATGTCCTCTTCCTCTTCTTGTGTCTTCGGATGTTGTTCGGCAGATAACTTTACACCTACAGGAATCAGAACCTTCACCAGTTTACTATCCTACATATTAAACCTCTACAGTATTGTCTCGACATACTTCCTTTGATTTAACTAGAGCTTCCTCTTTACCTAATCTCTTTTAATTTCCATGCCCAAAATATAGTTTGCAGCACCAAGATCTTTCATGTCGAATTTGGAGGACAATTGGGTCTTCAAATCTTGGATAATTTCTTTGTCATTTCCAACTAGGAACATATCATCCACATACAAGACCAGATAAATAACATGGTCACCAATTAATTTAAGATACACACAATCATCTGCTTTGCTTCTGGTGAAGCCAAGTCCCCATATAAATGTATCAAATTTTTGATACCACATCCTTGGTGACTGTTTTAACCCATACAGAGACTTATTTAACTTGCATACCTGTTCTTTCTTACCCTTCACCGCAAAACCTTCAGGTTGCTTCATGTAGATCTCCTCTTCCAAATCACCCTAAAGAAATGTTGTCTTCACATCCATCTATTCTACCTCAAAATCAAAAGCATCAACAACAGATAAAAGTAATCTAATAGAAGCTACCTTAGCAACAGGAGAACAAATATCACCAAAATCAATTCCCGACACCTGGGAATAACCTTTTGCTACCAACCAAGCTTTGTATTTCTCCACCTTTGCTTCTGCATTTGTCTTCTTCTTGAACACCCATTTGCTGCCGATGGGTTTCCTTCCAACCGGTAACTCCACCAGATCCCAAGCCTCATTTTTGTGCAAAGATGCCATTTCATAAACCATGGCCTCTTTCCAGAGTTTTCCATCCTCTCAATCTACTGCTTCCCTCACAGTTCTGGGATCATCATCAGTAACAGATAAAGAAAAATTTGAACAAAAAGTAGATGGACTATACCTTTTTGGCTGCCTTTTTTCTCGAACTAATCTTCTCACACCCAGAGTTTGTGGCTCTTCATCTTCTAATTCCTCCTCTGTTGTAGAGTCTGATTCTACCTCATTAAGCTCAAACTCTATCCTCTCAGGTTCTTTTGGTTTGAGTTCATGTTTAATAACATTTTTCACCTCTCTGAACACCACATCTCGGATGTACACAACCTTCCTTGTTACTGGGTTCCAAATCTTATAACCCTTTAAACCATCCTTATACCCAATAACTATGCACTTTTTAGATTTACTATCCAACTTGGTTCTTTTCTCCTTTAGAACATGTACATATGCATCACATCCAAATACCCTCAGATGTGAAAGAGAGGGTTTGTTACCAATCCATACCTTTTGTGGAGTCTTATCCTCGAACATTGATGAAGGTGATCTGATGACTAGGTAACATGTTGTATCCTCTGCCTCTGCCCAGAATTCCTGTCCTAACCCGACACCACTGAGCATGCTTCTTGCCCTTTCCATCAACGTCTTATTCAGTCTTTCTGAAACTCCATTTTTCTCAAGTGTGTATGGACTAGTCTTCTACCGTGCTATACCACACTTCTTACAAAATTCTTTAAATTCCTTGCTGCAAAACTCTCCATCATTATCTGACCTCAACACCTTTATCTTCTTCTTTGTCTTCTTTTCAACCAGATCCTTAAATTCTTTAAACTTGTCAAAGACTTCATATTTCTTCTTAAAGAAATATATCCATGTATTCCTTAATAAGTCATCTATAAATGATACATAGTACACAAAATTACCCAGTTATGGAACCTTCATAGGTCCAAGCACATCACTGTCCACAAGCTCTAATATTTGTTTCGCCCTCTTACCACCAGAGGGGAAACTCACCCAATTCTTCTTCACATATACACAATTTTCATAGAAACCAAAAACCAGAGAGCTATTACTCATACATTCTACCATACCTTTACCATGAAGTATTCGAAGGCCTTTCTCTCAAATATGTCCAAGCCTTTGATGCCACAGCATGGTCTTCTCTCCAGATACCACTAGATTTTCTGCTCCAGTTTCAAGAACCATAGAACTCTTGCACCCATCAACAACAGTACTACCTTGTAGCTTGTACAGAGTTCCACTCCGAACTCCCCGCATCAATACTAGTGCTCCTCAAACCTTCTTGCAGGTATCCTTCTTGAACACTATTTTTACACATGCATTATCCATCTTGCTTACATAAATCAGATTTCTGGCCAATGCAGGAATATGCAGAAAATGCGGTAGTGTTCTAATCCTTCCACCTTGCAACTTCAACTTTACTTTTCTACGACCAATGATTCTAGCCTTCCTATCATCCCCTAAGAAGACATAACCACCATCATATTTCTCATACCTGTAGAACCACTCTCTATGGGGAGTGAAGTGAAAAAATGCACTTGAGTCAATCATCCATGACTCATGATCTATATGTGTACTTGAAGAAGCCAAGTACACATCCCCACCTTCATCTGAGGTGGTTTTCGCCTTTGTAGAAGGATTATCTTCATATCCTTTTCCTTTATCAAGGGCTTTAGATTTACATTCCCTTTTGTAATTCCCTTCTTGTCCTCATTTTCAGCAAACCACCTTTATATGTTTTCCTAGAGATTTAGATCTCCATCTAGATTTAGATCTCCCCCTCGATGACTTATTTTTGTTTCTGTTCTGGGATCGTCCTCATACAGACAAGGCATCACCATTCTGGCTCTCCATATTTTTCCGTCTCATCTCCTCCATCAACAAGGATGAGACTATTTCATCAAACTGAAAGGCAGTTATATTGCTACCTATTGCAATAACCAGACTATCCCACAAATCTGGTAGAGAACACAACAAAATGATGCAATTATCTTCATCTGAAATTTTAATATCAATAGATAATAATTGACTTCCCATAGTATCAAATGCATTCAAATGTTCTGTTACCGAGTCTCCATCTTTCATCCTTAGGTTATACAACTTTTTCCATAGGAATAGTTTATTCAACAGAGACTTAGATTAGTACAAAGTCCCTAACTTGTCCCACAAGGCCTTCGTCATAGCTCCCCTTAATACATTCAGCAATACTAAATCTAAGTCACACAATCGTATTGTGCTCTTAGATTTTCGATCCAACTTCTTCCATTCTTCATCGAACACTACTATTGGTTTAGTACTCGGATCTACCGCAATCCAATGATCTTTATCCACCAACAAATCCTCCATCTTGATTTTCCACAACTCAAAACTCTGACCATTAAATTTCTTGATCTCTATCTTTCCACTGCTTGCCATCTTCTTTCACCACCAGAATGGATCCCATAGATCTCCCACTGAAAAAGGTCTACCACAGGCCTGAGCGAAACCCCTCAACAACAAAGGCATCCCCTTCAAGCCAAAACAACTCTGATACCAAATGTAGGTTTTAACTCCATACAAAAATTACCTGCGTACGAATTCTAACAATACAAAATAAACAGTGTGAGAGCATAACACCTAAAACACATATACACAGATATTTTCCACTGGATCCCAAAACCGGGACTACCAGATTGATTTTTCATTATGTTCCTTTCAATATTACAATACATATTTATACATGTTGAACCATCCAATACCATGGACCGAAAACTGTTGCATCCAAAACCATGTGCAAAAACCATGCACAAAACCATAGGTAGGTCCACCTAGCCTAATATAGGGTCCAAAAAAAAGATTCCTCGGGGCACTGCCTCGTACCCCGTAGAGGGAGGCTAACCACCCTCGTCAAACCCCATGTTACCCCGCCACTGTTAGGGCCTAAATCTACCTTAGGCTAAGAAAGGCAGGTCTAGGGTAACATCAAACCACACTTAACCTGGTACCTAGCCCTACCAAGTCGAAAGAGGGCTCTGTCATTGTCAATCTAGGGAAATATGGCAAATAATGCAAGAGATGGCTGATGTAAATATTAATTTTAGGCTAGGTATATGCTTAGAGGAGTTTGATTTAATTTTATGGTTGTTTGTTGGATCAGATGTGGAAGGCAATTTTGGGTCCAAGGAATGAACTCAGTTTGGCAAAGGTTTCTATGGGGTGAGGTAGGCAAGTGTTTTAGTACTTAATATTAGGTGTAATGGAGAGCCTTAAGACTGGTGAGGAGTTGGAGAGGACATGAAGGTGTCATGAGTCCTTTTCAAATAGTATAAAACATGTAAAGCTAAATAAACCCTAAGGCAGAGCACTGAAACATCAATGAATTCCACCTTTAAACTTGATTCATTTAGTTAAGAAGAAAATAGAGAGATAATGGAACACATAAACATATGATAATTTGAATCATAGAGGAAAAAACAATACTAATTCACCTTGCCACAAGAATCCCACAAAATGTTGCAAACCCTGGTCTATTTCCTTGCCAAACTGCAGAAGTGATGTACAATAGTGCTCAAAGCATCCACAAGACTCCAACCTTGACAAATGACTAAGAAAGTACAAGATATAGGCATCAAACCACCTTTTCTAGCCATCAGGGGTTGAATCCATGAGTCAATGAGCTGTTTCAACAAGATCTAAACTAGGAACTAAAAAATAGGCAGTGGAATCAACTTTCTTCTAAAACTATGGAAACTGATTCATTCAGTTCAAAACCATCTAAAACTGATGTATCTACCTCCTTGAGTCAATTTTTATCATTTTTACATCATAGTACATCAATTTACATCATGTCACATCATGAATTTGACCATAAGAGAGAAAAATTCAAACTAGAAGAAAACTAGACGAAATTCTAAGCAAACAGGCAAAATTGTCAATTTTTCATCCTGTGTGTAGCGCCATTTTTCTGTGCATAGCGCTTTTCCCAAGCCACTTTTGGAAGGTTTCACGAAGTCCAAATCAGGTGCAGGATAACTCATTGGAAAACCTAGTAAGTCTACTTTTTGGAACAACTTGAATTGTTTTATTTGGAGTCCATTTGCCCCTCCAAAAATGCAATATCCCAAGACAGCTTCTTGTGTGGCCAAAAAGTGGCAGAGAGGGCATTTTTTTGGTGTTTTTGGCCCTTTTGGAGGTCCAAAACTTGTCAAAATTTCATAGCCATTTTTGAGCATGCATAACGTTTCATGATGAATCCAAAAATGCAAATTTTTTTGCAAATGGAGGTCCCCATCAAAAGTGTAGCGCCAGTGGCGCTACACATTTGTTGGAAAAACCTGTTTTTTACCTGAAAAATTCAAAAATGCCAAAAATTTCACCAAATTCCTTGAAATTTGGCATGACTGATCTGTGTTAGGTGCTATGCTGGGCCAATGAAGCTTCAGCCAATATCACGAGCTTATCTTGCTCTTTCTTGCTCCTCAAAGTTCTCCTTAACTTGGCTTTTATGCTTCTCATCCTTGTTTTACAAATTTTGTTCCAGGCCAAATAGTGATAAGCCATGTGGTGCAACATCTTCTTTTTCTTGTTGGCTTTCTCAAGAAATTTCTCCAAGTGAATTTTTACCCCCTCTAGCCATGATTCTCGATCAGCTTCAATTTCTTGCTCAAGAGGTGTCAATTTGACTTTCTTTCTTTTTGCTGCTTACCTATTTTCCCTTATGGTTTGCAGCTCCATGATTGTTTGTTTATCCTCCAATTGCTTGTTTTGTTGCTCAAGGTAGTTAATGATCTACTTATCCTTCTCAAGTTTAAGTGATAAGGCATGGATGTCAGCTTCTTTCTCTTTAATGACCTCCTTGAGTCTTGAGTTTTGGTAGATCAAATCAATATCCTCCTCCTGAATCAAAACAAAATCTCTATCCTGGCCTTCAGAAGGCCCTTCATTAAGCAATGGTTTCTTTCCTTTATCCGGTACCTGTACTGCTGAAGAAAAAGGCAAAGCCCCTTTCACCCCAGGTGAATATGACATTTGCATGTGGTCTAGCGAAGGAAACGAGACCCCTTCCACCCTAGGTGGAGATAATACTCGTTTGGCAGCTACAAATAGTCTCCTTGTGCCTTTTTCATAAGTGACGAATATTGGCACACCTGTAGGTTGAGTCTCATGAACCTCTGGCTAATTTGAAGGCCCTCATTCCTCTTGAAACATTGATGGGGTCACCTGAGGGCTTTTGAAAACCTCATGTGAAATGAAGTTATCCCATGAAATATTCAATAAGCTCAGCTGATGCAAAACAACAATTTTCATCAATGAAAAATGATAAATGCTACTGAACTGCTGAGGGAGAGGCTTCCTTTGCACAAATGTAGCTATCTTCTCAATATTTCTGCATATGAAATAGGGGAGGTTCATCATCCTGACTCTAGTGAAATGCATCAGCAATCTAACATGATAAGTATACTAACGAGAAAACCTCCGTTCACAGGTGAAATATTTGATAATGAGCTTCATGAGTGGAGCATAAGTGTCTTGTAGGTATCTGAAAGGAAAGACCCTACTGATTTGGCTTTCATAACTAGCCTTGATGTAAGGCTCATAATGCTCTTTGCCCACATGATGTCCTTTATTCCACTGTTCTCCCACAATAGGAATGCCTGTTGCTGCTGCAATAGTTTCAGGTGTCAAAGTGAAGGAGACACCAGCTAGGTTCACCTAGCCATTGTAAAGATTAAGAACAAATATCCTAGCAAGTTCACGGTGATATTTCACCCTCTCCACCATCTCACAAAACTAGTAGCAAGATTGATGTTTAAAACATGTTATTGCAAGAGGGCAAGCTTGTAACTCTGTGAGAGTGGTGGGCTCCTCCTGGATGTGTTTTCCTCCCTTATGTGGTTTTCTTGGTGAATGAACCTCTTGGGAGGAATCACTGACAGTTTCATCATCCCTCTCATATGCTGAATCTGTTTCCATACTTGCAAATGTGGAGTGAAGAATGATGAGTATGAAGAGATTTTCTCAAGTATAGGGTGATTGTTGTTTTCTTTTTGGGGATAAAAGGGTTGACTGATAGTAGGACTGTGAATGAGGGTTTTAATGATGGCAGTAGGGTTAATAGGGTTTTAGGGAATGTATAGGTTTTATGAAATGAGGATTAGGGTTTAGGGAATGGTAGGAAATATGTATAGGGCTTAGGGTTTGGTGATAGGGGGTAAGGTGAGTGTTAATGGGAGAGGGACAGAGGAAGGGATAAGGGGAAATTAGTGCAGGGGCATGGGATGTGGGAAAATAATGACAAGGGAGATAAAACAACAAAACAACAAAAACCCTAGACAATTGGCAAGACAACTTTGAGGCAACTAGGGTTTTACTTTTCAACATTCAAATCACCACCATGAATGAAGAAAAGCCATTGCTAGCACATATGTGAGGGTGAACTTACTTGTAGCGAGGCCAATTGTAAATTTGGGGGCTTGAGAAATTGATATAATGCGTTTTTGAGCTCAGCTAACAGAGGCACTGCGCCAACACCCAGATGCATAGCGCACTTTTTATGCGTAGAGCCCATTTGTAAATTCTGTGCCGGGTGCGTAGCACTAGGCAAGTGCATCGTGCCAGTGCCCAAGTGCATCGCGCCGGCGAAAACTAGAATTTTTGCTCCAACTTTCACTTTTTTCTCCTCAAAGTGCAATTTTCCCTCTCTCTCTCTCTCTCTCTCTCTCTCTCTCTCTCTCTCTTACACAAAATGAGGTTTTCAAACACCAAAGAGAACTTTATATTATCTTGACTTTGATCTTTCATTTAGAAACCCACTTTCCTAAAGGTGAATTCACTTTGCTTTAAAAACCCTGTTTTTTGCAGTTTGTCTCTTTCTTTTAATCATTTGATGAATTGATGCTTGTATGTTTTTGTTTCTTGCAGTGACTGGAGTGCTGGAGTTGGCAAGGTGACCAAGGGCTGTAGTTGAAGCTTTATTACATATGAAAACATTAAAATTAAATAAAATTTGTACATGAAATAGAAAAACTCTACCTTCACCTCAAAACAGAGTTTTGAGGTAAAAACCCTTTATGAAGCAAATCATCAGTGAAATTTGTGATTTTATGAACTTATGAGACATCCTCATGTGACTGTTGACCTCTTATTGAGTTTCTGAAGACCATGGTGACAAAACTTAGAATTAATGAGACCTAAAAACCTTAAAATGACTTTTACAAATGGAATGAAATAAAAATGAAAACAGATGACCTGTACATATGAAAATAGGCCAGCAGATGATAGGCATCAGGGAAATTGACAAGTAACCACTACCATCAGTTGATCCATGACCTAATAGAATGCAGCTGATCGGATGAGACACCTAATATGCATGCTAAAAGAGAAATTTGATCACTAATGGAGGGATGAAGATACTGACACTAACACTCGCTACATAGTCAGCGCAACGGAGGGGGGTTCCACTCCCCCTCTAACCTCTCGGTTAACTAGGTGGGCTAGTAGTGGAAAGAATATAACACAACCCAACAAAAGCACAAATGACAAAAATGTGAGTCCAAAAGTCCTTATATAAGTTGAAAAATGAAAATTACTTTTTTTTTTTAAGTTGATTTTTATATTATGGACTTTTTGACCTTTTGGCTTAGGGTGTCGGGAATGGGTTGTCTTTACAGGATATTTGGAGACTTTTTTGACAAATCACTTCGATCCCATGACTCTAGACCCATCATGGTAGGTATCGCTTTCTTACTAGCATATAGGTTAGGGAATATCACTTTCTGCTGCATTTTTCATACTAGCCTCCGTATTGTGATATTTTTGCCATAGGGTTAACCACATCACGTCTGGATTCAAAATTTTCAGTCGCTGACTTTTAAAATCATGATGTGATGGTAAATCCAACCTTCACATGGGAAGCTTAGTTAGATCCTCACTGACATATGTTGCCCATGCTGCTATATTGGGTAGGCTCGGGAGTCCTCTTTAGCCCCGCCATGACTTGTGCGTTGGAGACTCATTCTCGTTCTTTTTCGCTATTTTCTGGCTTTATACCCTAGACGATCCTTTGTATTTAGTTCTACTACTGCATTACTTATTGACTATTTGCACCTTTTGGCCTTGAGCCAACTTCACTTGGACTCATGTTTAAGCCACTTTTTGACCATGTCTTCTGCAAAATGAACCTTGCAATCGCTTAGCTTCTGCAACTTGATGCACCCTTTTACACGTGGAAAGAACATTCCTTTGAGTGTCATTGACCAGTTTTGCCACCTTGCATTGAGCATAGGAATGTTCACCTCCCAGGAACTAGAGCATCTGCTTTTCAACAATCGTTATTTCCAATGTACTATATCATTCTTTTATTCTTTTTCAGGCTTCATATAAATGAAAAATACAAAAAAATATGTATATCCCAAAAAAAGCGGGAACGAGACATTATTTCTATGTTCGATGGCAGATAGAGTCAGTTGTGTCGCCCTTGAATAAAGCACTCAAAAAATAAGTCTTTCCTCCATTGGGATGTGCTTTAGTTTGACTTAGGAGAGCCTTAAACTTATTATTGAGTCAGTAATCCTCCAATTGGTTATCTCTTTCAATCATATGGAGAGTTTGCTTATGCCTCGTCCATGACAAACTTATGCAAATTTATCATATGCTGCCATGTAGTCACAGTTGAGTCGTGCTTTTGTTCAAGGTAAGTAAACCTGAGTCGGCCTTTCTACGGTGTCTCTTGTCCTATTTTTCAGTCGACCATCCCTTGTTGTCATCATCATGTTAGTTATCAAATGAGCTATGTTGGTCCTTTGGTCATGCTGGTTTGAGAAGGTCTCCATCGACTTCTTACTGGCAGGTCTTTCTCTTATCGACTAAGACAAATTTCTCTAAGGGAAGATCTAGAGCCACACACTGGCCCTGTTTTCATTATTGATAGGTCACCTTGTGCTCAGCATCAATCTATATCATGGGAATTTGATTGAGTGTTGTCCCTTGTGTTCGACATCAGCTTTCAGTATCACACATTGGGGTTCATGCAGTACCTTGGTTTTCATTTGGCCCTATTGTTGGATTCCTCGCCTTTGTGTCAGCTTTCATTATTGGTTATTTTAGAGGGTTTCTATCATGCGCTAGCTACACCTTGTGTACGCTGGAAATGTGCTTTAGTTGGGTTACTACATCTTTATTCATTTGATTCCTTCCACATTAATGGCCTACGGGTTACAATCATGCTAGATTGATGAAAGATGCCTTAATGCCTTCCTTCTAGCGGATCTTCTCCCATCAACTTCAACTCATTTCTATTAGAAAGAGATATAGAGTCCATTTGGTAGTACCTTAGGGCTTGCAGTCATCAGTGGCAGATTCCTTTGCTATCGATAGTGGGAAAACATCATTGTTTCCTGATTGATTGATTCTTCCAAGTGTTCAACTACAGTTCATTTATTTGCACTTGTTAGATTGTACTGGGTACCTTGGCTCTCATCATCATTATCAGTGAGTAGTCTCTCATTTGTTAACAGTATACATCAATGATCGGTAATCAAATGATTCTCACATGTTGACTTCGTATCACTTATTCCTATTGTGTAGAAATGTACCACGACAATCGATGAAGACCTTGTTCAACATTTCTTGGTTCACTTGTCAGTTGCTCCTGTTTCTACTAGTTGACACCGTCCCGCTTATATGTTGTAGTTCCTTATGGTGACATCCTATACGTTGGCATCTGAGATCTTTACCTTTTATGACAAATATTTTAATTTTTATATAGTATTTTTTTATATATAAAATTATATTTTATATGATCATAAAAATAATAAAATTATAATATTTAATTTATATATAAAGCAACAATAAAATATATTTGTAGGATAAAATTTGGACACTACAGTCTTCTTTTCTCCCGCTAAAGAGATTCCTCGAAAGACACGTGGGGCCTCAAAAGTTTAAATATCTCTTATCATCAATTCAACCTAAAAAACACCAATCGCAAAACCGAAAACAGAAAGTTTCCATTCGAAGACAATGCCTCTTCATATTGTCACGAATCACACAATCTTGTTTCGTAAGTATTCTCTACGTCATGAGCAGTGGGGCAGCTGTCCTCATACACCACAATCAGTCTCTTTCATGGCAGTGGGGGCAGTCGTTTTTTTATCGCACACTGGCGTGGTTATTAAGCAATAACCGCTTCGTCAAACGCTGCTCTTTCCATGAACCTTCCTATGTTCGCAACCTCTTCCCGGAAGATACCGTTTGTTGGTTCAATAACTACACACACAGTTGGCACGACTTTGCTCACCCGCAACTATTTATTTTCTTCTCCAGCCCTTATCACAACCATCTCTGATTACAGCGAAAAGCAGGGTTAAAGTCTCCATAGGCTAATTTAGTGTGGCACGACCTTCACAACTTTTGACTTCTACATCAGCTGTCCATTTTTTTAATTTCTTACCCTTCATTTCCGTGAATGATTTGAAGATTTTATGTATATAGATCGTATTAACCATCATTTGGGTGTGCAAAAAATGGTGCTTAAATAGGCTATGGAGGACGAGCAAAGCAAGATAAGGGCCGTGAAGGCTGTTGCAGAGTCGGGAGGCATTAATCTCCATTACCGTTATTGCATATGATGCCAAGAAATTCCCTGCACGTAATTTCATATATAAATTTTGTGTTATGTCTCGGTTTACTAATGATGCCATGTTTCTTTCGACTCTATCGCAGCGGACGTGTAAAAGGGAAATATTTCTGCATGTCAGAGAAGCAGATCCTGTGTATCTCGCAAAAAAGCTCAGGAAAGTTGTGTAAAGAGATGAGATGCTAAGCATGGATCGTGCAAAGAAAAGACAAATAGTCTAACTGCACCTTCTAGAAGTTAGTTCTTCAGGGCTTGACCTTCTTTTCATCTGTCTCACTTTGTTCCTACTCCATAAGCCTATCTTAGTACGTAGATCCAGCACAGAAGTTTCAGCTCTCTGTGGCTCTGCAGCTATTCTTTCTACTCCGTCTTCTTATCTTCTTTTGGTACAACCCACGCTCATCAGCTCTGTGAATCCGACTTTCCTGAGTCTTTTTGCGAGATAGAGGAGATCTATCTTCTTCTAGCTCATACCCACTGGAACAGATTTCACCACTGCATTCATATATATTTTTCAAGCATTAAAAACTGATTTTGGAGTAAGGAAAGTTCTGGTTTATGATGGATTTTTTATTAAGCTAACTAATAGATGTTGTTGAATTTTTCTTTTTTGAAAGTAAGGTGTGAGCAGAAGTTAATTTTCTGAATAAAATTTACCTTCAAGCTCCGCAACAGTCAGAAGAGCCCTTCTCTTGCTTTTCTCGTCCTGAGTCGTCAATTTCAATACCATTTTCCGCAAATCCAACGTAACATGGACCATTATCATCAGTCACTCGACGGGCGACAAGCGAGGTAATTTCTTACAGAATCTCCAGACCATTTATTCTGCTTAAGGACGACAAGTGTGAGTCAGGTACCTTGGTATTTGACAGCTAATACAAGCTTTCCAAACTCCATGCGAGATATGTAATTAGTCTGGTAGAAGCAAAGCCGAATCAATGTAAAGCGAGGTAATTTCTTACAGAATCTCCAGACCATTTATTCTGCTTAAGGACGACAAGTGTGAGTCACGTACCTTGGTATTTGACAGCTAATACAAGCTTTTCAAACTCCATGCGAGATATGTAATTAGTCTGGTAGAAGCAAAGCCTAATCAATGTAATAGGGAGGTTTCAATTTCTTCTATTTTAGCCACAGAATCGCATCGCTATGTATGGTGACGGTGAACGCGTATCCTCTTCCGTGTGGGAATACCAACTTAGTCAAAGAAGTTGGTATCATCCCGCTCGATTGTAATAATATTGCAATATATGGCAGTGCACAAATATGTGCAGGTAATACGATGATGGCTGTTAATGCCTTTAATTCAAGAACAGACTACACTTACTACTTTTATGAGGCTTATTATGACACATGGTTCCCTAAACAAAGTTGGTTGACGCCATGTAAATGTGGAGTATTTCTCATAAAAGAACATTTACAATATGTTAATATTTTGTGTTTTATATATTTTTATAATTAATATGCATTAATTTTAATTCTGAATTAACTTTGAATTTTGATTAATTTTTTAATTTAAAATAAATTTTATTTAGAAATATTTGATATCAAGGCAAGATGAACTTAAAATTGAGAAGTGTGGGTAAATTATTAATTTCATATTATACATTATTTTTTATCAAAATATTATTAAAATGTTTTAATCAAAATACTATTAAAATGTTTTAATTACTATAGATTCATTTTAATTTCAGACTAATTTACAAAGTATTCATAATAATTAAATATCTCAATATGCAAACTTTTTTGGAGTACAAAAGTTGAGGAAATGTTTTGACCGAGGGAGATTTGATTCCTCTTAACTCTTATAAGATTTAAACTTCAAAAAGATCCATGCTAGTTTTGAGAAAAACACTAATAAATATTTTAACTAAAAAAAAAAAAATTCACTAATTTTACATAATATATACTATGTTCACATTGGAATATGTATGCAACTTATGACTCACATTATGTTTTTGGTTATTAATATTTTTTTAATTTTATATATTAAAAATGTAATAGATCACAAATCACTGTCACAATAAACGAAAATGACAATATAAGAAATTTTTTAATTTAAATTATTTTGTATTACACTAAATAAAATTGATATAAAATTCTATTAGTTCATATGGACATTGAAATATTTTATTTATCATTAATATATTTTTTTGTTATTAATATATTTTTGTTTTGAATATTATATATTATTGAACATAAAATTAATTATACATCATATAATATTAATAATTACGCTCTATTGTAAAAAAAAATCCTCCAATTGCTACTTTGCATTATCATTGTCGACAGTCTGTTAGACAATTGAGTTATCGTTTGCTGTCAAATGATCATATTAGTTATGCCACTTATGATTGGAGCCATAACCATCTCATGGGTAAACTCTGTGTTGTGGGCGATATCAACGGGAATACTTTATAACCATCTCACTTGTGAACAATGCGTTATTGATGATATTAACAGCCACAATGGGAGCTGCCATTGTTGGTTGTTTGATGGTCCGCCAGATTGAAATAAAGAAATGATTCTCGACATTTGTGTTGAAGGGAGAATCTTATGAGAGCACGAGCATGGAAATCCTTTCTACAACGGTGGGAGAGGACTCACATTCTCATGGAAGCAAAGATTCGTTGTTTATGGTTTTGGCCGGCTTGCCAACACACACTCTTGCTAAACTGAAGATTGATTGTTTTGAGAGAATGGAAGCAATTAAATAATGTAGAGTAATTGTAAGCTTTTGAGTTCTTTGTGTTCTTTTGGCTTCTCTTCCTGGCAAAAAAGCATTATAATTTTGACCAAATTCAAAAGCACATTGAACAGATACTGAGACAGATTGAAGATTTTCAAGGAGAGGACGAGAAAGCTGGAGCCGTCTCTGCGAAGTCTAGAAAGTTCTCCTTAGGTAGTTTTTTGGGTTATTTTTAAAGGAAAGTGTTATTTATTTTGCTGTCAATGTTGTAGGAGTTCATAGGTCTCGTGCCATTAATGGATATTTAGGAGATGTTCACCGATACTTTAAATATTTCGAGCGACTTTTAGATTTTGGAGCGGATGTTTGAGAGATCTTGCTTATTTTTATCTCTATTTTGTTCAAATTCGGAGGCCTTATGTCCTCTTTCGACAGGAAAATAGAGATTTTTGAGACATTCTTGAGAAAATTTGAAAGATGACGAGCGATTTTTAGGTTTCACAGGATCCAACTATTGTATTTGATTTTCCCATTCATAGTGATGGCACGAGCATTTCTTTGTCAACCGTTGTGGCCTGTCGTTGTTGTGTTGACATGCCAATTGTAACGACTTGTAGTTCGGTTGATATGCGACCGCGGGTGAAGGCTGAACAAGCGCGCGCAGGTAGGCTGAACGAGTTGCGGTTCGGGTGAAGTGTGAGCTCCTTGGTTATGCGATAGAGATAATGCGTGTAAGGAAGAAGGGGGCGAGCATGTATATACGCATAGGAGCATGAGATAAACATATGGAGGCCGACCAACATTGGATGAGGGGCCGACATGGTATTTGAAGACTTTTGCGATGGCGTATGGATCGTTGGACAAGTCTGCTGGGCAGCCGGACTTCGCCCTACATTTGGTATATGATGAGAGTGCGTGGGATGACATTCGATCATCACACATTCGTTAAGCATCTTTGCTCAAGGGAGTAATCATCACACATTCGTTAAACATCTTTGCTCAAGGGAGTAAGGGGCAGGTCGAAGTGTGCAGAACTAAGAAGAGAAGGCGCAGGTTGGGATGCGCCCATTCTTGGGCAGGGCTGCACGACAAAACTCGCTTGACTTGGTTATGGGTGAAGGCGCGGGCAGGAGCACCCGACGGTTGGGTGAGGGCGTGCATAGTGTGTGTGGTGCCTGCGTTGATGTGTTGAGCACCTGGTTTGTACAACGACTTGGCACAGGTTCTTGGGTGACTCGGGTGAGTGCCCGCCCATCGTGCAAGTGTGCACGGTGACTTGGTGAAGTGTTGAGATTGTGGACAAAGGTGTGTCTCGGGTGGAGGCGCCCGTGTGTGGCGACTTGGAGGCGCGCCCAAGTTGGGAAAACAACACGATCGTGCGACGAGGTGAACGAAGGGTTGGTGAGTCGTGCGGCGACCGTGCAGAGGCGCCGACGAGCTGGGCAACCGAGTTTGCCGAAGATTGTAAATTTGGCTAAGTATGAAACTTGGGGTTTCCAAGTATACTTGTAAAGCTTGTAACTTGTAAAAGATTGTATAATATATTATTCGGGCAGACTCATTGTTCAGGGAGTTGCCCCTCCCTTTATACTGTGCAATTGTGTTCTTCATTTATAATTGTTGATGATAATGAATGTGTATGGGTGTTCATTGGTATAAAGGATGACATAGTAATACTTGGTTGCGAAACACAAACTAAGTAGGAGTAAGTGGTTAGGCGTAGTCTACGAACATAAGTATTAGTGAAAAGAAAGTGTTCAGTGGTGCCGCACCGCGCTAAGAGCGGTTGAAAGACTACCGCCGGCTTGGGGGCGTGATAGTTGGTATCTTAGCGAGTCTGAAGACTTGGAGGAGTCTTGTAGGAAGTTGGGTGAAGCAAGTGTGTAAACACTTGACAATTGGTGTTTGAGCAGGGTTGCTCGTGACAGGTACTTGCAGGTGAAGGAAGTTGATTTCACATACAAGTGGAACAAGAGCTGGTTCAAGTTTGCAGGGAACCTAGAGAAGACTGAAAGGCAAGGATGGTGGATGAACCTATGCCAAGTGAATCTAGCCATGATGCAGGTGAAGTCTTCCGGTACAAAGTGTTGGAACAGATGGGTCGATGGAGTTCTAACTAGGTTTCGATGAAGGCTAAGAACAGGAGGATTCGAGAAAGCTGTTCGGAACTAAGGAAGGAACTTGAAGAACTCAAAAGCCAATGCAGAAGTACGACAGATGTTGAACTCAAGGAACTTGATGAGGAGATCCGACGAAGTGGTCTTGGTCTTCAAGAGCTCTTGGATGAAAGGGCCTGGTTAAGGAAGAAAAGAGCCATGGTGGAAGCCAAAATCAAGCAAGTTGAGGAGGAAATAAAGAAGAAGCTTCTTGGTAAGAAGATCGTTGTAATTGAGCTGGAAGAGCTTGACTACATTGACAGGCTAGGGGACTCACTACCGAGACAATCCAGAGGATGTTCGGAAGCTTAGTTCTATGGAAGTAGTCAATGGGCACTTGGTTGGTGCACTTAAGTAGAATGCAATGGAGGACAAGCTTGAAGGGAATCAAGCTAGACCAGGATTGAGTTGCTTAGAAGAGCCAAGCAAGGAAGTAAAGTACCTTAGGAGGAATGTCAAATTGGAGCACAAGCCAATGGACACATTTGAGGACGAGTTTTTGAAGAAGGTTGCTTATGTGAGACACAAGATAAAGCTGACAGAAGGAGGTGATGCCTTGAAGCTGAGTTTTGTGCAGGTGACCGTAAAAGGCAAGAGATTTGCAGCTTTGGTGGATACGGGGGCTACTCATAGCTTCCTAAGTAAGAAGGCAACAAAGTCTTTTAGGGAAGAAAGCTGAGATGGAGAGGGAATGGAGTGATTTCAAAGCAGTCAACTCTACCATGAAAGTTGTTATTGGTGTGATGGAAAACACTCAGGTGAGAGTGGGATCGTGGTTTGGGAAGTTGGATTTGAGGATCGTGGACATGGATGTTCATTCTATGGTGTTGGGGCAAGATTTCATGAGGCTTGCACAAGCCATACCAATGGTGGACTGGGACATTCTCTTGATCACAGCTGAAGGAAGAACCATGGTGATTCCGATGAATAGAAGTAGTTGCTTGGGGCATAGACCAAGGATGAATTCTATGACTTTGTATCCCAAAGATCTGAATGTGAAGCATGAGGATGTGGAGCAAAGAGGACTTGGGAGTATGACTCAAACAACGAAGGAAGGGAAGCTGGTTGACTTCATTACAAGAGTGAGGAAGAATGAAGTGAGTGAGAGGGCAATCTCACGAACCTTGAGGCACTTGACAGAGACATCTTCTACTGATGATCTTCACAATGGAATTGCGAAAGAAGGGAGTCCGAGTACTACTTTAGAGGCAGTGGTTGGAGAAGATTATGAAGGTAGAGGTCCGATTGGTATAGTGGATTTTTGCAGGTATGCCATGAGCATATGTGACTTTCAGTTGACGAAAGCCAAGCTAGGTGAGCTTGGGTGTACATGTGAGGAGATTGAGGCTGTGCACAGATACTTGAGGACACAACATCAATCTGATATATGGGTGGATGAGAGTCAGGGAGGGAACTTCTTGGCCCTCCTTCCTCTATAGACAACCTTGGAGAAGGGTTGGCGTAGGGACCTTGTTTGGGAGGGGCTACACCAACTTAGCAAGGGGCCTTGGGAGGAAGGCTTCTTTATGATAGATTGCAGACTTGGATGCAGATGACCAGATGTTGGGATGGAGTCTACATGGGTTGGACATCGTGAACAACTAGAGTCATGGAAATCAGGTTGGAGACATGGAGCATGACAGTTATGCAGGGACATAATGCAGGAGCATGTGTAGAGGTGTCATTCATGGACATTCTATGGGGAATGCCAAAGCAAAGGATGTTGTGCAGACGATGTTGTGACATGGAGATGTATGAGCCAGTTGAGAGGTTGTACACTCTTGTGAAACAGGGCCATGGTTCGAGCATGTTGCAAATGGGATGGAGTTTCCATGGACCTAAGCTTGGGGAATTGGACAAATTCTTGATGAGTCCGAGATGTAGCAGAAGTTAGGGAAAGACTGATGAGGACATAAGGATGTGCATTCTTATGATTTAAGCATGACAGTTAGACTGATCACCCGACTAGTTCGAGTCATGAGGGGTACCATTGTGCAGAGATGTGTTTGTATCAGGTGGAGTATCTTGACAGGCAGCCTACAAAGGGATGAGACATGATGGAGATGATAGTTCTACATATGTTGCAGGGATGTTTGCAGTATGTGGAAGAGTTGATATCATGGATAAGACTGTTCAGATATGAAAATCGTGATCTTGGTGGATGGCTACTAGGATGGTATGTTGTCAGGGACAACAACAATTCTAGGTGGAGGAGGATATAACGACCTGCAATTCGGTTGATATGCGACAGCGGGTCAAGGATAAACGAGCTATGGTTCGAGTGAAGTGCAAGCTCCTTGGTTATGTGATAGAGATAATGCGTGTAAGGAAGAAGGTGGCAAGCATGTATATACGCATAGGAGCATGAGATAAACATATGGAGGCCGACCAACATTGGATGAGGGGCCGACATGGTATTTGAAGGCTTTTGTGATGGCGTATGGAGCGTTGGGCAAGTCGGATGGGTAGCTAGACTTCGCCCTATGTTTGGTATATGATGAGAGTGCGTGGGATGGCATTCGATCATCACACATTCGTTAAACATCTTCGCTCAAGAGAGTAAGGCGCAGGTCGAAGTGCGCAGAACTAAGAAGAGAAGGCGCAGGTTGGGATTCGCCAATTCTTGGGCAGGGCTGCACGAGAAAACTCGCTTAACTCTGTTGTGGGTGAAGGCGCGGATAGGAGTGCCCGACGGTTGGGTGAGGGCGTGCCCAGTGTGTGTGGCGCCCGGGTTGCTGTGTAGAGCGCCCAACGGTGAAACGTTGGTGAGCGCCCGGTTTGTGCGACGACTTGGCACGGGTTATTGGGTGACTCGGGTGAGTGCCCGCCCATCGTGCAAGTGTGCACGGTGACTTGGTGAAGTGTTGAGATTGTGGACAAATGTGTGTCTCGGGTGGAGGCGCCTGTGTGTGGCGACTTGGAGGTGTGCCAAGTTGAGCAAACAACACGATCATGCGACGAGGTGAACAAAGGGTTGGTGAGTCGTGCGGCGACCGTGCAGAGGCGCCGACGAGCTGGGCAACCGAGTTTGCCGAAGATTGTAAATTTGGCTAAGTATGAAACTTGGGGTTTCCAAGTATATTTATAAAGCTTGTAACTTGTAAAAGACTTTGTAATATATTATTCGGGCAAACTCATTTTTCAGGGAGTTGCCCCTCCATATATATTGTGCAATTGTTTTCTTCATTTATAATTGCTGATGATAATGAATGTGTATGGGTGTTCATTGGTATAAAAGATAATATAATAATACTTGGTTGCGAAACACAAACTAAGTAGGAGTAAGTGGTTAGGCTAGTCTATGAACATAAGTATTGGTGAAAAGAAAGTGTTCGGTGGTGCTGCACCTTGCTAAGAGCGGTTGAAAGACTATCGCCGGCTTAGAGGCGTGACAACCCGTGCGTGAATATGTGAACGAAGTGTTGGATATAGTTACTAATTTAATATATTGACTTAATGTTTTATGTCAATATATTCACGCCAATACCAACCCTACCATTTCCAACTTGACCATGTGATTTGAATTCGGATGAAATATTTCCATAAGTCATCCCTCGCAACGAGAGCAACGAATCTTATCCCCTCAAACAATCGCATTCATTTCCATTCCACCACAATGGCTGCACCAGTAATCACCCATTTCAACTCAAATTCGCCTTTGTATGCGATTAATAGATATTCCGATTAGCAAAAAGTTCTCAAACTTTTTTAGCAATACTCAATTAATTTATAATCAAATGTCATGTTTATATAGGTTTACGATTTTTTTTTTGATATTTTCAGTAGGGTACCGCAAACAGGCAATGTATTTCAATCTTTGGCATTTTACCCAATTAATTTTAGCAATTGTTGGTAACATAGTAAGCAAATTTGGCTCATCGATGAAAATAACTGAAAAATCCGTCATTCCTTTAGGATTGAGCCGAAATATGGGTAAAATTTGATTAGTCCAAAGTATCTCAAGAATTTGCAGGTAGTAGGTGGAGGACGGACCTCAATGAACACATACTATGGGAATCCGTCTCTATAAATAAAATGGATTAAAAGAGGGAACAAATCAGATTTATTAATAGTATAGATTAGGAAAGGGATTAAAACAGATTCATTAATAATTTGAATTTTTAGAATCTAAATAGGGTATATATATAACATTATGGTAGATCGGAGAAGCCAGTACGATTAAGCTTAAATTTTCATATGGTAGAATTTTGAGAAAATATGGTAATTATTAAGATATTTAAAAAATTTTATGTGGGAGATTTTGTTTGAATATAGCTTAATCACTGAAAAATTATGATTATGTATACCAGTTAATTTTTGTTAATTTTTATCTTTTTGGTTTTTAAAATTTTTCATTTTATTTATTTAAGAGAATATTAAATCTAAAAGTAAAATAAATAGTTATAATTTTTATAATAATTTTAAAGTATTATGTTTTTAAATTGTTTCTGCTTTTATTTGGTTAAAAATTCATATTTCTTAGACGTAAGGAAAAATGATAATGGCCCAAGACTTAGAACCATCTCACAAAAGTGAAAACCTTCTCCTTATAGACTACGAATGAGTAGTTCCAATCATAGTTTTCCTTGAATAACTATGATGAATCATCTAAAATTTGTATAATTATCCTCATTTTTACTTTGGCAACTAAATTATAATATTATTTCACTTATAAAAAAATTATTTTTAAAATAATTCCTATTATCTCTTATATTAATTATATTTATTTATTTGTTTTCAGAATTTTAATTTCATTAAATTATTAATTATAAAATACCCTACATTTTACAAATGCTTAAACTATTTGTCATCATTAATATGCTTCTCTGAATACATTTTAGAGAACACATACCTTCAGCCTTTCTCTTCACTCCCTTTCTATTAATGTTTATATCAAATACCCCTCCTTCCCCACTACCTACCCATTGTGCTCCTCCTTTCCACTACCCAACCCTTTTTAGGCTGAACTGGGTAATTGTGTGTATAATATGGTGGGTCATGGTGTGTTTATGATAGGTTAACATCCAAATATATGTTCATTTGATGATTACAATTATAGAGTACGAATATTTATTTTTAATGTTGTCTCTTTATAGATGGTTGGATTTAAGTTACTTATTTCATATATTAGGATTCTAAGAGCATGATGTTGTAATTTTTTTTTTATAGAGTACGAATATTTATTTTTAATGTTGTCTCTTTATAGATGGTTGGATTTAAGTTACTTATTTCATATATTAGGATTCTAAGAGCATGATGTTGTAATTTTTTTCAATGATGTTTGAACTTAACTATCTAATAACTTATAAATGTAAATTTAATTGATAAAATTTGATAATAAGGAAAAATATAATATTAAATAAAAGTATGAGTAAATGAGCTTTAAAGCTATTAGAAAAAAAACACATATAATAACTATTGCATAAATAAATATATTTATGAAATATTATGTAATTTAATTAATATGAATGTTAAATACTAATCTATTAATTAATAAGAGGAGTTAAATTTTATAAAATGTAATTTTTTAATCATTTACTATCATGTCATGCATTAATTCATTTCTGCTAAATTATAAAAATTGCAATTTAAGAAAATTGAATTTTAAAGCATGATTAAATTTAATAGAATTGGGTTTAACATGGATATATACCATACACTACTTAGTATTTTTATATCTTGTCATGTACATATGTACATGCATAGTTATTTATTTATTTTTCATGTAAATATGTGCATAATTTTTTTTTTGTCACTTAATGTTCACAACATCTATCACCTAAACATCTATCACGGTATTGGGTCATAATGGGTTTTAGATAATACATAATTAGAAAGAAATCGTTGTTATAATTATTATTGAGATATGGTAAATTTTAAAATCATTTGTATTTTTAGTTTTATTTTCAAAATATAAATATAAATTCCTTTTAAAGTTTATTTGTATTTTTTTTTAAAGTGGATGTGTATTATTTTAAATGTTTATAATTATTATTGTTGACATAACGTAAAATTAACACTATATTTTAATTCCAATTTTAATTCTAAATTTAATTAAAAAATGTAATTTTTTATTTTTATTTGTAAATATTTTTTAAATTTGTTTCATCTATATTATTTTGAAGTTATATGACAACATTTTCTTCATATTAGATTGTAAAAATATGCTCTTGGCAAAAACTATTGATTTAATGAAAATAATATAACAAAATAAATGCCTAGTTAAATTATTATGGAATTTTTATATATGATATGCTATGAATTTTGTGGCCTTAAGAAGCACATGGCAATTAGCCTTACACCATTGAAATTTTCATTTTTCTTTTTAGAATTTTCGCTGATGGTTGTTAGGGCATATAGCTCAAGGCCTGCATAGAGTGATGCGATTGGTATCTATTTGGGTATCACCAACTCATGTGTGGCCATCATGGTATTTGGTTTTTATTTTTCTGCTAACATTTTGACAGTCCAAAATACATTGACAAAGTTTCTTTGGGGTTAAGATGCATATGCCTTTCACTAAAGTGATTATTTTGTATTGTCATTCACAATGTGAGGCAATGATTCCTTGATAGTTGAAATATGTTTCCTTGGATAAAAAAATAGCCCATTTCCGATCTTTGCTATCTGGACCTTTTCCTTGAGCAAAAAAATCGTCAAAAGAAAGGTCCTTCTATAGTTCCTCTAACATTGCTCACTTTGCTTCTTTTCTTTCTTTGACATACTGGTTTTCTACTTTTGCGTGTATCTTTGTCTATTATTTTTCTAGCTTCAACTCTTTTCTTCATTCAAATTTTCTAAGATTTTATTTGGTTTTTTCAACACGAATGTCTTCACTTGCATTGTTTTCAAAAATAGTATCTTCAACATTATGATGAATTGACTGTATTGACTAACCTCACAAACCATATTGACATACCATATAGATGAACTCACCTTGCAAGACATATCAAGTCTATCTCTTGACACCAACACTAAGTACCTAAGGACGTGGCAGCTTGGGACAATGAGATCCCATAACATTTCCTAGAATAGAAAGAATTAATGATTTAGGGACCACCAATGCCTAAATGAATGTCTCTGATACCACTTTTGTGATTCTAACCATAGTAAATGATAGCATGTCTGTGATTGGTATTTATTTGGGTACAACCACATCATGTGTGGCCATAATGGTATTTAGTTTTTATTTTTTCGTTAACATTTTGACAGTCTAAAATGTAGTGACAAAGTTGCTTTGAGGTTAGGCTTCTTCTGCTTTTCCCTAAAGTGATTATTTTGGATTTTCATTCACAATGTGAGGCAATGGTTTATTCAAAGTTGAAATATGTTTCTCTAGATCAAAAAGTAGCCCACTTCCAATCTCTACTATCTGGACTTATTCATTGAGCAAACAATTCATTAATAGAAAGATCCTTCTCCAGCTCCTTGAGCATTGTTGACTTTGGTTCTTTTCTTTCTTTGAAATATTGGATTTCTCTGATTAATTTCCACCAATTAAGAAGTAGATGGCATTACTACATTGAAAATTTCTTTTTTCCTTTTAGAATTTTCACTAATGGTTGTTAGGGCTTATAGCTCAAGGCCTACTAGGAGTGATGTGATTAGTATTGATTTGGGTACCAGCAACTCATATGTGGCCATCATTGAATGGAAGGTTAGTTTTTTATACTTGAATGCTAGAGTCCTTATTATTTTCTCTAGGCTAAGCTCACAAAATAATTAGTATGTTGATTCTTATGCATTCTTCTCATTGGAGATTTTTTTGAATATCTGTAGAACCCAAAATTAATTGAGAACTCAAATGGGGCCAAAACAACGCCATATATTGTAGCTATGAATCAAAAGAGAGAGATACTTGTAGGTATTCCTACCAAACATCAACTTGTGACAAATTCCACAAATATTGTGTTTGAGAGTAATCATTTGATAGGAAGGCGTTTGATTTAATATTGTTAAAGAAACTAATGGTGATGCTTGGGGAGAAATAAACTCATCATCTCACCATGTCAATGTTTTGCGTACTCCACAAGAAAATGGTACTCTTCATCTACAAATGCCTAATGAAATTATTTCCGTGAATAGCAAGAAAACTGTAAATGGAGTGGGAAGTTGTGTGTCCTATAATAGATGTAAGCTTGTGGATGTTGGAAGAGAATGTACAACTGTGGTTCCCATATAATGTTAATTTTACTTCTAATTTTTGTTTCTGTGGTTTATAAACATATTGGACTTGTTAGAAATTCTAGTGGTTTTGATTGAATATGGCAGATTCTTCATTATATTTTCATTATATTGAGTCAGTAATCCTCCAATTGGTTATCTCTTTCAATCATATGGAGAGTTTGCTTATGCCTCGTCCATGACAAACTTATGCAAATTTATCATATGCTGCCATGTAGTCACAGTTGAGTCGTGCTTTTGTTCAAGGTAAGTAAACCTGAGTCGGCCTTTCTACGGTGTCTCTTGTCCTATTTTTCAGTCGACCATCCCTTGTTGTCATCATCATGTTAGTTATCAAATGAGCTATGTTGGTCATTTGGTCATGCTGGTTTGAGAAGGTCTCCATCGACTTCTTACTGGCAGGTCTTTCTCTTATCGACTAAGACAAATTTCTCTAAGGGAAGATCTAGATCCACACACTGGCCCTGTTTTCATTATTGATAGGTCACCTTGTGCTCAACATCAATCTATATCATGGGAATTTGATTGAGTGTTTTCCCTTGTGTTCGACATCAGCTTTCAGTATCACACATTGGGGTTCATGCAGTACCTTGGTTTTCATTTGGCCCTATTGTTGGATTCCTCGCCTTTGTGTCAGCTTTCATTATTGGTTATTTTAGAGGGTTTCTATCATGCGCTAGCTACACCTTGTGTACGCTGGAAATGTGCTTTAGTTGGGTTACTACATCTTTATTCATTTGATTCCTTCCACATTAATGGCCTACGGGTTACAATCATGCTAGATTGATGAAAGATGCCTTAATGCCTTCCTTCTAGCGGATCTTCTCCCATCAACTTCAACTCATTTCTATTAGAAAGAGATATAGAGTCCATTTGGTAGTACCTTAGGGCTTGCAGTCATCAGTGGCAGATTCCTTTGCTATCGATAGTGGGAAATCATCATTGTTTCCTGATTGATTGATTCTTCCAAGTGTTCAACTACAGTTCATTTATTTGCACTTGTTAGATTGTACTGGGTACCTTGGCTCTCATCATCATTATCAGTGAGTAGTCTCGCATTTGTTAACAGTATACATCAATGATCGGTAATCAAATGATTCTCACATGTTGACTTCGTATCACTTATTCCTATCGTGTAGAAATGTACCACGACAATCGATGAAGACCTTGTTCAACATTTCTTGGTTCACTTGTCAGTTGCTCCTGTTTCTACTAGTTGACACCATCCCGCTTATATGTTGTAGTTCCTTATGGTGACATCCTATACGTTGGCACCTGAGATCTTTACCTTTTATGACAAATATTTTAATTTTTATATAGTATTTTTTTATATATAAAATTATATTTTATATGATCATAAAATTAATAAAATTATAATATTTAATTTATATATAAAGCAACAATAAAATATATTTGTAGGATAAAATTTGGACACTACAGTCTTCTTTTCTCCCGCTAAAGAGATTCCTCGAAAGACACGTGGGGCCTCAAAAGTTTAAATATCTCTTGTCATCAATTCAACCTAAAAAACACCAATCGCAAAACCGAAAACAGAAAGTTTCCATTCGAAGACAATGCCTCTTCATATTGTCACGAATCACACAATCTTGTTTCGTAAGTATTCTCTACGTCATGAGCAGTGGGGCAGCTGTCCTCATACACCACAATCAGTCTCTTTCATGGCAGTGGGGGCAGTCGTTTTTTTATCGCACACTGGCGTGGTTATTAAGCAATAACCGCTTCGTCAAACGCTGCTCTTTCCATGAACCTTCCTATGTTCGCAACCTCTTCCCGGAAGATACCGTTTGTTGGTTCAATAACTACACACACAGTTGGCACGACTTTGCTCACCCGCAACTATTTATTTTCTTCTCCAGCCCTTATCACAACCATCTCTGATTACAGCGAAAAGCAGGGTTAAAGTCTCCATAGGCTAATTTAGTGTGGCACGACCTTCACAACTTTTGACTTCTACATCAGCTGTCCATTTTTTTAATTTCTTACCCTTCATTTCCGTGAATGATTTGAAGATTTTATGTATATAGATCGTATTAACCATCATTTGGGTGTGCAAAAAATGGTGCTTAAATAGGCTATGGAGGACGAGCAAAGCAAGATAAGGGCCGTGAAGGCTGTTGCAGAGTCGGGAGGCATTAATCTCCATTACCGTTATTGCATATGATGCCAAGAAATTCCCTGCACGTAATTTCATATATAAATTTTGTGTTATGTCTCGGTTTACTAATGATGCCATGTTTCTTTCGACTCTATCGCAGCGGACGTGTAAAAGGGAAATATTTCTGCATGTCAGAGAAGCAGATCCTGTGTATCTCGCAAAAAAGCTCAGGAAAGTTGTGTAAAGAGATGAGATGCTAAGCATGGATCGTGCAAAGAAAAGACAAATAGTCTAACTGCACCTTCTAGAAGTTAGTTCTTCAGGGCTTGACCTTCTTTTCATCTGTCTCACTTTGTTCCTACTCCATAAGCCTATCTTAGTACGTAGATCCAGCACAGAAGTTTCAGCTCTCTGTGGCTCTGCAGCTATTCTTTCTACTCCGTCTTCTTATCTTCTTTTGGTACAACCCACGCTCATCAGCTCTGTGAATCCGACTTTCCTGAGTCTTTTTGCGAGATAGAGGAGATCTATCTTCTTCTAGCTCATACCCACTGGAACAGATTTCACCACTGCATTCATATATATTTTTCAAGCATTAAAAACTGATTTTGGAGTAAGGAAAGTTCTGGTTTATGATGGATTTTTTATTAAGCTAACTAATAGATGTTGTTGAATTTTTCTTTTTTGAAAGTAAGGTGTGAGCAGAAGTTAATTTTCTGAATAAAATTTACCTTCAAGCTCCGCAACAGTCAGAAGAGCCCTTCTCTTGCTTTTCTCGTCCTGAGTCGTCAATTTCAATACCATTTTCCGCAAATCCAACGTAACATGGACCATTATCATCAGTCACTCGACGGGCGACAAGCGAGGTAATTTCTTACAGAATCTCCAGACCATTTATTCTGCTTAAGGACGACAAGTGTGAGTCAGGTACCTTGGTATTTGACAGCTAATACAAGCTTTCCAAACTCCATGCGAGATATGTAATTAGTCTGGTAGAAGCAAAGCCGAATCAATGTAAAGCGAGGTAATTTCTTACAGAATCTCCAGACCATTTATTCTGCTTAAGGACGACAAGTGTGAGTCACGTACCTTGGTATTTGACAGCTAATACAAGCTTTTCAAACTCCATGCGAGATATGTAATTAGTCTGGTAGAAGCAAAGCCTAATCAATGTAATAGGGAGGTTTCAATTTCTTCTATTTTAGCCACAGAATCGCATCGCTATGTATGGTGACGGTGAACGCGTATCCTCTTCCGTGTGGGAATACCAACTTAGTCAAAGAAGTTGGTATCATCCCGCTCGATTGTAATAATATTGCAATATATGGCAGTGCACAAATATGTGCAGGTAATACGATGATGGCTGTTAATGCCTTTAATTCAAGAACAGACTACACTTACTACTTTTATGAGGCTTATTATGACACATGGTTCCCTAAACAAAGTTGGTTGACGCCATGTAAATGTGGAGTATTTCTCATAAAAGAACATTTACAATATGTTAATATTTTGTGTTTTATATATTTTTATAATTAATATGCATTAATTTTAATTCTGAATTAACTTTGAATTTTGATTAATTTTTTAATTTAAAATAAATTTTATTTAGAAATATTTGATATCAAGGCAAGATGAACTTAAAATTGAGAAGTGTGGGTAAATTATTAATTTCATATTATACATTATTTTTTATCAAAATATTATTAAAATGTTTTAATCAAAATACTATTAAAATGTTTTAATTACTATAGATTCATTTTAATTTCAGACTAATTTACAAAGTATTCATAATAATTAAATATCTCAATATGCAAACTTTTTTCGAGTACAAAAGTTGAGGAAATGTTTTGACCGAGGGAGATTTGATTCCTCTTAACTCTTACAAGATTTAAACTTCAAAAAGATCCATGCTAGTTTTGAGAAAAACACTAATAAATATTTTAACTAAAAAAAAAAAAAATTCACTAATTTTACATAATATATACTATGTTCACATTGGAATATGTATGCAACTTATGACTCACATTATGTTTTTGGTTATTAATATTTTTTTAATTTTATATATTAAAAATGTAATAGATCACAAATCACTGTCACAATAAACGAAAATGACAATATAAGAAATTTTTTAATTTAAATTATTTTGTATTACACTAAATAAAATTGATATAAAATTCTATTAGTTCATATGGACATTGAAATATTTTATTTATCATTAATATATTTTTTTGTTATTAATATATTTTTGTTTTGAATATTATATATTATTGAACATAAAATTAATTATACATCATATAATATTAATAATTACGCTCTATTGTAAAAAAAAATCCTCCAATTGCTACTTTGCATTATCATTGACGACTGTCTGTTAGACAATTGAGTTATCGTTTGCTGTCAAATGATCATATTAGTTATGCCACTTATGATTGGAGCCATAACCATCTCATGGGTAAACTCTGTGTTGTGGGCGATATCAACGGGAATACTTTATAACCATCTCACTTGTGAACAATGCGTTATTGATGATATTAACAGCCACAATGGGAGCTGCCATTGTTGGTTGTTTGATGGTCCGCCAGATTGAAATAAAGAAATGATTCTCGACATTTGTGTTGAAGGGAGAATCTTATGAGAGCACGAGCATGGAAATCCTTTCTACAACGGTGGGAGAGGACTCACATTCTCATGGAAGCAAAGATTCGTTGTTTATGGTTTTGGCCGGCTTGCCAACACACACTCTTGCTAAACTGAAGATTGATTGTTTTGAGAGAATGGAAGCAATTAAATAATGTAGAGTAATTGTAAGCTTTTTAGTTCTTTGTGTTCTTTTGGCTTCTCTTCCTGGCAAAAAAGCATTATAATTTTGACCAAATTCAAAAGCACATTGAGCAGATACTGAGACAGATTGAAGATTTTCAAGGAGAGGACGAGAAAGCTGGAGCCGTCTCTGCGAAGTCTGGAAAGTTCTCCTTAGGTAGTTTTTTGGGTTATTTTTAAAGGAAAGTGTTATTTATTTTGCTGTCAATGTTGTAGGAGTTCATAGGTCTCGTGCCATTAATGGATATTTAGGAGATGTTCACCGATACTTTAAATATTTCGAGCGACTTTTAGATTTTGGAGCGGATGTTTGAGAGATCTTGCTTATTTTTATCTCTATTTTGTTCAAATTCGGAGGCCTTATGTCCTCTTTCGACAGGAAAATAGAGATTTTTGAGACATTCTTGAGAAAATTTGAAAGATGACGAGCGATTTTTAGGTTTCACAGGATCCAACTATTGTATTTGATTTTCCCATTCATAGTGATGGCACGAGCATTTCTTTGTCAACCGTTGTGGCCTGTCGTTGTTGTGTTGACATGCCAATTGTAACGACTTGTAGTTCGGTTGATATGCGACCGCGGGTGAAGGCTGAACAAGCGCGCGCAGGCAGGCTGAACGAGTTGCGGTTCGGGTGAAGTGTGAGCTCCTTGGTTATGCGATAGAGATAATGCGTGTAAGGAAGAAGGGGGCGAGCATGTATATACGCATAGGAGCATGAGATAAACATATGGAGGCCGACCAACATTGGATGAGGGGCCGACATGGTATTTGAAGACTTTTGCGATGGCGTATGGATCGTTGGACAAGTCTGCTGGGCAGCCGGACTTCGCCCTACATTTGGTATATGATGAGAGTGCGTGGGATGACATTCGATCATCACACATTCGTTAAGCATCTTTGCTCAAGGGAGTAATCATCACACATTCGTTAAACATCTTTGCTCAAGGGAGTAAGGGGCAGGTCGAAGTGTGCAGAACTAAGAAGAGAAGGCGCAGGTTGGGATGCGCCCATTCTTGGGCAGGGCTGCACGACAAAACTCGCTTGACTTGGTTGTGGGTGAAGGCGCGGGCAGGAGCACCCGACGGTTGGGTGAGGGCGTGCATAGTGTGTGTGGTGCCTGCGTTGATGTGTTGAGCACCTGGTTTGTACAACGACTTGGCACAGGTTCTTGGGTGACTCGGGTGAGTGCCCGCCCATCGTGCAAGTGTGCACGGTGACTTGGTGAAGTGTTGAGATTGTGGACAAAGGTGTGTCTCGGGTGGAGGCGCTCGTGTGTGGCGACTTGGAGGCACGCCCAAGTTGGGAAAACAACACGATCGTGCGACGAGGTGAACGAAGGGTTGGTGAGTCGTGCGGCGACCGTGCAGAGGCGCCGACGAGCTGGGCAACCGAGTTTGCCGAAGATTGTAAATTTGGCTAAGTATGAAACTTGGGGTTTCCAAGTATACTTGTAAAGCTTGTAACTTGTAAAAGATTGTGTAATATATTATTCGGGCAGACTCATTGTTCAGGGAGTTGCCCCTCCCTTTATACTGTGCAATTGTGTTCTTCATTTATAATTGTTGATGATAATGAATGTGTATGGTTGTTCATTGGTATAAAGGATGACATAGTAATACTTGGTTGCGAAACACAAACTAAGTAGGAGTAAGTGGTTAGGCGTAGTCTACGAACATAAGTATTAGTGAAAAGAAAGTGTTCAGTGGTGCTGCACCGCGCTAAGAGCGGTTGAAAGACTACCGCCGGCTTGGGGGCGTGATAGTTGGTATCTTAGCGAGTCTGAAGACTTGGAGGAGTCTTGCAGGAAGTTGGGTGAAGAAAGTGTGTAAACACTTGACAATTGGTGTTTGAGCAGGGTTGCTCGTGACAGGTACTTGCAGGTGAAGGAAGTTGATTTCACATACAAGTGGAACAAGAGCTGGTTCAAGTTTGCAGGGAACCTAGAGAAGACTGAAAGGCAAGGATGGTGGATGAACCTATGCCAAGTGAATCTAGCCATGATGCAGGTGAAGTCTTCCGGTACAAAGTGTTGGAACAGATGGGTCGATGGAGTTCTAACTAGGTTTCGATGAAGGCTAAGAACAGGAGGATTCGAGAAAGCTGTTCGGAACTAAGGAAGGAACTTGAAGAACTCAAAAGCCAATGCGGAAGTACGACAGATGTTGAACTCAAGGAACTTGATGAGGAGATCCGACGAAGTGGTCTTGGTCTTCAAGAGCTCTTGGATGAAAGGGCCTGGTTAAGGAAGAAAAGAGCCATGGTGGAAGCCAAAATCAAGCAAGTTGAGGAGGAAATAAAGAAGAAGCTTCTTGGTAAGAAGATCGTTGTAATTGAGCTGGAAGAGCTTGACTACATTGACAGGCTGGGGGACTCACTACCAAGACAATCCAGAGGATGTTCGGAAGCTTAGCTCTATGGAAGTAGTCAATGGGCACTTGGTTGGTGCACTTAAGTAGAATGCAATGGAGGACAAGCTTGAAGGGAATCAAGCTAGACCAGGATTGAGTTGCTTAGAAGAGCAAGCAAGGAAGTAAAGTACCTTAGGAGGAATGTCAAATTGGAGCACAAGCCAATGGACACATTTGAGGACGAGTTTTTGAAGAAGGTTGCTTATGTGAGACACAAGATAAAGCTGACAAAAGGAGGTGATGCCTTGAAGCTGAGTTTTGTGCAGGTGACCGTAAAAGGCAAGAGATTTGCAGCTTTGGTGGATACGGGGGCTACTCATAGCTTCCTAAGTAAGAAGGCAACAAAGTCTTTTGGGAAGAAAGCTGAGATGGAGAGGGAATGGAGTGATTTCAAAGCAGTCAACTCTACCATGAAAGTTGTTATTGGTGTGATGGAAAACACTCAGGTGAGAGTGGGATCATGGTTTGGGAAGTTGGATTTGAGGATCGTGGACATGGATGATCATTCTATGGTGTTGGGGCAAGATTTCATGAGGCTTGCACAAGCCATACCAATGGTGGACTGGGACATTCTCTTGATCACAGCTGAAGGAAGAACCATGGTGATTCCGATGAATAGAAGTAGTTGCTTGGGGCATAGACCAAGGATGAATTCTATGACTTTGTATCCCAAAGATCTGAATGTGAAGCATGAGGATGTGGAGCAAAGAGGACTTGGGAGTATGACTCAAACAACGAAGGAAGGGAAGCTGGTTGACTTCATTGCAAGAGTGAGGAAGAATGAAGTGAGTGAGAGGGCAATCTCACGAACCTTGAGGCACTTGACAGAGACATCTTCTACTGATGATCTTCACAATGGAGTTGCGAAAGAAGGGAGTCCGAGTACTACTTTAGAGGCAGTGGTTGGAGAAGGTTATGAAGGTAGAGGTCCGATTGGTATAGTGGATTTTTGCAGGTATGCCATGAGCATATGTGACTTTCAGTTGACGAAAGCCAAGCTAGGTGAGCTTGGGTGTACATGTGAGGAGATTGAGGCTGTGCACAGATACTTGAGGACACAACATCAATCTGATATATGGGTGGATGAGAGTCAGGGAGGGAACTTCTTGGCCCTCCTTCCTCTATAGACAACCTTGGAGAAGGGTTGGCGTAGGGACCTTGTTTGGGAGGGGCTACACCAACTTAGCAAGGGGCCTTGGGAGGAAGGCTTCTTTATGATAGATTGCAGACTTGGATGCAGATGACCAGATGTTGGGATGGAGTCTACATGGTTTGGACATCGTGAACAACTAGAGTCATGGAAATCAGGTTGGAGACATGGAGCATGACAGTTATGCAGGGACATAATGCAGGAGCATGTGTAGAGGTGTCATTCATGGACATTCTATGGGGAATGCCAAAGCAAAGGATGTTGTGCAGACGATGTTGTGACATGGAGATGTATGAGCCAGTTGAGAGGTTGTACACTCTTGTGAAACAGGGCCATGGTTCGAGCATGTTGCAAATGGGATGGAGTTTCCATGGACCTAAGCTTGGGGAATTGGACAAATTCTTGATGAGTCCGAGATGTAGCAGAAGTTAGGGAAAGACTGATGAGGACATAAGGATGTGCATTCTTATGATTTAAGCATGACAGTTAGACTGATCACCCGACTAGTTCGAGTCATGAGGGGTACCATTGTGCAGAGATGTGTTTGTATCAGGTGGAGTATCTTGACAGGCAGCCTACAAAGGGATGAGACATGATGGAGATGATAGTTCTACATATGTTGCAGGGATGTTTGCAGTATGTGGAAGAGTTGATATCATGGATAAGACTGTTCAGATATGAAAATCGTGATCTTGGTGGATGGCTACTAGGATGGTATGTTGTCAGGGACAACAACAATTCTAGGTGGAGGAGGATATAACGACCTGCAATTCGGTTGATATGCGACAGCGGGTCAAGGATGAACGAGCTATGGTTCGAGTGAAGTGCAAGCTCCTTGGTTATGCGATAGAGATAATGCGTGTAAGGAAGAAGGTGGCAAGCATGTATATACGCATAGGAGCATGAGATAAACATATGGAGGCCGACCAACATTGGATGAGGGGCCGACATGGTATTTGAAGGCTTTTGTGATGGCGTATGGAGCGTTGGGCAAGTCGGATGGGTAGCTAGACTTCGCCTTATGTTTGGTATATGATGAGAGTGCGTGGGATGGCATTCGATCATCACACATTCATTAAACATCTTCGCTCAAGAGAGTAAGGCGCAGGTCGAAGTGCACAGAACTAAGAAGAGAAGGCGCAGGTTGGGATTCGCCAATTCTTGGGCAGGGCTGCACGAGAAAACTCGCTTAACTCTGTTGTGGGTGAAGGCGCGGATAGGAGCGCCCGACGGTTGGGTGAGGGCGTGCACAGTGTGTGTGGCGCCCGGGTTGCTGTGTAGAGCGCCCAACGGTGAAACGTTGGTGAGCGCCCGGTTTGTACGACGACTTGGCACGGGTTATTGGGTGACTCGGGTGAGTGCCCGCCCATCGTGCAAGTGTGCACGGTGACTTGGTGAAGTGTTGAGATTGTGGACAAATGTGTGTCTCGGGTGGAGGCGCCTGTGTGTGGCGACTTGGAGGTGTGCCAAGTTGAGCAAACAACACGATCGTGCGACGAGGTGAACAAAGGGTTGGTGAGTCGTGCGGCGACCGTGCAGAGGCGCCGACGAGCTGGGCAACCGAGTTTGCCGAAGATTGTAAATTTGGCTAAGTATGAAACTTGGGGTTTCCAAGTATATTTATAAAGCTTGTAACTTGTAAAAGATTTTGTAATATATTATTCGGGCAAACTCATTTTTCAGGGAGTTTCCCCTCCATATATACTGTGCAATTGTTTTCTTCATTTATAATTGCTGATGATAATGAATGTGTATGGGTGTTCATTGGTATAAAAGATAATATAATAATACTTGGTTGCGAAACACAAACTAAGTAGGAGTAAGTGGTTAGGCTAGTCTATGAACATAAGTATTGGTGAAAAGAAAGTGTTCGGTGGTGCCGCACCTTGCTAAGAGCGGTTGAAAGACTATCGCCGGCTTAGAGGCGTGACAACCCGTGCGTGAATACGTGAACGACTCTTCAGGAAGTGTTGGATATAGTTACTAATTTAATATATTGACTTAATGTTTTATGTCAATATATTCACGCCAATACCAACCCTACCATTTCCAACTCGACCATGTGATCTGAATTCGGATGAAATATTTCCATAAGTCATCCCTCGCAACGAGAGCAACGAATCTTATCCCCTCAAACAATCACATTCATTTCCATTCCACCACAATGGTTGCACCAGTAATCACCCATTTCAACTCAAATTCGCCTTTGTATGCGATGAATAGATATTCCGATCAGCTAAAAGTTCTCAAACTTTTTAGCAATACTCAATTAATTTATAATCAAATGTCATGTTTATATAGGTTTACGATTTTTTTTTTTGATATTTTCAGTAGGGTACCGCAAACAGGCAATGTATTTCAATCTTTGGCATTTTACCCAATTAATTTTAGCAATTGTTGGTAACATAGTAAGCAAATTTGGCTCATCGATGAAAATAACTGAAAAATCCGTCATTCCTTTAGGATTGAGCCGAAATATGGGTAAAATTTGATTAGTCCAAAGTATCTCAAGAATTTGCAGGTAGTAGGTGGAGGACGGACCTCAATGAACACATACTATGGGAATCCGTCTCTCATACGATTTGATACAGAAGTGTATGCATATCTAAATGATTAAGATAGAAACTATAAATAAAATGGATTAAAAGAGGGAACAAATCAGATTTATTAATATTATAGATTAGGAAAGGGATTAAAACAGATTCATTAATAATTTGAATTTTTAGAATCTAAATAGGGTATATATATAACATTATGGTAGATCGGAGAAGCCAGTACGATTAAGCTTAAATTTTCATATGGTAGAATTTTGAGAAAATATGGTAATTATTAAGATATTTAAAATTTTATGTGGGAGATTTTGTTTGAATATAGCTTAATCACTGAAAAATTATGATTATGTATACCAGTTAATTTTTGTTAATTTTTATCTTTTTGGTTTTTAAAATTTTTCATTTTATTTATTTAAGAGAATATTAAATCTAAAAGTAAAATAAATAGTTATAATTTTTATAATAATTTTAAAGTATTATGTTTTTAAATTGTTTCTGCTTTTATTTGGTTAAAAAATTATATTTCTTAGACGTAAGGAAAAATGATAATGGCCCAAGACTTAGAAGCATCTCACAAAAGTGAAAACCTTCTCCTTATAGACTACGAATGAGTAGTTCCAATCATAGTTTTCCTTGAATAACTATGATGAATCATCTAAAATTTGTATAATTATCCTCATTTTTACTTTGGCAACTAAATTATAATATTATTTCACTTATAAAAAAATTATTTTTAAAATAATTCCTATTATCTCTTATATTAATTATATTTATTTATTTGTTTTCAGAATTTTAATTTCATTAAATTATTAATTATAAAATACCCTACATTTTACAAATGCTTAAACTATTTGTCATCATTAATATGCTTCTCTAAATACATTTTAGAGAACACATACCTTCAGCCTTTCTCTTCACTCCCTTTCTATTAATGTTTATATCAAATACCCCTCCTTCCCCACTACCTACCCATTGTGCTCCTCCTTTCCACTACCCAACCCTTTTTAGGCTGAACTGGGTAATTGTGTGTATAATATGGTGGGTCATGGTGTGTTTATGATAGGGTAACATCCAAATATATGTTCATTTGATGATTACAATTATAGAGTACGAATATTTATTTTTAATGTTGTCTCTTTATAGATGGTTGGATTTAAGTTACTTATTTCATATATTAGGATTCTAAGAGCATGATGTTGTAATTTTTTTTTATAGAGTACGAATATTTATTTTTAATGTTGTCTCTTTATAGATGGTTGGATTTAAGTTACTTATTTCATATATTAGGATTCTAAGAGCATGATGTTGTAATTTTTTTCAATGATGTTTGAACTTAACTATCTAATAACTTATAAATGTAAATTTAATTTAATTGATAAAATTTGATAATAAGGAAAAATATAATATTAAATAAAAGTATGAGTAAATGAGCTTTAAAGCTATTAGAAAAAAAACACATATAATAGCTATTGCATAGATAAATATATTTATGAAATATTATGTAATTTAATTAATATGAATGTTAAATACTAATCTATTAATTAATAAGAGGAGTTAAATTTTATAAAATGTAATTTTTTAATCATTTAATATCATGTCATGCATTAATTCATTTCTGCTAAATTATAAAAATTGCAATTTAAGAAAATTGAATTTTAAAGCATGATTAAATTTAATAGAATTGGGTTTAACATGGATATATACCATACACTACTTAGTATTTTTATATGTTGTCATGTACATATGTACATGCATAGTTATTTATTTATTTTTCATGTAAATATGTGCATGAATTTTTTTTTGTCACTTAATGTTCACAACATCTATCACCTAAACATCTATCACGGTATTGGGTCATAATGGGTTTTAGATAATACATAATTAGAAAGAAATCGTTTGTTATAATTATTATTGAGATATGGTAAATTTTAAAATCATTTGTATTTTTAGTTTTATTTTCAAAATATAAATATAAATTCCTTTTAAAGTTTATTTGTATTTTTTTAAAAGTGGATGTGTATTATTTTAAATGTTTATAATTATTATTGTTGACATAACGTAAAATTAACACTATATTTTAATTCCAATTTTAATTCTAAATTTAATTAAAAAATGTAATTTTTTATTTTTATTTGTAAATATTTTTTAAATTTGTTTAATCTATATTATTTTGAAGTTATATGACAACATTTTCTTCATATTAGATTGTAAAAATATGCTCTTGGCAAAAACTATTGATCTAATGAAAATAATATAACAAAATAAATGCCTAGTTAAATTATTATGGAATTTTTATATATGATATGCTATGAATTTTGTGGCCTTAAGAAGCACATGGCAATTAGCCTTACACCATTGAAATTTTCATTTTTCTTTTTAGAATTTTCGCTGATGGTTGTTTGGGCATATAGCTCAAGGCATGCATAGAGTGATGCGATTGGTATTTATTTGGGTATCACCAACTCATGTGTGGCCATCATGGTATTTGGTTTTTATTTTTCTGCTAACATTTTGACAGTCCAAAATACATTGACAAAGTTTCTTTGGGGTTAAGATGCATATGCCTTTCACTAAAGTGATTATTTTGTATTGTCATTCACAATGTGAGGCAATGATTCCTTGATAGTTGAAATATGTTTCCTTGGATAAAAAAATAGCCCATTTCCGATCTTTGCTATCTGGACCTTTTCCTTGAGCAAAAAAATCGTCAAAAGAAAGGTCCTTCTGTAGTTCCTCTAACATTGCTCACTTTGCTTCTTTTCTTTCTTTGACATACTGGTTTTCTACTTTTGCGTGTATCTTTGTCTATTATTTTTCTAGCTTCAACTCTTTTCTTCATTCAAATTTTCTAAGATTTTATTTGGTTTTTTCAACACGAATGTCTTCACTTGCATTGTTTTCAAAAATAGTATCTTCAACATTATGATGAATCGACTGTATTGACTAACCTCACAAACCATATTGACATACCATATAGATGAACTCACCTTGCAAGACATATCAAGTCTATCTCTTGACACCAACACTAAGTACCTAAGGACGTGGCAGCTTGGGACAATGAGATCCCATAACATTTCCTAGAATAGAAAGAATTAATGATTTAGGGACCACCAATGCCTAAATTAATGTCTCTGATACCATTTTTGTGATTCTAACCATAGTAAATGATAGCATGTCTGTGATTGGTATTTATTTGGGTACAACCACATCATGTGTGGCCATAATGGTATTTAGTTTTTATTTTTTCGTTAACATTTTGACAGTCTAAAATGCATTGACAAAGTTGCTTTGAGGTTAGGCTTCTTCTGCTTTTCCCTAAAGTGATTATTTTGGATTTTCATTCACAATGTGAGGCAATGGTTTATTCAAAGTTGAAATATGTTTCTCTAGATCAAAAAGTAGCCCACTTCCAATCTCTACTATCTGGACTTATTCATTGAGCAAACAATTCATTAATAGAAAGATCCTTCTCCAGCTCCTTGAGCATTGTTGACTTTGGTTCTTTTCTTTCTTTGAAATATTGGATTTCTTTGATTAATTTCCACCAATTAAGAAGTAGATGGCATTACTACATTGAAAATTTCTTTTTTCCTTTTAGAATTTTCACTAATGGTTGTTAGGGCTTATAGCTCAAGGCCTACTAGGAGTGATGTGATTAGTATTGATTTGGGTACCAGCAACTCATATGTGGCCATCATTGAATGGAAGGTTAGTTTTTTATACTTGAATGCTAGAGTCCTTATTATTTTCTCTAGGCTAAGCTCACAAAATAATTAGTATGTTGATTCTTATGCATTCTTCTCATTGGAGATTTTTTTGAATATCTGTAGAACCCAAAATTAATTGAGAACTCAAATGGGGCCAAAACAACGCCATATATTGTAGCTATGAATCAAAAGAGAGAGATACTTGTAGGTATTCCTACCAAACATCAACTTGTGACAAATTCCACAAATATTGTGTTTGATAGTAATCATTTGATAGGAAGGCGTTTGATTTAATATTGTTAAAGAAACTAATGGTGATGCTTGGGAGAAATAAACTCATCATCTCACCATGTCAATGTTTTGCGTACTCCACAAGAAAATGGTACTCTTCATCTACAAATGCCTAATGAAATTATTTCCATGAATAGCAAGAAAACTGTAAATGGAGTGGGAAGTTGTGTGTCCTATAATAGATGTAAGCTTGTGGATGTTGGAAGAGAATGTACAACTGTGGTTCCCATATAATGTTAATTTTACTTCTAATTTTTGTTTCTGTGGTTTATGAACATATTGGACTTGTTAGAAATTTTAGTGGTTTTGATTGAATATGGCAGATTCTTCATTATATTTTCTGAAAACCATGTAGGAAATAAAATGACCTAAAAATTCCCCTTGCTTCAAAGAAAAATGTACCTCCTCCAACTTATCATTTACAAGGACATTTACAGTAACTGTGAAGATCAATGGAACTTCCCACCGTCGAGGTCATGCAAGAAATCCAAGGGATTTTGCAAATAAGGTTGCATTTTATGTAAGTATGGAAATTGACCCTCAATGTTGTGAGTTATCCATAGTTATGCCTATGTGACTCATGATATGGGATTGTCATTCACAATGTTAGGCAATGCTTTTGTAGGTCTTCTAGAGCACATGCGTTTCAATCCCTATGTTACCTCTCATACAAAGATGGGAAAATACAACAAAAAATTTCATGTTTAAACAATAACCTTCCTTTGTGGTAGGATTGTGTTTCTTAATTAATTTCCAGTAATTAAGAATTAGATGGCCTTACTGCATTGAAAATTTCATTTTTCTTTTTAGAATTTCTACTAAGGGTTGTTAGGGCTTACAACTCAAGGTCTGCTAGGAGTGATGTGATTGGTATTTATTCGGGTACAACCAACTCATTTGTAGCCATCATGGTATTTGGCTTTTATTTTTCTACTAACATTTTTATAGTTTAAAATACATCGACAAATCTTCTTTGAGGTTAGGCTGCCTTTGATTTTCTCTAAAGTGATTATTTTGGATTTTCATTCACAATGTGAGGTAACGATTCCTTCAAATTTGAAATATATTTCTCTAGATAGAAAATTATCCCATTTGAATGTCTACTATCTGGACATTTTTGTTCAATAAACAATTCATTAATAGAAAGGTCCTTCTCCAGTTCCTCTAGCATTGTTCACTTTTCTTCTTTTCTTTCTTTGACATATTTGTTCCTGCTTTTACTTGTATCTTGATCTGCCATTTTGCTTGCTTCAAATATTTTCTTATTTTAGCTTTTGTAAGATTCTATTTGGTTTTTCCGACACCAATGTCTGCACTTGCATTGTTTTCAAAAATAATTTCTTCAACATTATGATGAATAGACCCTACTCACTAACCTCACCAACCATATCGAAAAACCATATAGATGAATTGACGTTTCAAACTATTGGCTTAGTGGGGCCTGACCCAGGTTTAGAGATGATTTAAACAAACAAATCCCTCTACTACTGGCCCTTTCGGCAACAGTTTGCGGAGCGCGGACAGAGGTCTCACCCAAAGTAGTATGGGAGGGTGCTAGAACCAAGTTTTCACACACTAGAGATGTATGATGATTTCAAGTGGTCCGCAGTTTGACCCAACACGCACCTATCCGTACCTTGCAACCTGAGATGCTACCTCCGCACAACCCTACTCGGGGTCTAATCAATGCTATTACCTAAGTCCTTGCTCAGAGCCCGATATCAATTGATCAACTTAGCTTAATTGTTATACTTAATCATGTTCACAATTCATACAAGTGCGCACAGTAAATAAACAGTTTAATTGCAAGTAGCATCAAATGTGTAATAACTTAAAACAGATACACATAATTGGTAACAAAACTTCTCTTTATTATTCTCTTCCTTCGGTTACAGACTCTACTCTACCCTGTGCACTTAGCTGCAGTGGTCTGCACACTCAGCTGCAGACTCTACTAGGCCTCTGCGCACTCAGCTGCAGAGCCTCTTCCTACTACTACAACCCAAGACACTTAGACTCTTGCTCTATGCTCGCTATCTATCAGATTTCATCCATTCATTGCTTGACTGACTACTTTATAATCTTAGAGCCTCGCTCTATTTATACAATCTCATGGTCCATGGATCATGGGTAGGCCAACACTACATTCAACACCTAGGATGGACAACCCTATGATTCTAACATATAATTCGCGCTCCACGACCACAATTCGCGGAGTCTTTACAACAATATTACTCAAAACTTGGGCTTTGAGCCCTAAAACATGTTGTTGGGGCATTTCATGCCCAACAGGCCCCCAACAAAAACATCGTGACTTGCCCTCGAGTGACTCTTTCGGCGCAATGATCTTGGCACAGAGTCCCTCCAGCTGGTCCTGAATGGTCATGATGTCCACAGTGCACTAAGCGACTGCTTGTTGAACTTGTTGCATTCTCTCTTTTGAGACCTCTGTTTCCGGTGTGCTGCGTTGCATCTGTGCATGCATCACCTAAATCTTCACGAGCTTTCCTTCAATATCTACCGTGATTATGAAGGCTTCGTCAATCCATGGCTGGATGCGCGCTTTGAGAATTGCTTCCTTATGGCACGCCACGTCCACCTGCTCCTTTAATGCCCTGGCTTGCTACATCATCGCAAGCCGCTGAGTAAGGAATATCGTCTGTGTAGTCCCTTTGATGCTGTCGTACTATTGCTAGAGTTTGCGTGCCTCTGTCTTCAACCGTTGGATATTGGGATCCTCCTACAAAGTCACGAGGACCTCCAGTGCCTATTCCAACATATCCGTACAGTCGTGCACTACACCTCCAATATCTTTTATCCCTGCTACAATAGTGTTGGCGCGCTATTCTCTTATTTTTGGGGGAGTGGAAGGTTGTGCCTTCAACCGCAGCTCGGAAATCTAAAGGTTCAGCTCCAACTCAACCTTTGTTGTCTCTTTTCTCACATCATGGACTCCACTTGCCAAAGTGTGGATCCACACTTCTACGAGTAGATCTGTTGCAATAGCTAGCTCTGGGACACGTCGGCAAGCATCATCTACCATCTGCACCAACCTTTGGTTCTACGACTCCAACTCCTTGCGTTGCAAGTTGAGCTGCTCCATATTGATCTTCTATTCATTAAGAACTTGGATCATGCGGTTCTCTCTAGCACGCAGCTCTACTGTAATCCCATCCTGAAGCTGATAGAGAATTTCCTGGGGAAGGGCAGCTAGATTGAGGCCAAGGCCTTTCATCATGTTAAATAACATTCGATCCATCGCATTTGATGACACCAGCGCTCCCTCTGGCAACATTAATTTGTTGGCCATCCTTGCACGTAGCATCTGCTCTGCTGCTGAAGTGCCTACTACAATGTGCGTGGACAGGGTACCTTCCTCAGGGGGCTTCACTTGTAACTCTTGCAGTTGCACTTTGAGGGGCCCCAACACATTTTGTTGCTCCGTCATAAACTCTTGGAGCGCATCACTGGTGACATCGCGGACCATCTCGCCGATGTCATGGAGATCACCTTCGGTTAAGGTGATCAGGTCAATGGCCAGCTTCAAAGCCTTAACCATTTTCCTTGGACCCAATCTCTCTGCTATGAGTGGCCGTTTGAGCTGTGTGGACGCGGTCCCTGGGTCCACACTCCCCTCTACTATTTTGGTGTCCTCTGCCTACTTCCCTGAGGACGTTGCTTGGCCCTCCTTTTCCTGTGTCATTGCTGCCTTTGCTTTCTGTGTTGCTGCTGCTTCTGCAGCCTTCTTTTTCTTCATGGCTTTCTATGCCGCTTCGCACACTACCCTTACCTCAGCTGCCACTTTTTCATTGCACCTTCTCTCGGCCAGTTGGGTGACGTGTAGCTTGGCATCATCCTTCTTTTTCTATGCTGTTGCTTTCTCTAGTTCCGCCAAATCTGGGGTACGCCACTCAGGAGGCCATGTCTCCAATATAGTAAAGATCGCGTGGTTAGTGGCTACAAATGGAAGCTTTGTCCACTGTTGTCTTAGATCCATTCATGCCCTGATGTAAATGCTGTGCATATTTGCCTTAAAGTCTACAAAACTTTGTAGACTATTGTGCACTATAGGTGACAGGCGTGGCCTCCTATTGATCCACATTCGGATGCTCGCCTCCATGAGCACCCATAAAATTTTTGTATCGTGAATCAGTTTCGTGTCCTAGGTGGCCCAAAGCAAGGCGTACTTCGCGGCCTTTGGTAAGTCTCGGTCAATGTTCGAGAACTGACTATCCTCCGACAGTTCTCTTGCTACCATCAATATGGATAAGAGCAACCACATGTAGTGGAAGGTCTTACCCTGCTCTTGGGCCTCGAGACAGTTTAACAAAAACTCTTCACAGAGGAATTCGGCCCACTTGAGCTGGACCCCCTCCGCGCACTGTTCAGCCAACATGACCATTGGCGTTGGTAACTCATCATCGCAGCATTTTCTCATCACTTTACTGGCCAGGAGTTGAGTTGCTACGCGCACCCCCTTGTCCTTGATGCTGGAGATGGCGTAGCCCCTCTTCTTTTTCTCTAGCTTATATTTTTCCTTCATAGCTTCCGTGAGAGCCAAATCACTACTTTTTCCGGCTATAGTCAAGGGGTCCTTTCCCTTACGGGGGGCCAAGAAATACGATGGATGAGGTCTTTCATGATGGGAATAGGCTACTCCAGCCATAGATACCCATCGTGCACCAGGCAGAGCAGTTTCCTGATGACGAAAATGGTGATGGGCATGCGGTTGAAATGTGGTATCCATAACAAATGCAGCAACCTGGCCTTTTCCACACCGCATAGCCATTTCCACAACTCTAATGTTATCACCGCCCCCTCCATATTCTGCTTCATCAAATTCGCCGTCTCTAGGTGCGGGAACTTCTCGCTGTCTACGAGGTCCCAGTCTTCAAATTTCATGGTGGGCACGTGGCCTAGGTGCAAACCTTCAAATACAATTCCATCGAGGAGGAGCAAGGTCTGGAATGAACTTTTCGCTGCATCCAGATCCTTCAGTACTTTGGTTTTCCTTTTTCGCGAAGGGACATACATTAGCAGTTTCGCTGCAGAGCGCAACGGTTGGATGTCCTCCTCCATGTCTTCTTCTTCCTCTTTGGTGGAAATTAAGGCCTGCAAGTCTTCTTCCTCCTCATCTGTTTCAATTGTGATTGCCTTCCCTTTTTCTTCCATTGATAACTTACTGGGCCATAGATTCCTCGGGGACATGCGCACTGGTCCCATTGCCTGCTTATCGTTCTTTCGCCTTGGCGTCCGTGGTGATTTGGGGATTTCTATCAAAACTCCAGCATCTTCGGGAACATCTTATACCATGGGGGTCTGCACAGCCTCATTGGCGGTTCCTTCTTCAATTCCCAACCCATCCTTAGTGGCCGTCATCATCTCAACACTGTATTTTGTCCTTCGCAAACCTAGGGGCTCTATTATCGCTCAACTCTCAACACTTTGTGCTCTACTCAACTGCTCAATTCTCGAATAACCAAGTGTTATCTTTTGGCTAGCCTTTTGTGTTTTATCGCACCTTTTTAATTCAAATTCGACCGTTCCCACCAATTCCGGGCCATCAATGCTCTCTTGGTGAAAGATTTTTCCAAATCTTGCCCATAAATTGCGTCTTAAATGCCCGCCGCCAGCTCCATTTGGCCTCAAATCGGACATCCTGTCATAAACAGTGACACCAATGATCACTTCCCAGCCTACTAGCGTGGTAGCACAACCCTCCATGCGCGGTCACGAACCCTGTGACTTTCTACTCCTGCGCATACCTCTCAGAGTGTGCAGCTCCTAGGTAGAATAATTTACAGTCCCATGCTCCCTTTCAACTACCTGGAGTGCTAAGACTATCCTTCCTATGGCTAGTCAGGTGGGTGCACCACCTGTGCTAGGCTCCATCTCGTCCTCTAGCACGATTCACAGAGAATCCTTATCTGCCATTGTGGTAATCGGCACCCCGCGCTCTACTATTTGCAATGCACTACGCTGGTGACTATGTTTGGCGATATGTGGTCCTAGCCATGGTAACAAACTAACCAATTCGTGGCGACAGTCCTCTAATTCATTAGTATGATTGTACACACCTTACCTTGCCATTCTTGGTTTATCGGCGAGAAATGCTTCCTTTATTTTGTTTTCTAGCCTCTTAGCCTCAGTGTCCATTAAAGCGTCTTTCTTCCTTAGCCATACCCGGTCTTTTTCAAGTTTGATGAGTCTAAAGTTTCCCTGTCGAATTTCTTCCTCAAGTCTTATATGTTCTGCTTAGCGTAGCTGTGTGATTTCCTCATTCTCGGCATTGTGCACTATCGAATCTATGGGCTTTTTTACGCACGGACTTATTTGTGCATGCTCCTCAGAGATTACAGCCCTTGCTTCATACCCGCAGATTTGGAACTACTCTCGCAGCCAGGGTTTGGCACATGGTCCTATATTCCCATTGAACTGCTGGTACACGCAGGTACCAGTCAGTGCGTTTCACATGGTGGACCATGTTCATCACTTCACACACATTTTCAAAGGCTTCCTCGTGGATAATATTTGGTGCGCTTCGTCTTCGCTACTTTTGCGTTGTGTCCATGTTTTCCGCTATGAGAGAAGTGTGCATTTGTGTGGGCTACGTGCCATACATCTCTAAGGTGGGTGCATAAGTTGATTTGCCCTTCAAAAATAGCTCTCATCCGTAGCTGAGGTTTTCCAAATTGTATAAGAATCACCTTTCTGTAGTCATGCCAATCCCCGAAACTCTACTGGTGCGTACCCCACCACCTTGCGGGCATAGCGCGCAGTGCCCATTTCAGAGCATCGAACCATTGTTGTTCTGGCACATCGCTTTCAAATTTGTTCAGGAATTCCTCCACCAATCTCAATCCGTCATACATGGGTAGGTCCCTTACCTCTATTGCTACACAGTGTAATGACCTTATCATCATGTTGTCATCATGTTGCAATTTACCGTGGTTACCTCGTGTAACCGGTTCTACCATTATTTTACTTCCTCGTCTGAATTCAAAGTGCAGGAGCTTTCGTACTCCATTGAAATCCTACCATATGTTGTTGGATTCACCCAATCCTGCTATCGAGTGGTTATCTTGTAGATACAGTCAATATCGTCATCACTATCGTCGGTTTCATGTGGCACGCTCCTTCAGTAGGATCTAGCGATACTACTATGCATAGTGACTTTTTCTCAAAAGTCAGTTTGCGCTTCTTCAGGTTTATGAATCCATTCATATCAGTGGCCTAGTCTATGCCCAGTAGTGCGAGATAGGGATTTCTACCATCGACAATCTTTATCACTTTGAAATCCGCCAACGCGCTTGCACCTTCAATATCCACCGTTACTCCTTGCAATCTTCCCATCGGTAAGATCTTCTGTTGGTTTGCCATTCGCAATTAGATAGGGGACCACTGTAATGCAGGCCTGCCCATGTGCTCCCATGTCTGTTTTGGCAGTACATTTGCGTCCGATCCTAGACTAGAATTACTTGATCCATTTCATACTCACTTAGTTGCACAGTCAATCTCATTTCCCTTCATGTTCGCGATGTATGTTTCCCAATATTTCGTACTAAGCATAGTTCTCTTGGCCCAGCGCACCTAGTGATAAGTTCCTGTAGTCCTTTCATAGCCTTGGTGTCACGCAGCAATTTCATACATATCTTTGGAAAGGTAGTGAGCATTGAAGGATCCATCTCCGGCTCTAATTGATCCTTACTACCTGAAGTGAAGGCCTCCGTGAAGCTCTTCTTAGCTTCCATGAATGTCTCGTTTGTGAGCTCTAAATCAAATTCAGGCTCCTTTGTAGGAGCCTTGCGAACCCACGCACTTTCTTCTTGCTGCTTACCTTTTTCGTCTCTGGTTGTGATACCACTTCGAAGCACTATGTTTACATTCGGGTCCTCTTCACGTGGATGAGACCTTATCATTTGTAGGTTCTGAGTTAGGGGAGGATGGAGTACTCCTTTATCATGTAACCTCGCTATCAGTGTAGGGCAGTCCTCCATCTCATGATCAAATTGGGTACAGTATAAACATAATGCTCTCGTCAGATCCATACAATCACGGGCATAGTGCCTTGGCCCTCCGCAATTGTAACAAATTAGTTGTCCGCGACCCCTTCCTAGTCCCATTCCACCTCGACCTTGTCTGCGCCCTTGAAATCTAGCACGCGACATCCCTACATTTGGATCAAGGGCTCGCGTTTCGGTCTGCACTCTATAGGCAGGGGTCTCGTCCATCATTAGCTCGTAACTTTTGCAGGTGCTCTCATCATGGCCTATCGACCTACAGAAATTACAGAAAAATTATTGGGACATCTGCATATACTTCTGCAATAGGTGACAATTATTTATAATGGGTTTTCCTCCTATCTGAAAAATTGCGCACCATAATGCAGGCATCATGCTCAGTCCTGCTTGTGCCTCTGGTCTTAATGGCATCAGCCCTGCTCCCGCCAAGTAGTTCGTGAATACTAGACAGTGGTCCTTGTCATGCCCCTGGCCTTTACATTTTATGCACCATACATCCTCACATGTCTCTGCCTGAGTTGTCCTGTCTTGTTTCAAACTCTGCATTTCAAGACCCAAATTTTGTAGTTCCGCGTGGATTTGTTGGACTCCCAGACCAGGATATTGTATAGGGGTCTCGTGTAATCTCATTGCAATCTCCAAAGATTCAGCCTGGGTGGATAGCTTTTGTTGTGACAACGCCGTCCTTAAATGCGGTGTTAGTGACACTACAAACCATACGCGGTGCTGTCCATCCGTCAAGGTCATGTTGGCTTCATGAATCATACTCTTCAGTCTCTGGTCTAGATCCGATGGGGTCTCGCCTGGAAGCATCGCAATTTCCTTAAACCCGATAATTGATTGTGTCTCCAATTTTGGCCTGCTAAATTCATAGTTCAGCGCGGCCTGGATATCTGTGATCCCCGCGTTCGAATGGTCATTAAAATGCTTAATGTACCATGTTAGTGTGTGATCCTACAGTGCACTTACCAGTGTTTCTTTCTTTATATTGTCATTCACGACTCCTTGTGCTTCCCATACAGCTTTCACCACAAACCAAAATTGGTCTGGATCTTCAGTCCCTACTCCTCTGAATACTAGCAATTTTATCGCACTTGCCATATTAAACTATGGTGGTAGCGAAGGTGGTGAGGTTGGTGGTGGTGTACGTGGAGGTGGTATGCGCAGAATTTGCTGCCTTATCAGACTAATCGCGCTTCTCAGAGAGACTGTCGTGAGCTCTTTCTCACTTTCCCATCGAGGCAAAATCAAGGGGCTATTTTCTATCTCCACGCTACCTTCGTTTCTATAGATCCTCCCACTTCACGTAGCCCCAAACATCAATTTATTTGCATAACCCACTTTTCACACAATAACATCTTAATCCAAGTGTTCAAAGATTTTAATGTACTTAACTCGCGGTCCTTTGAGGAAGCGTTTCTCCACCTCACTGTAGCTAGCGGTCGTATCTACCGCGAATTTGGTGATAAACCCTCCTATAATTCGATCAAGCCAATGGTCCACAACATGCGTGATCTTATCTTCTGATGCTTCAAGTCTGTGCACCAATTCCGAAGTCCACCCAATCGGTTTTTCGAGCCTACACCTTCCTTGACTATCTGTTAGCTTCGCGATCCACTCATACAACTCAGAGGGAAAGGATGCAAAGAAAATTTCATGGATTTCCATATATAAGTAGTGCTCCAACCACTGTTCCTTTGATACTCGCAGATTCCTCTTTTTCTACATTGTGAACTCGTGAATCTTTTTATCTAACCACCCTTCAATTTCTTTCTTCGTTGGATTCCAGTGACACAACATCAGACATCCCTTATGTAGATCCCAGTCCCAGCAATGGAACCATTTGTTGTCTTAGTGGGGCCTAACCTAAGTTCAGAGATGATTTAGCCAAACAAATTCTGGTACTACTGGCCCTTTCAGCAATAGTCCATTGAGCGCAGACTGAAGTCTCACCCGAAGTAGTATGGGAGGGTGCTAAAACCAGGTTTCTGCACCCTGGAGATGTCTGGTGATTTCAAGTGGTCCACGGTTCGACCCAGCGTGCATGTCGCTATGCACACGTATCCGTACCTCACAACCTGAGATGCTGCCTTCGCGCAACCCTACTCAGGTTCCGATCAGTGTTATTACCCAAGTCCTTACTCAGAGCCCGATATCAGTTGATTAAATTAGCTTAATTGTTATACCTAATCATGTTCACAATTCATACCAGTGTGTGCAGTAAATAAACAGTATAATTGCAAGTAGCATCAAACATGTAATAACTTAAAACAGATACACAAAATTGGTAAGAGAACTTCTCTTTATTATTCTCTTCCTTCGATTACATACTTGAATCTACCTTGCGCACTCAGCTGCAGGGGTCTGGGCACTCAACTGCGGACTTTACTATGCCTTTATGCACTTAGTTGCAGAGGCTCTTCCTACTACTACAACCCAAGACACTTAGACTCTTTCTCTATGCTCGCTATCTATCAGATTTCATCCATTCATTGCTTGACTGACTACTTTACAATCTTAGAGCCTCGCTCTATTTATACAATCCGATGGTCTGTGGACCATGGGTAAGACGACATTACATTCAACACTTAGGGTAGACATCCCTATGACTCTAACATATAATCCACGCTCCACGCCCACAATTCGCAGAGTCTTTACAACGTTATTACTCAAAACTTGGGCTTTGAGCCACAAAACATGCTGTGGGGGAATTCCATGCCCAACACAAGCCATATCAATCCCATCTCTTAACACCAACATTCAGTACTTAAGGACATGGCATCTTGGGAAAATGAGATCTGATAATAGAAAGAATTAATGCTCCAAGCATTGCCGATGCCTGAATTCTTTGAAAATTGGAAAGGCATAAATCTTTTATCTTGTTGATAATTACTTGTGATTTATTTGAGTGATTATTATTTTTCAAATGTTCTAATTTTATGTTATTTCATCAAGCAATTACGAAAACTAAAAATTGAATATCAAGGATACGAGATGTATGCGCACAACTAGGGAAAAACCCTATATAGGGGAAAAGCCAATGAAGAACTATTCCTTCAATAATTCAAATGAGATAGATCAAGACCCTAGAACAAAATACCTTCCTCCTACACCAAGTGAAATCACCCTTCTGATAGATGATCCCTTCCAAAGTTACCAAGTGCCAACTTCTCAAATGCAGCTTCAACCCATAATTTCGATCCCCAACTTCAGAACTTCGACCTAGTTTTAGGATTGCAGTTTCGATCTACCAACTTCAATCGATCCAACCTAGTAGCTTCAAACCTTCAACCTTTATGCAACTTCACATCTTCGATATAGCCTTACGACTTTGACCTTGATGCAACTTCACGACTTTGATGCAACTTCATAGCTTCGATGCATTTTCCCAGATTCGATGCAACTTATGAATTTTGTTGCACATGAGAGAGAAAGAGAGACCTAAAAAATTTGATTCCAACTTCCTTCTTGAACTTCGCACTTTTTCTTCTCCCATCTATTGCAATTTGAACCTATGTGTGATGTCCACAAATAAGTCGAGTTTCTTCTTATATACAGTACTTCTAGGTGATCAAATTTTTCCTTTGAGGAATACTTGTCCTTCCATAAGGCCAACTTGGTGGAGAAGGCCTAGAAGACCTAAAATACAATAAAATAAATTTCTTCTTTGACTAATAAATCCCAAGAAGGGTCCTTTAGAATATGAAATGGACAAGGATACTTGACATAAGCCCTAGAACCCTACAATGGAGGCTATGAGCTAAAAACAATTGACCCAAGCATGAAACTTGTGCTTTAGTAACTCAATTTATTTAATAATCAAATTTATTTTTCTTTCTTTTGATAAATATATTACATCATGACTCAAGTATAATTATGAAGGCTGATACTAGTTACATTCTTCAACACTTCCTCTTAACTAGGGAGGTATTCATAATTACCTATATTTATAGAGGTATGTGGAAGATCTCCAAAATGAACTTCGAAGAGTTCTGGCACACTCAGTGCCACATACTAGATTCCTAACCAACGTAATCTATCTTGGTGGGACTAAGATGGACTAAAGCTTTCATCCAGTCTAGGTACCATCAGGCTTGATAACTAGCCATCAACCGCGGGATCTAGGTGTGTATCCAAGGTTAGAGCTCCATGACCAACGTCACCCTCCCTCTTTGAAACCTAGACATCAAACACATAGGCCAACCAAATTTCCTCCCATGTATCCACCATTAGATGCTTCATATCTCCCTAATAAACTAGATATATCCATTTGTCTAAGCATGCTTCCTAAGTGTTCATCCTTTTTCATGGAGATATTTACCTCTTCAAACACAAACCCTAATCAACAATAAAATTTCAAATATACATATACAAGTAAACACAAATCTTTGGAGTCCTCAATAATCTTGATACCACTTATATCAATCTATTGATATGCAACCATTCGAAAACTTTTCTTCTTTCATTTCTTTAGCAACATCAAGCCATCCTCATTAATTGTAGTAGATTCATTTATTTTCTCACTTTTTCTTCAAGGTGCCCATGACGACCATCATAATATGCCCTCACTCTTAATTGGGGATATGTACTCTTTTCTTCTAACCCTGCTCACTTCTTCTATAACATAAGAGAACCTATCATGGATTGATTATAATATCACAATTATCATCATAACTTCCTTTATCATGCTCGCCAATATTATCCAATCAATTTTACTTACGAACATTTCCAACAACTTGAAGATTATGTCCTGCATAATTTAAACATCAAGTACAACCAAATAAAATATCATGAAGTTAATTGTATAATAATCATGTCAATATAATGAAAGAAATTAGACTTTAGATATCAATTAGTTGAATGTAGTTAGGTTCATAATCAACATAAGACACATTTGGACTTCAAATTCTTTCTATGGTTATTGTCATAAACCTTATATCACATCATCAAGACTTAAAGAAACTTAGTAAAGAAATTAGTCTCATTTTATCTACAGCCTCAATATTATTTTTAGAGATATATAATAGATTCTACTATGATTTACATCAAACCCACGATTCCAAATTTCAGACACAAAGCCATAGATGCTAAATGTTAATAACAATCCTACCATGCATCTAAGGATTCAAAAATGTTAGACACTATTAGGGTTTGTTTTCAAACACTATATTTTATCATCAAAACTAAACCACATTGGAAACAAATATTATTATATCCTAGAATATCGATTACTAGGGCTTTGTTACAAACCGTAGAATTCACAATCTATGAGCATAACAAATTAGGCCAACATACATATAAATACATTTCTAGGATTGCATGCACTAGCAATGCACACCAATATCTACACAAACATCAATGCATCAAAGTTAGACATATAACAATTTTGATCAGGCTAGGGTTTTGATCAAACAAATGAAAAATACCTAGGAATTCATTCATAGGACCTTGATATAGATATTACACATGTTTAGATCATAAACCCTAAATTACCAAACCATAAATATCTAGGGATTCAATACATGACTTACATATTAACAGCAAACCCTAAAGGGCTAGCATTTCTATAAGAATTCCAAAACATCAAAATAATAGGAATTCTAGATTTCATCAACAACCTTAAGTGGAATAGGGTTTCAATATTAGCATCAACATACCCTTATGTTAGGGTTTTGCAATGAACCTTTTTATGGTGGAGCAATAATTAGAATATAATGAGGGTAAATTCAATCTAATGGTTAACGAGCCTAATAAGAATCTCTTATGATTCAAAACCCTAGACATAGCGATGTGAGTAATGTAAAGAAAACTTAAAAGAGAATGAACATACCTTTTATGAAGAGAACTTTATAACAAATTTTGTAGTCTAAGGCATACCTTTGAGTTGTTCTATAACAAACCTTGTAGGACATCAAATCTTGACGGGCTTCAATATAACTTCTTTCATGCTTCAAGTCTATCCTTTCAAGTCTCATCCATAACCCTTAAGCAATCAACAATATTTCCTATCTAAGGAAAGTATAAAGGGAAAGGTTATTAGTATACAATAAAAACATGTCTCAATATTAGTAGGAAACCAAACATGAAAAGATGAAAGAAATATTAGAATACTTATCTTTTGGTAAAATGGTGGAGGCTCCCTCTTAACCCAATCCATTTTTAGGGATACTTAGTAGTATAAGTCCTTGACGTCTCATTCTATGATATTGTTATTCTTAGGTGATCTTCATCAGAAACATTCACATGTTCCCTCTCCCTCTTCTTATTTCTTGGATTATTTGGAAAATGGATTTTGTAGTGACCCATCTTATGATAGTTGTAACATTCAATCTTGGATATGTCCACTTTCTTCTTTGGTCCCAGCCCACGGTCCGATGAAAACCATAGGTGACCATCGCTTAAGTTAAAGTGTGTGACGGAGGATTTAGGACCAACCTTGGGTTGTATGGCCCTGATATGACCACACCATGGAGCGGAAATTCATTAGCACTTGAGGTAGGATCATCGGCACCTAACGTGGTCGTATGGAGCCACGTGACTGTGATATTCAAATCTGAGAGTTAAATGTGGATTTTAACCATCCTACAAATTTGACCATGGATAGGCAATATAGACCTAACGTGGTCTAGTCTATATGCTTGGTATCCTTAATAAAGCATTAACTCATCAAATATATTACATTATTAAATTTAAGTTAATTACTTTAATTTAATAATTTTAAAGATTTAAACGTCCTTAAATTTATATGAATTAACAAATTATAAAATTTGTTTTTATAATTAAAAAAAATAAATTTAATATCTATGAATATATTCTGAAGCAAAGTGTTTTTCATATTTTACATAATAATGTCAATTTACAAATTCTTTTACACTAAAGTGTTATAACTTTTATGCAATGTCATGTTAAATTCTTTTACACTAAAGTGTTATAACTTTTATGCAATGTCATGTTTCATTATAAGCTGTTTCATTATGAACTGTGGGCTAGTAGTACCTCCGACATGCAGTGGAGACAAATTGAGAAAATTCAAAAGTGTTTGATTACAAACAAATTTAAGATTAAAAGTGCAGTTCCTTATGATATTGTGTTAAGTGAAACAAGGACTGCTCCTATTGAAGCCATTTTTATGGTGTGAGTCATAAGGTATTTAAAGAAAATTGAGAAAATGGAAGAGGGTAGATGGCCTAAAGTTGTCTTTAATGATAGATTGTGCAAGAGCAAAAAAACTTGGATGCAGCAAAATAAGAAATGGTTTAATAAATGGGGTATTTGCTTGAACGCGTGTCCCACAAAAAACAAAGAGATAAAATCTTTTGTTATGGAAAAGTTCCACAAACATACTTGGGATAAAGAGCTAGGAAGAAAGAAAAATTACTATATCAAAGTTTTTAATCCCACTCATAATCATAAACCAAAACCATACATAGAGGCCAATATCTCTTGGAGAGCCAAAATTCTTATTGCTCAGTTAAGGACTAATTCTCATCAACTCCGTTGTGAAATAGGGCACTGGAAAAGGCCAGAGGAAGTGTGGGAGGAAAGGGTATGCATTTTTTGTTCTTTTGAAAAAGTGGAAACAGAAAAACATTTCATTTTAGAATGTGAGGCCTTCAAAGGCAACAGGGAAAGTTATGCAGATATGCTGGCAGCTAGCTCTTGGGATAATCTATTTAGCGAGGGGTTTTTCGAGAAGCTGGGAGCATTTATTGTGAAGCTTCACAGAAAAAGGGTTGAATACATCAAGTAGATGAAGAAGCAATGTGTCCCATAGGCTATCTTTAGCCTCGTGGACGTTAAAATAATTTCTTTCTCTTTCTTTCTATTGTACATTTTCATACACTTACCATCGATAAATAAAAGTTCAATCTATGAATAAATGGTATGGTAAAGTATATTTGATTTCTTTCTCTTCTTTTCTTTTTTTCTTCCTAAAATCAAATTAAACTTTCTAATTTTTAAATTGTCATTAAATAATTTCCATTATATTTATAAACAAAATAGAATTTTCCAAATTATATATATATATATATATATATATATATGAAATAAATACATGACGATAAATATAATTAATACAATCACATTAAAAATATTAATGTAGTTGATATAGCTAAATGTTTTATAAATATAACAAAATAAACTATTACAACACCTAGAATGTCTTACCAATGCACATGATTAACCATGTATAACAAGATTTTGGGTCAAATTTAACAAAAAAAAGAAACAAAAGTACACATTTTATTGCAAAATGGGCCATTTTGCTAAATAAAATTCAAGTTGTCTATAGTGCCTCTTTTTGGAGTTTCCGTGCCAGAATTCGGTGAAAATTTTGAAGTGAAATCTTGATTTGTGTTATTAAAACTAGTTTTTTGAGTGTTTTTATGGATTCAGCACCATGAAAAATCCCTAGGGCACTTCTATTGTGTAGGGTTTACCCATCAATCTTGTGATTTCAATGAATTCCTGCTAAATTTTAGAGAAATTAGACCGGAAAAATCCACCAAAAAAGCTTCCAAAAGGTCGCACTATAGACAACTCCAATAAAATTTGCATATATATTAATTTCTCCATCTAATTAGAATATAAATTTATTAGAATTGAAATAATCTCAAATCCCTAGGAAATTGATGGGCAGGAAGCCACATGGCACGAATCTAATTTAACTTGAAAAAGGAAAAAAGAATTACACATTTTATTGTAAAAAAGATCATTTTGCTAAATAAAATTTGCTTATATTTAATTTTTACATATAATTAAAATATGAACATATTAGAATTGGAATAATCTCAAATCTCTAAGAAATTTGTTGGCAAGAGCCACATGGCACAAATATAATTTTTTAAATTTATTAAAAGTCAATACAACCTAACAAACTCTCTAACACAATAGTTGGTAAACATTAAGAATAAATATATACTCAACATATTCCTTTTAAAATTAAAAAGAAAATAAAAAAATCAATAAATCTTTCAGCAATATAATTATAATAATTAATTTACTAATATAAAACAACATTAAAATATATTTGTAAGTTAAAATATATTTGTAAGTTAGAATCTCTGACACTAGTCTTCTTCTCTCCCTCTAAAGAAATTCCTCGAAAGACATGTGGGGCCTCAAAAGTTTAAATATCTCTTATCATCAATTCTACCGAAACGGCACCAATCGTGAAACATAAAGAAAGTTTCTATGCGAAGGAATGACTCGTATATAGTCACGAATCACGATCACGCAATCAGGTTGCGTACGCATTGTCTACGTCATGAGCAGCGGGGCAGGGGTCAGTCTCTTTCATGGATCCAAACACATCACACAATGGCGTTGGCAGTAATCCGGTGAAAATCCGGCAGTAATTTATTGGAATCCAAGTTTGATAGCTAATTTCTGCACAATGAAACCGTCCCAGGGGTTTTTCAGGGTGCTGAATCCGAATATGCAGTTAAAAAACCATTTTAACTGCAACAAATCATGATTTCATGTCAATTTCTTCCGCCGGATTCCGTCACCGTAATCTCAAAAAGTCGCATTATAGACAACTCCTTAAGCAATGGAGTAGTCTTTAACGCGACTTTTTGAAAGCCTTTCTGGCGATTTTTTCCGGTGAAAATCCGGCAGTAATTTATTGGAATCCAAGTTTGATAGCTAATTTCTGCACAATGAAACCGTCCCAGGGGTTTTTCAGGGTGCTGAATCCGAATATGCAGTTAAAAAACCATTTTAACTGCAACAAATCATGATTTCAAGTCAATTTCTTCCGCCGGATTCCGTCACCGTAATCTCAAAAAGTCGCATTATAGACAACTCCTTAAGCAATGGAGTAGTCTTTAACGCGACTTTTTGAAAGCCTTTCTGGCGATTTTTTCCGGTGAAAATCCGGCAGTAATTTATTGGAATCCAAGTTTGATAGCTAATTTCTGCACAATGAAACCGTCCCAGGGGTTTTTCAGGGTGCTGAATCTGAATATGCAGTTAAAAAACCATTTTAACTGCAACAAATCATGATTTCATGTCAATTTCTTCCGCCGGATTCCGTCACCGTAATCTCAAAAAGTCGCATTATAGACAACTCCTTAAGCAATGGAGTAGTCTTTAACGCGACTTTTTGAAAGCCTTTCTGGCGATTTTTTCCGGTGAAAATCCGGCAGTAATTTATTGGAATCCAAGTTTGATAGCTAATTTCTGCACAATGAAACCGTCCCAGGGGTTTTTCAGGGTGCTGAATCCGAATATGCAGTTAAAAAACCATTTTAACTGCAACAAATCATGATTTCATGTCAATTTCTTCCGCCGGATTCCGTCACCGGAATCTCAAAAAGTCGCATTATAGACAACTCCTTAATCAATGGAGTAGTCTTTAACGCGACTTTTTGAAAGCCTTTCTGGCGATTTTTTCCGGTGAAAATCCGGCAGTAATTTATTGGAATCCAAGTTTGATAGCTAATTTCTGCACAATGAAACCGTCCCAGGGGTTTTTCAGGGTGCTGAATCCGAATATGCAGTTAAAAAACCATTTTAACTGCAACAAATCATGATTTCATGTCAATTTCTTCCGCCGGATTCCGTCACCGTAATCTCAAAAAGTCGCATTATAGACAACTCCTTAAGCAATAGCTGTTTCGTCAAATGCTGCTGTTTCCATGTACCTTCCCATGTGTTCACGGAAAATGCTATTTCCAACCCCATAGCCTCATTAATGCGGGGCTACATCTGCAGGAGATAGCCACCTCGCGTTTAGATAATAAAAAAAAAACGGCGTAGTACCCACCTTGCGTGTTATAAACTCCTATGTCCTGTGCATGTAGCCCCGCATTAATGAGCCTAGGCTCTCGCCGAAAGAGACCGTTTGTACAATAATTACACATACAGCTGGCACGAATTTGCTCACCCGCAACTATTTATTTTCTTCTGCAGCCCTGATCACAACCATCTCTGATTACAGTGAAAAGTAGGGTTGAAGAACCCATAAGCTAATTTTGTCTGGCTCGGCCTTCTACATCAGCTATCGAAATGAGGGGTCCATTTTCTTAATTTCTTACCGTTGATATCCGTGAATGATTTTAAGATTTTATGTATATAGACTGGCGGTAGTCTAACCATCATTTGGGTGTGCAGAAAATGGTGCTTAAACTGGCTATGGAAGACAGGCAAAGCAAGATAAGGGCTGTGAAAGCTGTTGCAGAGTCTGGAGGCATTAATCTCCACTACCATTATTGCATATGATGCCAAGAGATTCCCTGCACGTAATTTCATAGATAAATTTTGTGTTATGTCTCGGTTTACTAATGATGCCATGTTTCTTTCGACTCTATCGCAGTGGACGTGTAAAAGGGAAATATTTCTGCAGCGAGAGAAGCAGATCCTGTGTATCTCGCAAAAAAACTCAGGAAAATTGTGTAGATGCTAAGCATGGATCCCGCAAAGAAAAGACAAATAGTCTAACTACACCTTCCAGAAGTTAGTTCTTCAGTGCTTGACCTTCTTTCTCATCTGTCTCACTTTGTTCCTACTCCATTTTATTTCTGTATAAGCCTATCTTAATACGTAGATCCAGCACAGAAGTTTCAGCTCTCTGTGGCTCTGCAGCTATTCTTTCTACTCCGTCTTCTTATCTTCTTTTGGTACAACCCACGCTCAGCAGCTCTGTGAATCCGACTTTCCTGAGTCTTTTTGCGAGATAGAGGAGATCTATCTTCTTCTAGCTCATACCCAGTGGAACAGATTTCACCACTGCAGTCATATCTCAAGCATTCAAAAGTGATTTTGAAGTAAGGAAACTTCTGGTTTATGATGATTTCTTATTAACCTAACTCATAGATGTTGTTGAATTTTTCATTTTTGAAAGTAAGGTGTGAGCAGAAGTTAACTCAAGCATTCAAAACTGATTTTGGAGTAAGGAAAGTTCTGGTTTATGATGATTTTTTATTAACCTAACTAATAGATGTGGTTGAATTTTTCTTTTTTGAAAGTAAGGCGTGAACAGAAGTTAGTTTTCTGAATAAAATTTACCGTCAATTCCTGCAACAGTCAGAAGAGCCCTTCTCTTGCTTTTCTCGTCCTCAGTCGTCAATTTCAATACCATTTTCCGCAAATCCAACCTAACATGGGCCATCATCATCAGTCACTCGGTGGGTTTCGTAATTTCTTACAGAATCTCCCGACCATTTATTCTGCTTAAAGACGACAACTGTGAGTCACGTACCTTGGTATTGGACAACTAATATAAGCTTTCCAAACTCCATGTGAGATATGTAATTATTCTGGGAGAAGCAAAGCAGAATCAATGTAATAGGGAGGTTACAATTTCTTCTATTTTAGCCCTAGAATCGCATCGCTATGTATGGTGACGGTGAACGCGTATCCTCTTCCGTGTGGGAATACAAACTTCGTCATAGAAGTAGCTATCATCCAGTTCGATTGGAATAATATTGTAATATATGGAAGTCACACAATCTGGTTTTGATCCTATGACAGTATCTGATTTCTGAACACCTGCGTCTAATGCATTTTGTCCTCCTATGTATCACGACTTTTGTATTCTCTTACTATAAATCATGAAGCTTTTTCTTTCTGAAAAAAAAAAATGGAAGTCACACAAATATGTATAGGTAAGACGATGATGGCTGCTAATGCCTTTACTTCAATAACAGAGTACAATTACTACTTTTATGAGGCTTATTATCACACATGATTGCCTAAACAAAGTTGGTTGATGTCATGTAAATGTGGAGTATTTCTTATAAAAGAACATTTGCAATATCTTAATATTTGTGTATTTCTATTTTAATCACTAGTATAGATTTATTTTAATTCTCAACTAATTTACAAAATATTTATAATAATAAAAAATATTTCAATAAGCAAATTTATTTTTGAGTACAAAAGTTGAGGAAATGTTTTCATCTAGAGAGATTTGATTCCTTTTGACTTTTAGTAGATTTTAAGTTAAGAAAGATCTATGTTGGTTTCCAGAAAAACATTAATACATGTTTTAACTATAAAAGAATATCACTAGTTTTATATAATATATACATTGTTCACATTGAAATATATTGAAATATACAACTTCTGACTCACATTATGTTTTTTTGTTATTAATATTTTTTTAATTTTATATATTCAAAATATAATAAATCATAAATTTTTTTGGCAATAGAAGAAAGTGACAATATAAGAAATTTTTAATTTAAATTACTTTATTTTGCTCCAAATAAAATTCATATAATATACTACTATTTTATATGGACATTAAAATATTTTATTTATGATTAACACATTTTTTTTTGTTATTAATATATTTTGTTTTGAATATTACATATTATTAAACATATTAATTATACATTATATAATGTTAATAATTATATACAATATTGATGATAATGATGATGATGGTAACGTCTACTGAGATCAAACAATGCTCTATCAAAAATTTCCTCAACTGCTACTTTGCACGATCACGATCGATTTTGTGTTAGACAATTGAGTTATGGATTGCAGTCAAATGATGATATTAGTTATGCCACTTATGATTGTTGCCATAACCGTCTCATGGGTAAACTTTGCGTTGTCAGCGATATCAACGTGAATACTTTATAACCATCTCACCTGTGAACAGTTTGTTATCGATGATATTAAAGTCCATAATGGGAGCTGACATTGTTGGTTGTTTGATGGTCCGCCAGATTAAAATAAAGAAACGATTCCAGACATTTGTGTCGAAGGAAGAATTTTATGAGAGCACGAGCATGGCAATCCTTTCTACAACGCTGGGAGAGAACTCACATTCTCATGGAAGCAAAGATTTGTTGTTTATGGTTTTGGCCGGCTTGCCAACGCACATTCTTGCTAAACTGAAGATTGATTGTTTTGAGAGAATGGAAGCAATTAATAATGTAGAGTAATTGTAAGCTTTTGTGTTCTTTGTGTTTTTTGGCTTCCCTTCCTGACAAAAATGTATTATAATTTTGACCAAATTCAAAAGCACATTGAGCAGATACTGAGAAAGATCGAAGATTTTCAAGGAGAGGACGAGTAAGCTGGAGCCGTCTCTGCGAAGTATGGAAAGTTCTCTTGAGGTAGTTTTTTGGGTTATTTTTAAAGGAAAGTGTTATTTATTTTGCTGTCCATGTTGTAGGAGTTCATAGGTCTCGTGCCATTAATGGATATTTAGGAGATGTTCACCGATACTTAAATATTTCGAGCGACTTTTAGGTTTTGGAGCGGACGTTTGAGAGATCTTGCTTATTTTTATCTCTATTTTGTTCAAATTCGGAGGCCTCATGTCCTCTTTCGACAGGAAAATAGAGATTTTTGAGACATTCTTGAGAAAATTTGAAAGATGACGAGCGAGTTTTAGGCTTCACAGGATCCGACTATTGTATTTGATTTTCCCATTCATAGTGATGGCACGAGCATTTCTTTGTCAACCGTTGTGGCCTGTCGTTGTTGTGCTGACATGCCAACCCTACCATTTCGAACTCGACCATATCATCTGAATTGGGATGAAATATTTCCGTAAGTCCTCCCTCGCAACGAGAGCAACGAATCTTATCCCCTTAAACAATCGCATTCGTTTCCATTTCACCACAATGGTTGCACCAGTAGTCACCCATTTCAACTCAAATTCTTCTTTGTTTGCGATTAATAGATATTCCGATCAGCTATAAGTTCTCAAACTTTTTGAGCAATACTCAATTAATTTATAAACAAATGTCATGTTTATATAGGTTTACGAATTATTTTTTTATATATTCGGTACGGTACCACAAACAGGCGATGTATTTCTGATCTTTGGCATTTTACCCAATTAATTTTAGCAATAGTTGGTACCATACGGCAATGTATTTCTAATCTTTGACATTTTACCCAATTAATTTTAGCAATAGTTGGTACCATAGTAAACAAATTTGGCTCATCCATGAAAATAACTGAAAAATTCGTCATTCCTTTAGGATTGAGCCGAAAATTCGTCATTCCTTTAGGATTGAGCCGAAATATGGGTAAAATTTGATTCGTCCAAAACATCTCAAGAATTTGCAGCTAGTAGGTGGAGGATGGACCTCAATGAACACATACTATGGGAATCCATCTCTGATACAATTTGATACAGAAGTGTGTGCATATTTAAATGATTAAGATAGAAACAATAAATAAAATGGATTAAAAGAGGGAACAAATCAGATTTATTAATATTATAGATTAAGAGAGGGATTAAAACAGATTCATTAATAGTTTGAACTTTTTAGAATTTAAATAAGGTATATATATAACATTATGGTAGATAGGAAAAGCGAGTGAGATTAAGCAAATGAATTTTCATATAGGAGAATTTTGAGAGAATAGGGTAACTATTAATATTTTTCATTTGGGAGATTTTTTTAGAAAATAGCTTAATTACTGAAAAATTATGATTATGTATAACAGTTAATTTTATTGTTTTGTTTTTAAAAAATTTCATTTTATTTATTTAAGAGAATATTAAATTTAAAAGTAAAATAATTAGTTATAATAATTTTAAAGTATTGTCTTTAAATTGCTTCTGCGTTTATTTGGCTAAGAATTCATATTTTTCAGATGTAAGGAAAGATGATAATGGCCCAAGGCCTAGACGCATCTCACAAAAGTGAAAGCCTTCCCCTTATAAACTACGAATGAGTAATTCCAATCATAGTTTTCTTTGAATAATTGTGATGAGTCATCTAACATTTATATGATTATCCTCTTTTTTACTTTGATAGCTAAATTATAAATTTTTTCACTTTTAAAAAAAATTATTTTTAAAATAATTTTTATTATCTCTTATATTATTTTTTTATTTTTGTTTCTTTGTTTTCAAAATTTTAATTTCATTAAATTATTAATTATAAAAAACACTACATTTTACAAATGCTTAAACTATCTATCATCATTAATATGCTTCTCTAAACACAAACCTTCAGCCTTTCTCTTCAGTCCCTTTCTATTAATGTTTATATCAAATACCCCTCCTTCCCCACTACCTACCCATTGTGCTCCTCCTTTCCACTACCCGACCCTTTTTTGGCTGAAGTGTGGAAATGTGTGTATAATATGGTGGGTCAAGCTGTGTTTATGATAGGGTAACATGCAAATATATGTTCATTTGACGATTTCAATTATAAAGTACGAATATTTATTTTTAATGTTGTCCCTTTACAGATTGTTGGATTTAAGTTACTTATTTCATGTATTAGGATTATTTTATATATTAGGATTCTAAGAGCAAGATGTTGTAATTTTTTTCAATGATGTTTGAATTTAATTACCTAATAATTTATAAATGTATATTTAATTGATAAAATTAGATTTTTTATTTTATTTATTTATTTATTGTGTGGTTCACGGATACCTTCGGTCAATGGGTGGTGCTACGTTGATTGGAAAAATCTGGGTTTGATGCCCCTCGGGCTACTGCAAGACCTGACCTGTCACGCCCCTACACCTGCGGTAGTCTTTCAACCACTTATAGCGAGGTGCGGCACTACCAATCGTTTTCTTTTCACCAATACTTACGATTGTAAGCTACGCCTAACATTCCATACTTAGTTTTATTTTTGTTACCAAGTATTATTAATGTGTTCCTTTATACAAATGAAAGCCCATAACATTCACATAAACAACATTATACAAGAGAAATGCACAACAGTATAAAGGGAGGGGCAACTCCCTGCAATATGAGTCTACCCAAATCAATATATTATACAATCTTCACTTTTACAAAGTAAAAGTTAAATCTTGGGAAACCCCAAATTTACACTTAGCCAATTTTCAACTTTGGCAAACTCGGTTGCCCAGTTCGTCAGCACCTCCGCACAACCACCTCACGACTCACCAACCCTTTGTTCACCTCGCCACACTTCACAATCTCAACACTTCACCAAAAGTTACATTGTGCACACTTGCATGACGGGTGGGCACTCACCCGAGTCACCCAAGAACCCGTGCCAAGTCGTTGCACAAACCGGGCGCCCATGCCCTTATTCACCGTCGGGCGCTCCTTCGCACAACCCCGGCGCCACACACCTATGCACACCCTACACTTCGTCCGGAAGGCGATCCTCTACCCGTGCCCTCACCCAAGTCAAGACACTGCGTTCCTTTGTGTAGCCTCGCCCAAGGTTGGGTGCATCACCTTATGCGACTTTCCCTTATTAATTCGGCTATCCTCTTTCACGCACTTCTTCCTTTTTAGATGAGTGAAGATGCTTGAGAGATTGTGTGATGATGGAGCTCCAACGCTCCTCCAATATATATGAGCGTAGGGCAAGGTTGCAGCTATCGAGCCGACCTGCCCACGCTCTTAAACTTATCGCAACATGCCTCATTACATCATGTCGGCCTTTCCTTCAAACACCCTCAACCATGGTCAGGTTGCCTTCGTTTGTTGGTCGGCCTGTGGGTTGAGCCACCCACTCCCCATGCCTATAAACTCAACGTTCTCCCCTCCTATGCGTTTGCATTATGATATAACACCTATACGCTGCAATTCTGAGTTTCGTCCTTCATCGTTTCATGCTGCTTGTTCAACCTCCGACCGCGTGTCCTCCAACCGGTCATGGTCGCACTTCAGGCAGAACGCATTCAGGACCACAGGTCCTTACATCCTCTTCCACCTGAAGTTGTTGTCGTCCTCAACAACATACCATCTTGGTAGCCATCCACCAAGATTAATAACAACTATCTCATCCATGATTTCAGCTCCTCCACATACTGCAAACATCCCTGCAACATATGTAGAACCACCATCAACATCATGTGTCGTCCTGGCAACCATCTGTCACCAAGATCACCATACCAAGGTATACACCCCATCGGTATGTCATACATTAGAAATAATCTCAATGCATGACCAACGACCATCTTGTCACAATCTCCACATGCTGCTCCCCATCGTGGAAGGCTGGTCCCTCCATCTCAAGCTACATGCTTCCTACAACATCTCGTGTCGACCTCATCATGTATTGTCCTCATGTGAACTGCTGCCATGATACTCCAACAAATGCTAACACATCTCTGTCCACTTCGCGACCCCATGTTTGAACTAGTCGAGTGATCAGTCCAACTGTCACGCTCAAACCATGAGAGTGAACATCCTCATGCCATCATCAGCTGTTTCTCAGAACATCCCGTCACATCCTCAACTCGATCAAGAATCCATCTCCATAAAAGTGTAAGCCATGCTCAATTCCATGAAGTAGTCCTCATCTCATCTGCAACATGTTGTCATGATGCTTGGCACTAATTTTCTGCACGAAATTAGCCACATCTACCCCAACATCATCATCCATATGTGTATCTCCTCAATATGAATAGATCATCTCATCAAATTCCAACTCTCGATGTGCCACATCTAGATCCATGAAGGAACCTCCATCATATCTGTATCTGCCATCACTCAAGTCTACCATAGAAACAAGTATACACCTGTCTCATCTATCCATGTGCTGTCCATGATCATAGATCAATCAACTCCCATGTGTCAAAAGTGGTTAAGTCTTGGCTCAACCCATGCCAAAGTGTTGCCACCAAGGCATCATCATCGTCGTAACTCTATCACCCCAAAGTGTCTCATATCGATCCTCCACATCAAGTCACTCTTTCATGCCATTCCCATACATGTACTTGAAAGTGTGCACCCCATCCTGCATCAAAGTCTCTGACCTCAGCTCCTCAATGCATTAGATCCTCTAAGTCCACCATATATGAAGTCCCTAAAAGTCACAACCTCATGTCATCATGAGCTCCATGAGTCATCTCCAACCAACAACTAGCAAGCATACATGTCTCGGCCCAAAGGTCTCTGTAAGATGCCTCAACTCGCCATGTAGTAGGAATGCTCCATAGTCTGCTCACAACTCCATCCAAGTCCATGGCCTTGTTGTACACAAGTGCACAACCTCTCCATCGGCTCATAAGTAAAACATCTCCATGTCACATCAGCAAGTCCACTTGCACAACATCCCTGCCTTGGCACTCCTCATTGGATGCCCATAAGTGACACCTCTAAAAGTGCTCCTACATCATGTCCCTGCATAAGACTGCCATGCTCCACCTCTCCAACCTGATGTCCATGACTAAGTTTCCCATGTAGTCCAACCAAGTAGACCCATCACAATAATCGGTCATCCTCATCCAAGTCTGCAATCTTCGGCCTAGTGAACTCAGTCACCCAACCATATCATCATCATCACGAGTCCCTTCCATCATAGCTCCCCCACTAAAGGTTCCACCAAGACCATCTCTCGGTCTCGGCCATGAGAAGTCCACCCAAGCATCATCATACCTCAAGTGTGTGCCCTCCAATAATCTGTCCATGAGTCATGCCGGGCACTTAGCCAATTCTCCATGTGGCTAAAACATGACCCAATCCTCCACAACGATCATCATGTTCCTCCCTTGTCGCGGGCCTTTGCACCTTCTATCATAAGGTCACAAACAACTGCAACAAGTCCTACAACAATCAACAATCCTTACTTCTCCATACAAGGTCTCATCATAGACATCCATGGTAAGATCCTCCCCAGCATCAACAAACTAATTTTTCTCTTCCCTGCATACGATCCATCTACCAAATGCTCAAATGAAACACAAGTATCAATAGTACTTACATCATGATCATGATCATGAGGCTCCTCCATGTGAGTATCCTCATCCATCCATGTCTACAAACTACACGATCATGGTCCAACTTGATCAATCTCAAGTTCATCTTCCATCGTTGTCACTTCTGCAACATCCTTAATCATCACGGCTTCCTCTTCCTTGTCAGCACAATCTCCAACTTCATCTTGCTCCATTTTCCAACCAAGTTGAAGAAGATTGTCTTCAACATTCTTTTCCAAGACTTCAAGTTCTTTTCGAATCCGGGGATTCTCTTCTTTCATCCACTTCAACCTGTATAAGGTAAGCAAGAGCTTCTCTTCGCATTCTTCCAAACCTGCGATGCCTTATTGTTCAGCTTGGCCCAAGCACAAAGCTTCTCCTCTGCTAAACCTATTTCACCATTCACCTGAATCACCCTGATATTCCACCTGTCACCTGTAAAACTTGAGCTCCTTGCCAAGTCTTCGGTCTTCGTAGAATCAGCTCCTTGATTCAGTTCACTAGCATCAACCATGAGCTCTAAAACCACCTGTCATGCCCCTACACCTGTGGTAGTCTTTCAACTGCTTATAGCGAGGTGCGACACTACCAATCATTTTCTTTTCAACCAATACTTACGATTGTAGACTACGCCTAACAGTCCATACTTAGTTTTATTTTTGTTACCAAGTATTATTAATGTGTTCCTTTATACAAGTGAAAGCCCATAACATTCACATAAACAACATTATACAAGAGAAATGCACAACACTATAAAGGGAGGGGCAACTCCCTGCAATATGAGTCTGCCTGAATCAATATATTATACAATCTTCACTATTACAAAGTACAAGTTAAATCTTGGGAAACCCCAAATTTACACTTAGCCAATTTTCAACTTCGGCAAACTCAGTTGCCCAGCTCGTCGGCACCTCCGCACGGTTGCCGCACAACTCACCAACCCTTTGTTCACCTCTTCGCACGATTGTGTTGTTTGCCCAACTTGGGTGCGCCTCCAAGTCGCCACACATGGGCGCCTCTGCACGAGTTGCACCTCCATTAACAATCTCAACACTTCACCAAAAGTTACACCATGCACACTTGCACGACGGGCGGGCGCTCACCCGAGTCACCCAAGAACCCGTGCCAAGTCGTCGCACAAACCGGGCGCCCATGCCCTTGTTCACCGTCGGGCGCTCCTTCGCACAACCCGGGCGCCACACACCCGTGCACGCCCTACACTTCGTCCGGTGGGCGATCCTTTGCCTGCGCCCTCACCCAAGTCAAGACAGTGCGTTCCTTCGTGTAGCCTCGCCCAAGGTTGGGCACATCACCTTATGTGACTTTCCCTTATTGCTGCGGCTATCCTCTTTCATGCACTTCTTCCTTTTTAGATGAGCGAAGATGCTTGAGCGATTATGTGATGATGGAATGAGCTCCAACGCTCCTCCAATATATATGAGCGTAGGGCGAGGTTGCAGCTACCCAGCCGACCTGCCCACGCTCTTAAACTTATCGCAATATGCCTCAATACATCATGTCGGCCTTTCCTTCAAATGCCCTCAACCATGGTCAGCTTGCCTTCGTTTATTGGTCGGCCCGTGGGTTGAGCCACCCGCTCCCCACGCCTATAAACTCAATGTTCTCCCCTCCTACGCATTTGCATTATATAAGACCTCTGTGCTGTAGGTCCGAGTTCATCATTCATCATTTCACGTTGTTTGTTCAACCTCCAACCGTGTGTCCTCCAACCGGTCGTGGTCGCACTTCGGGCGGAACGCGTTTAGGACTGCAGGTCCTTACATGACCCCAAGAGCTTTCGAAAATTGATCCTGTGACCTCCCATCTAGCGAGGGCCCGTCAATAAAATTTGATAATAAGGAAAAATCTAATATTTAATAAAAGTATGAGTAAATAAGCTTTAAAACTACTAGAAAAAAACACATATAATAGTTATTGGATAGATAACTATATTTATGAAATGTTATGTAATTTAATTAATATGGATGTTAAATACTAATCTATTAATTAATAAGAGGAGTTAAATTTTCTAAAATGTAATTTTTTAATCATTTAATATCATGTGATCCATTAACTCATTTCTGCTAAATAATAAAAAAACAATTTATGAAAATTGAATTTTAAAGCATGACTAAGTTTATTGGGTTTAACATGGATATATGCCATGCATTACTTGGTATTTTTATATGTTGTCATGTATATATGTACATGCATAGTTATTTATTTCTTTATTTATTTTTCTTGTAAATATGTGCATACATTTTTTTTGTCACTTAATATTGACAACATCTATCACATATTGGGTTGTAGATAATACATAATTAAACAAAAATCATTGTTATAATTATTATTGAGATATGGTAAAATTTAAAATCATTTGTATTTTGAGTTTTATTTTCAAAATATAAATATAAATTCATTTTAAAGTTTACTTGTATTTTTCTTTTTTAAATTCAATGTGTATTATTTTAAATAATTATAATTATTTTTATTGACATAACCTAAAATTAATGCTATATTTTAATTCTAATTTTAATTCAAAAACATAATTTTTTATTTTTATTTGTAAATATTTTTTAAATTTGTTTAATTTATATTATTTTGAAGTTATATGACAACATTTCCTTCATATTAGATTGTAAAAATATGCTCTTAGTAAAAAATATTGATCTAATGAAAATAATATAAAAAAATAGCCTAATTAAATTATTATGGAATTTTTATATATGATATGGTATGAATTTTGTTGCCTTAAGAAACACATGACAATTGGCCTTACACCATTGAAATTTTCATTTTTCTTTTTAGAATTTCGGCTAACGGTTGTTAGGGATTATACGTCAAGGCTTGCATGGAGTGATGTGATTGGTATTTATTTGGGTACCTCGTGGTCGGGCTGCAGGTGTTAATGACAAACGTTCAAAACACGAAACAATGTCCTTTATTTTGGGCTGAACCTCTTCTTGAATTTCTCGCGGGGTATCACTCATCTATCTCTAAAGTTATCTATTTCGCTAACTTAGTAGAACTACTTAATTTCTCCTCGACAACAAAATGCTTTATAAATCTTCAAAACATTGCAAATCACAATCGCAAGTCCCTCAGGGAAAGGTTTACTTACTTATGTTTGATGTGATGCAAGATTGGTCGAACGATCAACAAACTTAGTGATCCAACAGTCACTGTGTTGTCACTCGAAGATCTACACGATGTTTATCTGGCCTCATGGACCCGATGAGGTTTATAGATCCTCAATTTAATTAAATTCGGGTCCGGCTTTTTCCACATGCTAAACTCTTTTTGATGGAGCTGATGGGGTTTATGAATTGTAATAAAATTGATGTCGGGTTCGGTTCTTGAGTTAATTTCCGCTCATTTTTAAGCCCGATATCCATCAGATAATGAGATCCGTTAGATCCTCCACCTTGTGGGACTTCTATTTAAACCATGAATTAACACTAGGCCAACCCCCATTGTTGACTGATCTAAAAGTGTTGAAAATAGAATTAATGGCTAAGGATGAGTGCAACACTTCAATCTCAATTAAGGAACTCATACACTCTCAAACCTCACACTTGTTAATACACACAAAAAGTGATTAAATGCGATCACACAATACTCGAAGTTTCAGAACTAAATTGGAAATTCAATAAAACACAGTGATATTATGGAGGGATGCAACACCTCTAGGATTGACCAAATCTACATAGAAAGACACAGAGATATTTTCTGCAACTAAATCTTATATGGAAAAACAAGACGAATCAGTCAAAATCCCCTTATTCTGATCCAGAACTTACATAAGTATTGGTTCAATTAACAACCAGATCCTAAATCAAAGGATCGAACTAACTAATACTATCTAATTTGCATGATATTCTCCTCGAGAATCTCCACTAAATGTAACTACTTGAACTTATTACATGATAATATAAATCCTAGATTCTAGTTAAAATCCTATCTGGAAAGCTTTGTAAATTGAGAGC